>OX419182.1:13908387-16308387 GCA_948465475.1 Thalpophila matura
ACAATCATGACGTTTTAATTTTTCAAGTCCTTTAATAAAGTTATACATACGTAAAAGGCTCGAAAAATTATGCCAATATCAATTTGCAGAACACAAACCTGGTTCATACAAGTGCAGCAAGCGCCGCAGTAGCAGCAGCGACTGCAGGCATGGTGGTGTCCTGGTCATGTGAACTGTGTGGCAGACTGTTCGCGACCAGGGACGAGTGGAGCGCCCACGCCAAGTCGCATCTGCCTGATACCAAGCTGCTACAGGACAAGATGCAGCAGGCTACGCAACATCAGGTAGGATACTTATTTGATGTTTCTTGTTCATTAAACCTGAAAAATAAAATTATGATCAGGATCGAAGGACCAATTTTGTTTTTTTAAGCATCATGGGTTTATTTATTTTTTTTCTCTTCCCAGCAACAGGAAAAGGTGCACTTATCAAATCAGGAGAAACTACAACTACTTCATCACCACAATCAGAACCAACAGATTTTGAACGGGCACGGGATCGCGACAGCATCTGTGTCCACGGCGACCGTTGTCAATGAAGGGGGCGGTGGGGGAGGAGGAGGGGCGTATTTCACTCATGGTCATACACACTACGCCCCAGAAAGACAACACAACCATGGACACCACCTGTGTCTTATGTGCAGACAAGAGTTTGTGGGCAAAGCGGAGTTTATGTTCCATGTGAGAGGGCATTTCGAAGGCAAAGTGAGTGACATCGCGGCGGCTGACGTGTTGGCGCGTTCTCTAGTAGACAATTCTGGGCTGTGTACCTGAGCCCCGCCAACGCCCCTCAGCGCATTTCACTCTGATGCATGTAATAAGGGCGTCTTCCAAGATGATACCATCATGTTGAAGTTTTGAGTCGCTAATTGCGAAACATTGGTTTCCAAGTGGGGTACAACGTTAAGACAATTAAGGCCAGTATTGATAAGGTTCATAAAAGTGGTTTAATCATATTTTTTATTTGGCAGGGAACTAATGAGGTTTTATAAAACATTTTGCAATAAACGAATACCTACTGTTCATCGCTAAAATAATTACCATTTGTTAAATATTTTTTTGCGAAAAAACTAAGTTTTAGTACCGCAGACGGCTAAAGTTCAGTGTTGAGTCCCAAAGTTATTGATTAGCTATGGCTTAATATTTTTATAAAAAGCAATGCAATAATATTACCTATAATAGATTTTATAAACATGCATGTTCATTTCTATACAACGAATAAATGTTTGCTTGTTCAGCAATCCTAAACAATATTGTGCAAAAGATTAACTTTGCTTGATAAACTTAGAACGTTGAATATTTCTGAATTTCATTGTCTAGGAGTTCTTTGAATGTAATGTAAATGAAGTATTAGAAGATAACATGATGTCTACCATATGCTTCATGTGTCTACCAGCCGGCAACATCAATTTGTTTTAGGTATTTAATTTTTTGGTAGTACCTACATATTTTTAACAGGCAAATTCAACTCTTTTTCTACTCTACATACTACATTAAATCGAGGTTACAATGGTTTCGTTACAGTTTCGTAAAATTATACTAATTAGCTTCGAAATAAAAACAAATGTATGTAGGTAGTAATTATGCTAGATGATCATATTGATAAATCTTGTAAATAGGTGATAATTAGCTTAAGAAAATATGTTAAATAGAATCCGATAACGTCGCTTTATTTATTTTTAAAATATAAATTAAGAAATACCTTCTGGGGGATGAGTGATTCTAGTCATTTGAATCTAGTCTATGGAACCTACCTAGTCTTTGGATCCTAGTCATAGAGTAAGTTTGTATTATAAAAGTATTTTTATATCGGCCAGAGCTGTGGTCAAATCGCATCGTACTAACTCTAGTACCTACCCTAGCACGGAGTGTGTACCTAATTAGATAATTAAAATAAGTAGTTGCTAAATATTTTTGTCAGATGTGGTTTATACAGGGTGGCAGGTTAAACAGTGGAAATATTTTCAGGCGTCATTGTACTCATCATTATGAACAACTTTTACTATGGGACCAACCCTGAAATCGCGAAAAAAAAATCTGCTTCATACATTTTGTTGAGTTATGTGAACATAAATGTATGGAACAGCTGATTTTTTTTTCGCGATTTCTGAGATGGTCCCATAATAAAATTTGTTCATAATGATGAGTACAATGACGCCTTAAAATATTTCCACTGTCTAACCTGCCACCCTGTATAGTGAACTATGTATGTATGTAACTGATTAGACATACAATTCTAAGATATAATTTGTAAAATTTGCCCAAGAAAAAAAAAGAAAAAAAAAACTGTAGAAAGTCTGGAAATGACCTTGCCCACGTCCCTGCTCGATTTGATCCTTACTTCCAGGGACATTCTGTATGGCAGAATAGGCACTAAAGTATGTTTTTTACCAATAATGTATTTATTATACTTTATTCATTCCCAATAGCTGTAGCGCCTAGTATAGTACCCAATATTCTCGATTTATTATTTGGTTGGTCGGCTAGTGTATGGTAAAGATTGATATGTGATGCAAGGTTGGATGTTATCGCGATGTTACTTCGCATACTTAACGTTTTCTAGCATTGTAGTCAAGTAGATCTGAATTCTAATACCTACTTTGCAATACTGGTGCACTTTTGTTTCAGACGTTCAATTTAAAAAAGGAATACAGAACAGGCCATATTGAAAAATACTATTGTTAATACTTAAACCTAAAGGGCCGTCACAAAAAAGATAGACACGCGTTAAACGCGAATGCTACCAAAAATAATACTCACTTGTTTTAGACAAGCTAGTGCTAAAACAAGTGCGTATTATTTTTGGTAGCATTCGTGTTGAACACGTGTTTATCTTTAATGTGGTACGGCCCATATTGTTTTATTTTTCTCATGAACTGCAAAGGTTCGGTAAGGGAATTATGAGATACAAATAACCACAATTCAATTAACTTAACCTTAAAGTTCAAGTTTACAAACCAGGAAAAAGTGTTGACAATCAAGTTTATGATCTATTTTAACCCTAGATAGCTAACGTTCGTCAAAATGACGAGCATCTAATAAATATATCCCTCTCCCTATCTAATGGTTTTTCCTACACATTCGCTGATTTGTGCCAACTAAGTAACCGCTAGACTACGTCGCGTAGTGGTCTCGTTTAGCCGGTAAGTACTTCTGTTATTGAGATAGCTACTGCATGCTCATCATTTTGACGAATGGTTAGCTTATGTGTTACCTGTAATTTGTATTGATTTTTGTTCTGTGTTTTTAGTTATATCGTTGGAAGTGAAGAATTTGATACTTACGGCAAATTTTAAGCTTTTTGCTTTGTGATACCAAAAGAAAAAGAATAAATTTCTAAAAACTAGTTCCTAATTTAGTCATTGTAAGATTTAGTACCTTAGTGATCTTAAAGAAGCATGGTGCCGTTTAAGATTTGTAATATAGTACTTAAAAGTTAAAGAAATATTCATTTATGTAATAATTATCTTTAATTTATATCCCATATTGTCCATAAATATAATAAACCTGATTAAAATAACATACCA
The DNA here is from genome assembly GCA_948465475.1 of Thalpophila matura. Lineage (NCBI taxonomy): Eukaryota > Metazoa > Arthropoda > Insecta > Lepidoptera > Noctuidae > Thalpophila > Thalpophila matura. The sequence goes on from OX419182.1 coordinate 13,911,914, forward strand.
TTTTAATAAAAATCACGTTTAAAAAATGGTCGTCAAAAAGTCGAATGGTTAGCTTATCATAGAAGTTCAGGAACGTTAGCTATCTAGGGTTAAAGTTATCGTTACCTTGATTTCTGTATTTCCTTTTAAAATTCGAATGTTATATCTTGCACCGAAAGACCAATGTTGGAGAATGTGCATTTTAAATTACAAAAGGCTCCATAAAACTTTTTTAAAATCTTCTTTGCCTACAAACATTTGGCCAACATTGGTTATTGTGTGCAGGTTTAAAATAAGATTTACCTAATCACCAAACTTTTGAAAATGTTTTTAATATCTGTAAGTAAGTTTTAGACGTCCTGTCCCATAGTTTGTGGTTGTATATTCTGTTTCACGACAATGCTGCGAACGTTACTTGTGAATTGTGGCATCGAATGAACATTTTGGTGTTTAGTTGTAAGGCCCAGTGTTTGCTCCACTTTCAGTTAGATACGTCATCATGAGTTAAGATTGAAAGTTACCTTTGCTAAGTCTCCTACTAATGTAATCTCCGGCATGAAAATATGCTTATTTTCTACATAGATTTTGCATAAACTAAAAAAATCTAACTTATCAAGTCTTCGTAATTTTATTAGCTTCATAAATCTAATAATATTTTTTAGAATTTGTCTGTTATAAAATATAAATATTGTGCTGAAAAATAATCGTTAAAAAGTCCTAATTTATTCCTGCTAACAGTAATATGCTATCACAATAATATGAAAAAATTACTTCAGCTGAAAGTGGATGAAACACAGAATGAATTTACCCCAAAAAGGGGTGAATCAGAGCACGATGGAAGTTACAAATTTTAATAGGGATAGGGTTGTATGTTAAATTGCCACGAAAGTGACATATAGGTGGGACGATTATGCAATATTAATAGTTTTATATATTATGAGTTTTAACATACGTCGTAATATCAAATGTAATATATTCATACTTATTCAATACATCATTGTGCGACTTGCAGACATCTCGCAGCAATCAGTTTTATTAAAATTAGTACATATTAAGAAATTCAACTAATTAGGATAAAATTGTAACGAGGACTTCAATATTATTTAAGTTTTGGTCCAAAAAAGCATGTCAATCAATTATGATATTTAAATCAAATCATCAAATCGAGGATTTCTGAATGTTATCTACCTACTTAGTAAACAAATTCCATTCCATCGTCAATAATAATAATAAAATCATTATTCTGAAACTTGTAGTATAAAATAGGTCATACATATTATACGAAATCGGCTTTCAGTATGATCTCAAAAATCTAGTCCTTAGCGTAAAATAAATAAGCTTAAATATAGTGTGTACATAATAAAATACGCTTACTGTGTCAACTTAATTGTACAAGTAGGTATCTATTTTTGTGTTTTTTTATCAAATAGATTTATTTAAAAAAATCGGAACTCTCTAGTCTATCCTCAGATAGTCACGAAATTAAAACAAAGGTGGAAAATTGATGGTTATTAAAGCATCATTGGTCTTCTACACACATCAAAAGTATCTAGGGATCAACATATATTTTTGCAATAACTTTTCTCCTGATTGATATTAATTAAAATTTTCTTTAAGGATTCATCAAATAAAGTGTTTTCGTTTGTCACAGTAACGATAAACCAAGTCACCTTTGCATTAATAAAGAAATTTGCCATTTTCCTAATAAAGGGATTTTTGACATTTGAACCACTAACATTAAAGTTCGAAAAAAAGACTGAAATAACAGTTTTCTTTAAAATTTTATTGGGTAACTTAAACAATTAATAATCCGTGTTTCTACCGCGAACACTAACAACACAAGAACATCGGTTTGGCATACTCAAAATGAGTTCATCCAAATCACGCTGTGGAATGGCCGCCCATGTTCGTTGCAACAACAAAAAAAGGTCTTCTTGCGACTGGATACCCTCCATATTCGGCAGAGCTCTTCTCTGTAGCATATCCCATGCATGCTCAATCGGGTTCAAGTCTGGCGACTGAGCAGGCCAGGGCAGGACATTGATGTTAGCTGCGGCGAGAGTCTGTCTTACAACTCTTGCGGTGTGCGGTCGTGCATTATCATGCATTAACTGAAATAAGGGACCGATTTGCACTTGTAGAGGAACGATGACGTCTGATACAATCGTCTCAGCATAAATTTGAGCGTTGAGGTTGCCTCTGATCCAAATCAACTCAGTTCTTCCGCCGATCCAAATACCCGCCCATACCATGATGGTTCCACCACTATAAGGATGGACTTCCTGGCAGGATTTTAATCGCTGTTGGCGTCCAGGGGTTCTCCAGTGTCGTATACGTCTTGTATCCGGTCTCATACCAAAACGAGACTCATCAGAAAAGCACACGAAACGCCATTGTTCTTCTGCCCAATTTCTGTGTTCAAGAGCCCATTGATATCGAATCCTACGATTGTGCATTGCTATAGGTGGTACCCGTAGCGGTCTTCGGGAATGAAGGTTCACTTCATGCAAGCGGTTTCTGACTGTTTGGTCGCTAATTAAGTTCCCTGAAGAGTGATGAAGCCTCACGGCTAACATCATGGCGGTTATTGTTGGAGCTCTTCGAGTTAAGATTTGAATGTATCGGTCTTGTCTCCGTGTGGTGCAGCGATACCGTCCTCCATGGCGCTCAGCCACGGTACCAGTGCTTCGGTAACGTGTCCAAAGTCGACTGATAACACTCTGACTTGTATTCAGAGCTAAAGCTACAGTACGTTGCCGGGAACCAGCTTCTATCATTCCCACGGCTCTGAGCATTTCTTCCCTGCTTAAATGACGTCGCCGCTCCATAATAACGTTGGTTTTAATCAGTAGTAGGGAAACAGTAGCACTAATAATGTCTTCAATGCGTTGTATGTTTTTATAGGGAAAATATTGACAGCTTATTTTCATCTTTTACTCGAATTTGATTGAGAGTTCCTGATTCAAATTATGAAATGCACCAAAAAGGATCCATATAAATTTATAAAATCATAAATTTATTACAAAGCCACATCTCAATCTCAAGAAATCCGCATAAAAATGCTTGATCCCTAGACACTTTTGATGTGTGTATTTTTTTATTTTCAATTTAAAATTAGTGCTTAAATGATATACGAATGTCATTCATTACAAATTCTGTAAGGTTTTTTATTATTTAAAATCTTAAATACAATCTTACATAGCAATCTCGCAACAAAGTAATATTTTCATAATCTTATTTTATGATACAAAAAATATCATTTATTATTAAATATATTTTATTTTAAAGATAAACCTAATAATTTACCACCTTTATAACAACAGCTTTCACATCAAGTAGGTACTTGGACGTTTTTTCCTGATACGGTACCTATTAGGTTCTTCTTACGGCAATGGTCCGTTAGTCAAGACGTAAATTGAATGTCACTTAGCAGACCTTAAATGCAGGGTTATTCGTGTCATTAAAATACATTTTGTAGTTTTAAGCCTGTACATAATAGCAGTACCTAACTAGTTTGCGTAAGATAAGGTCCTACCCTTCATACTCTAAATATTTTAAGGGGTAGGTACATCTGTAGGTGGTAAAGATCATACAAACAAAAAAAAAAATGACCTGAGAATATATATTTTTTTAAATAAATTAATTTAAAATGATTTGACACACAAAAATACTGGCTTTCTTTTTTATTATTTTCGACATCCATTACGTTAGTTTTTACGTAACTTAATATTATTATTAGAAACTAGAGTAATGGATGTTGAAAATTAATATAATTTTTATGTCTCAAATAATATAATTTATTTACCTACCTATTTAAAAAAAAATATTCAGATCAATTTTATTTTTTCGTTTGTATATTATGGCAACTTTACCACCTATAGATGTGCCTCTTCAAATATTTAGAGTACCTATGAAGGGTGGGATCCTATATTCACTGTAATTTAAATTATGATAGTTACTAAGAGTCCACGTCCGAGACTGTGGCGAACACATTGTAAGCTATCAATAAACAATAAATTTTATACTGATGTAAAGGAAACTGCCCACGAATTGGTCTTAATTAAAATAAATAAGCAAAAGGAATTATTGTACAAAAAATCAATAACAAAAAGTTGAACGGAACGTTAAGGGAATCCGGAATCGGCTACAGACTGCAGACTATAGACTGCAACCGCAGACAGCAGCGGCATTGTAGTAGGCAGTTTGCACAGCGACATAAGACTTGAAGTCGCTTCGAATTCGAACCAGATAGAAAGAGAAGAGATATCAAACGTTTGCATCTTGGCTAAGCCCTCTGTGCGTGAGAGATGACGTCAGTCATCCGTCTCTTGGCGACACAGCCGTAGACGGTGTCGTTGCCCTTGGAACTAATTTTATATAATACTTCGATTCATACAATTCAGTAGTGTACCTTACGGTCTGCAGCTGTAGTCTGCAGTCTATGGTTGCGTTCTGCAGTCTGCAGCTGCCATCGGAATCATTAGGGATGCCTGCGTGTTTGTACAGTTTTGATGAAAAACAACTGTGATCGTGATTTGTTTCCTGCTTTTTATACATTTTACAATTAATATAAACGATATTTTACTTTGTACAGATTTTCCTCTTAAATTATTCGAGTGCTTAGTGATAATTGATAATACAAGAATTTTGTATCTAATAAATATTAGGAGCAATAACTTATCGTCGCATATCGTAATTTTAAAGTTGTAAAAATTATGTTTAAAAGAAATTGATGGTGATGTAAGTATTGCAAAGTAGCGAGAGTTTTGGAAATAAAAAGGTGAATAACTTAGTTGCCGTTTTATTCTGTTTTCTAAAAGCATTCTCTTTGAGTGAAAAAAATACCATTACCTACCTACTAGTAGGTCATTAAAAGTGGTAGAGAGCGGTTAAGAAGTCCCTTCGAAGCTATGTTGGCTGCCCTGAATGTCATTTTTATTTAGGTCTTAAGGTTTTATGTTTTTTGTAGATTTATGTTAAAGTTATGCCATTATAAAGTGGTGAACGAGAATTGGTACTGAAAGAAAACTTCCAACACCGTTAAAAAATATGATAATAAATTGAGATTCAGGGCAGCCAACATAACTTCTAGGGGAATTCTTACGTGGAACGCACTCTACCTATCGCACGACAGTACACCCTGTACCAATGCGCCTGCGTTAACCTCCGGGGAACTGGAGTGCGTAACCCTCAGAGGGGTCACTATTTAAATATTTAAATCACTCACAATTTAATTATTTCTTTATACTTTCTTAATATTGAACCAAGTAGGTAACAGCAAAACAAGTCGAGCATATAGAATTGAACTTTCTCATCAGAAAACAAGAATTAATCTACTATGATTTTCCCATAATAACACCTAATGAATACATCATAAATTGTCTTATAAACTACTAAGATTAGCGCAATAAAATAAGTACATTGTAATCGTTATCTTTTAGTTCCGTCCGAAGAGCTATTTGTCACTATGCGTGTTCCATCTCTAACAGTTTAGATTCATCAGGACGGAAGGAGACACCCAATGAGAAGTGTCTCACCAAGCTAAATTATCCAATCAGATAAATTGATATCGGACAGAGCAATGGCGTATTGTTGTGTACAACAGATTGCCATCATGCGGAATTCATAAATAAAAAAAAAAACTAGGTATGCGTGCGGCTAAGAGCCTTATCATACTAGCAGATTGCGAACGTCCTCAAAGCGGAGCGGGAGCGCAAAGAATACGTTACGGACACACAACGAACGCGTCGCGCATGCGCAACGAATTCGTTGCGGACGCGCAACGGGATCACCGCGAACAGCAAAGTGGACGCCATTTTGTACTGTCTCGTACAAACGCCAGCCCGTCCGCCCCGCCACACATCAGACCGTTAATGTTAACTTATCATTAATGTTATGTTAATTACGAGCCTTTCTTCAGGTGACACAGATAATCTCAAATGTGTGTCTTTGTCTTATGTCAGTTTGTATCAGATGCAACAACTCATAAAATGTAGGTCTTGACATTCGCAGGTAGGAACGAAATTGTTTTGGATTCTTCTTTATTCAATTGCAAAACAGCACAAACTAGTCGCTCTCCTCCATTTGATTAACTGATAATGGATGTTCCCAAATTCGTCGATGCTTTCGTTTTCGTCTCCAGCGTCTTCGAAGTAATAAAGCCAACAGCAGTATTTCCTCATCGGCATCCATTTTGTTGCTGAGTGTATTGTACGTCGATAATTTGCTACAAACACGCGACGAAAACGTAACGTAGTTGCCACGCGTTCGCGACGTCCACGCTGCGCAGCCGCGGCGTGTTCGCGACGCATTCGCTGCGCGTCCGCTCTGCCCCACAGCCGCTCCCAAACCGCTAGTATGATAAGGCCCTAAAGAATGGAATTGAAAATGGCGTCGGCGCTCTGTAAATTGAATTATGTAATGTGGGCATAAGTCTATAGGTACCTAAGTAGGTACGCAAGGAAAACTATTAATATTATGCTCAATACGTGTTTTCTTTACCTACGTAACTCTCATATCAAATACCACAATAAAACAATACATACCATAATTTACTGCAGATTATCATAATAAGGCTGTATTTGCAATAACCTACCTACTTACTTAGGTAGGTAGGTACTATAAAATTGATAAATGTACACTGTAGGAACAATATCTTTGGGTTTTTTGCAAACTACTGGCCCCGCTTAGGGCGGGTTGTTTCAATCGGTTGGTTAACGTAACATACGTACGTTAAATATTAACGTTAACGTGAGATGTTTAACGTTCGTTAAATACAAAGCGTTGTTTCATTGCATAAAACACCGATCGTCAAAGTTATTCGGGCTGCCAGTAGAAAGCAACACTTTTTTCCAATAAAAATGGTTGGGAGATTTTTTAATTATGGCAATACGTATTTGTAAACGTAAATTTTTATCTGACAAGCTAGACGTTTTAACCGCGAATTTAAATTTATATGTTATATTACCATAATTACGTACTGTTTATCTCTGTATTCCTATTCCTATTCGTAGATGTTACATATTAGATGAGAATAATTGAACTTCATTGATCCGTGTTGTATTATAATAGAAGCCAGAAGTTCATAACGTGATACTGTGTTTGCATATTAATCGACAATGGCTCAGTTGCAATAATGTAACGCAGCAGAAGCGAGAAGTTTTGGTGATTAAAAATTACTACTGCTGCAAAATGAATACTTTTACACCAAAGTAAATAATTATAATAAGGCTTGATGCTATTTGTTAAAGTACCGATATTGCTCTGTTTCTCATTATTTTTGGACTTCATGGATATGTGGTATTTTTTTCTACAGAGAACGTACTGTAAAGGACAGTTTTTTTTGGGCCCAGTGTAAATAGTAACGGCGCACGTTCATAATTAGGTACATATAAAAACCGGGCAAGAGCGTGTCGAAACACGCACAGTCTAGGATTCCGTAGAAAGAAGTATTTCAGTCTTCCAACTGCAAACATAAGTTTGTATTTCCTAATATTATAATGAAATACAAAGTTATTTTTGCGGTCAAAACTGAAAATAGTGAATATTCAAATTTTAATCGAGAGTGTTTATTAGATTCCATAAGGTTGAATTTTTTCAGATTTTTTGATAACTCGATTGGAAAATTACAGGGGGGGGACACATTGTAAACGACTTTCGGAGCTTCTAGTTCACTTAAAAACTTAAATAAAAAAGTAATATAGAAAACTCGTTATTTTCAAAGACCTATCCAACGATACCCCACACGAAGGGGTGCGCGCAAATATTTTTATTCATCCCTCAGTGTCATGTATGGGGGTCACCCCTAATTATTTTATTTTTCGTAATTTTCTACAGGCCTTTATGGCGGCTTACAGAAGACATCTAACTGCGAAGTTTCATACAGATTGGTTATGAACTGTAGATTTGACGAGGGTGTGACAGACGGACAGACAGACAGACAGACGGACGGGACGAAACTATAAGGATTCCTAGTTTTACTACGGAACCCTAAAAAACATTACGCGTAACGAAGCTACACGATATCTTGCAATAAATTCCTGTTCGTCCTGGTCTAGGTTATTAACACGTGGTTTAACCCCTCAAACGCAGAGGTTTTATCCCTACATCAGCTTTCTTAGATAAGATAATAATCTTCGATCGTCATGTAACAGAATCATCAGTCCCATGGTCTGAATTTATGTAAGATTACATAATGCAGTAGGTTGTGTTTTATTTGACGATCAGAAGCAAAAACGTAGAGACCGTTACACGTAAGAATTCCCCTAGAAGTTATGTTGGCTCCCCTGCTTGTCATTCCTATTTAGGTCATATCGTTTTGTGTTTTTTGTAGATTTATGTTTTATAATAATATTTAGGATGTTATAAAGTGATGAAAGTGAATTGGTGCTAAAAGAAAACGAACCGAACCGAACCGAATTTTACGAACCGTTTTTTTTCAGTCATTTTAAAAACTGGTAAGTATCGAATGTATCTAAAACGGGACGAGAAAATACGAATACGTGTTGGAAAAGGTTATGTGCACAAACGCCTTATCGCGTCAACTGTCTGCCTCAACCATTAGTAGGCAGTTGAAGCATTGAATCAACAAACTACGGTTTTTCCTACAATATGAAACAATCTACAATAGCTATGATGATACTATCTAGCTATCTATTAATGCAGTAATCGGTTAGACTACAATACATTTTAAACGCCATAATTTTAAAAATAACTTCTGTCACAAAAAAATCATGCAACCTATTTTGCGTCTCCAAAAATTTAAAATAAAAAAGAATACAATAAAAAAAAACAAATTTATGACAAGTTGGTAACTTTAGTCATTTTAATAAATTATTAATTAATTAACAAATGTCTTAAAATTTTCAGTAAAACCGTGATATTATGAAGATCTAAATTATGTTTAATCATTTAATCATTTATTGAACCATTGGTATGTACATCATTAAGTTCTTTACGGTGGTCCCCAAACTAGGCGAGGCCTGTATCTTGGGGACCAGAGTTGCGATGACATAGGTATAATATTATAAAGAGAAAAATCAAAGAGAAAAAACAAACACACAATTTACAATGTGTTTAAAATTCCTATGCTAATTTACTTCTGGTTATATAATTTGTATTTTGTTTGGTGAGTTACACGCACGGTATCCTAGGTGTTAATAAAACCTTAGGAAAGTATAATCTGATAATAAAATATGTATTAGGTGCAGGTATATTTACGATATACCTTATTGACCAGCCATCAAGGATTTTAAGGTTGCAAAAAAATGAGTTATGTCATATTAGTCTGCCACAACAATAATTAACGCTTATACAAAGCTACAACACAACACCTTGTTTGGGTTTTAATCATAATCTGGATGTGCGTACCTATGTTGCAGTAAAAACTGATCCTTACCTATTCGGACATAATTGCATTAAAAATTGTTATTAGCAAAGAAAATTAAATTATTGGGTAATTAAACCGATTATTATTTTTACTACTTTATTTTTTTTTTCCAGATTTTTTTATGTTTTTTTATCTTAGCAGAAAATGGAAACTGCATGTCTAAGAATTAAATTCACACCTCTCTTACAAAACAATCCTAAAAATAAGTCTAAATGTTGCTTAGAAATTGTGCCTGAAGTATCATGCATACAAAACCTAGACAAACTCACTTGGAGACAAGAAACCAATTTCATAGAATATACGATACCTATGACATACAAAGTGATTCTGAAGAAACGGCAAGCTATGAAAGATGCGAGTGACAACATCGTCAAGACATACCACTCGTGCGTCGACTTGTTACTTACATCTTCAAAATCAACGCTTAACCTCGGATCCGGCGATGTCTCAAAAATAATAAGTGATACGTTTATATTTCATAAAAGTATAGATAACGGTACAAGCAATGAACATTTTATCAATGCTTTAATGGGTGGCAAACATTCTGATATAATCCCTAACTATCCTGTTTCTCACAAAACGACAAATATTTCAATGCAGATAGAAGACATTGAACCAAAAGAAGTTAAAAAAAATATTGAGGACAATAAAGGTATTAATTTAAACAACTGACAACAATACAATATGGTCAAAATGTAACATTTTACATATTCATTCATTATTTTTCAGTAGAAGTAAAAACAAATAATCGATGGAAATCTGAAAACGTAATTTTGGATAAAGTATCACTTAATAAAATAACCAATACAGAGAACGTGTATCCCGTATTTAGCGATACGATAGAAAATGGAGACACAACCACACACACGACACCAGCAAAGAGTTCGACTAAACGTGATTCCACACGAAGGCTAAGCCTATCTCCGATATGTTCAGTTAGTACTCAAGAAGCTCCACCTGTTAATAAAATTGTGGCGTCTAAAGCTGTAACTTGCAAAATATATGACTCTCAAAAAGATTTAGTACTGCTGGGAAGTGCTAGCACACCAAGTGATTTATCCCGTGAAAATCAAGCTCGTAATGCACTTTCTACAATTATTGACGTATCCCGACAAAATTCATCGAAAAGATTAAGAATTAAATGCAGAGTTCCTCCGGAAATAAGAGTTGCAGAGTGCATGCAATACATCGAAAAAGAAATCTTACCCCTAAAAATGTTGCTCAACGATATAATATGTAAGTGCTCCGCACTCGGCATAACATTAAGCAAAAAGTCTTCAAAACAAAGCTTGATGTTTAAATCAGTGTCTACGTATAGTGGTCCAGAAGAAACGAAATCTGAAGAAATTACAAAATCAAACCGTGTTGTTTATTCGATTGTGTTTGATGGATAATATTTATAGGATAAATAAACGTTATTTATTACGTGTTGTATTTTGTTTTTCACTTTAGATTCATAATACCTTTTTATTTATATGATCAATGGTCAATATTATTTTATTGAGTTAATTAACCTTTTTAGTTATCGTCAACATGAATAACCAGCAAGCAGTAGTGGATCAAATTGTACAAAATTTAGCATTTGAGGTAGAGGCTGTTCCTAAAGACAAATCAGTCCACGCCACCAGTATTTCACAAAGTACACCACTGAATGTAAAAATAAGAGTTAGGAAAAAAGATGAAATACTTACGCAACACGATATTTCAACCGTTGTTGATGAATCTTCGAGAAATCTACAAAAGATTCGATTGGTCAACAGTGATCAAACTATCATGACCTTCGACGTTTTCATGGAAGCAGAATTCGAAAAGAAATCATCTCAAAATCATCGTAAACATATTTTTGATAAGCTAAAACCAGGTAATTGCTTCGTTTATCTCTATGTGTTAATAGGCTCATCAGAATTAGGGGCAAAGCAGACGACAGATTCTTTGTGCGATCGAGTCTATAGCGCCTTGCAGCGCTCGAACAATTTGCGAAACTTAGTGAACAGATTGTTCGAGCGCTGCAAAACGCGGCAGACTCGATCGCACAAAAAGTCTGTCGTCTGCGTTGCCCCATAAGCTTTGTTTTTATTATTACTATAAAAAGCCTGTGATTTTCTTTAATCCTCCACAGATTATGACCGTTACTTCGAATTGTATCATTTTTAAAAAGCTAACTTACATAATCCTTAAATTATGGAACTAACTTGACATCTCAGCTACAAGCATATTGTCAAATCGCCTTTAGTTGCGTTAGCGTAAAACAGCCAATTTTACCATCGTTATCAATCGTTATACTAAACTTTCTCGTCCCTTACAATATTTATAATGGCATGGATACTTTTCTGTAGGTATGCTTATTACAGGAATATGTTTAGGAGCTGTGGATGATGATGATTACCCTTACATGCCCAGTTCGTCATATAGCGCCAATATAACTGAACCTGTGTTAACTGAACCTACCGTAGCAACTAAATCGGATGGTATATTGAAACGGAGGTTTATGCTTTCAAAAAATGTTTATCAAGATTACTCAGTCTCCACTCAGCCGGGAGAACAAAAATGGTTTTTTGGAAAGTGTAAACCAGGTTAGTTAAAAAAATAATTAAATTAATGTTAAAACTTTCCTCATTAAAATAATCTAGCTAGAATACCAAGCAATTTAGCTGGCATCATGATGAGTATTTCAGGACAAAAACTGTGTAAAGGAAAAATTATCGGTAGAACTTAATTACGTTTAATGTATTTAAAGCACTGAACAAAACAATGCTCCCGTAAATACACAGATATAACCTTTCAGTTTTAACTGAAATATCTAATTACAGGGGGATGTTTAGATCCACCTTTTAGTGAAGACAAATATTCTTACAAGCCCAGTAAAAAGTTAAAACCCGAAGAAATTAAAACCCCGAAACAAAACATTTCGGAAACAGAAGAATTACAAAACGGAGCTGATGTTGAATTTAACGTTGATAGTAAAAGAAAACAAAGCACTTTACATGATGAGGATGTTAAAAGTAATAGAATAAGTTCAATTTTTGATGGTGTGTTATTTAAGAAGAGACGAAAGTCTAGTGAAAACTCAACTAACACAAAGTTACCAGATAAAACTAATTCTATTTTAAGTATTTTTCAAGTAGAATCTGCAGCCAATTTCGTAAGCTCATATTCCAATTCCATCATAACTTATCCTCCTAAAATATTAAGCGATGTTAGAATTAGTGATGATAAAACTGTTAGAAGTAGAAGTCCTAGTGAAGACAAGTCAAGAAAATCATTCAACGACCATTCAGAGCCCTATTTCATTCCACCAAAAGGAGTAAATCGGATAAAGGAAAATGATACAAAACTTCGGTCTTCTGATGTTTCAGACTTAAGGAACACGCCAAAGGAGTCTTTCACAATGCCCGTTCCCATTCCCGTTCCTATAAAGTCCAAAAAGGTGGAACACGAAGTTGCTAGAAATGATGATATTGTGAAAACACGAGGTGATAATGCTAATATTACAGAAGTAGATTTAACGCCAGACAAAGAGTTAATGAATGGATTAAAAGATATCGAAATACCCAAGCAACAGGTACGAAAACAATCGGCTTCTACTGGAGAAACAGATCACGTCTACCCCGTGGAGTCTATAGAAATGGCAAACTTCGTTCTTTCTCAAGTTGAACAACCCGCCATTCATAGTGACAAAAACATAGATGAACCAAAACTACAGCCAATTGGAAAAATAGATAGTAAAAGCAAAATTAAGGACACAGCACAACCTAAAGAGAAAGTGGAAACAGGGTCCTTAAAAATAACATTTGCAGCTCCTGTTCCTTTTAATTTAATTGAGACCGACCATGCTGCTGCTGTAGACCCAAATACGCAAGATGATGATTTAGAAACTACACGACAAATAGTTAAAGATAAATCTTTTGAAGACTCTAAAGATATGAATCAAAATATAGTTCTTGAGAATATATCGGGAGAAAGTGAATCAACTGCAAATGAAATAATCCCTAATTCCAATGAAGCAGAGGTAATTCCAACCAACTATCTTCGTACCAAAAACGAATCTTTCGACCAGGAAAGTGACAATGAGAATCCTGTAACTAATGTACTAACCATGAAAAAGGACATAAAACGTGATTCTAAGGAAGGACAAATAATAGATGAAATAGTAAAATCTGAGAAACAAAATGATATCAAAGATAAAGACGGTTCAGATGTATATAAGATTCCTGATACGAAAGATGAAATAGAAAAATCGTTACGCAGTGGGCCAGACAACGAGACAAATACCTTTAAAATATCGCAATCGTACAATGACAATGATAATGTTCCTAAGCCTATTAACCCAAATATTGAAGATACCACTGATTCCTGTAATGAAAGTCAAAAATTTACAAACGTTGTCAGTATGAGTTACATAACAGCTCCCGTAATTATTGATAAAGTAGAACCAGCTCTAAATTTTAGAAAATTTAAACAAGTTTATAGTGAGACAAATTTACTTAAGAACCCAACGGTTACAGGTCATAGATTTCATCCCCCTGATAATCCAACACAAATTGCTTCAAGATTTAAAAAGTTTGATGAAGATAACGAAACACATTCAGTAGAAAGTAATGAATTAATTGGAACTAAATCAATTATGTACGATTTGGAAGACGATATCCCTTTGACGTCTCCCGTAAAAAATACTGAAAGTACTCTTTCATCTGATAAACGTGTCATTCTACCCGTAGACACTGGTAAAGGCAGTTCAGAAATTATTTCAAAGTCACCTGAAACATCCGGTGAAATTAAAGGTTTGAGCGATGATTTAAGGAATAAACCGATAAATATAAATAATATAAAAAGTAATTCAGTATTATCATCTATTCCATCTACGAGTGCCTTAAAAAATTCAATGAAAAAAAGAATAATTTCTATAGAATTGGGATTCCACAGCTACCTAAATGACAAAAATGAAAGAATACTTCGAACTTTCGACGCAGCCAATGCCCCAATGCGATTTCTTAATGATTCGATTACAGTAATAAAATCTCAATTAAGAAAATCTTCAAACGAAATAAGGATTCCCGTAGATTCGGATTATGATATGTCCATACAAATCAAAACACCAAGTATCAATCAACGTGTTTCTATAGACGGGCCTGGAATTGGTAATTTGATTGATAACGGTAAAATAATAAAACAAAGATCTCCAGTGCCAGATATTGGTAAGCTAACTTCTACGCTAGTTTGTACTTCATAGTTATTATCTACATATGTTTTGTTCCTGGTACTGGCAAACACGCAATACGTTTATAAGAAGCAATTAAAGAGGTTAAGCAGCAGCATATAATATAGACAAGATAGTTAACCTTTTAACCGCCGGTTTTAACGGTCGGTTGCACAAAGAAAATTAAATTTTAATGGAGACTTTAACCATACAATTTCTATCGTTAAAGTCTCCTTTAAAACATGACCTTTTCTGCAACTCACGGAGTCAGATTGATACAACAAAATAATATTGTCATGTCCATTACGCCTGCGTCGTATTTATACGATAAGTCAACACTATCAACGTTATATTTGAAAACCATAAAATTTATGTTTGAAGTTAGATACATTTATTTCATGATTTTTGAGCTGGGTGCTGGGGGCACGCCAATTAATGATATAAAACCAAGCGGTCAAAAGGTTAATTATAGTGATGAATTAGAAACCCTTTGTTCAGTCATGTGGTTCCCAGCAAAAAATAGGATACTCCACTGTTGTCCTTAGTATTAGAGAGAAGCTTGTATTTGTCTGCTAATTACCTCCTTATGTCATTGTGTTCACCAATTAGTTGGGTTTAGTGATAAAAGGCAAAAATGTACCCGTATTTTTTTGTTTCTCCGGGCGATACGTGTAATTATTTTGACATTGTTTTATATCTATAAAGGTCGTAATAAATAATATAACAAAGATAACGATACCACAAACAAGGTAAGACGATCTTTTAAAATAAATGTCTTATTCTGCCAGCGAGAAAATCACGTTTCATATACAACTCCACCCTTCGTCTGTCGCATTTAAAAACACAATTGATATTGACCTCCAG
Organism: Thalpophila matura; assembly: GCA_948465475.1. Taxonomy (NCBI): domain Eukaryota; kingdom Metazoa; phylum Arthropoda; class Insecta; order Lepidoptera; family Noctuidae; genus Thalpophila; species Thalpophila matura. The sequence continues at coordinate 13,927,342 of OX419182.1, forward strand.
AAGGCTTCTCGACAGATAAACGTATAAAAGCAATAATTTTTATGACCATCTTTATAAAAAATACTAAGCTCCTGACTTTGTTTCTATAGATGCCGAATTAAGAGATTCAAAAATGAAAGAGTATGAAACCGTTCAGAGTGATGTACCGGATGACAGCGTTATAGATCTATATGAACAAGAATTAATTCCATTACAATTAATTATAAAGAATCTAAGAGATGAGATTGATGTTCTGGCAGCACAACAATCAATATTCAAAGATAAAATATTTTGTTCAAATAAAACAAAGCTGCCGCGATTGGTTCACTCGAATAAAAAATGTTTTGGATGTGTGAGAAAATAAATTAATAAAATAAATAAAATTATAAATCCCGATTAAACTGACTCACTTTGTATGATTTATGTGAATCACAACAGCGTGGATCAATTGGATTGCGAAGTAAGCAGTAGGTACTTTTCGCAATGAGAAGCCGTACCATGAAATTAAAGCCATCATGGTTCCATTATGAAAAGGGAATGGTGTTATTTGTTCTGCAGGTATGACTCTATCTTTCTCTTTCTTAGGGCTCTTACGATTGGTGTCGTTGACGATAGGTATCTAAATAATGCAGCAGAGTTGACAGTGGCTTTGATATCAGAAGGAAAGCGCATCACAACTACAGTCTTCTTACAGTTGTTTTACTTCTTGTAACTGTTTGTAATTAACAGTAATTACGTACAATATTAAAGTACAATATTCCGAATTTTACCAGAATTTACAGAAATTCTGGTAAAATTCGGAATATTGTACTTTCCATTGTTTATCTGACTTCATCGCAAACATATCCTCTTCCTTCAGCAGATTTTATTGAATTGATTAACGGATGATTCATTCTACCTACTTGGTTTTATTTTATAATCTTGATTTATCAAAATAATAAAAACATTTTCTGCGATATATTTATTCAAGTGTCAAGCTATCTCAAGGTTATAAACCTTAATAACGTCCGTGGATAAGTGTCCGTTCTTTAACCCACCTAAGAACTTTTGGCCCTCTCAAGACAGCAATCATGGCTGCTATTATAACAGCCTTAGTCAAGATCCCGCCAACATAATGTTGTCATAGCCTACCCAGCAGTAGTACCACTATCAGTTGTTTAATGGTGTCTGTTTTTTAAACCGTTGATAATTCTCCTGTACTGTGGGTACGTTTACAAACACAGATCTTACAGGCACAAACACTCAGAACTGGAACCATACAAATATTTGTACGGGAATCGAACCCACGACATGCAGCACAGAAGTCGATTGCTCAACCACAGCACCAACCGTGATATCAATGTCATGTCTGCGCAAACCAAACTACTTTAAAAATGCAATTTCAATAAAAATAAAGAGTTCTAGTAACAAGATAAACGTTGTAGCAACAAAACAATTGATAGCCAGGGTCATAGAATTTCAAACAGTGTTAATTGAATCACTCGAATTAAAAATATCTCGGAAAACTTCACATCTGACTTCATTAATTTATAAAAAAATGTCTACCCATAGTTTCACCTGTTAAAACAAAAAAAGGACGTTGTGCTTAGTGCCTCTCCTAGGCAACGTCCACTCATCTGCTACTAAAAATACTAATTGTTACCTATCAGTTAACTATGGTGATAGTCGTGTGACAATCGACCCAACACACAATATGGCCTTCCCAATGACCGTTATAATTAACTAGCTTTCCGCCCCGCGGCTTCGCTCTCGTATGTAAACACAAATATAGCCTATGTCCATCTGGAATAATTTACCTTTCAAATGGTGAAAGAATACAGTGATTCCGGAGATTACCCTCCATATATACCTATCTACTTACACAAAGTTACAAAATTCGTACTCTGTCTTTATAATATTTGTATAGAATTAGATGGTCAAAGAACACCTTTGATAATACACTATAACGGTAATTGAGATGGCTAGGTTCTGCAGTTATACTCGTAGATGGAATATATATTTATTGATATAAATAAAAATAGATATAGATAAAAATAGTCACACTTCGTAGAAGACAAGTTGGGTTCAAATGGTTCTAAATAGTCTATACCTACTAGCTCCACTTTACGGCTCTGCATCGATCTGCCAAACACCCTATATAATGTGCCTATACTTATATAGGTACATATATTTTCAAGGACTACCCTTACATAGTTGACGTCTTTAGATTGTTTAATGTTTGGTCGATAAAACAACCAATTCTGTCTCGTTCTTACCTTTCGAATAAAATAATTTTGTTTGTTCCATTTTAACATTAAACACACAATCGAAAATTAAAATAAATATAATTCACAGTATGTTTGCGTTTTGAACAATATTTATAATCCATTTTATCAGTGAAGTGTAATATTTTGTGCGTCCGATTATTACTTAATCACACGCACAAAAAGATAATCCGTATCATTCCTTAGTCCAGTAAAAGCTGCAATGTCATTCACGAAAACAAAACGACTAACTACAGATCCGTGCGGATAAAATATGGGATTGAAAATGGCGTCGCCTCTATTCACCTCACGCTCGCACCGCGGCGAGTGTGAGTATAGTCAGCCACAGTGTGCAAGCGAAAGTAGAGGCGATGCTATTTAAAATCCTATTGTTTATCAGCGCGGGTTCTACCTACTACCTACAATTAAAAACTTGCGACGACGTGTGGAACGGAACATGGTATTGGGACTTAGGAGCGAGTGCACATCACTATGACAAATTAACTCTGATAAACACATCAGCTTATAACCCGCGCTCGTACGCTAGTGACCGCTTTGCATCGTATCTTTCGCGTAAATCGGACGGGTTTTAGCACTAATCAGTCAATTAATTGGAATAATTTTATTATCGCGTGTTTTAGTTCATGAATACATTTTTATCTGCAGTCGCAGTCGCAGAACGACGACTGGAAACAATGTTTGTTGATATCGGTGTTAGTGAAATGTGATTTTAAATTTATTATATAGAAGTTCTATGTGTTCAATATGGAGAATAAAATAAATACAATTACCGAGGATGTGGATAATAAGCAGAAATATTCGGCTGATCTCGAACAAGCTTTGGCAGTGGCAGGTAAGCAAGTTAGTTTATTATTTTAACAATAAAAATACCCACGGGTTCAGGAAGGAATTCAGATTAGCCTAGACATTGATACGCGTAGTAAACGTTGTAGAAGATACATCAGAAACTCTTCGTTATACAAAGTTTCTACCATTATGCGACATTCCTCAAAGAGGCCACTAAAGATAATCATGGGCAATTTACTATGGGACCAAACCTGAAATCGTGAAAACAAAAATCTGCTGTTTCATATATTTTGTCGATTTGTGTGAACACAAAAATGTATGGAACAGCTAATAACATACCATGTTGCCGATGGACCGAACGCGATCGATGACATAAATACACTTTTTTATTTTATAGTGAGTGATGACTGTGATGACTGATGACTGATGAGTGACGAAAAACAAAGATAGATTACCACACGAATCACATGAATATAGAGATCTCCCACACATTAAAAATTCCGCACAACCTCTCTCTATATAGGTTCTAGGCGATCTCTAGGTATAGTAATAAACAAAGACTTTGTGATTGTTACGAACACTGCTTTAAAAGTGGCGACAGTGGTTCCCGTAGTGCTATGATGGCACATCTATTTGTTTTTATGATCTAAGGTTTTCATGTTCACAAACAGTACGTAGAAACTTTGTGTTAAATAATATTATAAAGTTATGCCTAACTGTATAATTATTAAGTAAAGAAAAAAATATGGACTAAACTAGGTATTCAGAAGATGAACAATTCGAAAGCTGTTATGTAAAAAGTAACATAAGACAGAGAAGATACAGCAAATTGAATGATGAGAAGTCGTTGCTTGGCAGTGCAACCATAACCGGCTGATGCTATTTCTGGAGCTTTTATACCTACAGGATGGGCAGTTCATCTTAAACAGGATTTGCAAATGGTAGAACAGGTAGAGTCCTTTAAGAACAGTATTGGCTTGGTTTAGAATAATTCTCACATTATTAGGTACACGATTTCAAGGGATACTTGAATAGGTATCTATCATAGGATTAAGGCAACTTTATTTAGTACTGCGCGACATTTTCATATCGCGCATCATATTAAAAGTGTAATTAAAAAATTGGTCTGACGGTTGAGCTTATAGTCTGTAGACAAGATACTAACTAGATTTGAGTTTAGGTTAGTGATAAATCCGTTAGTGTCAGTGAGATTTATATATTTAGATATGCTTGAGTATGGTTCTAGAATACAGGCCTCCGTAAACTACAATAAATTTAAATAAAGTTTTTAGGATAAAAAGTAGCCTGTGTGTTATTCTGATGTATAAGCTATAGGTATTACCTACTGTGAAGTTCCATCAAAATCCGTTCAGTAGTTTTTGCGTGAAAGAGTAACAAACATCCATACATACATACACTCCATCCTCACAAACTTTTGCATTTATAATATTAGTAAGATCTCCAGTCTAGATTAACTTCTACTTTGGTAAAAATTAACAAACTTAGATATTTTTTTTATTCAGGTAGATCCATAGGTATACCTATCGATCGATTGATCGATATCAACTTGAGTTATAGGTAGGCAAAGAGAGAACATAGTTAAGCGCAAGTTCGACAAAATTCTACATTACCTACCTACCTCTTGGTCTTGTACACAGTACTTAGTAGGTACCTACTAGGGATGTTACGAATATTCGCATTCGTATTCGTATTCGTATATTTAATGTGAAAAATTTGACATTCGTAACATCCCTGGTACCTACCTACAATTACTCGGCACGAATCTTGAAATCTGATACTTAATTACTTTAAGCGATTCTGGACCTTACGTCTGAGATAATATGACGCGTACACAAACCCCCACCACCTAAAGCTCAAGATAAATACAAAAAATACAAAATGTTTATTTCACATAGGCCTAATTACAAAAAGTTCTAAGGTACATCATGATACATATTAGGCTACAGTTTATACAAGCAGTTTGAACCCCTTTTTTTTTTTTTTTTTTTTTTGGGGATGGGAAATCATCAAATGACCCCTCCCGCTCTGGGCGGAGCGGAAGGGAGTGTCAGACTCTTACTGACTAAAACCCACCCATGTTCCTTCGTTGCCCGTTACATTCCAGGGCTGCGGTGTCTCTTTCGAGCAGTCCCGCAGCCCTGGCAGGCTTCGGCCCTTGCGGGCCCCTACGCTGTTGCTGACTCTCTTTGAGGCGCGCGTGGAACACGAACGCGCCGTCGACACGGCCTGTCGTCATGAGACGGACGGACGGTGAGCATACCCAACTCACCGTCCACAGGCCCGCGCCTACGGTGGCCGGGGGCCATCAAATGACCCCCGACGCCCGGGGCGTCCACCGCCGCGGCGGCTGGGACGTGAGGCTCTCTCCCTCTCACGCCCCGCCACCTCCTTCGCTAGCATGACTGCTTCGCAGAAGGAGGTGACGGCTTCCCATTCCCTCTCGCCCCGGACCATGGCTTGAACCAGGGCCGGGCGCGAGAGGTCGCCGCCACCGATCGCCGTTACGAGGACACGGCGGTGCTCCGCCCAAGCGGGGCACACCTCTACAGTGTGCTCCGCCGTGTCCTCCGGTCGATCCACGCAGTGGTGGCACCCGGGCGTTTCCTCCCGCCCGATTCGATGCAGGAACCTCCCGAAACACCCATGTCCGGTGAGGACCTGCGTCAGGCGGAAGGTGAGGACGCCGTGGCGCCTCTCTAGCCACTCCTCAAAGAGGGGCACTATCGCCACTATTGTGGCGTGCCCTGCACGGGGCTGCGACAGTCGCTCTCTCCATGTCGCCATGAGATCGCGCCGGAGGTCTGTCCGCTGAGCGACGATTTGCCGCGGCAGCGGAGTTTCCCCCCGGCGTAGTACCTCCGCGCGCCAGTCCCGCAGGCGCGCGAGGACTATCGCCTCCAGATCCCATGGCGGCAATCCGGCAAGGAGGCTCGCCGCCTCGCCGGAGATCGTGCGGTATCCACGGACCAGCCTCACGGCTACCACCTTTTGGGGCGCGTTAAGATAGTGGGCGGCTCGCCGCCCCAGAGAACGCGCCCACACCGGGGCCCCGTAAAGGGCCATGGACCGCACGACCCCCGCGTAGAGCCTCCGGCAGGAGGCGTTTGGCCCCCTCAGGTTGGGCAAGAGCCGTTTGAAGGCAGCCCCTGCCCGTTCCAATTTGGGAGCCAAACGTCGAAAGTGCTCAACGAAGTTCCACCGGCTGTCGAGGACGAGTCCTAGGTACTTCAATGTCGACTCGACGCCGATGGAGACCCCTCCCGCCATCAGCCGGGATCCCGGCGGTGGCGCATTCCGAGGCCCATGAAAGCACATGGCCTCGGACTTGTGCAATGCCACCTCGAGACCCAGCTGCCGGATCCTCTCCGCGACTATCGCAACCCCGCGCGTCATCAATTCGACCGCCGCCTCGTGCGACCCCCCTTGTGCCAGTACCAGCGTGTCGTCAGCGTAGCAAACTACGCTGACGCCGGTAGGGAGGTCGGCACGCAGCACCCAGAGTTTGAACCCCTGAAACCTAAACTAGGCAAAAGCCTGTATCTTAGGGATCAGTGTTCCTAAGGATAAGAATGCCGGCAACTATACCTACGTGCTTTGTCTGTGAACGCTGTAGGTAGGTAGGTATGGTAAGTAAGTAGTTACAAGACTCAAATTCCATTTGCATCCTCCGACCCTTATTTGATACATACATAATATTTATTGCATTTGCCAATCTTTCAAAACATTAACTTTTTCGAGGTAGGTACTTGTTGACCCACATTGGAATTAATTTTGTTTATTTTTTCCTTTAACTCGTTCTTCAAGGTTGGCGGTACGTTATACTCATAAAATATTAGGTATAGGTATGCGACTATAAGTATACAATAACAAGAGACTTTTTAATGATACGAAAAAGGTTATCTGAGGATCGCAAACGGCACTGTATTGTTTCTCTCTACCCTAGTAAGAGAAGTTAGGTATACCTATTATACCTACAGGCTGTCCAACGGCTATGCCACATGGAGGGAAAGTACCTACTTTTAATATTGTAGATAGGTGCTCTATGGAAACTTTATTTTTAAAACTAGTACCGTACCTACTAATGCATTCAAAGTTTAAAAAAAAATTGCTTCCCTCATTTGGAAATCGAACTGACCAAATGCTATTTTTTATGTGGCCGATCGAAAGGGTCAATTTTATTAAGGATTTATTCCTTCTAAGCAGTGCCTCCATGTAAGTATGTTACCGTAGATGCACCGTAATCTGGTCTCTACCGTTAAGGTAGAAAGGTATTACCGTGCCATAATGTCACCGTATTACTTTCACCCAGCAATCAATCAAAAGAAATACCAAAAAATATGTTGATACCAGACCTACTAACGATATAATTATGTTGACAAATGTGGGAAAAATAAACACCAAGGTTCACTTTTATACCGACTTTTATTTCTTTTGATTTTTTACACTGTTATAACGTCTTTTCTTACAAGCCTAATCCGCCATCTTCCCCCTTCCCTTCATTTCCGCTTTCCTACTTCCCTTTCTCTCACACACATGCTTTGACACCCAGTCTTTTCATCCCACACAAATATTAATAAATCCATTTACGAAAAAGATATTGTCGTGCTAGGAGAGTCAGATTCAGAATAAATTATTATGTTAAATCCATGTTTCAAATTTTTTTTGTTTAAGTTTCTTTGTACCTACTTACATAAATAATTATAATAGCAAATATATTCGGACTTATTTGGTTCATAATGTTGTTTTTGTTCGAAAAATTACACGTTAATTTGCACACCACATTTTTAGCTGATCCACCGTCATTTTGCCTAGAAACAACGTATTTTTATCCTTGCACGGTAACTCTCGATTTACATAATTATGGAGACACTGCTTCGTAACATAATTAGTAGTAACATAGTTTGTAGTCTCTTAGAATAAACGAACACCGTAAAATCTTTTTTTTTCAAATTCGCCTACTGTCTAGCTCACAGCAGAGATGCATTCAAATAGGTAGATAGGTACTGTTTTATCGCATATATATCACGTACTTTTAAGTAAAACATTGTAAGAAACTAATCTCTCAAGTGGGTACTTGTAAGTACCTACCTAAATAGTCAAAATTTTTATGTAATGATAATGCCGATATTTTTAGAAGAAGGTACAAAAATCGACAGTGAAAGTCATTATAATTCATTTTCCTAAACATAAATGTAAAACCGCTAACATAAATTGGCAATCCTGGTAGATCACAGTACGTATAACTACACAACCTAAGCTCTACCACAATTTTATTTATTGAAAATAAGTTATAAATATCTTTTGCTAATTTATTATTCAAACAAGTAAGTATAAAATGTAAATTTCAGAAAATTACATACAGTTTAACATTTTGGCCAAGCATAAAATTAAAAAAAACCTATTAGTTTAAAGATGCAAGCTCTACCCTTAATCTTGGACATGACTAAGGCATTTGATTGTGTGAATCATAATATACTTTTAATGCAACTCGACAGTAGGAGAGAACGAGGTACATTATACTCACAGCATACACGGCACAAAACGTATAATTATATCAAAAAGAAAACAAGTTATGGAAATAGTCTATATCTAGTGATAGCTTAAACATGACTCTTAAATATTAAAATCTTCGCCTTTAAGCTAACATAAAAGTAGGAGTACCGCAGGGAGGCATCTTAGGTACGCTTCTATTGATCTACTATAACTCATATAACTAGACTTGCGTGATTATATTCTATTCTCATAATGACAAATAATAAGCCTTTGACTTGAATCAGACGAAAATAAACATAACGATAACAAAGTAAACAAACTTATATATTTTAATAACATTAATTTAAGCATAACATGGCTTTAACATGTTTAAAATTCGCAAAAATATACATTTATAATCCAAGGATTTAATAAAACAATATATATTTAAGAAGCTGGTTCCATAATTTCTTAGCCAAAAATTAACTTTAGGTAAATACGCTTCCGATTATTGATGATACTAAAAAAAACATGCATTTTATTATTTTCACTAATAAAAGTCTTCCTGTATAATATACAGTGTGTAATAAATATCTAGCGATAAATGATGATAGCGTACCTAGGTGATATAGAAGATGTATTATCCACAACAGCTATGATTAAATTTTAATGTCGTCAATTAACCGTGTTTGTACCTACCTAGGTTAAATGCTAATATTGTAAAGATATTTCAAAGAACACGTAAAGCAAACAATTTATAAGATAAGATACATTTTATACAATAATAATCTAATTCATCGTCATTGCCGGTCCTAATGAGCGCTTATCAGCAGAGCACATTGATAATAAGACTTTATTTTTTGCTGATCTATACAAATTGAAATATTATAAATGAGGCAGTTGCCTCATTTATAATATTTCAATTCAATTATTGTTAGCTCACAGCAGAATGCACTGTTTAGCAGTTGCTAAACAGTGCATTCTGCTGTGAGCTAACAGCACAGGGCCTAGGCTACATGTAAGGTTTCGAACACGACACAATAACAATTTAGCAAGTTCAGCGCTTTTTTTCAAACGCTGCGGCTGAGCTAATCCGAATTCATTTAACATACAGACAGGGCCCCAAGTCTGCTATTGAATGGTGTCATAATGATATCATACATAACTAAGTCAAAACCTTCGGTCATTGGCTTAGAGTAAGACCATCTCTTTGGTCATTTATCAAAACGATGTCATTATGAGACCATTTTGACACGATTATGACAATTGCAATAGCAGGGGCCTACATCAGGAACACCGGACACCAGTGTATAACTACACCCAATACCACGCTACAAGCGCTTCAAGTTGTTTTAAAATGTTTTTTTAAAACTTTTAACCTTTGTTCCAGGGGTCGGATGGTACAACATAAAGTATTGCTTGGCCTTGGCCTTGTTCCTCGTAGCAGCTCTCGTGGAGCCGGTTGGCTACTCCTTCATATTGCCGGCTGCGGTGTGCGATCTTGAGATGACTGATGCTCAACGAGGATTTATCGCCTCAATACCTTATATAGGTAGGTAATCGACACCAATACCAACACTCTTTATTTTTATTTATAAGTTATCGATTACATATCCAAATACTTACTGGTTTTATTTAGTAAGTACTTTTTATTAAATTCTGTTATAAACCACCACCACACCATAAGTCAATTAACAAAAAATAAAAAAACGTGTGTGGGGTCAGGATACCCCCGTCAGGAACGAAGTTCCTTACACTTTTTCTTAAACTCCGAATGTTATTTGATATAGAGATTTAGGACCAAGTTCACCGACATACCCTTATAATTAAAATGGCCTTTTAATATGACTTTCTATAGAAACAAGAGTCCGATGAATTGAGAACCCTTTTTTTTGAAGTCGGTTGAATAGGCCGTTTTCAATTTATCGGACTGTTATCTTGTCGGTGAACTCGGACCTTAGAGGTACGAGTTCGTAGCCGACTACAGACAGCAGCACCAGGCGACGCCGTGTTGCCACGACACTACTGGTTTGGCCCCTGAAGGCTCGAATTACGTAATTAACCGGCCACAAATTCAGTAACTGCTATTGAAAATGTTCAGGGAAATCCAATAATTATTTTTTACACAATTACAAGATTAATATTAATGAAGCAAAACACCTCGACAAAAGCCAGTCAATAATGCATTTACTTATGTTAATATCGAATCTCAAGTATCGATTATTTTCGCACTACCTTAAGTTAATTGAAAGATTCTCTTGGAAATCAGCAGTTTTATTAATACAGACCTATAATTATAACTGCTTTTTCTAGATACATAATTGCTTGGATAGCGTAGCTGCAGTGAGGTCATGGCCATGGCTAAAGGCTTTCTTTATTACCTTCCATAAGAAAATGATTCATTGCTAATTAATAACCTTTGGAGAAGCAACTTGATTTTCTTCTTATAAACTAGGTACTAACATCCAACATTTTCGAGTTCTGTACCGGAACGATTATTTTACGAGTTATATATTTATTCGATACAAATCCTTAATTTTAAACGATTATTTAAATTAAATAGCTCTTAAATCTCTATTCATTGGCATAAAATGACAAGGACAGTTGTAAGTATATTATTAATCAGTGGTTAAATTAAGAGGTGTCTTTAAGTAAGACCCTATGCGTTAAAGCCTTATCAAGTCGTAGGTCGTGGGTTCGAACTCCGGCAAGCGAACACTTTGTGCAATTTGTTTCATCACCACTGCTCTAAAAACGGTAAACGAAAACATCATGAGGAAACCGGCATGTCCTAGAACCAAAAATTCGAAAAACATGTGATCCACCAGCCCGCACTGGGCCCGCGTGGTGGACTATACCTACCCACGTAGGTACATTTACGTTTTCACGTACAAACGGATTTTTTATAACTAAATAGCTGTTCCTCGCGGTTTCACCCCCGTTGCTCGGCTCCTAAGGGTTGTAGCGTGATATTAAGTAGCCTATACTCATGAATCTGGCTATCATATACAAAAAGAATTTTACGAATTGGACTGGTAGTTCCAGAGATTAGCGCGTTCAAATAAACTCTTCAGCTTTATAATATTAGTATATCAGATCATAGAAACAAGGAGATGTGTCAAGGCGCTATCGAGCTTGATGCCTGATCTTGAGCAAATTGCTCATATTAAAAACGTACGCGCTGGCGACGAACCGAACACGATCGGTGGTATAAATACAGTGTTTTAGTTTAGTGCTAGTGTTGAGTGACGATTAACAGTGTTAGATTGAGGGTGTGCGGAATGTTCAATGCGTGGGAGATCTTTTTATTCACAAGGAGCGCTTGATTATGCACGTTATTGTGTCGAAAAATGTACTAAAAGTGGCATCAGTTGTTCCCGTACTAATTTGCTATGATGGCATATTATCTCCTTGTTTCTATGATCTGATATACTAATATTATAAGGTGAGGTACTTACCTATAGATTTTCTTTTGTTACTACATATTTTATGGTGCCGGCCTCTCCTTCACTACTGATACCTCCAACATAATATTGAAAATAAACTTTTAGGTATCGTCATCACATCGTTTCCATGGGGCTACCTAGTGGACACCCGAGGGCGCAAGATGGTGGTCATATACGCCTCCTTGCTTGCGGGAATAATTGGAATAATAGCTGGGTTTATGCCGAACCTAATAAGCTTTGCAGCTTGCAAGTTTCTCACATCACTTTGGTAAGAATATTCTGACTAATATTTATAACTGTTAAACGGGCTAGTTTTTTGATATTTTTTTGCTGCGTGAGTTGAGATCTATATCGTGGAACTCAGTAGAACAATTGCCGCAATAGTGCAGTATGGCCCGGCGATATTGCAATGAAATTAAATGTTGGTACAAGTTCTACCGAGTCGCACGACATACTCACGGCTATACAATTGCAGCAAGAAATTGTCATAAAACTAGCCCGTTTAACCGCACCTTCAGGTACTACCTACAATATATGACTCAATCTTTAAATATCTACTGACAGAAATGCAAGGTACTTTCATTCTCGATTAGATAGACGACAAATTCGAGACTTGCTTGTAATCTATTTTCAAGTTATATTTTTTTCGAATCGCAAATTTAAATGATATTAGCTAGCTGGCACATCTTTAATGCGGATACATTTTATTTTTGCAATCGTACCGTACATTCATCACATCAACAATTTTACAGTGATTTTAAATAAAATCTGAAAGAGTTACAGAATACCAGCTATGTCTATATAATATGTAGATTGTAGGTATTCTAAATATCCAGATTAGTTTTGCATTTATAAATGTATTCTTTTCATGTAAAAACACCTGTGTTTTCCGCACTTCGGTTTCAAGAATTTCTCTAAAAGAACTTTACAATGTTCACTTACAAGAGAAACAAAAAACAAATAATCTTAAATTAAAGTACAACGTCGGGAAGAGTTACAACAAGTCAGATTATGAAATAAAACTATACAGTAGGTACTACTTATCACTATTAGGTATATCTACAGGACTATTGCAAAAGTGATTGTGTTAAATATTTCTTTAGTTTTGCTTAAAATATGTTTATAGATGTTGACATTTTGACATCACTTGGCAAACTATTATGTAATCTTGCTCCCTCAAATCTTAGGCATATTATATTTTCCATAATTTGTTCTAGGAATAGGGACCTCTAGATTATTTCTACTTCTAGTGTAATATTTGTGTGTCTTCCTTTTAAATGATATTTGAGAGCGTGTAGTATTATTTTTTGAATAAGATTGCATGTGTGATATGTGTGTAAATGTTTTATGTCAAATATTTTTGTATTTTGGTAATGCACTTAACATGTAAATTACTGTTGGCCAGCTTAGCGTGCCCGGCAGCATTGCCCTACACGTTCATCGGTGAGATCCTACCAGCTAAGTACAGAGACACGGTGCTGTCTATTACCAACGCACTGCAGATAACCGGCTCTGCTTTAGTACCTCGTAAGTATTACTGTAGGAATACAATAAGTAATATCAGCTTGTAATTCGATGGCGCACGGTTGTCGCAGTGGCCTGCGCGACGTGTGGCGGGTTCGATTCTCGCACGGAGGAAATATAATAAAATTATGTTCCGGGTCTGGAGTGTTTGTGTATGTGAAATTCGTGTTTGTAAATGCAACAGGAGAAATGCTTGTGTTGGCCAAGTTAAAAAAAAATTGCACTGTAACTTGTTGCACTACAGGGGCAGCTTAAAAAGATTTTATTTATTATTTAAAGATTTAAAAACAACTGACATTATCGGGACTCGAACTCGCGACCTCTGCCGTACCGTGGCGTTGCTCTGACCACTGAACTATTGTATCACACACACATCAGTAGAAAAAATCCTTTTTCGATTAGGTACATACGCCTCTTATGAGCATTGGTGACATCTATTGGAGACTACAGACTTCTATAATTTGTGTGTGTTTAAAAATTCATAAATATATACATACTTAAATATAGATTTTGTATTGTTTTTATGCCTTCGTTTTTATAAACACACAATGAAGAAACTCTATAAAAAATAAATATTCTTATTTTCCAGTTCTGGCTTGGGCAATACTGCCCCTTGATTTCCGGATAGACTTCGGGTTGTACATGTTCAGGCCATGGAGGCTTTTATCGATGATATACTCAACCCTCTTCTTGCTAGCTGCTTTTTTAATGTCTTTCGGTCCTGAAAGCCCAAAATACTTGGTTTCTCAGGGGAGAATGGATGAGGCACTCCAGGTTCTGCAAGTAATGTACGCGGGAAACAAAAAAAAAGCACCTGAAGATTTTCCGGTAAATATTGTATAATAATATATAATCTATTATACTTATTATTCTATCGTTTCATCATTTCCTTTCCCAATCAGTTGACAACAATTGATTGCAGTCTAACCAAATATAAAAGAACCTATTAAATCCTAACTGACTGACAGACAACGCAGCCAAACCGGTGGACCTAGAGATTTGAAACTTGGAGAAAATATTCCTTGGGAACTCTAAAGGCGTGCACTAAGGAGGGATTTTAAATAAAGTGCTTCGGTCATGAGTCAGGGGGCAGAAATTGCACTTATTGCACCCTCCGCTCCCTACGCTCTCCAGTGTCAACCAATCATCACCAACGGTTAGGAAGGAGTGTTCAGTGGCGTGCCTAGAGGGCAAGCCCGAGAGTATTTGACTTAATTTTTTATGAATGTAAGTGAATAGCGTACAATAAAAAAAACCGGCCAAGTGCGAGTCGTACTCGCGCACCGAGGGTTCCGTATCAGTTTTGGACGTATAAAGTGAAAAAATCCGGACCGCATAACTAAGTTTGTTTGTGAACGAGTTATGATGATTTTGAAAAAACTGCACTAGTTAGGAACATCTTTTTATTTTTGGTGCAATATTTGGGTCAATTCCTATCAGTTCTAATTATTTCAGATTTTTCGCTCCGCAAACTTCGGAGATAAGGCAGGGGGAGTGGTATTTTTTCAGACATTTTTCATCATTTATGTAGAAATCTGTGAGACATAAAATTAAATAAAAATATATTTTGAAATGTGCAGATTAAGCCCTTTCATATGATATGCCATTTGACCTAGTAACCCCACTTTAAAATTTCGGACCCCCACTCCGGCCCCTTTTGCAATGAAAATAAAAATATTTTTTGACTTTTTTTGCAATAAAGTTAGGCAAGCATTCTTTATAACTGTTCCAAATTTCAAGTCGATAGCATTAGTAGTTGCTGAAATAACCAGGTGTGACAGACAGACAGACAGACGAAGTCGCACCATAAGGGTTCGTTTTTTACCATTTTGGTACGGAACCCTAAAAACACATTCATGAAAAATTAAGTCAAATACCCTCGGGTTTCCCCTTAAGGCACGCCACTGCGAGTGTTAGGACTTTAGGAGTAGGTGTTGGTAATGATGATTCTTTGATTCTTCAGCTCTTGGTATATTGGCAGCGTCGTAGCTAGGGGCTGGCCGCGGGGGCAGCAGTAAACCTCAAGGGGGTGCGCTCGCTGCAAGGGGGGCCGCCGCAGAACGGGCAAATTATGAATACACGCGTTTATGCTAACTTTTGGGAGACATTGAATTCAAATTTTGTACAATGGTTTCAGATTAAGCGACTAGATGCACCTCCTCATGATAAACAAAAGATAAGTTTCCTGGCATCATTAAAAGCACAGAGCGTACCGTTACTGAAGCCGCCATATTTAAAATGGTTCGCTCTGAACGGATTCCTTATGTTTGGCCTATTCTCAGTGTAAGTCTAAATTTTATTCTTTGTCTAAGGGCCTTTTTCTTGCCACGCGGCCTATCTTTTCCTGTCATGTATGCCACATGCACGTTAGACCCATAGGTAGTAGATACATGATAGGAAAAGTATGTATGAAAAAACAGGATGCGGACGGCGCGCACGCGGAGAAACACGGACTCGGGCACAAATCCGCGTGATAGGAAAAAGGCTTTAGTAGGTAGGTACCCATATTTTTTTGTAATCGAGTCGACTAGAAATCTAGTGGAGGTCGCAGGAATCCATTGGATGTGGGCAGCCAAAACCAGGGCCCCACGCAGCCCCAAGTCTGCTATTGCAATTTTGTAAGAATGATTTTATAATGACAATCATAACTGTCAAAACCTTCGGCCATTGGCTTAAAATAAGACTATATCTTTGGTCATTGGTTTTTGACCAGTGACCAAAGATATAGTCCATTAATAACGATGTCAATAAGAGACCATTCTGAATTTCTGACACGATTATGACAATTGCAATAGCAGATTTGGGGCCTAGTTGTGACGATGGTTGTAGAGGCCTGTGCCCAGCAGCGGACGTCTTTCAAGTGATAATTAAGTATGATGATGATATCACAGACAGACACCATCCTATTATTAGATTGCAAAATCTTAATGTTTCTTGAGGTATCATTTATGTTATTATGTATTTCAGATTAAACGGTTTATACATGTGGGTCCCAGATGTGCTGAACAGGGTGCTTACCGGTGACGGTGAAGACAAGACAGCCTGTGACGTCATCTTTGACAGACTTAACCAGGTTAGTATTGAGAGAGAGAGATAGAGTGTAGACAAAATATTTAAATAATGAATGTGCTGAGTGGGAAGGCGAGCAACCGCCGCATATTCTGGCGCAAAGTGTGAAAACCCTACCGGCGGTGGCTCTCCCACTTTGCGCTCACTCAAGAATCTGCGGTAGGCTACCGCAGACTCTTAAGATAGCTGATTTAACAGTTGAGAGATGACCTGAAATCCCTGACTGAGATCCTTTACTACATCTACAATCTAACATAAGTATTTATCTAAGAGTTACAAGATATCGTAAGTCGAAATCGTAATCGAGACTACAAATGATTATACCTATTATCAATGATTTAACCTTCACAAAAACTACGTGATTTTATTACAAACTATTTCAGCCCACTGTATAGGTACATGAATCTTTAATGAAAGGAGAAGTCAACATGCTATCCCTGTTATAACATTTTGCTTACCTACTCCAAAAATCCTGAAGTTCTTAACATGTTATCTTCTTTTGTTCCAGACAGTTGCAGAAGACGCTGAATGCGTAGACACTATAGAAAATATCACTTTCGTAATCAACTCTGTAGCAAATGTTAGCTGTGCCTTAATAGGCGTGGCAGTCAGCAGCACAGTCAAATTCATCGGCAAGAAGAGGCTTCTTGTCATAGTATTCTTCGTAATAGGAACGTTTTGTATTCTCATCAACTTTATAACGCAAGACATGGTTTTCGCAGTTCTCATGTCTTCGTTCCCCATAATGGGATTGACTATAGGACCTATTAATGCTTACGCTGTGGAAATTTTTCCTACGAATTTGAGGTAAGTTTTTCTCTAAATAATTCAATAATGATGAAGATACCAACAAAATAGGTACTTACAAAATAAGTACGCAGTTTCAGGGCGTGTAGACTTAATTTTGGTAGCAGGATAATTGTGCGAAAGACACTTTCCGAAAGACACTTGCGCGAAATACACTTGCGCGAAATACACTTACGCGAAATACACTTACGTGAAAGATCCAGTTGTGCGAAAATCATTTGCGCGACCTGTGTGAAAGGCCATTTCCGCGATAATCTACTTTTTATTACGTGTCATCTAACTATTAACATACTTATGTACTTTATAATAATTTCAGGGGCATGGCTATAAGCTTAACCATGATGTTGGGTCGAGTAGGCTCGATAGTTGGCACCAACGTCGCAGGCATACTTCTGAACGTGTACTGCGAAATGACTTTCTACTTATTTGGAGGTTTACTACTGCGTAAGTATAAAACTAAGAGCCGTATGATCAATCGTAGTTTAAACCACAGAAGAGAGTTTAATCTCCCGTCTTCTTTGAGTTTTTGTATTAGAAAACAATCGAAGACGGGAGATTAAACTCTCTTCCGTGGTTAAGCTACGAATTGTCGTACGGTCCTAAGGCTACGAACGCACAGACAGGTTGCTTGCTTAGCACCTAGGCCTAAAGCCTAACGAGTCACCTAGTGACTAGCTTAGCAAAATGAACGTTTTAGAATGTTCGCAACCGGTCGCACTGCGCGCTGAGGAACATTCTAAAACGTTCGTTTTACTAAGCTAGTCGCTATGTGACTCGCTAGGCTATAGGCGCTAAGCAAGCCACCTGTCTGTGCGTTCGTAGCCAAAGGGCAGTGCCATATAGCGTGATTTTTTGTAGCGGTACTTACAAAGGGTAAGTAATATATGGTATAACTACAAAATCTCTAATATTTACAAGATATAACAACTGAATCATTAATTTTATTTGATATAATGATCAGTTAATATAATAAACGATTGATATAATTTTAAAATAACTAATTTTTATAAGCATAACATACACTGAATATAAAATCGTTTGATATACCACTCAAAAGACATAAAACCTATTTAGTCTAAAAGCAAGTATGCAGCATGCAAGCAAGCATGCAGCATGCAAGCAAGCATGTAGCATGCAGCATGCAAGCAAGCATGCGAGCAAGCATGTAGCATGCAAGCAAACATACAACATGCAGCAGGCATGGTTTCTGTCACGGCTCCGGCGCTGCGGGGCTCCGGCGGTCCCACGCGAGCTTATCGTCGCAGATCACCACCGCAGCTTCGGCTTCGGCTCCTCAGCTCGCGGGCCGCCACGCCCCTCCGCGCCTACGCGAATTTAAATTACACTCTAGGAGTAGGGCAGACAAGACTACGTGGAGTCGGTTTTGCAGCGATTCGTTTCTGTCACTTTGTACCTAGCACATCATATTGATTTTTATTTTCGACGTAATTTAGTATCAAATTATATATTTTAAACGATATATACCTAATGATTTTCGATTAAATAAACGTAATATTCAATAACGTTACACGAAATAAGTTTTAGAGTATATAAATGTTATATGTAAAGAAATTATTTCAACAGTTGGTATCTCACGTTTATTATATCTTATGAACGTTATTAAAATGAAAATATAGCATATAACTTTATATGATTTATAGATGTTAGTAGACTTCGCGATTATATCGATGCAGCCTACTGACGACTAATACGTCTATTAGTCGCTGCTTATACAGTCACTGATCGTCATCAGTGACTGTATAAGCAGCGTTTCGACAAGCCGAAGTGCAAGAGAGCCTTATGAAGTCTCTGGTATCGCAGCTACCTACCTGGATACCTACCCTCAGAATGGTTGGCTAGCATAAAAACAACTCAACGTTTTAGGCAAATATAGATAGGTTTTCAGAATGCCGGTAATCATAGATCTGAGCGATAATTACCTACCTATACTTGATTATTTAGGGACATAATGCGATATACTTTCAGGACCTACCTAACTGGTGTTTTTTCTGTTTACAGTTTGCGGTGCGCTCACATTTTTACTACCAAATAAACAAAGACCGCCTACTAATAGGAAACAGCAACTTTTAGAAGATGTAACCAGACTGTAATGACTGCATTGTACATAATATTAGCAAAAAAAAAAAATGTTATTACTTAGCTAATTAAATTATTTGTTACTTAATGTAAGTTGTATTTTCTTTTCTTAAGTACATCATTAGTAGATAAGTAATAATTATGTAAAGCATTAGGTACATATGATTTTTGGGTTGTGTGGTTACGTATATTTTATTACATTAACATCCATATATTATGCATCTTTTAAATCCTACTAATATTACCTATAAACGCGAAAGTTTGTGAGGATGGATGTATGTATGGATTTTTGTTACAATTGTTACCTAGTCTTTCACGCAAAAACTACTGAACGCATTTTGATGAAATTTCACAGTACCTATCTACCTAGATATCTAATATCTGTACCTAATATAGGTATAGCTTAATACATCAGAATAACACATAGGCTTGTACTTTTTATCCCGAAAACGCGGGCGAAGCCGCGGGCGTAAGCTAGTTTCAAATATATGGAAAGACGTACCTACTAAACCGATACGACGCGCCGCAAACTCAGTCGGCCGCTAAAGCCTGCAATACAAATGTTGACCGAGCGTTGTCGAGTGAAGGCCACGGTATATTTGCCTTGTCTTGCTATGGCTCGGTGTCATGAGAGTCAAAATGGCGGGTGTATCATTACTAATCCAATCAAAATTATTACCAAATAAATGTACTTAAAATGTACTATTTAGTACCTATACTCATGAAAAATGTACCTCCTTTAGAACAAAATTATAACCAAATTAAGATACACCCGCCATTCTGATGTCAATATGGCGGGTGTATCCTAATTTCTCCCTAATTATCCATTGGTGATTGAATATTATTATTCCAAAAAAATCTACCTAAAAAGTACCTACAGTAAAAAGAAACACTCACTCGATCTGTTCATTAGTTCCTGAGAAATAAAACTACAAATGTTTGGTACCATACCGTAGCGTTGCTCTAACTACTGAGCTACAGAGTCAGTGATTAAAGCGACGCCACGGTACGGCAGGGGTCGCGGGTTCAAGTCCCGCCCGTGTAGTTGTTTTTAAATCTCATATATTATAAGTAAATTATAATGATTATGTTGTTAGTTACATTTTTAGGGTTCCGTACCCAAGGGTAAAACGGGACCCTATTACTAAGACTCCGCTGTCCGTTCGTCCGTCTGTCACCAGGCTGTAATGAACTCATGAACCGTGATAGTTAGACAGTTGAAATTTTCACAGACGATGTATTTCTGTTGCCGCTATAACAAAAAATACTAAAAACAGAATAAAATAAATATTTAAGGGGAGTTCCCATACAATAAACGTGTTTTTTTTGCTAATTTGCTAATAAAGGTTATAATAATATAGTGTGTCTAATGTTGTATAGATAATGGTACGGAACCTTTCGTGCGCGAGTCCGACTCGCACTTGGCCGGTTTTAATATTTTGACAACACTGTTATAATATGGTTTCCTAGACAACGTATAAAAATGTCAAGCCCGAGTCGACCGGCGAAGGAGGCCGACACCATAAAACCTTAACTATGACTTGGAAAGACAAAATTAAATTGGTATGTACGAACATTGACCTATATGTCTCTAGACAAGCAGTTTCGAACAAAAATCATGCCCCACACGCGGGTACTTGTCTGTTGCTCACTGCATCAAGCGTCAAAGTGAATGCGAGGCTTGTATTGTGCCCGCACAACACTAAACAAAAATATAACATAACATAAATATGTATTTTATTAAATTTTTTAAGGATTTAAATGAAGAAAATGATTGAAAAATCGTTTTTCAACTTCGTAAACCTTTATTTATTGAATATTTTTTTACATGTCCTCCTCTAGTTTTAGGCGAAACCGAAAATTTTAAGATTAAACAAAAAATGGTTATACCTGTTTCGTTATTTGGATATTCGCGCTTATTAAGCCTCGTTATTTGACGATAAATACAAAGCTATGTAATATATTTATAACCGTTAATTTGGCAAAAGGCACATCCAAAAGACTCGTGAATAGATTTTGTTTTTTTGTTTAGTGTTGTGCGGGCACAACACAAGCCTCACATACACTTTGACGTTTGATGCAGTGAGCAACAGACAAGTACCCGCGTGTGGGGCATGATTTTTGTTCGGAACTGCTTGTCTAGGGACATATAGGTCAATGTTCGTACATACCTATTTAATTTTGGCTTTCCAAGTCATAAAGTTAAAGTTTTATGGTGTCGACCTCCTTCGCCGTTCGATTCGGGCTTGACATTTTTATACGTTGTCTAGGAAACCATAAAATAAGAGTTTTGTCAAAATATTAAAACCGGCCAAGTGCGAGTCGGACTCGCGCACGAAGGGTTCCGTACCATTATCTGTACAACATTAGACACCCTTTATTAGCAAATTAGCAAAAAATCACGTTTATTGTATGGGAACTCCCCTTAAATATTTATTTTATTCTGTTTTTAGTATTTTTGTTATAGCGGCAACAGAAATACATCGTCTGTGAAAATTTCAACTGTCTAACTATCACGGCTCATGAGTTCATTACAGCCTGGTGACAGACGGACGAACGGACAGCGGAGTCTTAGTAATAGGGTCTCGTTTTACCCTTTGAGTACGGAACCCTAAAAATGTAACTAACAACATAACAATTATAATATACTTATAATATATGAGATTTAAAAACAACTACACGGGCGGGACTTGAACCCGCAACCCCTGCTGTACCGTGGCGTCGCTTTAATCACTGACTCTGTAGCTCAGTAGTTAGAGCGGGGACTGATACTTAAGATCAACAGCCATAATATCAGCAGTTAAAACATCAACACCGTAAGACCAACGATTCAAAATCTCAACACTTCAGAATGTCAGCAGCTTAGTAAGTCAACAATTCACCAGACCAAAGTTTAAAATCTCAACCTGGAAAGTATTAAGTAAATACTAATTATATTAATGTTATGCATGTTTTACTATAAGTAAACAGTATTTGACGAGGGGTGCTTACCTTTTATTTACTTTTTGGTCGGTCAGGTATAGGTAGGTACATAATGTACTTGAGTAATTACACAATATATTAAAATCCTACCAATATTATAAACGTGAAAGTTTGTGAGGATGTATGGATGGATGTTTATTACTCTTTCACGCAAAAACTACTGAACGGATTTTAATGAAACTTTACAGTAAGCGCGGGCGAAAGCTAGTAGGTATAACATATAAAAAGAATAAACAATACAATACAATACAATTGTTATTTATTTACTTACTAGCTTCCGCCCGCGCCTCCGCCCGCGTTTTTGGGATTAAAAGTAGCCGATTATGTTATTCTGATGTACCTATAGCTATGTATATTACTGTAAAGTTTCATCCGTTTCAAATCCGTTCAGTAGTTTTTGCGTGAATGAGTAATAAACATCCATCCATACATCCATACATCCTCACAAACTTTCACGTTTATAATATTGGTAGGATTTTAATATATTATGTAATTACTCAAGTACATTATGTACCTACCTACCTATACCTGACCGACCAAAAAGTAAATAAAAGGTAAGCACCCCTCGTCAAATACTGTTTACTTATAGTAAAACATGCATAACATTAATATAATTAGTATTTACCTAATACTTTCCAAGTTGAGATTTTAAACTTTGGTCTGGTGAACTGTTGACTTACTAAGCTGCGGACATTCTGAAGTGTTGAGATTTTGAACCGTTGGTCTTACGGTGTTGATGTTTTAACTGCTGATATTATGGCTGTTGATCTTAAGTATCAGTCCCGTTAGAGCGACGCTACGGTATGGTACCAAATATTTGTAGTTTTATTTCTCAGGAACTAATGAACAGATCGAGTGAGTGTTTCTTTTTACTGTAGGTACTTTTTAGGTAGATTTTTTTGGAATAATAATATTTAATCACCAATGGATAATTAGGGAGAAATTAGGATACACCCGCCATATTGACATCAGAATGGCGGGTGTATCTTAATTTGGTTATAATTTTGTTCTAAAGAAGGTACATTTTTCATGAGTATAGGTACTAAATAGTACATTTTAAGTACATTTATTTGGTAATAATTTTGATTGGATTCGTAATGATACACCCGCCATTTTGACTCTCATTCGGTGTCACTTGCCCAGTTGGTTGAGTATAGACAAGCGCCAACGTGTATAGACCTCATTTGACGTAGCTTGCCACAATTTGCAGTCGCTCGCGATCACTTGCCTCAC
Source organism: Thalpophila matura (assembly GCA_948465475.1). Classification (NCBI taxonomy): domain Eukaryota; kingdom Metazoa; phylum Arthropoda; class Insecta; order Lepidoptera; family Noctuidae; genus Thalpophila; species Thalpophila matura. The sequence continues at coordinate 13,951,022 of OX419182.1, forward strand.
TTCGGAGCGGTGTCGGTTTTTCTGCACAAATCAAAGGCGCTCGCGCGCGCTCGTACAATAGTGTTCACATGTTTGTCCGCGCGCTATTATGCGGTTGACGTCAAACTTGCCGAACGTGTAGACAGTAGCGCTTGTCTTGTGTCAATTTGTCTAGGCTCGCGTTGGTCTAAGCTCGGCCAACATGTATTGCAGGCTTAACAGTTGGCTACTCCCCGACACAGCCTCACGGTTATGTAGCCAGTGTACTTTGGTAGAGGCGTTCGCACGGCTTTGTAATTCCATAAAATCTAGTCTAAAGTTAAAACAGATCATAGCTTTAGGAAATGATAAAAAGACTTTGGTTCAAAATTAAAAACAAAGGGTTAAATTATCTATTGATCTGTGAATCTGTCATGATCATCACGGGAAAATAGCAAATGTCAATGTCAAAGTCATTTGGAAATATTTTGATTTTTCTGTTTTCATTTCATTTCAATTTAGGTTTTAATGTGATGCAAACCGTTCAAACGGTTTGTCTTTCGAATTAGAAAGAATTTATCGATAAACAATAACATGCATAACATAGACTCTGATAGTGAAGATGAGTTACCGTCAGGGTGGGAGCAGAAGTCAACAGAAGACGGGAGTGTTTACTTTGTCAAGTAAGATCATGTTTTATTTACGATTTCTCATATTATAAAAAATCTTATAATTATGAATGATCTTTGAACTCTAGCATCTGCTCGAATAAGACGCAATGGACACACCCAAGAACAGGTCGAAAGAAGGAAATACCCAAAGAACTACCATTCGGTTGGTCGAAATCGGTGGACGATGAAGGAAAACCTGTGTACATTCAGAAAGAAACTGGTAACAAAACCTATGTGGATCCCAGGCTAGCGTTCGCTACGGATGCGAAGGAACATGTGCATGATTTTCGACAAAGATTTGATGCCTCTTCCACAGCTTTTCAGGTCAGTTTCTTGGGTTAGCGACTAAGTTGGAAATTCTAGCTTTAGATACCATATTTGTTGTCTAAGCAAGGCTGAACTTATTAGGCTTATTTTATATGTTTATCTTTCATCATTATTGATTTCAGTTATTTTCCCCTCAAGAATAACACCTTTTCAAAATATAAATTACAGCAACATTTGGTCACTCTACCAGAAGTTTAATTTTCATTAAAAAATATGGAAAATTCATGAATTCTCAATGTTCTGTAAGCTGTAATTAAATATTTAAATTTAATTATTACTGGCCATAAGAAGTGTATAAACTCAAGGTTATGGTTTTTTATAGGACTTGCATAAATTATAAACTGGAAACTTTGTGAGTTATTTATAAAAAAATATACATGTTTCATTATATTTCCCGTCACTGTTTAAAGGTTTATATATAACCTTTAAAAATAAAAAGTACAAAAATTAAAGTTTTACCATAACCTTTTTTAAAATTCTTAATTAATTTTTATAGGTACTACATGGTGTTGACTTATCAGGAAAATATGCGCTAGTAACAGGTTCCAATGCAGGAATTGGATATGAAACTGCCAAATCACTAGCAAGGCATGGCTGCAATGTCCTATTTGCAAACCGCAATATGGAAGCCACTCAGCAAGCAATACAGACCATAGTCCAGGAAACTAAAGCCTCAGAAGATGATTTAAAGTCCATCCATTTGGATTTATCTTCCCTACAGAGTGTAAAAAAATGTGCTGCCTCAATAAAAACCATGTTTTCAGAGTAGGTATCTATTGTTTCCTTATTTCACATTGTCATTCAAGGAAACTTGTTTCTTTTCTTGGAAAATAAACAAGGACAATAACCATAATCATCTTTTCCTCATAACACATCATAATATACATACCTATGCTTATTTGCATTTATGTAAGATGTTGTAAAGAAAATGTTAATGCACTCACACATGATTGCCAGTTTAGGAGATTCTAAAGTAGCACTCATGTGTTAATTATGCCTATTAGTAAAGGTAACTTTTGACAGTGTAGTACCTTATCATTATCAGTACCTTTTTGGTAACTTTTTGTTACTAGTACTTACTTATAAATTAAATACCTACATAATTATAACAATGAGTTATGGACAATATTATCTATACTAAATATTATAAAGAGGAAAGATTTTTTTGTTTGTTTGTTTGTACCGAATAGGCTCCGAAACTACTGGACCGATTTTAAAAATTCTTTCACTGATAGAAAGCTACATTATCACTGAGTAACATAGGCTACTTTTTATCCCGAAAAAATGCACAGTTCCTGTGGGACACGCGGACGAAGTCGTGGGCGAAGTGCTAGTACCTCACATTATGAATATAATTGTCCCTATATAAAAAGCATTTTAATTTATGTTTGCAGCCACCTAGACATAGTAATTTTGAATGCAGGCGTGTTTGGTTTGCCCTACACTGAGACAGAAGATAATATTGAGACAACTTGCCAAGTCAACCATCTCAGTCACACATACTTAGCGATATTGTTGGAGCCACTGCTGAAGAAAGGCTCTCGAGTCATATTTGTCGCATCAGAATCACACAGGTACTTATTGTATTCACTATAACTAATTAATGAATTTTATATTATTCAATTATTCACTTTACTGTGAAATGTGTCCTGTTTAACATGTTCTCTGTGGAAAAAAATTGTTACCCATCCATAACTTACCAAGGCAAAGGCAGCTTAACATCATAAACTGATAGACTTGTGTGTCTATCATAGATATAAAATTTTATAACAGACTTCTCTTTATGCTGGCACTTCAAAATATACCCAATTTCTATTGAAATAAAGTTTATTTTGTATTAGTGAAAAATGTGAATATTTGGTCAAATATACCAAATATACATATAGATACCATATTTAAACAATACCCTCTAATTTTCAGGTTTGCAGACCTTAAGAATGTGTTTACGCTACAAAATATTGCAATGCCGAAAGATACTTATAGCTCTATGATGGCTTACAACAATTCCAAATTGTATAATGTTATAACTGCTAAGGTAATTACTATAACTATGTAGAATGTAGGAGGTAAATCTCCGGCATTACCGATTCGATTCAAAAAAATATTTCATTAATACGAAGCTACAGTATCCTTGAGTGATATAAGCTATTTTTGTCTTAATATCAGTTCCTGTAGGTCACGCGGACCAAGTCACGGGCAAAAGCTAGTTATATCTATGTAAAATACACAAAATCATAATAGGAGTGGCTTTTATTAAATAATATAATATAAAAGAAAGAAAATATACTAATTTGCCTCGACATGATGCATACAAAAAAAATTTTTGAAAAATATGCGTCACATTCACGCAAAACGGCTATCGCTCAGCATAATGCTGTGACTTATGCACGGAGCAGAGCCACAGCGCTGGTTTACAGTGACAGCCGGCGTTGACATGTTGACATCGACCCGTGCAGCATACAAATAATAATATATCAGATTTTCAATTATTATATTTAACATTTCAGGTGTTGAGTGAAGATTGGAGGGATAAGGGTATATCCGTGAACTCTCTACATCCAGGAAACATGGTGTACACAAATCTAAGCAAGTCATGGTGGCTGTTCAGATTAGCATTCTTCCTAGTCAGACCTTTCACGAAATCTATGGTAGGTTGCAACACCATGGAAACCAATTTAATCTATGCACAAACAATGGTGTCTACGATCCTAATGGCATAAGTATTATTTAGTAGTCACTCTTGTAATTATTAAATAAAAGTGTGTGTAAAATTGTGTCTGTAGGTACGTTTTTTATATTATTTGAAAGCATCAATAAAATTTAGGTTTAAAATATTTATGTCGTAAGGCAATACTGAAGCAAATAGTTTCTAGTCTTTCACGGTATAATGCAATTACTTTTGTAGACTAAAATCTTTTTATGCTAACTAACTTGTTACAGCAACAAGCAGCCGCAACGACGATATACGCAGCGACCGCCGCTGAGTTGGAGGGGGTCACCGGGTTGTACTTCAACAACTGTTTCTACTGCGAAGAGTCGGCCATGGCGCGCGACAAAAATATAGCCCACGAGCTGTTCGCCATGTCGCTCAAAATGATCGCCGCTCGCGTCGGCGCCGACGGCTTGCAGGAATACCTCGACAAATATGCAAATACACCACCTGTTAGTAAAGAAGAAATATCGAATGGAAAGGCACCGTCGGCAGTTACCGATTAGTATCGGGTTTTAAAAGTCCAGTGCTCTTCAGTCGCATATTATACCTTACGAAGCGCAGACTGAAATTATATTTTTATACGAATCATTCCAGTGTACTGCTTTTTGCCAGTGACTGGGCTAAACAAAATAGCCCTGTCCAAATATTAGCCCTGTCCAAATATATGTCTTATAAAATAATGGAGAAATTATTTGCCATCGCACTGTTACAGCAAAATTCAAACTAGAAGAAGCATTATTATTTATTTATTATCAATATAATCATGTCTATTTGCCATTTATTACCCAAAACTGTTTCATAGATCAATAGCATGCCTTTGAGTTGCATTCAATGGGTGTTTGTGCACTACAGACGTTTTCGTTTTTTTACGGATTTTTAGCAGAACGATGGAACGATCCCCACCACTTTTTAAAATGTATGAAAATAAAAACGGTCCGTGAATAAATTTGTGCTGTAAACGTGTAGTGCACAAACGCCAAATGGTTTAAAAAATACAATATAATATTAGGTAGTATAATTTAAATAGTAGGTAGGTAGCTGTCTAAATGTGAATAATTTTCACTTCAAGGAAATATTTAAATACTTAAATGCATTTATTGTGCTTTAGAGAATGTTATTTTATTGGTTTATTGTTTTTTAGTTATGTTAGTTTATGTATAAGAAAAACTTTAACATTGTGGTTCTAAACACTAGTATCTAGTATCTACTAATTGAATAAGTACCTGTGTGTGACGTAAATGCATAAAAACTTACGAGTGGTGTAGGGGTAGATAATATAATAATTATGTTGTTATTTCTTAGCAACTGATGCAATATATTTTTCTAAAGAAATAAATTATAAAATTGATAAAGTTCCAAAATATTTTTATTTTATAGATCTTCATTATTATTGCTTTAAACACTTGTAGTGCCTTGGAGTAGGTACTCTAAGGGCCTGTGCACACCACGTCTTTTAAACGCGCCGTCAACGCGCGTTTATCCTACAGAGCAGTTTGTTGTCGTTTGTAGCACCGGCGCGTCTGTATCAATACACACGCGCGTTTGCATCGCGTCTGTATCGCTACACACGCGCGTTTGCATCGCGTTTGCATCGATACACGCGCGTCTGTATCGATTCAAACGCGTATTCCGCGTATTTGAATTTATGCAGGTGTGCAAAGGTCTACAGGCTGCGTCTGACTTGCATGCGTATCACGTCACATCTGTATCGCTACAAAAGCGCGTCAACGGCGTGTTTAAAAAATGTGGTGTGCATAGGCCTTAAGGTGCGATGACATGTTCGTTACGAAGAAACCAACAAAACTTAAAATAGACAGTACCTACCTAGGTAAATACATTATTTTATTTATAAGGACGTACGGTACCTATAATAGGTAATTTATTTTGAGCTGAAAGTTTGCATACCTACTTTTATACCAGATACAGAGATAGTGCGATTGTGCACTACTCCGTTTCCAGCACGTTTTTTCACGGACCGTTTTTTTTAGCCAATAGGCCTGCAGGACGATACCCACCACCCACCAGTTTTTAAAACGTATGCCTATTGGCTAAAAAAAAACGGTCCGTGAAAAAACGCGCTGGAAACGGAGTAGTGCACAATCGCCCATACACTTCTCACTCCGCTCTAGAAAATAGTATTGACCAACGTTGGGGCCATATTTTATTTAATGTGTGGAGCCAGTGCTAGCAATTTTTTTTGTTTGAGGCTTTGGTTAAGCTTAAGGCCTCCCCACACTGCGCGTGCGCGTTCCTCCGGCGTGTGAATGACGTGAACATTCACGCACCGTGGCATTCACGTCGTTCACAGTTCACACGCTGGAGGAACGCGCACGCCTAATGTGGGGGAGGCGTAAAAGTGACTTGGGGCTCAAAATGAACATCCTTGTAAATAAATTGTGTATGCGAGAATACCAGTCTTACTTTAAAGTTAGTACAAAGAGTTCGATTATGCTACTACACTAACTTTTTGTGTTTATCTGTGGCCTGTGTAGCAAAACATGGCGACTTTGACATTAATATGATTAGATTAATATGTGTCAAGGAAAATTGTCAAGAAGTACCTAGTAAATTAAAATAATTTTGTGTTAGGCAAATAATTAAATAATCCGTGTATTTTATTTTCTAAAACATTCCATTTCGATTGTACTTTAAATATGCGTAAATGCTGTTGTTGAAATGACTCTCGGTAGATGTAGATAAAATTAAACGATGCTTGTCCGGACGCTCCTAACGGTCATTGAATTTCCTTCTAATCATGGAAAATGTTCTGAGAATTATAGAAAATAGTAATGTTGTTGTTTATAATGGTTGTGTGTGTGTACCTAAAACTTTAAAAAGTTTGTGATTGCCTTCGTCACGATGGGGGACAAGATGAATAGAGAATACTTCGAGCCTGGGGCCACAGCCTTCAATTACAATAATGTGGTAAGTAATTATTATTGCTTCACTTTTACCTTTAAACACAATGAAAACTATTGCATCGATGTAATTATAAACATTGAATCTATTATTTTCATGCTGAATTGATCCAAATGTTTATTTCTACAATGTTTAAAACAATCTAATTTTTTCATATCTTAGTAGGTACTTGTCTGAATTAACCTTGGAATATGTGTAACTTATTGAAACAAAGATATTTGCAATGGTGGATACTTAACATAATGCTAAATTATTGAATGTAACTTACAGACTACCCCCCAGGGAGTATTATTGATAACCCCTTGGAGTTTATTATTGCACATATCTACTTGTTTACTGTTATTCTTTGGATTAGTTCAATGTAATTGTTGTAATAAAGTGGGTACATTATTTAAATAGTTTTTTTTTACATTTGCAATGAAATTATTATCTCAAGGTAATTGCGAGGTGCACAAACAAGGTATTACAAGAGTACTGTGAAATCATTGAAATTCAAATCTACTAGGTCTCTTGTTTAACAGGAAATTGTAATAAAATTGTATATCTATAGCTGGTGTACTTTGCTGTATAAAATACAAACTTGTTGCATTATCATCTAGAAACCTTGAATGTGTATTAACTTATACTATCATCTTAACAATAAGACTACTTTAGGGTCATTCCTTGTAACTTGTATTTTATCTTTATTTTATCAATGATCCTAAAAGAAAATAAGTTATTTAAATGGTCATAACACACACTTGTTAAGACCATTCAAATAATATGTTTTCTTTTAAGATTATTGATATAATAAGCCATAAATGTATGTAACGAGTGTCACATGTTACATGTAATGATTTTTAGCTTATTTTTAAGTGGAAAAGCAGGTGGCATTTAGTCCATTTAAACACGTTCCTCTATTTTATCTCTGGATAGATGGCTAAAGTTCTTGAACTGCAGAATGCAGATAGCAGAATTCAGTCTCTCTTCCTATCATAGCTGCACTTTGCATAGTCAATAGCAAATAGCTACTTTACATAATATCATCTTATGTTTCATGTACTAGGTGCTTGTTAGCTTACTCTCTGTTGCTTACTGACTATTGACTCATTATTTGCTTACTAATGAAGTTCTTAAATGTCAGTCTCAATCCTAATTCTAAGAACACTTTTGTTATTTCTGTACTGGATATTTTTTTTAGTGTGTGTTTTGTTAGTTAGGTACAGTCACAAGCATAAATATATTACCATGGACAGTTCTTCAACACTATCTTATTTCATGATTCATTAATAAATTTTATAAAATAATGAATGAATCAGTTCGGATATATACCTGATTTAATGAATCATTCTGTATTTTTTTAAATTAATGATATTACCATGGAATCAGATATTATTGCCGAACTGTCCATGGTAATAAATGATAAATGATAAATTATATTTATTTTGTAAATAGGTTAAAAATAACACTTACACATCAAAATATATTTTTTTAAGCTAGATATTATGTTCGGTGTTTCTTATATGACTACCTTTGAGAAGAACACCGAAACAAACTCAAAGGTTGATGTCTCTTTTGAAGTCCAGACAATTAAGATAAATTTAAATTGTGTAAAAACCATGCAGGTTAGTCTGAAATGGCCTTTAGAGGAAAGAGCCATACAGATTTGAGTGGACCTGACCTGACTGTGCATGCATGTGCCGGGTATCGTGGTAGCTCAACCCAGACTTAGGGAGCTCAACGACCCGACGAACATTACCATCAGAAAGGACATTTGGGTAGGCCCCCTAAAGTAGGTACTCAAACTGTCAGACTGAACTTCAGATCTATAACAGTAACATTATAATATAACCCACATAGTAATATATTTATGCTCGTGACTGTACCTATCTAGATTTATTTAAAAATAAATAGGTACAATATAAACAGTATGTTAATGTTTTCCTGTTTTATTTAGTTATTTTTAGTGTTTAGTGTAACAGAATTAATTCAATAATTTGTAATTATTCTTCGTGATCTAAGTAATATTATTAACTTTTTATTTGTATAAAAAACACTACCTACCTAATACCAGCCAAAGACTGAATTGCGATAAGACGTAACTTCGACGGGACTCATCTCCAACAGGACGCACGACCACCGATCTGAGTCGCGGCAAAGGAGATGTTTCAGAAATGTATGGAGCCTGGGAGTGGTCTACGTACGCAATAAGTATTATAGATATACATTATAGTAACCGGTTCCTAATGTTTATTTTCTTTAATATTACTTCGTTTAATTGTAATTCATTCTTTTCCAAAGAGAGCAACACAACACAAATATGGTGGATCAACAATCGACAAATCAATAAAATTATTGTGAAACGTAATTTTGACAACTGTCGATATGTCAATGTCAGTCAGAATGGCAACAACCAATCCACCACGCGTGCACACACTCTCAAACAACTCAACTCAAACAACTCAACTCAAACGTCACGTCATAAAACAAAACTGTCAAACTCAACTGTCATGACCGTTGGCCGCCCTAAAAATAGGGATATCATACTGAAAAACTTCATCTCAAATCATTTTTTTACGACTGTACTTCAAATGAATTTAATAAGTATCATTTTTATGTAAATCTCCTAGTTTTTTCCTATTTTTAGGGTTCCGTAGTAAAACTAGGAACCCTTATCGTTTCGTCATGTCGGTCTGTCCGTTTGTCTGTCTGTCTGTCTGTCTGTCCGTCTGTCACACCCTCGTAGAATCTACAGTTCATAACCAATTTGTATGAAACTTCATAGGTAGATGTCTTCTGTGAGCCGCCATAAAGGCCTGCAGTGAAATTTGGGGGGATACATGAAACTGAAGGATGAAAAAAAATATTTTCGCGCATCCCTTCATGTGGGGTATCGTTGAATAGGTCTTTGAAAAAAACAAAGGTTCCTAAATGACTTTTCTATCTAAGTGCATACTTAGTGAACTAGAAGCTCCGAAAGTCGTAAAGCATGTGTCCCCCCCCCTGTAGTTTCCAACCGCGTTATCAAAAAATCTGAAAAAAATCAAGCTTGTAGCATCTAATAAATACTTTCGATTAAAATTGGTTTGAACAAGATACATCAATTAGTTTTTAAAATATTCTCTATTTTCAGTTAAGAGTTTGCCAACCGCAAAAATAAATTTGTATTTCATAATAGTATTATGAAATACAAACTTATATTTGCAGTCGGAAGACTGAAATACATCTTGCTACGGAACCCTAGACTGTGCGTGGTCCGTGGTTTCTTTTTCTATGTAGGTAGGTATAGCGTACGTGTACCAGTTCCAAGATGAAACATCTCATTTTCAAGTATTATTTCAAAGAATGGCCAAGCTTCCTGCAAAGAAAAAGAAATGAAAAACCGACAGTTACTGAAAAACCGGTTAGGTTAGAACGGTAACCACACAACGCATGAGTTGAGCGAGCGAAGCGAGCGGTGGTGCTGCAACAGTGGTTGGCGAGTGCCAGAAACGATTAGCTGACGATTATATGCCATAGGTACTAAAAGTAAAAACCAATGCCAGATTATTTATTAGACCGCACGGTTGTCGCAGTGGCTGAGAGATTGGCTGCTGCGCGACGTGTCGCGGGTTCGATTCCCGCATTGCACAAGGTCTGGCTGTTTGTGTATGTGAAATTTGTGTTTGTAAACGCCCCACGACACAGGAGAAATCCTAGTGTGGGGCAACGTTTTTTAAAAAAAAAAAAAAAAAAAAAAAAAAAAATTATTTTCTATTAATTGTATAATTGCGAGAAAAAGCGTAATCGATTTCCAAAGTAGGCAGGTATCTGACGGTTAGTCCCGCTATGCTCTAGTTTCGCTATGCTCGACTCATAAAATGCCTACTAAAAAGTTTATAGCGAAACTTTTTAGTAGGCATTTTATGAGTCGAGCATAGCGAAACTAGAGCATAGCGAAACTAACCGGTATTTGATTATCGAATCGGAGATAAGTTGTGTAGCACATGTCCTGTTGGATATGAGCCTCGTCGAAGTTAAGAATGTTGTAATTCAGTCTTTCGCTGGAGTGTCTGTCGAAGTTCAATCGTACTCTCTAAAAAACATTCTTGGAGTTCTAAAGACCCATTTCTAGGCAATAATTTATTTAACTTACGAGATAACGAAAATCTATTCTCCATTTATACCACATCATGCCTTTTACGATTAATCTAGGTTTCAGATTTTTGCTTATTTTCACATTCATTTCTTTCTAGGGTATGGTTTCAAGACAAAGTCATTTGCGCATTGGAAACATAAGTTATAATTATGCCTGACGTCATCAAAACACAGAAAAATATTTCAACAGTTCAAAGATAATTTGCTGTGTCTAATGTGTTACACAATATTAATATGAGCATCGTTTATGGAGCTACTCGCAACATTAATCACGTCAAAGTTATATGTGGTAATTTACCAATTCATGTACTTACTTAGAAAATATGCAAGAATATTTGAATTAAATGCCTGTGTGAAACCCGTTCTAACGAAACATAGTAGATACGTCTCCACATTTACGGCCAGATTCCGTAAGATTTCGCCATGATACGACCACAACACATCCTATGTATTTATGTAAAGTTATTGTTGATATGCAATGTCTACATGTTGAGATAAGAACGAAATATGAACTTATATCTTTATAGCGATCCACGAACGTTAGGTTCCTTAGTTTCGCGACGCCTGCCTCCGTGATGCCTTATCATCACCTTTTATGAGCAAACAAAGATGCAAGGCCATAGGTATGCAGCGAAGAAAGCAAAGTGAAACTTTAGATTTGCAATTGTTTATACCTGCGCTAAACTCGAAAACATTATTTTATAAACATGTTAATTGGAAATTATGATTGTTGATTATAAACCGATGTTTGCTTCGTGAAAGTATGTGCAAATGTGCAGTCAGACTAGAAATGCTGATAATTTTAAGTCGCATGCTCTTACGTATAGGCGTTTCTTCGCCTGGTTCCGAATGCTTCGGCGCGGGAAGTTAAAAAATAACACGCCATTGTTCACAATTTTCTATTTTGCCAAGTTTGCCGATGAACAATAATAGTATCTTGATCCCACGGCGAACAATGCGATGTGGGCCAAGCAGCTGACACAATTTAATTTGCACGAAACGCCACGACACCACCGGTGTATTAATTGTGCAGTAAAGTAATATCTACTTTTTACTCCCACGCTTCCACCTGTACGATGCGATCGTTTATGCATCCATGTACGTAGAGTAGCTTGTTCTGTGTAAATAACTCATTTACATAAGGATGTAGGAGCCTCGCCACATAAAGAATTCGCGCAGCATCTGCCACTACACAGCTGTCGTGTATGTTGCAAGAAGTCACTTATTTTGGAGCCCGTATAAAGAAACTTGTCTTAAAAATTGACAGTATGTTTTATAATTCTTGTTTGAATGAAATAAGAATCGTATTAAGTGCAACCATATTGAGATTACTCATATTTTCATGCATCTGTCGTGGCTAGATGGCTAGACCATTTCATGAAATGGAAAATGTCCGCTGTCCACATCATGCTAGGTACCTATTGGTCTGGCCAGATCAATAAATAGGTAATTCTGCATTTAACGACATGAACAGAGGCCCTAGACAAGTCGCTTTTCTGTTATCGTTCACGCCAAACGCTACGTCCAAAATGTATGGCAATGACATTACCTGCGGAAAAGTCACGTGACTCACAAATATCAATTCCATACATTTTGTCCGTAGCGTTTGGCGTGAACGCTAACAGAAAAGCAACTTGTCTAGGGTCTCTGAACAGCTAATACGGCTACTCCATGATAATTATGGCCAAACATTATAGTGATCATATCGTAAAATAGTTATCCATCGTTACAGGCGCTGATATCATTTTGTTTTTGCGATGCATCATAGCGATGGACAATTAATATTATTATTTAGCTGGTGACCTTTTAAAATTGAAGCTATTTAAAATGTGTAATTGATCTTTTGACCAAGATTATTCAGATTAAACGAATGCCAGTAACTTTTAAACGTACCTATTTTTATTTTTAAGTTATTAGGTAGGGCCCTTCCCCTTATAAGTCCGAGAGCGAGCGAAGCGAGCTCGGAATGTTGCGGCACTCCGACACGGACAGGTTAGGGTCGAAGGGGTTCACGGGTAGGAGCCCTGCGATGCGGGGCTAAATCGACCTTTGCCATTCCCCCTGCCACCCCTTAGGACCTAACCTTCCGCCCTCCCTCTAAAATCGCTGTTAGTAAGAGAAAATCCTTTGATATTATGGAAACCCTACATACGGCCAAATGTAGATTGACATATCATCAAACGTTGACGTTTAACGATATGGTCAGTTTTAGCTGACCATATTGAATAATAGGTCTTTTCCTATGAAATTGCCGTTTTGTATGAAAAAATTTAAACGATTTTTTTTCATGTATTTTTTATTTGTATTAATCGAAGTAATCATCCATGCAATCAATGCATCTTTGCCAACGCAGTGGCAGTTTATTGATGCCCTTCTTAAAGAAATCAGCTGGACGGGAGGCAACAAATTCTTCAAAGGCATTTTGTACTGCCTCTCGGGTATTGAATTTTTTTCCCGCCCAGAAGTTATCCAAATTCTGGAAAAAGTAGTAGTCTGTAGGCGCAAGGTCTGGTGAGTAGGGCGGATGACGGAGAGCTTTCAACCCCAGTTCTTGCAACTTGGAGACCATCTGCTGTGCAGTATGAGGTCGCGCGTTGTCCTGCAGGAGCAGCGGAGACGAGCGATTGACCAATGCTGGTTGGAGATGTGCCAGCTTCTTCATCATTGTGTTCAGTTCTTCACAGTACACATCTGCAGTAATGCTCACCCCGTTTGGTAAGAAGCTGTGATGAATCACACCGGCGCTAGACCACCAAACAGTGACCATCCCTTTTCTAGGGATAAGTTTTCGTTTAGGGCATTGTTTAGGTGCTAAACCAGGATCCAATCAACTTGCTGAGCACTTGCGGTTATTAAACAGAATCCATTTTTCATCGCAGGTAACAATGCGGTTCAAAATTCCTTCATTTGTGTGTCTGTTGAGCAGTGCAAGGCACGTCTCGACGCGTACTTCGCGCTGGCGATCATTGAGTTCGTGGGGCACCCATTTGTCAAGCTTTTTTACCTTAACAATTTGACGCAAATGGACCAATATTGTTTTGACGCTAACGTCGAAAGCTGCTGCTAATTCAGCCGTAGATTGTGTATCATCAGCTTCCACAATCGCCTTTAATTCGTCATTGTGGATCAAAGTCTTCGGACGACCGCGAGGTTCATTTTTCAGGTCGAAATTTCCAGAACGGAAGCGAGCAAACCAATAACAGGTGGTGCGTTGGTTTGTAGTGTTACCTCCATAAACGACGTTGATGTTGCGTGCCGCTTGTGCCGCGTTGCTGCCACGACGGTACTCGTATTCCATAATTACTCGAATTTTTAACGTATCCATGATGACGAAAAAGATTGAAATGCGATGAAAATGTAACACTAATCAATAAACAAATGACTACTTTTGGAAAAAAAAAAACCATGTTTTTAAAATAAAATTAATTTTAAATCAGAATTCTTAGCCAAACAAAAATTATTTTGATTTGAAATGGCCAGTACTGCAGAACGGCAATTTCATAGGTAAAGACATAATATAACCGTTTCATGAAATGGTCAGCCACATCATGAAGTGATCAATTCTAAAATCTGGCCACGACATCGATTTATCAACGGATTGCCAACGTGAGGTTGTGTCGTCTAATACGATACTAAATTGATTCTTGCCAAACTCAAGGCAAGATAAGCAACTCAATTTACACCTATATGTATTTATTTATTTTCAAGAAAAATAACAATGCGTTCCGTTGCGTTCTCAGTAGTTCTCACTCCAAACACAAACACCCAAAAAGAAATGCAAAACTTTCTTTGCAGAGTAATTTGGTTTTTGTAACTATAATAAAGAAAGATAAAACGATTTTTTATAGCGTCTAAGGTCGCATGTTCTGAGTATAGCTGCTGTCGGTGCCAGGGTACCAGGGACGGCGCTCGCGTGAACCGTCCCCTCACTACGATAGTTACATTTTGTATGGGTCTTGACAGCACGTCGAATTGCATTCGTTTGCACGTATTTTATATAATTATGTTATACTGTAAAAGCCCGTATATTGGTAAATCTTAGGTTGTACCAGTAAATCTTAGGTTTTACCGGTAAATCTTAGGATTTACCAACGTAAATGATTTGAGATAAAATGAGACGATTTTTACCGTTAGAATTAGGCACATGCTGGGTTTTACCAATGATATACAATAGTAAATGTTGGTTTTGGGGCTGCAGAAACTAATACATATTTTGCGAATTTCATCCACTTTCTCGGTACCCACTTGCAGTTTTTCGGTATCCACTTGTATTTCACATGTCTCCGGCGCTGAGGGAAGTGCAGCACCTCCGCCCTTGCGTAACAAATCGTAGGCACCCTGACTCGCTTTCGCAGCTTTGGCGACCAGCCTCAGCCGCTTCGGCTTACACGGGTGTCCACGCTTTGTTACAGCGGGTGGTGGGTGGCTGCTCTCCCTCCGTGCCTTCGGGTTTACAAAAACACTCTAGGGGTAAGGCAGACAAGACGATGTCGGGGTTGACCAACTCGGTTCCCTCACAACTTATTCACTCTTTTCACACTTACCGTGTCTCTGAAGAAAATACCAAAGATTTATCGAGTGAATAGTGGTAAAAGTTCTAAATTAACGATGATCACAGAACAGTTCGGACTTTTACCATTAAGAGTTGGTAAATCTTAGGTTTTATTGGTAAATCTGATTTACCTAAGTTCAGGCTTTTTCATTAACATAAATAATTTTTGTTATCTACATTATATCATGACTTTTGCATAGTTTATAATATTATGGAAAATAGAAGACCTATCCATTACTCAACGTCATCTGTTGCCTTAAATGCGAAAATAATTCTCAAATTTTTGAAATTATTATTCATCCATTACAAACTTTACTAGATAACTACTTTTATTAATCCTTAGGGGCGACGCAGACGACAGACTTTTTGTGCGATCGAGTCCGCCGCGTCGTCTGCATCACCCCTTATTCTTAATCCACCTATTCAAATGAAAGCGATTGTCGAAGGTCGAATCATTTTTGAAAATGAAAATGGTTTTATCAATACATGATGTACTTCAGAGATAAAACATTCTAAATCAATTAACAAATAGTATCTTGATATTATTCATAGTTATCGAAGTCGCAATCATCATAGATTTAAGGCATTGTTTCGTGTACATTCGATATTAAAATTGTATAAGGTACGTAACTACCGATCGCGTGCTTGTGGCAAAACCTATCTACCTAGTTGGCAATGTTCGGCTCTGTCAGCCAGTCTGTTTCAGAGAGTTGCGAAAGATTTGCTGTTCGCGAGTCGCGACCTCCGCGCTTACCATTGTTACTTTTATGTACAATTAATATATAAACATGTGCCATAGTGTATCGTGAAAGAAGTACGATGAAAAAAATCTTGTTTCCAAAAAAGAAAGTGAGGAAAACGGTGCGTGTTATAATGTAATGTTATAGATAACGTGTAGTGGTGCACTTAGCGAGAACATTGCACGGGTAAGCTAATCAGATACATTATCTATATTATCTCATACCATACCTTTGTACTTAGCTGTATAGAAAGTCATTTCTTTTTTATTTTTAGAACTGTTTTCTTGCATTACTTCTGCATAAACCGATTCTGGCAAAGTATTGCGCATTAATCGGCAGCAGAAACTTGATATGATTACATCAACTATACATCACGAGATTTGTACTGCAGGAAAAACTTGCAGCAGGAAAACAGTTTCAAAATATGCATTTTTCTACCATATTTTGCCTCGAATCGTAGACGTGCGTAAAGCATGCTGCTGTCTGTGACATACCGTCATCCATTCAGCTTGCGTCATTCGCTCGTTCTAGTCCAATCGCTTTTTTTACCTTATTTCGATTACATCAACTAATTTCGCGTTACATCGATACCAGAAGCTCTGTGAAGATGGAAGAATTTCCATTAAAACGTAATGTTCATTTTGTGCAACGTTATAATAGCTTATTGACGGGTTAAGAAGTATTCCATCTAATCAGATGCTTTATCTTTGACTTTTGATATCGCAACAGACAGTTCCTTCTTAATCTTAACACAATACACGATGTTACAAATAAACACTTTATTCTATTAATGGTTCTGTTGTAAACTTCTATCAATTGCCTTTTTGGACGTTAAAGGAGCATGTTGAAATTGTTTGTCTTATCCGTCAGTCTATATTATGTCTCAACTTTTTAGGAACGCAAATTCAGACGAGTAACCTCTATTTATCTATACTTAAATCAACTTTTTTATCGCCATAACATTGTTTAATTTCGAGGTCTACCAATCACGTCATTAAGACGCGAAACGAGTTGCAGCCAAGTTGGGGCCAATTGCAGATCTTAAACACTTAATCACTGTCATTACGAATGCAACAATGGAAAAGTCTATAATATTCTTTCTTCTATGTGGCTTCTAAGTTGAGATTTCTAACCGCTAAATCAAAGCCTGTTACCGTTTCGTATCGATTCGAGTTTACATCCATTTGAATTGGTGTGTAATCGATTGCTCATTTCTGGTGTGGTATACACTCATTAGAGCCCGTATCCAATGCAAAGATGAAAGTTTTGCTACTCATATTTTGTTGCATGTCTGGTATGTATATGACTACACTAGCACTTTTCCCGCGACTTCGTCCGCGTGACCCACGGGAACTGCATTTTTCCGGATAGAAAGTAGCTTATAGCACTCAGGAATAATCAGCTCACGCGTTTCTTTATTTGAAAAGAAAAGCCTAAACCAATTTCCATGACTAACTTCAAAACTAACAGTAGGTACTTGTAGAATTTTCCAAAATCCTTTCTTAGCAGATGTCTACGTCATAAAAGAAACCCACTGTCAAAATTTCAAATCTCTATGTGCAGCGGTTTGGGCTCTGCGATGATGAATCAGTCAGTAAGTGAGGACAAGCAATTTTATAGGTATATATCTATATGTATATATGACTACATTATTCGCTCTTCAACGATAATTAGTTACTTTCTCGAGTTATATTTCCGAACTGCTAATAGATTGTACTGACAGCGAAATAATTATTTTCCTAATAAGTTTTGACCTTCACCTGGGTAAAACCATTTAGTAGTATGCTTTTACGAGAATTTTATTTATAGAATAGATGTTTGGAAAACAGATGCGATAAATGAATATATTAACACTTCCATCGTTCGAAGCTTTGTACCTATTTGCATTTGCAGTCCTTACTTGTGTAGGTACCTACACCTTATGCAAAGCTTATGGAGACACCTCAGATCATATCATCATCATCACATTTCTATGGGAGACACCCTGTTTGTCATATGATCTATTTTTGTATTGGATAAAATGGAAAATACTTATTCGTAAAGTAGAATTAAGCCTATGGAGACAAAATTTGTCAAGAGCCCAATGACATAAATTGATCGCTGACAAGGAAAAAGGCCTATGTGTCTTGCGTACGTTGCTATGCTAATCAAAATTAATAATCTGACTACATTTCATTTTCCTTTTAAAATCGTGAACTTAACTCACTTAAAAAATGTAAATCAAAGCATATTGTGAGGTAGTTAATTGATTTAAATCACAATCCACTTGTAGTTTACATAACGTAGAATTCCTAACAACTCACTTGTTGGGCTTGCTTATACGTTTGAAACCTTATATTTTTGTTATGCAAGGGCAGCCGTCTGCGCGGAAAAGAAAACTGTAATTATGATTGTAGGTATTTATTTTGACATTAATATACATGGGTATTAGGTATATTTTAAATAATTCAATTATGAATATAGGGTGAATTTTTGAAGGGGGCCTGGATGGCCAAATCAGAATTCGCGGCTAGGAAAATTAATTTTTAAAAAATCTAATGATAGGTACCGAAAAAGGTCATCAAAATCGGCCCCGAGACTCCTGTGTGTATTTCTCGCTATCCTTATAGTTTAGGAATTAGGTATCCATGCCCTCTTGGAAAACACACCCTGTATCCTGTATGAGAGGGCTAGTCAGCGTTTTTTAAGGAAACAAGTAGGTAATCAAGTACGGTAAGTAAGTACATCCGAATAAAACAAACAAACTTTCTTTTCTTGGTGTCGTTGCACTCGTTGCCCACCATTTACCAGGATTCAGTTCGCGCATCTTTCTATATACAATAAACAACAGCAATTTGCCGAATCACTTCACTACATACCATCAAATAACAATAATGCACACATATGCGTACCAAATAACGAAACTGCTTTCTAAACGCAACCCGCATTTCCGTGTCGTCACGCTTGTTGCTCACTGTTGTCACCGCAGACTACACCAGTAACATACGAGTACCCTTCTATGTGCATAATTAACATGGGGACTGACCAGCAGAATTACAAATATGTATTAGAAGTTTGTAAGCTTTAATCGTATGATTTCGGGGATGGTCAGCTAAATTTGGACAAAACCGAAGATGAGCCGTTTACGCGGCTAAACCGCAAACCGCGTTGGGCATCCCCCGTGTGCACGTGAGTAATGCCACATTCATAATTATTTATGTACGTTATAGGTACTAGCTTGGGCAAACTTGTTTAGGAGTCATGGACATGAATATCACTCACTCAACTAGGTAATGCCGGCATTATCCGGGAGTTGACATGCGGGAGTTGAGAGGTCAGACATGCGGGCGAATATCGATATTTTACATGGAGCGAGTTACACTGCAACTACACTCAGAGGCACAATTAACCGGCCACCTATGTTTAGTGTCACCACGTTTGTTTAAGTTAAATAATGCATATCATGATGAATGTTACTTCATATTCATAAGTAGCTACTAGCAATAAATTAAATACTTATTACTCTCACTGCTTTTCTGATTTGTGTTCCCGAAGCATTTTTATGATTTCGTCGTACATTGTCATTATTAGCGGTTTTACTAATGTAACTCGAATTCCCGTTCTCTTTGTTTCTGGTCATTCCAAACTGTTTATTTTGAATTCTTGACTATCTTCTATTGGTTATTATCACAAAAAATGCCATTAGACGCAACTGAAGCAGCTGGGGCTGTAGCTTTAGCTGATGCTGCTTACAGCCAACGTTGTATCGCTTGCACCCTTGGTGTACCTTGAACCACTGTCCGGGATACCATCAGACGAATTCAGGAAACTGGTTCTTACACATAGAGGCCAGGTCAAGGCCGAAATCGATGCACTTCAGCTTGAGACAACCGTTTTACTGTCAACAATGTTTTAAGAGATCGCGTTTGTAACAGCTACTGAAGCTCGTACTCGTCTATTCGAGGTGCGAAATGTTACTGTAAGTGAACGTTCGATAAGAAAAAGACTGCCAGAAAGAAACCTTAAACATTTCGCCAGGCTCGGCCCTTGAACTTCTCCCACAGCACCGTAGAGCTAAATTTCATTTTGCGCAAGAATATGCTGATTGGGCTATTGAGCAGTGGAAGAATGTAATGTAATGTGTTCTCAGACGAGAGCAAAGTAGCCTCATAAGGTCCAGATTGACCTTTGCAAGTGTATAGATGACCAAACGAGAGGTTTGCTCCATGCACCATGGTGGAAACAGAGGGTTACTAGAGAGGTCAATAATGATATGGGGCAGTATCACTTGTGAAGCTCGTACCGAACTTATTGTCCTCGATAGAAGCAGTGTGATAGTTCAGAGATACGAGTAAAAAGTTCTCCAAGATCATGTCATACTGTTCGTGCCATTTATTGGGTAACATTTTATCTTAATGAACGATAATGCACATTGCCATGTCGTTAAATCCGCTATTCAGTGTCTTGACGAGGTCGGTATTAAAATTTTCCCATGGCCGGCTTGCAGTCCTGACCTCAATCCTATAGAACACATGTGGGACAATCATAATCGACGGGTTCGGGCAAGAGTACCAGCACCAACAACCATAGGAGAGCTCAGGACATCTGTGTTAGAGCAATGGCACAATATCCCCGAAACGGATATTAAAGACACCATGGGTGGACTTCCAAACAGGCTCCAGGAAGTCATTAGAGCCTAAAGAGGTAACACACATTAGTAAAAAAATTAAGGTAATTAACGTGACAAAAATAAAATTGTTTCATTTTGTAAAATTTCAATAAAAACGTATTTTTGTGGGAAAAACAAATTAATCCAATTTCCAAGAAGTTGTGACATTTGTTTTCATCGCTGAAGTATGATAAAATATAGCATAAAATAAATCTTATATAAAATTAGCACAATATTAAACAGTATCTTTAAAAATCAAGAAAAACTAGGTGGACGGTTAATTGTGCCCATGAGTGTAGTTACACTGGAAATCGACCCCAACCTAGATGGGCTAGCTAGGTGGATGAAACATCACACAGTACACTTACCAATAAAAATAATGTTAATTAAACATCAACTAAAGCATCAGCATCACACTATACAACCCGTATTGACATTTAAGTAGTAAATTGTTTTAGCCTTCTCAGCGGGAATTACATTACGAAACTAGTGTCGTAAAATTATAGCTTAACAACCATAGTCCTGACTCTTACATGATCGTAATTGGGATTAAATTGGCCAATCTACAAACTGAACAAATTGTTATGTACACAGCTACACATTTTTTCTTTAATTTTAGACCTCCATGGTCTCCCCTTAAAGCGAATCCAGAGCGCCTAACATGCGCGCCGCGACAAAATGTTGTCGACGCTTTTATCGTGCATTTGTCTCGTATTCGCACGAGTAAGAGCGAGACAAAACAGTCGACAAAATTTGTCGCGGCGCGCATGTTAGCCCTGCAGGTGAATCATGTTTCAAGCTGTTGTTGGGGTAAACTAGTGTTTTACGACACTAGTTTCGAAATGTAATTCCCGCTTAAAGGGGATGTGCTATTAGCCCGTGATATTCAAATGTTCTTAAGTTTTTGCAATTTCCAAGATCACGTGGTATGTTGTCAAAATATAATTCGCGACAGTAACGAATAAGTATGTATTGATAGACTAATAAATAAAATATTAAAATCAATATATTATACAGGGTATTCCTGAAAGTAAGGATCAATCCGAATAGGGGCGTGGGCAAGGTCATTTCCAAACATTTTAATCCTGAGAATGTCGATGCAATTTTTTACGGTTCAAAGGTTCAGACTTATGACCAATTTTTGTTTTTTTTTTCAATCATTCCGCAATATTCCGCATACCTGTACATAGTGTTTCACGAAAAAAACTTGGGGCTATCATTTTATTTTTTTTAGGACGGTAGAAAAGTGGGCCTTTCTTGTGGTACTTAATGCTTTTACGCAGTTAGAAAACATTTGTGTTCAATAAGAAAAACATCAACTGCAAAGGCGGTCTGGCAAAAATTTTACTCCATTTTCGAGCGATTTTCATGGGAGAAAGTTACACTAGCGAAAGTTGACCACGTGTAAGAAAAACTTGCCCAAGTAAAGGAAAAAATAAAACTGAATAAGTTTGGAAATGACCTTGCCCACGCCACGGCCCTATTTGATTTGATCCTTACTTCCAGGTATTTAAGTTTTAATTGGTCTCAAGTGAAATATTCATACTTGAAACCATTATGATAATTATAGACGATGGATAAAATTTAGAATATTAGTTTTTAGTAGATAATCATCCTGATAGCAGACAGTTGCAAATCCTTGTGATTTTGTGATCAAAGCTACCTAGTAGCATCCTCCTTAAAGTATAATTGTACCCTGTGGCTATTTGTATGATCTATATTTTTCAGAACGCATGATAGAATTTAAATAGAAATAAATATCTATGTATAATAAATGACTTAAGCTTTTCCTTTTTAGGGTTCCGTACCAAAATGGTAAAAAAGGAACCCTTATGGTGCGACTTCGTCTGTCTGTCTGTCTGTCTGTCTGTCACCTGCTTATTTCAGCAACTACTAATGCTATCAACTTGAAATTTGGAACAGTTATAAAGAATGCTTGTCCAACTTTATTGCAAATGAAAAAAGTCAAAAAATATTTTTGTTTTCATTGCTAAAGGGGCCGGAGTGGGGGTCCGAAATTTTAAAATGGGGCTACTAGGTCAAGTTGCATATCATATAAAAGGGCTTGATCTGCACATTTCAAAATATATTTTCATATTATTTTATGTCTCACAGTTTTCGACATTATGATGAAAAATGTCTGAAAAAATACCATTCTCCCCCCCTTATCTCCAAAGTTTGCGGAGCGAAAAATCTGAAATAATTAGAGCTGATAGGAATTGACCCAAATATGGCACCAAAAATAAAACGATGTTCCTAACTAGGGTTCATTTCAATTGAATTTGTTAACTTTGTAAACAATGTTAGTATGGCCAACTGTCAAAATTTGATGAATTTGTATAGAAAGTTTGTTTACATAGTTTACAAGTTCTATTGAAATGGACCATAGTACCTACATCATCATCATCTGCCTAGCCTTTTCCCAAATTATATTGGGGTCGGCTTCCAGTCTAACTAGTTTCGGTCTAAATAGTATTTTACGTGGAGCGACTGCCATCTGACCTCCACAACCCAATTAATGGGTAATACCGGTATTCGAATGTTAGACCAGCTGTCAGACTTTTAGGGCTTCTGACTACCCGTAACGATTGTCAAAGATATTCCTATGACAACCGGGACCGACTGCTTAACGTGCTCTCCGAGGCACGGAGGGGTCTCGATGTGTAAAGAACGGTCACCCATCCAAGGACTGATCGCGGCAAGCGCAGCAAATCTACCTCACTAACCTCGCAAATCGATCGATCAGCGCGGCTGTCATTTAGCCACGAGCCCCTCGAAATGGACCGTAGTACCTACAGTTTTTTCAAAATCATCAAAATTCCTTCAAAAACAAACTTACTTATGCGGTCCGGTTTTTTTTACTTTATACGTCCAAAAATGATACGGACGGAACCCTCGGTGCGCGAGTACGACTCGCACTTGGCCGGTTTTTTTTTGTTTACTTCAAAAAGGTTTGAAAGGGTAAAGTTGCAGGCAAAAATACTAAACGAGTTTTTTTTTTTTTTTTTTTTAATCGTGGACTATTTGTGGTCCTATCTCTTATTTTCTCTTTTTTTAGGCGTGTTTAAAATAAAGTTATTGAGAAGGTTACCGCAACGTACTTTTGTGAGTCTCTAAATTGACTCATTTGATTACCTTCCTACGTACTAAATACATTTGGACATGTTGTGTGACGAAAGTCATTACTTAGGTATCATTTTATTTTTCCGACCTCGAATGCGAGACATAAAGCCTAGCATATTTAGTTTTAGTTATTTGATGACCCCCACGCACGTGTCTTTAAATACAGTATTTGATAAAGCAAAGTCAGCTACATTAAACTCGCTTACGTGTTTCTATGCTAAACTATTTAATATTATAAGTAAACCATATTAGTATTAAAACAAGGCATTATCTCAAGGAATAACAATTGCAGTCGTCGTGTTGCCTACCTGATAGTTATTTCTCATAAAGTCATTAATAGAGATCGGATAATCGGATGCATATTTACCTACACTTCACTTTTTCCCACAATAATATGGACATGCCTCTGAATAAATTTATTGTTTATCTTAAAAACTTTTAAAAAACATTTCCTCTCAGTAATAATATTATTATATTAACAGTTGGAGTTGTACGTAAAAGTATATAATATAGGCGTGGACAATTTTGTCTGACTTAATGCAAACATTACCAACATACATTCCTATCACATTGAAATCGTACTAACACATTAATGAAATACTATCAAATTAATAAAATAATCAGTAAGTATATATTATTAAAAATCAGAAAGGTGTGTCCATATTATTTTTTCGTTGAAATAAAAGTAATGTTTAGGTAAATATGCATCCGATTATCCGATCTGTAGTCATTAATCATGTCATTGGAGGGTTACCTATACAAATTACAAAGTAATAACAAACCAGTTAATAGTCGGTTAGTAGTGATATCATATTGTGATTTTTACTGAGAATAATATATAGGTATACACTACAGCAATAGAACAAAAATGATCTTTCTAATTGCAGGTCCGTCCTAGTTCTATAGAATATCTTTCCAGTCATCTAGTATCTAGTCTGTTTTACGAAATACCCGTATTCACAGTAATAATGTACCCGTACCGTACACGTAAACATAACAAATATTATTAACATCATTTAAACAGGAATATAATGGTTGAAATAAATATAAATTAATTTATAATGATTTTATACACAACAAAGCGAAAGCTTCAGGCGACCTACGAAAATGTTGACAATTTACTTAGCTAAACACAATTTACCTACCTACCTTATAAAATATTGGAACTACCTAAATTACCTAATATAATTGGGTCTGAGGTTTCTTTTGTTGTTTCGCAATAACATATATTTAGTAATTCAAGAACCTTACCTTGAATAACTTTACATTATCGGTTTTTCAGAATTTAATTTGATTAGGTATAACATTTTACTTTTATTTTTTCAATCACATGTATCTGCTAACCTACCTTAATCACGTATGAAAACAGTACCTATTTCTGACGCTAATATTATGTTATGGGTAAAGGATCATGAAGACTTCATGAAAATTATCGTTTTTAAAGACAGCCAATGAGAGTATTATTGCCCTGCCTTTAAAAACATAAACCGGTAGACTAAATTAAAAATATCTTTCTCCCAGAATAAAAGTAAAATATAGATACTTACCGTACCTAAAGTTTATTTACACATTCCCAAGCGAATTGATACGCACGATACGATAAGTAATGACATAAGATTACTTACGAAAAGATAACCCATAGATATTCAATAACACTCATAATGGCGTTTGTCATAATGAATAGCTAAACCGGTATCTCCAACAATAGGTTGAATAATAACCTATTATGCAACCCACTTACAAATGATTATATCTCGATCATCAGCATTACCGATGATTTTAAATGGACACTAGTTGCTGCTACCAAAACTATCTTCTTACTGATCCAATCTTTAATTTAGATTTGATCGGTTCTGGCATTTCGTGATCCGAAAGACATCACTCGTATTGATTGGCTGTTGATATTGGTATTTTTATTATATTTACATGAATGGATTTATGTGATATCATATATTTTCATCTCTCTCTGCTCTAATAAATCTTCTATAATCACAATACATTAGGTAGTGAAATTACTCAATACGATTTCATTGAATAGTTTAGATTTTGTTGGAACATTTTAAGAGCACAGGGGATCCAGGCAGAAATTCATAGTAAGAAAATCCGTCCTGGCTCCGTAAGCATAAGCATAGCATAATTCGGCCTATAATATTCCCACTGCTGGGACACAGGCCTCCTCTGTGAGAGGGAGTGGGCCATAGTCCACCACGCGGGCCCAGTGCGGGTTGGTGGACGTCACATGTTTTTGGAATTTTTGGTTCTAGGACATGCCGGTTTCCTCACGATGTTTTCCTTCACCGTTAAAGCAAGTGATAATTAATTTCTAATACGCACATGACTTCGAAAAGTCAGCGGTGCGTGCCTCGGGATGGAACTCGAACCATTCGCCGTGGGAGGCACATGGTTAAACTACTAGACTATCACGGCTCCGTAAAGAAAATTAATTTTCGACAAAGATAGTAGAATAAATTCTCATCTGGATGACTCCATTAATTTCGTTCTGCGGTACCACTAATGCTTTTTTTCCTCGCGAGGACAAACTGGGTTTTCAAGACTTATTATCGAAACATCTACTAGAAAGGAACCCTAGCTTTAGACATTTTAATAGGAATTTACTGTAAGTTTGGTGATTAGTCCTTCCTCTACGTCTGGCCCCGTTACTTCCAGTTGAAACATCTAATAGCCTATAATAATGAAAACGTTAAATCGATTACACGTCCAGATTAGAAATTATTTCATCCTATAAATAATATATACTAATTTCAGTTTTCCTATCAACATCTTACCTAATGATGCTGCCATGCCAGTTTGTGTAGAAACCTTAGCAGATCTAGATCGCTCTATTTTTATTCTACTTGATCTTGACTCGAACAAATTAGCCGCCATGGCTGTGAACTCGACTGGTGTAACCAATATGCATCGAGGTGTGTACCTACCCAACGGTTTTCTAATGTGATATCGACGATCGCGTCCGGTCGGGGTTCCATTTCGCCGAGCCGACTCCAATGCTACTACTATGTTGTGACCAGTTTTTATATAGGACATTTGCCACTGTTGTAATTATTATACCAGATAAAGCGATGAGTACTTCATAAGCATATAACAGGTAATTTTCTGATCTCGCGATAATGTCTTTAAATATTTCCAGAAAGTTGTTGAATTATTACTTTAGATACATTACCTTCGAAACAATTATTGATATCAGTTTTGGATTGATTTACAACCGACTAATTTGCGGTTTGTATTGTTGATAAAATATTGATTGAAGCCATATTGAATCTGTAGAACTTTCGAGAAACAAGTTGACATTCCCGATCGAGTTTCTTAGAATTAGCGCTCGAACGATCAAACGAAGAGAAATCTACTAAGTGCCACCAGAGATCTAGTTTGCTATACTTCTCTGTCAAACAAACTTGCGACCTGGCACAATAAATTTACAGCGCAAACATTTCGTTGTACCTTATCGAAATATTTTGACTTGCGCATATAATTCAAAGTAACTGGTCACACTACACCACTCAATGTTATACTAACACTGTTATTAATATTAATAGCGGTGGACGCCAGTAACATTATGTTGTGACTTGTGTTATCCTGTCACACCGTACTGAGTATCATAAGAGCATTAAATAATACAAATTATTTCTAGCAATAGAACTGTAGCGAAGTCACTAATAGCGAAAGCCGAATGAAAGCGAAATGTTAAAAGGAACATCTAAATGTGCAAATATTTAGACCAGTAGTTTCTATGAAACTAGTTCACCTCTTAATTTAGCACTACGCAACTCGTAAATAGTGACAATTATTTTCGTAGTTCGTGACAAAGGTGATTACATATTTTGTTATGGAATAGGCGACATGACACGTCGTTAACCTATTTATGGGAAAGATAGTGGGTCGCGTTTTACGAAGCCCCACCTCGTGGAGCCCTGAACATGACCAACCCTTTTGTAGCACGCGAAACAGGGGCGGCAGCTCTAGAATAATAAGAAAACTACTACACTGCATTAGCTATTTCTGCAGTAGGTAACTGTTCTGTTGATTTGTTTATGCAGTTCATGTTTTAAACGTTTTGTCTTTTCTGGCGTCTGTAGAAAAATCGGTAAAGCGTGACTTTATGGAATTAGCTCGGCACCTATTTATTTGTTAAAAGTTTAAATTTAGCCACGACACTGCCACGTTTTTAAGTTAGGAATAGTCTTAGGAACCGTAGACTGCAGCCAGATTATGGATCTGTAATAGTGGTGCCTAGCTACATTATGAACGAGGAAGATTTTGAATAGATAAATGAAATGCACATACCTGCTGTAAAAACCTGGTCGCGTAAATACGCACCTTCCCTAGTGTGTCGCATTGCCTAACATCGTTTTGGGTTGGCTAATTAGCTTCCCAAAGGAAAATTTGTTGATGTCCAACTTCGCTTTGCGGTTTGCAACCTTTAGTTTATGGTGCAGAACTGTAATTATGCAGAATTGTGCAAGTATGACCTGCATTTATTTATTCAATTTATTGTTCATCGATACGATGTAAAAAGTTTACAATGTGCGTTAGACTTTCCATTCAACAGCTAATTGATGGAAAGTGTTTTCTGCTCAGAAAGTCACAGTAAACTTGGAAAAAGTTAAAAAACACAACGAAATAAAACTACACATCGCTTGATTGACAGCCGCTGCAATAGACACTTTTTATTCAACGCGACGCGCTCTACTTACCCACTCAACGTAGTACGCTAATTTTAAGACAAATTCGTGACAATTATCCGTAACGACGGTAGTGATTTAAAAATCGTGACAATCACATTTATGGTCGATTTTTAGCTGTCTTATTAGCTCGATAGGCACTAGCAAATGTAGGGTCAATAATTTTTTGTATCGATGTACAAATATCAAGAGCTTTCGCTGTGTTAGATAACTCTCCCTATAAGAAACGTAACTTAATGATGTGCACACGAGCGTATATTAATGTTCACGACTTGATCGCTAATGCCAATTTAGTTGATAGGTATTATCGGCTTGCGGTACATAAATATTATGTGTGTATTACCAAATCTCTTTTTCTCTCAGTTCTGTAATTGATTATTATCGTGCTTATTATCGCTTTCCATACGACACAATTATAATTTAAGGTGATGGCTAAAAAAATACCGTACCCAGAGTTGACAAAAACTTATGTGCGGTCTGAGTAGGCTTATTTTGTACATTAAAAAAATGTTTTCATTTATTCGAAAAACTGTGGGATTTTGTTTTTTTTTTTTCATATAGAAATCATGCCTACAAATCCTTACTAATAGTACTATGATATTTTCAATGTGAGAGCAATTGTTAACAACATATTAGCTTAAATACAGACTAAACTTGTGCCCACGACTCTACCCACATGGACTTCAATAAAATGACCAGTTTAAATGACCTTCGAGTTCCCGACATGGGCAGGTTAGGTTCGAAGGGGTTGACGGGGGCTTCAGTGAGCGAGCAAAGTGATCGAACGAAGCCCCCGTCAACCCCTTCGTGTAAGGTTACTTTTTACCTTAGGTACAGACAGAAATAGGAGCCCCGCGTAGCGGGACCATCTCCCTCCTCCTTTTAACGAGTTTATTTACTATAATTAATTTAAAAATAATCTTTTTTTTGTCGAGGGTTACTTTAATCGGATAACGAGATGTTATTTTTTTGCAAGTCATTTTAAATTAAAATGTGGTTAATAATTTGGTGTTCATTAACTATTTATGGGTTATTAACAATGATTTTTTTGGAGTCAGTTTGATTAAATAAGATATAGAGTAAAAACTTTGGTTATAATTTTACATAAAATTTTAATTTTGGTGATCATTTACTATTT
Source organism: Thalpophila matura (assembly GCA_948465475.1). NCBI lineage: Eukaryota > Metazoa > Arthropoda > Insecta > Lepidoptera > Noctuidae > Thalpophila > Thalpophila matura. The sequence continues at coordinate 13,980,627 of OX419182.1, forward strand.
TTGTCTGTTAAATGTTACTATATCTGGTGGCAAGTTAAACATAAGCCATATAAAAACGTTACTTGGCTATTCTTACAAAAAAAAAGTATCTAAGGATCTCTATTTCTACATACTTAATATGATACAATAATATTATACGAACAATATAGAAAAACCAATGCGGTTTCTCCACACCGCAGACTCACTCGGAAATACTTACCAGAAGTGTAGTAGGTACTTACCTATCAATAAAATTATTCTTATATAGCCAATACATATCATTAAATGGACTACGGAGTAAGACATAAGCTTTCAAAATTGCCTTATACCACATCACCATGTATCGATTTCTTTTCGATGTTCCGGTCCAATTTCACTCGGGTATCGATTGAAGTTTTATAATCTGTATAACTTTTGTGCATATGTCCATACGTTGCCCCCGGCAGCAATTTGCTTGTTAATGTTGATTTATCGGTTGGTATTTTAATCCTACTCATATTATAAATGCGAAAGTTTGTGAGGATGTATGGATGTTTGTTACTCTTTCACGCAAAAACTACTGAAGGGATTTTGATGAAACTTTACAGAAATGTAGCTTATAGATACAACAGAATAACATATAGGCTACTTTTTATCCCAAAAACGCGGGCGAAGCCATGGGCGGAAGCTAGTAGTTAATAAAGTAGAAAACGATGGCACCGGAAAGTAATCCTTTGCCAATAGTTCACGTCTTTCATCAGTCAGTCGCTATACATAGACAGGATTGCCTACATTAAGAACCAGTATATTTATATTACATTTTTTCTGATTCTGATATAACTAGACACGTGTTTGTTTAATTGAATGAGTCGATTTTATAAAATATTTAAATTGCTTTTGAAGAAGTTAATTTATCGATTATAATGGCGTCTCAATTGCGAAGCACGCCTCAGAATTTGAAAGTTATAGTATTTGTATTTGTACGTTTGAAGTTATTTACTTTTTGTATAACAAGATAAAACGCCCAATTTTTTATGTTTTTTTAGCTAACGGTCGTGGAATATTTCAATAACAGCCCTACATCGAACATACGCGAATAAATGTGAGGACATCACGAAACATTATTAGGTATCAAATCAAATAAATGATTCGTATGAATCGTGACGTACTTTCGTAATAGGTACGCGTTAAACGTCTGTCACGTACAATATCTCGAACGGCGTCGGATTTTAATCGGCGAAAGTAGTTGTGTTGCGTGTTGCGCGTGCGCAGAAGTTTGATCGCCGTCCGCGCTATAGCCACAAAATCAGAACGCACAGAAGGTAGACTCCTAACAACTCGAATCAAGAACATCATACATCAATAACCGCTTTGATTATGACAAAATCTATCAATTTCGAATACAAGCACACTAATGCAAACTTTTGAGCATTATTCCTGATTTGCATGACGTTAAAGTTTGCAAGTGCTTTTATTACAAAAAGTGGTCCTTCTATGCTTATACTTTTTGTTGCTATTACACACTTCATATGGTTAAAAGCGTCGTTTTGTAGTAAGCGACATAATAAATGTCAGCAATTTGCCTTTCCTAGTGTTAAACAAATGTTCCCTTTAAGTTTACTAAGAGGAATTTAATGTTAAGGTAATGTAGCAGGAGCAGCAATTAAAGACAAAGGTGAATTCAATAAAATGATTGAGTGCCTATCTGATTTTGCTATTTTATAAAGGGTATTTCAACAAGAACTTTGTTTTTCAATTGGGGCAACCCCAAGAACGTGATAGTTTTGACGTTTAGTTTTTGGCGGTATTCGTAGTAGGTGCTTTGGCAATTGTTACAATAAATTCAATTTCGCTCGAAAATCGCATTAAAATAATTAATTCAAATCCACTATGAAAACGGTCGTTCTGTTAGAGTTACATTTCGTAAAAAAACATTTTTTCAGACGAAGCCCATTTTTATTTGTCAGGGTACGTCAACAAGCCAAATTGCCGCATTTGGGCTTCTAAAAATCCTAAAGCAAATTATTGAGAAGCCTTTGCATGCTCAACGTGTCACTGTGTGGTGCGCTATGTGGTCTGGAGGGAGGGAGAATGGGCCGTTTTTTAAAAATTTTGATGAAAGAATCAACATTTGTCAGCGTGATCGTGGTGGACATTTGCCAGATATCATTTTTCATTCATAATTGCCAAACTTTTCTCTTTAATTATAAAGAGAGAACTTTGTTTTCTAAAACAAATAATTTAGAGGAAAATGAATATTTTTTTTATTGTATTAACAATAAAAAAATCATTTTCATCTAAATTATTTGTCAATTTTTCATCAAAAAATTTTGATGAAAGAATCAACATTTGTCAGCGTGATCGTGGTGGACATTTGCCAGATATCATTTTTCATTCATAATTGCCAAACTTTTCTCTTTAATTATAAAGAGAGAACTTTGTTTTCTAAAACAAATAATTTAGAGGAAAATGAATATTTTTTTTATTGTATTAACAATAAAAAAAACATTTTCATCTAAATTATTTAGAGGAAAACAAATAATTTAGAGGAAAATGAATATTTTTTTTATTGTATTAACAATAAAAATAGTATATTATGCAATTAGTGAATAAAGGACGGATTTAAAGCGAGGGCCATAGATGAATCACGAGCTAGTGAAGGATTCTAACGATTGAATCACGACCGTAGGGAGTGATTCATGATGATTGAATCACGAGCGTAGCGAGTGATTCAAGTGTTAGAATCCTGAGCGACGCGAGCGATTCATGGCCCTCGATATAAATCCGTTTTATTCAAGAGTTGCATACTATACTTTATACCATGACTACGAGAAAAAGAAAGATTTAAGTGAAAATATACATATAATGAAGAAAAAGTAAAGTTAAATTGGCTTTGATGTAAACCAGCCGTGATTTTTTGGGTAGCAAGCTTTCCACCTTTCCACTATATCGGCCGCCCTCTCTTTCACAAATTCAGGTGTTAACACATCTTCATCACTAGAATGCATTTTTAATCGATTAGAACAACACTAAACAAACACAAAATTAAAGATTAAAGTAACACTAAACTTTGTGTTCGTACAACTTACAGTATTCAAAATAGCGCCAATTTACTAAGGACAGCAAAGAACACAAAACAGTTTTTATTCTAATGCTAAACTCCTTGTCGAAAATGTCGACCAATCAAATTGAATTTAGAACACATCAATATAGGTCGAATACACAGATTACACTTACACTAGATACGGCAAGCCACGACCAAGCGTGCCCTGCATGTTCGACTGTTCGTACTAAAAAAAGTCTGTTAGCTCAGTGACGCTTAGTGATTGAAACAATTCTGTTTACTCTGAGCACATCACTAAATGGCTGGGGTGAAGTTATCGTAGGTATAAAAAAGATGACACGTTCGGTTTTCATACAATCTAATAACGTGCCGCATCTAGCATAGGTTCTTTAAATCTGTGGTCGAATACATTGTGTGTTCCATTTTCAAACATCAAAACAGTGAGTAAAAGTGCTTTTTATTCACTGTTTTCAGTGAATAAAATAAGCTTTTTAGAGGGGGGAATGGTATAAAAACATTTTCATCTAAATTATTTGTTTTAGAAAACAAAGTTCTGGTTGAAAAACCCTTTACAAAACTAATGATGATACTAAAATTAATATCTTTGATAAAACACAATTTACATGATGGAAATGGCATTAGGGTAGTATACTCCGATTAATTTAAAACATTTAGTTAATTTTTTATGAAAATTATCGTAACCTTTTAAACCGTTTTAAGCGACCACGCGCTTAAGACATTTTGTAATATAACAATTTGCACCTCAAAGAGCCGTAATTTAAAATCTCGAAACGAATCTTAGATGAACTATTTCGGGGCCAAATGTATAAAATGTCCTGATTTAGCCGATGCTGTAAGTCTAAATCATTACGCGATCAAACCGCGTCTATCTGTTCTGCAGGTCGATCTGGCTAACGCGCTTTCATTACTAAATTTACACAATTGAACATTGTCAGTACAAATTGTGAAATTAGATCGTTGTTAAATTGCTTTTCGTCATATGATTTAGTAAATAACCGTCAAATATGACAGGTGTGTTATACAGAGGCGTAATAACGTAAATTTTGATACCATGTTACGTCTACTCCCATCGAAAGTAATTGTCTTATTATCCACCTACCTGCAATACATAATAACAATTTGTGTACTTACATTCAATTTTTGGCATAGTCAGGCTTCTATGGCGTGACTGCCGGACATTCATTAAATTAATGAAATAGCAATTTCGACGATGCCTCACCTAATTTTGTCAAATGTTCTAATTTATGGGAAGCGATCTAAATGTACGTTGCTTAATTACCCCGGGAGACTATAATTTGGCAAGTTCCTGTGTTTTAAGGCTTGAGGTCAACAACCACGCCCGTTGTGATCGCAGACGTCATCCGATTACTCTCGCTTCTTTCGACTCCGACACAAGCGGGTTACTGTGTCACTTTCTTCGTTTTCCGCCACTGATTTTATTAATACTTATATGTTACATTATGCAAAATATATTTAAAACAGTATACGACACACATAAAAACCAGGTCTTTCCGGATGGAAATGACACGTATGACGTAGGTAATTGTTAATCGTAAATCAGGAGATCGCTTCATTAGATTGACCTGACGAAGTTAATATTCGTATTTTAAGATACTGTACTGAAGGCACAAAATCAATGATTTTTTGGCAGTATAAAAAACCAGCCAAGTGCGTCCGGGCCACGCACAGTGTAGGGTTCCGTAGTAGCAACAATCAACTACTTCATCTTAGTCACTTTAAAGGATTAATGCTAAGGATTTTGTATTTGGTACAAAATTATCCAACACCCAAGTTCAACGACTATTACTGTTAAACTAAGAAAGTTATCTTAACCGCTATACTTTTCCTTTAAAGTTCATGAAATGCACTATCATTGTGAATTTTTCCAGATTTTTCATGCCATTAGTTTAGGTTTACTTTACTTAAACAAAAATTTGCACTTTAAAGTTCAATATTTCGTAAATGGAGCTTTAAATCGAAAAATAATTTTAGCAATCCCCAAGTCATATTAGAAGACCTATTCAACGATACCCCACGCGATGGGGTAGACAACGAAAAAAAATTCATCCCTACCTCAAATGTAGGGGAGCTACCCTTAAAAAAAATAATTTCCAAAATTTTATTTTACCACTTTGTCGGCGTAATTGATATACATAATATACACTCCTACAAAATTACAGCTTTCTAGTACTAACGGTCTCTTAGCAAAACCTCGGACAGACAGACAGACAGACGGACATGACGAAACTATAAGGGTTCCTAGTCAGAACTACGGAACCCTAAAAAGCACTCAAGAAGTAATCGGAAATGTATATATATCTATACATTTCCAGTATAAGCTGATCTCGCATTGTATAGGATTTCCTTACAGTGAGAGGTCAGTGTAAACTGGGAATGTATAGCTTGATGTGTAGCCGTGTGTACAATCAAGATCGCAGTCTACACAGGCTAAACATAATAAATTATAAATACTAACATCCCGTTCCTAAATAGGTACGGTATATCGGATGCGTGCGTCGCGCTAAATGTATCAATCGGGTTACCGTTTCATTAGTTAATTAGCGAGGCAAACACGTTTCGTTTGTTCGAAACACGTTCTGATGATATAAAACTTTCTTTATAAGTGCATTGTCAAATTTCTCTTTGCAAGAAACGCGTGCCAGTCTCTCGGTAGTCGGCACAATGGACAAATTAGTGTGTTTCCATCTGCTATTGTTAACACCCAACTCGAGAACTCCAATAATTACAACGCTTTGCTCCAAAAGGTGAAACTTGAAATGGCAACTGGGTACTAAGAAGCCAGTTTTAATAAAGGGACATTATAGGTACCTATTTGAGGTTACATGCGCGCCAGGATCATGAGCTATAAACGCCTTTACCAATATGGTACGATTCAACAAAAATATTAAATATAAATGCAGTCTAAGTAATCTTCAGTGATGCTGATACCACAAAAACAAAATCGATGTCAAGAGATATAGGTAACCTACCCGAAGCCGCACGTGCATGTTTATGGTGCTGACTTAGTACTTGTATTAAAAAAAAACTGTCTTAAGTGGTGACAGAGTAATATCTTTGCAAACAATCTGCAACCTAACTTACTTACCTTCATGTGCAATAACTCGTATCCGTATTATTTGTTTCATCGGTCGCTTTGGGGCATGTTTTATTCAGGCATAATCAAACTAGGAAGAATAGTCTATCTTATTCATCCATACTTTAACCTCAAATAGGTAATGTAACTCACTTTGGCTTGCCATATTTGGCCACATCACATATGAACAAATTAACTTAATTTTAAATATAAATATGTAAAGACTTCGTATAAAAAAAGGTAAGGTAGCTTTTATACATCCAACCTTGCGCGGACGCCGCTAAAACTTGACCTAGCTGAACTGTTATATCCAGCTAATGATTGGCGTTGGATAGATGCTAAATGGTTTTTTAATAGGTGTTATCCATAAAGTCGTCAATCATTTGAGAATTACCACTGACATCTTTATGCATAATTCAATGGCTGTAGGTGTTTTATTGGAATTAATTTTCATACAAATATGATAAAAGTAAAATTACTATAATTACTAAAATTATATCTTCTCATGGTTAGATATAGCTGCTTAGTTACTTCAAAAAAATAAAATAAACAATTATGTTTTTAATTCTGTCCTGTCAGTTTTTAACAAAATAATAATCTTTTTATGCCCACATTACTTGTAGTCCAGTCATTTGGGGCTGAAAAAAGGGTTTGCCTGGAAAGTTTTCTGGAGTTTTGAAAATTGGTGATTTTATAGATTTTGATGTGCTCTTTCCGAATATCAACTTTGCCACCTCGTATCTTTGTCACTCCCGCCGCACAGTGGTCCGGATTTTAAAAATCATGGACATTCAATCGAAAGTGGTAAATACCGTGCGAAAAAAATTGCTTTCGATATCAAATACAAAAATATTGAAGAAAAAAATGTATGGAAAAAAAACTATTTCATTTTTTTTCTCGAAACTCTTACGAACTGTTGTATTCAAACCTTATACAATCTTATGTACCTAGTGTACTTTACACGGCAAAATTAAAAACTTGTGCGTATCCCTGCGGCCTTGACTGCAAAGAGCAAAAGAAGTTTCTAAATATTAGGTATATGTTTTATAATGTTCTAACTACAAATTCCGTGCGAAAAAAATTACTTTCGATAGCAAATGCAATGCTGACTAACATTTGTTAGAACGGTTTTTCAAAAAAATAGAGACCATCACACTGAAAAAAATATTGAAATGGAACAAAAACTATTTAAGTTTTTTTCTCGAAACTGTTACAACTTGTTGTGTTTAAACCTTATACAATCTTATGTGCCTAGCGTACTTTACATGACAAAATTAAAAACTCGTGCGTATCTCTGCGGACTTGACTGCAAGAAGCAAATGAAGTTTCTAAATTTTAAATATTATTTGTTTTATAATGTTTTAACATTTTTGTGCCAAGGGTGGAGTGTATTTCTTACAATTAGCAATTTTTGGTCGAGAAGAGGAAAATTTCCAAAAAACTTAAAAAGTGCAATAAATCGGAAACCGCCCAGTATCGACCTCAAGTTTAGGGTTCAAATTTGTTGTAAATAGCTCTAGTATAACCTTTTTTAAGGAAAAGGTCGAATTACCTGACATCCGTATATGTATAAAAAGCTTTGTCCTGCCTGACTGACTGATGAATCAACGCACAGACTAAACCACTGGTCATAGAAACGTGAAATTTGGAGGACGTATTCCTTATATGATGTAAGCATCCGATAAGAAAGGATTTAAAAAAATCCTACCCCCAAGAGTGTGAAATCTGGTGGCGAAGTTTGTATGGGAAAACGGATGTTGAAGCTTTGCGGCACTCGTACGCTAAAACTATTGATTTTACAAAAAAGAAGGTTAGACATAAATTATAGGAAATTTTCTCTAGTTTAAATTTATTATATGAATGTTTTATGGTAAAATGAGTTGGACAGGAAATATTGCCAAAAAACTGTTTTTAGATGCCATTTTTCCACTATGGCGGCGCGAGTGGCAAAGATACGAGGTGGCAAAATAGAAATTCGAAAAGAGCACATCAAAATCTATAAAACCACCAATTTTCAAAACTCAAAAAACTTTCCAGGTAAAACTACCAAATGACTGGACTATTGAGTGAAAACAACATTATAAAGCTGCAACGCTTGAAGTTCTACTTATTTTTGAAGGTAAAAAGCGTGACGGATATGCGTGTACAATTATATTCTGTGATGCAAAACAAACATTAGTCTTTTTATTTTAAATTAGTTTATTGCTTAATCTTGAGTTTCCTCGGCCTACTGCGAATGTCTGCTTAGAATAACCTATCTAAAAGTACTTCCTTTATCTGGTTTTTGCTTGCACTCGGTATAATGTTATCTTATCACACACAATGTTCAGGGGGTATTTATCTGACTTCTTATCCAGCAACTTCTAACGACTCCCACGAGAGGGAAAACTCTAAGCTAAGACCATTCTGCTGCACTGCTTCAAACGCTTAATCTTTTCCTTTTGTCTCGTATTATGATTATGTCACAACACAATATTATTTTAAGTTCCGCTTTACCCACGAATTAACCTTAGCTGTCGCAATATCCACATGCTCATTATAATTATTCTTCGAGTCGAATTGCCGAGAATGTCGTTGCAATTGCAAAGCATTATGTGTGTCAATGCTAATAACAACTGGCGAACACCCACTCTACACTTAAGGTCGAAGTTTAGGTGTGCGATTTGAAAGCACTGACTTTGATAAACTCGTCACATATAGTACACACTACACACAGTTACAGATAGGCACCCCTATCACCATGTCTGAAGGATTGGCAGTCACGCCCACCTGTTTGCTAATGCCGTCATATCGCGATTACCTATTACATAGACGGACTTGCTCATGGAAACCATGGGAGAGGCCTGTGTTCGGAATTACACTACATTCATACTTATTAGTTCTTTATAATATAATAATATTCTTTATTAAAGTACATAAAGTAACAATTCACCCTCTTAAAGTTTCAAGACTTTTTTGAAGTAGGTACTCGTCTTTAGATTTTGCATAAAAAACTTTCTCGTTTCAACGTAGCACTTGTAAATAAGACTTCAATACATTAGTTTGTACGCGTTCTACATTTATTTCACTCCTAAAGAATGAAAGACAAACATTTGTTTTTTGCCTTTCCAAAATGTAAACGAATTTCCATACAAGTTTGAGGCTTCTATTACATTTTTGTTCGAGTAGGTCGACATGACCCGACATTTTTGAAAACATTTTCTTTGTACCTATACAAAAAATGACATGTTTCTGTATAGCTTTCACATTATTATATCATTGGCGCCCCATAAGTTCCCATAAAAACAGGGAAAGTATGCAATCTACGTGCCGCTGCAGGCGGCCGCTCGTCACGCCCATCCTACGCTGACTGTGGTCCGAAAGAAAGTGAAATTATGTTTTAGTGGACATCTCTATCTTGCGTAATGGTGCGAGGATGGACACGTTGAAACATTGCATTTTTATGAGATTTGCTGCCACGCTTCCTGGGGTCAAAGACAAACATAATTTATAAGCTGCTTATCATCTCGAGCAAGTCCTAAAAAACCCGGCCAAATGCGAGTCGGACTCGCGCACGAAGGGTTTCGTACCATTATCTATAAAAACGGCAAAAAAATATGTCTTTTGTATGGAACCCCCCCTTAAATATTTTCTATATTTTAATTTAATTATTTATTTTTAAAGTCAATATATAATTAAATATTCTGGGAGTATTTCAAGCGTCTACCTGGTGCCGTTATCAATATCGGGCATAAACGAGCGAAACAATCACGTTTGTTGTATAGGAGCCCCCCTTAAATATTTATTTTATTCTGTTTTTATTATTTGTTGTTATAGCGGCAACAGATATACATCATCTGTGAAAATTGCAACTGTCTAGCTATCTCGGTTCATGAGATACAGCCTGGAGACACACAGACAGACAGACAAACGGACAGCGAAGTCTCAGTAATAGGGTTCCGTTTTTAGCCTTTGGGTACGAAACCCTAAAAATAACATAGTGCGTGTAAGGCGACAGACAGGCTTCCGATACTTGAGATGTGTGCAAACATAGTGCAAGCTTTTCAAGATCTTAGAAAGTGATTTCTAGTAGATTTCATTTAATCGGTGGGTCATGATGTAATATACTTACTTGGAGATAACTAAACGAAGAATCTAGAATTCTGTCAGCTGGTGGAAGGGCACAAATTACTCCTTCACGGTCGGTGGACAGTGCCCTCGCGTTCGAGGCTAGAGCGATTCGCACGTGCACCATTAGAAAAAGTCAACAAAAACCCATCACGATACCTGGTTGTTATTACGAGGAAGTAATTACCATGCCGCTGGAAGTTGTTTGACCCCAACTTTGAAAATTAGTTGCTATTGAGAATGATCGGAGCTCCAAGATTCCAAGGTGACTCTGGCAGTTACGCTCAATTTGGTGTTGAGTTTTCTAAGTATGTGATTATGTAAGCTATTATGTTCTGAATGCTTCTGAATATTTTCTAAAGTGGTAATCGTTAGTTTATGCTCCAGCAAGACACGTTACTTATGTAGTTTTCAAATATCTATTCGCTTTCAAACCATGAAAAGCCTGAAAAGCACTATAATTCATAGTACAAGACTAAATATCGACTAAATATCGTTATTTTAGTCGTAAATAAATCTGCTATTTGCATAAACCTAACCTGACCCTGATACTAAGCTAAGGCCATGATAACCGTAAAGTAGAAAATTAAAATAAAATCAACCTTATATACTTTCAATATGCAATACTATCTCTGAACATTCTACGAAGGTTTACACAAAATTATCGTAATATTTGTAGGCGGTGACGTTGGTGGCTGGTACCGATGCGCCATAACTCACAATGCCATCAGATAACCTCACGACGATGACTGTTTTCGTCAAATATTGATTGTCTCGTGAACTCCCAACTTTACCAACCACACGGAACAATAAACACGACCAACGCAGCCGATGAGCATTGGCAGTTGATAAGTTGAAGCAGCGTGGGATTGAGGAAGATATACAGCCAATCATGGACTGCTAATGTGCTAATTACCATTCCATATTGTATTCTGAAATCTATTGTTGGTCTTTATTATTCAGCTGACGTAGCTGCTGTGTAATTTTTCTTCACGTAGGCTCATTGTTAGATTTTCTTTACAAACTTTTCTACTTCATTAGTCTGCTTGGGTTTGAAGAAGTGTTATAGCCACCATATTTCTACTGTAGGTACCTACATTATAAAACTTTCTTGTGTATTCTCAATACCTATTTTAACTTAGTGACAAAAAAAGCACGGATGAGGTTGCTACGTAAGATCTTCTTACTGAGCTAAGTGGAACATCTACGTCCTAATTATACAGGTTGGTATTACTAAGTCACGCGATGTCGCGAGATCTCGAGAAAAATACACGGAAATAGTTTTCTATTTTTTATAATAAAACTGGTGCTAATAATAAGTAGAAAGGGTAATAATAAACGGATACTTACCTATTTTAATTGGCTTTTTGCTGCTGGTGCCTTACAGTCTATATTTAAGTATAAGATTATTCTGCCTTTCATTTTAATCCAATATCCTTTGATTTAAGTAAAATTCTAAAAGCGTAGGGACCTCGCCAAAGTCATCCCGTCTAAGTGCCAAGATCCAATCTTCGTTCGAGAATTCTCTTTGCTCAATCTTAATCAAACTTGAAAATAGCTGAAGTTGCTTGGAAACTCAAAAAAGAAGGCCGCATCATAAGTTTTAAATGTAACTCATATGAAGTCATGTAACCCTAACATAATCATTTCATCAACCACATCCAAAATACCTACCTACTCGTACTCTCATATACAATACATGTTTAAGAAAAATAATTGCTTCCTAAATCTTCCTTTTCGAGCTACTGTGTCCGTCCGGTAATGAATTCATGTGGCAACTCTTATAGTGAGGTAAGCTTCGAATATTAATGCTTGTACACGCAACAAAAAGCCGGCAGATTTTCACGCATTATTTATGTTACATGTTGGCTAATTGTGGTCAACGATGTTGGCTTCTTGCTTGATTTCGCATAACAAGCGCAAACGCAATTACCCGAAACTGGAGCATAACTGCTTTGCAAATGGATTCCGCTGATGGATTGAATACCGTTGCTTCAGCGACGACAGATAAGCAAAGTACGCATAGGCTAAGTACCTAGACAAGATTTGTTAAACAACGCACACTTTATCTATTGCTTTTTCTTAACTTTCAAATAAATTATTCTCAAATCTAAGAAATGCGTTTTTAATTTTACAAGTGATTAGAACACTAGAGGTCCCTGGGAATATTGTATAGCTCGTCAACAATGATTGTTCCGGCAAATTCGTTTCAGAATACAATACTCTTGACAGTTGAAACATTTGAAACACTGGTATATTTCTTTGTGTTATTTAACGCCGCCACGCCATGTTTAAATATAATCAAGTTGCCCCATCCAGTATCCAGATACAGATTACAAATCGTGCAGCTGCAGTTGTTGGTCTCCAACTGCAACGGCATAAACTTTTAAACACTGATTGTTTCATATTTTGCAATTTTTCTATTTGATCATGCTCTACATTTGTGTCAATATTAACTCAACTGAGTGACGCATGGAAGGCTTGTTTCACGTATTGTCTGGATAAGTAGAAACAGTTTTATTCTACGATTTTCACAAGCAATTATAATACATGTGTGCAGCTTTACACGATATATTACGTAAAATGAGAAGTATAACAATTATTCTATCTAATCTAACAAAAGAGGAGCTACATAAGTTCGGCAGTGCGGGCGTCGTTCATACTGACAATTACACAATCTAATTGCTGATGTAAGTTTTTGTTTGTCGAAATACTTAATGTATGTTCTAGATATTATAAAAAAACCGGACAAGTGCGAGTAGGACTCTCGTCCTGAGGGTTGCGTACAAAATGTAAGTTTGTAACCGCAAAATTTTATTTTTCACGATTCTTGGTTTTTTTCCTTAATACTTGTGCGAACCTTGCTTCTTGACTTTCATGATTTTAGATCAAAGGAAAGTAGGGTGCTTCCCCTTATAGGTTTTTATTATATTTGTGATTTAATTGCGAGTGTCAAAATATGAGAGGTAAATGGCTTTTTTTTTTTAACGCGTTGACTTAGAAGCTTGATTTTTTTTACACCTCCAAGGAATCTAAGTTTTTCAACTTGATACTTCCACGCATTCTTAAGAAAAAGGGTCTTGATAGGCAGACTGACAACAAAGTGATCCTACACAGCTACAGTGGTTCTTTTTCACCTTTTAGGGTATGGAACTCTAATAAAAACTTTTTTAACAAAAAATAACCGACTTCAAAAAGCCACTACAAAGAAAATAATAATTTTGGTTTCGGAAGTCGGTGGCTTTGGATTTTGTTTGCTTTTTTTGCCACCGACTTCCAGAACCAAAATTATTTATTTTCTTTGTAGTGGCTTTTTGAAGTCGGTTATTTTTTGTTAAAAAAGTTTTTATTTCTCCCTTTTTAGTTCTTTATCTCGCATTAGATTACTTTGACGACTTCGTTCAACAGTAAATCTTCTACGTAGTGAGTACATTTATGCATATAACTTTGTACATAGGAATGATTACTTAATGTATTATATACTAAAACCTTCCTCAAAGTATGTAGATTACGTTAGTGAAAACCCCATCCAAATCGAATCAGTAGTTTTTGAGAAAATCGCGCACATACAAACATACATACATACATACGGGACGAATACAGAACCTCCTTTTTTGAAGTCGGTTAAAAATAAAAATGTTTATTAATTAATGCACTGCCCCCTTATCATCGATTCCATTCATCACCACATCAGCCTATTGAAGTAGTTAGGTATGTAAGTACGTCCGTACCTTGCAAAACTTTATAAATAATCGAGTCTTGAGTCTTGATGTGTTCTGTCGACACTAGTCCGTCACTCATCAAAGATTATGAAATGGATATGGATCTAAATTTTGCCCTGTCATTCGGCGTTCCAAAAAATGTGTAAGTATTACACTATCATGTAATTACTTCCCACAATAGATTGGCCCCATATTTTAACCTATTATAATTAAAGATGGATGTGATATTGCCAAGATTTATGTATGTATTAACAAATATTTTACTTAAGCTCGAATTGAATAGCTTTTATAATAAGAAGTGTAAGTTACTTACATTATGATGCGTCATCGTGCAAAGACTACTTCGTTGAAGGGTTAAGACCTGCTCATTTTATTAACCTGTTTCCTATACATATTCAAAGTCTGTTTCTCATTAATTAACAATGTCGTGCATCAAAGGAGCGATTCCAAGGATCGTTACATTTTAAACTTGCACATGAGTGAGTTATATTATATGAGAACTCAGGAACTCCATTGTAAGTATATTTGTTACTGCAGCAAAAAGTCGAGCATTGAGTCATCGTGACCTTATAAATATTTTTTACTTCCTAGCTAGACCAACCTAAAATAAAAACACCTTAAATTATGCCCAGGAGTCGTATATCTATGTATATGTATGTATGGTGGCATTGAGAAATAATAAATATGGTATAGGTAGATAATCATGTTTATTATGATATGAAGTTACGTTACATGTATTGTGATGTGAGTCGTATGCGCAGGCGTCGTGACGATAGGATGTTTGTAGTTTTGCATTACAAATAAAGAGTGTTCGTGCGCAGTGCACATCGTTGGCCGGCAGGTCACTGGCTGCCTGTCAATTATTGTGTTCAACATTGTCAATTCAACTCATTGCCTCCATCGCTGTGGTAATAGTGCTGTGCGCACTTTAAACATCGCTGCATCATAACAAACGTCCGTCTCGTGATACGCTGCGATTTGATTGGATTTCAATTGAGTCGAGGCCGCTCTAGTGTCTATTTGTTGTCTGTTAAACGATTTTACAAAAATATGCTGTGTGAACGTGCACGCAGTCATGCAATGTAACCACCTTTCTATGTACACGGTAGATCCTATTGTAGGTACGATATGCTCAAAACGCTCCTATTCGCAAATGCGTTGCATATTTAAGATCTATGTTTGTGAGTGTTTATAAAAAAAAAATCATTTGGCGCGTTACAGATATGAATTTCAAATCTTACTCTCCATTAGCAAGTCAACATCATTAATATTCATTTTAATTATTCGACTGTATCCAAGCGAAAGAGGGTATAGTGTTAATCAGGCTTATGTAAATAAGCTTGTTGTATGTTTCTAGTAGTCGTTTCTACTGGTAAGTTAAATACTTGGAATAAAAATGGCATAGGTATTTAGGAATAAAAATGATATCTAGTCAGCAATTCTGATAAACGATGCAAGGAACCACTACCTACCTGTTATTAAGTTAAAAATACAAGTACTTAATTTCGTAGCTTATCGTATTACAGATGCAGTTATTCCTCGCTAATAACGTTCCTTAATAAATTCTTTGCACAATGGACGATCAAAAGGTCATTATAGAAGCTATTATAGGCAAGTCGTGAAGACTACAAGGATCGCTAAAGTTAATTCGCAGCTTTCAAAATAATACCAGAGGCTGTTGTCGATTAAAAAAAATCATCGTAACCGGTCGTACGGCATTCAATGACATTTACATTAATGTTAACAAACTGGACGAGTCACCTCTGCCTCGGGATGTAAAAAGAAAGTAGTTAATCTCACACTCCTACAAGCTGATATAAACTTATACGCTCAGTTCATGCGTTAGAGCCAGTATCGGGCTTTTAAGGTTCCGTACTAAAATGGTAAAAAAGGAACCTTTATGGTGCAACTTCGTCCGTCTGTCTGTCACAGCTGGTTATTTCAGAAACTGCTAATGCTATCGACTTCAAATTTGGAACAATTATAAAGAATGCTTGCAAAATTTTGTCGCGGCGCGCATGTTAGGCGCTCAGAGCGCCTAACATGCGCACCGCGAGAAAATTTTGTCGACGCTTTTATCGTGCATTTGTCTCGTATTCGCACAAGTAAGAGCGAGACAAAACAGGCGATAAAATTTGTCGCGGCGCGCATGTTAGCCCGGCAGGTTTATTGCAAGTGAATGAAGTTAAAAAATGTTTTTAGTTTCATTGAAAAAGGGGGCTGAAGGTGGGGGTTTGAAATTTAAAAGTGGGGTCATTAGGTCAAGTGGCACATCATATGAAAGGGCTTTATATAGGCGGGATATTTTCATTTTCTTTTATGTCTTTTAGTTTTCGACTTATGTTGAAAAATGTCTGAAAAAATACCATCCCCCCCCCCTTATCTCCGAAGTTTGCAGAACCAAAAATCTGAAATAATTAGAGTTGATAGGAATTGACCCAAATATTGCACCAAAAATAAAACGATGTTCCTAACTATACCCTATCCGTTTTACCAAAAAATAAAATGTAAACAAACAAACCAATGGTTCTCAAATAGCTTCGAGATATCCCCATGATCTCCGCAGTTTTATCGGCTATGTCGTACTTGTAAGCATAGGAATCCTGAGGCCACGTCTCTTCTACATGCTTGTAGACGTTGATAAGGATCTCCTTATCCACTGAACCCATCACTGTCCTCTTGGACCGCTTTTTTTTCGGTGATGAAGAAGTGCAAATATTGCTCGGCCCAGGTTCACTCATTTTACACAAAAAACCAATAAAAATAAGAGTAACAAAGAAGACAAACTCAACAAAATCAATAACATAATGAATAATAACGAAAACACAACGAAATATCGAATAATAACACGGTGGCATCAACGAGTTCAATCACAGCTGTAAACATGGCGGTTATAATCCGACCGAATTAAGAAACACTCATTCCAATGTAAAATAGTCAGTTATAAAGTACACTTTAAATTATCAGCGTATAAAATGAAATACAGATTAGGAAACCTTGCCATTTTAGTTTCTTTATAAGGTAAGTTAGTTATTCGTATTATTTTGTATTAATAAAAAAATTATACGTATTAATATTGGTATCAATAATAATTGGACGTAGTTAAGCAGAAAGGATCCAACCCACATCCACAATATTGTCGAAAATGAGCTCTAAATATCTGAAATTTGAATGCAGATTTTTCAAGAGTGACTTTTTGTGGATTGGATCGTTTCTGCTTAACTACGTCCAATTGTAAAATCCAAGATTTTATGTTTTTTTATAAATGTAAAGAGTTTAAGGTGATATATATGAAATAAATAATTAAATTTTGCTATAGTAATGTTAATATTAACTTTATCATTGTAAATGCGACATCCAAACAACCCTTTTTATGGTTTGTTTACATTTCATTTTTTGGTAAAACGGATAGGGTATAGAACAATTTTTTTTTCAAAATAATCAAAATTCCTTCACAAACAAAGTTATGCGGTCCGGTTTTTTTAACCTTTAAACGTCTAAGGATGGTGCGGAACCCTCGGTGCGCGAGTACGACTCGCACTTGGCCGGTTTTTTAGGGTTCCGTAGTAAAACTAGGAACCCTTATAGTTTCGTCATGTCCGTCTGTCTGTCTGTCTATCTATCTGTCTGTCTGTCTGACCGTCTGTCACACCCTCGTAAAATCTACAGTTGTTCATAACCAATATGTATGAAACTTCACAGGTAGATGTCTTCAGTACCCCGATCATGAGTTTTTTTGACGTGTAGTATCGTTAACGTAAGCATATTTTGAATTGAAAATATACGTTTGTTATACAATATTTATATCAATTAAATACTTAATTAATTTCTCTGTATTTTTTAAAATATGCAAATTGTATAAAATTTTATCAAAATGTTCTAGGACTGTTGTATTTTAGATTCAAATTATGCTTACATTAACGAAACTATACGTCAAAAAAACTCATGATAGGGGTACTGTAAGCCGCTATAAAAACCTGTAGCGAAATCATAAAAAATAAAATAATTAGGGGGGGGGGGGGCATACATGAAACTGAAGGATGAAAAAAAATATTTTCTCGCACCCACCACATGAAGATGTGGGGTATCGTTGGATAGGTCTTTGAAAATAAGATCAAGGTTTCTAAATTACTTCTTTATTTAAGTCACAGATAATATAATACTATTCGTACAGATGCCTCATCTCATACAAAGAAATGTGACCGATTTAGCGCGGGCTATCTTCGGGCTATACATTTTTCCGTGCTTAAAGTATTTTTCAAAATTTTAACAAATATTTTTCATGATGTATTTTTTCATGTTCTCAACTTTACACAAACTTCAACAACAAATCGATACATATAATGCCATCTATTATGAGTTATTTCAACAAATGTTACTTTGTTCCTGATGAGACCCCGTGATTTAAGTGCATATTTAGAGAACTAGGAGCTCCGAAAGTCGTTTACAATGTGTGTGTCCCCCTGTAATTTTCCAATCGCGTGATCAAAAAATCTGAAAAAATTCAAGCTTTTGGAATCTAATAAACACTCTCGATTAACATTGGTTTGAACAAGAAACGTTAATGACTTTTTGAAATATTCACTATTTTTAGTTTTGACCGCAAAAATAAGTTTGTATTTCATTATAATATTAGGAAATACAAACTTACATATGTTTGCAGTTGGAAGACTGAAATACTTCTTCCTACGGAACCCTAGAGTGTGCGTGGTTCGACACGCTCTTGCCCGGATTTTTTTATACCTACCTACGTTCCAACTCCGATATGTCAGAAATCAACCAGCTATCGGAAATCTGAACACGAGAATCATCGAATGTTTTATTGCGCGCTGCGGATAAAATTTTCTCTTGCAAAAGTATGACTCAGTATATTCGGCATAAATGTTTCACAATTCCTAATTCTACCAAAGTCGTTTGCATAGCAAAATAAAAAAGTTTGTGTAGATACCTACCTAATTCCCGCTGTAAAAAGTTTATTTTCCTAGAGAAAATATTAAAAGTCGTTATTACCTATGTGGGTAGAAAATTGGTATAGTCAGACACTCAATTCTCCGCAAAGGTTTGATTACGTGATTGCCAATTCCGGTTAATTAGCAGTCATCAATAAAATACTAAAACGATGCGATTTTTAAATATCCTCATAGATTTAATGTCATCAGACCGTATCGGGAGTTATGGCAACTGTCCATTTTAGGAATAGACAAGGAAGACCTCTCGGGTCAAAAACCTTAATTTAAACGCTAGAAAATATAACTGGTTTAGGCTTGGAATGGAATACTTCCCATGGATTCTAACCCTCTGGTTCTACAACTTTGGTAAAAAGACACACATCTGTTAAGTCAGTCATTTAACCACTTCCTACGCATTGTGTAATGATTGCCACCAAACGTTTATTTAATGGATAAAATTGTCAAATAAAATGTTATCTTTATAGCCAAGCAACGTCTAACTGGTGACGTTATTTCAAACCACGAAAGCCTGCAAATCCTATTACGGGACCTCTATCACATTGGTCCCAATTTTATTTCGTTTTGCATATCACCTATTTACCGATAAAATCTTAATAAATCCAGTAGCAATTTATTTGAAAAAGTGGTTTTGTTGCTGTTTTCTAATATTTGTTTGAGAAAATTCAAAGCTGTCACAATGTTGTCACCTAGTCCGCAATTGGGAACAAGGTGAGCTCAAATAGTTATGCAGCTAAATCTTATCTTACGTCAATATTTGTTCCAACCGGAACTTATCGGGGGAACTTTCGGTGCCAAGTTAAGGTAGCTTAGTTATAAACTAAGTTTTTTTTTACCTTGTAGGACTTAAGGTTTTGAGGGCTTTACTAACTTTTGTCTATTATTCAGATACTAGAAAGAATGGCAGGGCTCTATTCTGAATCCGAGGATAAAAACGCCTGAACTATGTACCTAGTGTGAGCCCATCATCATACCTCCCTACAACTAGCTATTCTTCTCTTTGCATAGGTAACCTTATTGAATTGTATTACCATAGATTTTCCACTTTTCTTTCCTAGGTAGGTATCCAGATTCTTTTTCTTCTTTCGTTCTTTATCCATATCTTAGTCAATTTATTAAGGTATCATTTTTTTTTAATTTTAAGTAGAAATACTTACCATTCGTCAATCGTCTTTGGACTTCTTTCAACCTGAATATTTTCAGCCGTAGTAAATAAGTTAGACTCAGGCATCCCTCTTGTTTAATCAAGTAAATCCATAAACGGATAGCATCAAAGAGAAATGTGGCGTTCAGATCAAATTCACAACATTGTTACTATTGTAGATTATTCGCATATCTGTCTCACCACGCTCCAACGCAAACGGATGTTGGCGGAGAAAACTTTGATGTTTTATGTGTTTTCGTACATATCCGCGTCCATTCACGACGAGACGCAAGTTGACGCAACGCTCATATTTACGACGAATTTATGTTTATTAATTAAATATGATACGATTGAGTTCGAGTGCTCAGATGTTGGGTAATCGGTTCGGTTGTAAGCAGGATATGATCAGATGATGGTTTTATCTCGAAATTAATGCCAAAGCAATAATAGTAGAGCTCTTGGTAATTAAAAAATAAAATAAAAAAACGTGTGGGGTCGGGAGACCCCCGTCAGGAACGGAGTTCCAAAAATTTCCGAGAATTTTATCTAGCTAACCAAAGGTTTATCCTAATGAATAGAGTCACGCAAAATTTGCTCAGGTAGATATGAAGCAATGTCACAAAATTATTAAATTACTCCGTCGCGCGTTGATTACATTGTGTTATCTCTGAAACTATTTATCTTAATAAAATACTTTAAACTCCAAAAATCATCTCCATTAAATACTTGTGACGATGAAACTGCTTATTTGGATAAGGATTAATATTTTATTGATAAATGTGTCTATAAGTAAAACATTGCCTAATTTAATTGTTAAAACAGATTTTGTGGCTTAAAAATAAAAGTTAGATAATATATGTATAGTAATTGGATGTTTTTATTGAACTATTTGAGGCCAACGATTTTGTGGCTTAAAAATAAAAGTTAGATAATATATGTATAGTAATTGGATGTTTTTTATTGAACTATTTGAGGCCAACGTTTTTGTCATACATTGTTTTCACATAAAATATATCAAACGACTTGGGCAGTGCACGCGCAAATAGCTCTTTTTTCCGACTTCTTTGATAATAAAAACTGTGACAGCTCGGCTAATATAGGTAGGGTAGGTGCGTCGGTTTCCCGTCCAGCGTCCATAGGCGGACATTTCGAGGATGTGCTGCACAAATATTAAGAAAATAAGAGTTCTATCCTTCAGTTCCACTTGAAATACGGCTCTAGGAAGAAAAGGATAGCTGTTCCATTCTGACCTAGTAAAATTAGTTACGTAGTATTACCCAAATATGCACAAATCCTCGTTCAATTCACCGTTAGCACCGCCGGTGCACATGCGTTGGCAAAACTAGCGAAAAAATAGTGAGCACGTATTGCTTGCAAGGTAAGTATTTCTGGTTTTATTTATCTGTGACATGTTTTTTTTGTTTTAATTGCTAGTAATGCATTATTACAATGCATTTTGATAAGTCTTTTTCAATCATATTCAAAAACTTGTTAGATATTTAGTGTCCGCGAACTAGAATAGTAATTCTTTAAAAATGTTAGTTTACGGCCTGGTGGACGCATATAGACATAAAAAATAATAACATCTTTAATTTTTTTTAGTATCTTATTAATATGGGTTAGGATCGAAATTCTTTTAAATATATTTCTTTTATATGCTGTTACATCGCTGGTAGTTTACGTCCGCCTAAATATAAATAAATCGTGTTTTTTCCGGCCATACAAAATGTATGGGAATTCAATGGCCGCCAATAGAATATGGCACTATGATGTCTCAGTTTTCGACCACTGAAGTTGATAAGTATTATATTTTTAATGTTTCTTTTATAGATGTCCTCCAAAGTTCCTAATTAACATACCTAAAGGTGAAAAACATTACCCTCCTTTTGGGCTTCACCGCAGTCGGGTAAAAAGAACAAAATTGATAATTATTCACAAGCATATTTTTATTTATTAATATTAGGTCTTTACCTATGAAATTGCCGTTCTGCAGTACTGGCCATTTCAAATCAAAATAATTTTTGTTTGGCTAAGAATTCTAATTTCAAATTAATTTTATTTTAAAAACATGTTTTTTTTTTTCCAAAAGTAGTCATTTGTTTATTGATTAGTGTTACATTTTCATCGCATTTCAATCTTTTTCGTCATCATGGATACGTTAAAAATTCGAGTAATTATGGAATACGAGTACCGTCGTGGCAGCAACGCGCACAAGCGGCACGCAACATCAACGACGTTTACGGAGCTAACACTACAAACCAACGCACCAACTGTTATTGGTTTGCTCGCTTCCGTTCTGGAAATTTCGACCTGAAAAATGAACCTCGCGGTCGTCCGAAGACTTTGGTTGACAATGACGAATTAAAGGTGATTGTGGAAGCTGATGATACACAATCTACGGCTGAATTAGCAGCAGCTTTCGACGTTAGCGTCAAAACAATATTGGTCCATTTGCGTCAAATTGGCAAGGTAAAAAAGCTTGACAAATGGGTGCCCTACGAACTCAATGATCGCCAGCGCGAAGTACGCGTCGAGACGTGCCTTGCACTGCTCAACAGACACACAAATGAAGGAATTTTGAACCACATTGTTACCTGCGAAGAGAAATGGATTCTGTTTGATAACCGCAAGCGCTCAGCAAGTTAGTTGGATCCTGCTTCAGCACCTAAACAATGCCCTAAACGAAAACTTACCCCTAGAAAAGTGATGGTCACTGTTTGGTGGTCTAGCGCCGGTGTGATTCATCACAGCTTCTTACCAAACGGGGTGAGCATTACTGCAGATGTGTACTGTGAAGAACTGAACACAATGATGAAGAAGCTGGCACATCTCCAACCAGCATTGGTCAATCGCTCGTCTCCACTGCTCCTGCACGACAACGCGCGACCTGATACTGCACAGCAGACGGTCTCCAAGTTGCAAGAACTGGGGTTGGAAGCTCTCCGTCATCCGCCCTACTCACCAGACCTTGCGCCTACAGACTACTACTTTTTCCAGAATTTGGATAACTTCTTGGCGGGAAAAAAATTCAATACCCGAGAGGCAGTACAAAATGCCTTTGAAGCTTTTGTTGCATCCCGTCCAGCTGATTTCCTTAAGAAGGGCATCAATAAACTGCCACTGCATTGGCAAAGATGCATTGATTGCATGGGTTATTACTTCGATTAATACAAATAAAAAATACATGAAAAAAATTTGTTTAAATTTTTTCATACAAAACGGCAATTTCATAGGTAAAGACCTATTATAATATCTTTCAGTTGGAGTTTAAAGGATTAGAGTAGGAGCCTAGGATACTAGACAACAAGGGAAACAGAAAATATGGCATTATTGGCATTCCGAGAACAACAATCCAGTGCAACAACACCGAGAACAACAAATTAATGTGCAGTCATCCATGGTTTAAGCGAGCGGAGATGGAATCCCTGGGATCCCAACTCATGGATTCCATATACCTTAGATCTCTCTCCGCAACTGAAACCTAGAAATACTTGGGTACCGTATGTCGGAAGCGTTGAGAATTAATGAGGCTGACTTTGACTTTTGACTTTGAGGGGTTTCGTTCACCGTATTAACAGTCTTTTGTCAAGTGGCAACAAGGTATGTGCCGACATTGGTTGGGTCTTAATGTTTTCTTTCGGCATATTTAGATGGATTCAGCCAGAATTAGACGACCTGAATTGGAAGGTTCGTTTATTTCCGATTGCATATTAGATGAATCCAGCACCACCTAAGTGTGTCGAGAACGAAGACCACGAAGTGTCGAGGTCGAGGCTTTTTAAATACCAAAACTCTTCACAAACCGTGAGGTGTGCGATCTTAGGGAATATTTCCTCAAAGCCGAAGTAGGGATGCACCAAGATGTAGTTGCAGTGAACAAAGTGACAAATGGACTCACGCCACTCCCATTAGGTAAAGAGAACTAGCGCAAGCCTATAGTGCTCAAAACCAATCTCATGGAGCTACATGGACACTTTTATTGGGCCCTTTATAAGTCTGATGCAGACTTCTTGGCGTCCATATTCTGGCTGCGTTTCGGCGAACTCTTTGGAGAAACCGATGGTTTTTTTTTAAAGCAATTATAGACGAAGTTATGATGACGAGCAACTACCGAAAATACATATCTGTCGGGCTGTCGGGCATGCCACTGTCCCGCTGAATCGATCCAAATATAATTTCTGGTTGTTTTCGTCTAGCTAACGTTGAGTACTTGGCATAGACAAAACTTGGTGGCCAGGATTATCTACCAGCAACTTGCTCTGAAATACAAGTATGTGCCCGACCCAGTCATCGAAAATGGTCATATCACATTGTACTGGGATCGCTGTATCATCAATGTCGCAAAATAATAGATAAAAATTGAAATTGCAGTCCCGCATGATGGACATCTCGTAAAGGCCGAAAAAGATAAATAAATCGACTATCTTAGCACACTAGGTTCTCCGCACGTGGAAAGTGCACTCAGCAATAATTGTGCCTATAGTCGTTTCGGCCAATGATCTAATAGCCAAGAGACTCGACCAACACCTGAGAAGGCTCTCGGATCAAGGTCTTTATCCAGAAAGCTTTCCTAATTACACGGCTTACATTGTTAGGAGAATCCTCTCTCTAGATCCCTGACCACTGGTAGCTTGGACCCTGTTCCCTATGCCAATGGAGTGCCTACCTACTATTTTTAGGGTATATTTTGCGAATTTTAAACATGTTAAAGCCATGTTATGCTTATCTTAATATTTAATAATATTTTTAGGGTTTTGTACCCAAAGGGTAAAAACGGAACTCTATTACTAAAACTCCGCTGTCCGTCTGTCTGTCACCATGAGCTGTATCTCATGAACCGTGATAGCTAGACAGTTGAAAATTTTACAGATGATTTATTTCTGTTGCCGCTATGACAACAAATACTAAAAACAGAATAAATAAAAATATCTAAGGGGGGCTCCCATACAACAAACGTGATTTTTTTGCCGTTTTTTTCTCGATCTTAATAAAGATTATAATACTTATAATATGGTGTCTAATGTTGTATAGATAATGGTACGGAACACTTCGTGCGCAAATCCGACTCGCACTTGACCGTTTTTTGTATTTTTTTTAAGTCTTTTTTACTGTGATTAAGAAATGTACAAAAATATAAAATAAGTTAATAAAATTAATGTAGATGTGATTAAAAACGAAAGACTGACTTAGATTTTGTTTTTATATTAAAAAGCAACGTAATTTACAGTGCTATGTTATTTTATTATCTTTTTAAAGGTAATTTACCATAATAAACCATGTGGACGTAAACTAGATACAATGTGGCCGTAAACCAAAAAAATGTCCGTAAACTAGCATTTCACCATGTTTTGCGATTAAACACCTTTAAAATTAATTTACAGCTATGTATGTCATTTTTTTACTTCTTAATTCAATCTTCATAATATCTGGTATCCATACAAATACGTTCAATAAATTTTCTATGAATATTTCATACTAATATATTAACGTAAAGTTGGACACTCCGCTAATCGGCCGCTATCCAGCGCAATGACCCTATACAACACATTTATAAATTATATACAGAAACCTTCCTCGGAAATGTGTCCTTCCATTGGTGAAAACCGTATGAAAATCCGTTTACGGTAGGTACCTAAGCTGCGTAAAGGAACTCCCTAAGCAGTATTACTGTGATCACGAGGGTATGGGTGCCGGTGTTGTTATTAGGTACAGACACGTGAGAAATTTCAATTTTGTCTCTATCTATGCCTCTATGCCTCTGGTATTGTAATTTACAGATGTCCACTGATGGCGCGGCGGCAGTTTAGGGTTAGGTACCATCTAGTGGACACCTGATAATACCTACGTGGTCACCGCCTGCTTGTTTACCACGTGAAAATCCGTTCGAAGTTGTAGGGTAAATCTAGCATTTTCTCATACGAATATTCAATACAACCTACTCTGACCATTCATTGTAAATAATATAACAATAAATTAATACATTATGCCTGTTGACAATTCAGTGACGTCAATTTGTCTCTATGAGACATTATTATACCTAATGTTGTCAGCTGTTTAGATACGTACCTACTACTATTGCCTAAGTAACGAATTCGCAAGTATTATCTTATCAATATTAATCACAATGTAAATATGAAATTATCTGTCAATGGTATGCGTTATCATGAACACCAAGAAACAATAACATTGAGTGCTAATGATAATGAGCGATAAATAGATACCTAACTCTTTATTGTTGAGCCACTCATAATACTTAACTTACTTCGTGAGATAATAAGACTCATACCTAATATATTTACGACTAGCATTTCGCCCGCGACTTCGTCCACGTGTCCCACAGGAACTGTGCATTTTTTCGGGATAAAAAGTAGCCTATTTTACTCAGTGATAATGTAGCTTTCTATTAGTGAAAGAATTTTTAAAATCGGTCTAGTAGTTTCGGAGCCTATTTGGTACAAACAAACAAACTAACAAAAAAAAATCTTTCCTCTTTATAATATTAGTATAGATAGTATAGATTGATTAGAGTAAGTTTTCATACAGTCAAACAAAGTGCAATAAACTACAATCGTGCACATAGGTACCTATTGTATACCTACAGGAGGCACGTCTAGTCTCGCGAAACGTGACGTGAGTCGGCCTTGGCGGTCGGGCTCCAATCGGCAAACGTCGTTAGCATTCGATATTTGCTTTTATCTCTTTTACACTCAATGACTGCGCTGCTCAATCCGTCTCGAATTTCCACACGCAACATTCGCGGAAACTGACACAGCTGGAACCAACACTATCGAGAATTTGCACCTTATTCTCAACGGAACAGGGTGCATACCCGCAGATATAACATGGCCGGTTATGGACTTGTGCCTCTGGTACGTCATAATAGTTCTTTCTCTTTTTTCCGAGCCCGCACTACTGCCTTCCAGCCAGTACGGTAAAAGCTTTGAAGAGATACGGACTGTCACGTAGTGACGTTAAGCTGAACCCGTAACCGAACCCGAGCATAACGAATAATTGCCGAGTGATCTGTTATGATTGCAGTAATAACTGTCCATTCCAATCATATTACAGTGCCTTATGTGATATGAATATTAATTGATAAAAACGTTTAATCAAATAAAGTTTACTAAACTTCGAAAACGGCCACTATTGTTTTCAAAACACATGATTTGTCGACATGTCCCCCAAGTGTAGTGACTGAAAACAGGGAGCGAGCGGTACATAACAATTATTATATTGTGAGTGCGTGTGTTGGATACGGCCCAGTGAATCGCCGGGCCCCTCGAGTGTCTCCAGTGTTGAGTTACAGCTCGCGGTATTAATTCTATTGAGGAGCAAGTGACTGATGGAGAATTGTGATTGTATTGGGAAGGTGGCTGCTAAGAGCGGGCGTCATGCTGGCCCGCGTGCTTGTGTCTAGTGTACGCAGACTCCGGCAAAACGGCGGCTACCGAGACAGCCCCGGTACTCGCACCACAGGTTCGCTTTCTTTATACAAACGTTTACTTATTACTTGTTTACGCGCAAACGCTGATTTTCAAACTTTTGAATAATTGCTTGTCAAATACTACAGTGTTCGGTCGTGCATATTCAACAATTTATGGACAAGTTTCCAAGGTAAATTGTGAAGGGATTAACAGATAAGCTGTAGTTGAATTAGTAGTTTGGAACAGAAACGACAAGTAGTGATTATCTTGTTTATAAAACTGGTAAGCGCTAAGTAAACTATATTTAGATCAAATGTTATCGCCGAAGACGATAAGCAAGCTAAAGTTAATGTATACCTAACCACTAATGATAAAATATTTTCCCTACAGTTTGTTTACGATAATAACAAAACAAGTGAAAAACTAAAATATTTGAATACGTATTCAAAACAAAAAGTTGTAGGTAACAAGGCATTATTTAGTCATTGGCAAAGTTTGCATGACTCACACTAGAAAGTAGTTTTCGTAATTATTGTCTGCTATGTGTACACGCTTTAAGTTGTTTTTTAACGGAATAACCACTAAAGTATTGAACAAAAATACGTGAAAACAATAGGTTTAAAATTCTCCAGTAATTGATGCGATTCATCTGGGCATCGTGCAATTAACAGAAAGTTGTTCCTTTACTTTTGTCTAACTTGATACCTACTTGTGTTTGCGTGACATATGATAGATATTTTCAAACTAAATTTAATTTACATTAATATGGGCTTAAACCACGAATCTTTCCTGAAAAAATTAGATTTTTTTTGCTTCGAAACACTCCTTTTAAAACCATGCGTAGAGTGGCACATTTCATCCATTTGTCACCTATCACAATACTTTTAGCAATCTGCATTTTTAGATTAGTATAATTTATTACAAAGCATTTTTAAAGACTTGCCTTAATTTTGTGTGTCTGCATAACTAATTGCATGATCGTGCGTGAACTTTGTCTAAACATTTTATCCTTGACATGTCGGCACACATAACCATATATTTTCGAAAGGTTAACCACCTGCATTCCGACTGCTTTTAAAATGTTTCAATCAGTAAGAGATCACGTCACATTATGAATTGTAATGTAGGCAGCCCCGGATCTACGATCTTTCCAAACCAGGGCAGAAACGATCAACTTAGGATACGTTCAAAAACCAACTGCCGGCCTAGCATGACCACGATAGAAACGGGTTTTGTCTACATAGAAATAGACAAAGTGACAGATTTCATTCATAAAACGTCGAAATGTTTCTACAATCTGTCACTTTGTCTATTTCTATGTAGACAAAACCCGTTTCTATCGTGGTCATGCTAGGCCGGCTGGAATGCGTTTCAAAATCAAATGAATAATCGGTGGAACAACGTGCGCTAAATGCCCCCCCTCCCCACAGATCTTGCCAAAGAGCTCAGGATTATCTGCTTATTGTATCGAAGTACAGCTGACCATAACCATAGGCGGTGAAAACAAAAATAAGTGCATCTATGTCTATAATAGGTTAATAAAAATAATCAGTTGTGCTGAATATGTACGTGAGTCGTGAGCATTACGTTTATCCTCGTTTATCCAAAGCCAAACGGTATCTGTCTGGTATCCTTAATATCTAATCATTTATTATTATTATTCAATCTAGCTAGACATTAGATACATTTTTGTTGATGAATATCGCCCAATAGCGATATTATCTTCTGCAAAAATCTTTGAATATGTCCTTTATGAAGGAATTTATAGGCAAATGAAGCAGTTGTCACCTTTACGATGAGCAGCATGGATTTCGTACCAAAAGGATAGTCAATACACTAACCTGCTGACATTGTTGTCTCTATCTCCAATAGTAGTCTCGATCATTATTGCTAGGTAGTTCTTCCCTACTTTGACTTCCGAAAGGCATTCGATGGAGTCAACAAGGACATTCTTCTTTCAAAGCTCAATGCGATAGGTATTGCTCCCGGGCTTCTAGGGCTCATAGCATAAGCATAATCGGCCTATAATGTTCCCACTACTGGGACACAGGCCTCCTCTGTGAGAGGGAGTGGGCCGTAATCCACCACGCGGGCCCAGTGCGGGTTGGTGGACGTCACATGTTTTTGGATTTTTTGGTTCTAGGATATGCCCGTTTCCTCACGATGTTTTCCTTCACCGTTAAAGCAAGTGATAATTATTTTTTTAATACGCACATGACTTCGAAAAGTCAGCGGTGCGTGCCTCGGGATCGAACTCAAACCATTCGCCCTGGGAGGCACATGGTTAAACCACTAGGTTATCACTGCTTATAGGGCTCCTTGCAGATTATTTGCTGGATCGACAGCAGTTTATTAGACTAGGTCTGTACTAGTCACTTCCTTACCATGCTCACTCCGGTGTAAGCCAAGGCTCGGTACTAAGTCCTCTCTTTTTCATTTTGATGGTCAATGATCTCGCTGACGTGGTTTAGAATGCCAAATGCCTCTTATATGCTGATAATTTTCGGGGCATTCGTCCATAGTAAACTTAAGTCTAGTGCCTGCGTCTGAAATCCTTTTGAAAAGCCTTATAGGTACCGTACATTTATTTTAGTTTTTTTTCAGTGTTGACACCTATCTAGATAAACTTGAAAAGTAAAACATTATCTAAATACAAAATTTCATCGAAATCTTTAGAGCCGTTTCCGAGAAACCAGTTAGAAGAATTGCTCGCATAAAGTAGTTAGGAACTTTCTTAGATAAAATAGCATTCACACTGTCCTTATCCCTATTCCTATATTTACCACGTATGCATTGTAGGTGCACTCACTATACTTATAATTTATATGCATTGAACAATATGATAGAAACTTTGTTTTAGAATCTTTTAGGTCATCTATGTCTCTTTGGCAATAGGCCGGAAAGACGTAAGAACGTAGAAGTCATTTCGCACTCGGTTTACCTTTAAACAGTCATTACCTTACTTTTTTAAAATGCCGTATTGTGTGTTTCGTATTACATAAGTCACTTATTATTGTTAGAATGTAGGTTAGGGGACAGTAGCGTTTTCCAAAACAGAATTTAGGATACGAAATGGTAGACATTAGTGGTTTGATAGATTAAACTTACCTACTTAACAACACGCATTATGTTTCAACACCAAGGTAGGCAATCGAGAATTAAGATAAAGGTAGGTACATACGTTTTGTTTTTCTTTGCCTCTTTATTATGGCTGAAGGTTGATTTCGTCGGCTGAGCGAATCAGTTCTAGCAGATACAAGCTGAGCAAAATCTGTGTTATAATTTCAACTCACACAAACCAGTCATTGTCTCAATTTAATTGGTCTCAATTTAAAACCGAATTCGCCAGTAAAGCAATTAAAATCCAAGTTCAGCAGCAACAACATCTACTTGACATATTAAATAAAAAAACGTAGTTTAGCTACTAGCTACAGGTAGGAACCTGGCAATCGTTTGAATAATAAAGCAAAAAAACCCTTAAAACGATTTAATTGGTGGCAAAATAGGTGGCAACATCTACTTGACATATTAAATAGATATTTAGTACCGAAGTCTACCGTTTTTATAATTAGCTCGTTCAAATAGACTCTGTCTGGTGCTTCAAAACTTTGTTTTGGTAACGCTACCCTTTGCTACAGGTCAGTTAATAGGGATTCGAATCTAACTCAACCTTCCGAGTTCTGAAGTAACTATATTATTGTCCTAATTTACCTCCAGACCTTTCCACTTGTAGGGTCTCTATCAAATTGGATTTACCTGTCGTTGTGATGTTAGTTCATCCGATTAAAACATTATTTGTCTTCGCGCAGTAAGAAGAATTGCATTTTCATTGTGATACATTGTCGTGAGTTGCCACTCGATGTATCCGACTGCATCAGTAGTTCGTGCTAGACGTGTCAGGTGCAATTTATGGCTCTCAGAATACTACACACGTTTTCAACTTATTTGACCTAACCACACGTTTCTTATACTGAGGCTACAGTATCAGGATTCGGCGAATGTTTGCGTTATAGCAGCAAGTATGGCCGAGTGATTCGTTTAATCGCTATGTATTCGGGCGAACACGAATGCCTATCAAGGCAATGTCGATAAATTGGCGCGCATCAAAGGGCCCCTGAACACCACACGCGCGGAAGCGGTCTGATTCAGTGCTACTGTATATGTATACAATGTCGAACTTTTGCGCGATGATGTAGTCCCAGCATTATTCTTTCCACAATGTTCGTCGTTCGAAGTGATTGAAGATGTTTATGTTTATTTTGCATCTTGTTTACAAATAGACTACACAATAGCTTTCTACTACAAGGATTTCCTATTGCAATAAGAATGTGCAATAAGCTATTTATTAAAAAACGGCACATGCGTAATTTCTTGCTACGTTTATGCAAAAGTTTTCGACGTAATCCCACTAATATTATAAACACGAAAGTTTGTGTGTGTGTATGTTTGTTACTTCTTGACGCTGAAACGGCTAGATGGATTTGGATGAAATTTGGCAAAGAGGTAGCCTGGCACTTGGAAAAACACAAGCTACTTTTCATCCATTTTCCGCAGACGAAGTCGCGGGCAGCAGCTAGTGATTTATAAGGGTACACTACATAAATACGAAAAACTTTATTCCGTCAGTCACAAGTACGAATTTCAAAATACCGATTTTCAGAATTCCGAATGGTTCAAAAATTCCGAATATAACAACTCCGACTTATCATTACTCCTATTTTTATAATTCCTAAATTTCAATATTCCTAACGGTTATAATTACTATTCTCAAAATACCGAAATTCAATAGATCGAATAACAAAAAGTCCGACTTAATGATAATTCGAAACATCAAAAATACGAATTCCGATTATTGAAATACCGATTAATACAATTCCGAAATAAAAACGCCTCGTAAAACTGGAACATAAATAATACAGGGGATTTGCAGCATGCAAGCAGGCATGCAGCGTGCAAGCAGACATGCAGGATGCAAGCAAGCATGCAACACGCAAGCAGGCATGCAACATGCAAGCAGTCATGCAACATGCAAGCAGGCATGCAGCATGCAAGCAGGCAAGCAGCAAGCAAGCATGCATGCATGCAACATGCAGCAAGCATTGTTTCTGTTACGGCTCCGGCGCTGCGGGGTTTGGGCGGCCCCACGCAAGCTTATCGTCGCAGATGGTTTTAACTGGCGAAGCCGGCCAGCCTCAGCCGCGGCGGCGGGCCTTTAAACCACCTGCTCCTCAGCTCGCGGGCCGACCTACCCCTCCGCGCCTACGCGGGCTTAAATTACACTCTAGGGTAGGGCAGATAAGACTACGTGAAGTCGGTTTTGCAGCGATTCGTTTCTGTCACTAAATTTTGAAATTCAAACAAATAAAATTCGGAAAAGTGATTCAGAATCCTAATTTTAGTAGTTTATTCGAAGTATTGAAAATCGGAACGTCGTTTTTCGGACCGAAAACCCTTCGGGCATTTGATTCTTCGAACGTATAAAAAACGAAAACTAACAAATCGCATTTACGACTTTCGGTAAAATAAATTTCGTGATTTTTAATAATAGACTTTATAATTCTTAGGTATTATGAAAATCGGAACATAGAAATTCGGAATAAAATATTTCGGAGTATTTGGGTGTTCCCGATTTATAAGAATGAAACCACATTAAGTAGAAATTCATTCAGGAGGTAATATGAGTCGAACATTGGCCAACCTAATTATTGGTTATACTGTTATGGTTTTGCTAACGCCCACTGCTCACTTGATTGGGCTCATATGCATGTAACAAGTCTATGGTTTAGTTAGCAATGGATGTAATTTGTATAATATCGTTTATTTTGTTGCGAATATGACTCAGGTACAAAACGTAGGTTATCTTTCACTTTTTTTTCATTCTTCTGGATCGTTCCTTAGTTTATACATTGCAGTGTCTTATTTCTTCAAATAAAATGTCAGTTTTTTGTATGACTTTTACCAATTCTTGATATATCTTCTTTGGCGACAAATTCATTAAAGATTAGATATGTTTGTGATATTTTAAAAACCAACACTCGCTAGTAACTGCTCACGCGTGTTATAATCTTGTAAATTTTTCGTTTTTGTCGGTCCTCGTCTTAAACCTGCGAATTGCGATGTTTATGTGAGTGAACTCACGTTTTACCTTTGAGCATGTTATTGAGTGATTCGAGCTCCAAGCCACGTGCTGCAATAACATTTTGAATTGTGAAAAGGTTGCCATAAACTAACCTGCATAAATAGTTGCCAACAACAAGTTTGTCGCCTACAGATTTAAATTGAGAATCTGGAATTTGATTACACCTTTGCGTTGAAATTGAATAGGTAGCGTCTTGCAAACATCCCAACAAAAGTTTTGTAAATTCGGCAAAAAATAAAATGAAGATCAAACCTCAATTTATCATCTGCCGCATTCATTTATCGTTCCTTTTGTGTGGCAGGTGGGCGCCATGACAAAATAAATAATTTCCGGTGAACGAGTTTAAAATACATCAGCAGCGGCCTAAACTGCAGTAGCAGGTTGCACGAGACAAAAACGTGGTCAGAAGCGAATGCTTCAAACTTTTACTTTAATCAATCGTTTAGCATAGTAGGTACGGCCCGTGCAAATCTGTAGTCAATTTTATATTGGATATCTGAATCGTTTACCGCAGTTAGTCATGGCATTGTACTCACTTCGATACCAGTCAGCGTCCTTGGGTACTTACTCAAATGGGTTTTTGTGTTCTCTATAACCCATGTTTTGTGAACCAGTGCGGTTCTGTCTGTGACGTTAAGATCGAGAGCACGAACAGCAAGTTTCACCAGAAAATATTTTTTCTATTTTATTTGCAAATCCAATTTTAAATCTACCACCAATAGCTTTGGCCGTGATCGCTTATTAATTTTATGATCTTCTAAAAAAAAAATCTATTCTGTGCGATGGATATTAATCTTTAATAACAAAGAAAGTATCACGGAAGGGTTAACTAACCTATGAAGTTTTAACCAAGAGAAAGTGTTACTAAATGGATTAGAAACATTTCATAAATTATTATTATGCACTTAACGACTTGTAACACGTTTATGCAATACCGGTGGTACTAACTGGCACGTGGAAGCAAGGCTCTGTCGTTTAAATCGCGATAAGCCATCGCCATACGTGATGGATTATTCACAGCCACCATATCCAATATGTCAAGTCATTTCATATTTATTACGTTCGTTAAAGGTTGTTGTCCGTTTAAAACTCGACTAAAACATCCTGCATATAAAACGTGTTCGTAGAAACATGGTTGCATAAAAAGCCCGTCCCTTATAAAGTGAGCAACGCTCCGATAGCCACCCTACTGATAAATACAGGTGTGGTTATAGGCGACGATGGCTAGGAATTAACGGTTCGTCGTTCATCCAGTTCTACCATATCAATTTAATCTACCGATGCCATCGTCAACATTAAAACTTTATTCGTATCCATTACCTGGTCTGACGCATATATCGATTGGCTATCAGTTCAAACGCTACGCCGACGCATAAGTTAGTCTTAAACGTCAGTACTTAAAAACGAATAACAGAACAATAGATGTTTTTGTGTGTAGTTTCGAGCCAAATAAGTACAGATGGATAGCTGTGATGTGATCAAATCGCAGATTTGCTGGCTTTGTTGAGTCCGAACGGTTTGCAGAGGCGTTTATCGTGAGAGGCGACCTTGTGCCGTCTGACATTGGGCGCGTCGATTTCGAATCGAGTTTTGTTGCTCACAACACCTTTGCGCCCGCGCACTAACCATAATTATTTTATTGCGTGAGCAACGCAACTATCTGGTGGTTTATCTTGTTATAATGTTGCTCTTTGACTTCAAAGAAGACATTAGCAACAATTTTATCATAAAAAGTCATCGTTACATTTATAGCACGAGGTTTTGGATTCCAAGTGGCATTTTTTTTTACTTACGAAACATTGCACAAGCGGAGGGTAACGGCTCGTACCTTATTTACAGTGCGGTGGTGAGTTCCGTTTTGAATTTGCTCAGCGCGCGTAACGCGGTTGGTGTTGTTCCAGCGGCTTTCTATCTGTTATCTCAAGATCACCACCAATTTAGTCCCAGTAGCCGATGCTGGGTCCGATTACGGACTCGTTGATTAAATGTTGTAAAGCTAATAATCCGATTAAACGGCTTGTTGATCGCTTACTCTGTCCCTTTCTGGGTCACCAGAACTGTTGTCGACGTTATCTTTGTGAGATTTATCCTATCGGCGTGCTGGAGTTGTGACTCCTGATATTAGTAGAGAGTAGGTATAGGCTCAATTTTACCACTTAGTATTTTATGTGGGCACGATAAAGTCACGTTATATGGCATCCATTTTCATGTTCCAGGCTAATGCCACCAACCGCATGCGAAGTGCTGCGGTTGTTTGCCATCTACGGTGCATTCGTCTCGAACGAACGACGACCTAACATTTTCTATGACTTATGAAATGTCTTGGATCTGACGGTGGCTTACGTCTCATAGCGATCTAGGCAAACAAAATGTTTAAAATTAAGTAGGTATGTTATTAATTTGATGTAAAAAAGTAAATAGGTACAAAATATTGTTGTCCTAAGCACATAATGATAAGAAACGCCTAGATGATTTTATTAATATCTGCAAAGGTTATGAAACCCTTGCGTTAAATAATTCATCCATTTATAGGAAGAAATTATGGTCCCGCAGGATTTAAAATTATGTCATTCAATATGGCAACAGTCACGCGAGCTTACGCTTCGACATAAATAGAAAGTGTCAAATGCTTCGCATACGTTTGTTGTGTTGAATAACTAACACTCCTGCTGTTCATTGTACCTACCTTCCTAATTATTTCTAATTACATTTCAAAGGTATTGCAATCGTTGCTTACAGTACTACTTACATACCTAGTTGAACTATTTCTTACCGCTTCTGTAATATTTGAATCTCGTTGTGGAAAGCGCAACATCGCTATGTAGCTTTTAGCTTTTCAAGGAAATCAAGATTTTTGGTTGGCAGTAAGTAACGAATTTGGGGTAAGGTCAAAACGCTCTGAAACCGCCGCGGTGATATGAAATGCGATTGTCTTTGTACATATCTCATATCAGTCTATAAAGAAGTTGTTAGTGGTATAAAAAAATAACTTGCAAAAAGTTAAAACCACCTTAAAAAACACAATAATAATGTGAGAATTTTGATTTAGTTTGATTCAGCCGGACATCCGAAACTGTTTCACATTATTGTGATATTTTTGAAAGCGGTTTTAATATTTTATTTAAGTTTTTTTTTATTTTCCTATCTTGAATGACATAAACAACAATAAACGCGACGCAATTACAGCAATAACGTGAATTCATTACCACTATAAATGTATATTTTTGCGAATTTTTAAACATGTTAAAGCCATGTTATGCTTATTTAATGTTATTAAATATATAAGAGACTAGCACTTCGCCCGCGACTTCGTCCGCGTGTCCCACAGGAACTGTGCATTTTTTCGGGATAAAAAGTAGCCTATGTTACTTAGTGATATTGTAGCTTCCTATTATTGAAAGAATTTTTAAAATCGGTCCAGTAGTTTCGGAGCCTATTCGGTACAAACAAACAAACAAAAAAATCTTTCCTCTTTATAATATTAGTATAGATTCCAAAAACAACTGACACAGGATTCGAACCTGCGACCTCTGCCTATACCGGGGCAGCGCTTCTACCACACTGAGCCACAGTGTCATGTCTGAATCAGTTGTAAATAATTGGAAACCTCTTTCTACGCCTCATAAGAGCGTTGGTGACGTCTCAACTCTCAACTCAGTTGAGTTGAGACGTCAATTATATCTTCAATCTTCAACATAGACAAAGTTAACTAAAGTTAATTAAATGTATATGGGACCACCGGGCAAGCTTTCTCTATCAAATGAAAAAACAATGATTAAAATCCGTCCATAATCGGCAAAGATATCACGTAACAAACATCCAAAAAACCAAAAAAAAGTGACGAGAGTAGGGCTGCCATCACCTTAATTGCTGACGCCGGACAAAAACTTTAAAAACCATTTGGGTGAAATTGGGTATTTTTCCAGGACGCCCCCGAAAAAAATTTTTCATCAATCAGACATTTTTTGAAACCCCTACCGGACGCTCCCCGGACGCCCTCTAAACTAGGACAAATCCGGAGAACCCCGGACGGATGGCAGCCCTACTTGAGAGCCTCCTACTTTTTGAAGTCGGTTAATAAAAGGCAAAGTAGAGACAAGTTGTTTAATTGATCCGGTCTCACTTATAGCAATGCAAGCGGTGTCATATAGGACGTGAAGCTTAGTAAAATGATTTCCGTCGTGAAGGGTGATTCGATTGGATATTGGTGGACGGTTCACGTTTGATTGCACGAGATAAGGATACCGCTCATGCATAACGGACTTCCATACTCAATGTAAACTTTAGATTTAGACACTGTAATTTAACCTAATAATTTGCTGTCTGCTTTCTACACCATTAATTTCAATGACAACGAAACCGCATACTACGGTAATTTCGTGTATTGACGCAATTTTCGTTGTAATACATGATATCCACAAATGACGCTGGTACGTATTTGTTTTTGTGGTATTGACTCGGATACACTCGGATACAATGTTTTCCTAGTGTGCGTTAAATTATACAATGGAAAAATATTGTAAAATGTTTACGCTGCACTGACCATAAAGTGAAGCTTTAAAGCAAACAAACGAGTGTTGATTTTAGATGTTATTTTTTTTTATACCACGGTGGTGGCAAACAGTCTTACGGCCCGCCCGATGGTAAGCGGTTACCATAGCCATTGGAACGCTTGCTAAACCAGAAGTCTCAAATGCGCGTTGCCGACCCTTTAGGTACCTACTGTAGTCCCTCAGGAAAACCTTGGCAGGAAGCTCGTTCCACGATCGGAACGTTCCTCTGAAACCGCCACTATCAGGTTCCAACTTGTGAAGATGAACTTCCCGAACGCTTGCTAAACCAGAAGTATCAAATGCGCGTTGCCGACCCTTTAGGTACCTACTGTAGTCCCTCAGGAAAACCTTGGGAGGAAGCTCGTTCCACGATCGGAACGTTCCTCTGAAACCGCAGTGTGCGCCACTATTTGGTTCCAACTTGTGAAGATGCACTCCCTGCCGATAGCGTGTTAGCTTTAAACAGTTGCCCGTTTGACCACCAAGCTGAAAATATTGATAAACAATATACAGCGTTATCCTAAAAATATGCTTTTCCCATGTCATTCCACTTCCATCCACTCTACACCAAAAACTGATTTCAATTGTTCTTTTTTAAAAAGGACCTAAATCAATCTGCACCTATTTATTAGTTGTCTGGCCTGCCCGGTGCACTTGTATTGTAATCACAGAACGTGGCCAACGATTGTTATACTCATGTACGGTTATTGTTTGCTTTGAGTGCATATCGGCCGATGTTTACATGGGCGAAGCAACAATACAGCAATACAGTTCATGGAACAAATTGACATTGTGGCTTCTGCGAACCGCTGGCATGTAAACTGCACCTTACTATGCATAATAATGCATATTTTGTTTGATACCATATTAAAATTCTATGCTAATCATCATTTCTTCTTTAAAGATGGACGTTAAAAATTATGCTTGTTGTTGCTGAAATTGTGTTCTTGAGTTTTTCGTATTACTGTATTCATGGCACTCAAAGTGATTTAGATCTAATACCTACACCGTAACTTTAATCACTAGTAAAGTCCTAAAATGTACATTTGTACTGTCCCATAGTTCAAAACCTTTAATCCTTTTGACCTATATATAACGCCAAATAAAGATCTTAGGGAGTGTCATTGGTCATTGTACATTTTTTTATTGGCGCGTCTCTACCAAATTCCATACCGTTCATAACTATAACGTCTTCTATTCTTCGCTCGATCTAGAATGTTGTTATTTTTATTGTGATAAAGAGCTTGTTCAATATTGACTTTATAATGTACCTACCTATCTATTGTATAAATATCGAGTGTTGTATCAAGAAGTGCAACAATGATGTAAAACTTTTGCAACTTCAACACTATTGATATCACGTAATTCAGAAATTGTAAAACGCGAATGAGTTACCTACATTTTGTTATTGCTATAAATTTTGATGCATTGCATCACGTCAATAATATGTTTTGATGGTATTATTAAAATAATAACCGTAAATGTAACATTGTACCTAAGTACCTACCGTTATATAAAGTGAAGTATAATAGAATCGCAGTGATGTAAGCATTTCCCATATTTTGCAACCTTAAATGAAACTATGCCATATTAATTACAGGTTATTATAAGCATTTTTATCTGCTCACTGTTTTAGTATTTTGTTTTTGAGATATTTTGTATGTGGTAACTGGTAATATTAATTAAGTTTTAAAGATTACATTAGATAAGCCTGCAAGATGGTAGTTGATACTACCTACAGCAATTTCTTAATTGCTTAACTGTTGGACTGGTTCATTACCTGTTCAATTACTCGTGCAATATACACATAACTTTAATTAATGTCAACAAGTGAAACTTCAACGTGGAAATCCTTTGCTTGGAAAGTATTTATATAGGTTTAGTAGCTTGAGTTGAAGTCGTAGTGTTATAGGAAACGGGTACGTTTAGGTACCTACACTTTTATTAATAACTAATAAAATTAATGAGTTTGTGCCTTACAACGATTTATTGGCATTAATAACACCCGTGACGTCAACCAATTAAATGGTATTGGCTATAAAAAAATATGAAAATGTCGTAGTTTCGAATTGAACTAAAGACCACAAGGTCTTGTCAACACTTGTCACTCATCAAAGTCGTTGAATAAAAGTGTCATAGCAACAGCAACACCAACTTTATGGAAGTATGAAAGGACGTAGGTAGGTATGCAGGTCGCGTAGCGATGCGTTGCGCAGATACACACGACATGCTGCTTAAATTCCACTTGTTAAGCCTTCTGTAATAAACATAACTCCTATGTTTATGTGATGTTTCATAAGCAAACTGAACAATAAGCCCGACGTCGATAATTAATTGGAATTGACATTATTGCTTGCGACACCCACGGCCCCACCCGCGTGCAAATTGTTGACTCAGCTACATGGCGACACTACCTAAATTAACTTATTGAAAGGAAGGAAGGACGTGTGCAGATTGTATTACGAATTTACGATGCGATGCATTGGCCAGATAGACGTGATCCTGCAGTTTATTGATGACCGATTTGAGATTTCCATTCTCTGACATGCTGGCCTTTTGAAAAGACTCTGAAGACGACTTTACCTACCCCTAACACATCTAAAAGATAAAAAGACGTCTTGATACATATAGATATAGACTACTATACTATATATACTACTATAGACTACTCTTCGGTATCGGCGCGAAAATACGGCAGTCTTTTGTACAAGCCTGGGAATAACGCTTAGTAAGACATAAGAGTCGAACTTACTACGTGTAAAAGCGTTCTTATACCTAGGTAGGCATCTTTATGATCCATCTAGTATTGAGCATTATTTTTACACCATCGATCTTCTTTTGGTCATCCTTGATACCCTGTACTAGCACATTTATGCCGTACGATGACAGTCATAAACTATATACGTTGTTAACATTAAATATTGTTAGATTGCTTATTAAGGTTTATGCGTTAAGTTATGTATTTTAATTACTGGTTGGCAAACCATTAACAAAGTGGCCATGGCCATTAACCCTGCCTTATTCTATTTAACTCTCACAAATGTTGGAGTATAAATATCCGGTCCGTGTTTCAATCTATTTTTCTATGACCGTTAAGGAATTATATCGACATTCTACCTTGTATTTGTGGACCCCCCTGGACTTTATTCTCAATTCCCAGGACTGTTCTACCTACACCCTATGGCACTTGGAAATACAGAATTCTAATGAATAAATTATAGAATGCCTTCAAAGGCAATTTTTATTTAATAATTCTCGGAATTGTTTGCACCGCTTTCGTCTTGCACAGTTTGGGTCTTGTTTTCATTGGTTTATGAAGATTTTATTTCAATGTAAAAAATGTATGTTTCAATATTATTAGCATAATAAGGAGTTTGTTATTTCGTTTACATTGTAAACTAATTGTTATTTTTCCTTTCAGGTAAGCATGTCTGCATGCTGTGTTAGAAATGTTCGTAAGTAATAAAAATAATCTTTAGGTAATTTACCTTAACAAGTAAACAAAATAATTAACCTTTGGGACGACAATTAGGTATATGCATCGGTTTATTTTTCTTTGAAACGATTAACTGCACTTGGAGCAGAAATAGTCGTATCTTTAATATTTTATGGACGAGATAATCCTAACGACCAGACTTAATAACATCCTGCTTGTTTTTATGGGACTTTCACATTAGCTTTAGGACTCTGACCATAAAGTACCTATAAGAGCTTAGACATGGTTCTCTTTTGGATGAACAGTATGGTTGGAAGAAAATTTAGGTACCTACGTAGCTGCGTAGCGTATCCCAAATAAATTGAGCTTTCAGTCTTACTAGCACCTATTTACCGAATGATTCCTTGATAATCCAACAGAATTTTATGATCAGCTACTCGCACGTCCGTAGGTATCCAAACAATAATGCAAAAGTAACTCGGTTTATAACGTTTTCACTGTTAACCTGCTGAACCGATTTTAATAAAACTTTATATGAAGATAGGTTAAACCCTGAGAAAGGGACATAAGACACTTTTTATCCAGGTATGCACGGCTTCATTAAATGGGTACCCTCCACGTATACAAAGACTAGCAAAGCGGAGTAACCAATTGATGCAGCCGTCTGTAAACACAGTAGTTCCCCGAGGATGCGAGTGAAACAGTAAAAGGAATCAAGCACACCGATCATAGAGCTGCCCTCACAATAAACTCACAAGAGTACGATTGAACGTTCAGTGGCGTCAGAGACGAGTGTAATTCAATTACCGGCACCTCATAAATGGGTTAGTGGCCCGGCTTCCCCGCTACATGGCAGTAACAGACGTCATGTTATTATCACATTACCAGTTATGTTGTTTTCTCTTGCGACCTTCTCTGGAACTGTTTCCTGATTAAACTGGCAAATAAGACTTATGACAATTATCTGGGGACTGATTAGGTACACTGAATATAAACCTTCGTTCTGCAATCTACATTCAAGTTAAACAGACTGTAAACCTCAATATCTGGTTGATGCGATTCCTTTTATGTCTAGGAAGTAGGTAATAGTAATCATTTGGTTAGTTCTAAACTTGATGGTTGACCAATGCTACACAGTCTATGAAACAAACATAGGACTTTAATCGTTGATTGAACCAAAATTTAATGCTATCTTAAACAATAACAACTTTATGGTTTCCGTTTTATTTATTGGTCAGAATGAGGCCAGTGTGTTTTGCCTTAATTTTACGCAAGCAGGATATACACTTACCCACAGGTATGTATATGTACATTCATAACTCACCAATCTTTTTCAAGGTTTACACGGTCAGCACCGTGTGAAAATATTGCTATAAATAGAGTT
This sequence comes from Thalpophila matura, assembly GCA_948465475.1. NCBI lineage: Eukaryota > Metazoa > Arthropoda > Insecta > Lepidoptera > Noctuidae > Thalpophila > Thalpophila matura. The sequence goes on from OX419182.1 coordinate 14,023,640, forward strand.
CTTATCGCAACGTTGCTAACTTTAAATTGTAATTGTAAACAATATTATATTTCTAATAGTATGCCAGTGATAACTGCTTGTGGGCTGGCAAGTATGATAGGTGATATTTTCACGTGGTTTCGTCACAGTCAAATAAGTTCGCGTTACGAGTTCCTCAGGGGCACCACGTCTGCCGTTTGATCGATCGGGATCGGATTTGTGTCAAAAGTATCCTTTGTTTATTCTCCTTGTTTTACCAGTCGAGTTGCCAAACTGGATTTCTTATCTTCGTGTGTCAAACTCCTGAATCAAACTACCTATCCATACTTTTGTCAACTTCCAAAATTCTAAATACAAGGATCCCAACTTTAACGACTCTTTTCGTATTAATAAAAGTCCTATTACCGAAGTCGATAGGCCCAAGCCCCAATATCTTAAAATACAATCTTAAAAGTATCGGATAGGTATTACTCAACATCAAACACCAAAAATACGCAACGGAAGGGAGCAATGTCAACCAATTCGTTTGGCCATTCATCATATTAAGTGATATTTATTATCAGATCAAGGGTGTAAATCAAACAGGGGAGCAGTTATATTCACCCCGCAGCCATGATTAAATTTTATCCGAACAAGTTTGAGTGCGTCCTGAATCCTGTTACAAAAAAAAAAAATTACTTACATAATACACGCCTGTTAATGGCCAAGTGGTAAGGGCGAATTCCGTTCCCATTAGTTTGTGATACTTTCCTACCCTCATTTTTTGATCCAAAACTTAGCCTAACCGAAAACTACAACCAAACCTGATTCGACAGTGGACACACAAAAGGGCGTCTAGGCAATATTATTAGTGCCGCCACGCCAACTAGGCAATTTCGATTTTGTTTAGGCATTAATTCTCTTTGGCTTATGTTGGTGAGGGCTCGACTAATAAACCTAAATTACACAATTTTCCTGTCAAATAGAAAGTTATGAAGCACAAGTAACTGACGTCTAATTTCTATTTTAGTGAACAGTACACTATTACGTGTACAGATGGCATTTACATCGGTATGCCGTATGAAACATCGCTCGCGTGGTACGACACATTCGGGAGAAGATATGGAACGCAGCGATTTGAATTCGATATAACGTGCTTTAGGCGTCACAAACGAATAACTTTCTAATTTTTTTCCTCAGAAATCGCGAGAAAGCATCTGTTTGTGCATAATTAGCTGATTAAAATCTTCAATTAAAATGTTTCTGTTTTTTTTGGGAATGTGCAATATCACCATCTTGAGATTTTTTTGTAAGTAGATATCTATAAAATCCATGTGTGTAAAGGATTTTGCTACTTTTGTATGTTAAACACTATAATATATATATGTGTATAAGGTCAATTTATGCAGGTAATGCTATTATAATTCTGATCACGCGATCTCTCACTATGCGGGTTATACAGACGGGTTTTATTGTTTTAGGTAGATACTTGGTAAGGAAAAAACTGTATGAGACTCGCTGATGGACGATGTTTACTTGGGGAGACATCGAGATGATGCTAGAATCCAAATTAAAGTTGACTTTGAGTTGCGAAATCTGCTGGCTTCTTTGAAAATCTCATAAAACATTGATAGTGATGTAATAAAACTGTTTTAGTTGCTATTGTGCAATTTCAGAGTAACTGATCTTACAAGATTATATCTTAATTCTAGCGTTTTCTATTATGTAATACTTAGACCATGTCGTTGCTAATAGTAGATAAGTAACACTTATCAATCAATTACTGAAGTGTTGAAGGCTTTGTAACACCCATTCCGTTGGTTTTACGTAGGTACTAGATACTCATTCATTCGTCAACCTAACGTGTCACGCCCCAACTATCAATCAAATTGCACAGAAACATTTGTCAAAACAATTTTTTGTTGTTATTATATTTTTAAATCCGTTTTTATAATCACATAAAACAACTGATGACATCGGTGGACGTTACGGGACATAATTTCCGATGCAAAAAATTAAATCTCAATTCATGTTTTTAGAGGTAACCTTATTGTCGATGATATAATTCGATACGTTTGAACTGATTTCTAAAAGACAATGTTTATCAATGGACGCATCTCAAATATTTTATCAAACAAAACTTTAGATAGTTAACAATATTTTTATCTGTCCAGTATCAAAACTGTAATCGCCTTGAAATGTCACACGATACTGCTGTTATTTGATAAAGGAGAACTAAAAGTATCATGTATTGGATTACAATTTAACTGGATATTCCAGCTTTATATTGAAACGAATTGTAATTTTATTCAGCGTTCTTTGTTTCCATTTTGGGCTAAGGTTTCTCTGTGTTCCTGTTTGTCTTTATTGTTACAATATTGTCGCTATTCCAAATTGCGTTGACTTTTTAACCGGTTTTTGTGTTAAGGACACGACGTGATGATGGAGGAATGACGAGCATGTCTTGAGAAACACCCATCTTTTGCGTGGTTTATTACCGTGGTCCGTCTCTTTTGTTGGTGGATCTATCCCGTAGTTTCAAGCCTTTAAACTTGACCTTCCATACTACGAATTCCATTTGGTGGTCATTGGACCGGTTATCTGCGATTTAAAGTGTACTGTAGTTTCCATCTTAATTCTTACCCACTGGGATAATAACCAAGCGTAGGTATAGGTACTACTGTCGATAGCTTCGTGTCATACCTTTGGGACGAATGTATTATAATAAAATGAATAATGTTGTTAATCAAATAAAACCTGTTTGAAATCTATTGTAACATCCAGCTGGGTCCCCGTCGATGACGTCACTTCATAGTGTGCGCGCGCGCCGTGGACCGTGACGCCGCTTCCGCCGCTGTTTCCGCCTTCCACCACAGAATTATGTGAACTGTTCAATCGGATTTAATTTCGTAATAAACTTAAAACGGGTAATGTCTTCAATGACTAGCCGCTAGTACGACCGTTCTGACTTATTGGATCCTAGTCCTATATTATTAAGAAGGTCAAGAATAATTTAGCTTTGTTTGCTTCATATCATTGGCTAGTGCAAAAAACTCTTTATTATGTATTTGGAACACGAACGTGATCTGTGTCAAATACAGCTTTTATTAAACGATGGTTTCATCGCGTTCGAAGCGAATCATTACGTTGGCCGTTAGATTAATTAAAACATGAATCATAGCTCGGGGAAGTCAACAGAAAGTCGATACTGGTATTACTATAAAACAAGACATTATTGAACCACAAGAAACCAGAGCTGGTCGGGTCGGACGGCCGCGCCTCGCCTGATGTCGTTTCGAGTGACATATTGCCACATGATACCGCATTATCGGATTTCGTCGTGCACTTTAATTAGCGCGTAGAGAAATGCTTGCTTGGATCGTGATATCACAGAATATCACTCCATCTAAGCCATGGTCTAAATATGAATGTGAATAGCTGTGAGGCCTCGTTTTGAGTTTAACGGGGCGTTGGAGCATGCCATTGTGCACTCTCATGTGCGCATACCTAATTATTTGAGGGAAGCTGCAGTTATGAATATGATACAGTTATATTTGAGGCATATTTCGTGTGTTTTGTAAGTGACTGTTAGAATGGTCGAAATTAAAACTTAAAATCTAAGAAGGGTCACTTAAAGTAGTGCAATTCAAATGAGAATCTTAGATCAAGTTAGAATAAACGCTAAAAGGATTATAATAATTCAAAGTCAAAGTCAAAAACATTTATTTCAATTAGACCATTTACAGGCACTTTTGAAATGTCAAACAATATTACAATAGTTGTCAGTCGGTTTGTCCGTTAGTTGAAGCTAGTTTATAATACACAATTTTAATTATAATACACAATATAGGACATAGGTACTATGGGTATTGTGTAGGTATTTCTTCCCTCCGTCTTAACAACTAACAAGCCCTGGTAAACATACATGTTGATGACTCATTGAAAGCCGGTTACTGTATTGTGTAAAGTTTTACTACTCACAAGTTTACTGACCCTTGCGATTAGTTGAACGGTATACAAAAACCTTATGGAAGGCTTATACAAGACAATACCTGATAATACCAATAAAAAAACCGGACAAGTGCGAGTCGGGCGCGCGCACGAATGGTTTCGTACCATTATCTATAAAAACGGCAAAAAAATCATGTCTGTTGTATGGGAGCCCCCTTAAATATTTGTTTTATTTTAATTTAATTATTTATTTTTAGAGTGAATATATAATTAAATATTCTGTGAATATTTCAACCTGTTGCCGTTATCAATATCGAGCAAAAATATCACGTCTGTTGTACGGGAGCCCCCCTTAAATATTGATTTTATTTTGTTTTTAGTATTTGTTGTTATAGCGGCAACAGACATACATCATCTGTGACAAATTCAACTGTCTAGCTACCACGGTTCATGAGATACAGCCTGGAGACATACAGACAGACAGACAGACAGACGGACGGACAGCGAAGTCTCAATAATAGGGTTCCGTTTTTACCCTTTGGGTACGAAACCCTAAAAAATTATAGCTTCCCTCTGCAACCCTCCCAAATGCCGACCAAAAATAAGAAAATATGTATATTGTTATTAAATATATAAGACAATCCCAAAAAAAAAAAATCGTGTGGGGTCAGGGGACCCCCGTCAGGAACGAAGTTTCAATCCGCGAATTTTATCTAACTAGCTAACCAACGGTTTATCCTAAAGAATCGAGTCACGCAAAATTTGCTCAGGTATGAAGCAATGTCACAAAATTATTAAATTACTCCGTCGCGCGTTGAATACATCTCTGAAACTATTTGTCTATATAAAATTCTTTAAACTACAAAAATCATCTCCATTAAATACTTGTGACGATGAAACTACTTATTTGGATAAGGATTAATATTTTATTGATAAATGTGTCCAGTTAAACATTGCCTAATTTTATTGTTATTTTTAAAACATAAAAACAGATTTACTTTTTAAAGGTATAAAAGTTTTCGTTGCCATTTTGCTCAAAATCTTCCTTTTTAAACATTCCTCTTATAATCTGAAGAAAATGTTTTGTTTGGCATTGCCGTTAATGGCGCGATCTAAAACGGATTTATTATGGGTAACAATAAACAAAACGGAAAGTTGTTTCACGTAGGAGTCGTCGATTTCCTGATTATACAATGTTTTATTTTAGAGTTCACGGTTAATTATTTTAAAGTTGCATCACTCTCTATTATCTCTACTTATCAACACCGATAAATTGACATTCTATGAGTCACGGTTTAAACCCATCGGAACAGTGCGACGATAGAAAGTGTTGACTGACGATGTGATAGTTTCATGTAACCTTTTACGAAACGTGTCGTGCATGTGAATTATTTATTGTGCAGCTCGATTTTAATCCGCTCTGCCGATAACGAAATGAATTACATAGGATTTTGAATTAAAGAGGCGTGAGCCCTGGCTGCGGTGAAAGTGTCCCACTCTCAGAACAATCGATTGTCGTTCTTTGAAGTGTCACTAAGATATATGATAGATATCTAAGACTTCCTAGAAGTTTATGTTGCAATATGCACACTTTCAACACATCACACAAGGTACCTAGATCACGTCGAGTCGGACATAACCGACTTAGATACCTACACAATTACATGCAGTAAAAAGAAAACGGATGTAATTATCTTGAATTTAACTTCATCTGATAAAAGCTGGAGTAAATAAACGTACAGCGATTGTGGGAGGTGAAAGAATTATGGTAAAAAGTTTTAAAGTCGACCCAGATTTCCGACCATGGCGCCGGTTGCGGACGTTTCCTTATTTATACGATAATGCCGTTCCACAAACACTCATGTTTATGGTCAGACAAATAAAAACTGTTAGATTTAATTGGAAAACGACCCCCTCGACGAATGATGAATAACCACGTTTGTGTCGTTATGATCGGTTCTTTAAAAAAAACATAGACGTTTGAAGTAAATGCGTCAGAAGAATTCTTTATTAGATAGGTACCTACCTACTTCGTAGCTTTAGACACAACATAAGAACTCATTAACTTCATCTTACATGCACATGGACTCGTCAGGTCGCAAGCTCATTAAAGTTTTACAGTCACTCCTCCGAGAGTTATTTTTAAGTTACAACCAAACACGGTGTTCCAACTTCTAAGTTTGTATACTTGGCTTCACCTGAAACATCTAGCGTGTCGAAATAGTTAACGCGATGCAACAACGTCTATTTTTGTTTCGGGAGCACCGACCCATTGTCGAATACACTTCATTCACAGCTGTGGTGATTCACTGCATTGTTCGCGCCCACAACTCTCTAGACTCCCGGCCATGTGTTATCAAAGTTCTTACTTAGACAGTGCCGACACAAGCCGACCTACTTGAATGTGCCGAAAGCGATATCGTTTATCTTTTTGTATTGCAAGAGAAACGTTGTCTAGGCTTTTTTATTACCATTATTCTGCTGTTGTTTCTGAAGTACAAATAGCTGTAGGGTGTGAAAAGGCTCCGTTATGCCACTTGAGGACACATCGAGTACAGGATCAGAGTGACACAAATAGCTGACGGAAAAGGCAGTGGCTTGTGTGTCTGAGGGGCCGGTCTCATTAGTTCCGTTAAGGACTTAAGCGTGCCACTGCAACTGTACAGCTGACGCTAATGCACTAAATGTAGCAATTATATGTACATTAAAGTATCAGTTACACTGACTCATTGGCCGTACAAATGAAGAATACAGTAATTCTTGACGCACGATTTGTTTCTAGTAAAGCAAATATGTCAATGTGTTGTTGAACAAAATAGAACATGTCATATGCGGGAGATATCAATGTATAGCTCTTAAATGGATATGAAAGCAATAAATAAGGTTATCAATCAAGTTAAATGGCTTTATCTTCATTTGAATAGGTGCTAAGACCATCGACTGGACAGACAGCTGAACCATTAAAGGCATCTCTTTAAGTGGTACATTTAATGATTCATACATGTACAGTTGGGTGCGTATATAGACGGCACTTATGTGAGTCGTTCACCGACTTCTATCATCAATTACACCAATTGGTGTTATCTCGGCTGAGTGCATCTGTGAGCGCTTTGCGTTCGTGCAACAAACCAATGTTTCACACTACACACAATACTGTACTGTGAACGATCTGTATCTAGGCGTTGAGTAACATAAGCTTACGTCTTAGTTTCCTCAATTCTCACTTTTCTTTGTTCAAATAAAATATGTTATTGGTTGTATTTAAATACTTATTGCAAAAAAAATTGTCAGGTTTAGGTCAGTATCCGTAATATTCCCCCATTGGCCTTGCGTTGATTAGAATGTGTATGCGTTTAGGTTTGAACTGGATACTTATATTTCATTTTATCGCAGACCATTCAATCCTTGCTCTGTTCCGTAAAGTGCATTTCAATGGTATGAGGTATGACCGATGTTATTTATTCTGCGGTGATTGACTAGGAACCATCTAGTGATCGATGATCGGATGAAAGTGACAATATTTCCTCAATATTCAGTAAGTTTTTCTTTCCGTAATTTACTGGTTCGATTATGTTTCCTGTATATGTTAGAGATTGTAGAGAAACGGCAAGTCGGAAACTGCGTTTTCTTAAAGAATAATATTTCACTATTATGACCATATCACTTACAGGTTATCTTCAAAGAAGTAATGAAAAACGGAATTCTTTATATCTAGTATGAGTATCACTATCAGTATAGTTTGATTTCAAATAAACTCGTCTATTGGAGCGATAAGATTCATACTGAACGTTTTTATCAGTATATCGGAGAAGTCAAGATATTAAGTACCTAACGTCGATATAATAGTGAAGTGGTAAAATATTTTGGGAAATTGAACAGTTTAAAGGAACTTTTAATAATAGGATGTCGAGAAAAAAAAGAAGTTCCTGCTGTTTAGCGTATAGCTTAACATGGGTATCTCACTTGAGTCAAACATTTCATTATGTTAGGCGAAACTTTGGCAAGTTTGCCCATCGCCTTCAAACAATAGAAGCGCTACAGTGAATTTCATCGCAGCAAATAGCTATTTTGCATCATTTTCAGATATATTATCTGAAACTTAGTGAAAACGTTAATGTTGTTTTTACTTTCTCGTTAGTTTCAGTTGTTTCTGCCTAAAATAAGATTTTTGTTTCGCTTTTGTTTCTTTAATTTGTTTTTGTTTGATTTTCAAACAAAATAGCATCATGCGTTTATATTGTAACATCGTAATTGGCAATCGGTATCAACTATCAATGTATGCTGGCATGTTAAATTTCAATGCATTAAATATGGCACAGCACAAATTTTTAAGCATGCTAAAAATGCGAACGCTTACACAACTATGAACCAAATTCCATATGCAAAAAAAATATTTGACGCAACATATTATGAACACTGTATACTGAATTATAACTTTATAAGTTAGTAAATTATACTTGTATTACAGAGGTGAATCAATGTAAGTGCATTCAATGGTGTCTTGTATCCCGTTAAGTTAGCAGTAATTTATGCAATTGTCATTATGAATAAATGGATATGAATAATACAATGGATCAATTTGAATAATTTGTTGCTTATTTGATAAATGACACTCAATTTACATGCTTTGACAGATATTATAATGGTATTTTTTCTATTTCAACCCGTTGTAGTTATGATGTGCATAAAAAGTTACCAATAATTAATGCTAATTAGTTTTGAAACATGTTTGATAACAGTTATTGAATAACTCATGGACAGTAACCCTTTCATTTCATTTGCATATTTAGTTGCACGGAACACTAGTATGAAATCAATTGTGAACATCGTATTAAGTAACCGCTGCCCGCAAATATACCACCTATATTTTGTGTAATTTTAATACTTAATTGATATGTTTCGTTTCGGGCCATTGTGAAAGATAATCAACGTGGTGAAACGTTCCAGCAATTATTCATCGTGTTTAATGGAATCTAGTTACAAAATGTCTAACGATCTCTTGTTTTGATGCGCTCTGTCATGTGGATCGGTATGGCATTAGTGGTTTTATTACGGACTGATAATATGTCTAATGAATGACGCACTAGGCCGGGTTGTGGCAGACAGTGAGCCGTAACTTGGGCACGCCCTATGCGTTGGCTGGCGCACCTGGTTGCGCGATATCTGGCCATGATTATACTCTAGCTCGTATTACGTGTTGCACTCTGTATTTAAATAGACTGTATGTACTACATAGTTTCGTAACCTTCATTCAATTTCTCATTTCATTATCATCCATTTGAAAGAATTTAAATAATATTGTTGTACATAATTTTATATTTCAACATTTCAATTACCGACTCATGGCTGATATAAGAAATTTTTAACCAACATTTACTTGATTGTAATTGAAACACATCCGTTCCACCGTGCGAGATTAATTGGGATAAATACGTTTCGCACGTTGCAATTCATCAGCCATTCGGATTCGGAATAGATGGTGGGTGCAACAATCATGCGCCCACGCTCGCTCTGAAACAATGAGTCGTGAATGAGCCGCTAAACACCGCCATGTATGGCACAACATCCTACGAGTCAATTCTACTAATTTATTGCTTATATATAAACACAAACTATGTTCTTTTGTTCAACATTGTGAAATGGAAAGTTTGAAATTGCAATTTTAGTCAATACTGTATTATACAGCCACAACAGCTGAAGATTTATTTGTGGTATTACTTTCTAGGTAAAGATTTTACATTTCGATTTTTGATACATAAATCTTGCTTTGATAACATTCGGGATATTTAGAATAGCTCATGATCACAGAAATCTAAATAGTAATTTAATTCCGTTGACATAGACGTCACATGTTTAAACGCGAGTGCCTTAAATAATTTGCTCGAAAGCGGCGACAAGGTCACGCGCCTTTGCGAATTCTATTGGCTTATTTTGGATTTCTGGGTTCATCAACCATGCGAAAGTTTTTCTTTTAATCACTCAATGAATTTATGAGCAAACACCTTTAATGACCCTTTCTCCGTCACAGGTGCAACAGTTTCATTGTTCTTACAATTTATGGGACAGCTGCACCACCGACCTTTAAATGTCAATAAGGATGACATGTCTGAAGTGAAGATTATCAAGATTATGAGCCTAATTAGATTGCACATAGTCTGTGGAGGCCATAATATGTATACGTGCACGTGCGCCGATATTTTGTGTGCGTGAGGGGTCGGGCGATCAATAAGAGTCGATTAGTTTGGAAATAACATGAGCTATTAGGGATATTTTAGTACTGTTATTGCTGTGGATAGTAGTAATATTCTAAATGTTTGTTCCTTAGGTTAGGAATATCAGAATAATATGTACCTACAAGAATTTATAAATCTGTTTTTAGTAGAGATAGAATCATTGTCGTCAATTCAACCTTCCTTTTCGGAGAAGCTTCACATAAAGCGTGATACGAATGCGGTATTATAGATCCTTACTCGCACTGACAAAAATGTCTTCTATTAGTTTATTGTTAGAGTTCTCAAAAGGTTGTTTGCTAATTACTTAATTCAATGTTTGAACGCGATGTTTGCGTCATTATGTGAACTGAATGGTTTATTTTGCAAACTCGACGGTTCGAAATGATTGTATGCGTCAATTGCATTGTTCGATTTATTATTGTGATTGGCATTATTTGTAAAAACGTAGCGTTTGTCTTGTCAATATTACCTACTTGGTTTTCTTATCTCTGTTTCGAGTGTCGCTATTGTGTAGTCATTATCAATAGTCTTAGTTTAATTGGATTTAAGAAAAACTCTTGAAGAACAATTTCGATATTGGTAATATTGAGGTTTGTCAACTATGGGAATTGACTCTCTTTTGTATGCAACTATGTGTTCTACTTTATTTGCAGTTTCAATTAGGTAGAATTGAATCGTTATTGGATCGATAGGTACCTACTATAATTATTGCCGCGCAATTATTTGATTAGATCCGTGAAGGAAATACGTTAAAATTGGTCCCTTAACATGCAATTGTTTTTTTTTTCAATGGCCGCATGCACCGGTTTGGTTTCACGCATTGTAGACGATTGGGCGGTGCTCGACCACGCTTGGCTGTTCACTGGCACGCGGGCCTTTCCGTATGCGTGCACTAGTTTCCAACTAAAATACATGTCTAATGAATTCGCTTTATCGTAGGTACCTATCGTTACCAGCTTTTTTATAAAACTTACCTTATGATTATGGATGGATCCTAAAATAGATAAATCATTTTAGGGTCCCATATTTGAAGGCACCTTTTAGCATCTGGGTATCACGATTGAATTTTCTTGTGAAAATGTACCTAGTTGTAAGAGCAGCAGGTTAGAGTAGTTTCGCAGTGCTAGTCATCACGTAGACACCAGATTTTAGATGGTAACTAATCTAGAAACCTTCCGTAAATTGATTAAACTTAAATTCTAGACAACATTAGAATTCCTATTGTTAGTCATTTTATTTAACACCTATCAGTATGAAATGCTTATAATATATTTCTGAAATAATAGAGTACCTACCTACCTAATTAAATTTTCCTTGCTTTTGTTACGAAGTAAATATATTTATACTTTTTCTGCCGTTTATAATCGTGTATTGCACTTATTTCATAGTGTATGAACAGTTACAAAACTGTCTATAATTAAAAATTGCTGCCAGAAAGCTTGCTTTCAAAGTCAAAGGTGTGACTAATGTGCTTAATATGCAAAATATAAACTTGAAGTACCTATGCTACTGCACTATTGAATTAAAACTACAATCTATAAGAAATAAGAAGTATGCTCAAGGATTAAAGTAAAATGGTTTATTTTTTCTTTCATTAGATCTTCCCCCTTCTTTTTACACGTTTCCTTATTAGGGCCTGTGTATCTTACAGAGGTCTACAGGCTGCGTCTGACTTGCGTGCGTATCGCGTCTGTATCGCTACAATCGCGCGTCGACGGCGCGTTTAAAAAACGTGGTGTGCACAGGCCCTTCGGGTTAAAACAATTACGGCCTTACTTACAAAAATAATACACACTTGTTTTAGACAAGTTAGTGCTAAAACAATTGCCTATTATTTTTGGTAGCATTCGTGTTGAACGTGTGTTGAACAGATGTTTATTTTTTTGTGGTACGGCCGTTAAGATTTTAACTTATCAGATACATCTCACTTTATGTTCACTCTTCCTCTAATAACGCTTACTCTGTCATGAAGAAAATCTGTTTCAAAAATTACCGCTGCACCGTATAAAAATATCTTCAATAATAAAAATATCTTCAATCTGCGACCGTGATCTTCATTTATTTTTTGCTCCATTATTGGAAGCGACTTTTTGTTTGGCTCATTAGCTGTCGCAACAAAAAGTTGATGAGGATCATGTACTAATAGATTTCGATAGTGAAATCGGTTGCAACGGATCTCGAGGTCTCATAATATCGAAAATTAACCCTAAAATGGAGCGAGCAAGCCAGAGAGTGAAAGCACTCAACGCTTGATTAGATCACGTTGCTCCTCGCTTGCTTTGTTTTATTTATTGGCAATTGTCAACTGTTTGCCAACATCTAATTTAATCTACGGTTGCTATCGTTAACTCTTCTTGGGAATTAACCAGCTTAGAGGAGGTTTAATTCTTTGCCGTAGTACAAAACCATGTGTAATAGCGAAGAATAATTTGGAAATGCTGATATTGATGACGCTGTTTCTTTTCAAAAATATAAATATTTGCTGAAGTCACATAGAAGAAGAAATTAGTCACATAGAACGAAACGAGGAATTAAATGTTAGGTACTATAAAAAAAAACAGAATTCATGGTTACTCGATATAAAACCATAAATACCTACCTATCGTGTTACCCGAGTCATAAATATAATGCCAAGTAATTTAATAACACGGTAATTGCTACAATCCACGTTGATGTTGCTAAAGTTACTTAGTCTACTGACTTCACAACAATTAATTTGTTTGTTCACCTCAGATTTTTTGTTCATTAATCAACCCATTTTTTCCCAACCTGAAATCTATTGTGCTTCATTTTTTTTTCAGTTGGTTTTTCTTGTATTCTATTGTGTTTCAATGCCTCTCTAACGACTTTACATGTTCAAATGTAGCTATCACCATTCTTATCGCAATACAAATGTTAACTGGAGATTCGACAAGTGAATTATCACCATCAAGAATTAAATTATCTTCTTAACAATAATAATTACTGGATTTTATTGGCTTTTTCTTTAAAAAATCATGTTTAATTTCAATAGGTATGGACTATGGACCTAGAATGCCTATTTCCTTTCTAACTGGTATCCGTGACTGTGTAGCAAAATGTAGTCGGATTTTTGGTGTCACATTAATCTATACTATTATAAAATTGTAAACAAGCTGTGTCTGTACATTGAAGATATTCCAGAAAAAACAGTCGGGATAGGGTACTGGGACGTAACTATACCCAAAAAGATTTATTTTTTTATTTTTTGTCTGTTGGTGCGCGCATCACGCAAAAAGTACTGAACGGATTTTGATGTGGTTTTTACAGTTCGATAGCTTGGGGTCCAACTTAAAATCTAAGCCACGTTTCATCTAATTCTGATGGGAGGAACCAGAGATACAGCTTGACCTCTTGGTAGTACTAGCCACTCTACACTGCGGAGGTCATTTAAACTGGTCATTTCACTGTAGTCCACGCGGACGGAGCCGCGGGCAAAATCTAGTTTATTATAATGTGTCAAATTCGGTAAATTGATCAGTAACTAAAGTTATTTTGAAGGTAAAATAGATAGACGTAGCCGCCTTATATCTAGCGGGAATCGTTACCTCCCCATGTATGATACGACTGCTTTAATAATTAATCGTTATGGATTGTTTTTTGACATTGTCCTCTAAATTCTGGTTTAAGTTATAAAAATAATTATGTTTTTGCTCACAGTACTCCATTACTTTGTAGTTTTTTTATCTTTGTAAGTACGTTCTGCTATCATACGTTTGTCCTATTTTTTGCTCTTGCTATTTGATGACTTACGCTTATTATTAATCGCGTGTTCTAACATAATTCATATACACACGTCACGCAAAATATGGTATTGCTAACGATATGCTCGTTCCTTATAACTTATAATAGCTAGTGTTTTTCATTAAATGACTCAGCGTTGTTTCTGCCATTTGAGTACCTTGATCTTTCTAATTTATGTCATCTTATAGATAGGTACGTAGGTATTTTTTATTATTTTTATTATACCACTTAAAAATCTAATTTGTTTGCAAAGTCGAAGCCAATATTGGTTATTAAAACCTCGTGTTGTATATACAATGAAGGACTTTTGTGGCTTCGCTTTACTAAGAACGTTCACAATGCTTACAAAAGATGTATTTGTTTTAACAAGGAACATTTGAATGAAAAACGAGATGTAGTAAAAGGGAAAAATATGCATGATAAAAAAAGCACGCTGCAAATTATAATGATGCACGCATAGTTGGGGTTCTGTAGTAAAACTAGGAAACCCTATAGTCTCGTAGTGTCCGTCTGTGACACCCTCGGAAAGTCTACAATTGAAATTTCGCAGCTTGTCAACCGCCAGTGTGATAAAATTACGTAAAAAAATATTTATGTGGGTATTCCATTCCATGAAACAGAGAGATTAAAAGAATTTTTTTTTCCCGCACCCCTCTCTTTTATTTAGGTGAATATTTGGTGATATATCATATGAGCTCTGAAAGTCATAAACAATGTGTCCCTCCCCCTATTCATCTTGTAGAATCTAATAAACGCTTTTGATTAAAATTGGTTTGAACAAGATACGTCAATAAGTTTTAAAAGATATCCGCTATTTTCAGATTTGACTTTACCAATCTCAAAAATAATGTTTTACTTAATTATATTATGAAATACCTACACAATACTTGCATATGCTACGGAACCCCACACTGCGTGGTCCGACACGCATTTGACCGGGATTTTTTTATACAAAACTCAGCGAATAACTTAATTTATTCGTTTCGTTTCTGAACGAGAACAAAGAATTTAGGTGTAGCGTTACAATTTGCATTCGTTTGCATACGTTTACATTCGTGCATAAATGCGGTTTACATTTGCCTCTCGAAATAGGACATTGAATACGATAGTGTGCACGATTTTATTTTTTGCGAAGCGCGAATTTTCTTAATTTACCGGTTCATCGAACAGGTCGGTCAGTAATGCTTCTGATTTTGACTGACGTGAGTCGTGACACCAAATTAAATAATGTTACAAAAGTGACTTTGTCATTTTGTAAATATTATGTCACAGTCACAGTTCACATTATTGCCCTCATCTCTCTTATTTGCAATGTCACTTGCAATCATGTTTGCCAATTTCCACTGTGTATTTGTATGTTTCGTAAAGTATCTGTTGGTTCTGCTTCGACATTGCAATGTTTTCCCAGGTGCAAAATGCTTGTCACTCCGCCCCAAGCAAACTTTTTCTGTTTCTTGTTTAGTTTGTTTCGTATTGTCATGCAAATAGTGTCTTCTTTGTGTGTCGCGGCTCGCGTTATTATGGTTTCCATAAAAGGCTTTCCTGGCAATACCATGAATATAATTCTATTAATGTGGCCTAATTACTATCATTATTATAAAATTAAACTGTTCTGAATACAGATCACAAATTTAAATTTTAATCGTAATGAATTTGTAATACCATTCTGTATCATGAATAGATTTCTTTTAATGTGACCTAATTACTATAATTATTATAAAATTAAAATTAATGTTCTGAATACAGATCACTCATTTTAAATTTTAATTGTATTGAACTTTATTTATTATTAAATTCCTGACCATGCGATTCAACAATACCTTTTGTAATAATTATTACTTTCTACTCAAGCGTGTTGTATTTTGTGTTGGTCAGTGTAAACTCGGTTACGTTATGAATTCCAAGAAAACACGTCAATAATGTTATGGAATCTCCTTTATAACAATCCGTATACCTACCTATGAATTTTCCTTGTTTAATAATATAACATTTTATCCAATCCATATGATTATTAAAAAACGTTAGTTTACCTTAAAGCGGTTCAAGATTTTTACTGCAACGCATAATGAAGCGGTTAGCAGTTGGCACACTGCTTCATTATAGTATCTAATTCTAATCCTATACACCAATGTTGCATTCTATTAATTGGTTAATATTAAATTATTTGCATAAATGTTTGTTAGTACCGTAGTGTTTTATGGCGTAATTCTACTTGCTACATTGGACGTCGTATTTGATAGAGTAAATCAAACAATTACCAAAAAGTTTACTCCTATGTCTGTTCTGACTCTCATTACATTACAAAAGTACAAACAACAATAACTTATTTCTTGATGTTAAACTTAATTTTATGTCATTTTTTACTGTTTTACAGTTTTAAAGAACAGAACGCTTTTCATTTCTAACCGAGTTCATGTCGTAAATTGTCGACAAAACACGTAACATAGTGGTTATGTATTTGACAATTACGTGAAGAAGTCTGAACATTGTGTAAAAACGTGGGAGCACGAATGTTCCTAATAATCTCGTTTGTATGACAAATATTCTAGATGTGTTTTTATACATATTATGTATTGGTTGTATCCTAGGGAATGGTTGATGTAAGTACCTATCTTCGAAGTCGTGAGCATTCGTAATCGATGTGAACTGATACCTTGAGGCACGTACTAAATATAATACGTAAATATAGTTATATTGTGTAATACAGGTACCTACATAAGGTACATTAGACAGAAGAAAAATATACTTACACCTACTATAGTTAAACTCACAAGGAGAGTTTTTTTTAGAAATGACACTTGTTAAAAAAATATCTTTAAAAAAATGTTTGATAAACCTATAAGTTTTAGAAATTCCTTGATAATCTTGCCGTTCTGGCTTCCTACAAAAATTCGAGTAAACAACCGAAAATTCGCGAAACGTCCGCCATTTTACTGTTGCCTCAGGGAAACTAAGATTTCGCAGTTTGATCATTATCAATTTACAGGTAGAAAGTGCTTTCCTTCTTGCCTGCTACTATCACAGAATCACATCATCGAAATACAAACATTTACACATTCGCACTTTTTCAGTTATCCGCCTTGTTTGAATTTTGGCCACTTACCTACGCATGCTTATGGAAAAGACCACACGCAGGGGCAAGAATGTAACATAAACTTACAACATGAAATGTATCAGAACGTACAAACACATCACACGAGTGTTTACCTTCCATCAGCCTAATTTAGTACAGAAATAAACGATGCACTGTCTTCAAAACAAACAGGGCGCACCTACGATAATAAAATTAGACCTTAGAATTCCACAGCGGCCCGTAGATTGCCCAAATGTACCGTTACTGTTAATCTTTCTAATTAACCACCTCAACATTTCGTTCGTCGTGAGTCTTAAATGCACAGTGAATGTGAATAACTCTGTAATGTCTTTTTCATACACAATTACACAGATAATACAACTTTAATAAGTTTTTAATTGTCTCTTATTATATCCAAGGTTTCACGCGCTTTCTATATTCACTTGCGGTAAGCTCAGATTTTATTGGAAACCTTTATGGTTGATTGATTAGTTACTAGTACCTGAGGTTTTCACTTCAACGATGTAAAGTGAAAATTAGGGCACACGGCGACTCTTTGCAGCAATGATGGAAGGGTAAACATCGATCATGTAAACAGAATCGATTCGTTATTTTGAACGTGTTTACTTGATCGATTCACTTCTTGTGTTCATCACACTTGCGTTAGCACAGTCGCGATTCTGTATTGCTACAATCGTGCAGTAGCGTCTCACAAATGTGATTGAGCACGAATTTAGCCTATTGTTATTGTACCTACCTCTCATTATTGAAGGTCGACCGTCATCCTCTGCAAATTCTACACTTACCTAATCCTCAGTTCTCACTATTACAAAATGTTGTGTGGTTTATACGAATTAAGTAATTTACATTTTAAAACCTCCTCAGTATGATTTTCTATGACATAAAAACAGGAAATGCCCCACACATTAACCGATTAAGTACCTAATGAACCGACCGGATCTCTTATACCTACCTACCAAATAATTTTCCGCCTCATTGTTTAGAATACCATCCTTGTCCCTATTCACAGACGAAAATAATTCGTAGTCGTAATAGTAACGTTTATTTTAATCGATGCAGATTACTCGTCACGTTCGGCCGAGTACACAGATGTAATAATTGGTTATAGAACGATAATAAAAAATAAGTACTCGAGAATGTGGCTAACGGTAAGATAATACTGATTGTTATTCATTGCGGCACATGTAGAGCGGCAATCGAAACGAATTCGTCTCGTAAAACGTACGAACTTGGTGCATCACGTTCAGAGATTTGTGTTTCCTGTGATAATGGAACACCTGATGTGTTGCCGATTCTCGTTGTAACGTACAAGCGAAATCAGACTGCTCTGTTTTAAATTAAATTTGAAATATAATTACTACCTATCTAAGTATCTATAGAAATAAATCAAATTTAAGTGTCTGTTTGTAATGTAAAAATAACAGTTTCTTACTAAGTGCATATGAAAGTTTTTGTCTGTTTGTTCCGTCTAATCTCCGAAACGGCTAGACCGATGTTGACGAGACTTTTGTTGGCAGATAGCTGATGTTATAAGGAATAAATTAGGCTACTTTTTGTCCGAATTCTACGTGTTTTGAACAAATAAACGATCTTGTATCTTGTACGCGGACGAATTTGCGGGCACAACCCGCACAATTAGTAAGTAATAAAAACATCCGCACAGTTCTCGTATTATTATTGCTATATTTATAGCTAACAAAAAACATCTTATAAAGTGACTCAGACTCACACAAAAAATTGTCCATCAATAACATCTATATCAGATGGAAATCTTCCATTGTATTATTTTTTATTCTAAAAATATCTTCTAAGTACATACCTTAATAATATTTATGCCATGTGTCAACTTCACTGTTACCAGTACCACCGCGTAGGTACTTTATTTACAGTTCACAAGGCGTTTGTCCTTGTATAGCACCTAGATTGCAAAATTAATCATTATCTACTGACTTACCTACAGCAACATTGTTTAAACCAATGACAATACAACAATTTTAGTTTATCTCGTCACGACATTATAACGATTGTTGGAAAATCTATTAAAACTTAACACTTGGGTTATGGTTTGCCACCGTTCTTTCAGTTAAATAGGCAGTATACTGAAATTAGATAAGCCCGACTCCTGAGTGTCTGACAACCGGGTATCCTAAGGGATACCCAATGGACACTCTGACAGATACTTCTAAGGAGTATCGTTATTCCCCAAGTGAGAGTAATAAATTTGATTTTGGAATTTGGAGGTGAGATAGCAATCGTCCGCGTCTAATCTGAATTTGGTTAGATTAGGAGCCAGCATCAATCCTACTAAATATTATAAACGCGAAAGTTTGTGAGGATGTATGGATGTTTACTCTTTTACGCAAAAAATACTAAACCGAATTTGATGAAACTTTACAGTAATAGGTATAGTTTAAACATCAGAATAACACATAGGCTATCCTGAAAAACGCAGGCGAAGCCGCGAGCGGAAGCTGGTAAGGAATGAGGACGGATGATTATATTTTTTACTCGCTGTACAAACTTTATTCAACTAAAAACCTGACCAACAACAACTTGTACAACGTTTTTTGACTCGTGTCCTCGAATCGCTCTCAGATTTACGTGATTAATCAATTTCCGTTGCAGTACTTCAATGTGACACAATGACGCATTCGTCAATTCGTTTGGATTTGTTTTAAGTACGTCATGTTGTTGAAGATTTAAAGACATTTGATTTATTTTATGTTATTGAAGATGGAGAAAGCTTCCGCCGCCTCGATCGGCACTGCCATCGTGATTGTGTAAACATTTAGACATCCAACGCTATGTGAAATCTAAATACTCATCATTACTCGCATTTATGAAAGTGTCATTATGTTATGTACATGTGCACGCGTCCATAATTTGCATATTGTTACGTCTCGCCGCGCCGGGTGAAAATAAACAATCGACAGATCCGGCACTAACGTCTAATCACAACGGCACAGCTTAATGTCAAACACATTAGTGAATTGCTATTATAATGATACGCAGCAGCTGTAGATGTAGACACGGCCTTGCTCTGACGCAATTATAAAGAAAGTGAAACTAAGAAACCGCCAAAACGTAGTGTCATTGAATGAAAAGTCCGTCGATTGTTGCGGTGGTTTGTCAACAGACTATAGGCCGGCCATTACCGCCACAACGCGCTTTCTCGACACCGTACCGTACTGCCGCACCGCCATTGTAGATAACATAACTAGTTTTCGTTAATTGACTAAGAATTATTCAATCGTAAACTAATACGTCTAGCGGAAACAATTTTGTATAGGTAGTCCTGCTAACTTTCCTTTTTTAGAGTCCAGCAAGTGTAATGCAATTTATTGCGAATGCAAAGAGAACGGACTGCGATTTTCCAAATTTGGTGTCAGACATTTAAGCATTGTTAACAGTTAAAGCTTAGTAAGGCTAAGTTATTGTCCCAACCCAAATGACACCGTTGAGTTAGTTCGTTCACCTTCCAACTTGTAATAGTTAGGTACCTATATCCTATACAAAGTAAGAGTTAGTTTCTCACAATTCCCGGCCTGACTCAAAAAGATTGATAACTTTATATGTGAGGCATGTGACTCATCTATCTTCCCAACTGTTCCATTCTGTTTTCAGATGAAGACGTGTGCGTCATTCAGTTATCTGTAATGACTAAACTTGAAGACTTACTGAATACGACAGCGAACAAAAAGGTCTTCACAAAGGGCTATCTAGATCTTGCCACAGAGCCGGCTATGTTGGAACAGAGGTCATAGAACCAATACTATGTCAGTCAATGTATCTGTTACTTGTACTAACTACCAAGTGATACGTGAAGTTGAGTCCTTTTAAGCAACTGACACAATACGAGGAAAGCCGTGGGCCTGACAGGCTGTCAATTTATAATAATGGCTGAATGTGGAACTGCGTAGGTATTGTTTGCATCAACAATAGCAAACATGTGATACCCACAAGCGTATTCAATGTGTTTACGTTATTTATTTTATCCAAAACAAACGATCAGCTAGTCTGTCTACTGAATCTACAGATAGATACACGTTTTATCTCGATAAAGATAAATACAATATCTTTTTGTACCTCGATAACAATGGTATGTCGCAATATGTCAATAAAAGTCAA
The DNA here is from genome assembly GCA_948465475.1 of Thalpophila matura. Classification (NCBI taxonomy): domain Eukaryota; kingdom Metazoa; phylum Arthropoda; class Insecta; order Lepidoptera; family Noctuidae; genus Thalpophila; species Thalpophila matura. Next base: position 14,044,766 of record OX419182.1, read on the forward strand.
CACTGCTGGATTTTGAAAATAAAAATTCTCTCTGGCATAAGCACTCTTATCAACTGATAAAAGTTTTGCAAGTAATTGACAAAACTGAGTTATATTTAATATGCCAGTGCTGGGAGTAATCGCAATACAGACCCTAAAGTAGGTAATAGATTACCTATGATATTAGGACAATGTCACTGGCTGAATAGGTTCGGTAAGCTTCGTAACACTTATTAAAGTCACGTTTAAATGCCGTCAATTTAGACTGGATTTAATTACATTGTATACAGAGCAGTAGTCCAGTAGACCAGTTCATTCGCCTATTTTCTAATGTATAGTTAACACTAAATTATTATAATTTAAAATCCATGGTTACTACCATGGAGTTGCTTGCTCGTTCTTCTCCATAGAAATCTACGCTTTGTAACGGGCATCTAGCTTAATCTTGCTTACTGACTGACTCTTGAACAATTCAAAAGTGCCTATGTACTTATAGGCACTTTGTGGTCAAGTGAAATAAATGCTTTCCCTTAAATTGATAATTTCCTGATTTTCACGAAGATTCGATCGATAAGTAGGTATAATAGACAAAAGAATCGAAAAGTTAACTTTTGGTAAGCAATAGTACCTACTACCTAGTAGTAGGTACTTGGAAATCAATTTTAAATACGAAGTATTGCTGATAGCCTAATCGTGGCATTAATGATAGCAAAATTACCAATTTACGTTTGAAATGTCAATTGCAAGCAGTTAGTGCTCTGTTATGTATCATCGCAGAGCATTTACCAAGTATGCGAAACATCTGATTACTATAAACTAGGTCTTGTGGCAGAAACGGAAGGTAAATACATACCTAATTATGATGCAGTTTTCTTAATTAACTTCTAAACAAAAGCAATCAGACCCATGACTGCCTAAAACCTATAAAAATTCTTAACGTACCAAAACCGCTCATATTATTATTCATTTTATTTTAAAAGACAATCATAAAATCTCAATAATTAATACAAGTTTTTTAAATCAAGCCATAAAAAATCCACAGACGTGATGATTTTTTGAACACAGCGAACTGGTTGCGATAACACTTAGGTATTTGTTAAAACCGGTTCGAGACGAGACATGGTCCTACCTTAATAACATTTGGTTGAAGTAAAATGTTTAGAGATTTAGCAATAGTTTTTATAATGCAATAGCACACAATGGTGGCAAAGGAAGAGAGTTGTGAATTGCGGACGTTGTGTCCGGGACGCACTCGGCCGTAACGCAATTTTACGCTGGGGCGCACGGCGACTTTACTTGTGTTCCTTTAAAAAAAACATGCCTCCTAATGGCTGTGTGATTTACTAAATTGCTGCAGTATTGTGGGCGATGTTCATTTTAGCTGGCTAAAGGTAAAATATTTTCTGTGCTGATCTGTCATGTCAACTCGTCTTATCTTCTGTGAAAAGGAATTCCTACACTGCATGGACAAAACGGTTTTCTGTACTTATGGAACACTACCAGTCTTGTCTACAAATACCTTTTATAAGATAATCTTAAGAAAACAATCACATCTGGTTTGCAAATTCTCGTTCAATTCCTCCTGACATATCAGTGGTCTGTTCGTGCTACACTGCTACAGTGTAGCTCATTACTACTTACTGAAAGAGAGAACTGTATCAATTCCAGTATACCAACCGATGTAGGATTTTTATTAGCTTATTAGCAATTTGTTTTATTTGTATGTGGTTGTTTTCAGACGGGCGGTGCAGACAGCGCCAGCGGCGGGTCAGGTGGCTCGGGCATGGAGTGTCTGCAACTGCGCTCGCCGCCCGGACCATTTCACTATCTCATCTCGGAGCAGGCTAAGTCCCTCGTCGCTCTACAGGTTAGTCATACAACAATTTGATTTCTTCTTCAATCATAATAAGCATCCCGTACAAGTCAGAGATATTTTAAGATAATGGCTAGCATTCGGAGTGGACGCATTAGGTAACCATTTGGCCACAACAAGCGTTCGTACAAATAGTTTTCTGACAACTGCGGACCATATAACCACATTTCAATCGGATAAACTGCTGGTTAAGTATTAGATGTTTTCCGACTACTATTTATGAATATTTCCTATCAATTAGGAACTCCAGAATGAAGTCGGAGCTTTGCTTGAGTTTCGCGACCTCGTCATCGAGACATTCCCAAACCTGCGCTCCAAGATGGCGCCGTCGACGCCAGCGAGCGGCACACGTCGTGACTGGGAGCCCGGGGTGCGCGTGCGCCGCAAACTGGCCGCCGGCGCGGGCGACGCCGCGCGGGCCAAGCCGCAGCCCTCCGTGCAGGACTCCGGCTTCAGCACCGAGACCTCCTGCGGGAAGGACGCGCATTCCTCCTCGGCCTCCGCCTCCGCGTCCGCATCGCGCCCGCGCCCGCTCGAAGACGAGCTGTGGGCGTTGCTCGATGTCATCCAGCGCAAAGGGGTGCGGCTACGCGACGAAGCCGAACAGTTGCGCGGCGAACTCGATGATCGGCATCCCGTTGACACCGTGGAGGAGTCGTTCGCGCGAGCGCTCACTGATGCAGTTTGCGCCGAATGCACCGACACGGGGCGGCTGCGCGCCGAACGAGACGCGCTGCTGCTCCGCGCCGCACAGCTGGAGGCGGCGGCGGCGGCGGCCGCGGTCAGCCCGCCGGCGCCCGCGCCCAGCACGCCGCTGGGCCGCCTCGACTCGGCGCTGGACACCCCCTCGCGACCGCCGCGCGTCGCCACGCCTGACTCCAAGAAGTTCGCGGCGATTCTCCTCGAGAGCAATCCTGTCGAACTTCAGAGGCAGCTGCTCACCTCCACCGTTCAGAATCAGGTATGGTTTTATTTTTGTTCATGAATGACAGATAGGTGCGATTATCTGAAATAATTTCATTGATGGGGATGATCCCTATTAAATTGTACCTATTTGAATCGGTCTACCTAAGACTCTATTTCCACTAATCATCAATCATATTGTTCAGTGTGCCGATTTGATCTTCTCATACGTGCATGGATGTTGCGGTAAGGTGTAAATTCTAGGAAATTTCTCGCCTTTGGGGTCTTTAGAAATCGGTTGCACTAACAAAAAAGATAAAAAAGCAATTAATGCTGTTAATTGCAGAACAAGTGAAGTAACGAAGTACGTGCTAAAAGTTCTTCAAATTTGTCGTTGCACTAACGAGCTACCTGATTCTGTGACGTAATCTCAGAGATTTCGGCAGAATTACGCGGATCTGTGGAGCTAATGGAGTGTGTCCGCGACCGTGCGGACATTAACGCGACAATCACAAGACAATTCTTAGATTAAGTATTTTTGTGTCGTAGACATCTGTGTTTAATAGGTATATCATTACCGTCACAGTGTTTTGCGTCCTCGCTATGAACATTGCGCTTTTTTGTTTGCATCATGTGCAAAGGCTATCGCAAAACACGCCAAAACAATACCACACGCTATGGTAACGCATGCGTCATGATCCTTGGCCTATTCTAAATGATTGAAAGCAATTGGGACGGTGACTAGTGCGTTTCCTTTTTATGATTTGCTATTTCTCTATAGAGTATCTTGTTTATTTTAATATCACCTCCGCTAGAAGGAAGTTCACTTTAATATTCATTCAGACATTCATGCAAATAAATTAACACAGTGAGTTATTGATATTTCTAAAGCCTAATTTAATTGCTTGTTATGGTTTTAGAATAATTGATTTAAAAATTTACTCTGGAGAATATTATGTCTCCTGAAGTCTCGTCAGATGACGTAAATCTAGTGTCCTTTTGCGCTGCAGTGATTAGACGGAAGTCTTTCTATAAAAAATCAGGAACTTTATGGCGCGCTATAGATAGTACCTCAGATCATAGAAACAACCTTGTTTCTATGATCTGAGGACAGTACAGTACCATCGCGGAACTAGTGTATTTTAATCTAATCAACTTGAATTTGTTTCATAATTAGACAAAACGTTTAGCTCAAGGACTAAAAAATATTAGTGCTCTTTTTCATTCATGTAGTTAACAACTTAGCATTTGCATTTACCATTAACTTATGCTGATCTCAATTTACATAATTGTTAATATTTAGGTACTGGTGAAAAGTGAATACAGTTATTTAGTACCTACGTAGTTATTAAGTTAACTCCCTAAAGTCCCTAATAGTGTGGGTACTATTAACTTTAGTCATGCATAACTCTAATATACCTAATGGGTAGGTACTTACCTACTATTATCTTTGCGTAAATATTTTAAATGATAAACAGGATAAACATTAAATCGACGATGATAAATCGACTTTGATATGCCTATTTTTAATCGCTACAATGAAAATCACAATGCTAACTGCTTTATGTTGACACTGAACAATATTTCATTGTTTTTAAAAAATCTCTTATATCCACTTGCAAATCAATTCTAGGTACATTATTATTCTGTACCTATTGGCATAATGTGCATTACAGGTATTGTGCGAACGCCTGAGACGCGCGGCCGCGCAGCGCACTTTGCTGTTGGAAAGACTAGAGCGCTCGCGGGACTTCAACGAAGACCTCAAATTTAGAGTGAGTTTTAATTATTGTTTTTTCGGTCATTATGGAAAGTTCTCCTGGGCGTAGTGGCCAATGTGGGTGCAGTCAGTCAGTCAAACTCAAGAGCGAAGATATGCCCTGCGCTGTGACGATAGAACGTTATACCTACATGATACGTTACGATACGTACGTATTCGATACTTTTCAGTGCATGGAATAAAACATTACTTTTATAATGCAAGTTGCCTCCGAGTTAAAATAAAATGAGCATTTATAAACATTTCTTGGTCATATACTGAGTTATGCAACATTTCCTTATCATTAACTTCATGGCTAACGGAATTGTCAAGTTTATATCAGGTCCTGACTCAAACATGATACGTGATTGCGGCAGTCATAAAGTTTTATTACTAACTAATGAAATGCCTCGATTAAGGATAACAAATTAGTCCGTGTCGTTGACTCACGAAGTCAAGTTTTATTTGCATCTTTTTTCCATACCTAATCATTACACCTGTAATTCCCCAAGGATTAGTCAACGACCATTTTTTAAGATTTTCTGATCATCCACCGGTATCCCTGTTGGTATCTGAGCAATTTCTCTGAAATCTATCGCTTGATTTGAATCGTTTACTAATCAATTACGCTCACTGTTCACAGCTGGAGGAGAAAAGCATCGAGCTGGAGGGTGCCCGCGCTCGCGTGCGACAGCTGGAGGGCACGCGGCGCAGCCCCGCGCGCTCCGCGTCGCCCGCGCGCGACGCGCACAGCAGCATGCGCGACATGGAGCCGCTGCACATGCCCGACGACGCCGACGACGACGAGGCGCGCATCGCCGACACGCCGCGCCGCCGGCCCAGCCGCATCCCGCTGCACACGGCGCGGCCGGCGGCGCCGCGCGGCGGGCCGTCGCGGCCGCCGTCGGCGCACTCGGTGCGCTCGGCGCGCTCGGCCGCGTCGGCGCGCTCGGCGGCGCCGCCGGGCCGCAAGGAGCGCGACAAGTGCGGCGTGCCGGTGCGGCGCTCGCCGGCCGCGCCCGACCCCAAGGTGCGCGCCCGCTCGTTCTGGAACGCGTGGTTCTTTAAAGATTCCGGCTCGTAGCCGCCGTGTGAGTGCCCGCGCGCGCCGGACCTGACGTTCTCGTAGTCTCCCGTGTCGGGCCGCGTCTCGCATGCCATTATGTCGATCGTAAGTTTTGTTTCCCCGTCGTTTCGTTTCGCTTCGGTTACTTTACCGCCGGGGTGCGCCCCGATTCTAGTTTGATTTAGTTTAACGTAGAGCGAGTCGGTCCGTAGTGTAGGCGAGCATGTGCTAACGACTGTGTGTCCTCGTCACTAACTATAGCGACGGTTCGGGTGGCGTCAACATCTTTCCTAGAGTACTGATATGGATGTCTGTTCTATCTAAATTCTAAACTTAGCTCAATAATTATCTTGATCAGTATTTAGATAGATTTTTATGTCACCAGCCCACATATTCATGTTTAATATCAATTGACTCATTTTGTTTGTAAAAGCTGTCGTACTCAGAACTTGTGAGTCGTTTTACTTACATCGTAATTTTATTTTAGTCATAAATAAACACACAACTCACAATTCCTTCGTGCGACTTCTTTCAATGGCGTGGGATTTTACATACCAACAAAATCAAACTTTAAATCTTAACTTATATAAAACCATTATTAAACTTAAACATTTTCGAGTGTTATTTATTCAGTGCACATTTTAACATTTTTTTGTGATTACTTCTGGACTTTAATGAAGACTGGTATGGTAAGTGCAAGATAAAAATATATTTTTTTTATAAATTGTATCATTATTTTCGCCACTACTCACTATACGACACATTATATGTTAGTTTTGTGTATTAATTTTGTTATTTATGATTTTTGTATTTTTTATTTGTATGTTTGTATTGACATAGTGGCATAATGGCACAAAATAATAAATAATTGGCTAATCACAAAGCATTACCGATGCTCTCACATGGCCTTACACTGTTGGTAATTGGTTTGGTAACTAATAGAGAATAAGTTATGCACAGATGTTGTACTCATAAAATAATACCCATGTTCATGTTTTATTGACACGGTGGAGTCGTAGAAGTAGATATCACGGTAAATTGCAGTACCTATGTACCTTATATTCGTTTCACAAAGTCGTCACTAGTTATCCTCACAAAAAAGTATTAGTCGTTTCTCCAATAATATAAATAACTAGTTATTAAAATCTAACAGTTTGGCCTGCGCTTGTGTCCGTTTAGTTCCGCCCCTCGAGGATGACTAGTGGCGGCTCGCGGGCACTTCGCGGACTCGGACACTCATTAAAGGTCAGCGAACAACAGCTCGCCCGCACAGACCGCAGCCGGCAGCACCGCGACGTTTAACGAGCGTCCGGTGTACGTAACAACGGTTGGGCATTTCGACAGAGAGCCGAAGATGAGTCGGAGCGCTGGCGCGTGGCGGCGCTGGCGGCCGAGTACGTGGCGCGCGCCGACCGCCTCGCGCCGCTCTTCCCGCGCGCGCGGCCGCTGCCGGCCGGCCTGCCCGCCTACCCGCCGCTGCAGTGCCCGCCCTACCCGCTCGCGCGCACGCCGCCCAGCAACCTGGCGATGGAACTCGAGCGCTCCATCCTCTACGAGCGCGCCGACTCCGTGGACGGCAAGCTGCGCTCACTCGCGTCGCACGCGTCGCACACGTCGCACGCGTCGCCGGCGTCGCGCGACGACGACTCGCTGTGGAACGGTAAGCCACAGCAGTACTTTGAGAGCATGAACTATGGCGAGCGAGCGCCCTCCGACGATGAGGACGCGCAGCCTAAAGAGTACGACAGCGACTCGCTGGCGCCGTGAGTGTGCTCGGACACTCTGCTCGTACTATACTGTGTGGTTGTAACTTCTCTATTGAGTATCATTCCACTTTTCCAGGGCTCTATAGAATGTCTCGAGTGATCTGTGATATGTCACCGTTTTAAATGTTAACTACCATTTTTGGAATTCTTCGTTCGTATTACACGGCCTCTAGTTGGGTGAATGAGATATTTTTTCATTTTATAAAAACCTGTTTGAATCTAAGTGTTATGCATGATATGAAATTAGAGTTAATTTTCTGTACTATTCATAAGTAATTTATATCCACGGCCTCGGCTTTAATGTTATTGAATGGAATAGGTAAATGTTTTGATTCATGAAATGATAAATTAAAATATTTACTCACTAGAATTCTTAATGGGTTGATTTTATAAGAATTTATCTATAATTTGTTCCATTTCTCGTGAAAGTATTACATGAATTGATAAACCTACAAATTAATAATGGTAGCTACTTTTAACCTATCTATGTCATTCCTAAACCTAAAAGGACAGACTGTAATTATTAAATATTAATTGAGTGAGAGCTTGGAACGACTGTTAGCAAGGCTGTGAAACACTGAAGTGTGCTTGAAGTTGTTTCTGATGTAATCAATGAAATCAGAAGTAATAAATGTAGTGCTTAGTTAACGTGTGTTGCGGTTCTAGACATACTGTTGTTGTTAAACATATTCCAATCGTCCAGTGGTGTACGTCCTAATGAGACAACGCGTGACTGCCTTTGAGTTATAAGATTATGATGTTAATTCCTTTTACTGGTGTACATTTCATACGGCGGACTTAACAAATAGTAGGAGACTGATTTTGTATAAATAAAAATTAGAAATGCTTTACCAATGTAGGGAACCTCCATATAAATGACCGTAATTTAGTATTTCCTTCTCTGTTTTAAGAATAATGTGTAAAATTGTACTACCAATTAAGCTCTTAAAGATTTAATGATAATAAACCAATTCTATAATGTAAATGGCTGTATTTTATGTAATTAATTAAGTATAAATGTCTAGATTAGTTATTTACGTCGACTGTTTATTGTACAGCATTCGATTATACTATTAGAATCTGTAAATTATTAAGCCATTACCTACCTATTATTAAGATACTCATAAATCTATCTAGTTAGCTTGAATCTAGTTGACTTATTATGTAAAGTGTACAGAAATCATATCATTATATACAGATCGTAAATAAAATTGTTCATATCAATGCAATCTTTTATTTGAAACAAAGTCGCATTTATTCAATCAACTCATTATAAAAAATAACAACTTACAAGTTAAATATAAAAACGGTTGTTAATCATAAATCATAAAAACTTAAAACTGATCATTCGAGCTAGTTAACTTTGGGCCCAAAGACACGTCTGTTATCTCGAGTGTGTTTGAATCTTTGGTGATGTTAATAAACCCATGTTGGTTTAATTCTGAAAGTTAAGTACATTTTTTATTGAAATTATAAATTGTTTGTTTTGAAACATTTTATTAGAAGAATGTAGGGGAAAAGTACTTACTGAGTATGGATGTGAAGCATCGCGCGGCAATTATTCTTTGGTACCCGGATATGACTGGGCCTTTATTGAGGAGGCTGGTCACTGTCACTGGGTGAAGACCAGCTTTAATGTGCTTCAGGATTTTTATCATTGTTCCCTCGGTGCCCCACTGATCACTGTAACAAAAGCATAAACCATTATTTCCACACTGGATTAGCAGAAGTGTGTATTTTATGGCGAAGTTCAAAGTGAGTTAAAGGATTGTGTTAGACGCAAAAATTATCAAGAAAATTGATATCTAGCTAGAATAAAATTTTAGGCTACAAAGAATAAAGGCTCATCAGATATTTACTATAATTACTATACACTACTATTAGCTGTGCCTGCGATTGCGTCCGCAAGTCGGAAAATTATGGGTATATCTCTACCCGCTACTCCGTTATGAAAGTCGGTAAATATAAATAGCACGCAAACACCACCACACATCACACCACACCACACATAAATAAATAGATAGACATGCAGTAACAGAACCAACAGACTACTAGCAGATATGCAGAAGTACAATATACGGTTTTATTGCTAATAGACAACCTTTAGATGGAAACAAATCGTCCGTGAATTTCTGAAACCTATTTTTTTTAACAAAACCTTTTTTAACTCTCCATTGGACACGGCTAGAACCGATATAATGTCCTCTAACCTCTTAAATAACCGCTTGTTTAGTTGCCATTCGTTCGAAGAAATATCTCCGACAAAGAAAATAATAAGTAAATTATTGTTCCTCCTGTATTGCCTGTAGATAGAAGATCTCAGAAATTCACAGACGAAATAGTATTATACGAAAAAACCGAAAGTTGACCTGGTGGAAATAGGCATAAATGTGACCAGATGCTATATTATTATGACAATAATTGTTCTAAAAAGTTAAGTTATACAGCTTTTTCGCAAATAATGGCATCAACACTTTATAATAACTAGTAATCATGATAAATACGAATTCATACATACCGTATAAGCCTCTTTGAGTCGGTAGTCTGTTCGGAATCACCGAGCGACACCTTTGTCCTATCGAGACTGCCTAAAGGAGTTTCAGAACTTTCGCTCCCAGCCCTTCGAGATTTTCCATGTGAAGTGGTCAAGGGTCGCTGAATTTGTGAGTGCGCTTCAACCGCCGAAACCATTGGTTCTGGAGGAATATCTGCTAGGCCAGCCTCTTGCAATTTTGATGAGAGGATCAATTCCGCATCTTGTTGGGGTTGTATATTTGCTGGTATGTTTTCCTTGTCTGCATCTACATCTGAAAAAGAAGTAGCCAAATGCATAACCAGAATTACTCCCTTTTTGTTTGAAGTCGGTTAAAAAGTTAGATTAGTTATTGTTACCTGTGATATGATGTGGTTTCTCTTTAGCCAGCTGGCTCTCCCGAAACGACACATACCCCACAGAGCGCTGTCTTTTCGGCTGGAAATAAAAATCATCATCAAAATGAACGCTATAACAACTCTTTAATCTTTTAAAACTGACTACAGACGATTAAAGGAAGTTTAATAAGACCGTGTATGACAATGCCAACGTCCAACCGCCAAAAATTGGTAAAAGATCTGGTTTTTAATGTAATAAAATGCTTTTCTCCTCTAAACTAAGGGATATCAATAGAGTAACTTCCTTCAACAGAAAAAAAATATTCAACACTTACGCTTTCAACCGTTACGGGTTCCGCCGTCCGCTTGCGTGCTTGCGACAGCGTGTCCACTTTCTGTGTCGGTATATCCTCGATATCCATCTCTACTGGAGCACTCGTGCGCCGAGGTTCGGAAACGTTTAGCATTTCATTGGTAACGTTCGCTTCGGGAATAGGCGGTTCCACCTGAATCTCGGGCCTGTCCTGAACAATTGCCTCTTGCTCCTCTTGTATATTTTCGAGCATCGATCTCGGGAAAGTACGATGGGACTTTTGCCTAATAGCTTCCGTTGACTGCTATAAATTGTTAGTAGCGATTAGCAATATACGAGGGCAGAATTAGATACCTACCCACCATTTGTGGGATTCATAACGTTTTCCGAGGTAGGTGCCAAACGAGTAAAAACATCATTAAAATCATTGCTAAAATACTTGGACTTTATTTCAGAGTAGCAAAGGTTAAAAAGCGAAGCCTTGTTTAATAGTTGAAGTTAGTTGAAATCTGAAAGATTAGTAACCATAAGCGCATCGTTAAAAAAAATGACTTTATTGGACTGGAAAGGCTTGTAGATTACTACAAGCCTTTCCAGTCCAATAAAGTCATTTTTTTTAATAATAGATAAACACATTTACCTCCATTTCCCTATCCTCTAGGGGCTGCGCAGACACAACTCCGAGATTGCGGGAGAAAAGGCGCGAAATAGTGAATCCTAAATTAGATCCATATCTTTCACCACCGTGACACGGACGTCGAAAATATGTCTCTGCAGGCACCCGTATAAAAATGATGTCGTCTGAACTGTCCTTTGAAAATGCGGGTAGTTTAAAAACAAAATCGATAGAACCTTTGCTAACTACTGCTAGAACATTTTTTCTTTTTTTTACAGGGATAAGTAGGTATCAGATAATATAATTATGTTTCAAAATGTGTGGTTGAGTAAAAATTTTCTGTAATAAAACAAGGATTTAAATATTGAAATTAGGACAAAACTTTGGAACAGAAAAAAAATAGTTTCAACACATTATAGTTTAAAAAATGTAAAAATACATAAAATAACGATTTAAATATTAAAATTTTATACTTCGCATCGCAATTCCACCAAAGGATTTTCAATCCTAGCTCGAAAATAATTTGGGCTAATCTTCGTCTTCTTGTCGATAATCAGTCTATTTCTGAGCTTGCGCCTTTTTGCTTGCGGTGCGACTTCTTCCAATTCCTAAACCGACCAAATACCAAATTATATAGGATAGCCTTTACAATACAACAGGACGTAACTAATATGTAGGTAAACCTTTAGGTAATAGTCGAGAGATCGACGTGAGCTTTTAGTGTCTGACAGACTCACGATTTGTTGAAGACTTATTAATTTGATGCAGTATGATTATTATGGCCCTTTTTCCTATCACGTGGATTTGTGCCCGCGTGCTGGTATAGCCCGCATCAGTTTTCATACATAGTTTTCCTGTCATGTATGCGCCCGCGTGCGCGTGGCATATAACCATGACAGGAAAAGTATGCTTGAAAAGATAAGATGCGGGCACAAATCCGCATGATAGGAAAAAAGCCCCTTACCGCAGTATAGGTAGAGGGTACCTACAATCAATTCAACCCTTACGACACCCCCTTGGGGTCAAGAGGTCATAATATAAGGACAGGGGTGATATTAACCCACGTTATTATAACCCCACGATAAACTTTCTAGGATTTTCGTTACTATAGCATACTTTACCTCTAGTTCAATTTCCTCGGGCTCCTGTATCTTTGTTGGCTCTGTTTCGAAAACAATACTGGGAGCCTCTAGTACTGGCTCCTCTTGAGGTCTAGATGGAACACAATAAAAACTATAAGTACGATTGAATAGAAAAGATGTCTCATTGCTGCAAGGCACAACTGAGCGGGAGGATCAGGATTTTCTATTCGTAACTACTGACACTCAGCCGGTTGGCCGACTTAATTGTATGTTGTATTGTGCCTACCTAATAAAATCTGAAAGTACCTACAATCGTACCGAACCTAATTATTGCCTTTATTACATTGCTGAGCAAGGACACTGCCTACCCGCGCACAGTGCTCCGCTATACTAGCAACCGACAGCAAGTTTGAAGGCTATTCCGTAATCTGTCGGTCCAAGCCTCGCTCGGCGGATATTTATTACAATATTTTTGTCATTTAACTACGAAATTGCAGCATCCTTCCTAATGTGAATCCACTATATTCATAATATGGATTTAAAAAAAAACACTAACTTCTCTGGTTCAGGAACAGGCAAATCAGGAGGCGGGATTTCAGGTATTTCAGGGATGTCTGTAGGAATATTGAGGTTGTAGTATCAGAGAAATCGACACTATTTAAGGATAGGATATGAAATTAGATAAATGATTTAGAAGGATTGATGAATGGGGATACTATACTATACCTACTATGCATGCTGGCAGTTAACATAAATGCTAACAAAAAATAATAATATCTATTAGGTAATATGTATTATGATCTATGTGAACTACAATAAGAATTTGATGAGTATGGCGCACAAAAATTACCTTTCTCAAATTCAGGCATCAATTCTTCTCCAGTAGCTAAAACAAAAAGCTTGTGAGTTCAAAATTGAGGGGAAAGTTAGGTAAATAACCACTCATTTAAGTATATTAATCGACAATTGTTAAAAAAGTATGTGATACATTTTCTGAAGAGCGTGACGTCATGTTCCGATATCCTCTCCATCTGCGCCTGCTCGTGCATCAGTCGCGATTTGTCGTGCGACTTGTCGGTGATGTCGAGCGCGACTTCCAGGCCGCTGTGCGCCGTGGATACGTCAGGCTGCACCAACATCATCTCCAGAGTGCGGTCTTGAAGGAACTGTGGAGCTTGGTCGGGATGCTCTTCGCCGAAACCGTCCTGAGGTGAACGTAAAAATAAGGCGGCATAGCCTAAGGTTCGATCAAGGGCGGATCCAGCCTTTGAGTCAGGGGGGTCACTAGGTGTATTTTACCATAAAGTATTTTTTTAGAGCCCAGAGGGGGTCATCACCCCATGACAACCCCCCCTCCTGGATCCGCCCTTGGGTCCGAATGATCTACACCTCAGATCATAGAAACAAGGGAGATGTACCAAGGCGCTATTGAGCTTGATACTTTAAGTTTGGTCATTTTGAGCGTAGGTAGTACAAAAGTACGATCGATGATATAAATACAGTGTTTTAGTTTAGTGCTAGTGTTGAGTGACGATTAACAGTTTAGATTGAGGGTGTGCGGAATTTTTGTCATGTGTGGGAGATCTTTTTATTCACCAGGAGCGCTTGTAATCGTGTCGAAAAATGTACTAAAAGTGGTGACAGTTGTTCCCGTACTAATTTGCTATGATGGCATATATATCCTTGTTTCTATGATCTGAGATCTACACCGACCGGCGCGCAACGCAGCGAGTCGGGGGTGCGGCGAAACGGATTCGCGCGCATGCTCCGGCAACCGACCGCGTCCACAGGAATACTCGTGCATCCGCCAGAATGCTCGCGCATCCCCCGGAAAGCTCCCACGTCTTTTGAAGGACCAGTAGTGCTGCTTGCATCGCACCATATAAGGTACAATTTACACTGACCAGCGTGCATCGCGGCAAAGTCGGGGCGCGGCGGAGCGCATTTTACAGTGAGGTGAAGGAAATTTAAGTGTCAGATACAGTAATTAAGTTCATATTCATACCTACTACAAATTCATAATGCTACAAATTATTATTTTATCGAAGACGAGGGCACACTGTCTTGCATTGCTTCAGTTACTTTTGACGTCTCAAAAATACCGGCAAAGATTTGAGTAGGAAACAAATGAAGGCGAGAAATTACAAGAACAATAACATTTTATTTTACTCTTGTGCATTGAGAGGTCAATGCTCTTGTCTTGTGCAATTTGTTTACCTTGCTTTAATCAATATATAAAGTCTAGCTCAGAAAACTAGATAGGCAGGAACATGTGGTAGTTTCTGCTTACCTCCTATAGGTACCTTTAGATCAGTAGTTAGTACCTACATGTCTAATTACCCATTTGGGAGTAGGTACTGGCTTGATAATGTTTGTGTGATTGTTTTTTTTTTACATTACAGTATGCCCTGTTTGCGTTTCTGATGGATTTGATTGAAGATAGAGTATAATTGCTATGAAGAATATACAAATATCTAACTTACATTTGGTGGCAGTAACACTTCAGCTATAGTAGCCTCTTTGAGTGTTATATCCTCAATGTTTGAGACAACATTGCCACTTTGCTGTAAGCAAACATATTGTTTAGTAAAATTAGAAGATTAGCTGTACAGCCTTATGCTATGGGTATTCTAAATTGTAGTTAAAGGGCTTAAAAATAATTTTGTAAGGTGTATACAAAATTAATTCTATATTGCAGTAGACTTTAGTCCATTGCCTTCAATGCTTCTTTTTCATAAGAAAAAAAAATATAATTCTAATACTGAACAATGAATGTCCTGATGAAAAAGTCTGAATAAACCTGTATCATATCCTCAAGCCTCTGTTCATTTTCAGGTGGCTCTTGAATTATCTCTTGAATGTCAAGCGGCTGCAGCTGTGGCCGCCTCACTTGTTCCACTATCTCCACCTCATGGACATTCCATCTAAGAAAATATGCCTTCTTGTAGATCATAACATACACTAGGAATAAGTACTAACTACTTCAATCATTTGTGATATAGTTTATGAGTAAAGACATTGTAAATGTTCAATTTAAAATCATGTAATTTTTAACTTTAGATTGTTATTTGAACAAAATATATTTGCAGAATATAATAAACGAATAATACAACTTACTTTCTGTTCGAATGTTTTATTACATTAGCGTTGATCATGCATAGTTCACCTAAAAAACATAATAAATTCATACAAATGTAATAGGTAGGTAGGTACCTACTTACTTAACAAGTTATCAGTTTGTCAATAATATTCACTGAAGATAATGAATACTACAGATGCTTACCTAAGAAAACGGTGACTTTTCTTTGATAAAGCCTGACTAATCCCCGTAGAAGCTGAGAACTTAGGCGAAGAGAAAATCTTTTGGCGGGACGACCGGACTCGTTCGTCATTACTTCCAATAAATCATCACTGCATAGGAGTAAACACTTGTTAGATCAACAAAAGCGGATAATTAAATAGGAAAATGAATTGATAATGCTGCAAGTTACCATATTCTTCGAATATCCTGAGACCAAAGCTGTCGGTGAGTAATAGTCGCAAAACGTAATGGCCATGAATCTGCGACCCAACACAAATAAAATCGGCCTCCTCTTTTCAAAGAATCTTCGGGATAAAACATTTTCTCAAGAAGATCAGTATCAGAATAACAAAATATTTTCACAACTGCACAACATGCATTGAACGCGCGAAAGAAAATTCGAGCGAAGTGACGCCTAATTTAATTCCCGCCAAAAGTCAAAACTTTTGCATAAAGATGTGACCGATATATTCGTATTCGTTAAGATATTAGTAATATTAAGCGTATTCACATATCAGTAATCCGACGGATTCTGATATGCTAATATTCTGTATCCACTTTATTTATACACTGATCGTTCAATGATTGGATAATATCACTCGGCTACTCGGCTCGTCTGCTGATATAGCTGATATTCGTGAATATTCGTGACGGATATCTGTGTCGT
Source organism: Thalpophila matura (assembly GCA_948465475.1). Classification (NCBI taxonomy): domain Eukaryota; kingdom Metazoa; phylum Arthropoda; class Insecta; order Lepidoptera; family Noctuidae; genus Thalpophila; species Thalpophila matura. The sequence goes on from OX419182.1 coordinate 14,060,962, forward strand.
TCGTATCGTAAAGATGTTGCGATCGAGCGCGCCAAATGAATGACCGAATGGATTAACCAATAAGAGCGTCTGGCGTTCGATCTCTATTAAACTTAGGGACTATTTTCCATTGGATATTTTATATCATGATGACCCGGGATTTTACATACGAATACAACAACTCTTTTTTAAGATTTCTTGACTGGACTCTTTAGTAGAGTTTCTAATAGTGTATTTATTTACATTTACTTATTTTATAGTAAAATTATTGGAGATATATTAGTTTTATTACCTACCACGGTTTTTCCCCCCAGTATTATTATTAAGATCATAACAACATTTACTGAAATAAGTTATTAAAACTTAGTCGTAAATCATTCTTTAAATGAGTGCCTAGTAATTATGCTATTATTAAAATGATTTATCAAAGCATATAAACCTAGCATACATCCTTTAAAAACTAATAAGATCGCTTGGTAAAATAAACATATTACAAGAATAGAATAATAGTGATACGTACGATACGATATCAGTAATATTCATATATTAGTTAAAATATTATAATATCACTTGACGAATATATTCATATTAACTAATACTGACAAATATCGGTATTAACCCATCTTTACATGACGTTATTAATGATGCAAAACTTTTGCATCATTAATAACGTCATTTCCTAGTAGAGAGCGTTTCACACATGGAGAATAGACTAAGGAGGAACAACTCTCCCCCTTACTTATAGATGATGATTAAATTAAACAGCTCCTATATCAAGTGTCATCTCTATTCATTGTCATATAAATGACAAGGATAGTTGTATATTTAATCAGTGGTTAAAGTTATGAGGCGTCTATATGTAAGGAGGTCTGTGTATGAAAAGTGTCTGTCAAAATGCGTTAAATTCAAGAATCATAATTTTAATCTTCTTGGTTAGATTTATTAGGGCGGCGCATGGCGCATGGCGCGATGGCGCTACTAGAGTCTGGCAAACGAAAGCTGAGCCTGAGATTTAATCGCAGTGTTGCCAACAAAAATTTCAGAATTCCGTTAACCAGGTTGGTATTTTCCGCCAAAAATCCGTCAGGATTAAATATTTTCCGTCAATAAAATCCGTCAAACAAAAGATGCAATAGATAAATCATTTTCAATTAGTTTTGAGTAATAAAATTAAGATAATATAATTTTATTATGAAATCCCAATTAAACTAAATCTAATACGTCTCAAACATAGGTAAGCAAAGAATATAATATGCTTGCTAAGCTTGCTTACATTCTTGCTTGTATTGTAAAAAAATCACAGGTAAATGCTTATAACCAGACGTTGTTAGGGAAATCCCAAAGCATAGACATTTGAATGCCACTAAATGCAATAGGTATGACCTTTTCAGCATAATTTAGCATTTTTAGCATCATATTAAGACGTTTTTTAGACAAAACTATTCCCGTTAATAAATCCGTTAGCCGTCAGAAAATATTTTCTCCCGTTAGTGCCTTACCCTAATCCGTTAGATTTGACGGAAAATCTGTTAAGTTGGCAACACTGTTTAATCGAAACTTTTTACATGGCAACATTCTTTATAGTGTAATTTTAACTGATATAGTTTTGATACTTAATGAACATTTCAAATTGTCATATTTACCTTATTCGCATAATTATGTAATAAATGGTTTATATAATATATAGAATCTTTATAACAAATTAATCTACGTAAAATTAAAACCAATTAAACCATAATTACGTACCTTTTTTATTTAAGTTCGATTTTTCAATCGTCAGTTAACTTTTTCTGAGGAATAGATGTGGTTGTTTGGCATCTTTGGTGTTAGAAATATGTCAAACAAACCACCCCATTTATTTTTCAAACAATTGAAAAATCCGCCCCTAACATATTATTTGTTGTCAAGTATCAACACCATTTATTCCTACTGTTCTTAGTGATACCATGTTTTTTTTTAATTTGCCGCGCTTTTTCAGGATCAGCTTTCGTTTGCCACTCTAATCGTATTTTCCTCAATTATAATTTCGAGGGATATATTGAAGATTTTGATGATTATTATTTCTTATCATTCTACGCGGGATCGAAAATGTACTATCTGCAACATTTCGCACTCTCTGATATCTTCTTCATGGTTCTGTTCTCCTAGTACTTTTACCATTCTACTCATAACTTTCATTCTGCGCGTAACAATGCTAGAGTACTTGTGTATAGTACTATTATCATTATCAATCTCCTTTCCCAGGACTACTCAAAACTACTTATAAAAATATTGTCGGTATGTATACTATCATGAAGAGACAACGAAATTATTCTAAAACATTTCATAGTTCCCACCGTACCAGTTCACCCAGGTGGTCTACGGGCAAGATAAATTGCCCGTGGACCACCTAAGTGGTCGAAACAGGTGGTCCACGGGCAATACCCGAAATTTTTGGCCTTGAATGAAACACGTTAAGTTAGAAAGCTTCTAATTTGGGGCCAACGATAATGATGCATCTTATAAGGGTTCCGTTTTTCTTTTTGAGGTACGGACCCCTAAAATGTTGAATTTTGAGGGCCAATAGAACATACCTGTTAAATAACACGACGTAATAACTAATAATTTATTAATAACTAAAATTAACTACTACAGATGCAATTCAATAATCAGTTCACATTTTTAATATCCATAGATAATCAATAAACTTCTTTACAATATGGCGACAATAAACAATACTAGGCACACATAAACATTATCTTGATTCCTTACCAGTAGTAGTACTTGTCTAAACTAAATTATAACATTGTTAAATATTACATATATCAACAAATAATGGATATTTTACAAAAATACTTTTGACAGTAAATGAACACTCATTGAAATGCGAATCATGGTAACTTAACACTATTTAAACTCAGAGATAGAATACTTGAACACCCTTCCAGATTCTTCTACCGCAGACTTCAGTCTTGTCAACGTGGTTTTGTTCAAGTGTTCAGATTTCAGACCCAGCTTTAACGCCGCTGACAAAGCTTCTTCAGCCTCTTGTGATTTATTTTCCACCAGATAGTAATTAATGAGGCGTGAGTACGCATTACCTAACGACGCCAATGATAATCCTTTGTTTTGTTTCAATAAGCTGATAAGTTTCTCAATGATTTCTGGCTGTTTTCTTGTGTGACTCTCTTGCAATAATCTTCTAAAGACGACAACGGGTGCATTACACAACCACTTTGACCAAATCGATTCAGCTTCCTTGTCTTGTCCCGCTAATACGAGTTCCATCCACAACAGATTAGCTGGCAGGAATTTTCCTTTCTCTGCGGCAATGTCGGCTATTTGGTGACCTGTAAAAATAGATCAATCAAAAACTTTAAAGTTAATTGAAGAGATTTTGTTTTAGTGTTGATTTTTTGTAGTTTGAAACAGAGAGTGATAACGGGTGAAGGATTTTATTTTTATTTTAAAAGCTCAGATATGGCAATGTAACATTTGCCAACGGTTGGGTAGGTGACCACAATAGCTGAACCTAGCTGAACACTTTCAACATTAAATAGAGATGGGCAAAATGTATTACTGAACTGAAAAGAGAGAATGATATGTCTTAGATATGTCTCTGAACGGAGATATCTTTTTGATCAAAAGATATGTATCACCCATTTGTATCAGCAGTTCATTTAGTTCAGTGTCGTTCAGTGTTCACATATCTATCTGTATCTATCAAAGTAGCTATAGCTCAGGATTTGTTCAATTGATAATAAGGACTCAACGCATGTATCACGTTATGTAAGTACAACATGATTGTGTAGGTCATTATTACAAAGCAGTTTTCTGTGTAATAAAGAACTGGTATAGTGATTCATTTTCTTATTTTTTTACAGTTTTTATTACATGACAAGCTGTGATTTGTTTACTTAATGTATTGCATAATTTTAAAAATAAAATATTCTAATATGTCTTGAAGTTCTCTATATTGTTTATTGCAAATTAGTTGTATTATTAGAGTACTCGTATGTAATATGTATTATAACCTCAATACTTACATTTAGAAACAAGTTCGCTATCCTGAATTGCAGTTAAAAGCGCGCTACTCCTCGGAAACTTTCTAAGCGCCACCTCTAATTCCTGTTCTGTTCTAGCCGATTTTACTGACTCCAGTAAATTGTCGATATGTTGTGCGCCCGCGCCTCTTGCGAATATAGCCTTAGTTAACTTATCATCATACGTCACATTCCGTTTCAGTGAATCGTTTATGTATTTGCCCAACTGTTGTATTTTTTCCACATTTCCAGTTTCAGCCAAAGATTTAAGTAAGTATTTTAGGACACTAGTCTTAGGTATTACTCCATGTTCAATGGACTTCAAAGCGACATCCATTGCTTGTGACAACTGTCCATCCCGAGTCATGGTCTCAATATGAGTTGATACATCGTTTTTGCTTGGTTTAGTTGGTTCTTTTCGCGTCACGATTTTCTCTACAATGTCTCCTTGTTGGTTAACCGTTTTGCTGGATTTGTCTTCGGGTATGACGAACGGTACTGTCCTTTGCTTTGATTTCAAATGCTGGCCGAGATATACAAGGAATTGGTCGCTGGGGATTTCGCCTTCCTCTTGCAAAAGCGTCCAAAGTCCGAGAGCCTTATCAGTTTCGTTAGCTTTGCAGTAAGTTACGAGTAGGTGGTAGAAGATGTTAGAGCGGTCAATATTAGACAATTCCTTTGTAGCTTCGAGTAATCCTTCGAGATATTCTGATTTTCCTTCCTGTAATAAAATTATGGTGATATTATTTTCAGGCAAGATATCAATATTTAAGTCGAAATTATGTCTTAAATGATAATTTTACCTCTACATATCTCTGGCAGGCGTCATCTAAGCGACGGTGGCGAGTCTGTAGGCCCGGCGTCTCAAGAATACGGCGCGCCTGTCGCAAGCGGCCGCATTCAACAAACGCGAGCACTAAGTCATGGAGAATGTTCACTTCTCCGTGCACCTGAAATAACAATTTAAAAATACAAATAAAGCATGTATTCTATTCTATGGGTTTTTTTTAGTGAGTATTGCTCAAAGAATATGCGCAGTTTTTTTATTTTTTTATGCACACCGCACAAGTTTGATAGCTGCAATTATACAACGTTATTCTTAGTTTGAAAATGTGAAATCTCGAAGAAAGCTCAGATGTTCCATAAATTTTATCGATTTATGCGAACACAAATGTATGGAACGGCTTGGTCCCATAGTAAAAGTTATTCGTACAATGATTTCGGCTTTCGCATAAACTAAGAAAAACGTTGTATAGAAATAATCATAACTTTGTAGTTTGTTATCATTTTGTGCTAACCTTCTAGAAAAGTTTGATTATTATAGTCTGCATTTATGAGAGTTAGCTAGCAACAACAAATTAGTCTACTTGGGACATCAACTACATAATATAGGAATCAGTGGCGTGCCTACAGGGCAAGCCCGAGGGTATTTCGCGTAATTTTTCATGATTGTAAGTGTTTTTTATTGTACGCTACTCACATTCATGAAAAATTTAGAGATATACACTCGGGCTTGCCCTGTAGGCACGCTACAGATAGGAATACAAATATAAAATGATTTTATAATGATTAGTCAGGATGGACAAATAATTAAAGCAATATCACACCTGTGTACTAAGGTCTGCCAACCACTGCAGTTTGGTAGCATCTTCTTTCATAATAAGTGCCTTCATCAGTTCTCCTTTCCACGGTGTACTCCTATATTTTTTACAGCTGGCCTCAAACTCTTTCAGTGCACTGTCAATGTCATCTTTCAGTAGGTGCACTTTAATTGAAGGTCCCAGTATAACATTTGAAGGCTCAATGTACTTGTAATCTATGAGTGTCTGTGTCATTTCATTTACCTGAAATAAAATTGAGACTTTTGTACAGTAAAACAAGGAAATCCTGTAATTTCGTTAAGTCCGTTGTCTCTGTTGTCTGCCACACTCTCGTAAAAAACTGTTTTTTTTTTATTTAGGGCCAATTTTTCAATATTTATTCCTAGTAATAAACAATATCGATCTGATAAAACAGGTGTTCGAGTGAAATCAGTTCATTTATAGATTTTATCTGGCGATTGAAAAATTACGTACTTGTCATTTTGTAGACTACATTAATAACTTTTTTAGCAAAACGACACTGAGTTAATTATTCACATAATATGCAAAAGTACCAGACTTGAGTTAAATAGATAAGTTAATAAGAAGATAAGTTAAATCGATAAATTTGAAGATTCTTACCTGAGCATCGTTTTTCTGTTCTGCTAAGGTATTCAAAATCTGCCAGCACTTTGAATTTATCATAAAGCCCGAGTTTTCCTCCACCTGTTTGTTAATTTTCAAATACTCTATGGCTTCGTCAAACCTGTTAGCTCTAACTAAAGCGTACGCCATTAAGACCGACTTATACTTGTTCAGAATAAATTCTGGTTCCTTTTCGGCAATCTGTGTTTTGCATGCGTTAGCCCTTTCAATTTCATTGTTTTCACAATAAAATTCAAATAATTGCGCTAACGTGGCCGTTGTTAGTTCGAAATCAGACTGTTTTAATTCCTCTAAGAAACTGTTGACCTTGCCAACATTATTGTCTTTTATGTAAGCTACGAGTAATTGCTTCTGTAAGCGACTCAAGTTGGTCACACCCTTGGTTTTCAGTTGTGCTAGTTGACTTTCAATCTGGGCCGTGGTGCGGGGCCCCCCCGATCTACGCACACTCTCAAGTGGTACCATCTCCATATCAGATGTCGACAGCTTGGATAATAACTGCGACAAATTTGTGGTCATGTTTTCTCCATGGAATTGTACTATTGTTTCTGCAGTATCAGTGGTTATCCTTAAGCCTTTAGAGTAAAGACCTTCTAGCATCTTTTCCGTCAATTCTGGTTTAGCCAAACTCTTGACTGATGACCGCACAATGCGGCTGATCTCATTGATGTCATTGTTTTCGTCATTTTGAGTATAATCATTTACGGAATCTTCCTCAGCCTGTGTTGGAGGCCTACTACTAATAACATGGAGTACTGATACAAATGAATCAATGTCTCTTGTTTTAGTTACTGAATTGATAAGGGATCTAGCAACAAGAGCGTAGTTGCCTCTTGGACGGTACTGCAAAGCAATTTCTGCTGCATGTTTAAGATCTCCAGCATCCAGGAGCTCAACCATTAAATTTCTTGCGCCGTGAATTGCTGGTATGTTCGCGATCTGTAGTTTAAGTATGACATTCTGCGGAGAATCTTTATTGATCAAGTAAGGAATTACGTAATCTCTCAGAGCTTCCCCAGTTGCTGTAATACCATCATTGGCCATTTCTTTTAGAATTTGCAAAAGGCCTTCTTCATCATTTTCTTTTCCTTTCTGAACTAACAAAGGCCAGTAGTAATGCGGTCTGATTTCCAGACCTTCTTTCTTCAGTTCTTTGAATAGTTTCTGTGCTAATTCTGCTTGGCCATGTTGAAGAGCTCCTTCAGTTGCAATGAAGAAAGCATTTGGTACCAGACCTTCACTCTGCAATTCCCTGCATGTTTTAATAATTTCATCAGCAGGTTTATTAAGTCTTAGTAGTTGCTTAATAAAGAATGCACCCTTGAATGGGGTATCCTCTATAGTTGTTGATTTTGGCATTGTTTTCATGATTTTCTTAGCAGTTTCTTCTTGTCCTTTATTTAGTAGTCTCAGTATGACGTTACATACATCTTGGTTGTATCCTATGCCTTTTTGCAAATAGGGAATTAGTTCTTCCACTTTGTCCCCATGTCCACTGACAGCTAAATGTTCAATGATTTCTAGAATATCCTAGAATGGAAACATGTACAAAATTAATATAAATATATAACATAAAGGAATTAAAACATTTAAATAAAATATATTCAATCATACCCTATCAGTCAATATAGCTTCTTTATCATTTGCAGTTTTGATGGTTGCCTGGATACCTTCTATATCACCTTTCTTGCCATATCCACATGCAAGCAGTGTGTATGTACGGTTTGAAGGTTCAAGACCAGCTCCAGCCATCGTTTGTAGAACAGCTTTAGCGCCATCAGTGTCTCCATGGAAGGCATGGCCCATGACTAAGGCATTTAGCACAGGTTCAGAAACAGGCATGCTGAGTTCACGCATCTTTTCCAATACTTTTGTAGCGCCTTCAACGTCACCCTCTTGGCAGTAACGCCACATCAGTCTTTGGTATGTTACCCTGAATTAAAATGGTTTTTGTAAACTGAATTTAGCTCATTATTTGCAAAAGATTTTTATATCTTGCTTTAATTAATATGAATTGGTTTTTCAAATAGATCCAAAATTAAAAAAAGTCATTTTGTCTGTCTACCCGTAATCACATATAGGTGGCTATACTCTCGATCGCAATTTGACCGGCTTGAAATCAAGCAATTTTTTTTTACTTATTACAAAATAAATATAATTTATCATTAGAGATGGGTAGTTTGCTATGGCTACATTGATAGATATGTGAACACTGAACAATGCTGAACCAAATTAACTAGGTACTGATACATATGAGTGATATGATAGATACATGACCACTGAACAATAAACTAAATGAACTACAGATACAAATGAGTGATATGTATCTTTGATCAAACAAATACATTTATCTCTCTTTTCAGTTCAGTGATACATATTGCCCATCTCTATTCCATATGTTAGTGATTGATTAACAAAAAAAAAAAATTCAAAGTGTCAGGTGTTTGGAAGGATTTGGGAAGTCCTTTGCCCAGCAGAGGAACAGTATAGTATAAGAAAAAAATAATTAAAGATTAATAACCTGTTCGGCTGCAATCCTTTCTTTTCCAACTCTTCTAGAAACTGTGCAGGCGAGAATTGGTGCTCATTCTCAATGTACACCCTCAAGAGAGCATTGTAATGAGAGATATCCATTGGTATCCCTCTTTCTGTGAGCACACTCCATATCTTTTGAACCAGAAGTGTTCTCTGTTCCGGTAATTCCTCTGGTACCAGTTCACCTGATGGTAAACAAAATATAATATTATTACCTCAAGATAAAGCTGTATACTATTAAGTTCTATTGCTTTTGCAAACCAGGCAAAATAGTTAATTATGTTTTTTTGCAATCACAAGGTTTTTACTGCAAAGCTATGATATGGACTATGGAGTATTAATCTACAATTATTATTGAATAATTTTCTTACCACAACATCTAATGACCAAGAGTGACTGCGAGCTAGTAATATCATTTTTGGATTTGATTTCATCAAATACTTCATCAATGTCTTTCTTAGTGATTCTTCCAAATCTTCGTACTTCAGAGTCTAATTTTTGTAACAGCGGTTCTAAACTTTCTTTCTTCTTTGTTGCATAGTCTCTCAACAAAACACTAGAAAATATAAATTAGATATACCTAAATTAAATGGAAATTCAGGGTATCTCTCAGTGGCCACTGTTCATATCTACATTTATTTGGCACTGGCAACCCACTCTGGCTTTGCTGAGGTAGTTACAACTTATTATTGTGGTACATGTGTTATGCCATAAACCTCCTTCAATGCTATTTTTCTAAATGTTGTTTATAAACTGCATCAAAATCAATCATTCAAACAACATTTATTCAATACGAAAGTACTAGATAAAACTAATATAGTTTAGAGCAATACAATTTCATTTTATTCCACAAAATAACCTTATTCTTTTTAATGAAGGTAAACAATAATTACGACTCAAGATCAAATGGAATAACTGAAAAAGCTAAACCTGCAGCTCATAATTATTATCTTACTACTAGATACCAAAAACTTAAAATTTTAATCTCAACATAGATTAAAATATTCCTAGAAAAATATAGCTTAAAATTACTTACAGTGTTATAAATGAATGATTCAATTATTTTTATATACTCACTTATTGGCGGCAGATAAAGCTTTAGGATTAATTAAAGAATTTGCTTCAGCGGTCTTTGCTGAGTTCAGGATAAGTGTTCGGGCCGCACCAGTGAAGTACCGCACAAACTTCGTAGACCTTAAAAGCGACGACATTGTGGTGTTGCGGATCTTCAAAACATTAATAATCGAAGTAATCCCGCTTCAATTACAGGAAGAATCACTGATTTTTTTTATCAAAAACCTACTAAGGCAGCCAGAACTACCTAAAAAAGAACTTTGAGGTTATAGTTATGTCACTTGGCATATCAGATCAGTGTTGCTAGGTAATAAATTATGGCACTGATTTAAAGAGGCAGTTGTAAATAGCGGTTTTGGTAAGTTAAAAATTATAATAGGCACGTTTAATAACTAGTTCAGCAGTTAAATCTAAGCAGTAAAGTAAACAAAAATAAGTAATAAAAAATAATGAAATGAATCAGTGAATATAATAATTGAGCAGGAAAATAATTAAATGGGCGGTAAAAATTAGTGAACGAGCGGTTACGTGTGGGCAGTAATAAATCGGTACAGTGTCAATTTTTTTGGACTTACAAGGGGGAGGGTGGTGCTCGACGGAGCCCCGCTACGCGGGGCTCCTATTTCTGTCTGCAAGGTTAAAAGTAACCTAACACGAAGGGGTTGACGGGGCTTCATTCGCTCGCTTTGCTCGCTCACTGAAGCCCCCATCAACCCCTTCGAACCTAACCTGTCCGTGTCGGGGTGCCGCAAGTTCCCGAGTTCACTTCGCTCGCTCTTGGACCCTAATAAGGTATGTTACTCAAATGATTCGTAATTCGAAACATACTTAAGTAATTAAAATGACATAGAATTTACTTAGTACCTGCCGAACTATTTATCGAACCGCTCATTCCATCATTTTTACCGCTCAATCAGTTATTGGACTACTCAATTATTTTTAGAATTGACATTGGTGCTGATTCTATAGAACATCGCACTAAACTAATTTTAATCACACTATCTCTTTCTTACAAATACAGGGTTATTATAAATACCTTAGCTATTTTCACAGAACCTGTCCTAAATTAAATATACTATTTCCTAATTTTATTTGTATTTGTTATTTATTATCGAAAAAACAGATAACACGTTTCGAAGTTATCCAAAAAAATAACGAACTTTATTGTCACCGCTCGTCGCTCGCGTCGCGGTCACTGACCGCTACTAGCGGCCAATTGTGTACCTAGGTACCTAACTACTAAACCTGTGCCGCCTGCCATGCAATTATCTTACCTACGTACGTTATTGTCATAAGGTGCAATTTTTTCTTCATACTTTTACGGGCTTAGGACCGTCAACATTTTCGTATTTAAAAAATTGAAATCCTTACCTTAGGTACCTTATTCATAATCAATAAAAATATAAAAATTTTACCTTAAAATAAAATTTGTATTATGTTTCCTAAGACGTCCGAAGTCCATTTATGAGAGTACATCGTCTTTTTCCTTCGCTTTTTCGCTAGATGATGCTACTTCCGTCACGTGACCCGGCCTCAGCGCCACCCGTGGCCAAATCTGGAACTAACTTAAACACCACAGAGCAAGCCGCCATATCTTGTATCATTGTTCGTCTCATAATTATATAAAATAATGATGGTATGTACACCAGGAAGACATTATTTGGACTTCGGACGTCTTAGGAAACATAATACAAATTTTATTTTAAGGTAAAATTTTTATATTATGTGTTCCGTTTGACGTCCGAAGTCCATTTATGAGAGACCTGTTTGTTATCTCCTGGTGGCTTGCGTAGTAAGTAAAACGCAACAATGTGATCAATAATAATTTATAATGTATAATGTTATGTTATAAAGAAAACCAATTTTTACACATGTATTAATGGTAACCAATAAACAATCAACATGTTGCATTGTTATAAGAACATTAATCAAGATTCAGAGAAAGGATTAATGATTAAAATTGAAACGAATCGAAACAAAATGTTATCTAGTTATTGTTGCTTAACTAAATTAGAACATTTTTAATTTGTAACTGAAAAGAATTGTGAAAGTGACTTTTCTGATTCCATAGTATTGTTGTGGCCTGTGCTTTCTACTTCTCTGTAGTAAAATTTTCTAAAGGTATCTTCATGGCGCCAGTTGGCCTTAGCTAGAATATCATTAACAGGGTATTTTTCTAAACAATTAAGAGATGATACTGCTGACCTAAAACTACCAGGCGTAGCCTCTATCCCGGCTTCACAAAGAATTCGTCTTATCCACCCACCTATGATTACCGTACTAGCCGGTTTGCGAGGCCCCCTCGTGGTAATAAACAAATTTGTCAGGGAACCTCTGTTAGGTTTTGAAATGTCAATCAATGTTCTTAACCAAAATAAAGGATTTGTATTTCTATCTGGTGAAGCTAGCATTGTCCAATTCGATTGTTGGTATGACGCTGAATCTGTTTTAGAGCCAAATACAGGATGCAAGGTTATTGAATCCCCATTGTCAACAAAATGTTTTGGGTCACAGTGTAACAGTGTCAAATCATGTACTCTGCGTCCCGAAGCCAACAACAGTATAGTGGCAGTGCGCCTAGAAACATCATATAAGCTTAGCAAATTGGGATCTGTATTTTTTAAGAACTGGATTACTATCCTGGCATCCCATATTGGTAATTTTGGTGGAATCGGCCTAGCTAATGACACAGCTTTTAACATATGTCTAACTAAATGGTTTGATGAAATCTTTATATCGGACAGTGTTTCACAAACTGATGTTATAACTGATTTATGTACAAGAATAGTACGATATGCTAATCGATCTTGAAGAAAAAGTTTAGCTAAATACCGGGCTACATCGGCAGGTGCCGGACGACGACAGTTAAAGTTATTTTGACTACACCAAAGTAACCATTTATTCCATATGGGAGTATAAGTTTTGAGGGTAGAAGCTCTCCAACATGTTGACAATAATTGCTTTTCCTCGATTGACCAATTCTGCGTTAGAGAGTCCCAGCCGACATGAGCCAAGCTTCCAGTTGTAGGTTGTGTACTTGAGCTGGAGGGCGCCCTGTCACTGTGTCCACCAACGATGTCTTCAGATTCCTTATTTTCATAGGACGTGCTACAGCGCGGCTCCTCAGGTCTGGACGCCAAAAAGGTTTCTTCCACTTGGGTGCTACTATTATAAACATTCCTTCCGCCGAGTTGAGATGGCGTAAAACACGTGGAAGCAGTGCAGGCGGAGGAAAAACCCATGCGAGGTCGTATCGCCAGTATCTGCTGAAAGCGTCGTGAAAGCAAGCGCTCGAGTCTGACAAGTCGAGCGTAACATAGTCGGATACGACATGGGCGTCTTGCGAGGCGAACAGGTCTATGTTTGGGGTTCCCCACTGTTTGAATATTTTGTTGGTCGCCTCGCTCAATAGGTGCCATTCGGAAGCGAGTCAATTTCGAGAGAGGTGATCGGCTTCCGAGTTGTAAAGTCCCGGAAGGTGGTGAGGGAGCAGTACAACGTTCAGGCTGTCCGTCAGTGCAAGGAGCTGTTTTGTCAATTTCAGGAGATTTTGCGACTTCGTTCCGCCCTCGTTTTTTATGTACGACACTACCGTTCTGTTGTCGCTTTGCAAGATTATGGTAGAATTTTTTTTTGAGCCTTTGCTTCTAGAGTTATGGCGGCTATCACAGCATACATTTCTTTGAGGTTGCAGTGCCACTTCAGTTGATGTTGACTCCACATACCTTTTAGTGTTTTGTTGTTCACTATGGCTCCCCATTGAACATCTGAGGCGTCTGTGACAAGATAATTGACTCGTGACCTCCTGGGGTGAATATGAGATTTCTGGTTGACATTTTCTAACCACCATTCTAGATCTCTTCGTACGTCGTGTGTGAACTGGATTTGGTGGTGCGAAGTTCTCTGAAGCCGATTGCTGTGGCGCTGCAGCGCACGGCAATGCAACCTTCCCCGGAGGGTGATGAAGGTCGCAAAGTTGAGATACCCTAAGAGGCGTTGCGCCTGCTTGAGGGTCCAACCGCCGGCTGCTAAGCGAGTCAATAGGCACTGACGGATCTTGCACACTTTGTCCGGAGGCAAACACTTCGTGTTGGATTGCGTGTCCCAGACAATTCCCAGGAATTCTATACGCCTTGTTGGGATTAGAATAGATTTTTCCATATTGATATTCCAACCTAGGGAGGTGAGGAATTCTACAGCTAACTGAACATGATATTTTAGTATCTTTCTGCTTTGATGGACTATCAGGTAATCGTCTAGATAGAGTACCAGACGAAGACCTTTGCTGCGTAACATTTCGGCAGTCCAGTTTGTTACCGACGCAAACATTTTCGGTGCCGCAGCTAGTCCAAAGGGCAGACATGTCATCTGTAGCAGACGACCCCCGTAACTTATGCGTAGAAAACAACGATGCAGTTGAGAAATTCGTAGATGGTAATAGGCTTGGCTTAAGTCGAGTTTTACCATCCAGTCGCCCGCTTGTAGGAAATGGGGCATTTGATAATGATGAAAAAGATGGAAACGGCTTGGTTGCATAAATCGATTTAATGCCTTCAGATTGAAGATAACCCGGTTCTTTCCGCTGCTTTTTCTTATAATGAAAAGTGGGGATATGAAGGATGGTGTTAAAGGCGCGGGCTCGAGAATTCGACTCTGAATCATGGCTTGAATTTCTGAAGACATTATTGAAGAAGCTGGTGTTTGAAATTTTTTCATGATATCCGATGTCGGAAGATTAGAGGTGGTGTCTGATTGAATGGAATGCGAGCAGCAGAAATTAGTCTGAGAATCGTCTTGGGTGACCCGAATTTGGCCCACACCTTTTGATAAAGCACCAGACAGCCGCCCATAAACCTCGAGTCATTTGCGCCTACTCCGGTAACCTTCACCTCTTCGCCCCCCTCCCCTTTTCTTTTTATCTTGGTCGTCAAAATTTCGCTTTTTGTTCCTTCCTTGCTTCGGTTTATTTTGTTGAAAACGAAAGGGTTTTTCACGGGAAGTAGAAGCAACCGGCGATTTAGGAGGCACCGGTGATTTAGGACGTCCAGAAAATTTTGATCGAGGCACGGTATCTTTATCTAATTTATCAATACCGCCTATTTTGTGAATATATGCAGACAAACTTTGAGGGTTGAACATATATTCTACTGATGGCGGTATTTTTTCAATATCTTCACGTATATATTTTCCTTTTAATCCTTTGAGCAGTGCTTTACGCCTTAATTCTAAAACTTCTGCACGTTTTCCGCAAATCATTTGTAATATGTCATGAGAAACGGTTTTATAATCAGACTCATTTCCAAATAAATCTTTTAATTTATCGTAAATTGTAGTTGAGGTTAACTGAGCATCCGGTTTTGCAGACCAGTCAATTAAATTTCGTAAAGCTATATTCACAAACTCATTCTGGGCTAAAAAAGCATTTGACAAAGCCGCAAAACTACGTTCCATCTGATACCATCTAAGTGGGGCAAAGGGATCTTCTAAACGTCTTAATTCCTCGTTCACTTTCAGCTCAGTGAACGCCGGAAACGCTGCATATTTCTTTTGCACCTCAGTGTACCGCACAGAATTCCAATCTAAGGAGTCGAACCTTTGCATTGAAGCTAACTTTGCGACCCGGTCGGGGTTTGCTTTAGCTACAGACGGTTCCTTGACGCAAACATTTAGCTCAGTAATATCCTGTATTTCTACAGACGGTCGTAAAAACGGATCATCTAATGGTTTATTTATTGGTACTGGTGCAGGCACAGCAGAAGAACAAGAAGCACTCGGATGCATCGCGGCGTAATTTGCACAAAATATATTATTAACGTGACTCACCAGCTGTTGTGATAACAATTCAAACCTTCGGTCTATTTCTCGCGAGGAATCGTGTGATCGGCTCCGGCGTCGTCTCTTTGGCGGTGGTCCATCCTCTTCGCTCGAACTTGAACTCGATGCTGATGACCTTGACGCACTAGACGGCGCGTGTGTATTAACACTTTTTCGTAAAGTAGAATCGCGATCACTAAAAATATCCGCGAGATTGTTATCCACCGGCTCGTCACTATTGTCCATTTTAACAACGAACGCACTTCACGTAACGGAAAAAAAACTAAAACTTTCTACTTTAATCTCGAAAGTTTGCTAAATTTTAATCTAACGACCGCGCGATTTGAAAAACGACGCAACAATGATACAAGATATGGCGGCTTGCTCTGTGGTGTTTAAGTTAGTTCCAGATTTGGCCACGGGTGGCGCTGAGGCCGGGTCACGTGACGGAAGTAGCATCATCTAGCGAAAAAGCGAAGGAAAAAGACGATGTACTCTCATAAATGGACTTCGGACGTCAAACGGAACACATAATAAAAATAACAAAAAACCGAACCTTAAAAGTCATTGATACCTTAACAATTGTTCATAGCTAATTTCGGTGACCTAGGAGGCCAAGCCACGGGACCGCCGCGGCCTATCGATTGTTCTCCGTACTTACTGTTATGGTATCGATATTAAGCTGGGTACTCACTTAGCAGTGTTGCATGTAGCGTATCAGATACTGTATTAACCTGCAAGTGGGTACGGCTCGTCCACGGTCCACCGCGTCTAGATACGCGGTGGACCGTGGACGAGCCGTACCCACTTGTACGAGCTGTACCTACGAGCTGCGCGGGATCACACTACGAGCCGCCTTTGTGTTCGCAGTGATACCGCCACTCGGCAGGTCACTGCGAGCTTACAGCGCTCCACGCGCGAGCGGCTCGCAGCGGGCTCGTGCCTACGTACTCACTTGATACCGTATCTGAAACATTATGCTATACTGCTAAGTGAGTACCCAGCTTTACACCCCGTAACATAACGAGGTACTTACCTACGTGCCTGCAGTTAAGTGACTTTGAATAAAATAGCGAATCGCGTGAGGGTTTCGATTGTACAATCCGATTCCCCGATTGAACTTGAACAGCGCTTCGTCGTTTTGATGTTCTAATGTGATCCACTCACAGAAAACTCCAGAGCCTTCGAGCTTCGTAAACATTTTCACCACTTTGTACACTCTCACCATTTCGTAATAATTCCGGTAACTGTATCTACATTTTAATAAAAAGTCTTTTGCGTTAATAGCGGTTTTCAAGAAAATGTCAATATCGTAAGTTGCACGAGTTTGGCGTATGCACGGCGTCACAGGTTCGCGGGGACTAATGAGCGCGGCGGGCGCGGGCGCGTGCGGCGTGCCACGTGCCTAGCGACACCCCCGCCCTTCCCGTCCGTCCCTCTACGAGCGTACGTTTAATTACCTACACTACATTCGGGCATTCGGAAGAGAAGGTCACTGCACTTTGCAATTTTATCCAACTATTATAAAGTTGTCGGGACAATCTTATGATAAAAATGTAAAAAAAAATTTTTTTTTTTTTCTTCACCAACGGGCTCTGTTATCGATTCTGGTTCAGAGAAATGAAAATAGCTAAGGCTTTTACTATAGCGCTGTATAATTGAAAAAGGACAGAAAATATTTAGAACTGTCAAATTAGTCTACGCCCTTGTCATTTACGGGAAAATAGTCATAACCTTTTGCGATTACGACTATTGACGCTAAAAGTATTCAGGTAGACTAATTTGACAGAATTAAATATGTGCTATCCCTCTCTCATGTTTTTTATTAGAAAGAGACATAATAAGACTAAGCTAGTTTAGTTCGTAAACAACAGAATCGGCACCCTTGTATGATGAAATAACCGACTAATTGATTTTTTATTCCTGTCCATGTTTTACTGTCGCAATAATTAATCAACCGCCATTAAATTAAATAACTGCTCAATATGTTTTTCAACTGATCATAATAACATCTCGAATATATTTAAATAACAGCTCAAAAAATTTGTAATAATTTATTATTAACCAGAAAACATACATTATTCTACTTTTGACTACCACCTTTCAGTATCTAGCCAATGGAGATGACAAGCGGCGAATCAGATCAGCGAATAACATTTTCTACCACTTTTTGCAGGGGGCGAGGCATAGGCCTCCATCAGTTCTATTGTCACGATTTGAGTTATTAATAATATCAAGAAGATTAAATAAATTCTTTAATGTTCTTGAATAATATCGATACTATCGATAGAACACTCGAAATTCTTGCCATCGGTCAGCTATCGATAGACTATCGATAGTCGACTATTGAGCGGCAAGCATCACTATTGTCAGTCAACTCTTTGCTCTTTGGTCTTCCGTCTTCGTCTCTTTATAGTTTATGTTCCTTGGTCTTCGTCAATCAACATTGTCATTTGTCTTGTCAATCAAAACATGAAAACAACAACGACAACAACAAACACAGGTCTCAGTCATACAGATTCATTTTATATTTTAACAAATTAAACCTATCCTCTTGATTAATTAAACTGATTAGAGAGTGCATATAACAGCATAATTTCTATAAAATGGATTCAGAAACTGTAAGTAATGAGGTATAGTTGTTACGCTCACGCGCCTTACGGGTGACGCTTCGTATTCTTGGTAATAACAATGATGTTTTGCTGTAATTTTCTATTATTAGGTAAAAGGCAAGCCTCTAACAAAAGAGGAGTCAAAGTTTTTGCTTGACCTAATAGAAGGTAGCAAAATAATTACTTCAAAAACAACCAACGCCACCAACAACCAACTGAAAAATGTAGAGTGGATTCGTTTGGCAGAGCGATTCAATGCCAAAGCTACAAATTCTCCGAGAACGCCGCAGCAGCTGCGTTTGAAGTGGGAGAATTTAAAGAAAAACTCGCGCAAACGCAGTATCAAAATCCAGATGAACCAAACTAAGGTTACCAACTTGTCATACTTGTCTTATTCATAACCTGAATTTTATATAATAACTTTAGATCTAATATTCTTATTACAGACTGATGGTGGTCCTGTTGACTACATACCTCCAGATGAAATATTAGACCGAGTGATTGTATTACTAGGTAGTACAGTCAGTAGGTCTGCTATGCCATTTGGGGGTGACAAGGAAACGGAAACTGTGGGGTTTGTCGCCTGTGATGGAGAAGGTGGAAGCAGTTGTGACAGTGATGATATTGGAGATGTGAGGGTGTCAGTGGAGCATGTGGACGAAACCATAACCCCAACGCCATTGTCAATTGGCAAAGGTACTGAGACTGGTCATTGACTATCAAGTATTGGATGTGGTTGATCAGAATGTAATCACTCTGAGTATAATTTTAAGAGTCTTAAATTCTGTATACCTAGGGAAGGAGCCCTTATGCATTTCTCTTCTTAACTTTTGATTAAAGCTCACTAACATCTTCATTTCTGCACCGGGTCGGACACAACACCCATTCCCCACACTGCAGCTTTCTAGTCTTGGCTGTGATGAGAGAATTACAT
Source organism: Thalpophila matura (assembly GCA_948465475.1). Classification (NCBI taxonomy): domain Eukaryota; kingdom Metazoa; phylum Arthropoda; class Insecta; order Lepidoptera; family Noctuidae; genus Thalpophila; species Thalpophila matura. The sequence goes on from OX419182.1 coordinate 14,080,178, forward strand.
GAACAATGATATCCTTGATACAGTAAAATTAGAAACAGGGTTCCATTACTCCATCCAGTATATATTTAAAAATGCTACATGTTAGGGAAATAAATAAAGTTAGTGCTATTGATTTCATATTTGCTCTTTTTTTCCAGTGAGGAAGAAATTGAAACCAGATGAGAACAGGAGTGCCAGGAACATTGCCATAGCTGAATATTATTCAGCCAAAAAACAAATACTAGATGCTAAATTAATTAATATTAAATTAGAAAATAATAATTTTAAATTAAGAAACTTAGAGCTTAAATTAAATAATGAAAAACTTATGTTAGAAATAGAAAAATTAAAATTAGAATTAAATAAGTTGAAAAAGCAGCAGTGAACAGCTGTTCACTGTTGCCCTTCTTTATTTCTAATTTAAAGTTTTTATTTTAGAGTTATTTATTTGAGACCCAGTAAGATAGTGATAGTCAATTCATTTGATTTTAAATATTTATAAATACTAATCTTTAGTATGTAAATATAATAAATCATTTTAGTTTTGCGAATCGTAATTTGATATTATGACAAAACAACGCTGCAATTTGCGGGCTACCATAACCTATCAGGTGTCGTAGCTGGGCTGTCAATCCTAACCCCTATATACATCTCATGGACCTTGCAATTATTTGACCCCTGACCCCTTGGAAGTCGTCATTGACCCCCTGGGGTCGATATAGGGTATCAATGCTCTAACGTTCACGCGATTTATATTTGAGGAAAATTCTATGTAATGTTTTCACGAAATAGTCGTATTTTCCTCAAATACAATTTCGAGGGCTTTATTGATGATTGTACAACGTAAAACAGCGTTGCAATTTGCAAAAAACTCAAGATATTTTGAATATCGCGCGCACCTTGACGGATCCACAGAAACGCATTTTGACGGACATTATTCATACACAGAGTTGTTCCTCCTTAGTCTATTCTTCATAGTAACCGCATTAGAGATGGGTAACTAGCCGAAATTCCAATAGCTTAGCTAGCCGGCTATTTGTGGTGGAATAGCCAGCTAGCTAGCCAGCTATTCAGCTATTTGGCTATTGGTTAGATGACTCGCCAGCCGGCTGGCAGTTGATAGCGCTAGCGGCATAGCTAGGTAGCCGTCTTGATTATCCTTCAACTGCCCCGCGATTCAGTTTGATTCAAGTTCGATCCTCGCCGCGGTAACAAGTTTATTTATGATAAAATTTGATGTTAGGATTTCACTTTTTATTACTTTTTATACTTTTTTAATAATTTTTATACCTACAATGAAATGAATTTCCCATTTAAATCGTACTAAGTACGTGATTATTAAATTTATTATAAATAAAAAAAAAACTGTTGCAAATCTATCTACAGCGCCATCTCTATTCATCGCTATAGATTAAGAAGCATTTTGTTAAGTCAGTTCATACTTTTATTGTACAAATAAATTAATTATTTAGTTGATGAAATCGATTTATTTCTAGCGACCGACGCTATCGTCGTACAATTTTAGACCTAATTTTTTATAAAATTAAGCTTAAAATCGTATATATCCTGCGCGCCGCCGCTAGTACGTTGGCTACGACTGTTGGCTAGTTGTCATAGCTATGTATATGAATCACTCACTCAGCTAGTCAGCTAGTCAGCTACCGGCAGCTAGCCGAGCTAGCCGGCTAGTGCGGCTAGCCGTCGTCTTGAATAACGTTCGACTGCCCTGCGATTCAGTTGGATTCAAGTTCGATCCTCGCCGCGGTGACAAGTTTATTTTATATTATACATATGATTTCATTTTTTATTACTTAATTTATATTTTTTTGCGAATTTTAAATATGTTAAAGCCAATTATTTAATTAAATATGTAAGAGATTTTCAAAAACAACTGACCTGCCTGCGTCATTATTTTTAAAAATCTTTATATATTTAATAAAACTTAATTTATACTTGAAATGAAATGAATTTCCCTTCTAACTCGTACTACCGGTACTACGTGATTATTAAATTTATTGTAAATAATAAACAAAAACTGTTGAAAATCTATATACAGCGCCATCTCTATTCATCACTATGAACTATGAAGCATACTACGTGATTATTAAATTTAATGTAGAATGTATTAATAAAAATCTGTCTACAGCGCTATCCATGGCTATGAATTAAGAAGCATTTTGTTATGTCAGTTCACACTTTAGTTGTACGAATAAATTATAGATGACGCGCTACTCCAGTTAATAAAATCGATTTATTTCTAATGACGCTATCTTCGTACAATTGTAAACCTAATAAGTTACTAGATTACAATTAAAATCGTATGGGTAATAATTCACTTACAACGTTTCGAAGCTTCAAATCAATTTCAAATGTCGAGTGTATTCGCATTTCACTCAGTCGGCCTAATTTGAATTTAACAACGGACAAAGGTCACGCACTGTTGTTTGTTTATTCGAAGTTTCTAACGCGTTATTGATATTATTGTTCTGTGTTTTGGATGTATGCCGTTACAGTGTATTAGTGTACGTACTATGTAAATATTGAAAATAATAGTGTAAATAATAGGTACTTTCTTGAATTTAGTTATATTTTAAGTTAGGTAATCAAAATGCCAGGTAGTGTTTGGACTTATTTTGAAAAAAATAATGTAACTAAAAAAGGACAATGTAAAATATGTAAAAGTTTTTTTAGTTACAAAAGTTCAACAGGCAATCTAACCGCCCATTTAAAATCTAAACACATTGCTGCTTACGTTGAAATTAAAAATGTGAATAATTCGCCATGCCATGCGGCAGCTTTACCACCAGACTCTTTGCAAGCTTCTCAGAATGCATCTAGCAATGAGCGCGTGGCTGATGCCGTACCGTCTACGAGTACTTATCGTGACGCTGACGTCGTTGGCGCCTCTTCGAATGCGGCATCAGCCATTCTCTTCCCTCCAACGAAGAGGCAACGACAAATGGATGCTTATATCCCAAAGAAAATCTCTGCGGAGCAGAAAAAAACAATTGACGCGGACTTAATGGATCTCTTCATTGATGCCTTTCATCCGTTTAGTTTAGTGGAAGAAAGATCCTTTAGGAAGTTTGCTCGGTGGATCCCAGGGTATGTTTTACCGACCAGAAAAACCATCAGTAATAGCATGCTTTCAGAAATCTACCATAAAACTAAACTACAGATTCAGAGAAAAGTATCTATAGAAGCCGAAACTATTTGTATCACAACCGACTTGTGGACATCTACCACTACGGATAGCTATATAGCAATCACAGGACATTATATAAATAATGACATGGAAATCCAAACAGTGTTGCTGGACTGCTGCAAGTTTTTTGGAAACCACACTGCCGATAACATTGCAGCTGAGATTAAGAGAATATGCGAAGAATGGGGCATATTTAAAAAAATTAACTTCTCCATCACCGATAATGCGGCTGCCATGCTAAAAGCGATGAAAGAAATACTGCAGCTTAAACACTATGGATGTTACGCCCACTCGCTGAATCTAATTGTACAAAATAGTCTTACAACTTTAGAATCAACTATTAATAAAGTAAAAGTAATAGTGCGCTATTTTAAACAGAGCACCACCGCTGCAGATAAATTAACAAAATATTTAGTGGACCACGGACTTCCACCAAAAAAACTAAAACAAGAATGTCCGACTAGATGGAACTCCACATTTTTTATGTTGGAGAGATTTGTGGAGTTGGAGGAACCACTGCGTGCTACCATGGCAGTCATAAATAGAGATTTGCCAGTAATTTCTATGGAAGAATGGCAGGCATTCAAAGAATTATGCCAATTACTTCGACCATTCGAAGAAATAACGCGATCTGTGAGTGGTGAAAACTACATCACAGCTGGGTCTGTTGTAGTATTTACCAGGTGTCTGGCTGAAAGCCTTAATTTATTGATGCGTGACACTAACCTATGTGATGTGGTTTACGTAGTTGCGCTTACTCTAAAAAAAGGATTGGAAGACAGATTTAAAAACATAGAAAAAAGTGGAACTTTCTCTCTCTGCCTGCTCTTGGATCCACGTTTCAAATTAAAGGCATTTGAAGACCAGGCAACAGCAACATCAACTAAGAGTAAATTAATAGAAATGGTGCAATATCAAATCGTAAAAAACACCTCCACCTTGACCGGACATTTCCAGCCCGTTGAAGAAACATCAGTGGGAACTGGAGGGGAAAAAGATAAATACTCCCCTTTCAATATATTAGACAGCATAATAGAGAGCAATTATACCGCAGGAACTCCATTCTCGAAGGCTGTCAAGGAAGTGGATATGTATTTGAGCGATGATCCACTTCCCCTCAAAGCGCCATCGGGAGAAATGAACAATCCCCTTAAATGGTGGAAAATTCATCGCCAAATCTATCCAAATTTAGCATCGATTGTTAGAACACATTGCAATATAGTCGCTACTTCAGTGCCCTGCGAAAGAATGTTTTCGAAATCGGGATCGATAATAAGCGATCGGCGTACGAGGCTTACAACGCAGAAAGTGCAGCACTTAATGTTTTTAAATGTTAACATGGAGAAAGAACGTTTTAATTGGAAATAAATTATCATCAAAAATATAAATAATAGTGTAAAAAATAAAGTGTTTGTAAATAAACAAAAACATTAATCCTACTCAATAGTGCTTGTAAATAAGTGGAAGTAAATAAATAGAAACTGTAAATAAACAAAATAAGTGTAAATAGACTAAATTCCAAATTTGTACATAAAATCAAATGAACTTTTAAATACGCCGATGTTGCATTTTGTTAGATACCTACTCAAATGTTTCATCGTCAGTCCTAAGCCTGAAAAAAGTATGAAGGGAAGTTCATTTCATTAAAGTATTTTTTTTTTGTAATTCAAACAATAATATGTACCTACTAATAATATCAAATACGTATTCAATATAATTTTATAAATTCTATCATCGTACAATAGTAAACCTAATTATTACTGAATTAGGCTTAAAATCGTATAACGAGCGCGCCGCTGGGCGCTCGCTGGTACGTTGGTTACGGCTGTCGGCTAGTTGTCATGCGTCATAGCTATGAATCACTCACTCAGCTACCGGCTAGCCGGCTAGCCGCGGCTAGCCGGCTAGCGGCAGCTATAAACTGTCGTCGGTTGCGCGGTACGGTACAGCGCAAGCGCGATAGCTGACTAGCCGACTAGCCAGCTATTGTGCTGATGAATATCATAGCCGTGGCTATCTCTTGGATAGCCGGTATTCAGCTAGTTATTAAAATAGCTACCCATCTCTAAACCGCATTACGGCTGCGGCTGTCAATTGTGACAATTGACTGTCAGTGTCAGTTGTTTTGTCAATTCCGCTCACCGGCTTTGCATACGATTACGAGTGCACACGAGTTTCAATAATTTAAACGACGTACATAATTTCACCTTGCGCGGGATTCGGCACAGTAGATTGCGAGTAGAAGGTTCAGCCAGTTGATATTAAAAGCAATAAAAATCTAGAGTTAAAATAAACGAATCTACTAGCAAAATATTAAAATGGTAAGTTTACAATTTTAAACTTCCTTTGACTTTGATTTGACCTTCAGTTAGCTGTTATTGCGGGGATTCTTTATCATTATGTTAGATTGTTACGTCTATTAATTGCTAGAGAGTTATCTAAAATGAGAATTATATTAAGATTCCAGTTTCAATTCCCCTAATGTAAAAACGCTGCATGATAATTTCTAGCCACAAAAAAACAAGTTTTGTTGAAAAAACAGTTGATTAGAAACTAGTTTACTGTCGTAGATAGAGAATTTATTGTTAATTTTTTGCATTGACATTATATCTATTTATAAGGCCTCTACTTTTCTTTGTCCCTAACTTTTTGAAAGTTTTTAATTTGATTATCCTGTGTTACCATGGTAACCAGGCTAACAGCTCGTTGGCAGTGATCTTGTTTTGTACCTGTTACGTAACATTGGCACAAACATGAATTCTGAAAGCATTCATACTTTTTTTGAGTTCCTAATTTTAGAAAGCTTAATGTATTTATGCTCAAGGGTGGGTCCAGGGAGGGGGTCATGGGGTCTTGACCCCCCCCTGGGCTGGGATTAGGTTGATTACTGATTGTGATAATATTTTACAACAAAAAATATTTTGTAGTAAAATACACATAGTGACTGACTGACTGACTTGAAGGCTGGATATGCCCTTGAAGATGCTGTTTTTTTCCCCTTCAACTGATACATGGCAGTACACACTTGGATATAATTATTTACGCATTGTGACTTGGAGTAATGGTTACTTGATGCCATATTAAACTTAAAATATGAAGCTACATTATTTTCTTTGCTCAATTTCAGGCTGAACCTATCAAAGTTGTTGTCACCGGCGCTGCGGGCCAGATTGCCTACTCCCTGCTCTACCAGATTGCCTCTGGTGCTGTGTTCGGCCCCAGCCAGCCTGTATACCTCCACCTTCTTGATATTGCCCCCATGATGGGAGTCCTGGAAGGTGTGGTCATGGAACTGGCTGACTGTGCTCTTCCCCTGCTTGCCGGTGTAATGCCAACTGCCAAACCTGAGGAAGCATTCAAAGATGTTGTTGCTGCATTTCTAGTTGGCGCCATGCCCAGAAAAGAGGGCATGGAAAGAAAAGATCTCCTTGCTGCCAATGTCCGCATTTTCAAGGAACAAGGACAAGCCCTTGACAAAGTTGCCCGCAAGGATGTGAAAGTCCTTGTTGTTGGCAACCCAGCTAACACCAATGCTCTAATTTGCTCTAAGTATGCTCCTTCCATTCCTAAAGAGAACTTCACAGCGATGACTCGTCTTGACCAGAACCGTGCCCAGTCTCAGTTGGCAGCTAAACTTGGTGTCCCTGTGCAGGATGTTAAGAATGTTATTATTTGGGGTAACCACTCGTCCACCCAGTTCCCAGATGCGTCAAATGCTGTTGTAAATGTTGGTGGTGCACAGAAGCCTGTGCCTGTAGTTGTCAATGATGATGCTTATTTGACGTCTACCTTCGTCGCAACAGTTCAGAAACGCGGTGCTGCCGTCATTGCCGCAAGAAAAATGTCCTCAGCTCTGTCCGCAGCGAAAGCTGCCTCTGATCACATGAGGGACTGGTTCTTGGGAAGTGGGGACCGCTGGGTGAGCATGGGTGTTGTCTCCGATGGATCATACGGAACACCCCGTGACGTCGTGTTTTCATTCCCGGTCACAACCGACAATGGCAAGTGGAAGATCGTTCAGGGACTGACGGTCTCGGACTTCGCGCGCAAAATGCTTGATGCTACGGGCAAGGAGCTTTCCGAAGAAAAGCAGGAGGCCTTAGATGTCTGCAAGGATTGACCTAGCAGTTAAATAACATTATAAGCAATATATTAGCATTAGATTATGCATTATGTACAATCTGTAGCCGCCTTATTATTCTTTTTATCATAGAAAACGGCTTATGTAATTGTGATCACACACTTTTAATTTAGAAGGTCACAACTGTAACATGTCTGTCCAAATTGTCATATCATCAGACTCAACAAATTGCATTATTTATTTGGCATTTCTTTGTGTCTTGTTGGATAAACTTTTTTATTTTCATACATATTTAAAAGCATTTAAGTAGGTATATAAATTACTTACATCATATTTTTGAAACATTTATTTTTATTTTTACTTTTATTTTTATTTTGATTATTGTATGTTACTTACATAATAAAATATTGTCTATTCTGTTATCATGTTTTTTTGTTATAGTCTATGAATAATAATAAGGATAAAATATAATTAATATAAATTGATAACATTCATTGCTTGATGAAGGTCGCTGTAAATAAAGATTATTGTTACTATGTATACATACATGTTTTATGTTTATCTAGCTTTTGAAAATATCTAGCCAATTGTAGATTGATGCCAACAATAATTCATTTTCTTTAAAACCGTTTCTAAAAATGAGGGATCAAGGCCCAACTTTTAGCCGTTATTTTGGGTAGCGTGACTGTGTGCTCAAGACCAGTATGGGACAATCTTCCCCTTATCAAAGAGGTCGGCTTGTATTACAGAGCGATACCCAAGCACTGATCTCGCCATGAGCATAAAATTACAGCCATTTCATTGGTTCAAACTAGTTTCAAGGAATGCTTGTGTCTTTGAGTTTGGTTCTGTCTATAGGTACCAGCGTTGCCAGATTTTTTTTTGGGCAAAGCGGGATTTTGAATCTTTTTAAGTAAAAAAAGCGGGATTCTTTCGTCGAAAGCGGGACATTCAGCAGTTTATTTATTATTTTTTACTACCTAGTAAAAAATAATAAACTGCTGAATGTCCTTATAAGTACCTTTAATAATTAGCTACCTACGTACCTATCCTTGTATTTGAGTTTCAAATTATGTTTACAATGATGGTATATAGTCACCGAAAATATATTTTAATGAAAATAGGTTAGGTACTTTACTAAAATAATAACCGCCGCGCCCGCACTGTCGCGTAATCCCCGAAAAGCGGGACTGAGCCTGTCCCGCGCGGGACATTTAATTTTCGGGCTAAAAATCGGGACGTCCTGCCAAAATCGGGACGTCTGGCAACGCTGATAGGTACTAATAATTATTATAAAGAGGTAAAGCCTTGTATCCACTTGAGCATGCTCAGGCAAATGTAAGTTTGTATGTAGGGGGTAATCTCCGGAACTACTGATCCGATTCTGAAAATTCTTTCCTAATAGGAAGCTGCATTATCACATTGCTATAGGCTACTTTTTATCCCGGAAAAATGCACAGTGGGTCACGCGGACGAAGTCGCGGGCAAAGTGCTAGTAATACAATATAACCCGAGTGATCTATGTCATGCACTGTATTGGGAAAAGATGATGATGTACCTACTCAGATCATAGAAACAAGGAGATATGCCATCATAGCAAATTAGTACGGGAACAACTGATGCCACTTTTAGTACATTTTTCGACACAATTACGCGCATAACTAAGCGCTCCTTGTGAATAAAAAAACAGGTTTTAAAAAAACCGACTTCCAAAAACTACACTAAAAACTATGAAATAAAAAGTTTAAACTTCCATAATTAAAAATCTAAATGTATATTGAAGCCGGCGGGGCCTCTTCAGGTTTTTGCCTCTCAGTCTTTAAACAGGAAGGGTGTGCGCAGTGTGTGCACGTGGAAATTAAGATTTCCTTTTATTCCTTGTTAATCTGCAATTTTGCTTATTTTCATGCTAGGCCCCGCCGACTTCAATATACATTTAGATTTTTAATTATGGAAGTTTAAACTTTTTATTTCATAGTTTTTAGTGTAGTTTTTGGAAGTCGGTTTTTTTAAAACCTGTTTTTTATTTTTAACTTTTTAGTGTAGTGTAACATGTCATGTTTTTTTGATAATAATACCTTACGTATATAAAAGTACCATAAAATCATAGATAGAGCGACTTTAATAATATACTGCCTTTGACACACATTTTGTATGTACTTTTACCGAGATCGATTGCTTTCACGAATTTAAATAGGTACTTACCTTCTAAGATATTTATGGATAAGTACGTTTCAGTAATCGAAAACAATGTATTTTCAGCAATAGGCTCTTTCCCTAACTTTCTATCAAATAAGACTTGAACATAAAAAAAAAACTGTGTGTACTATACACCTCTGCCTAACCTTGCGGAAAATACTAGCGTGATGTTATGCATGTATAATATCGAGATCGATTGCGTCCAGGAATTCGTGTACCTACATAATATGACTTTTTTATTATCGTCATGATGTCATCGATATACACGAAAAATTCTGTTTATTGAAGCTGGTTACAAAACTATTCAACCTAAGTTAATACAATTTATATGGGACCACCTCGCGAGCTTCTTCTACCATATGAAAAAAAAAACACGTAAATCGGCTCACAGATCACAGAGTAATCGGTGTACATACATTAAAAAAAAAAAAAAAAAAAACCAACCGAATGCAGAACCTCCTCCTTTTTGGAAGTCGGTTAAAAAGATCTCCCACGCATTGAACATTCCGCATACCCTCAATCTAACACTGTTAATCGTTACTCAACACTAGCACTAAACTAAAACACTGTATTTATACCATCGATCGTGTTCGGTTCGTCGCCAGCGCGTACGTTTATAATATGAGCAATTTGCTCAAGATCAGGCATCAAGCTCGATAGCGCCTTGGCAGATGTGCCAAGGAGATGTCCTTGTTTCTATGATCTGAGTGTACCTACCTACCTATCTAATAGTTTTGTTATGCCCCATTGGATGACGGTCGCTAAATCGTAGACTGGCAGAAAATAAATTAGCACTTGCAGTGGATGATTTCGGGCTGAGATCATTGATGAAGAACCTATCTATCTTATACATCGATCTTCGAATTTACTCAGTGTGTAGGTATTCTTCACACCTCAGATCATAGAAACAAGGAGTATGCCATCATAGCAAATTAGTACGGGAACAACTGATGCCACTTTTAGTACATTTTTCGACACAATTACGCGCATAATTAAGCGCTCCTTGTGAATAGAAAGATCTCCCACGCATTAAACATTCCGCACACCCTCAATCTAACACTGTTTATCGTCACTCAACACTAGCACTAAACTAAAACACTATACCATCGATCGTGTTCGGTTCGTCGCCAGCGCGTACGTTTTAAATATGAGCAATTTGCTCAAGATCAGGCTCGATAGCGCCTTGGCACATCTCCCTTGTTTCTATGATCGAGCTTCACACTGAGTAAATTTGAAGATCGTAGGTAGGTATTTCTCTAAATACTACATAATAACAATAAGTATGTAGATCCACTACTATATTTTAAGTCTGTTTGTGACCTATTTCGTTGATAGATAATTATATTAGCGTAAAGATAAGTTGATAGCTTATTGTTTACGATAGTAGGTAGGTAAGTATACTTAATAATTATATTATCGTAGATGATAGTCTATCAACTGTGACTAAGTTTATACCTATTGGAATTACCTAATTAATAAATGATAATCTTATCGAGATAAGAACAGAACTGCTATCATCTTTGATGACATTTGCCAAGCGGTGACTAGTGATTAAAGAAAGAAAGAAAAATATTTATTTGGATACAGCACATAAGAGACACAGAAATTATGATAAGGTACCTACCTACAGCAAAACAGAACACAAATCAATAAAAAAAATGCAAAAAACCGGTCAAGTGCGAGTCGGACTCGCGCACGAAGGGTTTCGTACCATCTCTATTATATAAAAATAAGTCGGGTTTTCCTTCCTGACGATATAAGTCCAGAACGGACGAACCGATTTCCACGGTTTTGCATTCGTTGGAAAGGTCTCGGGCTCCGTGAGGTTTATAGCAAAGAAAAACAGGTTTAAAAAAAACCGACTTCCAAAAACTACACTAAAAACTATGAAATAAAAATGTTAAACTTCCATAAATAAAAATCTAAATGTATATTGAAGTCGGCGGGGCCTCCTCTGCAGGTTTTTACCCCTTAGCCTTTGAACAGGAAGAACGTGCGCAGTGTGTTCACGTGCAGCTTGCTTTGCGCTTTGACAAATTAACATTTCCTTTCATTCCTCCTTAACTTAAAATGTTGCTTATTTTTATGCTAGGCCCCGCCGACTTCAATATACATTTAGATTTTTATTTATGGAAGTTTAACATTTTTATTTCATAGTTTTTAGTGTCGTTTTTGGAAGTCGGTTTTTTTTAAACCTGTTTTTATTTTTATCTTTTTAGTGTAGTGTAACCATTCTTGTTGTTGTTAATAACCCGAACAAAGCGCTTTGATTCCACTTTCATTGTGAAAACTGCCAAGCAGTGGAATGCGCTGCCCGAGTGGGTGTTTCCCAACAGTTACAATCTGGGTATCTTCAAGTCACGAGTGAATCGGTTTCTTTTAGGCAAGCGTGCTCCATCGTAGACCGCATCATCGCTTAACATCAGGCGAGATGGCGGTCAAGCGCAAGCCTATCGTAGAATAAAAAAAAAAAAAAAATTACAATAGAGTACCTACCATAAAATCATGGACCGAGCGACTTTGATAATTTATGTACTTTACTTATGTACTTACTTACCGAGATCGATTACTTCCACGAATTTAAATAGGTAAGGTTGGAAAATTACAGGGGGGGGGGCACATTGTTAACGACTTTGGGAGCTCCTAGTTCACTCAATATGCACTTAAATAAAAAAGGTATTTAGAAATCTTCATGTTATTTTCAAAGACCTATCTAACGACACCCCACATGGTGGGGTGCGCGAAAAAATTTTTTTTCACCCCTCAGTTTCATGTATGGGAGCCCCCACTAATAATTTTATTTTTCGTAATTACACTATAAGCCTTAATGGCGGCTTATAAAAGACATCTACCTACGAAGTTTTATACAAATTGGTTATGAACTGTAGATTTGACGAGGGTGTGACAGACGGACAGACGGACAGACAGACGGACAGACAGACGGACAGCCAGACGGACATGAAGAAACTATAAGGGTTCCTAGTTTTACTACGGAACCCTAAAAACAGTGTTTTTTCAGTTTGTAATAGCAATAGGCTCGCTCCCTAGCCTTCTATCAAATGCGACTTAAGCATGAAAAAATTGTGTGTACTATACACCTCTGTCTAACCTTGCGGGAAATATCGGCGTGATGTTATGTATGCATAATATCGAGATCGATTGCGTTCAGGAATTCATGTACTTACACAATATCACTTTTTCATCATCGTCATGATGTCATCGAGATACACCAAAAATACCGTTTATTACACCTGGTTAAAAATCTATTCAACCAAAGTTAATAAAATTTATATGGGACCACCTCGCGAGCTTCTTCTACCATATGAAAAAAGAATCACGTAAATCGGCTCATAGACCACGGAGTAATCGGTGTACATACATGAAAAAAAAAAAAAAAAAAAAAAAAAAAAACCAACCGAATGCAGAACCTCCTCCTTTTTGGAAGTCGGTTAAAAATTCAGGAAAATTTAAAGAGAAAAGCGGGAAAATCTTTTTTCACATACAGCGCCATCTCTGATACATAGCATGTACTACGGTGGCGAAACGGAGTTCGCCGGGTTTGCTAGTTGATTATTGAAAATATTTCCTAATGACCGGTAATTGGAGCAGCCTGTCAATTTGTTTGCGAACGTTCCAGGGAGGATCTCACCGTGACATTCTCCCTCGAACGTTCGCAAATAAATTGGCACTTCTCGCGGTGACATCACGTGGCGTGTGGGTACATAATAGACATGCAGGACGTAATGATTCGGTCGAGTGGGTAAGCAGGGAGCGCAACAGATAGGTTAAGACAAGACCAATATTCAAGACACCCAACCGTAAACATTATCAATGAGTAGGAAATTTCAAGGTAATGTCTAGGAGGTTTGACCTTAGGTTATCGTTAATTAATAAATATAACTTTAAATCTATTATTATTATTTACCAAGATGGAGAGAAAAGATGAATGTAGTGTAGAACTGTAGACGAGAGATTATAAATCATATAGGTAGGTATTTACCGTTTCAGCCGTTTCCGTTGGGCAGCCAACATGATGGCGTCGAAGGGAATTCTTATGTGGAACGCACAATACATACAATGCGATTCAACTAAGAATAGGAACGTTAATGACCTCTAGTTGGCAACTATCACTTGAAACTTGAAAAGTAAGAGCGAAGCCACACCTCGCTAGAGTAATATTGTTCTGTGAGCCACATTGCGCCGCGCCGTTGCGCTGCGCTGCGTCGCGTCATTTCAGCGCAGCAGAGCAGCGTGGCTTTGCGGAGAAAATGAATTTGTTTCAGTTCAATTGTTTTTTCACTTTATTTATACGGTTATTTTAACATTCTACCTATTTAGATTTGATTTAGATATACCTAATTATGCGATTTCTTAGGTATTTAGAAATATTTATTAGGTACTACGAAGATGACTACTCAAGAAGTCAATCAATACTTGGTCCACGGCTGAAACCCCAAAAATATAAATGAAATGTAATTATAGTAAATACTAATTTGCTATCTGAGTCTTAGCCCTACCAAATCTATTGTAACAGATCTTATAATTCAAATATCTGAGATTTAAAAATAACTGACACGGGCGGGATTTGAACCCGCAACATCTGCTTTACCGTGGCGTCGCTTTAACGTCGACTGAGCAACTGTATTCAGCCTGCGTCAATTTAAATTTTAAATCTCTTTGAATACCTACGCTTCTTACGAGCTTTGATGACATCACCGTTGCGCGCAACACACTTGGAGCGCGAACATCTATACTAATATTATGAAGCTGAAGAGTTTGTTTGTTTGTTTGCACGCACTAATCTCTGGATCTACCAGTCGGATTCGAAAAATGCTTATTGTACCTATATGATAGCCAGGTTGATGAGAAATAGTATAGGCTATTTAACATCTCACTACGACCCTTGGGATCCGAGCAATGGGGGTGGAATCGCGAGAAACAGCTAGTACCTAGTGGATACGCTGCTTTACGATTAGGTACCTACCACAATTTTATCTAAGTAGGTAGATACCTATATTTCCATATCGGATTTCATAACTAATCAATAGTAATTAATCACGATGATTAGTCGGATTCTAGTGCTGATAAAATTAAATAATTATATTACTGCATGTAAGGTTAAACGAGGGACATATTGAATAGGGCAGTGTTTCCCAAACATTGTTCTGCCATGGCCCGGTAATTTTCACACTGCCCGTCCCTTCGCGGGCCCACCACGGCGCACGGAGAGGCTACGCGCTTCGCTTTGTAAGAAAATGTAGGTATATGTGGTTGTGTCCACTGCAACCCACGGAGAGGCTACGCATGAATATTGACGTCATTGATAGGTACATGCGTGGCTTGCTCGAATAGGCGGTTACATAGCTCAACGCTGTCGACGTGGGTCTACGTTTCTACTGGAGTACACGAATATGACTCACGACTCTACTGTTTCCTCCTCCAATATTGGGCCAATATAAAAGGTATTTCATAAACTGAATAAGAAGAATATGTACTGTGTCTCTATGTTTTTATTTTTGTAATAATAGTTGTCAAAGTACCTACACTAGACCTCTGTTGGCGACTGTCTAAATAAGCAATTTTTGAGCATTTTCTAAGCATTTTAGTGCTTATAAAGATAACGTGTTATCAAAAAGGAAAACTTAGGGACATAGAAGAGGTTGATATTTATTTTACTGTAAAAAATCATTGCTATAGGGTCATAAACCGAAAAGAAAACAGGCAAGAGCGTTTGTAAGTATATGTTTTGTATCGAGAAAATTACTTAATTTAAACCCAAGCTGGTTCCATTAGGTAAAATAATACACATTTATCAATAGTAAAAAAAAAAATTAGTACCTACTAAGTACATAATTTTGGTATCGCCTATTTAGTCACAAAATTTTAGTGCGAAGTATGGAGCTGCTGCTTATTTTTCACTTTACCGGTACCGTTATGATGGCCAGGTACCGGGTCGCGACCCGGCAAATGGGAAACGCTGGAATAGGGTATTCAGTAGGTATTCTGATGTTATCTCCGCTCCCACCACCGTCCGAATGGCGTCGTTCTGTTAATCGATTTATAAAATTCCTGAAAAGGTCAACAACCCGAGTTCCCCCATATACTACTTAGTAATCAATTTTCCTAATCATGTTTTTGTTAATATTTTCATGCAACATACCGATAAGATTAGCTGACATAATTTAAAAAGAACTCTCTCAATACGTATTTTCATAAGACATCCAATTTTTGATTGTAATAGTTTATCGTTACACGTTACAGCATTTCTTATGAATTCTTCGTGAATATAAAATCTGTGATATTAAAATGTTTTTTAAAGTGTTTTTAAGTATAGTTTTAGTTAATTTAGTTAAAGGATACATTGAGTTACCGATACCAAATGAAGCTTTTGATCAAAATCTTTACGAAGATGTGTTGGATTCAAAACTATGTAGTGAACAAATACATCTTATAAGAAATAGTACTTTACTCACCATGTTTTGTAAGTATAAATTTGATCAAATAGCTGTATAGTTAACTAAATTCAGTGGACTCGAAGAACAGTTAGCTTGAGGAAGCTTGGGTGGACTGAATGCTGAAGATGAAGTCCAAGTGTTGTGTCGTCTGTAGCTAGAAACGATATTAATTCAGAAGCAACGGTTTTATAGGTACCTACGTTAAATCGTTCTTCTGGTCGACTTAAATCCAGTTACCTAGGAAAATAATTGCACCTAATAAAAATATCAGTTTGAATGCCTATGGTAACTACCTAAGATAAAAAATACAGTCGAACTGAAAAATGTCTGCTTCAAAATCAACCATCTCATACCTTCTATATATCTATTCCCTTAATATCTTGTTTGTATGTCTTATGGCCTTTCAATTGATCATTTTAGTTAGAAAATAATCCTGCACCTTGTATACTTGTATACCAAATATACCTAACGCTGGTAATTTCATTCCTTATTATTTTATTACGTGGTGTACATAATTCACAATTAAAATACATTAGGCCATAATAGCATATTTTCTTATACTCAAAAGTTCTTATTTTTGCCACACAGTCGCCGATGCTGGTATTAGGGTGCCAAGAGGAATTCTGGAAGGAAACACTTTAGATATGGGCAACTATCATCAATGCATTGGCTTTAACCAACCCTTAGAAGGATCTGAACTTCAAGGGAAGTACTGCATGATTAGTGTGCCGATGAACCAAAGTTTAAATTTTCCTGTGCGGCCAGACTTTGAACCTTCAAATTTTGATCCAAATCTTTTACGTTTGGATGGTGAGACTGTGGCGAGTTTAGGAGAATTCAATGTTGTGAAGAAAGGGATGCTTGCGATGGCTGGTGTCGTTGATGATGACAGGCAAGTACAGATTGCACAGAACTACCGTTTTAATTTAATTATACTTTAACAAAAACGGCTTTTGGCCACTTACATTAGGTAAGGATACCTAGACCCTTTTTTTAAGGTTCCGTAGTAAAACTAGGAACACTTATAGATTCGTCATGTCTGTCTGTCTGTCTGTCTGTCTGTCCGTCCGTATGTCACAGCCAATTTTTTCCGAAACTATAAGACCTATACTGTTGAAACTTGGTAAGGAGATGTATTTTGTGAACCGCATTAAGATTTTCACACAAAAATAGAAAACAATCAAAAAATTTTTGGGGTTTCCCATACTTAGAACTGAAACTCATTTTTTTTATCAATCCCATCCGTGTGGGATATCTATGGATAGGTCTTCAAAAATGATATTGAGATTTCTAATATAATTTTTTTCTAAACTGAATAATTTGCGCGAGAGACACTTCCAAAGTGGTAAAATATGTGTCCCCCCCCTGTAACTTCTAAAATAAGAGAATGATAAAACTAAAAAAAATATATGATGTAAACTTCCACTGAAAATTGGTTTGAACGAGATCTAGTAAATAGTTTTTTCAAAATCATCAAAATTCCTTCACAAACAAACTTTGTTATGCGGTCCGGTTTTTTTCACTTTATACGTCCAAAACTGATACGGAACCCTCGGTGCGCGAGTACAACTTGCACTTGGGCGGTTTTTTTATGATTATTGATTTAACACATAAAATCGATTCATAATCGGCGAAGATATCGTGTAACAAACATGAAAAAAATACAAAATAATAGAGTGGAATTGAGAACCACTACTTTTTGGAAGACGGTTAAAAAAAACCTTTTACACTTACATAGCTCAAAGCCTGATCAACGTAATTGGTTCTGTAAATCATTAATCAAAAAACCAATTTCGTTATTTATTTATTATTCGATATTAATATTCAATATTTAGTAAAACCAACTTCGATTTATGTTATGCACAGCTCTAAGATGCTTACAGGTTGTTTTCTAGGTCAGTGTTCCGCAAATTTTTTATGTTCAAGGTACACCTTGGAAATCGGAAAATTTTGGAGGCACACCATAAATGAAAAATCAATTTGTACCTACATACATAATACATTAATGATTAAGGGATGAAACAAAAGCGCGTTGTGAATTTAACTTTAAGAGATAACAATCAGCATAAATTATAAAGTAGTAGTCTGCAGATGCAGTGTTATTTTTATACAGATGCTTACTGTCATAAAGTTGGTCTCACAAACACCCTACCTTTAAGAGGCTGCAACTTCAGAAGGAACTGACAATTTGATTTTAACTATTTGTTTTATTTTTAGGAACTTAGTAAACAACCCTCTTTCCGCGCCCACATTCAGTCTAGCTGTTTGCATACCCAAGCCTTGTACTACAGAACAAGCCTTAAATTCATTTCTATTCAACATCTCTTCTATAGGCTTTCAATATACTGATAATTTCTGCCGCCTCCCTGATGATAAGCCTTGGGTACCAGGAGACACTGTCGCCGTGTAAGTAAATCTATACAACATGGATTCGAGTATTTGATTCAACTTTATGAAGATTTTAATAATTATTTTGGATTTTTAGAGTTGTCTTCTCCCTAATTGGATTGTTAACTGTAATGAGTACATCCTTTGATGTTTGGCAAACAATTATTTTGAAAAAAGGTATGTAAGTACTTTTCTTTTTCTTTATTACAATAATTGAACTTTGTTAATCAATATTAATCGACTGATTTTTCGATTTTTTTAATCTACTTTATTAAAGACTCTTATTTCCATCCTTATCAAAAACTATATAATTATTGGAGTCAATTTTCATTTCAGATCCCAAATCTGTAAGCGAAATCGGTAGATCGTTCTCAGTATACACGAATGGCCGTCGTGTCATGACTTTTCAGTCAAGTCCTAATAGTATAGAGTGTTTGGACGGCATCAGAGCTTTAGCCATGATGTGGGTGGTTGTTGGTCATTCGTTTTCATCAGAACCACATTGGGTGAATCCAATTGCGACCTTTATGGTAAGTCCAAAGTCAAAGACAAAGCATTTATTTCAATTAGACCACTCACGGGTGCTTTTGAATTCTTAAGGAGTCAGTCAGTTAGGAAGAGGTTTGGGAACACCTGTTGTAGATGAATGTGATGAGGTGGCAGTAGCACGCGTGTATTTTATATACAATTCTGTGATGCCGTATCTCAATATTTTAGTAGGTATCTCGGTTTCAAGAATTTATTTCTGTAAAAAAACTTTACAATGTTCACTTACAAGAGAAACAAAAAACAAATAATCTTAAATTAAAGTACAACATCGGGAAGAGTTACAACAAGTCAGATTATGAAATAAAATTATACAGTAGGTACTTATTACTATTATACAGGACTATTGCAAAAGTGATTTTGTTAAATATTTCTTTTATAGTTTTGCTTTAAATATGTTTATAGATGTTGACATTTTGACATCACTTGGCAAACTATTATGTAATCTTGCTCCCTCACATCTTATATTTTCCATAATTTGTTCTAGGAATAGGGACATCTACTGAGTGATACTAAAACACAAAACTTATTTTATTGTTTTCACCAAAGATCATACCTAATACTTTTTGCGCGCGGTACCTATGATGAGCATTTTAACTCTTCATAATGCTTTATTTCTTTGTCACCAGTGGATGACGTCATGGCAAGCCTTATGGGTCTTAACAGCAACGGTAACAGTGGATACATTTTTCACGTTAAGCGGTTTTCTTGTGGTTTACACTACAGTTGGAAAATTTAATTCAAGTAAGTAGGTAGTGAGTAGGTATAATGGTTTCGTAGGTACCTTCCTGCATAAGTGCATATTCCTCTGACACCGGAATAACACGACATATTATCAAGTATAAAAAATAAATATCAGATCTGTAAGGTCATTGAAACACTAAGCAATTCTTCCTCATCATCATCGCAGGGCATAAAAAAACGAGAAATAAAAAATCACTTTTCAGCAAGTTAAGCCGACATGATTGAAAAATTTCCGCTAAAAACGAAAGTAAAAATATCTCACAATAAGACAAGATATTGAAGGAAAAATCTACTGATGATGTAAAATAAAATTTTTAATCGACCACCTGTTCTTACCGTCAGTTGGCGTTAAAGATAAACAATCATTTTCTGTATCAGAATGTCTGTTTCATTATTAATATTTTATCAATGTAGGGCGTTATCCAGAATTATTTAAATTTTTTTCCGGTTTTCTTTTGCGTTTATTCTAATAAACTATTGTGTAGTTTACAGCTTAACTTTAGATCGATCTGTGGTGTGAAGCCTGAGATATAGCTTGATTTTCATAGAACGGTCGACCGCACGTCAGTGGTAACATAACCAGTATAAACTGGCCTCTTATTCTATTGAAACCACTTATTACGCAAGGCCAGCTCAACGTCAAAATATTACTACTGCCGTGCGGTCAGCTGTACTTTAAACTCGTCACGTAAAATTATGAATACTAATATGAAAATTTAACTAAATACCAAATACCTACTTTAAGATGTTCTAACTTTTTTTAATAATTTTAGAACAACTGCTGAAAAACATACACTTGTTTTATCTGAATCGAATCCTGCGCATGTTTCCGTTGCTGGCTGTAGCTGTACTCCTAGAAGCAACATATCTCAACCGCATGTTAGATGGACCTATATGGGGTGGTATAGAGAGCCACGTTCATAGGTGCCGAACTTATTGGTGGTCTACCTTACTGTACGTCCAGAACTATATGAATCCTACGTTTACGGTCAGTTGACGACAATTTTCATTAACTTTTAGCTCCTGTTGTAATAATTTCTTTGAAACGTATTAAGTATCATCGCCATCATATCAGTCAAAATATGTGTGGCTTTTCTTGGGAGAAGCCTATATCCAAGAGTAACATCTTTCGAAACGTATAATGATTTTGAATAATGAAAACTTATTCGCATAGTGTAAGCTATACGACAATACTTATTTTCGTATGTTGTTTGCTACGAAAGCGTAGAAGGCGTAGCAGTGAATCACTGCTACGCCTTCTACGCTTTCGTACGCTACGAATCTACGGCGTAATAGGCGGCATCAGATGCCGCCTATTACGCCGTAGATTCGTAGCGTAGCTCTTGCTGGTAAAGAATAGTCTATTAAACATTCCTAATTCTAGTCCCTTTGAAAATAACAGCTAAAAGCACTTATTTTACATTTTCAGTGCATCGGTCAGACTTGGTACTTAGCCATAGATGTGCAACTCCATGTTCTGTCGCCAATAATTCTCTTCTGGGTTCTTCTGGAGAAAAAGAGGGTAGCATGGGTAGCGTTAATATCTGGTTTGGTCGCTATTCTAACAGCTTCAACCACTTACAACTTCCTCAAGGAATTCCCGTCTACTACGATGGTGTACGTATCATTTGGAGAAATTGGTTAAATATTTTCTTAACATTTTTATGACATCCTTTTTTGATGTCCATGGATGAAAGTACCTCCATTCTTTTCTAAAAATTGCCCTTCCAAAACTGTACCTAATATTATTATGTATTTTTTAATTTTAGCTCTCCTGACCGTTTGATGCATTACACGCTCTACTATTATATGAACACTTTGACAAGAGCATCGCCGTTCTTTGTCGGTATGCTCTTCGGGTACATCGTTAAAACTAAGAAGCTGGAAATGTCAAAGGTACGTAACTTTTCATAATCATTATAGAATTCATAATTTACTCTTCACGTGCAGATCGGGATCAACAAAATAGTTTTTTTTTCATATTTTATTGAGACTTGAGCACAATTGCATAATGTCAGCCTCGTAAGGTCAGTCTTATATAAAAAAAAACATAACTTAAAAAATACTATCCAAAAAGAAAATATCAATAGGTCATTCCTAATAATTCCCTCAACCGAATACTTGTGGGCGGACTAGTCGGGTTCTAGTAACTTCAGTCTAGTTCGCAACTAGTCGAGCGATCCCAACAAAAAACACGTGACTAAAGTAAGAATCACATACTCCCAAATAAATACGCAATTAATTTCATAATTAAAGACATTATTTTATAAATGCGCTAATTATGTTTTTAATCTTTTGTAATGGCTATAGATTATCGCGATAAGAACTGAGTATATTTCCTTTCCTCGCTTACGTCCGTTTTGCGATAATTATGATAATCGATTCATTCGTTCGGCGTGGATTAGGGGGCGAGGTTTCATATGATTTCATAATTATAATATAGAACACAATTTTCCTGTCTATTTTGTACCGATACGTCGTGATATCACGTGAGAACTGCCAATTTGTTTGCGAACGTTCGAGGGAGAAACTCACCGTGACGTTCTCCCTCGAACTCGATATCACGCGGCGTGTCGGTATAAAATAGCGCTTACAAATGTGCGTCCACCTTTATACAGCTGCCTACCTCTTCGGGACAAAACACAGGCGTAATTTTATGCTCAATCTTTGACACTTTCCACAGCTTGGTACAGCATGCTACTGGGTCTTGGCCTTTTCTCTGTCAACCTTCATCACGTACTCCAACTATCCTATCACACAACCGAATTGGGAGAACCAGGTTGCCGACAGTTTATACAATTCCTTCATCAGACCTCTTTGGGCACTCTTCATTGGAAGTATAATATTCGCATGCGTGAATGGCTATGGTGGTAAGTTGGAACGTTTTTAAGATAGGTATAATAAGAAGAAGAATAATATAAAGAATATTTTAAGATTTTTCCAAGTCAAGGTTGATTTTAGGGCGATCGGGTGGTAACGGTGGTTGCCTAGTGGTAGTGGTCTCAATGTATGAGTCGTAGGTCGTGAGTTTGAACCTCAGATCATAGAAACAAGGGAGATGTGCCAAGGCGCTATTGAGCTTGACGCTTTAATTTGGTCACATTGACTATAATTAAAACGTACACGCTGGCGACGTACCGAAGGCGATCGATGATAGAAATACAGTGTTTTAATTTAGTGCTAATGATGAGTGACGAATATCTACTAGTGTTAGATTGAGGGTGTGCGGAATTTTTAATGTGTCGAAGATCTTTATTCACAAGGAGCGCTTGTAATTGAGTCGCAAACTGTTATAAATGGTGGTAACAGTGGTTCCCGTGCTAATTTGAGGACTGATCCCTAGATTGCCCAATATCTTCTCCTATGTTCCAGTCCATCCAAAGGTTGTCTGGAAGAGATCGCCTTGTGCGTTAAGACCGCCCATTGTACATTTAAATTAGTAAACCTGTTTTGTATTATGATACTCATGGTGTACAATAAAGAGTATATAAATAAATAAATAATTTGCTATTGTGGTATATCTTCTTTTTTCTATGATCTGAGGTTTGAACCCAAGCAGAAACGCATCATAGGTACTTTTTATTTCATCAACACTGCTCTAAAAGTGGTGAAGGAAAACGTCGTTCACTTGCTTGCCGCTCGGTTGCGCCCTGTGTGCGTCAATGAGTGCCGTGTGCACGCACACATGCAAGGCGCCAATATGTGATAATAATAACTGGCCATCGGATTATATGCACTATCAAAATGCCAAAATACGCATGCAAACACAAAAAATGGGCGAAATACATATATTGTGAAAATAAGCGTAAATTCTAATAATAAATAATATTTTTATTGTGCATATTTCGCCCATTTTTTGGGTGTGCATGCATATTTTGGTATTTTGATAGTGCATATAAACCGATTAATAACGTTACTTCGAATTATTTTCAAATGTTTCTCTTTCAGGTCCTATTAACTGGTTTCTTTCGCTAAGTGTATGGAAACTACAATCTCGGATGTCCTACGGAATATATTTGTTCCACTACGGGCTGATGAATGCAGTCAACTTTAGTGCGGTTGCGCCTCAGTTCTTCTCAGTAGAATCAGTAGTAAGTATTAATATATCAAGTAACTTAAAGCCTTCCGTTGTTCTATCTTAATGATTATAACTACAAATTCGTATTAAAATCAAGCAAACTTAAAGCCAATGTCTGTTGCTATATCTTAATAATCATAACTAGAGATCGGAAATTTGGATGAAGATAGCCTAAACATCTTTTTTTCCCACACAAAACATGCTGCTTATGGACATGTCTTTCTGAATAATTTTTGATTTTGTCATTTGGGGATTTTTGGCAGATTCATTCAGGAGGACTTTAGATATAATTGCACTCCAATTTGGTTATGGCCACGTGGTTCGACCGCATGGTTCGATCAATCGAACAACGTGAACTTTTTTTTCCAGTTGGTTCGATTTTAGAATCTTACCAGGCGAACTACTAAACCTTAGGACCGCGTAGTTCGACTCCATAGTCGAACCACGATGACCAGTTCACCTGGTTCGATTCATCGAAATATAAAGGAATCCTAAGTTTTTATAGTCCATATTTTTATTTTTTTTATAGTCTGGTACCGTAAAGAAAGAAATCTGTAAAGAAACTGCCGAAAGCAATATCCTACAATATTATAACACCCTGGTACTTTGAAGCAAGAAATCTGCAAAGAACATTGAGAAGATTTTGCATGAAAGCAATAAATCCTATAATGTTATGACAACCTGGTACCACAAAGCAAAACGTTAAAGAAAATATTTAAAGTACCTAGTTAGCCCTAGTGTTGTGTGAAAGCGACACAACACTAACCTACAATATTATGGCAGCCTGGTACCTTAAGGCTTAAATCAAGGAATCTGTAAAGAAAATATTTAAATGAAAAGGTTCAGTGTGAAAGCAATATCCTACAATATTATGGCGCCCTGGTACTCTAGTAATCACCTAACAGTGTTTTATATGGATCAAAGGACGATCTTTAAACACGTAGAAATAGTTCGTGCCATTTACCCACTACCTATTCTGCAAGTAGTAAACTGGCACAGTATCATCAGACTATTCGTGCCAGTTTACCACTACCTATTTCTAGTAAACTCGCACGCGGGCCAGTTTTTTAGCATGCCAGTTGCCACCTAACCCGGTTCGACTAGGGTCAATTCATCGAACCATAGGTACTGAAAAAATTTCACATAGTAGTAGGTAGTCCGATTGATCGAACTATCAGCAGTCTCAAGAACACATGGTTCGATTAATCGAACCAACTGAAAAAAAAAGTTCACGTAGTCCGACTGATCGAACTATCAGGATTCTCAAGAACACATGGTTCGATTAATCGAACCAACTGGAAAAAATAGTTCACGTAGTCCGATTGATCGAACCATGCAGTCGAACCACGTGTCCATAACCTCCGATTTCCGATCACCCCCCTTATCCGATAAATCCCCTTACTAATAGACGCCTCTTAACTTTAACCACTGATTAAATATACATTCAACTATCCTTGTCATTTGTATGACAATGAATAGAGATGACAATTGACATAAGAGCTGTTTAATTTAATCATCGTCAGTAAAGGGGCAAGTTTATAACAAGTTGTGATAACAAATTGTAATAGTAGAGAAATGGTAGTCGTGCCTAGTATTTTTAGAACTCCGTGTTAAAGATACATTACCTGTAACGATTAATTAATATTCTGTTATAATTAATTATGCTATACCTACGAGTAAATATGTAAAACGCCGCCATCTTTTCTTTCAGGTGTTCAAGTTCCTGGCACACTACACGCTAGCGTTTGCAGTATCATTCCTTATGACATTAGTGATCGATGCACCTTTTTCTACGTTATTCAAGCTTTTGTTAGGAGGAGGTAAATGAATAATATACTTAATTTTATTATTTTTATTTAATTTAATAATGGGTTTGCACTTGACCGCCATGTCGCCTATGATGCGGTCCACGATGGAGTACGCTTGCCTAGAAGAAACCGATTTACTCACGACTTGAAGACACCCAGTTTGTATCGGGGAACATCCACTCTAGCAGTACATTCCACTGTTTGACGGTTTAACTTTAAAATAGTCTTAGTTGTTTGAGAAAATAGGACCCGTTTAAAGGTCCGAAATGTCCGACTGGGCATATCCTTAATATGGGGTAATTTACACGTTCCTAAAACTCAATTTCTAAACATGGACCACCCAAAGGGCCGCTTAAAACGGTCAAAAGTGGAGAACATGACGTTTCTGGAAAACTGTCTGGAAGTCCTTAAACTAACTCCAAACTCAAGTTGGCCGGAGCAAGGGTCGACAGCCGACATACTAAGCTCATAAAATATGCTATCGATATGATAGAAAAAGACAGTCAAAGGCCATTTAAACAAAAAAAATAATTACAGGTTAAAATTTTTTTTACAGGTTCAAAGAAGCCACCGAAAAAGGAAATACACGAAGTAAAAACGAAAGAGAATGATAAAACTGTGTAACCTTATTATTTATAAATAGTTATTAACTAGTAGGTAAGAACTGACGCTGTGATATTAATAAATAAATTATTTTTATAAATGGTTCCTCACAGTGTTATTTTTATACAAAACTGCTACAATTAACGTTATTTTAGATGCTATAGGAAAGAAAGAAATAAACATTTTATTCGGCACAAGCAGACAAAATTCATAACAAAGAACTTTCAATAATGTATTCTTAATGGAAAAACCCAATAACATTTTCCAATCCAGGGATCGAACCCAGGACACCCGTTCATCAGTCGGGACAAAATGAGTCGATACTCGATACTTATAAAATTATTAGGTATCACATCGGTATTTATTTTACTAGCTTCGCTCCTTTACACTAAAATAACCGTATTTCATCAAAATTTATTTCCTAGACTGTATATCTGAGAATATAAATTGTTTGCTTAGTAAGTTAATTACATAAATTCTCGTAAAGTTTTAGAGCTAATTTAGTTCCTGTGAGTTAAGTTTATTACTTTTGATAGGTTTTTATTATTATTTTAATTTAGAATTGTTTTTACAATCTACCTATCTAGTTATTTGGTACGATACAATTTAAATTATTATAAAGTTTTGTAAATTGAAAGTATTGAAAATAGCCGGGCAGGTGTATTCGAATTGGGCAATAAAGAATGAAATAGACCAATAGAATTGATATCCTCTTCCCGCCTGCGTCATCGTTTTTAACGGTGTTGGCAGTTTTCTTTCAGCACCAATTCTCGTTCACCACTTTTTAGAGTGTCCCAGGCATTACTTTAACACTTAAATCTAAAAAAAAACAGAACGTTTAAGACCTAGATAAAGTGACAGATAAGGAAGTCAACATAGCGTCGAACGAAACTCATAATAATATGTGAAACGCTGTATAAGTACCTACAAGCCCTGTACCATAAATCAGTCTTATTTTATTTCAGTCACGATCGAACCCCCTAATTCCCCACACGTAACATTTAAACTGTGTTAGCAAAATAATTCAACACATGCCAACATTTTCAGAAGCTAAATGAAAACAATAAATTTTGTTATAAAATATTTTAGAATTAGCCAGAACTATTTTAGTAGAATACGGGAAATTCTAATCTAAAATGGAAGTAATTTAATTAAGATATTAAAATCAACATGCATGCAGTGCGCGGGCCAGTTAGCACAACTGTGGTGTAACTTTCAGATTATGTCATGAACTATAATTATTTGGTGTATCAGTATGCCCAGAATATGCACATTGCACATCACGATGTTTCACTAACATAACTTAATAACACGCATGGGCGTCGCCAGGGTTTAGTATCGGGGAGATTTGAAAAAAATAAAACAGCAAAAATGTACCATGACATGAAAAGGTATATGATATTTTGGAAAAAAATTGAAATGTGAAAAATTAAAAATTTATTTTACCTATTTCGGGCGGGGGGGGGGGGTCTCCAAAACTCCCCCTGGCTACGATCATGGTTCTAAATGGCTTATAAAAATTACACTAGATACTCTGAATTCAGGAATCCTAATTAGGATAAAGGAAAGTGTGATAAGAGTCAGGAAGGCAAGCAGGCAAGAAACCCTTCTGACTGACCAGATCCTAACTTTCCTAACTCTTATCATACTTTCCTGTATTTTAACTAAGATTCCTAAATTAAGAGTAGTGTATTAAGCTCTTAAACATCACAGGTTGCTGAAAAATTAAGAAGGCATTGTCCTATAAAATCTGCAACAACTCCTGCCACCCAAAAAGTCTGGGCTCCTTAGGGCCGTAAGATCAATCGTAGTTTAAACTACAGAAGAGAGTTTAATCTCCCGCCTTTGATTGTTTTCACAAAAACCCAAAGAAACTATCGAAGACGGGAGATTAAACACTCTTCCGTGGGTAATTAGGCTACGATTAATCTTACGGCCATTATACGTACCTAACACGGAAATCTATAAGATAAATAGTTATCGCCTGCTCCTGAACCTATTCGATTTTGGCCCATCTTACTGACGTATTGCTAAAACTATTGACCCATTTGTACAGTGCCTTATCCCCCTTGTTTCAATCATCCGTGGTTGTAATATTTGGTCCCCGCTGGTCTCTCACATGGCATATTAAGCAGGAATTGGTTTAACTTCGTTTATGCTGATAGCGAGTGAATATTCATTGCGGGTGATGCATTGGTGCAGTTCTAATGTGGCGTAATATGACGGTAAATGGAATAAAAATTATGTAAACAAAAAGAAATTTCGTTGGATTGATTGAATTTGTCACGTTTGTGTATGTTTTGGAACGTAAATGGTTCGTTTATTTTAGTCGTTCCAAGCTAAAAGAAAAATAAGTGATTGACGCTTCAGTTCCTTAATTATTATTTCGTATGTTAGTAATTAATACGTTATTATTCTATGATATTTGGTAATGAGAGGAAGTACTTATCTAAAAAGGAGATTTCAAAGTGACTATGGTAGTGTTATTCTTTAATTAATTCGTAATACATATTGAAGTAATTTTGGTACAATTTTATTCTTAACGTCATAATTTCTACTTTTCAAATAAAAAAAAATATTTAAGAAAAAGTAGATAGGTACTTACTTAGAAGCTAAAGGGAATAAAATATTAAGGTTCCTAAACACTAAAGACACGAACTAAATTTGTAATACAAAAATGCACTAAAAAGCGTTTCAATCTATTTTCAATCTAGGTTCTACTAAATACACAACAGTCGTGGAAACTCATCTGACTTTAGACAAACTCTGTCCGTGTTTAAGCAAAAGCTACCCAAAGATCAGTCCTTCAACTGAGCCACAAAACAGAATGTACAGTCCGAAGCTCTGACCAATATCTAAGTCGGACAGAACTTATATGAGATAGATAGGTTCAGAAGGTTTAGCTTTTGACATACAGTCCCAATTAGTCTGGTTGATGTTAGCAAGACTGCAGTAGCAATTTAACCTTATCGAAACAGAACAACACACGGCGCTACCGGTTTCTAATCAATAGTCCCAGTTTCTGGCTTCTATTGGTATATTAGTGCTGGGACTAAAAAGTTACTCATTTGCAGTACGAACAGTAATTTTAAAGTAAAGTAAGTACTTAATTGTTATATTTTGAGTATTTGAATCCGAGAACTGCCTTAGACATGGAGTGTACAAAAAGGATGCAAGGCGTAATTTTTTTGTAACGTTACTTAATTAAATTCAAAAAAGGTGAGGACAAAGAAACCTATAGAATGAGCAAATTGATGTAACTATCAATAGGAACGTGCCATATTATTATGTCATTTGACAGCTGCTCTTTTTATTAAGATTAGCCACCAAAGTTAAAAACGAATCTACAGAAAAAGAGTCTTCCAATGGCATAATGGCTCGTTGCTATTGGTGTTTGGACCAGGTCCTATGTATTTTTGTACCTACATTATCTTTTCACATTTTTGTGGACGGTTTTTTGTTAACCAACTAGTACCTACCAGTAGTGGAAGTTCTGAAACGTCTTTTCACGTCGCTAAAGTGCAACAGTATTTGTATAACCTATATGTGTCGGGAACGGATGCCAACACAAGTTACATCTGTCTAAACTCCATTACAAACGCTACATTTGTACTAGGAAACTAGGAGTTTTGGGAGCTGCAATTTGACTAGCATCTATTGTTTAGTTTCCTAGTTCTATTACATATTGAATTTGCAACATTAGTCATTTACTCTAGGGAATATAACTAAGACTGTTTTAAGATTAATTCATAATTCTGTTTTAAAATCAATAAAAATATTAAATAAAAGAACTAACAAGTCCTCGCTTGACCAACTGGCTGTTAAAATCAGACTGTCAATGACTTGTTTCCAATTACTACTTCGTAATAAAAAAAATTAATAAGCCCAGAAATAGGCACTTTCCTCTGGGAATCCTAAGTTTTTAAATAAACTCATTCCGAAAATTCGCATACCAAAATTACGCTTAAAACTAAACGGAGTTACCCAATGTGGTTATAATAATATTACGCTATTTGCTTCAAAAGCAGCCGCCGGAATAATTTCAAGTTATTACAGCGGAAAATTAGGAGAATAAGACGAGTCGCGCGTAAAACGGAACGTGTATACTTGGTCCTTTTCAAACAACACTTTATAACGTTTCGTTGCACGGAGAAAAGTTGAAAAAATAAAGTCGCAAAAGTAAAGTCGCAAAAGTAAAGTCGCATGCGGTATCGGAAATTGTTAGTGGGCCAAGTTTCTGGCGTGTGTAGGTATTTGGTACACAGTTGCAGAGTTTTGTACTAAAATAAGCTGTTTACCTGTTCATCTGGAGTTTCTGAACGATTTTTAGGTGTTCGAATTTTGTGTTGTATATCTGGTTTTAGTGGGTACGTCACTTGTAGCAATTTCCCTTGTGAGGGATTTTACGTTTTACGAGTGTCGTTTTCTTGCATATTATATTGCTTTGGTGCTGTTCTTCAATATGTGGCGGTGCTTATGCATAATCATGAAATTTCACCTGCTTTTGGCGTTTTTATGGCTGTTGGTAGAGTTTTGGCGTAAACGATTTCTTTAATAGTCATGGTGTGTACTGTAGGCTGATTATGATGGATAAAAAATGAGCTTTGGTTTAAATATTTTTTATTTAAAAATGCCCAATTGTTATAGGCGCAGCTTCAGTGAAAAACCACATGTTTTCTAAATATACTTAGCATAAGCATAAGCATAATCGGCCTATAATGTTCCCACTGCTGGGACACAGGCCTCCTCTCTGTGAGAGGGAGTGGGCCGTAGTCCACCATGCGGGCCCAGTGCGGGTTGGTGGACGTCACATGTCTTCGAATTTTTGGTTCTAGGACATGCCGGTTTCCTCACGATGTTTTCCTTCACCGTTAAAGCAAGTGATAATTAATTTCTAATACGCACATGACTTCGAAAAGTCAGCGGTGCGTGCAGCGGCGTGCAGTGCATATAGGCAAGTAGGCAGTGCCTATCTCATATGATTCAATAAAACTATTTAAACTGTTACTACATAAATAAAATATATCAATCATGACTTATTATTGATATATAATGATGTATATTGATGTAGTAATAGTTAAAATGGTTTTATTGAACTCGAACCATTCGCCGTGGGAGGCACATGGTTAATCCACTAGGCTATCACTGCACTGCACTAAATATACTTAAATCATGTTAATTACTGTTTTCAAATTATTGCAATAAACAAATTCTAACAGCTCTACACGGTTTCGATTCTTGTAGCGTTGCTAGCAGTTCGATTAAACAATCCGGTAAATCATAACTAAAATATTTTACTGAGGCAAACGATAATTATGTACATACTTACCTGCTAGAGTATTGTAGTTAGTCTCTAAAACAAGAATTTAATTTAGAACAAGATTAAGATAAAATAACGATATATAATAATACAGAGATTACAACTAGTTGAATTAAAAAAGTCCCTGTAATAGAGGCGAACCTAACAAAACAAAATGGCGACGTGTAGTTAGGGCACAAAGGTTCTACTCCTTTCAAAATCACGGCGACAATATAGCCAGCAGGATCACGATACCCACGCGTACAGCCTAAATTATTTTAGCAAAGAAACATAATAATATCATACAAACAAACTGTATAAACTTGTAAACATTAAAGACACGAAGCTGTAGTACTTACAATATCAGTGAAGAAACTTTGGGAGATAATCCCTGGAGCCACTCAACCGATGTGGATTATTCTTTAACTTTACAAGTTGGTACATAATAGTATGTTAGCGGTAGATTATGGAGTAATTTTGTATTGGGTAAATGGGAATTCTCATTATTATTAGATGTGATGAATGCGCGTAGTTTGTAATGACAGTGTAGCTGCTACGACGTAGGCCGTAGCTAACCTCTCTGCTACGAGGTCGTAGCAAATAACTAATCCAATAAGTATAGAATAACTGCGGCTAAAGAATCATACAACGTAAAGGAGCGACATTTACTACCCCCGCCAATCACACTATCACACTATATATCCTACTAATATTATAAATGCGAAAGTTTGTGCGTGTGTGTGTGGGTGGGTGTGTGTGTATTTTTGTTACTTCTTCACGCAGAAACGGCAGGACGGATTTGGATAAAATTTGGCACACAGACAGACTATAGTCTGGAATAACACATAAGCTACCTTTCATCCCGAAAAACGCGGGCGAAGCCGCGGGCGGAAGCTAGTTTAATATACGCCGCAGTAGGCCAGGTAGTGCTGTGCCGTGATTGGCTTAACTCAGTCCAGAAAATGATTACCCACACAATAAGTGTGCGGACAGGCCGGTGCACCTGCATTAGTAGTAGGCAATTATACATATGAGTTCGTTTGTATTAATTATAGTGTCGAGGGTATGATTAAATCACAAGAAAAAAATCCTGCCCACCTAATAAAACGCAAAATAGTATATTATGCAATTAGTGAATAAAGGACGGATTTAAAGCGAGGGCCATAGATGAATCACGAGCTAGTGAAGGATTCTAACGATTGAATCACGACCGTAGGGAGTGATTCATGATGATTGAATCACGAGCGTAGCGAGTGATTCAAGTGTTAGAATCCTGAGCGACGCGAGCGATTCATGGCCCTCGATATAAATCCGTTTTATTCAAGAGTTGCATACTATACTTTATACCATGACTACGAGAAAAAGAAAGATTTAAGTGAAAATATACATATAATGAAGAAAAAGTAAAGTTAAATTGGCTTTGATGTAAACCAGCCGTGATTTTTTGGGTAGCAAGCTTTCCACCTTTCCACTATATCGGCCGCCCTCTCTTTCACAAACTCAGGTGTTAACACATCTTCATCACTAGAATGCATTTTTAATCGATTAGAACAACACTAAACAAACACAAAATTAAAGATTAAAGTAACACTAAACTTTGTGTTCGTACAACTTACAGTATTCAAAATAGCGCCAATTTACTAAGGACAGCAAAGAACACAAAACAGTTTTTATTCTAATGCTAAACTCCTTGTCGAAAATGTCGACCAATCAAATTGAATTTAGAACACATCAATATAGGTCGAATACACAGATTACACTTACACTAGATACGGCAAGCCACGACCAAGCGTGCCCTGCATGTTCGACTGTTCGTACTAAAAAAAGTCTGTTAGCTCAGTGACGCTTAGTGATTGAAACAATTCTGTTTACTCTGAGCACATCACTAAATGGCTGGGGTGAAGTTATCGTAGGTATAAAAAAGATGACACGTTCGGTTTTCATACAATCTAATAACGTGCCGCATCTAGCATAGGTTCTTTAAATCTGTGGTCGAATACATTGGTGTGTTCCATTTTCAAACATCAAAACAGTGAGTAAAAGTGCTTTTTATTCACTGTTTTCAGTGAATAAAATAAGCTTTTTAGAGTGGGAATGGTATAAATAAATAACAATTCCTGGAACTACGCAAACAGCGAGTAACTTATCAATAAATTTCTAACTTACGGCCGAGATAAAATAAAATTCCTACCACTTGCAAATAGAAAATAAATCAAACTAGAATCAAAGAAAAACGCGAAGAATGAAAAAGTGCAGCACAAGTTTATCTTGTAGAGCGAGTTCAGTTAACTGGGCGAAGTGGATTAACATAACGCTCGAAGCGATGGTATAACAAGTTACGCGCAACGTTGCAATCAATGGATGCAAGTGCAACATATCATAAAACGGGTCTTTTTGTAAAAAAAATTTGGTAGCAGTACCAGTATGTTTGTAGTGACTAAAGCAGTGGTTTAAAGTTTACATGTATTATTTTGTAAGTAATAAGTTTCTGTTGCAAGGAAAATAAAGTTACTAGTGGTAGCGATGAGACTTCCTAAGTGCAAAAAAGCCGTCATTTTCAACATCTCGAAATTAATTATTCAGCGTAGGCATAAACTATTCACTGTCTCATTGGTTTAGAGCTCAAGCGCGACTGCTGAGCGTCCCGAGTTCAATTCTTGGGTTGAGCAAAATGCTATTGAGTTTTTTTTTGGGAATTCGTAGCAGCACGGAGTCTGGATTTGTGACCGGTTAATGACAATAAGCTTGCTCTTTTCTTTAAATTTAGTTCGCGAATTTGATGAGACAGGAAAAAATATTTAAAAATATAAGGACTAACAAAAATAACTGGTGTCCACCTCCATCCTCCTTATACATGGCATTTAAAACGTATCTGAAGCCCAATCTCGTAAATACAAAATTGTTCAAAATTTAGTTCTGATATTTTGGTTCCGATCTAGTCTCAATTCCGTTTGACGTTGTCATTTAGTATAATAGAGAATAATTATCATTTGTGACATAACTATAATTATGTAATATGTATGTAAATGGTATTGAGATTATATCGGAACCAAATCGGAAATAAATTATGAACATTTTTATTTAAGAGAATTGGGCTTCTGGTGTAATGTGTGAGTACTATATACATCCGCCTGCCTACCCCTCGGGGAAACAGGTGCAATGTTATGTATGTAAACTTGTACCAATTAGCAGTTATATATATATATAGTTAATTAGAAAGAAATATAGTTTATTAGAAAAATAAAAGACAGGCGGCAAAAACTTCCACTTTTCATATAATTATGTCATTATATGGTCCTCGGGAATTTCTTGTTGTAAACATTTTCAGGAAAAACTTTTGACTCGTCACAAAGGAGGTGTTTCTGGCAAGCAAAATAAATGAAATGCAATCCTTAACGCTCGGGGTGATGGCATAACAAGCTACGTGAAACGTTGCAATCAATGGGTGCAACACAACATTTGTATGTAGGTGTGGCAGTTGTATTGTCAAAATATTTTTGTTATTTGTAACAATATAGCGTGCTTTTCTGTATTGCTACATCTATACTATTATAAAACGGTAAACAACCGTGTTTGTGTATTGAAGATTCTCCAGAAAAAACATTCGGGATACGGTACTGGGACGTAACCATGTCCAAAAAATTTTTATTTTTTGCGCACATCACGCAAAAAGTATTGAACGGATTTTGATGTGATTTTTACAGCTATTTTTACAGTCTAACTTAAAATCTATGCCACATTTCATCTAATTCTGGAGGGATGAACCAGAGATACAGCTCAAGCTCTTCGTAGTACTAGCCACCCAATACTAAGAAGGTCATTTAAAATGGGCAATTTATTGCAGTCCACGCGGAGTCTACTCCCATAATATTATACAAGCATAAATAACATTGACATACTTCAGTTGAGGGCCTCTGTGACAATCCGCAAAAGTTATTCTTCAAAAGTGGCCCAAATATTATAAGACAAAAGATTTACCTTATCTTGGGTCACACAAGGGTTTGAGAATAATTCTTGGCTCAAAAATTTTTGCGCATTCATTTGTTTTCAGTAAAACTATTTTTTGGGGCATGCAAACCCCAATCCATCATCGCTCTAAATATATTTGTATCTAAAACTGCCCTGTATACTTAATACTTGAGCAGGATTGCCTAGATTATACCTTTTTATCTTGTTTATAAGTTTATTAACTTAGGATGGTATTAAAGAACGTTACTTAATTATTAAACTGTATTTAAAACTCGATTCAACTAATCAAATAGCTTCAAATTTACACGAACACTGAGTTGGCGACCGGATTGTCTATACTAAACACACTAACAATTTATAGTGATTTTGTCCCTTTGCCTGTCTGTTTGTTGCCTTTTAATGACTAAACGGCTAAACTGATCTTGATGAAATTTTGTATGGAAATAGCATGAACTCTGAGGCGACATAAGATAATTTTTATCTGGGTATCTACATGAAGTAGTTCTCCTGAAAGGCGATTGAAACCGCGGGTTACACTTAGTTGTAAGCACACAATGAGTGTTGTCGTCCAATTTGACATAAAGAATTGTTTCCTACAACACTCGAAGGGTAGGGACAGAGGAGGTCATAATAGAACGTTCTTCCGCATAGCCTTTTCTCAAACTAGGTTGGGTTCGGCTTTTAGTTTAACTAAGTGCGGCTGAATATCAATATGTTACGTGAAGCGATTGCCATCTGACCTCCACAACCCAATTATTGGAGAATACCGTATCGAAAGTTAGACCAGTTGTCAGAATTTCAGGCTTTTGACTACCCGCAACGACTGTCATAGATTTTCGTGTGACAACCGGGACCAACTGGTTAACGGGCTCTCCGAGGCACGAAGGGTCTTGATATGTGAAGAACGGTCACCCATCCATGAGCTGACCATGGCAAGCGCAGTTTAACCTTGCCGACCAATCCATCAACACGACTGTTATTTAACCACGAGCGAACAAAACAGAACTTTCAATCTCACAAAATTGCTAGGCATCACTATTCATATGCAAATGTATGAATACAAACATAACCCCGTGGAGTCATACATCATAATGATTGTTATTACAAACGATTGAATGAAATCATGGTTCGCACACGTACTAACAATAAGTAAGATGAAAATATCAGAGATGATTGTTAGCAGCGATATTTTCCATGAGTTCGATTTCCTGTTCAGCAAGTTATTGGGGTTTTCATTAGAGCAGCCCGGAAATTGGAGTTGTGGCCGATATTTGGCAGTGTACCGCTCGTTTTACCGGCGAATAGGAAGCCATCAGCTGTACTTCTGTCTTAGCTAATTGAGTACACATAGGCATGCATTCTTACTTATAAACCATGATTTAATTTGTTCCGGGTCTGGGGTGTTTGTGTATGTGAAATTCGTGTTTGTACCTAAACGCACCCACGTACACACAGGAGAAATCCTAGTGTGGGGCAACGTTTTTCCTAGAGAAAAATGAAAGTTATTTAAGACTCATGGCATTAATTTGGTAACGTCACGGGGTTTTTATGTTTCTGGGCCATATTTATTATTTATTCTGATGCCAGTCATAGGTGAAGATCCCCCGTATCATGCCAGTTGTTTGTTCACATAAGCAGAGAGCGATGTTTCTCGAATTTTTGAGATACATTACGCTACGTAGCGTGGGCTGAAAATGTATTATTTATGTGTTAATTTTCCAGACGTTGTTTTTCGTTGTTTACAGCGTTGTTTTAGTACCTATATAGAGTTAAGAATAATATACCTAGACTTGTCTGAGTAAACACAGTCTCAATAATGGAAAATGATTACAAGAATTTAAACGTTTGTTAAAAAGATTCACCCCCGTAGCTTCACATATCTCCGGAACTATACTGTTCCGATTCTGAAAATTCTTTCATTAATAGAAAGCTACATTATCTCTGAGTGATAAAAGTTACTTTTTATCCCGAAAAAAAAATGCATGGTTTCTATAGGTTATGCGGACGAAGTCGCGGACAAAGTGCTAGTAATATATTTGTATAAACGAATATCGAACGACGGTCGCCGCCCGCCGATCAGTCACAAAGTTACAAAGAAAGTTTTGCCGCCAACACCTTTTATTGTCACTTCAATAGTTTCTACTTTTACTGTTTTTTGAACGACAAAATCGAAGTCTATACATATTTAAACGATCACATGGGAAATTATCAACTCGCTTGGCAGCAGGCGCATGGATTGTTAATCGTAGTTTGATGTTATTAGCAGTCAGAAGATCATTACTGTATAAGGCTGAATCTAAATTAGCTACACTTAATATTCACAAATATGGCTATACTGCACGCCAAATACCGCAGTGTAGCTAAACATGTGAATGATAACTTATTTTGTTGTTTTAAGCACTTATACAGGGTAAAATTAAAACCAGTGCGGATATTTTAGGAGGTGAAAGTACTCATGAATATGAACAACTTTTATTATGGGGGCGACACTGAAATATGAAAAAAAAATCTGCTGTTCCATACATTTTGATCGTGTTGTAGGTAATGCATTTTTGTAGGGAACAGCAGTTTTTTTTTTCATATTTCAGTGTCGGTCCTATAATAAAAGTTGATCAAATTCATGAGTAGGTACCTACTTTCACCTCCTAAAATATCCGCACTGGTTTTAATTTTACCCTGTAGGTATAATTATTAGTTCGCGTCGCGGCCTAAGTAGGAAAGCGATCACAGCGAGCTATGCTTTAAATCACGATAAATAAAGTAATAACATTAAACTGCACTAAAAGCATAAAAAAGTCCAAACGAAATCTTAACCTCAAAACGGAACGTAATTAAAAAAACCCGCCCATTTCCCTTTTAAAACGCCATTTACCCCAACGTGACTGAATAACACGAAGTCCAAAAGAGACGCGGATGTTGCCATTAAACTCGTACGGAAATGCATTTCAGATAGCAAGCTACCCGCAGCTGATGTGGGGTTTCAGTTTAACATTAAAGTCGAGCTTAAAACGAGCCATGCCTTTTCTCTGTTGCGGTCAGACGGACGGACGGACGGACGTTTATCCGCGGAATAGGACGTAGATCGGCTTGTTAAGAGGATAGTCTGGGAAGCTCTTTTCAGGACATTTTCAGGACACTTTTGGTTGTTGGTTGTTAAACTTTAGTTAGATTTATACGAGTGTTTTGTTTGGGGAACAAAAGTTGTGAGGTAGCAACGGAGGATTTGGTTAAGTTTTGTTAACGATGCATAAGCATAGCATAATCGGCCTGTAATGTTCCCACTGCTGGGACACAGGCCTCCTCTGTGAGAGGGAGTGGGCCGTAGTCCACCACGCGGGCCCAGTGCGGGTTGGTGGACGTCACATGTCTTCGAATTTTTGGTTCTAGGACATGCCGGTTTCCTCACGATGTTTTGCTTCACCGTTAAAGCAAGTGATAATTAATTTCTAATAGGTACGCACATGACTTCGAAAAGTCAGCGGTGCGTGCCTCGGGACCGAACTCGAACCATTCGCCGTGGGAGGCACATGGTTAAACCACTAGGCTATCACTGTTAACGATGGCTTAAATGATAATTTTATTGTTAGTGAATGCAACTTATTTGCGCGATTTTTTTTACACCAGGAACGTATAAGTTTTGTGTGTATTTTGAGTTTGTCAACGACATCCTGAATTTACCTATCGTTATTTGATTTCTATAGTACCTATCAAGAAAAAAAATTTTATAGGCAAATCTTTACCATCACCATTAGTGGACTTTAAAGGCTTTTAGACAGAGAAAGACAAGAAAAATCATGCAAATCTATTCAGTATTAATGAGTTCCGACGTTTTTGAGGTTTTGTATTTTTCTTAAACGAAATTTCTTGGTTTAGAGCCGTTTTACTTAGAAATGCATTATTTTGTGAAGAAAAACGTGATTTGGTTAGGAAATTTATCATGTCACATAGGTAATTTCATGTGCAATCCACAATCAAAACACTAAAGCAGATAATTAATTTAAGTTAGGTAAGTATAAGTATTAAATAAGATTTTAGTGTCACAAAAATATTTTACTAAAATTACTTACTTTCAATATCTAAGTGTAAATCGATCCCAACAAAGCACACATAATTGATATCCAAATCGCAAAAACTATTTTATTCACCGATTAAACCTATTCGTTCATAATTTAAAATTCTCATCTCATTTCGCAAAGCAATTACAGCTTACCGGGGTCAGTTGCACCTACATTAGTGTATGCTTAACCGTTCGTTTGCTTCCAACTTCAACACACAACACGTGCTACAAAGGGTTGTTTCACCAATCGATTGGTGCAACTGTAATCAACGGCATTATCAGTTAGTCGGAGTTAATTTTCACTTCGTA
This sequence comes from Thalpophila matura, assembly GCA_948465475.1. Taxonomy (NCBI): domain Eukaryota; kingdom Metazoa; phylum Arthropoda; class Insecta; order Lepidoptera; family Noctuidae; genus Thalpophila; species Thalpophila matura. The sequence continues at coordinate 14,119,898 of OX419182.1, forward strand.
GTTTTGTTTACTGATTGTGCGATCTACCTTTACTGTCTGAATAGTGTTTATTTCATGAATGAGTTCTCATACATTCATATTATTATACATAATCATCCTATAGAGTCTCCATTGTTGAGAGTGACATGAGTGGGCCATAATCCACCACGTGGGCCGGGCCCACTGTGGGTTTCTGTGTTTGTGCGGTAGTCCTCAATATGTAGATGTCTTTATGAAGATTGGTAGAAAATATATCTACTTACGTTTTAAGATAAACTTATTCATGGCAATTACCTATTATTGTATTATAACATGAGAGTTTAGTAAAGTCAGTAGGAGATTAAAATATGCTCTTGTTTAGATTGCCTTTCATAGAAAGTAATTGATATAATTATATTTTGATACATATTAATTTGGTGAACGCCGTAGATTTATTTCGAAACATCTTTAACTTTGATGCTGGATAGCTATTTGAACTAGTGCTTAAAATGGTGTCCTTTCTTTCAATTATTGTTAGGTGGTATGTATATATATATATGCAATATGTATATATATGTAGTATGTATTTATATATATGCAATAGAACATACCAAAGCGCATAATATAAAAAAAAAACCGGCTAAGTGCGAGTCGTACTCGAGCACCGTATCATTTTTGGAGGTATAAAGTGGAAAAAACCGGATAGCATAACTAAGTTGGTTTGTGAAGGAATTTTGATGATTTTGAAAAAACTGTACTATTTAGGAACATCGTTTTATTTTCGGTGCAATATTTGGGTCAATTCCTATCAGCTCTAATTATTTCAGATTTTTCGCTTCGCAAACCTCGGAGATAAGGGGGGGGGGGGGAATGGTACTTTTTCAGACATTTTTCATCACATGTCGAAAACTGTGAGACATAAAATAAAATTAATATGAAATGTGCAGATCAAGCCCTTTCATATGATATGCCACTTGACCTAGTAACCTCATTTTAAAGTTTCGGAACCCCACTCCGGCCCCTTTTACAATGAAAATTAAAATATTTTTTGACTTTTTTCATTTGAAATAAAGTTGGGCAAGCATTCTTTATAACTGTTCCAAATTTCAAGTCGATAGCATTAGTAGTTGCTGAAATAAGCAGGTGTGACAGACAGACAGACAGACGAAGTCGCACCATAAGGGTTCCTTTTTTACCATTTTGGTACGGAACCCTAAAAATGTAATATGGAAGTAATTACCTACTAAGATATAAACTATCAGCTTCCCATAACTGATGTTTCTTTCATATGTCATTTCAATCCAATCACCTCTGTTTTCAATAGATGTAGGTATTAGGTATAGGTAGTTAAAAACACACGACGAAAATTAACTCAAAAAAATTAAGCCGTAATCCAATAAACAAATCTTTTACCGACACTTTTATGTAGCAGCCCTAAGGGCTAGTCCACAAAACTGCTAATCGGCGCGATGCGAATTCACAACGCAGAAAACTGCGATGCGATTTTGTGTGGCAAGAGGTCTTCCCTCCCCTCCCATTTCCTCGACGGTCGTCAACCGTACTGAATGTATTTTTTTGACTAGATAGTGACCTGTGACATGTATAGTAAAAAGAGTGTTGTTATTGATAAAAAGATATAGAAAAAAAACGTAACATGCAAGAATGCGCGATGCGAATCGATTCGCAGGTTCTTGCGATGCGTCGTGCGAGCTCGTAAATTTTTGCGATGCGACGTCGCATCGCAGTTTTGTGTACAAGCCCTAAGAGACAATGTTCAACACTGGGTCTTTTTCCTTATCGTTTACGACTTGAACATCTGCTCACTAATTCAACGTTTTGTCTATTTGTGTATAAGCATACGTAGGGTTGTTACAGCAATATGTTACTGCAATAAAATCGGTAGCATTTACGATCTATTAGGGAAGTACGATATTACAAAGGCAAGCGAATGAATGGTTAAGGCGTGAGGCGGAATATGATTTAATCACAAAAATGTTTGCAGATAGCAAAAGATGTTTGTAATCCAAACTAATATTATAATCGAAAGTAACTCTGTTTTCACGGTTAAATAGGCTGAATACGAATAGCTTGAATCCTGAAACTTCATGTGCTTCGATAAAAAGTACTTATTTTAATTATTTAAAATACTTTTTATCCGGGTAGGTACATGCCCTAGGCCGAGAGTGAAACCGCGGGCCACAGCAAGTTGTTTAAAAGTATTCTAGAATATTTCTTAAATAAGTCAAAAACCCGACCCCATACCTTTATTTTTTGTATTGCATTTATTTTGTATCGTGAGTAGGTACGTCTAGAAGTATTTTAGAAACCACCCAAATAGCTTTTAATTAGATTCTTAAGCCAAGCTTACGCCTTTACGGAATAATGCCAAATTCATTTATTTTATTTTAAGCCAAGCTTACGCCTTTACCGAATAATGCCAAATTCATTTATTTTATTTTCTTTTAAAAGTTGTACAGATATCTAGCTGATGAATTTATGTCGCTCCCACTCCGAAATTAGCATGGAAATTACTTCAAGATTTGTTTTTTCTTGCGAAATCCAAGGAGCGAAGTGGTGAAAAATTCTACCAATTAGTCATTCAAGCCCTAGATCAAAGGCGACATTCCTACAACCGCCTTCCTAAAGGCCACACCTTAAAGTATGAATAAGACAAGTAACACAGTGAAAAAGTACAAACATAAAAGATAATTTTCTCCTTACTTACTTGTAGCTATATTTCTGCTAGAAAAGCTACAGAACAATTTATTCATACTTGTGTCATGCTGTCACTTGTCACAAATATTATAGAAACGTACTTTCTTGATTACCTCCAAACTACCTATTCAAAATAATGAAGGAATGCCCTGACTGTTTGTGATTACTCCTTGTCAAAGATTTTGGCAATTTCCTCTTAGACCGTTCATTGTAACAGTCACTGTGAATTTGTGAGGCCAATGTGTGTGGACTCAGTTAAAATTAATATTAACAGCATAAATTCAAATTCAAATTCAAAAGTCATTTATTCAAACTGGGCTAAAGTCAATTAGCACTTTTTGAACGTCAAAATATACATAAGACAGCCCCCAAAAACGCCCGCCCTTCACCGCTTCCTAGTGTTTTAGCTGCGAAGAAGAAACGGCGCAACAAACTCCGCAGCAACACAATTCTGTCTGTCAATTACTTTTACGTAAAAATTATATAAAACAAAACAGTAAAACTGAGATTTAAAAACAAAAAAAAAAACTAAGTATAAATACATAACAGTAAAATAATTTCCTATGCAATGATGTTTCCTATGCAATGACACCCCTCAATATACCTAATCAAAGAAATCTATAAGAAGATATAAGTGCGCACAACAAAATGCTTTATGATAAATTTTAATCGGTAATGAAGGCCGTGTGCCAGGCTACAAGTGCAGTTTAACGACAAATAAATTTTATTTGGCAGTCAAATGTTATGCATGATAATCTAGGACCAGGGGCTCGATAATTCAACAATGTGCTATAAGTAAATTAACTGAGCTCAGTCAACAAGACGACCAGTCACCACAAGCAGCACCCGTTCACGAGTATGACGCAGAGGCCAGCCATCACCTCCCTCGCCATTTTAAAGGGAAGGAGGTGACCCGACCAATGACGCCACCGCAAGCAATGACGTCTAAGGGAGCATGACGAACCTGCTGACAAGAGGAAAACTTAAAGAACTAATAAAACTGTCCGAGGTCACTAGTTAACTGCATCACACTGTTACATGAACTCTTCGTAAAAAAATAGTAAATTAAAAATTTTAAAAACCCAACTGCCAAAAAACAACTAAAAAGTTCAAAACAAGAGCACTTTTCAAGCAGTCTGATGCAGTTGGTGGCAATTATTTGTGTTAAATCTTAGATTTTATGCCACCAACTGCATCAGACTGCTTGAAAAGTGCTCTTGTTTTGAACTTTTTAGTTGTTTTTTGGCAGTCGGGTTTTTAAAATTTTTAATTTACTATTTTTATTTTTCACTTTTTAGTTTTTAATGTATGTTTTCGTAATCTTCTTTTCGAGCCCTTCATTTTGATACCCCACATGTCAATAAGCGAGAATTATTGCTTTGTTAAACAACTTTAAATCGTTATATATCCTAAACTATTATTTAAAATGAAAAATGATAAAAGAAACCTAAAGATGATTTTAAAATACCTATTCAACGACACCCCACTTGATATAGTTCATCAACTTTTTTTTTTTTCATTTTGACAATATGGCGTCTGGTTGTCGCTGTGGTGAATTTTGATTACTGTTCTGTCTTTAGTGACACTCGCAAGGTTAAGACGAATCGATTGACGTAAGAATTATCAAAATCGGCCTACGCATTTGGTCTCTAGAACGCCACATAGAAACAAACATACATACATACATACATAGACTGATAAACACATTACCCTCCTTTGCGTCGCGCAGTCGGGTAAAAAGAGAAGAAATAGAGAACAATACATTATGTCAACATTAAACATTGTAAACTAGTATACTGAATGTCAAGGTGTAAAATAATTATAAATTCAAACATCAAATTCAGAGTCATCTTGTGCCCATCACAGCGACCAACAAGATCTATCGTCTAAATATTCCTTTAACGTATAGTATGCCTTTTTAACTAGGATAGCCTTGATTTTAGTTTTGAAAGCAGAAAACGGGAGTTCTAATAAGTAAAGAGGAAGTTTATTATAAATGCGTATACCGAGCCCCAAAAAACTTACTTATAAGACAGCATGACTCTCTTCATTTAATAAATGCTTTAAAGCTTGTCTCATTAATACTCAAAAGGCGTTCCTAATGTCCTAAAGAAAAAGTTATCTCAGCTTAATTTTGGAAGTAGAACACGAAAAAAGCTTAATCAAAATAAATTAACGTCCCGAACCCTGCCCGGAATTAATTTTAGAAAATCAAAGGGTAGGTATTATCAAAGATTTTTTGAGTTGCAAAACTTTTTTGTGGTTTTCCTTAATTATAATGGACTTGATCGGTTTGGCTTTGACTGAAAGCACTTAACGTCAAATTTGATGAAAATTATGATTATTGGAAGCAAAAAATATGAAAAGGAAGTTTAAAAAAATAAGGATCTACAACTAGAGGAATGTATTTCTGTCAATTAAAATTGTGCATGTGATATAAATCATGACGTCCCAATATCATATCACTGATATTTAAATTATGGGTTAGGGTGGGATATAAGCAGGTCTTCCAAGCATCGTAAACGAATGGCAGATGATCGCCGTATACTTATAAGCTTATAACATTTATTAACTATAAATAAATGTTTGTGTCCTGTAAAGGTAACTAAGCCAACAAACACTACAAATAACATAGGTACCTATATGTATGGGTGACGTTGAAATATTATGCACACCTTTATTTTGCATTGTTGCACGACAACCTAGGAAATTTTATACACTGCCGACTAGGTTATCACATTAAATGATACCACGAATGCTACATCGCATTATTAGAACAATAACATTAAATATTTTAGTCGTGGGACTTGTTTAACCGACTTCAAAAAAAGGAAGAGGTTCTCAATTCCCCGGAAGATTTTTTTTTCTTTTTAATATAGATCTAACAACATCATATAGATATTACCTAAGTTGGTAGACTCATGACCGGCGAAAATAGTCAAAACGTTAATTAATAACAAAAGAAAATGTAACACCAAACAAAAATAAACCTAAAATTGAAATACCTATAAAATAAATCATCAAATAGTTTTATTAAGGGGCAGCGCAGACGACAGACTTTTTGTGCGATCTACTCTGCAGCGCTTTACAGCGCTCGAACAATCTGTGAAACTTAGTGCACAGATTGTTCGCAGATTGTTCGAGCGCTGCATAGCGCGGCAGACTCGATCGCACAAAAAGTCTGTTGTCTGCTTTGTCCCTAATGCCAACACCACGAACGATTTATAAAAACAATAACATGTGGTGGCGGTCGTTAAAATTTTGCGATTTATTTAGTTTAATTTTCAATTTTGCGTTGCGTAGTACAAATGGGTAGGTACTTAATTTATTTGTATAGGAGGTAGTCTCGATGTGACATTATTATGTCAACCATGAATCACAGGACACTGATTTATTATAAGTTAAGAAGTGCCGTATCTTAAGTTTTTAAAAATATACTTAACTTTTTTTTCAACTGGGCTTGTATCACCATTTTTAAGGCATCTTTGTGCTTGTTATAGTCCGATATAAAATAAAAAAAACACGTAGGTATGTACACATTCAAAGTACTACTAATCTATCTAAGGTCCATATTCCAGAACGATACTCGAGCACCCACCTCTGCTTGAGCATAGATTTAAAGCCATTTGATTGGTTGAATCTATGCTCAAGCAGAGATCGGTGCTCAAGTACCTTTCTGTAATACCGGCCTAACACTTTTGCTACACGCTCGTAACGAAAAATATTTTTTCAGTTGCATACAGATTTTCTAATATTTCCTGCGTAGAATTGAAATATCTCCAACGAGCATTTACTAATTAAAAATATATTCCAACGAGCCAGCATAAAAAAGAGTGGATAGCGAATTACACTGTGATATTTTCGTGAGCCATTTTTGTGACATGTATTTAAAAAACAAACGAAATGGTACAGAGAAATTAAAAACTGTGAAAACAACGAACATAAAATATATTTGGTGTAACTACCTCGGGTAACGACACAATTTATATGAAAATCGTACACACGTTTTTAAAAAAAATAAGTTCATGCAGCTAATAGGTATAACCTGACATTTTGATACAAATATAAAGAGTGATACTTTAAAATTATACAGGATATCAATGACAAAAAAATATAGGTGTGGTAAATGGGCTAGTTTTTTGGCAATTTCTTGCTGATATTTTATAGCCGTGAGTTGAGATCTATGTCGTGCAACTCAGTAGAACAATTGCCGCAATCTTGCAGTATAGCCCGACGATATTATAATAAAATTAAATTATGGTACCACTGCTCCATCTTAAATTACCATTTTATACAAATAATTATGTAAATATTTGCATATTTTACAGCCACTCAAAATATTAAATAAACAATCTGATTAAAGAATCAAGTGACAGCAATCTCCGCGGCTTTACCAGACTGACAATAATGATAATAATATTATTATTTCAGACTGTCCGGTATATCTAGAGACTTCCGAAAATTAAAAAGGTAGGCTTCAGTAGGTAGGTACCTTTTTTAATTTCTAACGGGGAAATAATATTTTTTTTAACTGATTTAAATAGGTAATAAGTGAATAAAAAATATTTAATTATTTTTTTACGTAATTTGTAATCACAATATTATACGCAATGCGCCAAATATACATGAAATTGTTGTAATTTACAAATGTATTCAATTTATAAAATTTAACTATAGATGCTTATCGCGTAATTACTGAATATATACCTATTATTATAACCGACGCATTTCGTATATTTTAGTAAATGTATCGTTAAAAAGCTAAATAATTCCATATTATGTTAACACAATGCAGAATGTATTTTTTGCGTATCTAAATTAGGATACAAAGTAGATTATTTATTACATACACGTAAAAAAAGATCAAAATTCTCTTTTGTCTTAAAAAATATTGCCCTTTCACCTTAAATGTATAAAATTTGACATAGTGTCGTCTTTCGTCGTTGGAAGCAACAGCTTTTTAAAATATCAAGATATGTTGGTCAACCTGTACAAGTCAATCGTTTAAAGGGCTCGCCTTAATTTTCCGCAAAATAAACAAATATATTTTATGAATACTTTGCGACATTGTTTATTGCCCATTACATTGGAGTGAGGGGCTATAAATTCTTTGTAACGTGTTATGGGCAGTAATTTGCATTGTTGCTTACAATTTGAGCTGAAATTACCGGGCTAATACGTGCTTTAGTTTTAATTTAAGGGGTTAGCTGTAAGACTGATCGTGTTGTAAACAATGTCTTGGTCGTTGGTCTGGAGGGTTAAGGAAGGGAGGCGTTTGCTGGTGCACAATAATTTTTGATGTTACCTGTAAGTGAAATCACCTGACGGGTAAGCTATCGGATTAGCAAGGAACGAAGGAACTAACAAAAGAAAGTAATTGCTTTCAATGACTGCCGTTGGGCGTCATCACAGCTACCAGATGCAGATCTTGCCTGATCCAATCAATCAGAACCCAAGGCAAAAATCCTAAACCTAATTTTACTATTACATGATTTTTACGAAGCTTTATTTCCAACGTTGAAATCACGTTCAATGTTCCATACATATTTTCGAGTGCTATGGATATTTTTGTAAGGAATAGTTGTTTAGTTTTTCGTGATTTCCAGCAAGGTCCTGTAGTTAATCGAACTTGTATTGTATACTGAATATCCTCCTTCAATACGTCAATCTTAAACAATTATATGTGGGTCATACTGTCATACAACAGTTCGTTTAGTGCAGATATGGACTTGTCAATAATACGTATTATTGTTATTCTAGCTTCCACGAGTGATGATACTTAACGACGACGATACCTCTAGCAACCTGATATTTGCCTAATATGCCACTATAACATAAAACTAATACATAATTCTACCTATGATTGATATATCTAAAAATAATGATGTTATCGGTAGAGTTTAGTATTATATTGGTCCAATCAATAAACATAAATTGGCATTCGAAATACTAGCTCTGCTACAAACGATATTAGAATAAAAACAAAGAAATTTCAGTACTATAAAACTAATACCTATGTAGGTACATGTAAAGTAGACTTGCTGCCATAAAAGATCTATCATCCGTTTATATCACTGCACATTTAAAACCACCGTGGGGAACTTTATTCCCACTATGAATTTGACATAAAAAGAATAAATATAATAATATTTATATTATGGAGGTTTATACGAATTCTCGCCTAAGCGCCATTTTATTATTTCAGTTGCTGTCGCAAACGTTTACGTTTATTTGTATGTGTCTTTTTTATGTTTTTTTTTCTTTTACAATATTCATAGTAAAGGAAAACACTCGCGTGTACGAGGTATCTATTTATTGCTAGATAACTATTTTTATGTCATAACTAACGTTGTTAGTTATTTTTTTATTAGTTTCGTCTACCCCTCTTCTGAGAAGTGGGTTTGATATTGATAAAGATATTATTTGTAAAATAATATTAACAAAATATGTATGTAGGTAAGTATTCGTATTACACAGCGATTTTCTATAGGTAGAATACGACTATAATACCTAAATGTATAAGAAGTCGGTTAAAAAGCGACGTACCTAGGGTAAGTATTAGACAAGAATATTAATAAGAACTTTTTTTTTACTGGCAGGAGTAGGTACTTAGTATGTTTTAAATTCTATCAATAACTTTCCAAAGAATAAAGAACCTAACCGTACACTGTCGGGCAAATGCGGTCAGACAATGACAGATCTTCTATTAAGACTTATTATGTTATTATATTTCAGGTAAGTATTGTTTTTAGGAAAAACAGTTGCCTACGTAAATGAATATGCTCACTGAAAGCTGAAATATGGTAATGAAAGAAGTTTTAATAAAAGATATGTCATAGTCTAACCGCACACATCACGGTAACGCAAATATTCGCATCATCGCGATGTATGTAGTCAAACTTTTGTGAAAATTTCGGCACTTCGGGCGAATCCGAAGAAACTTCATTTAATAAAATCGTGCTCACTTAAGAATATCGCAATGCAATGTGGCCACACACTTCGCCGTAGGCCGAAGACGAAGTTTTCTCGTACCGATGTTTTCGCGATGTGTGCGACCAGACCATTATTATATAAACTAGCTGTGCCCGCGACTCCGTCCGCGTGGAAGTCGGAAAATAACATGAGGTCGTTATTTCATTAAAGAACAATGATATGTAGGTAATAGGTATGCTACTTCATCATCCGCATAAAAATCAAACAATAATAATATTATGCCACCACACCAAACACCATGCAGCACACAGAATCGATCAGTACCAATGTTACTCCTAATGTTTCACCAATCGTAACGACACACATATCTGATATCATCTATCACCAATCACCACCACGCAATTAACCTATCACTAACCTATTACCAATTAACTGCAATGATTACGTATCACCACTCGCATGATACGCGTCGGCGATACAGATACGGTGATTGGATTGAACAAATACATATGTGGACCCGGCATAATACATGTTAGCAAAGTTACTCCTGACTGATAGATTTTTTGTAATAACTTTTGATAGAATGGACCGATTTTAATGAAATAAAGACTAAATGTTACCTCAAGATACTGCCTATACATTTCTTTCTACTTCCTCATAATCAATTCAGTAATATTGATTTGATGCGTGTTCAAACACACAGACAAACAGACAGACAAACCGACAGACAAACAGACAGACAAACAGACAGACATTAATTCTAAAAATGATAGAAATTTACTTTATTACTTATTTTTAGTCCCCCATATTATTTTTATGCAAATATATGCAATGTACAGACACGTGGAATTTACATTCTTATTATAAGTATAGATGTTTCGCGCGTCTCAAATATATTTATTTGTAGCACCGTGTCAGCTATTTGAATTCTCAATATTTATTGGTAAAACAAACTTGCTGAGTTTCGCGCGGCATGAAAGGGTTAAACATAAATAGATTCATGTCTAACCTTTGAGGCTTTATTTAGGATTCACTTTGAGCTTTTGCTTTTTAACCTAGGTACTTTAAAGAATGAACATCTTAACATGACCCCGATTTTTTTTTATTAAGATTGAGTGGCAAACTAGACGCCCCATATATGCTATGGGCCGTCCAGTTTGCCACTCAATCTTAGCATAATATCAGTCTATAATGTTCCCACTACTGGGACACAGGCCTCCTCTATGAGAGGTAGTGGGCCGTAGTCCATCGGGCCCAGTGCGGGTTGGTGAACTTCACATGTTTTTCAATTTTTTTGGTTCTAGGACATGCCGGTTTCCTCACGATGTTTCAAGTGATAATTAATTTCTAATACGCACATGACTCCGAAAAGTCAGCGGTGCGTGCCTCGGGATCGAACTCGAATCATTCGCCGTGGGAGGCACATGGTTAAACCACTAGGCTAGGCTATCACTGCACTACTGTAGTGTGGCTACAAAAAATTAAGAACCACTGCTTCAGAGGGTAAAAAAGAACCAGACAAGTGTGAGTAGGATCCTCAGGGTTCCGCACAAACTTAATTATGTATGTTGTAAAAGCAGCATTCAAAGACTCGAAGGTTCAAGAAAAATGTGATTATACATACATACACCCTAAAAATAAAGAGTAGGATGCGAAACAGTTCAATACTCTTTGTCAAGGACTACAAATAACAATTATATTACTAAGAAGATAATATTTCAGATCTTTTGGAATAACAAGAAATGTATCCCAATCAAGTAGTATTACTTGACCTACGTCTAGTGAGAGTTATATATCTTATTGAATCTAGCAGTAATAAATCATAGCTTATTATTTTAGGGTAGTAAATAAAAGTCAATAAAGACAATGGTTTATTGTGGTGGTATGTATTTCTTCGAATAGGTATAGGTAGTAAGTAATATTATAGGTATTGCCTAATGTAGCCAGGGCAGGATTTAAAGTTGTGGAGGCCCTGGGGCAATAAAAAATTAGAGACCTCAAACAATTTACGAATCAGACGAAAAAATATTCACAGTTTTTCAATAGTATGTACCAATTTATTTCAATAAAAAAATGCTTTTAACGAGTAGAATGAAACAAATAGTTCATGTTTTGCATAATCCATAAATTTTCGTAGGAATATGCTTAGAAATGTTTTTCAAAAAATACCATGTCAACTTTTTTCACAAAATTTTACTGATCTTATCTAAAAAAAAAATCAAGTTGTGGACGCTGCTTTCTTGTGGAGGCCCCGGGGCCACAGCCCCTGCTGTAACCCTGCCCTAAATCCAGCCCTGAATGTCGCAACTGACTTGATCTCATTATCAGAGTCAAGGCCAATCAGATGTAAGGACGTGAAAGCACAATCAATCAACTACGCCGCTTGTCCTCGTCAATCGATCTACAAGGTTAAACTGCTCTCGTTACGGTTATTTGGTAGATGGTTTACCATTCTTTATACCGGAGAGCTCGTTTATTCTTGAGTTCATATGCTGTAAGGCACTCGGTTCTAAATCATGGTGTATCACTAATTCCTAGATCAAATTTTAGACCAACTTAAAGGATGGTAACTACTTATTGTTTTATGGCAAATCATAGATATGTTAATATTTTAATACGTGAAATACTTTGTATGCATATTGTGCATACGGAACAGTGTGAGATTTGGCATAGATAAAGATTAAATGGAAAAGGAGTGCAGAAAGCTATAATGTTCGTAAAAATACATTAAATTTTGGTTGAATTTCGACCATTGGGCGACCATATATACTTTTTATTTTGTCTGAAAAAAGCAAGACCGTTTCAGGGAAAATTTGCTGCGAGTTCAGCAAGTTATCAATAAAAAACAATCTTGTATCCTTTCTCAATGTAAAAAAAGAAACAACGTCTGTAATTTATCATAGTGGCGCTGAGCCGTGACCAGAGATAAATCTGGCTCACAAGTACAAAAACTCACACCCACGCAGTAACGAGATAGTTCCCGAGACAAATTATTGTTCCGTTTTTCATTTTCCGGTCCCCGTTATAATAGGATTACTTTGCTCATTGCATTCAGCTGCTAGTTAGATCCTTGAGACCAATCAGGGAGCTTACCACAAAAACTCTAAATAAATAAACACCAAACCTTTTTGCTACACATTGCTTTCTTTCTTTGTTAAGATTATCAAAGAGTTGGTTAAGACCTGGCAATGGATTAATCGCGTGTCCAAAAATCGGATGGCATAAAGTCCTGTGATGTACGGAACTCGCACGACCCTTTCTCGGGTGGGCAAGCCCTGATTATCTTCAATCAACATATTCCATGGGGACTGAACCGCATTTTCGTCCTAAATTGATATTAATTTATGTAGCTAAGCCTCTATGAGAACTGACCGCATTTTATTACTATTTTCTGCACAATTTGGCTGGAACAAAGTCAAAGGCTTGGATTATCCTCGATTTTGGAAAGACTTGGAGGTATAATCGTGCGTATAAAAAGAAAATAACACGCATTTACGTGTTACTTCCAATAAAGTACTCACTATATTAAGAGACTGGGGTTTCCTGTTGTTCTATAGTTTTTTTCTGTATGGTTCCGAAACCGACCGTTCACAAGGTTTTGGTTATACTGAGAAAATGTATTGTTTTTACGAGCAATCATTAATACCCTTCTTGAGAAAAACGAAGGCTTATATCGGTCTCCTTCCGACTAGAAAGGTGGTATTCCTTCTTTGGGACCATGTTGTCAGCAGAACCGGGAATACTAGATATATACGGGATAGAACTAAGTCCGGAGATTAACTTAAATAATGTATTTACTATGTACTCTTTTTAGGGTTCTAAAGGAAAAAACGGAACTCTTATAGGATCATTTTGTTGTCTGTCTGACCCTTTTTCTTAAGAACAGGTAGAGGTATCAAGTTAAGATTAATATCAAATACTGAGGTCTATGGTCTCGTGAGTCTTACTCCTACTTGTCCAGTATTTTTTTCAATTCTGAGTCTTTTTACGATCGCGCATGATGTGATTATAGAACTGACAAAATAAAGGAGTAGGAAAATAAATAGGTACCTATAAATAAGAGGTGTAATAGTAGACGGCAGCAGTTGATAAATACTTAGGTCGTTAGATTAAGACATCTTCAGAACACATCAATCTAGACCCTCGTCGGTATTTCGATCCTTTAGGAGCTAAAAGCTTTTCTATTTATGTTTTTCTTTTTAGGATACGGCGATAGGGTTTCAGAATATTGTGAGAATTCTTAAAAAAAAACAACTAAAAAGTTCAAAACAAGTGCACTTTTCAAGCAGTCTGATGCAGTTGGTGGCAATTATTTGTGTTAAATCTTAGATTTTATGCCACCAACTGCATCAGACTGCTGGAAAAGTGCACTTGTTTTGAACTTTTTAGTTGTTTTTTGGCAGTCGGGTTTTTTTAATTTTTAATTTACTATTTTTATTTTTCACTTTTTAGTTTTTAGGGTTGCGTACCAAAATGGTAAAAAACTATTATTTAAAATGAAAAATGATAAAAGGAACCTAAAGATGATTTTAAAATACCTGTTCAACGATACCCCACTTGACATAGTTCATCAACTTTTTTTTTTTTCGTTTTGACAATATGGCGTCTGGTTGTCGCTGTGGTGAATTTTGATTACTGTTATGTCTTTAGTGACACTCGCAAGGTTAAGACGAATCGATTGACGTAAGAATTATCAAAATCGGCCTACGCATTTGGTCTCTAGAACGCCACATAGAAACAAACATACATACATACATACATAGACTGATAAACACATTACCCTCCTTTGCGTCTCGCAGTCGGGTAAAAAGACTTTGATCTTGATAGTATTTTGCGGATTGGTGACAATACGGTATTATTATTTACTAGTTTCCGCCCGCGGCTTCGCCCGCGTTTTTCGGGATAAAAATAACCTATGTGCAATAGCACATAGGCTATTTTTTATCCCGAAAAACGCGGGCAAAAAAACACTGGTCTAGAATACTAGACCAGTGTTTTTCAACCTGGGGGTCGCGACCCCCTGTGGGGTCGCAAAGCCTCCATTAGGGGGTCGCGGAAGGTCGCGAAGTCTCGGTAAAAAACAAAACTACAAGGTTTAAAAATATTTTTTTTAATTATGAAAATGCTCTATTATGACATTAGTAGGTGCAGATCAGCAAAAATATAAAGAATAGAGAATTAACTAATTTCTTCCATCGTGGATCCATTCTTGCTAGGTAGGTACACATAGAATTAAAACATTTTCAAAATTTTGGCGATTTCTCTGTTTGCTTTTTATTTGAGCCATCGTCGAAAATGTCAACTTACACAAGTAGGAGGTTGCAAATGGAATCAAACACTTCAAAGCTTCTGTGGCTAATTAACGTAATGTTGTACGGATTTTATATTTGTGATACAATACAGTTACAAGCTAGATGTCTCTAGCTTGTATTTTATTATGCGGTGGATAGGGGGTCGCGAAATATTTGTACTTACCAAGGAGGTCGTGAGATGAAAAAGGTTGAAAAACATTGTTCTAGACCAGGGGTCACCAATTAGTTTCGCTCGGGGTCCGTTTTAAGAAATGAAATGACCATCGCGGTCCGCACAACATTTTATATAACAAAATATTTAATAAACAAATGTAATAACGGAAACAACAAAGGTATTTATTTACTTCCCCCGGCCGTTTTCGAATTGATGTCAACAATGATAATGCAGGGGATAATTTATTTTTTAATTACGTACTTTGTAGTGCAAGTTACTGTGTTCTCGCAGTCCGCACAAAATGGGTCTGCAGTCCGGATGCGGACCGCGGTCCGCCATTTGGCGACCCCTGTTCTAGACTATAGTCTGTGTGCCAAATTTCATCCAGATCCGTTCAGCCGTTCTGGCGTGATTGAGTAACAAACATCTATCCATCTGTCCATCCAAACTTTTGCATTTATAATATTAGTATAGACTAGTAAATAGATATCTATTTACAGCATTTTTATTTCAGCAAGTCGACTTGCTGTGAATATTTATATGGTGCTTGTCTGTTGCGGCTTCTACTTGGTGACTTCGTCCCTTAGGTTTAATTCCGTGATTTCTGTGAAATAATAAAAAAATTCAAAAAGAAAAACAGTAGGTATTAGATACACACTATTATTTATAGGAATGCGTTAATTACTAATCAAATAATTTTAAACAATTTAAATATCATCAGTTAAATCTATAAACCATTATAGCATACTTATCACCATCAATTTTGTATTAATAATGACGTGGAATATCCGTGCTGACATGACAATTAATCACAGCAATCTGTCAGGATCGACTCCCCTTTCTAACCGGGGTCACATCTTTGTTCAAGGTTCAACAAGACCATTTTGTAATAAAGTAGGTATTTTTATTATTATTATTTTCTAATATTGTAGTGATTAAGAGGATTTATCTATGGGTACCTACGTAGTGTCATGTTTATCTCGTGAATGTTAACATGAGTAGGTACCAACCAAACTAAGAAAGTTTGGTTTTGTAAATAACTCGTTTCGTCACAACAATGTTAGGTACCTACTTATTGCCAATTTTGGAGACGAATGTAAAATTTAAATGTGCTGCTCGCACGAAAAAAAATCAATCGTCTCAATAATCAAATAAATAAAAACAATCAACTTGCAAATCGCACGTTTAAAAATAAAATAAAAGTTATGTTTATTGTTTTAGAAAATAAGCATCATTTACTGCCTAAGATTCCCTGTGTTGTGTAGGTACCTATGTGTCGATTTCCATAATATTAAAATAATGTAATAATAAGCTTGAGAATTTAAATGTCCTTATAACAATGCAATTTAAACATCCAAGAAGAAATATAGTTACGACACAATTCAGTAGACACGATAATAACTCCGCTCCTCGAACGGCCGCTATTATGAGAATCCCAGGCTTATATCACTCACATTCCTCAACCAGCCTCCACCATTTATCTTCCACTGCTAACTTGGTTCTTCCATATTCACAGCCTAAAGACCAAAGGTCAAGCACTTTATTATAGATACCATTTGGATCGAAAACAATTCAGCATTGCTTGGCGCTTTCCAAAAACCAAAAAGTTAGGGGACTTGATTTACCGCTCCGAGCCAAAGTGCAAAATTAAATCGTACTAAGAAATGTTGTGAAAACAAAAACAAAATAATTTATTAAGGTTTGATTACAATTCTGGTCGCGTTCGTTGTTCAGTTGAAGCAGAAAAAATACAAAGTTGAGTAGTTGTTTACGAAAGAGCTGCGTATACCCACCCAGTGTTTATTAATTTATTTACAAGCACGCACGCTGCCCTGGAACGGCTCGATTTAATACTTGGTATATTTTTTTTCAAGCTTGATAATAGGAAGAAAAAGTCGTATAATACTTACAATATATTTTATTATCTTAATTTTGATTTGGATCGCAGAATGATTTTTATGATATTTATTACAAGAAATTAACGAAGCAATAGAATCTGAAACTTATGCGGACCGTGAAAAGGTATTTTTAATTGTTTACAGACCTTTTTTTATTTTGTTTTTGTACGTGCCTAGTCCTACAGCCTACGACCTAGCCACAACATTTTCTAGTTTAAGATGTAAACCTTATTTCAAATAATCGCTGAAATTTTCACTTAGCGTAGATACTATATGGCATTTCAGTGAACAGCAGAAACAGTAGAGAGTTTTGCTATATTGAATTTTGAATATAAAATCTGTAATTATTTTAACATTTTCCCAACAACATTTTGAACAATGGTTGCCCTAAACATAAACGAAGTTATTGTTTGTCATTTATTAACAGTTAAAATTTACCAAAAACACGAAATGGACGTTGCGGAAAAAAAAACAGAAACACATTACACTAGATAGAGATCTGCGTAAACAAAAATATAAAATGTTATTTCACAAACTCACTTCTGCAACCAGTTCAACTATTCACAAATTAAGCGAAAAGTAGTACTGTATTGAAATGGTAACACGAAAAACAAGCATTCAACTCTTTATTTACTCTTCCCGCTTTAAAACGTTTGTCCAGATTTTATCCATTACATTTTATTCGAAACGTCAACCATTGGAAACGCTTTAAAAACCCATTCATTGACGCTTAAAATCCTTTTTACAGATGACCAGCTAATCGGGCGAATAAAAAATAATTGCTACAGTTCGACCCTTTTATTGTGACAATCACCATGTAGGTCACATTACAGAGATATGAGGACTTTTTTTCGCAAATGTGCCCCAAAACAGGGCCACCTCTACGTTATCACAGCAATTTAATGGGAGCATAAAGTTCACATTACATCACAATTGCGTTCACAAATGTACTTGAGTCATATGTTACGATTCAAACCTCACTTAACTAAAGGAGTGTTTAGCCCAGAAGGGAGTACTACCTAGGTTAATAATGTAGACAGTTTTCATTAGGCCCTCGCATATTTTATTTGGACCTGCCGACGGTTCGCAAATTACTCGCATAAGGGCCTAAAACCTCGTTTGTCTTGTACGAGATAATTTAAGAGGAAATAATTTTGCAAGACAGACTAATTAAACCTGAATTAACTAACTAGATAAATATAAACAAGTGCCGAGTAGTTAAAATAGGGCTATGTGTTTAATGAACATTCCTAATGGAAATATATAAAGCCGTTGTTTTGTTAAACTGAGAGGCTGAGTAAGCCTCGAGCTCGCTCTTGAGAATTAGATGAAGGAAGTCGATTGAAATCGAATTGTATCGTAAATTCAACATGATTTCGCCGGTACTGAGTGTTCTTTTAAAATTAAGATTCCTTGTTTATTTTTTCTTATATTTCTGATTGCGCCAGTTTACTCAACATGTATAAAAGATCACATACCTATTTAAGTTAAATGAATAAAATATCAACGTAGTCATATACGGACCGAACTGATACCCAAATTGATGAATTTGTCAGCCTTCGCATATAACAAGAGCTTCACAAAACCAATATTGTATCTTTTTTCTTGCAACAGAAACAGAAAACCCGATGGAAGCTTAAAGGTGCTCGACAAACAAAGAAATTACCATATCATAAATAAGTCTCATGGCGCTCTGCGGATTCACAACTGATTCAAAGCCTTGCACCGAAAGCTCAAGATAATCAGCTTGAGAAGTATCGGATCCTTGAGTCTTTAGTAAAGAAAACCGCACTGTGGTGTAATAAGATCACGGAACATTATCCAGAAAGGAAAACAAAAACGCTATACAACACGACTTTTTTATGATTTAATGGCATCATAGAGTTACGGATTCCACCCAAAATTGTTTGCAGTAACTTGCCCCTCTGCTAATGCAATTGTCACAATCGTGTCAGAAGTCAAAATTGTCTCTCAATTACATCGTTTTGACCAATGACGAAAGAGAGTCTTACTCTAAGCCAATGAGCGCATAGGTTTTAACAGTTAGGGTGTCATTATGACCCCATTCTTACACAATACGGTAGTGGACTACTATTAAAAAAGTACAAATAAATTATTTTATTCCAAAGAAGGAATAGGAATAACAAAAATGTTTTAAAAAAAATATTTTATCACAAAATGGAAAACATAGACGCTTTTAAAGTTTTTGGAGGGAGTATCGCTCCGTCTTTGTCGCGCGAAGCGGACATAGGTGGTGTTACGTCACTTATCATGCATGCCGTCCGTGTCTAACAAATCATTTTAAAACGCCTATAACTTTGCCAATTTTGTAGATGTTTCATCGGTTTTTTTGGTGTTAATTATCTTTTTTCAAATAGTTTACAGATTCACAATAAAAAAAAAAATTCAACATCCCTGTTTGCAATAGCAGAATTGGAGCCCTGGAGAGATACCACTTTTCAACAAATAAAAGGTAGTTGAATTGTTTAACTGTGCCATTGGCTTGTCTGCCGAGCTTCTGATTACCTCTAGGTACTTACTTACAATCATTCAATTGATTGTCATAGTTATTTTTAGGAGAAAAGGCTCGACAACTTCATGTTCTCCGAATCATGCAAGGGTTTTGTGTAAATAACGGCGACCTATCTAAGGCAAAGACGCGGTTAGTAAAGACTGAATCTTAAGGTGAATTAATCAGTGAAGTATTAGCCATTTGGCTACATGATCTCTCTCATCCCCAATCTGTATGTAATGCAGTACTTTTATCAGCAAAAAATGTTTTCACGATAATCGGATCCATTTGAGATAAGGTTCTAAACTGCCTTTAAGGCTTAAATGCCGTTAGCCTGCCATTTTCCTTACCTAGTCAAAGAATTTCCTTTGTCTCGATTTAACTAGATACCCACTTAAAAAAAACAGGTTTTAAAAAAACCGACTTCCAAAAACTACACTAAAAACTATGAAATAAAAAGTTAAAACTTCCATAATTAAAAATCTAAATGTATATTGAAGCCGGCGGGGCCTTTTCAGGTTTTTGCCTCTCAGTCTTTAAACAGGAAGGGTGTGCGCAGTGTGTGCACGTGGAAATTAAGATTTTATTTCACGGTGATCTGAAATATAATTTATAACGATGTAGTAATCTCCATTCGCTAGTAATGGCATCGCGGTTTAGAGGTGATGATTTTTTTGATATATGGAATGGCAACCCTGCTTTGACACTTCTTTTTTCGCGCGTTCGCGGCATCGCATGCAAAAATGGTTTCGGAAGAAAAACTATTTAGAAAATTGTGTAAATCCAGTAAAAAGTTGAAGCAGCATCATCGTAACAAATGTTGGAGTCACGACAGTGAGCGGAACCGCAGTCGCAGCCTTAATTGACGCAGTACCTACCGACCGTGAGCGGAGCCCCTTGCGTACCGATACTCCGGATAATGAAGGTAAGTCTTTTTGCAGGATTTACAGTGCAACGAAATCAAGGAACGTTCCTGGCTATGTTAACGAGCATATATACCGTGTTGGTACGAGATACTTTAAACACGAAGATCAACTTTGGTACGAGATACCAACTTTGATGTAAAACAGAATTCTGTTGTCGGTACGAGATACCGATTCTGCTGCTTGCACAGGTCATCACATGCGCATTTAACTGTACGAGATACGGTATAATGCAAGCAAAATGCTCTTGAGAAAACCTCCAAGGTTTTTCTCATATTTCAGATGAAGTCATCGGTCAGTGTGAATTCATCCCTCAAAACTTGGCCCTTGGGGATCAGACTGAGACCCAAAATGTCCAGACCCGAGAGGTTGAACAACAATTGGAACCGCCAGAAGCAGAATGAAGAGTCATTACAATTGCTGGGCCAAGAGTATGAAGTGATCCAATAAAATAAAAAAGTATTATTACCTAAATAATGATAATTGTAAATGTTGGAACTAACATATACATATAACATGATCTAAGATGGGGAGAGATGACATCCTAAAATTGCATAATTTGCCTGTAATCTGTCAACTTCTGGATGCCTACTATATGAAAAATAGGGGCAGTGATCTCTGAAAGTGGGAAGATTAGAGACAAGTGTATTGTTTACCAGCAGAAACAAATGGGTACTGCACCAATTTGTAGACAAGACCATGTCAAACATAATTAATGACTCTATAGAAAAAACATGCTCAAATCTCAGTGGAAAAATTGAAACTAAACAAGAAGGTCACTAGTGGCCCCAGTTAGACATTTCCTAGAAATGACTCATAATACAACCAAAAATGAACTTCTCTATGGAGAGCAGCTAAGATCACAAATAATACATAGGAAACAGGAGTGTTTCATCCCAACAAATGAATCAGCACCAACCAGCCAAGCCGATGACATGAGGTGGGCCATGAAGCCAACCACAGCCTTCGCACCACAAGATGACCTACAACCCACAGCGTTCCGAGAGAACCCGGGGTGCCCACCACAAACTCAGCAGGACATAAGGTACATGCTGCCAATTTAAAACTACTTTGCTTTTTGGATGTCATTGAAAAATGACCCCATTATATTGTAGTGAATTAAAGGATATTATATTCCTTTTATGTCTAATCCTCATCAAAATATAGCCCCTAAAAATAATTTATAAAATAGTAAAAATCTTTTACAGTTGGGGGCTATGACACCATGCTGTCATACAAAGAGAATACATTTCAAAGATTTTATTTGTACCTAAACCTAATGGCATACAAATATTTATACTAAATATAACATAATACATATTGGTACTAAATCATTTGAATAAGTTCATAGAAGTTAGCCATTAACCACAGAGGATAATATAAGGACTGCAATAAGGTTAATTGATCATGATTATTGTATGTGTTACATAGATCTTATGGTAGGTATCATACCTATTAGCACATAAAGCCAATGAACATAGGGAGTACCTCCATTTTGAATTTGATGAAACTTTATATGAATTTACAGCATTACCTTAAGGGTTGTGTATGGCACCAATTGTGTTCACCAAATTATTAAAACCAGTGGTTGGTAATCTAAGAAATTTAGGCTCCCTATCTACAATCCATATTGATGATTATTGATGTATCGGCCAAACATATAATATTTTTGTTCGGAAGTGCTTGGGCTTCATTATTAATTTTGAAAAACCAACACTTTGCCTAGTAAATATTGCAAATCTCTTGGATTAGAAACCCCATGTCATTGTACCTTGAGCTACCTTTGGGAAAATGAAATATAATTATAATTCCTAAAATTACAAAATGCTAAATAAGAGAATTTGCTAAGTTACTGGGCACTTTAGTTGCAGCATGCCCAGCCACACTATATGGTATGGTATATACAAATACTTGGCATTAACTAAATCAAAAGACTAAATCATCAACTATATTATGTTAATGTCAGACCTCCAGTGGTGGACGGATAACATAACGCATAACAGCAAACATTTTAAGCCAATAAATCTCGATTCACATGTGTATCTGTATACAGATGTTTCTCTATCAGGTTGGGGGTTCATTGCAATGGTGAGAGTGTTGGAGTCCTATGGTCATAATCAAAATATCACATATACCACTGAGACCTAATGGCTGTATATTTTGGCTTAAAATGCTTTGCAAAATCAAAAAATAACTGATATTCTTCTTCGGATTGACAACACCACCACCATAACATGCATTATTAAAACGGGTACTTAGGGTTCAATTTCCACATCTCAATAATGTTAGTAGAAAAATATGGGATTGGTGCAAAGCTATAAATGTTCATATCAATTCAGGCATCTTACATAAAATCTAAAGATAATTTTGCAGATGAGGAATAAAGAAATTTGACTAACATTGACTCTGAGTGGGGATTATTAATAGAATATGCATTCAATCAAATTGAGAGAAGGTTAGGCAAGCCAAGTACCTACCTATTGATTTATTTGCTACCAGGATTAACGCAAAATGCTAAAACATACCTGTGTATCATGACATAGAGACCTATATGTATATGCATTTCAAATAGATCCCTTTACACTACACTGTAGCAACTAGATAGATAGATAGATAGAATATACTAGGTACTTCTTTTAGGCATTTCCACCCTTTGCGTTAATTACAAAATGTCTAAAAAATAAAAAACGACAAAGCTAAGGAGACTTCCCTGTGGACTTGTCAGCCATGGTACCCCATTGGCAAAAATGTTGATGGGTACAAACCAGCAATATTTCAACCTGCCGGTTAATTGTTCTACCTACTAACTACAATTGTTACTATGCCCTTCCAGTACAGAACACCCATTGAGCAGTTCACTTACTCTGGCAGTGAACATCTTCTGCGGGAAACATTCAGATGCAGAGGTTTGCCAGAAGGCTCACAAAATATTATGTTATCATCTTTTTTCACCAGGTATGTTAAAGCAATACAACACAACATGCAAGAGCTGGTAGTCATTCTGCAAACCCCACGGGATAGAAATCTATACAGATTCAATACCGGATGTAATAAATTAACTCAATGAAATAATAAAAGAAATCTAGCCTACGGCTCGTTAAATTCTGCTAGATCGGCACTCTCCCTTCTGAATAAATGAAGAGTTTGGTAGTGACGATCACAGGCATAAAGCTTTTCTTTAAAGGCCTTTATAGAATTAAACCCACTTTGTAAGTATGTTAATACTTGGGATCCTTCGATAGTGCTAAGATTCCTGACAAATTAGGCCGTTAATAAGGATTTAAATTTAGGAAAATTAAGTAAAAAGCTTGTCACTTAATTAGCTCTTGCTACTGCTCAAAGGGTGCAGACTTTGTCGGTAATTAAAATAGAAGATACATCCATGTATCAAAACATTATACATATAGGTACCTACATAAAAATTTCTGATCTTATAAAAATATCAACTTCATCACTTAAATTACCATTTTGTGACCAAAACCCCGTAGTTTATCCAGCTAGAGCTTTAAAACAAACATTGGGCAAACATCAACTATTAGGAATGGTGAAAAATAGGTATTTGCTATTAACTAGTAGACAAATTAATAAGATCCAAACAAACAATTAGAAAGTGGATTAAATCAGTCATGAACATGAAGGAAAGCGGAGTCAACACAAAAATATTCACCAATAATATTCACAAATATTAATTAATAAATTAAATATTTACCATTAGGAAAATGGCAGGTTGGTCGGACACCTGTCTCACGTTTGCGAAATTTCGTGATGTA
This sequence comes from Thalpophila matura, assembly GCA_948465475.1. NCBI lineage: Eukaryota > Metazoa > Arthropoda > Insecta > Lepidoptera > Noctuidae > Thalpophila > Thalpophila matura. Next base: position 14,144,073 of record OX419182.1, read on the forward strand.
CCAGTTAATTGCTCCACATGTAATGTTCCACATGACAGCTTTATTAATGCTGTCTTTACTTCCAACATAAAGATATACCTACCTAGCTTTTTGCGTTCACATAAAATAAATATAGGTATAACGTTTATGTTTACCTAACGTTCAAAGGTTTATTGTTAATTATATTTTCAAATATTTAAAAATAGTGTTATGGTTTAGTTATGACAACGGTAATTGGCCAATTATTATTTATAAGTACTTTGTCTAATAAATTTTACCAAAGTATTTAATTAAGTTATTATGATACAAGATTCATAAAAATATCAAGAAGAAATATATAAAATATTATTTATTTTGAATAATAATTATTTCTAAGCTAAGCTACCTAATGGAGCTTTTCTTTTGAAAGTTTATGTAATTATTGTGGAATGTTTTAAGTTATTTGCTATTTGATAAATACTGATTAAGTATATAAACTAAATTCAGCAGAAGTGCTAATAATATTATGAGTACTTAAGCAAATACTCAAACCTCAAATAAAAGTTGCTTCTTATAAAGCTGTTTTCTCCTTTTAGTCAAAATAATACTAGCCCATGTCGACTTAATACTCTAAACAGCTACATCGTTATAAATTATATTTCAGATCACCGTGAAATAAAATTGAATAATCAGACGAACTTACCTTAAGTGAAGTCCGATTATAATTTTATGAACGGTGATCTGAAATATAATTACCCACCCAGCCCATCCTGTATTGGAATAACAGTCCCTTGTCGAATGGGCCAACAAAGCAACGCTATCTCTAAAAAAGTGTCAAAGCAGGGTTGCCATTCCATATATCAAAAAAATCATCACCTCTAAACCGCGATGCCATTACTAGCGAATGGAGATTACTACATCGTTATAAATTATATTTCAGATCACCGTTCATAAAATTATAATCGGACTTCACTTAAGGTAAGTTCGTCTGATTATTCAATTTCCTTTTATTCCTTGTTCATCTGCAATTTTGCTTATTTTCATTCTAGGCCCCGCCGACTTCAATATACATTTAGATTTTTAATTATGGAAGTTTTAACTTTTTATTTCATAGTTTTTAGTGTAGTTTTTGGAAGTCGGTTTTTTTAAAACCTGTTTTTTATTTTTAACTTTTTAGTGTAGTGTAACATGTCATGTTTTTTTTTTATAATAATACCTTACGTATATAAAAGTACCATAAAATCATGGGTAGAGCGACTTTAATAATATACTGCCTTTGACACACATTTTGTATGTACTTTTACCGAGATCGATTGCTTTCAGGAATTTAAATAGGTACTTACATTCTAAGATATTTATGGATAAGTACGTTTCAGTAATCGAAAACAATGTTTTTTCAGCAATAGGCTCTTTCCTTAACTTTCTATCAAATAAGACTTGAACATAAAAAAAGCTGTGTGTACTATACACCTCTGCCTAATCTTGCGGAAAATACTAGCGTGATGTTATGCATGTATAATATCGAGATCGATTGCGTCCAGGAATTCGTGTACCTACATAATATGACTTTTTTATTATCGTCATGATGTCATCGATATACACGAAAAATTCCGTTTATTGAAGCTGGTTACAAAACTATTCAACCTAAGTTAATACAATTTATATGGGACCACCTCGCGAGCTTCTTCTACCATATGAAAAAAAAATCACGTAAATCGGCTCACAGATCACAGAGTAATCGGTGTACATACATTAAAAAAAAAAAAAAAAAAAAAAAAACAAAAAAAAACCAACCGAATGCAGAACCTCCTCCTTTTTGGAAGTCGGTTAAAAAGGAAAATCCATTGCTAATCCTAAAACTAAGAAAAGACTTTGAAATTGTTGATTCCCGTTTGTTTTCGCGCAGAAATACTACATAGCAGTAACAAAGGAATGTATTTCACGATCACCCACTTTAAAATAAATAACAAGATTGGGATAAGATAACTTAATTCCGTTGTATACAGTTTAGTTTTCTCTGCAAATCAAATTGTTTTATAACCTTTTAAATTCTTTTGTCAGTCTATAATTATCCTTATTATCCTTTCCTCATGTGTAAATACAGTACCTACCCAATTCTAGTTTTATTTGATTCGTATATAAAATGATTTATTGACATGGGTAGATAGTTATTTTTGTGATTTTTTGACCCATTTAAATGAATCATCTGTATACAGATTTTTCCAAAGACTTACTTGGAAAAATCTGTATACAGAATGATTCATTGGTATGTGTACCTACATTGCAAAGATAAAGCAGATATTATAATCTTTACACTCAGCATCAGTAAAGGACACTGGCAGACGCCCATAGAACGCTGGGCTTCAGATTGTGTATGTGGGTATAGATATGAAATTAGTTTGGTATGATCGAGTATTTAAATTCATATTTTTTTTGTTTTTGTAATTTGGGTTAAAGAGAAATCTTCGTATTTGTGACAGTGAGGTTAAGTATTGTGTGAATGATCCAATGAAGTACAGCCCGACTAATGAGTTCTTAATTCTAAGGTTTTAGTTGCTATCTATGGAGGCACGCGCCTGAGCGCATGCGCCTGTTTTTGTTTTATTGGTTTTTTCAAAATGTCAACGGCATAATCCATTATTTTTTATATATTTCGATTTCTGATTCCAATTCTTAATCTCTAAGATATATTTTAGGCAAAGTACAATTAAATAGATTTTTATTTTTTGTTAAGCTTTTATTACTGTACCAGATCAAGCCTAAAACTGCCGACATGCTTTCATTCGTTTTCAATTCGAATTAATTTTCGTTCATTGGGTAGGTATGAATCTATTTGTAAAAGTAGTTATGCTCCAATAAAAAACGTGATGCATGAGAAATTCATATTCGCGAAAATTTGCAACTCATGACAAATGAGATCTTTCGTTATAATGACGTGAACACTCTCCCGCTGGAGCTTTAAATTAAAGAATAATATATTCGTGCTACATTTTTAAAAATGTTTAGTATTTATAAGAGCCAGTTCTATAGGCACTATCTAGCATATAAATAAAAAAAATAAGTACCAGAATTTGTATGAAATTATCTGCCAAATAAATTGTAACGTATCCGGAGGTCATGAACCGGTCGTTACAGTCTTGTTATTTCGTTTGAAAACCTACTGACCAGACAGACAAGTTCATTTTCGCATTTTATATACTTATCAAATAATATGGATGACAATTCACATGTTCAGCGCAAAATATAAAGAAAATATTTTTCCATTTTTGATACAAAAAATAATATGGTAGACGAATGCACTGCATTTTTTCTTTCTTTCCTTTGTCCAAGTCTAGACATTATGACTGCAGAATCTTTTAGAATAAACCGTACGATAACACTAGCCACCATCTACTATTGACGTACCTACCTATATGTTTACTGATATCAGTTCACTTTTCCGGATAGTAACGTCCTTGAATCGATTTCGATTTATCTTTATATTGCGCCTTGGGGGTATGAATTAGGAGAGCTAATAACGAATAGTTTTCCGTAACTTACCAGTATGTTACAGTGAAGAAATGTGGCATAATAGCGATTTTTTTAAATTTATTTATTACTAGCTGACCTGCCCGGGCTTCGCACGGGTAAAGTTACCCTACGCCAGCTAAGCTACCCTACGCCTACCCTATGCCTACCCTACACCTACCCTACATCTACTTTACACCTACCCTACGCCTACCCTACGCCTACCCTACGCCTACCCTACGCCTACCCTACGCCTACCCTACGCCTACCCTACGCCTACCCAACGCCTACCCTACGCCTACCCTACGCCTACCCAACGCCTACCCTACGCCTACCCTACACCTATCCTACACCCCAAATCTCAAAAATAAGTTGCAAGCTTCTAGCTTTAAAAATTACGTAATTTCCACACAAACTTTCATGCCCTATTTCAACCCTTTACAGCCCTTTTTTCGCATTAAAAAGTAGCCTATGTCCTTTCTCAGGCTCCAGACTATCTCTGTACCGAATTTCATTTGAATCGGTTCAGTATTTTAGGCGTGATTGCGTAACACACAGACAGACAGACAGACAGACAGACAGAGTTACTTTCACATTTATAATATTAGTAAGGATAGTATAGGCTATTCCATATCACGCTACAACCCTTAGGAGCCAAGCAACAGGGTGGAATGAAACCGCGAGGAACAGCTAGTGTAAGTATAAATTATGCACCAACATGGCTTTATTTAAGTACAATCTGTAAGCCTGTATCTGTGCGTAATTGTCAAATTTTCGTAGTGTGTACCTACGTGTTCAATTCGCCCCCTGCAAAAAGTGATAGAAAATGTTATCCGGTGATTCACCGCTATAGGTACCGATTCCAGGGCTATATGCTCTGAGATGTTACTATTTTTCTTAATTTGGAATCAAGGAGGTTACATTAATTTACACCAAAAACTTATATATTTTATTATAAACTTCTTGTTTACAACAATGCATAGATTAATGATCGGTCTCTGCTGCACTTGGCTGTATGGGCTCAGCTCCCTTTGCCTGTCCCAAAGAGGGACGAAACGAAACAAAAAAAAAAAAAAAGTTCTCTGCTGCACAATGACAACAAAAATTTAGACAATCATTTATTTATTATAATTATATAAAAAATATTTTTATAAGTATGTTTTTTGTGATAAAATAAACACCATATTATTGCGATTAAAAAAACAGTAAAACAAAATTGATATTGTATGCGATTATATTTGAAGACGAACTGAATTGACGTTCCGACTCTTAATTTTCGTCTATAAAATACAATAATTTGTAACAGAAAATAATACCGTTCTAGTTCTGCCTGATTAATGAACTAGTGTTACTCACTTCAACAATGGATTAATAATAAAGTGTTGAGTGTTACTAAGCATTTCCTTTTGGTAAGATGTTTCTTTTGGTATTGTTAATAAAATTTAAGTTTTTAATAAAAAAAACCGGACAAGTGCGAGTATGCCTCGCGCCCTAAGGGTATACCCGACATAAGATCATAGATGGCGCTACTGCATACTTCCAATTGGCGCCATCTATAAGCAGATGGCTCCACTTATGGTCCGGTGACTGACGGCGGACAACAAAGTGATCCTATAAGGGTTCCCTACCCCCTAAAAATACCCTAAAAATATGTTCATAATAAAATTAGGTACATAACATAATCAGCTTATAATGCTTCTACTGCTGGGACATAGGCCTTCTGTTTGTAAGAGGGAGTGGGCCGTAGTCTACCACACGGGCCCAGTGCAGGTTGGTGGACGTCACATGTCCTCGAATTTTTGGTTCTAGGATATGCCGGTTTCCTCACGATGTTTTCCGTTCACCATTTTTAGAGCATTAGGTGATGAAATAAATTGGACAGTGTGCGCCTGCCGGGGTTCGAATCCACGACCTACGCCTTATAAGTTGGGACACCACTGCGCCTCATGATAAAATTATTATTTTAAGAAGTTGGTGTACTACAGGCTTTCCAAAAAGTATACAGCTTTAGTTTTTCCTGGCTACCCTGACGTGGGTCTAAGATTTTGGATACAGGCGAATAGCTACCTGTTTTTACGTTTTTCGTTGAACCGTTCGCCTTCAATTAAGAATAAATGTGTGATAGAAATCAACTAAAATTGAAGATTTTCCTTCGTAGCATAACACAGAAACCCAATTTCCATAAACTGTTCTATTGACCTAATTTCAGATAAACAACTCACCCAAACTTCGGAATCTGAATCGAACAATTACAAAGACCCTCTCACGACTTTATTTAAAATCATAAAGCGTTTTTAATTAACGTAGGAGGTGCCGTGATTCGCAATTCGTTTGCCCGTCACGTCTGTCGTGGCTTCGCTACTTTTTTGTCATGTCAACTCAAACTAATTCATGCAAATGAGCGTTGGTGTCGTCTAAAATGGGTCTAATCTTATCGCCTGTATAATTGCATGGGGCTACGCAAATAGGGACTTAATTTTTTATATCAACATTTAATTTGGCCAGTCGCCAATTCAGTCTTCCTCCTTTTTAGCAAAGTTTTTAATGAGTTTGTGTCCTGACACCCTGAGATGGGCGAGGATTTCATTTTTGACGCCTCTTGTTTTGCAAAAATGGTCTATGGGTTTTTCAGTTCCTTTTTACTTTATGAGTTGTATTAAAGGAGGAAGAAATATAAGCTTCAGTTACCGTTTTTGCGGATGAAAGATAGGGTTATGTTTTACGTCAAAGAAAAAAAAGTGTAAAGTTAAATAAAATGAAGTGAGTGTTTAGACAAACTGTGTAAATAGTTATGTGGGGTTTCTGTTATTATTTATATGTAATAAGATTGTTTTGTAATAAATTAAAAATTAAAAAAACCCGACTGCCAAAAAACAACTAAAAAGTTCAAAACAAGAGCACTTTTCAAGCAGTCTGATGCAGTTGGTGGCAATTATTTGTGTTAAATCTTAGATTTTATGCCACCAACTGCATCAGACTGCTTGAAAAGTGCTCTTGTTTTGAACTTTTTAGTTGTTTTTTGGCAGTCTGGTTTTTTTAATTTTTAATTTACCTACTATTTTTATTTTTCACTTTTTAGTTTTTAATGTATGTTTTCGTAATCTTCTTTTTTGTTTGTATATCGTTAATACTTGAAATAAAAACTTAAATCAATAAGTAAGAATTAGCGAGAATGATTGCTTTGTTAAACAACTTTAAATCGTTATATATCCTAAACTATTATTTAAAATGAAAAATGATAAAAGGAACCTAAAGATGATTTTAAAATACCTATTCAACGACACCCAACTTGACATAGTTCAACAACTTTTTTTTTTTCATTTTGACAATATGGCGTCTGGTTGTCGCTGTGGTGAATTTTGATTACTGTTATGTCTTTAGTGACACTCGCAAGGTTAAGACGAATCGATTGACGTAAGAATTATCAAAATCGGCCTGCGCATTTGGTCTCTAGAACGCCACATAGAAACAAACATACATACATACATACATACATACATACATACATAGACTGATAAACACATTACCCTCCTTTGCGTCTCGCAGTCGGGTAAAAAAAATCATGAGTGCATTCCAAATGCTGCAAGACACTACCGACAGATATTTTTATACTTAGAACAACTAACCAAATCTGCTGTTAGTAAAAATATAATATTAAGTAAGTATGTAAAGACGTATAGAAGAAACATTCAAGCTGCACCGACCCCAAATAGATTAAGATAATAGCAGGAGGATGGTAATGATATCGTTTTGAACACTAGATTATTTCCATTTTTTTGGAGTAAAAGCTCTTTTACATGATACTAACATTAATAGACCCATATGCTCTTTCATCAATTTATTTATTTATTATTTATAGTAAAAGGTACATATTAAGGACTATAATATAATTTATTTATTTATTTATTATTATTTCCTTTATTTCAGGCAACTTGGCCCATAGTAAAACTAATACATATATAATATAAACAATACAACTATAAACTAATACATAATATTATTATATAAAACTATTGTACACGAAGTGACGGCGTCGTGTTGCGCTGCGTGGTGTCTCGTAGCCTCCCGCGGAATCGCCGATACACGACACCCTTCGGCCAAAACTCTTCTTTGAGGAAGGTCTCGATATGATGAGTCGGAACTCGCACCACAAACGATTTGAAATTTGTGTTGTGGCGCGGCTCCAACTTCTCGACCCTCAAAGTCCAGTTGGTCTTCACCCGAACATACTCCACTATCTCCTCAACCTTCGTGGTGTGATGTAGTCTCGACACGTAAAGCAGCGTCGTTGGTGTTGCTGGACGCAGCAGCATGTTAGGTCCCGCCAGCGCGGTACCGCACTGGTTTCGACAAGGAGGCTTCTTCTTCTTCTTCTCCACCTTGATGAAGCCATCCTTGTCACACGTGTCCTTCTTTGGACCCTGCTGTTTCGAGTCGTTGTTGACAAAGCGACTCTGTTTACCCCCTTTTGGTTTCACTGCTTGCCGTTTTGTTTGCGACACAGCAGATTTGCTTGTGGCGACGATAGCAGCGTAGGCACGTTTAGGGGTCGACGTACCTACGTGAGTCATAACTTCCACCGGTGTTGAAGCTACGTCGGCGGCTGGGCACGATGCAACGCGTGCAATATCGGCAGCTGGTGACGCAGTAGAGCTCGCCGACTCAAAACTGCCGATGGAGGCGTTTTGCGCCCCGCGACGAATGTTCACGTTGGAGGCGTCAGGTGACCTACTTATCGAAACAGCGTTGCGCAACAGCTGTACTTCGGCACGCAGATCCCCTATGGTGTTATTCGACACCTCCAGCTTGGACTGTACCTCGGCCAGGCTCGCTTTCAGGGATGTTATATCCTTCAGCAGCCTGGTGACGTCGACGTGGTCGAACGTGACGGGGGGCAGCTTATGCAGCTCCATCGCCACGAAAGCGGGCACGTCATCTGGGTCCGTATTCTTCATCATTGTGATGATATCCTGGACACTCTTCTCACCACCATCCCTCCGGCGGGACGGCATCTGATCTGCTTTGCCGAGCGACTGGAACAGCAACAGCTTGGCACTGCAAATCTCCTCTTCCTTGAAGCCAGACTTGCAGATTTCCACGATGCTGACCTCGTCCATGAAGTCGATGGCATGCTTGATGAATGCCAGCAGCTCGTTGGCTATGAGCGGTTGTGAACTCATAGCGACTATCGGGCAGCGGCTACAGCCGCGCAATACGCGAATATAATATTATTCGTACCGAGCAGCACAAATACGTCCGTACTCGACCGCGCATCGCGCTGCTATATGCTATATATAATACAATGTCCAACAAAACTATATACATATAGTTTGTCTGTTGGATCACAGATACTACTATCACATGTAAGTACTTATTTAGTTTAGTTTATTAGTAGTAAATATGCATAATATCGCAGATTTCAAATCAAATCAAATCAAATCAAATATTTTATTGGAACTTAAACAAATTTACAAAATGTTGTGTACGTTAACAGCTACATTAGTTTATAAACTGTGTCGCAGCTATTAGCGCCCACCTCCAAGAGGGGAGACATATGCGTTCCAGCATTAATAAGAAGTACACTGAATAAAAATATTAACTATTATAACTATTGAGTATTAACTATTAATATTAAATAATAAGTACATCAATAAATAAATTAGGGTAAGGTATTCCAGTTCTCTTACGTGTGTGGGAGTGAGTATATACCTATGTGTGGAGTGTAGGTGTTAATAGAGTAGGAGTGTGTGTGTATGGGGGGGGGGGGGGGTGAGTGGGTGTGTATGTATCTAAGGTTGTTTGTTTACGTAGGTTACTTCGGAAGGGAATGAAAAAGGATAGCAGAGGTATTTTTTTTTTTTTATTTGATAGGTAGGTACCAATTGTTATTAATTATATTAAATTATATTTTATTATAGGTTATATTTTATGTAGGTATTAGTATACATATCAAATTCATATTTTTAAATATTGCTATAAATAATTAAAAATCATTTAAATATTATTATTAGATTATTTTTACTATTCATTTCTAATTATTATTGGGTTTTATTTAATAACTAAATATTACAGGTTATATTTTATAATTATTAAATTTACATTTTTAAATATTTCTATAAATAATTAAAAATCATTTAAAATTTATAAATTATTATTATTATTTCTATTGGTTCTTTTATATTATTAATTATTTTCTTTTTATTATTAGTTATTATTATTCGTTTTTTATTAGATTTTCTAGGTCGTCGTAGGTTAAGGTATACAGCCATTTGTCCGTGAGTATTTTACACTCCCGTGAGGTAAGTGGATAGATGTTTAAAATTTTATTTGTTTTATTATATAGGATGGGGCTAAAAAAGTGATACTGACGTTTCACCACTACAACATTTGCTGATTCTACCTGGCAGACTCTATCCGTCCTACGTTTTCCTGAACTGTGTTTTGGGTCAAATAAAAGTTCTGAGTGTTTGCGCAGTATAGTATTTAGAAAAAAATGTATGTCTTACTGTTGGTACTTTGCAAAGAGCATAGAGTTCGTTTGTAGGGAAGCGGATAGGTTTGTACGCCATGACTTTAAGTACTGCTCTCTGTGCTCTTTCCAGTCCAAGCAGTAAACACTTTCCAGACCCTCCCCAAGCTGTTATACAATAGGTTAGGATAGAGTGCACCAGTGCAGAGTATACCATTTTCAGTGTAGGAAAATCAGCAGAGGATCTCAGATTTCTAAACACAAATATTAATTTTCTAACACGTGATACTAGGGACCCGATTTGTTCGCTCCATGACATAGTGCTGTCGATAATAACACCAAGGTATTTTATGGTATTTGTTCGCATAATTTCATTGCAGCTACAGTTAGTGTTAGTTATCGAGCAGCACTTGTGAGCAGTAAGGTTGTATGGTGAAGTTGGTTGCGATGCTGTACTTGGCGCAAACGCTATAAATTTAGTTTTATCCAGGTTCAGGGTAAGCAGATTTCTAGTAAGCCATTCCATAACAACCTGTAAAGCTGATTCTGCATAGGAGCGAGTTTCACTCCAATCCTTGCCATGAACTAATACCACCGTATCATCCGCGTACATTATTATTTTTGAGTTAGTTAAAGACAATCGACAGAGGTTATTAATATAAATTAAGAACAAAGTAGGTCCAAGGACACTACCCTGTGGGACTCCGTAACTAAGAAATTCTTCTTTACTGTTATGGTTACCCATCCTAACAGTCTGGGAGCGATCAGTCAAGATTACCTATGGAAGTTACTAGGTACCTATACTAATGCAGAAAATTTTATGACGACAATATATATAATAATATTTTCTTTATTCCCCATAACCTACCCTCAAGGTGTTGCATAGAGATAAAAAGAGAAAATTTGTACTACCTAAAGTTGTTTATTTACGGCTGGGGAAGATTTACCGGTCTCGGTACCGTTGCACCTTTAGTACACGTTCACAAGTAACGAGTTAGATAAAAGATCTCTCAGTGCTGCGGCTTCGAGCTCTGTGCTGACCTACTTAAGGCGCAGATACTTTCGACGAAAGACGAAAAGAAGACTTTTAAAGATTTTAAACTAAAGATCACGTCTAAACCAGTGTTGTAATGATTTGAAAAAAAAAAATGCTAAATTAGAACATTTTTTTAATAATTTGATTAGATTATATTTTAGATTACGTTTATCTATGTAGTGTAATTAATTTGTAAAGTTAGGTCTAACTCGTTCAAAAAAGTGAAGTTCGCTCGAAAACATTGAGCGAATTTTTGCGAAACCTTCACCATTTTAAAGATAATTTAACTATCTAACTTTTAGTTAGAGTGTTTTATTTTTAAATCAAATATTCGTTACTAAAAAGTAATAATATGTCTAATTCGGCACAGCGCGCTCCTTGATAGGCGAGTCGTATTGCTCGGTGGACGTATGTCGCGTTGCGTGAGTTCAGCGCAGAACACTCAAGCTATACCGCCCAAATCACTCAAGGCCGCTGGCACTTAGTAGCGCCTTAACAGTAATGCTGCTTGAAATTCTGAGAAGCATTTGATAGGCGAGAGAGAAAATAATAAAATGATGGCAAAGCGTGGAGTGATACGCATGCATACAATGAAGAGAAGATTTTTTCTATTCTTCAGTAGACAAAACTTTGATATGCCAAGCACGGGTCGCTGCGTGCTCGGGCAGAAGAGATAACGAGTTGGATAGAAAGAACTTAGTCTATTCTTTGGTAGAATAGAGATAGAATTGGTCATGCTACGCGTGCAGGTCGATCGATACCTAGAATTTTCTAAAAGGAATACCATTTCGTCTATACAGGCTAAAATTAAAACCAGTGCGGGTATTTTAGGAGGTGAAAGTACTTTCACCTCCTAAAATATCCGCACTGGTTTTAATATTACCCTGTAGTTTCATATTCTTCAAAAACAAAGAAGGGTTACATAAAATGTGAAATGGAACAGTGAAAATTTTGTTTCATCATTTACATTAATGACACACGTTTCGTTAATTCTAGACATAATTAATTTCATAATAAACTTCGTGTTCTTCATAATAACCTTTCGTTCGTAATTAGTCCTAAAATTAAACAGAAATTTCCTCGAATTACTGAGTTTTAATCTTCAAATGATTGAATGTTTTGATCTGATATGAAAACGTGGACCCGAGGATCGAACCAAGGACTCCACGCTCAGCGTTCCTACTTGCGGCCATTAGACCAAAGAGGCAGTCTAGGTACATACCAATTGACGAAGATTAAGTCAAATTAATAAAGTCAAAAAAGTGTAAGGGCTTACACTCTTGCAATTTATTAATCATGCGATAGTGTTACATTAATCAAAGGGAAGAATAGAATAATCGCTTTAAAACTAATTGCAAGTGTGTGCGCACTTATTTAATATCCATGCTTTCCTTTGATCAGTGCAATTATTGCACAACGATTAATTGCAAGTGTGTTCAAGCTTTAAAGCTAAATAAGGATTTGCTAAAGTAAATTACACATGGATAAAAAAAAACTATAGAATGCTATTAGAAATTAATTATCACTTGCTTTAACGGTGAAGGAAAACATCGTGAGGAAACCGGCATGTCCTAGAACCAAAAATTCGAAGATATGTGACGTCTACCAACCCGCACTGGGCCCGCGTGGTGGACTACGGCCCACTCCCTCTCACAAAGGAGGCCTGTGTCCCAGCAGTGGGAACATTATAGGCCGATTATGCTTATGTTTATGCTAAAAAAAAACATTAACTAGATAACTACATTTTTAATCCATAAAGAATAAATTACACGTGCAAAATAAAAGAATAAACTCACGAAGCATTATCTACATGTGCTTGCAAAACATTCGTTAGTACTAATTAGAAATCTGCAGCGTTCGTGACAAATAACAGTTGTTTACTAAAATAAATTCTGCTGAACTCGGCAGTGTCATAAAGTGCTGCAGTTTGTCTCTACAATCCACACACTATAGGTACGTACGATAATGTAGCTTTCTATTAGTGAAAAAAAATTAAAATCAGAGCAGTCGTTTTGGAGATTACCCCCTACATACAAACTTAAGTGCATATAGAAAAACTATGTGCTAAGGTACAAAGATTTGTTTTTGCTTTAAATAGAATAACTCGCGTGGCTGGTATCAGCGCAGCACTTAATGCGGATCATGGTTACGTAGCATCAATTCTTCGATACGGCATAATTATATGGGGAAATTCTGTTGATACTATTAAAGCATTCCGAGCCCAGAAAAAATGTATTCGTTCAATGACTAAAGCACAACCATTACAAAGCTGTGTCCCAATCTTTAAAAATCTCAAAATATTACCACTCCCATCTTTATATATATTTGAACTCTGTATCTTTGTACGTAAAAACATAGCTTTATTTCAAGTACATAATGATGTTTTTGTAAGAAAAAGCAGAAATACTTACAAAATTTGTGCACCCCAACAAAGAATTCAACTATTTTCCAATAATGTTTACTGCATGGCAATTAAAATATATAATAAATTACCCAATGTATTTAAGACTCTTAACTTTATGACATTTAAAAAGAAATTATTTAACTTCCTATTACACAAATGTTACTACTCAACGACCGAGTTTTTAAATGAAAGATTTGATTCTAAATTTAAATTAGATGACTACTGACATTTGTGCTAATTGAATAGAATTTCATTATTTATTTGACATTGTATAGTTTTTATTTTTTTTTATTATTGTATTTCATTCTTGACATTATAATTATTAATAACTCCTGAGCGTGCATGTAACGGTAGTTAATTTTGCTCCTTTTTCTTGACATTTGTTTATTTGTTAATGTTCAACTTTGACATACCTATATTGTTCTAATCCTCTTAATTTAAATTCTTGTCAATATTTGTACGCTGGAAACAGCAGAATATTATGGACATTATATAAATTGTAACACCTTGTAAAACAATATTCTGACAAATAAATTTATTATCTTATCTTATCTTAGAAAAAAATACCTCTTTATAATTTTAGTATAGATTTACATTCCATAAAGTAGGTAAGTACTTATAAAGTTTTTTTTTATTTAAAAAAAGTTAAAAAAAAATGAAACTTGTAGGTAGGTAATTAAAAAACACTTTAGGTACGCAAACAAGCGTAACTCAAAATACTTAGTGTATCTATTATGCAGCTAGATGCAATGTACAAAACTTCTCACTTAGTCCCAGCTAAAACTTAGCAATTCCGTTGATAACACTTTAAAATACAGACTTAAGGCGCTGATAACTGCTAACGGCCTTGAGTGATTTGGGTGGTATAGCTTGAGTGTTGTGCGCTGAGCCCAAGCAACGCGACATACGTCCATCGAGCAATACGACTCGCCTATCAAGGAGCGCGCTGTGCTGAATTAGACGTATTATTACTTTTTAGTATCTAAAATATAAAATAAAAAAAAAGTAGGCAATATTAAAGGTAGTACAAAAGTAACATAGTCTTTACACACAAAACAAATCAAAAATATCTTAAGCGATTTGAAAGTAATTACGTTTTTATGTTTTGGGTAGACAGTAATTCATGAATTTATTTTATTAAGTATTTTACTACAATAGTTAAATATTCACAGGTACGATTGATGTACATATGTTCTAGTTAAACATAAAAAATTGCACAACTAACCTGCATTATTTGACGGCGAAATAAGATATTTAAAACTTGAGATTTACGGCCGTTTCCATTTACCGTCGCCTTAAAACTTTTAATCAAAACTCTTGCAGCACAAAATGATAAAACAACTCGTTGGCAAATGTTCAATTAATAAAGTTAACTTTTACGTGTGTCAGTGTACAGTGTTACTTGTTTTTAACTGTGAAACTAAGTGTAACGTCTGTAACTTTCACGGTAACTGCATTAAAAAGTGACGACAATGACGAAACTTTAATAAATATACATAAATATGATTGCTGAATAAGCCAAGGAATAAAAAAAGGATGATATTTTCCTATCAAAACAGTGCAGGCTAATGGCTGTAGTAGATGATTACGCTTATACAAGTGAGGTACATAACATTTACGACATGTACCTGTGTTACCTGCTAATACCTAAGCTTGTTGAACATGCCTCTGGCCTGATAACCCCTCAAATATTCGCTGTACCGGTCCGTGGAGACTAAAGAGGATTATGTCTTACTACTAAGCGTTTACGAGCCGATATTATAACTCATGTGATGAACCATAATGTAATACCACCTATATTTGTCTCTGCATAGAACAGCAATTTAAAAAAGTAACAGCTTAGTACCGAGCTATTTACCTAAGAAACAATTGAAAACACAATCATTTGTAGGATATCTGTTCATCTCCAAATTAAATCTATCATCCACCTAATTACGACCTCAGAATGGAATAAAGTACGTTAAATTAGTTTACTTTTCAGTATGTACATATTAACTTGAAAATTTCCTGAATCCGCAGTTTTTCTTTGTCAAAATATGTCACAAAAATCATTACAAAGTCAAAAACTCTTTAATTTTATCTTAGACTATTCAATAAAATGAGCCAAGGTACTATAATGTTCCATTCCCAGGTAGAATCTATCCTCTGACCTAGATCAAAACATCACAACGTTTTGTAACCCACAATACGAAATGCTAGGCGGCCCCATAGATTTCTACAACAAACGACACTCCTCGGCGGTAAACAACAGCCCCTTACCAGGTCGTCTGTCCACCTAATGTAAAGCCGTTCCACACTCGCATACTTCCAGACATTCCGCATTTCAACCAGACATTAGCAACACCTCAGATCATAGAAACAAGGAGATATGCCATCATAGCAAATTAGTACGGGAACAACTGATGCCACTTTTAGTACATTTTTCGACACAATTACGCGCATAATTAAGCGTTCCTTGTGAACCCTCAGTCTAACACTGTTAATCGTCACTCAACACTAGCACTAAACTAAAACACTGTATTTATACCATCGATCGTGTTTGGTTCGTCGCCAGCGCGTACGTTTATAATATGAGCAATATGCTCAAAATCAGGCATCAAGCTCGATAGCGCCTTGGCACATCTCCCTTGTTTCTATGATCTGAGAGCAACACCCTCCAACAAATAGATACTCTTTAAATAAAGCCCCCAGTAAATCGTTCCTATTGTTTAACACAAACTTTTGATTGCGTCACATTGCGTTGACTAAATAATCTTCTGAATATAACAAAGGGGAAAGTTCGGCCCAAATATAAAGTTAGACCATTAAACGTGTGATTGGATACCCAATGATATTTCTCAAAGTTAACCAATTGTTACGAATTGAGTGTTAGTTTCATGGTTTTATCGCGATTGTTTGGGAATCGATGGGAGCTTTATATTTTACACGCAGTTCGCACAGCCTTTTATCACTTAAGATAAAATTTGTAACTGTGCTTAATCATTTATTTAGAAGTTTTCTTCCATTGATTTGTGACGTCAGACCGCTCACTTACTTGATACAAAAGGAGCTTGTATTGAAGTGGTAGGTTCACTTTACGTAGTATAGGTAAACGCAGCGTCTGATGCTTACACCCATTAAAAAGTATTTTAAGTGGTTATTTAGATTTTTTAACTAATTCATTGTCGTATACAGCTGTTACAAGTAGGTAAATAAGTTACATCGCTGTACCCGCTTCACGCTTGCAGCTACAATCTGTCACAAAGTTGGCTCTCGGATATTCTGTGCAAATGTAAATCAAAGACGATGTCGCTTCCTTTACTAATTCAGTTACGGGCGCTTCGCATAATTATGAACAAAGTGGAGAAGACTGGATTATTAAGTACAAAGTCTGCGAAGTAACCGCTTGTAATCTGCTGGCTGGTATGAGAAAATTAACAAGTGTAGCGCCACTCAAAAAGTTTGGGTGCAAAATGGATTTTTAAGACTTTGGAAAGTATAAGTTGCATAGGAGCCGGGTACAGCTTAGCGAGTTTTTGACAGGCGTGATATTTTCCTTCTTTTTTGCTGTTAGCTGTCGAAGCATTTTCGTACTCTGTCATCACGAACACGCGTGTCGATAAAATATATTGAGGTGAACTTTGATTTGACTTTTTTTGGAGAAGGCTGCCAGAATATAGGTAGGTACCAGCAGGAAAGCTACCAGATTATAATTGAGATTCTGAAACATGCGTTGAAACGGCGTAAATTGGGTGTGTGTTTATTTCAATTTCTTTTCCTAAACTATATCGAAATTATATCGAATATATCGTATTATATCGAATACCATGTCGAAAATATCCTACAGAATTTTTGAATCTTCGAATTTTTAAGGCATTAGATAGATAGGGCCAAGTCATTTCACCAATATCGTATGAACGTACTGCCTTAATTAAACTACTGGGCGCACCATGTGTTACAAATAATTCAAATTCAATGCAATTCAATTCAATTCAATTCAATTCAAAGTCAAGCAATTATTAAAAGCGCCAACCTCTTATCAAACGCACTTACGAAAAGTACTAAAATAAGTAAAGCGTGTGAAATTTACATCATATAAAACTTAATTAATAGCATGTAATCAAATAACGAAGAAACATTAAGCTTCTGATGTACTAAGTATCCAGTATAACTTGACACACGACAAAAAACAGAACTAAAACCATTTGTACTGAATTTGACGTTTGCTTGTACTACTATGAAGTTTCAGGTTATGTTGGTTACCTTGTAAAATCTTGAGTATTTCATTGGAATCAGATATCACAACACAGTTGCTATTTTATAAAGGTTTCCCGTAATTTGAAGATCATATTTGTCCATTTTATTGTTTACGTTAATTGATTTGTTGTGTACCTACCTATATTTTAGGTAGATCGGTATAAATGGTATAATACAAGTTGTAGTTGTAATTACGAACTATGAACCTATACCTACTGATGGATTTCGCTGGCCTGACGAACTCCGGACTCTTGCGGCTCAAATACACCAAATCCGTCATCGTACGAACTTTGCTCGTACGACGACGGCCGAACTCGGACGATTGAATCAAACACTTGTAAATCATAGAGAGCGCGTACACCAAAACGTCCGCCATCAGCCGACAAAATCGGACAAAATCGGTCGTGTTGGTGTACGCGCTCTCTACAATTTACAAGTGTTTGATTCAATCGTTCGAGTTCGGCCGTCGTCGTACGAGCAAAGTTCGTACGATGACGGATTTGGTGTATTTGAGCCGTTAGATAATAAAGCAACAGGTATATCGGCAGGTCTTCCCGGGAAGGCAGTTCTGATTACGCCGTATCAGAAGAGATGGAGTTACGCGATAAAAAAATAGTAAATTAAAAATTAAAAAAACCCGACTGCCAAAAAACAACTAAAAAGTTCAAAACAAGAGCACTTTTCAAGCAGTCTGATGCAGTTGGTGGCAATTATTTGTGTTAAATCTTAGATTTTATGCCACCAACTGCATCAGACTGCTTGAAAAGTGCTCTTGTTTTGAACTTTTTAGTTGTTTTTTGGCAGTCGGGTTTTTTTAATTTTTAATTTACTATTTTTAGTTTTCATTTTTTAGTTTTTAATTTATGTTTTCGTAATCTTCTTTTTTGTTTGTATATTGTTAATACTTGAAATAAAAACTTAAATCAATAAGTAAGAATTAGCGAGAATGATTGCTTTGTTAAACAACTTTAAATCGTTATATATCCTAAACTATTATTTAAAATGAAAAATGATAAAAGGAACCTAAAGATGATTTTAAAATACCTATTCAACGACACCCCACTTGACATAGTTCATCAACTTTTTTTTTTTTCATTTTGACAATATGGCGTCTGGTTGTCGCTGTGGTGAATTTTGATTACTGTTATGTCTTTAGTGACACTCGCAAGATTAAGACGAATCGATTGACGTAAGAATTATTAAAATCGGCCAACGCATTTGGTCTCTAGAACGCCACATAGAAACAAACATACATACATACATACATACATACATAGACTGATAAACACATTACCCTCCTTTGCGTCGCGCAGTCGGGTAAAAAGAGACTGCCTTGTAGATTATTATAATTGTGGGCACACAGCGCTATGCGAGCTGAATTACACTTTATTGCGTTGTTGCAAGAGCTTCTATTTATATAACTGTCTCTGCGGAGTAATCCTTCTGTAGATAGTATTATAAAGTATTCTGTGCTTGTTAGGGACATGACACGACGTAAAATGCTGTGAAGTAGTTATTGGTATTTTATGCAAGATAATTGCGACTACTGGACGTGGGATCCTAGATTCGAGACCCGGGTTAGGCAAAGGTTTCTTCCACTAAGATTTTTTTAGTAGCAGCCCGGAGACTAGCTTTTTGCTCGGTCAATTGCAATAGGTTCAAAGTCAAAGTCAAAGTCAAAGTAATTTATTTGTAGAACATAGGTAAAATGGTACATGGTATAAAAATTATGTTGTATCACCGTCGTGTTCGCCCCCTATGACATGGGATTTATAACTAGCGATATGTATGTAGTATACACCTCTGCCTACTCTACGCGGAATACAGGCGTGATGTTGACGTGTATTTTATTTAAGGCTCCTACATGAGCTAAACGCTAATTTTATGATATCTAAAAGTTATGATCCACTGCAGTAAAAAAAATCTGAATAATAGATGTTATTCTTCAAGATATATGCCAGTTAAGTACTGTGCTGAAAATACGATTCAATTACTTTCGCACGATAGAAAAAATACCGAAGATACCTCTAAAATCCATTTTGATGGATAAAAATCATGCTAATTTATATGCAATAATTCAGTTTTTTTGTCAGATTATTCTAGAAGTAAGATACTAACACAATACTGTGTTAGATTTCTCATAAAGTTTATATTTTCACCGCAATTTCAAAATTTAATCAATTTTACCCTGTTTTTGAACACGTTTTGACAGTTTTCCGTTTACTCTATTGTGACCCGAGAGTGTTAGCTTTTACGGGCGGGAATTGTGTGAATCGAATTCTGATTTTAATCCAACCATAACACTGCTTACTCTGCATTTGGATTAAATTGTGTACCATTTGGTAAATTTGGTATAAGTTAATACAACAAATAAATATAAAATTATAAAACTTAAGAAAAGACCGTAAAACCTACTATAATAATAGTGAAACAAGAAAACAAAATCATAAAAAAAACCTGATTAACTTATTATTTACATAATTATTATACCCCATATTATGACATTCCCGCAATGAAGATGAATCTAACGACACTTCATATAGGTAATATTATGATGAAATCGATCAAACCGTTTAGTTTATAGAGCGTGCCAAAGAAATAAACATACTTAGGTAGGTACTAGGTACATACATATACTCGAAAAAACATTATCTTCCTCCTGTTACAGTCGGGTAAAAAACGTCAGAAACACTTAAAGATAAATCAGACTTGATCGCTAATAAGGTCTAGCGGTCACGAATTCACCAAACGCCTAACAAGCCACAGACACTGACAAAGAAGTGGGCAACAAGCAGTCTGCAGTAGATTGCTTCCTTCCGTTACGAAGTGCGCCAACGTGACTACGAACACACCCGTTTAGATGTGACTCGACCTTAATAGAACACTTTGTATGCCACTTCGAAGTAATTCAGGACATAATACTGGTTTTAATAAAACGTTTGTAACAGCGTAACATCACGGCTGTATTTCGCGATGGGATAAGCAGAGATGTATATTAATACAACTACATTTCGCATGATATTGTAACCAGCTTTTGCCAACGACTTCGTCCGCTACCCATAGAAACTGATATTAAAAAATATTATTAAATACATAAGAGATTTTCAAAAACAACTGACATGGGGTTTGAACCCGCGACCTCTGCCTCACCATGGCATCGGTCTAACCAACTGAACTACAATCTAACCAACGAGTCTACGCCTGTATCACCTGGAATTTGAAGTCTCTTTTTACGCCACAGGAGCGTTAGGAGCGATTTAAAAAAGATATATAGCCCAAAGCGTGTATATGCTGCTGTTTGCAGCATTTTAACTAATTTAACAAAGAACCGTTTTTAATTAGGTACTTAGAATTAATTATACTCGTACAAATACTAGTTTCTATTGAGAATGAAACCTATTTTCTTTGAACACAACTAATATTAGAACGGAATAAATCATATTTACTGAGACATGGCTGTCAATACCCAACATCTGTATAAATAACATACTACGTTAGTGTATGTATGTAGGTATGTATGTACACATTCAAAGAAAGTCCAATTAAACTTAAACATATTTGCCTTAATTGGAGTCAAGACTAACAAAGCCGACGATTCATTGAATCGTAGACTTAACAATAACAACTTATGTCATTGAGACTGAGTATGGGTCTCGACCTTAGACGTAATAACCACGGGACAAGAGACTCTTGAAAAATGTATGAAATTTAGATCCACTCACGCGTCCAGTCTTATTCAAGGGGCTTTTCTACCGGCGGCGGCGATGCGAGGAGTGACGAGGCGAGGTAAGTTATTAAAGATTGTTTAGCAAAATTTTAATTCTGTGCTAGCTCATCTTGGAAATGGTCTGGATTGGCGAGGATGTATGAGACAAGAACTGAAATATTTTTTTGATATAAAATTAAACCGTATTGCTGCGCACATAGATTATTTACTAAGTCTGCAACGGAAACACGCGGGCAGGTATTCCTTGCTCACGATAGACATCGCAGGCCAGCGACACCACAGCCAAGAGCAGAGCGTCTCAATGTATTTTCACCATACGTACCCCCAATCTCGCGATGGCTCGCGCTTGCTTTTACTGTACATTTTTGGTGGACACGGGCTTGCGAGCTTTCAGTTATCTGCCATCCAATTCTCGCCTCGCCTCGCCGATGAAAAAAATAATAACACAGTCAAAAATGACAAGATTAACATCTCAGTCTGTGTTTTTCGACTACAGACTACAGTTATACGTGGTACAGGTAAAGAGTAAAAAGAGAACGAACATGTTTCGCGTCGCGTGGTCAATATGTGTATGGTTTCGACATAATGGTATTAACAAAACTGAAGCTCAGAAGAATGGAAAGTAAATATGAAAAGCCATTCAAATCATTCATACAACGCAACTTCCGCTACCATAGAAATTATGGTCTGGAGGAATAAATCAAGTGTCGGATAATTGACTGTTGAAAATTTGACTTTCTTTTCATTTTGTTTAAATAAATAGTATGAATTACATAGTTATAAGTACTAAGTAAAGGTTTGTTCACAAAAGAAAAACATATTTATACTTTTCTAAATAATTATAGATTTCTTTTCAAAAAATTCACGGCTAGTTTCCACGCCTCTGGATATTTTTTATAAGTAGGTACCTAAGTATAACTTATTTGACAGATAATATCATACAATTTCTGTTCTACTTTTTAAATAACTGCTAGAGAGTGTCGAGCCGGAGACTGTAAAACTGGCATTGTGTAATAATATCCCAGTGGAAATAAAAAAATATTCAAATCTTACTCAAAATAAACGAAGAAAATATCTAACAAATAAAGGAGAAGTAACACTTGCTTTTAATGCGGCACTCCTTCAAACTGAGCACCACTAAATCAAATTAAAATCACAATAAAGAGCAGAGCGCCTGTTCCAACTGCTTCAAACAATGTTATCCAACTGTAATCTTCATAATTTGGAATCACGATCAAATTAGTTAAAAGAACAGATCATTTCTACAGAACGCATCTAAAATGACACTAAAGGGAAATATTTAAAGCCTGTATCAATTTGGCTGGGTCCAATATTAAGCCAGGTAAGTACCTACTCTCCAGACGAATTTGACTCAATCAGCTGATGCCATTTGTATGAAGAGCCAAAAAAAAATTCTGATTTTTTTCGTTTTACAAATATCGCTCTGAATAAGAGTCCAAACAACCCCCTTAAGCCCTCCCGCGTCCTCCTCACGCACACCGCGTGTTAATGTCGAGCACCCGAGTGGCAGCTGTAGAGGATATGACCACGAATTTGTGATACATGCTGCACAATATAGCGGATGTGTACACACACGGCGTGTTTTTAGTTTTTTGTGAGTACAAGCCCTACATACCACCACCGGTTTCCCGGGGCAGTGGTATGTGTACAGGCATTTTCTCCACCTCAAAAAAGACCGTATTTTTGTTTGCTACTCATTCAGATTCCGATCCGATCCAGATATTAGAAATTAATTATCACTTGTTTTAACGGTGAAGGAAAACATCGTGAGGAAACCGGCATGTCCTAGAACCAAAAATTCGAAGACATGTGACGTCCACCAACCCGCACTGGGCCCGCGTGGTGGACTACGGCCCACTCCCTCTCACAGAGAGGAGGCCTGTGTCCCAGCAGTGGGAACATTATAGGCCGATTATGCATTCAGATTCCATAACAAAATACAGTTTGCAATTTTATTTAGCCTTTAAACTTACAGTCTATTTCGTTTAAATCCATCGAGTAGTTTAGATTAGAATATTTTTAAAACACACTTTCGCGAGCTATGACGTAGTTAGTCGTCGGATAGATCTTCACAATGATATGACTATTACTTTTATAACTTTAGTAGCACGAAGCTTTTAAATGTACCTACACTGTTTTTGGTGTCGCAATTTTTCTAGAATGACTGCCGAAACAAACCCAAGAAGTTCATCGAATTCACGTCAAAAATATCAGCTTAACTATAGCCAGGAGGTGCACTATGGATTGATCTAAGAAATTATTGATCCGTTGCGAAAA
Organism: Thalpophila matura; assembly: GCA_948465475.1. NCBI lineage: Eukaryota > Metazoa > Arthropoda > Insecta > Lepidoptera > Noctuidae > Thalpophila > Thalpophila matura. Next base: position 14,167,708 of record OX419182.1, read on the forward strand.
AATGAGATGGTGCTATTTGTCCCATACAGCGCTATCTCTCTCTCACACACTGGAGCAATGCTGGAAATTACATGTTACAGTAACGCCCCAGGCAGCAAATGTGAACAAACGAACTAGTTCTCAAAATAGCGATCGAAATTCAACATTCCTTGCGAACTTAATACTCAGGCTAACCTAACATTTACGATCTCCGATATTCCGACGGCCAGCGCTAGTATTTGTAATATTCATGAGAATTTCTCGTAATCGTCTGTTCCGGAAGCAATCATAAAAATCGTTTTATTTTATACCAATAAGTGTGAATTGCAATATTATTTCCACGCTGATAAAAGAGCGAGAGGAAAAACTAAAAGCTGCATAATTATTATGATCCTGTAAGTCGTGGCTAATGCAATTATATTTTTACTATAGTTCGTAAAATATAGCTTGATCTCTGTGACATATTATGTCAAATACGTACATTTTTAGTTCATTTTGACATTGCTTGTTTCATCAAGCTATATTTTACGAACTATAGCACTTTGTTCGCGACTTCGTCTGCGTAAAGCCTGCAATACATGTTGGTCGAGCGTTGTCGAGTGAAGGCCAATGTAGACGGTATATTTGCCTTGTCTTTGTATGGCTCGGTGTCACTTGCCTAGTTGGTTGAGTATAGACAAGCGCCAACGTGTATAGACCTCATTTGACGTAGCTTGCCACAACTTGCAGTCGCTCGCGATCACTTGCCTCACTTCGGAGCAGTGTCGGTTTTTCTGCACAAATCAAAAGCGCTCGCGTGCGCTCGGCCAATAGTGTTCACATGCATGTTTGTCCGCGCGCTATTATGCGGTTGACGTCAAACTTGCCGAACATCTAGACAGTAGCGCTTGCCTTGTGTCAATTTGTCTCGGCTCGCGTTGGTCTAAGCTCGGCCAACATGTATTGCAGGCTTAACATACACGTGACACCATCTAGCATCCTAAAGCAAGCGTGACCGTCGAACGTTATTGTTATTTTCCTCGGGAATAGTAGGTACTTATTTTCTGGATGAAATGTAGGGTCCTTTTATGTACCTCCGACAACGTATATGCAAAATTTCATGATGATCGGTTCAGTGGTTTAGGCGTGAAAAGGTAACAAACAAAAAAATTTACTTTCGCATTTATAATAACTTAGTTGGGATACCTTTTAATCTGGACTTTTGATCAAGTAAATGAAAAACTAGTGTTTATGTCGCCCTTTACTTATATAAAACTTCTTACAAATAAACAACAACTGGTTATAATAAAACGCCTTCCTAGTTATTACAGAAAATCGTTTTCCGCTTGACCTGTTTTTCTTTTAGACGATAAGTAAATCTGATTATTGTGCTCGTGACCTTTTTGCGAAGGAATCAATGAAGGCTCACTGCCAATCCGTTATCTCGGTAATCAGAAACACGATACAAGTATTTGTAGATACATTAGATGTTGTATATTTGCTAGCAATTTGTTGGTTCACGGCATTATCGGGTGTTTCTGTTTGTGTTTTTTGATCATTAGTAGGAGAACTATTATGAACTATATTTAACTTTTTATTCTTTACTAGTGACCCGTCTCTGGTTTGCACGGGTGTAATCTACTAATGTGGCGACATGTCACAACATCGATATTTCTGTGTTGTTTCTAAGTTAAATATTAATTACACATATAAACGTTCCGGAATAGATTTTCTAAATGGTGGTGAAAACCGCATTAAAATCCATTACCTATGTATTTTTTTTTTCAGTCTTCTGTAATGAAGATTCTAGTTTTTCCTATACACCACCGTGGGAGAGCCATGCTTCGGTACGAATGGGCCGGCTCGACCGGAGTAATACCACGGCCTCACAGAAAGTCGGCGTGGAACGACGCTTGCGTCGTGTTTCGCCGAGTAAGTGGGGTACCGGAGGCCCAAAAATGATGGCACAGTTGATAAATCCATTGTTGTGGGGGGGGGGGGCGGGGGGGGCAAAACTGCTCTCAACAATGCCCAAGGCAAGAGCAGTTTTTTAAAGGCCGGCAACGCACTTGTGACTCATCTGGTGTTGCGAGTGTCCATGGGCGGCGGTAATCACTTACCATCACGTGATCCGTCTGCTCGTTTGCCTCTTATAATATGAAAGAAAAAAAAAAAACAGCTGTTTGACTATTTTCTGACGCTGGTTTTCAACTGGGTCCAGTTGAAAACCAGCGTCAGGCACTAGTGGTCTGGCATTTATGCTGAACTGGATCTATTTGGTAAGGCCGCTAGGCACACAGCAACTATCATTTTAAGACCTTTTAATTTTAAATTTTTTGTCTGTGTCCTGTCTACTCGTGTTGTGCCAAATAAATGTTTTTTCTTTCTTTCTTTCTATTTTTAAAATTCATTTTCATCCCACCATCTCGGAAAGTGTATTTTTGCGTTTCGATATCTGAGTGCAAAAGCCATTTTTATTCTCTAGAGGATAAAGTAAATTAAATTTAGAACATCGTGTGTACTAAGTTTTTTTTAATTAGTTCGCGTTCCTGACGGAACAGGCTAAGGTCTGAGACCATGCTGCCTAGTCACCAGTTAGCATTTTTGGGCGTCTGCTAAGTCATTAGTATTTATCCATAGGTAAAGCACTAATTTTGAATTCAAGACATCATTGAACCTATTTACTTCTACCTCAATGGTGCTGAATTAATAATAAAACCTTTTTTCCTTGCTGAGGTGGGATGAAAAGTTACGTGTTGCACTCGAGTGCAAAGATTTTTCACCTCGTGCTCTTTTGATTCCCTCGCTAACGCTCAGGATTCTAATTTTTGAATCACTCGCTGCACTCGTGATTCAATTTAAGAATCCTTCGCTTGCTCGGTCATCAAAATTGAGCACGCGGTTAAAAAGCAACTTTGCCCTCTTGTATAACAAATAACTATTTCTCACTTCTGTCTTTGAGAAGAGATCATCGCCGCACAGTGATATAATATTTAGTACTTGTATAATTTAAAAGTAGTTCTTCTATAACCTACATGTTGTTTAGAGATAAACAAAAAAAATCCTAAAAAACACTTTTAAAGTTTGACCAAAACAGAAGGAGGAAATACAAAAAATCCTAATACAAAAACCCAATGGAGCAAACCCATTTATGGTGGTTATACACCTACCTGATTTTTGTTTACCTTAGGGAACAACAGCGTACGGGTTGGTTAAATTCTTTAACTGAGCCCCTGGAGATAATCTAATCAGAGATCCTGATCCCAACTTAAAGATCATTGACCTACATTTAAATGTAGGTAGTTTGGCACTTGAAAAGGCCTCACAGAAAACCATTAAATACTAATTGCTCATTAAAATCCTTTTAAGATATCTTAATAGTCTTAAAAGATATGCAATGGGAATGTTAAGTTAAGATATTTTTAGGGTTCCGTAGTAAAACTAGGAACCCTTATAGTTTCGTCATGTCCGTCTGTCCGTCTGTCTGTCCGTCTGTCCGTCTGTCTGTCTGTCACACCCTCGCCAAATCTACAGTTCATAACCAATTTGTATGAAATTTCGCAGGCAGATATCTTCTGTGAGCCGCCATAAAAGCCTGTAGTGAAATTACAAAATATAAAATAATTAGGGGTGTCCCCCGTACATGAAACTGGGGGATGAAAAAATTTTTTTTCGCGAACCCCTTCATGTGGGGTATCGTTGGATAGGTCTTTGAAAATAACATAAAGGTTTCTAAATACTTTTTTTTATTTAAGTGCATATTTAGTGAACTAGGAGCTCCGAAAGTCGTTAACAATGTGTCCCCCCCCCTGTAATTTTCCAACCGCGTTATGAAAAAATCTGAAAAAATTCAAGCTTATGGCATCTAATAAATACTCTCGATTAAAATTGGTTTGAAAAAGATACGTTAATAACTTTTTGAAATATTCACTATTTTCAGTTTTGAGTTTTGACAACCGCAAAAATAATCTTGTATTTCATAATAATATTATGAAATACAAATTTATATTTGCGGTTGGAAGACTGAAATACTTCTTGCTACGGAACCCTAGACTGAGCGTGGTCCGACACGCTCTTGTCCGGTTTTTTTTTATTAGATAAGGTCGTTATTTAGACATTTTTACGTAAACCTAGAGATTTCTAATATCTTCTTTTATTTCCGAATCCGAAATATTTTTAGCAAAATTAAAGACACTTATGCCCGTTTTCACTAACACTAGGAGACACCTGAATGTAATGCCTAAATATTAAAAGGAGTTTAACTTAACACTTAAATACTCGTATTTAACACTTAAATATATGGTAACACATAAATATTTAAAAGCATCTGACACGGGTGGGATTTACACCCGCGACCACTGCCGTACCGTGGCATTGCCCTGTATTCTGCCCGCATCAGTTAAAATTTTAAATATCTTTGAATACGCCTCTTATAGAGTCACTTAGGTGTCTCCCAGTGTTAGTGAAAACGGGCATTAATACACATATTAGGTAGGTATGTGAAGGTAAACAACTTATTCTTTTGCGGCAGTCACAATTACCATAAAATGCAGTAAAAACATCTCGATAAAGTACATTATACAGTTGGTAGAGATACTAACGTTGTCTCAGGTTACAATGTGACCTAGAATGACAGCTTAGCTAAGTGCGTCCCGCATGCAGCATACATTACCGGCCGCATGGATACATCAAGCGGCAGGCATTAGGGGACGCATTAACTCAAGGCTACCCCCATTAATTACCCCCACACGCCCCGCTAAGGATGCGACCGTGATGATATCTGCGTCAAAGACTTCTGGTTCACATAAATTCAGTACATTATCAGAGAAATATCTATTCGTATAAATGTAAAACAAAAGCGAGGAATTAAACGAGTGATAACTAATACAGGGTAAAATTAAAACCAGTGCGGATATTTTAGGAGGTGAAAGTACTCATGAATATGATCAACTTTTATTATGGGACTGACACTGAAGTATGAAAAAAAAAATCAGCTGTTCCCTACAAAAATGCACTACGACACGATCAAAATGTATGGAACAGCTGATTTATCTATCATGAGTTTTTTTGACGTATAGTTACGTTAACGTAGGCAAATTTTGAATTGAAAATATACGTTTGCTACACAATATATATAAATGAAATATTTAATTAATTTCTCTGTATTTTTTAAAATGTGCAAATTGTATAAAATTTTATCAAAATGTTCTAAGACTGTTGGTTAACCCTTCGGGGAACACAGCTGTGATGTTGTTATTTTCCGTAAAACTAAAGCTTTCAATTTGCTGTTTCTGTAAAACGGAGTTCACGGAAAGGACGTCGGCAGTTTTGGGCTTGATATGGTACAGTAATAAAAGTTTAACCAAAAATAAAAAAAATATTTTAATTGTTCTTTGCCTAATTTATTTTAGAGATTAAGAATTGGAATCAAAAATCGAAATAAATAACATATAAAATGATAATACCGTTGACATTTTGAAAAGAACAATAAAACAAAAACGGGTGCATGCTGGCTGGCGCGTGCCTCCACAGAATATCATGTCGACAGCAACTAAAACCTTTGAATTGAGAACTCATTAGTCGGGCTGTACTTCACTGGATCATTCACACCATACTTACTTAACCTCACTGTCAGAAATACGAAGATTTCTCTTTAACCCAATTACGTACAAAAATAAATAAAAAATGAATTTAAATACTCTTGAAATACTCGATCACACCAAAATAATTTCATATCTGTGCCGACTTACACAATCTGAAGCCCAGCGTTCTATGGGCGTCTGCCAGTGCCCTTTGTGTGTGTTTGTAATCGTCGATTAAATGGAAGAATGTAATTTTTTTCATTAAATCGACGATATATCCAATTGAAAATGTCACAATAAAAAATACGAAGGAAATCAAATATTGCCTTATGCTTTTCGAATTAACTTCTTATTTGCTAAGATACAATGGCAGTATAGATTCCTAAAACGCATGCGAAACGACCCACATACAGGCCAATTTGGTAGATACGAAACGATAAAAGCCCGCATCCCGCATGCAAAAGATGCTGTAGCTTCGAAGTTCGTGGCGTAATACAATCACCTAGTTTCTGAAACGCTAATTAGTAAATCCGCTCTCATTGTAATAAAGCGTAGCGGTTCTTTGAAGGCAAAAACAATAGCCAATTCTATTGTACCTATTATCAATATCTATTCAGAAATCGGGAAAATCCTCTATTTTGTCTATCTAGCATGCGGGGTTTTTGTCCTATTAAAAAACGTTGCCCCCCACTAGGATTTCTCCTCGTTCGTAGGTGCGTTTACAAACACTTTCACATACACAAACACTCCAGACCCGGAACAAATATTTTTTCCGTGCGGGAATCGAACCCGCGACACGTCGCGCAGCAGCCAATCGCTCAGCCACTACGACAACCATGCCGCCACACTCGTTTCAAACGATTGTTTCCCCCGCATGCTATAATATCAATAGAATCATGTGTTTTTGCAGCTCCTAAATCATTTGAACATTATCTACCTCTCCGTAGCCATTTTAATATCTCGGTTCCCGTTTCTCATCTGTTATTCTCAATGAAGATATTGCTCCGACCGTAATAATTTATTTGACATTCAAAAGTGTCGTGATAGCGTCCAGAAATGAATAAATGATTTCAAATATAAATTTCTCGGAAGCACGTACCTACTCGTGCAGACCAGGTATATGAAATTTAAATTAAATAATTTTCCATGTTATTCTATCTGTTATTACAAATTAGGTACTAATACAGGGTAAAATTAAAACCAGTGCGGATATTTTAGGAGGTGAAAGTACTCATGAATATGATCAACTTGTATTAAGGGACCGACACTGAAATATGAAAAAAAAAATCAGCTGTTCCCTACAAAAATGCACTACAACACGATCAAAATGTATGGAACAGCTGTTTTTTTTTTCATATTTCAGAGTCGGTCCCTTAATACAAGTTGATCATATTCATGAGTACTTTCACCTCCTAAAATATCCGCACTGGTTTTAATTTTACCCTGTATGATATTGTTTGGCTCTATGTTGGTTTTGTAAGTTTTCTATTTATTCCAATTACTGGAAATATCCTCAAGGTTCGTCGAAAAATAACATGTTTTTGTTATTTTATCAAAGGAGCCAGGAATTATTATTAAAAAAATCACATTGTAGAGGACAGCTGGGGTTTCACAAATAAAATACGAATTGTTGAAAGGCACTTGCCATATATATTTACAAGTTCTGCATCAAGTACCTTAACCTATCACTTCTTATAACAAACTATAACTAGGAAACTTTCCTATCACTTAATTAAACTTTTTCTAAGTCTTTATTCCTAACAATTCCGATACAATAGAACCGCCGCCTAAGTTCTACTAGCAGGTGTTGCTAGCTCGATGATCTCTTGCTGACTGAGCAGTGGGCACGAAGATTCATCAGGGCGCCGCACTTAGGTACATTTCTTCCACGGTGCAAGTTGTGGGTGATGCTGCGAACGTCAGCGCTGGCGGTCGCCGCTCGGCGGCAGGTCGCGGTGGCAGCTCTGCAGGGGCGGGGTATGCCCCCGCACCAATAATCTGTGAACCAATCAAAGGCCAGCGCCGGAATTGTGCCGCCAGCCAATGAGAGGGCACAATTCCAACGTTGACTTGTTAGTTTGCTACGAGAGGTTGACGGCTTCATCTTCACGGCGTCGCGGGACCAGCAGAGGGGCCGCTGTCCGCAACAGTCTCCCCTCGGCGTAGCTCGCGAGCCTCCTCTTCAGTAGCAAGGACAATGAGGCGCCTCACTGGTCTTCTGTAGACGCCCCCCCGCGTCCGCACCTCCACACTTCGCACTACACCGTCCGGCCCGGGAATAACGCGCTCAACTTGACCCCGTGGCCATACATTACGCGGTAATAACCCGTCGGCGATAATGACTACGTCACCTATCTTTACTCTATCCGTCATCGTTCTGACGTCACCGCGCGGAGTTAACGTTGGTAAGTATTCGTTCAACCATCGAGCCCAAAAGCGATCAGCTAACGCTTGCGCTATTCGCCAGGAGCGTTTGTCTGCTACGTCACAAGCTCCGGTGACCGGTAACCCTACTGCTGACCCTATCAGAAAATGGTTCGGTGTTAACGCTTCAGAGTCTTCGGGACTCACAGATACGTGTGTAAGCGGACGCGAGTTAATTGTGTACTCTACTTCGGCTAATAGCGTAGCCAGTACCTCTTCCCGCGGTGCTCGCTCTTTGAGCACGACGGCTAGAGCACTGTAGAAGACTCCAAGGTGTATTCAAATAATGAAAAATTGTTAAGTCCAAAAATTACGTGTATTCCGTGACTCAGTTGAAAAACCAGAATGACAAGCATGATTTTACAAGAAACTTAAAATTAAACACATTAGCATGCTAACATACTAATTAGCTTCGTTGCTCCTTAATTGTCGCAGGCGCTCATATAGTGTGTGCTATACTTAAAGTCGCAGGCGCTTGAACATGCCCCCAAGCGTTGAAAGCTCGCCTTTCAACCAACAACTAATCTTCAGAAATTGGAAGCGGACACAGTTTGCTAAACGATCTTCGGACGATCCCAGTTGAGGTTTTGACCTCTGCCACACGAGCAATTTGGTCTGATCCAGGGAAAAGAGCCACAATTCGTCCCAATCTCCATTTTAAAGGCGGCAAATGGTCTTCCTTTAAAAGAACAAGCGTGTTCATCTTCAATGGGTTATTTGAAGTTAGCCATTTTGTTCGTTGTTGGAGCTCTGATACAAACTCCTTGCTCCATCTCGTCCAAAAATGCTGCCGCAGCTGTTCAATGCGATGGAATCGACTGAGATGGGTACTGTTGTGATCCTGGAGATCCTTCGCTGGCAAGGAAATAAGGGAGCGTCCTATCAAAAAATGTCCGGGCGTCAGCGGATTCAAGTCTTCTGGGTGCGATGACAATGGCGTGAGTGGCCGCGAATTTAAAATTGCCTCGATCTGCACGAGAGTAGAATTGAGTTCCTCGTAACTTAAATGACAATTTCCCAGCACTCTAACTAGGTGATATTTCGTGGATTTCACACCCGCCTCCCAGATGCCACCGAAATGCGGTGAATAGGCAGGAATAAAATGAAAATTGATGCCTTCATTCGCAAGCTCACTAGACAACGTATCGGAATTATTCTTTAGGAACTTAGCCAAATCATTGTATGCTCCTACAAATGTGGTTCCGTTATCGGAATACACATCAGCAGGTTTCCCGCGACGAGCTACAAATCTACGCAAGGCCAACATAAAACTGTTGCTCGTCATATCACCCACCAATTCTAGGTGTATCGCTTTAGTCGTGAAACATATGAATAATGCAATGTACACCTTGACAATGCGACAACCGCGACCCTGACGGCTAACACAAGAGATTGGGCCCGCGTAGTCTACACCTACGGTTTCAAAAGGAAATCCACCAGGTGTCAGGCGCTGCCGCGGCAAATTACCCATTAGTGGAGCTACAACCTTTCCTTTCATTCGCGAACACCTAATGCAACGATGATAACAAGCCTTTGCTAAATTACGGCCACCGATTGGCCAGTAAACTTCTCTAATTGAAGCCAACAATAATTGTGGCCCAGCGTGCATAAGCCTAACATGCTCAAATTCAAAAAGTAATTTCGTAAATCGATGTGTGGACTGTATTAAGATAGGATGTTTTTTAGAGAAATCAAAATTTGAATTATCAAGACGACCACCAACCCGCATAATATTAAATTCATCTAAGAAAACGTTAAACTTAAGTAGATTACTCTTTTTTGGCAAATCCTTATTATTAATCAATAAATTATATTCTATAAATGATTCTATTTGACATACACGAATAATAACGTTTAAAGAATTATTTAATTCAGTCTTAGAAATAAACTTATTTTCTGCTGGTCGTCGTTTACATGCTTCAATAAAGCGCAGCATATAAGCTACTGCACGATTAAGTCGATTAAAATTAGAGAAGCGATCAAAATTAATTAAGGAATTATTATTTACATTTGGAAACTGATCGTCTGTCTGAGCAATACACGACAACTCAATTCGTGTTTCTGGCAATAACTCAGACGACACCGAAGCAGAAGGCCAGTTAACGACAGGTCCCTTTAAAAACTCTGGCCCTGACCACCACAAATCAAGAGACTGAATAGTCTCAACACTCACGCCTCGCGAAACATAATCCGCTGGATTTTGTGCAGTGGGAACATGACGCCATGAACAATCGCCCGTTTTTTCTAAAATCTCACCTATGCGATTGCGGACAAATGTATGCAACTTACATGGCAACATTTTCAACCAGCCCAATAGTATTGTGGAGTCAGTCCAAAATACTGTACATTCCGCCTTCATTCGTAATGACTTAATTACCTTTTCATAAAGCCTTGCACCCACTAGAGCCCCACAAAGTTCCAACCTGGGGATAGTTGTAGCTTTAATGGGAGCTACACGACTTTTCGCGAGTAACAGCCTGACAAGGATTCTACCGGACGCGTCTATGCTACGAACGTACAGGCATGCACCATAGGCCTTTTCTGATGCGTCTGAAAAGACATGAAACTCGAATCGTTTATGGGCATCTATAACTACGCGGCGTGGAATACGAATATTATTAAGGAGATGCAAATTTCTAATGGATTCATTCCAAATCTCATCTAACTCTGGCGTTAATGGCTCATCCCAAGTCAATTTATGCAGCCATAACCTTTGTAGTAGCATTTTCATAGTCACAACGACAGGAGAAACAAGGCCTAAAGGATCAAAGATTTGGGAAATTATCGAGAGCATTTTCCGTTTTGAATTAGTCTGCTGAGAATCCGACGTGCCTATGGGAAAACATAACTCATCAGATTCGGTATTCCAGCCTAAACCCAATGTTTTACTAGCTTCCTTGCTACCTATATTTAAATCTAAGGGAACTTGTGTACACTCAGATACTAACCGTGGCTCATTGGACTTCCATTTTCTGAGTGGAAAGCAAGCTGACGCGAGAGCTGATGTTAGTTTCCGACGTATTTCGTATAACTCGGAGAAATCATCACCACCGCTTAAAAGGTCGTCAACATAAAAATCGTGTGTTATTATTTCGCTAACTCGCTTATCCTCACACTCTAGACCTACCTGTTTAAGGCATCTGGTCGCTAAAAAAGGGGCACTTGCGGTACCGTACGTCACCGTATTTAGCTGGAATGCATTTAATAAATCGCTTGGATTATCACGCCAGATGACCTGCTGTAAATATCTATCATCAGGATGTACCAATATCTGCCTGTACATCTTCTCGACGTCAGCCATTAAAATGTACTTATATTGTCGAAAACGCAACAGTATCGATAAAAGGTCATCCTGCACAGTAGGTCCCACCATCTGAATGCTATTAAAAGTAACACCGGTGGTAGTTGGGCTGCTTGCATTAAAGACAGCTCTTAACTTGGTGGTGGTACTATTTTCACGCAGAATGCCGTGATGAGGAATAAAGTGAGCGTTATTCTCAGAACTGAGTGTACAAGGCGACATATGACCCAGCGATTGGTATTCCCACATAAATTCGCGGTACAGTTTACCTAGCCTTAAATTGCTCATTAGCCTACGCTCAAGTGAGAAAAAGCACTGTTTGGCTCGTTGCAATGAACCACCTAAAACCTTTGGATTGTCCTTCAAAGGAATTCTCACACAAAAGCGTCCATCCTCTAAACGTATGGTATTATTTTTAAAATGCTCCTCACACGATTTATGTTCAGGTGAATAAACTGACTTTTCATTTACCTCTTCTAAGTTCCAAAAACGTGTGAGCTGAAGCTGAATGTCCTCATTCGACTTATCAAGTGCATCCATTTGCACAAAATTACATTTAATAGGGCTGGAAGAAATAGAACCGCGACGATTTATTGGTCCAGAAACTATCCACCCTAGGCTAGTTTCATACATGATAGGTTTGCCAGGGCCTAGATTAATTCGCTGCGATCCCAATATATCCCAAAAAATGTCAGCGCCTAATAACAAGTCGACTGACGCGGGAACATGAAAGTTAGGATCGGCAAGACATACATCAGTAGGTATACCTAGGTTCGCTAAATCAACTGAACGACACGGCACGCTGTCTGTTATCGACGGTAAAACAAAGCATCTCAAATTAGCCGCATAGGTTTCATCCAATGACTTAAAAGGCACTAGGCACATTGTATTAATCTGTGATTTTACATTATTAATACCAAGTACGGATTTATCTACACGAATACAGGGCAGATTTAACTGACGATGTAATTTAGTCGTCATAAGACAGGAGGTGCTACCACTATCGAGAATGGCACGAGCTAAATGCTCGCCATTATGTGAATCGTATAACTTAATTAATACCGTCGATAACAGAACGTCAACGCGCTGACCGTGTCCTTGATGACTGGAAGCCGCGACGCTCGCCGACAGTGTTAAGTTGGGATTCACATCGATGGTGGCGGGGGACGCACTGCTACTCGTATTACTATTAGCTCGTCCGCTATGCACAACCGGTTTTAGTTTATTGTTATCTGCCACATGAACAAGATAATTATGACGGCGCTTACACAATTTGCAACCGGGCTTCTTACAATGATTAGCGTAGTGTCCACTTCGAAAACAGTTAAAGCAAACCTTAAAACTAGGTAATAATTGAAGTCGTGCTTCATTACTTAAAGCTAAAAACTGAGGACAATTGTTTAGTTTGTGATCACCGCTGCATTTAGGACATGGACTTGTTACTGTATCAACAGAACTGTTATTAAAACTACGGTCCATTGAAACCATAGTCTTATGTTTAGTTGGTTTAGTGTTTGAACTATTACTGTTGTGCTGTGTGTGACGTGATAATTCTATAGCTTCAATAAGATCCGTGCGAAGTTTCATGAATTCAAGGAAGTGTTGTAGTGTAATGGATTTTTCCTTATCTAAGCGACCTTTGTACTCTTCCCATTCTCGAAACGTCTTAGCGTCTAATTTGTGTGTTACAATATGAATGAGAAGCGTGTCCCAGTGTTCAGTAGGTTCGCCTAGGGATTCCAGTGCACGAAGATTCTTATTGAACTGATCGGTAATTCGTTTTAAGGAAGCTGATGACTCACGTGTGATGGGTTCTAAATTAAATAAAGCTGAAACATGATTTTGTATCAACAACCGTTTATTGTCGAACCGATCACACAACAGTTTCCAAGCTATATTATAATTACTCGCACAGAATTGAATGGAATTAATTACCACAGCAGCTGACCCTTCCAAAGACGCTCTCAGGTAATGATATTTATTGATAACATCTATGTCTTCATTAGAATGTATCAGGCTTTCAAAGGTATCGCGGAACTCGAGCCAATTATCATAGGATCCACTAAATTTAGGAAGCTGAATTGTAGGTAATTTGACGGGCTTGTTATTACAACTACGAGAACTACTACATTCACTAGGAGGTACTGCAGGTTTTTTGTGATTTGCTAATATATCCTGAGCTTGACAAAGAATCTTGTAGTACCTAGACTCAAATTCTTCTCTCTCTGTTAATTGAGAATCTAAATTATCGGATATACATTCTAGCCTTGTTTGTGTCTCGTCATACTGAGCATACAATGATTCAAGCTTACCTATACGCATTTCTAATTCACTAATATCTTTAGGTGCAATAGAACCCATATTTAGTGACTTTAAATATCCAGAAAATATGGTGATACGACCTTTATAACTACTGCGTCTCTTAGTGAGCTCTGCTACTTCCTTTGCCACTTCCATATCGGATTTATCGCCTTTCGTTGACAACATGAGAGGCGGTTGGTAAACCCTGAAATTTGATTTAAATACAAGTCACTACCTGATATATTCAATTTATAAACTTAGCTGTGATTAGCTATAGATTGAAGTTGAGCTATGATTTTGGGAAATGATAGGATCTAAACTAAACCAATACAATTGAAATACACGTAGGTAACTGATATAATAAAGTCAATTTATAATGTAAAACACAATTTCTTACTTTAAGCCTTCAAAAGAATTCAAATAAGAACGAGAGAGAAAACTAAAATAATTAATTAACATTACTCATAATAACCAATAATTAATTAAATAATTGAATTAAAAACATTCAAATAAATTCAATAAATTCCAATAAAATTGGTCAACATAAACATTAATAATTAATTAAACATTCAAATAAATTTAATAAATTCTCATAAAATTGGTCAAGAATTCAAAAAATAAGTTAACCGTCAACTCGTTCAATGACACAGAAGGTTACAACATAATGTAATAATCTGTGCACTTACTAACCTTATTATGTACTTAACAACTTAAATACTACCTTTATGAGTGTTGGGTTATTTACGAGGTAAATCACTATTTTAAATTTATTGTCCAAGCCACTTTTTTCAAGCACCACTCGAACTTCACCTCGTTGGTCAAAGTTCAAACCCGTAGAAATTTTGCAGAAAATTATATATTTGCGCTGATCTTCTTCAATAATTTATTCCAATAATAATCCGGAGCGTTAGGACCATGTAGAAGACTCCAAGGTGTATTCAAATAATGAAAAATTGTTAAGTCCAAAAATTACGTGTATTCCGTGACTCAGTTGAAAAACCAGAATGACAAGCATGATTTTACAAGAAACTTAAAATTAAACACATTAGCATGCTAACATACTAATTAGCTTCGTTGCTCCTTAATTGTCGCAGGCGCTCATATAGTGTGTGCTATACTTAAAGTCGCAGGCGCTTGAACAAGCACACTTTACGCTCTTAATCAAGCGTTCCCAAGCGCCCCCCTGATTGGGCGCACCGGGATCGATAAATTTCCATTCTACCCCTTTCACTAGGGCGTAGTCCTTCAGTTCGGATGACCATTCCTTATATGCGTTACGCATTTCAATATCAGCGCCGCGGAAGTTCGTTCCGTTATCGGATAATATTGTCTTAGGCCACCCACGGCGCGAAGCCATTCGCCTGATTGCCATTATGGCACTATCAGTGCTAAGTCCAGCTAACAGTTCCACGTGAACCGCTCTAGTGACGAGACATGTGAATAGCATGCCCCATCGTTTTTCTCTGCGCCTGCCTATTGTGACTGTCATTGGTCCGAAACAATCAACCCCACAACGTGTAAAGGGTCGGCAGTACGCATCGAGACGTTCGACCGGTAAATTACCTTTCACCGGTATCGTCGGTGCCGCTCTCCTGAGCTTGCACAATAAACATTCATTCAACACTGAACGTACAGTCGGTCGCAGTCGCAATATCCAATACCTCTGACGTAGATTATTCACTACGTTTTCACGACCGAGGTGCGCATGCGCGTCGTGCTCGCGTTTTATTAGAAGGCGCGTTAAGCGATGTTTTCCGTCTAATATCGGCGGACGTTTCCTGTACTCAGACACGTTTGCAGTGTCTATTCGACCGTTCAGTTTCAGGATTCGATCGGAATCATACACAGGGTCGAGCTTCAGTAGCCGGCTCGCCCTCTCTAGGTTCTTCTTTGACGCGAGTCGCTCTATGTCTTGATGAAAGCTATCTCGCTGCGCTTGACGAATGAGCACTAGTTCTGCCTCGTCCATGTGACGTAATTCCATTGAAGTCGCGCGTTTACGGCATTTATCGATGAACAACAATACGTTCGCCGTAGTGCGCAGCATCCGTAGATACGATGAGAAGCGATTCATATCGATGAGGTTCTCTGTGACCTTTACGTGAGCTATCGTTTCCTGTACGTCTTCGCAACTTTGGCTTTCTTCAACCGGCCAACTCTCCTCCGGTTCGCGTAGAAAAGCCGGCCCGGTGTACCACCTGTCCCGTTGCGTCAGGCGTGTTCTACCGTGTCTGGTTGCGTCATCGGCCACGTTCAAAGCGGTCGGTACCCAACGCCATCGTTCAGCGCTGGTTAATTCCGATATCTCGCTTAGGCGATGTGCAACGTAAGGCGTGTACCTAGCTGAATCGTTTCTTATCCAGTGTAACGCAGTTTTCGAATCACTCCAATAGGTTACCTCTGCTTCCCATCTGTGCTCCTTCAATATTTCTGCGGCGAGACGAGCGCCTATAAGGCACGCTTGTAATTCCATTCGCGGAATACTCTGTGCTTTCATCGGTGCAACTTTCGCTTTACCTGCGATTAGCACAACGTCAACATTGCTATCATTTTTCTTCAGGCGCCAGTACGCTGCCGCAGCGTAGGCTTGTTCGCTCGCGTCTGTGAACACGTGCAAAGATCTCTCCTCGGTCTGATCGGCCGCATAGCATCGGGGGACTCGCAAGCCCGCCACGCTCGTCAGACCATTTATCCATTCGAGAAACGCGATAGCCTCTTCGGCGGGTAGTTGCTCGTCCCAGCCGATTTGCTTGCGCCATAGCTCCTGCAGTGAGATCTTTGCCGTGATCGTAAACGGGCTCAGCAGACCTAACGGATCAAAGATCGACATAACTGCTCCTAGCATTTCTCGTTTGGTTGGTGTTCTATGTCCGTTGCGTACGTCGCTCGGTACGCGCGGCATAGCAGTGTTGAACGCAAACTCATCAGTGTCCGGTAGCCACATCATTCCTAGTGTCTTCCCGTACGGGTGTGCGTTCGCACCTAGTTCTTTCGGAGCCGTAGCTTTATCCGATTCCAATATATGGTTGAGCAAGTGCAGACGATTCGAGTTCCACCCGGCGAGTTCGAAGCCGGCTCGTTCGTGTACTCGCTGCACATCTTTGATTGTCAACGCTGCGATCTCTTCATTGTCGAAGCTGTCGACCCAATCATCCATATAGTGGTTCATTGTTATTGCATAGAGGGCGCGCGGGTGCGCCTCTCTGCATTCCTCAGCGTTTCTATTTCTGACGCTGTGCGCTAGGAAGGGAGAGCTTCGTGCTCCAAATATCATTGATTTCATTACGTACTTCTGTGGCGGACGCTTTCGTTCGTCGCCCCTCCACAAAAACTGTTGCGCTGCTCGGTCCTCGGGTCGAATCTTGATACGTAAGAACATCTCACGAATATCGGCTGTTACAGCGATCGGCTTCTCTCTAAAGCGGAACAGCATTCCGTACAGCGTACGTAGCAAATCAGGCCCGGCGAGTAGCGAGTCGTTCAGACATCGCCCGCCTATGACTGCTGCTGCGTCGAATACAAGTCGTATCTTGCCCGGTTTGTTGGGATTGGTCACCGCGAAATGAGGCAGGTACCAATCAATCGGGCTCTCGGCGTTGTCTTCGACCGGTGCGGCGTAACCTTTCTCGATCAGGTTATTTACTTGCGATGTGTACGCTTGTTTGAACTCCGAGTCGCGATCCATCTTACGTTCTATAGATCGTAGCCTTCGTGCCGCCATTTCATAGCTCGGCGGTAATCGTGTATCATCCGCACTCCAAGGCAGACCGACTTCGTAATGCCCGTCGACTAGTCGCGCCGTTTCGTTGAATATTCGCTTGGCACGTTCGTCTTCCTTCACGGGCTTGCAGCTCTGCGCTATTCCGAGCGCATCGATTGCGAAATGATTTTTCACAAGCTCGTTTAAATCTTCATCGTAACGAAATCTATTTTTATCCTGAGGCGCACGTACATGTAGTACGGTGGCGCCACCTAGCGGCTCTTTCGTGGCCACAATAATTCGTGGCACCGTACCGTGCACTACCCATCCTAACTGGGTTAGTGACGCGGCCGGTTCGTTCATACCTCCGGTCAGGAGTCTGCGGGATACGATGAGGTGCCAATAGTCTGCGCCTATCAGTATCCGCGGTCTCGCTTCTTCATAGCAGACCTCGTTCCGCGGTAGCAGTTTCATATGTTCATAGTTCAAACAATCCGCTGCGACGGTTTGACTGGTAATATTGAGAGACTTGACGGTTCGCGCCTTGATTTGGTGGAAGTTAGTTCGTATTCCCTTTATCTCCAAATCCACGTTCTCACTCTCGGGTTCCCGCTGTGACGCCGTTAACCCATGCAACAACAATCCTTGTTGCGGCCCGCGCGCGTTCACAGCCTTCGCGATATCCTCGTCGATCAGAGTAATCGTGGAACCTTCGTCGAGTAGAGCGTGTGTCTCTATTTCCAGCCCGTCCGGCCCCCGTATTGTGACCGGACACACCTTCAGCAGTACTGCTCCCGGTGACGTCACAGTATGCGTACATTCTGTGGTCGTCTCGTTCGATTCGCCTCCCGTGGTTGCTCGTTCTGAACCACTCATCGTAGCGCTTCCAGCGGTTGCTCGTTCTGAACCGTGTAATAACGCGTGATGTGGGTGACGGCATTCACCAACGCCGCATTTCTTTGCGGTACAGTTGGCTCAGCGATGACGTATATTCAAACATTGAAAGCAAACATGCGCTTTCTTCGCCCACTCCCATCTCTTCGGGATCGTCATCGCTTCCAATTTAGTACACTTGACCGTATCGTGATCGGCCTCGCAACAGAGACACACCTTCTTTGCGTCTGTTGCAGTGTATGCAGCTGCTCCTCGCTTGCCTTTATAGTTCAAAGTCTTCGGCGAGTTGCTTGCCTTAGCGGCTGCCATAGTTCGTGTTGGCTCTTTCGTTGCGCTCTGCGTAGTTGAGTAAGCAAATCGTATGGCGCGATCCGCTTCCCGCATCAAGAAGCGGGATAGAGTCACGACTTCAGGTTCGCTGCGGTCGCTGTACTCTTCAGCGTAATCGCACCATCTCGCTCTAACGTGAGGACTTAGCTTCTCGGTTACTTGGCGAGCCAACATAGGGTTCTGTAGGTACCCTCTATTATCGACGCACGATAATATGCTAACAATGTTTTGCAGTTTAATAGCGAACGCGTTCAGTTCGCTAGCGGTCGGCCCGGGGCGCGGTAGTCGTTTGATATCGTCTAACGCTTTATCGATTATAACCTCCGGCCGGCCGTAACACTGTTCGAGTGTTTGCATAATCACCGCGGGATCTGCGGCCGTATACAGTAAGGCAGAGACTGCTTCGCGTGCCTCGCCCTTCAAGCACGTCCTAAGTCGCGCTAAGTTCTCCGCTTGCGTGAACTCGTACATTCGCGTAGAGTCACGCATTGCCGTTCTGAATAGCAGCCATTCGTTCGGCGCACCGCTAAAACTAGGCAGCTCTTGAGCCTGTCTAGGTGGCGGGCGTCGCCGAGCCATTCGTTCTATGGCCTCGGCCAGTCTGTCTATTCCACGATCCTTTGATCGCGCCGGCGTGGGTGACCTAGGACGGCGCGGAGTTTCAATGGTAACTCCTCTTGCCGTTTCTTGCGGCGGGTATTGGAAGAAAGAATGTTGCGATCGTTGCCGCTCTAGAACGCGTGGGTTTGCCGTGTCGTTGAGCCGCTGTCGTTCGAGTTCGGTAGGCTCCCCCCGTGGTTCGCACGGGGCCGATACTCGCAACGCAGACGATTCCTCAAACGACATTAGCGGGGGCTCCTCCCCCCCTAACTGAGCGTCCTTCAACCAATCGACTATTCTATGCTCGACTTCAACGGCTTCGTGAGCGATGACGGTGTCGCGATCCGTTTCTTCGCGAATCGTGGCAACGTCCATCGCTAAACGCTGCTTTATGAGCGCAGCCTCGAGCTGCAGCTCACGCCGCTGAATGTCAGCTAATCGCTCTTGGGCCTCGAATTCTGCTTGCCTAATACGAGCGTTAGCGCTTGCAGTTGATCTGAGCGAACTGTTACAAGGACACGTCCTTGAGACTTTTTAAAAAAAACACTTTTTGACTAAAAATAATATAATTGAATTAGGTCCACAAATACACAGATTTAGCGGAAATTAGGAAATAGAATAATAACTTGAAACAGAGGAACTTGGAAAAACCGGCAGATATAGTAATGTGTCGCGGGCACGGAGGTTCACGAGCGACTACCCGAGCGCCGGGTGGTAACTTAAAATTGCTGATCAAGCAATTATCAAAAATGCTTACTTAATATGAAATTTGGAGGTGTTAGGAGATTTCCTAACATTAGGAATCTGTAACAGCCCCCCGGATAAGAGTAAACTATACCTATGAGGTGTAGTTTACGGGAGCCAGTAAGTCTTATCAGCAAGTTCAAGCTAACCGACGCGAAGGGCAGGAGGTGATATGATATTAGGTAACTCAATTGATTCGGGGTCACGGTTATCAATATCGGTACTATTTATTTTAGGCCGAAATATTTTCCTATATATGCCAGCTTTATACAATCGGTAAATAACATAACACATAATAGTAAATACAGCGAAAATAATTAAAGTACTGTAATACGTCTGATATAGAACAATATGAGGTTTTTCGATTATCTTATCTAAATCTTTTAACATTTCTGGGTTCTCATAAGCTATTACATCCAAATCTACATTTTTAAGATTAACTACAGGTAAGCTAGATACAACATTATTAAATGCTAAGGTATTACAACAAGAATCATTTATGATGTTAAAATTAGAGATGACAGTTTTTAATTGAATTTGGTAATTATCGTGGGATATTAGGCGGGTATTTTTACAATAGGCAATACATCCAGCAGGCAAGTACAATATTCCATTTCCACTTAATTCTATTTCATTAGATCGGGAGTTATTACATTCTATATTTATCTTAGTTTTCTCTGACATCACATAGAGCCATTTACTATTACGTAGTTGTTGCCAAATACTAATGTGACCGTGAATAAATTTGGTATCGCACATCGAGGGAATCGAGGTAAGTACTTTACTAATTATTTCAGTTTCACAGGAGGGCATTGCTGACGAAGAATATGTTATCGGAGTCGCACAGAGGTAATGATTATTATTTATTAATTTGCATGAGCCTAATGTATTTAATTTGCAGTATATTAATCTATCTCTGCTAATGCCAATGTATTTCGAGGTTGGGATGATGGTTGAGTAAGATATCGGATTACTGGTATCGTGTGGAACAGGGCAAGGTAAGTTGTGATATAGATCTAAGTATAAAGGGTTTACAAGCGGAATCTTAACTACAAAAACTATCTTATCTTTATTGAAATAATTAGATATTTCCGATATATTTAAAATTATATGTATGTTGTCTAAACTTAGAAGAACTGGTAATTGCACAGAATTAGGTAGGAATCTGTGGTTATTCACTAATTCTGTGTAAAGTTCTATCGGCGTTAGGATAGTAGGATACAAGACATTAGATTTGCTAAAAGCAATGGAATTAATTATATCTTCAACTTTAAAAGATAAGGCTAGAAGACTATTTTCTATCATAGACGTTAATTCTAACATACGGGACCTTAAGGTTAATTCTTTTGAAACATAAGTAAGATTTAAAATATCTTCGGATAATGCATTGATTGCATTCTTTAAATGCATTTCATTTATCTTTATATTGTGGAGAGTTTTATTGAAAGATTTAAGCGTAGAGGTAGTAACTAATATATTTTCTTTAATAAAGAGGGCTAATTTCTTTTGATCCAATTCTACTTCATTAATAGCATTATCATATCGGATGGCATCATCTTCATCCATAGTACCGAATAGTTTCTTAGACAAAGTACCGACAAACCCTAACAGGGCAGACCTTTTAGATTGATGTGATGTAAGGTGGAAAATAGCCTCGTTATCATGGGTAATATCATTATATCGAGTAAATAGAGGTTGAAAGATATTATCGCATTCTAAATAATCGAATACTTTGCTGTTCTGACACGTTATTATAGAATTGTTGAGGACACGTTGAAGGTTATGAATATGGGGTTTAATATAAGATACGTCATAAGGAATAACTATACTAAGATAACTATCAACTAGACTTAATGATCCTAGGGGATCGAAGTACATGCCAGGACTACTTGTCAAAGGTTCGACGAACTTCTGACCCAGCACGAGGTTACTGTAATAAAATAGTAGTGGCGTTACTTATATCTATGAATTAAGGAACTAAGCTAATCGTAAGAGTTAAAGATAATAACTAATAACTATGTTTCTGACCTTGAAGCTAGTTTAACTTCGTCATAGTGATGCGTAACGTGACGCCTGTTAATCAGCAACGTCAGTGTATTCATGCCATTGATTTTCACGACTTTGTAGGGCCCTTTCCAAATAGACGATAGGGCTTTGCGAAGGCGGACATGATTTTTCAGGTACACGTAATCTCCAACTTTGTATTGAACGCGACGCGTGTGAGTGTCGTAGTATTGTTTAGACCTTTCTTTGGACGCTTGAATATTTTCAATAGCTTTATCTCGTGAAAGCTTCAGGCGATGATGTAGAGACTTAAGGTATTCGGGGTATGTAAGGTCTGGCTGTAGTTCATAGACAGAGTCAGGAATGAAAGATTTGTGACCGAAAAGAAGTTCGTAGGGCGTAAAGTTAGTAGTAGAGTGCACGGAGCTGTTATAGGCTAGCATAGCGGTGTAAACATATTTATGCCAGTCGGAATGATTATCGTTTACGTATGACTTAAGATATTCTTTAAGAGTGGAGTGGCTACGTTCAAGAGCACCTTGAGTTTGGGGATGGTATGGAGATGACCAAAGTTGTTTTATTTTAAGAAAATCGCAGGTTCTTTTGAACAATTCTGCGGTAAAATTTGTGCCTTGATCAGTAAGAATAGTTTTGGGAATGCCAAAAATGGAAATGAAATGAACGAGACATTCACATGTCTCTTCTGCAGTTGCATTGGAAACAGGGTAGGCAAGAGAAAATTTGGTAAGGTCATCTTGTAATGTTACTATGAATTTAAGTTTTGTTAAACCTGCTTCTGGAAGAGGGCCTACGAGATCTAGGCTCAAACGTTCAAATGGTTTGGTAGATGTAGTTGTGATTTGCATCGGAGATTTGTTAATTTTCCTCAAGGCTTTATTGCTTTGACACTGAGAGCAGTTCTTTACATATGTTTCGATATCAGACCTCATATGTTTCCAAAAATATCTTTCTTTTATTCGGTTAAACATGCGTGTTGACCCTAAGTGTCCAGCAATAGGGATATCGTGATTTTCGCGAAGTATTTTAGGAATTTCTGAGGGCACAGGGAATATGATAGAATTGTGATAAATATGAATAGGAAGTTGCGAGTTATTAAAAATATAGCAAAACATATTGTATATTTTAATCCATATATGTTTATCGAATGGATTACTAAAATCAGTGATAGCTAAACTAGTATTTGGATCGCTAGAGTGCGGCATTACTTCGGACTTAAGATTTAAAAGACTTTTAAAGACATCTTCATAAGAACAAGTATGGAAATGGTAAACTTTGGTAAATAGGAAATAGATTTTCTTTCCTTTATGATCAAATGAAATGGTAGAATACAGTGTTCTTTCTTTTGCGAGGAGTTCTTTGGACTCTTCGAACTCGTTTAGGAGTTCCTCTACATGTGGATTGGAATCATCAAGATCTATTGAAGTAGGTATTACGATATGTTTACAGTCACTTTTAGTTATACTTTCATTATGTTCTAAGATAACGGCATTGCTATTGAATTCTTTGCCAGACATTATTTTTAGGAATTTACTGTAGCTATTATTAGAAGTAGAAGGATTAAGATCAGGGTCTGACCCCGATGAAGAAGGGTTATAAACCTCAGGTGGTATATCGTCGTTATCTAGAAGGTCCACAGAAGGTATGTCATTGCTAGATGGTAGGCAGATGTCGAGGTCTTCAAGAGTTAAAGGACTAAATGGTGATGCTGGATTGTCATTATTTCCATTTGAAGTAGAAGGAACAGGATCAGGACTGGGCTGTTGGACTGGATTGACAGGGAACCGGGATAAAGCATCAGCGTTGCAATTTATTTTTCCTTTTTTGTGCTCGATTTGGTAATCAAATTCTTCTAATTTTAACCGCCATCTAACTAAACGCGAGCCAGGGTCCTTACAATTGAACAACCACTTTAAAGGTCTGTGATCAGTTATAATTTTGAAACAGTGACCATAAAGATAAGGTCTAAATACTTTAGTCCCAAATACTATTGCAAGACATTATTTTTCTGTAGTCGAATAGTTAGATTCGGCTTTATTAAGTGTCCTGGACGCGTAGGATATTGGGTGATCTTTACCTATCTCTCCTTGAGAAAGAATAGCGGATATAGCGTAGTTAGATGCGTCACAGGTTAAGACAAAAGGTTTGGAGAAGTCTGGGTATATTAGAACAGGTGCTGTAATGAGTTTGTTTTTTAAATCTTCGAATGCGAGTTGTTGTTCGTTGGACCATATAAAAGGAGTGTCTTTCTTTAACAATGTTGTAAGTGGCTTAGCTATCTTAGAGAATTCAGGGATGAAGCGCCTGTAATAAGAAACAAGACCTAGGAAGGATTTCGTATCCTTGGGGCTCTTAGGCACCGGAAATTGGGAGACCGCTTTGACCTTTTCAGGGTTAGGCTTAACACCTTTCTCGCTAATAATATGTCCAAGATAGCCCACCTCTTTTCTGAGAAATTCGCATTTGTCGGGTTGAAGTTTGAGAGTATGTTTACGAAGTCTTTCGAAGATTTTGGTAAGATTTTCGATATGAGAATGGAGATCGTGGGAGTAGATAACGATATCATCTAGGTACACATAACAGTGTAAACCTTGAAGGCCGGCGAGGGCAGTGTTCATTAGGCGTTGGAATGTGGCTGGGGCATTTTTAAGCCCAAAAGGCATTCTCTTGAATTCGAAATGTCCTTGGGGGACAGTAAAACCGGTTTTAGGAATGTCTGACGGTGAAATAGCAATTTGATGGAAACCTGAACAAAGGTCGAGAGTAGAGAAGTATTTACTCTTACCCAATTGGTCTAGGATCTCATTTATTTGAGGAATGGGGTAACTTTCTCCAATAGTGATATCATTCAATTTCCTGTAGTCTATGACTACACGCCACTTCTTTTGACCGGAAGAGTCTATCTTTTTAGGGACGACCCAAATGGGCGAAGACCAGGGAGAGAGAGAAGGTTGAATAATATCTTGGTCTAGCATTTTCTCGATTTGAGAAGCTACCTCCTTTTTGTGTATTTCGGGAAATCGATAAGATTTAGTATTAATTGGTTCGGATGGAAGAGTCTTTATTTCATGTTGCAAGAGATCGGTGGTTGTCAGTTTGTCATTTGGTAATTGAAATATGTCGGAGAATTTGGAACAGAGGTCATGAAGGTTTGATTTTTCTTCATTATTAAGGTGATCTACCCTTAGCATTTTCAGGACTTCATTTCTACGATCTGAAGCAGTTTGTTTATTGCAGTTGTTATAAGGAAGAAGTTGAGAAGCATGGATATCGAAAGGTTCAATTTTTAATTTAATATTAGAATTAATCGTGATAGGTTTTTCAGAAGTGTTAATTACGGATATGTTGACTCTATTATTGTCCTTCACATTAACGATACAGTTTGCCACTAAGAGAGATTCTGAAATATGTTGATCTATAATAAGGCCCACTTTATATTCTGGGTTAGAAACTGTACATTCTATAATAGTTTCAGAACGTGGAAGGATTTGGTAAACAGGTTCGTTGTATTTTAGTTTAAGAATAATGTGACGAATTCGTAAAGTGTCTGAATTGTAATTGATAACTCCATCTAAATCATTTAAAAGATCGTTTCCTATTATACCGTCATATTGTAAGTAGATATCGTCGACTACGTGAAAATTATATGAGACGTCAGATTCTGGGTTATTGGTATTAGATAGTATTTTTAGGCTAAAACAGCCCAAAGTAGTAGTCATATTATTGCCGGTATTAATACCTTTTAATTGAAAAGTCTGGTTTTGTAAAACGGGTTTGTACTTTAATGCTTCTTTCTTTATTAAGCTTACGCAGGAACCAGTGTCTACCAGGAAGGACAGAGGGTGATCGTTTACGGGAGTTTTGAGAATAACGTGAGGTAAGTATCTATGAGTGGAGTTAGGAGTAATTTCATAGATTTCTTTGTTTCCAGATGCAGTGATTTTGGAAGGCACAGCGGCTTTGGAGTTAGTATGTGAAGATCTAGCAGGGATAGAAGATACGGAGGATGCAGCGGATGTAGCAGATACAGCGGATACGGCGGGCACTGCGGATACAGTGGAAACAGCGGATACGACGGGCACTGTGGATACATTGGATACAGTGGATACAGCGGATACAGTGGATACAGCGGATACAGCGGGCACTGCGGATACAGTGGAAACAGCGGATACAGCGGATACAGCGGATACAGTGGAAACAGCGGATTTTAGACTGGTGTCGTGAATATTGAACTTTACTGAGCGTAGATTTGTGGGTCTCACGTGACACCGCCGTGAGCCCCTTACTCGTTTAAACATTCTTGGTTTACGTCACCATTTTCAGGGACATAAGGCTCATTATCGATTAAATGAACGCGGTTTTGATTTTGGTTAGGGTAACGGAATGAGCCTGGAGCAGTGTTTTGAAGCGCCGAATTTTGTTGAGCTCTCACACGATTATTGTACTCTCGCTTTCTGCACTCTTCTATCACGTGTCCTACGTTCTTACAGTATCTACAAACTTTAACCGACTGACCTTGATTTTCGACGCTATTAATATTTGCAGGTTTGAAATAGAAAGAATCAGAGTTTCGAGGCTGACGCTGTGGTTGATTGGAGTTTGCGTTAGGTGCATTTCTTTTGTACATTAGTTTTTGGATTTTTTCCTCTGATAAGGCGAATCCTATTGCTTCGTTAAGAGTTTTAGGAGACTTACAGCGAACTATGTTTGATATGCGCGGAGTTAACCCTATCAGAAAGTGGTGAAGGGCCAGGTCTTCCATAGCTGCGGTACGACCTGGGGCTTCCTTGGCTTTGGTTAAGACTATTTCAGTGAGTAAATGTGAGAGTATTGTCTCGATTTTGAATCCAAATTGACTCACGGTCTCGTTGGGTGCTTGCTTACTCTCCTGTAGTTCTGCTAATAAATGAGAGTAATGTTTGGATTCACAAAATTGCGTTTTAAGGAACTCCCTTAACTGATTCCAGTTGGTAAAGGCTCTAATTGAGCAGGCTGTCTCTGCCTTACCCTTGAGCTGGCTTAATATGTATTTAAATAAAATAGTCTGTTGCTCAGGAGCTGCAAGCTCATAAGCATTGGTACAATTGGTTATGAATGAATTAATTGTTTGTCTGTCGCCATCATATGGCTTGATAAATTTGAACAAAGTGTTTAATTCTACGGAAATATCTTTATCTGATTTAATAGACATTATGGATTACAATAGAAACTAGATCTGAAATAGGAACAAAGAAAATATTACAATTAAATTAATATGATATAGTAGAGTTCGTCCCTGCACGATTTGAGTCTGGAGAATATAAATGTTTACACTGGAGACACGGCGTTAGCGACAGATAAGCTCGCTTCTTGGGAGCGTTATCTTTTATGAAGAATTGTTTGTGAGCACTGAGTTGTTTAGTACTCGTGGGAATAGAACTTTATATTTGAACTTGTACTTTAGCACAACACTAATTTAGCACTTTTAACCACAAATATCACTTACTGGATCGAGATGAGGAGGAGTGCAAGTGAAATCACTTGGACCATAGCGTCACCGGTGATTTTCCGCGTTTATAGCGGTGATGCGGCGGGTAAATTCCAGGAAAACTTTCACTTTCACTTTTCACTGAGCTTTTCGCGGAGGCGATTCCCGAATTTTGGAAATCCCTTGTGCTGCCACCAATGTTACAAGGACACGTCCTTGAGACTTTTTAAAAAAAACACTTTTTGACTAAAAATAATATAATTGAATTAGGTCCACAAATACACAGATTTAGCGGAAATTAGGAAATAGAATAATAACTTGAAACAGAGGAACTTGGAAAAACCGGCAGATATAGTAATGTGTCGCGGGCACGGAGGTTCACGAGCGACTACCCGAGCGCCGGGTGGTAACTTAAAATTGCTGATCAAGCAATTATCAAAAATGCTTACTTAATATGAAATTTGGAGGTGTTAGGAGATTTCCTAACATTAGGAATCTGTAACAGAACGTACGGACGGCGCTCTCGATCTTCTTTCTTCCCTAACATCGGTTGCAACCGCTGCAGTGGTGCCCGGAACTGCAGCGGTGGCGGCGGTCGTAATCGCGGCGGGTCGCGGCGCGATTCTAGTTCTATCTACGTCTATCCTACTCTGTGCGTGTATTACGGACGCGGTTCGCGGGTTCGGTTCCAGCGGCGCGTGCGGGTTCGATTCAAGCGGCGCGCGCGGCCTTGCGACAGTAGGAGCGGACGCGATCGCGGACGCGGACGTAGACGGTTGCGCGGACGCGGATGGTTGCGCGGACGCGGACGGTGGCGCGGATGTGGACGGTGGTGCGGTTGGTGAGGCGGGGGGTTCGTCGAACACCCTCGCTGCTTTCTTCCCCGTCTGGCTTCTTGTGCACGGCATCTTCGGCTCTTGACGCCCCTAACGGTCCCTAACAATCCTCTTGGAGGGCCCGGGATTAACCGGGATACGCTCCGCCAGGGATGGATGCGTGCAGGAGTGGAAGGGGAAGGATCTACCCAGCAGAGGAGTCGTGTGTCCTACGAGGTGCTTAGGAACCGGTAGGAATGACCGGCTCCTTCGGCGGTGCCTGCAGTCTGGCCCTCGCACCACACACGACCTTACCGGCGTAGAAGTGCTATTCGGTTCGCGCCTTGAAAAAGGCACTCTTCTTGAACCGGTGGTATCGCACAAAATTACCACACCGCCTTGAACGGCGTTAACTCAGGCCCTACCGTTTGACACCGTGAGGTGGTAGGGGTACTGAGCCGCGGTCCACCCGCTAAGAAACAGACACGTTTTAAGACTCTTGACACGACGTCTTGACTCTTGAGCACCTGGCTTGAGCGCCTAGCTTGAGCACCTGGCTTGAGCGCCTAGCTTGAACGCCTTTTTTGAACGCCTGGCTTGAGCACCTTTCTTGAGCGCCTGTTTTGAACGCCTGTCTTGAACGCCTGTCTTGAACGCCTGTCTTGAACGCCTGGTGATTATCCGGCACTCGATGGACCAGAAAAACCAGCTGTAGAGGACAGCTGGGGTTTCACAAATAAAATACGAATTGTTGAAAGGCACTTGCCATATATATTTACAAGTTCTGCATCAAGTACCTTAACCTATCACTTCTTATAACAAACTATAACTAGGAAACTTTCCTATCACTTAATTAAACTTTTTCTAAGTCTTTATTCCTAACAATTCCGATACAATAGAACCGCCGCCTAAGTTCTACTAGCAGGTGTTGCTAGCTCGATGATCTCTTGCTGACTGAGCAGTGGGCACGAAGATTCATCAGGGCGCCGCACTTAGGTACATTTCTTCCACGGTGCAAGTTGTGGGTGATGCTGCGAACGTCAGCGCTGGCGGTCGCCGCTCGGCGGCAGGTCGCGGTGGCAGCTCTGCAGGGGCGGGGTATGCCCCCGCACCAATAATCTGTGAACCAATCAAAGGCCAGCGCCGGAATTGTGCCGCCAGCCAATGAGAGGGCACAATTCCAACGTTGACTTGTTAGTTTGCTACGAGAGGTTGACGGCTTCATCTTCACGGCGTCGCGGGACCAGCAGAGGGGCCGCTGTCCGCAACACACATATATAGTGTACATAACATCTGTAGGTATTCCCCGAAGTGGAATGTATAGTACCTAAACTACGCCCACATTTCATCAGTTATATTATCACCCTTACCACAAAAATGATAAACACGTGTTAAACGCGAATGCTACCAAAAATAATACACATTTGTTTTAGACAAGCTAGTGCTAAAACAAGTGCGGATTATTTTTAGTAGCATTCGTGTTGAACACGTGTTTATCTTTTTTGTGGTACGGCCCTATAAGTCTAACATAATAACGCCTCCGAATACAAATCCATTCTTCTTGCTGCTACCAAGTATTTCATAATGGAAAAATCGCGTGGTCATATTCAAGTCAATTGTTTTAATCTTTATTCCGAGCAACATTTGATAGGTTAAACAAAAAAGTTCTGACTTTTTTTAGACTCTCCATACAAAAGGCGATCGGGTCAATTTGGACGGAGAGACGAAAAAATTTTGACAGAATATTTTTATTTGACCTATCAACTGTTGCTTTGAATAAGATTCAAAACAAGCCCTATATATGACCAGGTATTTTTGATACACGCTGTATATTGCCAGAACTAAAAATTACCTATGCCAGAACAGAAAATTAGATAAAAACAAAAACCACTGAAATCTAAACATGACCTCTTTACGAAACAAGTGATTTTAAAGGTGAATTAGTACACAACTCCTACATCTTTGTGTACTCACAAACACATAACATAGGTACACGACACGAGCCCACTTTAAACCCATTAAACCCTGACCTCACTTTAAAAAGGGATTTTAAAACGTTTTAATGGTACTTTGGAGTTCAAAAGTAACTCAATTGTAACCGTAAAAGGTCGGCACATGTATGATGATCGCATTATAAACTGTGTGAGGCGATAACTCGAGTCGTTAAGAGTTGGCTGCTGTTCTGAATAAATTGTGAATTATTCAGTTACTGTTGACTTTGGTAGTTGTTCTTTGAGTGAAGCGGACCGTGGTACATACTTGTAACAAGCGAGGGAAACTCTCAGTACGCATAATAATACGTACCTACCTTTCACGTAAACGTTACACTTGGAACTCAATTGTTCAATTAACTTATTAGCTATTGTTCAACGGCTTTATTAGGGTTGGCTTTCCTTCTACGCTGATATCCGCGTCGATTGCGTACCATCAATAATCGAGTGTGAGTAAAGGTTTTTTTTTTTATATTATAGGAGGCAAACGAGCAGACGGATCACGTGATGGTAAGTGATTACCGCCGCCCATGGACACTCGCAACACCAAATGAGTCACAAGTGCGTAGCCGGCCTTTAAAAAACTGCTCTTGCCTTAGGGGGGGGGGGGGGGCTCCGGTAGCCTCACTCACTCGGCAAAACACGACGCAAGCGTCGTTTCACGCCGGCTTTTTGTGAGGCCGTGGTATTACTCCGGTCGAGCCGGCCCATTCGTGCCGAAGCATGGCTCTCCCACGGTGTAGCTGTCTTCAGACTACGCTATACTATATAGCATTATAGCTCATAGCACGACAATATCGCGCACCATACACAGAAGTATAGCACAGTGTGAACATGTCTATAACAATTTATGGACATGTTCACACTGTGCTATACTTCCTATATAGTATGGCTTTGTATGGCGCGCTATACTATACAGTATAGCGTAGTCTGAAGACAGCTTTAGAATGACACTCACCGCGTACATCGATGTCGCAATGCAGTGCTTCGAGATGCATTCGTTCGCGTTTGCATTTGTACGCGTGATAAGTCTTGCCACTACAGAAATCGAAATAATTTATAGATTTCTGCGCTTGCCACCTTTTTCAGCAAGCAAAAATGAAGTATGATGTATATAGGCCGTTTGTATTCTACGATAAGCCATATAAAAAGCAAAAATATGCTATTGGGATTCTTTTTACAAAATCGGCCGTGATATTATTGCCATGAGATAAGCATCAGATTACATGTCTAGTCTTCGATGACATACACGTTAAGAAATAAGATTGTTTTTTCTTTGTCAAGAACGCTGAGAACAATGTTACGTTACATTTCCATACTAATTTTGGAGCGTCGCGGGTGTAGTGAGTTTCTGGATTTTCATACATCCCCCATTCCCTTTGTTTCGTTTAACATATTTTTATAGTCCATGCATACAGAATGACTTCTATCCCGGGGATGTCGTAAACCCAGTTTTGGACCTAACGAATATTTTTTTCCAGATCTGAAACTCGTGACCCTAAAATATAACATTTGACATATTCCGTGGTTGATTATGAAAACATGAGATCCCGAAACTTGGTCTGGTCAACTTTGGTTGCAATGAAATTAGTCTTTGTTGACTTTGTTTTTTTTTTTTCATCTGGTAGAAAACGCGACTACTGAGCGTGGGGTCCTAGGTTCGATTAACAGGTCGGGCAACGGTGATAGGAATATAATTCTCAGAAGCAGCTCGTAGCCTGGTTTTGTGCCGGATTTATGTCTCTGTATAACTGAGGGAATCTGGGTGTATTCCTGTGTACTATATACCTTTGCCAAGCCCTTTGTGGAATATGGGTGCAATGTTATTTGTTTGTTATTTGTTTGGTGATTGCGTCTCCTACCCAGATACATTGCCAGATGGACAAAGACATTTCCTCTTACATAACCAGAAAATTTAACCCACCACTCTAAAACTGTATACTTAACAGTAACACTGAAACATTACCCGCTT
Organism: Thalpophila matura; assembly: GCA_948465475.1. NCBI lineage: Eukaryota > Metazoa > Arthropoda > Insecta > Lepidoptera > Noctuidae > Thalpophila > Thalpophila matura. The sequence goes on from OX419182.1 coordinate 14,199,809, forward strand.
ACTATATGTTTTCACTTAGCAAACTGTGTCGGAACTTACACAGTATAATATGTTCTACCAAGTTTCTTAATTACCGCACATAAATACTGGTGTATGTAAACACGGCACGAAGGAGATGGCACGTTGTAGCGAGTACTTAGTTGAAATATGACTATGATAAGCTTTCGTCTTCAATATAATTTTCATCTGTTTTTCGTCGGTTTTGAAACTGGAAACTGTTGTATTCTGTTTTCGTGATGTTGTACCTATTTTGTTTTAAATTACAGACTTTTAGCATTGGCGAGCGGCGCGGCGTTTTGGTGATGCTGCGTTTTGGTGACTTTCTGCGTTTGATTTCTGTATCGAAACCGCGCGCTGTAGCTTTACTGCAATGCGTTTTGGCGACTTTCTAAGTTTAGGTATGTTCAACTATCTTATTCTGAACGTCGCGTTTGAGAAAGCAGCTAAAACACTAGGAAGCGGTGAAGGGCGGGCGTTTTTGGGGCTGTATTATGTATGTTGACGTTCAAAAAGTGCTAATTCGTTAGGCCACTTTCAATAAATGATTTTTGAATTATGTTTTTTTTTTGTTTAAAAAAAATTACTTTGATTTTCCTTCGAGTTATAAAACCAAAAGACAATTCACGTTAATTTTTCTTTTGTTCTTCTTTTTCAGAGTTGAATGTGTAGTGCCTTTTGTTTAATGATAGAGCACTACAGTAACACAATTGCATTGTTACAACTACACAAAGCGTCTAATAGCTTCTGTAGTCGATTCAAACACGACCGATACTACTGGCCACACTATTAGCACTGTTAGGGATGTGCTTGAGTACCTACTAACAGTCAAATCCATAGAAATGGTGATATGTTTAATAGAGGCTTGCGTTCGAGTCTATATTTGTCTCCGATAGATGTCACCAATGCGCAAAAGAGGCGTATTTAAAGAGATTTCAAATTTCAACTGATGCAGACAGGACACGGTAGCTCAAGCAATTACAGCGAGCGACGCCATGGTACGGCAGAGATCGTGGGTTCAAATCCCGCCAGTGTCAGTTGTTTTTAAATCTCTTATATTTAATAAGTTAATAACAATACCTAAATCCTACAGTTTTGTTCAGTCAGTTGAATAATCAATTGTAATGTCATTTAATAAACATCAAACACAATTTATATTGTTCCTGATAAATAAATAAATAATAATAATTCGATCGTTTGTAATATTTTTAAAGCTTTATGCCTGGCTTTTCATCGGGTCAGTAAAACAATATAATTTACTTTAAACTCCGAAAAGTATGCCGATATTTTTTTGCCAACAAAATATGAATAAAGGGATTAATTTAAACAGAATTATAAAAAAGCAACTCCATTCAATCAAAACTAAATCTAAGCAAGAAATTAATGCTTCTCAGAAAAACTCACCGTTAAATGGTAACCGGGCTGATACTAAATATGTATCCTTTAAATCGAATTAAAATTTAGTGGAAAGCTCACTTAATTATATTTTGATTGAAAAAATAAATTTCAACTTAAATTATTTACGCTATAACATTTCGCTTTGACACTAATTTGTTCTAAAGCATCTTCTTTAGGCACCGTTGCATACTTGGCAACTTGTAGCCGTCATTCTGGTAGCAACTAGTAACCGCGACTGTTGGTAGCAAAAGCTGCCGCGACTGTTGGTAGCAACTAGTGATAGCGAATGTTGATAGCAATTAGGAGCCGCAACTGTTGGTAGCAACTAGTCACCGCGACTGTTGGTAGCAATTAGTGACCGCGACTGTTGGTAGCAATTAGGGACCACGACTGTTGGTAGCAATTAGTGACCGCGACTGTTGGTAGCAATTAGGGACCACGACTGTTGGTAGCAATTAGTGACCGCGACTGTTGGTAGCAATTAGGGACCACGACTGTTGGTAGCAATTAGTGACCGCGACTGTTGGTAGCAATTAGGGACCACGACTGTTGGTAGCAATTAATGACTACAGCTGTTGGTAGCGAATAGTGGCCGCAACTGTCAGCAAGAGCAACAAGTGCGCTTATAACTCAAGTACCACTTCTTCGATTTTTTATTCATATTTATTATATTTTTTGGCTAAGTTTTAGTACAGGTGTGTACCTACTTACTTACCTAAAATTCAAATTCAAAGCGTTAATTCAGCTCAAAGCGTCAATTCAGCTAGTAATTAAGCTATTTATTAAGCTTGTCAATAAAAACTATGCAAAGTGTAGTGAGTACGGTACAATAACATCTATACTGTTCGATAAGCGATAACAGAACGATACTAACTCAAAACTAAGAAACAGTACACCGCCTCACTAAAACCTCTCTATCTATTGTCTAATGCTAGTATAGATATTAGAAATAGAACAGTGCAGTTGTAATCCATTTTATTGCTTGCCCACATCCCGATATCGCTTCGGAAATCCCACTATGCATTCTCCCAGATGCTACCAAGTCGTTATAAGGATAATTTAAGGTGAACTCGCAAAATCAGAAAATATTTTATGCGCCTCGTATCCAATACAAAGCACGTATCTTCTATGGATTTACGATACGAAAGTCAGGTTTTACAATACATTAGGTAATTGTGAGTTTCTGTACGATTTGCTGAACATACCAAATGTTTGTGAATAATAAATATTTTAAATATGCGAAGTTTTCGTGTTAGCGTAACGTTGGTTGTGACTTTTAAACGGTTATTCGAAGTTGAACGGTATTTCGCGTTTTCAGTTAGGTTACCGAGGGGACTGGTTCTCAAGTCGGACCAAGAAGTGTAGTTGGGTTAAGTCATTAAAGATGTAAGTTTTATACTTTGAACAATTAAGTTTTGTACTAACAATTAACACTAAGTATATGGAATAAAGACCGAATTGTATAATAAACCGACTCATTTAAGAGCGATCCTTAATTGCTGTTCCATTATCTCTTAATATTATTTTATTTTCCCAATTCAAAAGGAAGAGAGCGCTTAAATTTTGACAGCTCTTTATAGTACGAGAGCCAATGGAAATTATTCACCCCTAACCCTATCTTGACAGAAGTGACACATTAATAAACCAGGTTCAAATTACCGGGGCAGTTTGTGGTTTTCTGATAATTATGTTTACTTTCAAATTAATTATTTATTTGGGGGGATGTTTGGGGCGAGGGGAAAAATTTCCATGGGTTCCTGGACAATTTATGAGTGAACAAAGCTTTGAATTGAATTAATATTCGTTTTAAAGCAGCGTCAATAATATTAGAGATTATAGTATGTATTTACATTATGATTTTCGACCAAAATAATTATAAAGGTTTTTAATTTAATGTAATGTAATTTTATGGTACAGAAATTGTTTACATTCGTCCGGGCAAACTCATAATTATATTAACATTAATTTGATGGCCCGTTATGAAAAGGTCTTTCTCCACGTTAATTTTCAGATGTATGTAAGGTAAAGTATTCTAACTTTATAAGTAAACTGTGATATGTGAGTTTTAACACAAGTTCTGCGTTTTCTACGAACAAGTTAAGTCTGCAAAGTTGAAATACGGATGACCTGTAGAGTCACCTTATTTGAAAACTTCGCCTTAAATTATGTTCTGCATAAGTTCTTTTAGTAAGTATAGCATTCATAAAGGTCCGTGTAACTTCGAGGCACCTTTTATAAATATGAGGGAATGTTCGCGTAAGAAGTGACGAAACTTTTTTTTAGAAGAATACCAAATAGGTAGTATTTTTTGACGTATAGTTTCGTTAACGTAAGCATATTTTGAATTTAAAATACAGCAGTCCTGGAACATTTTGATAAAATTTCATACAATTTGCACATTTTAAAAAATACAGAGAAATTAATTAAGTATTTAATTTGTATAAATATTGTGTAACAAACGTGTATTTTCAATTCAAAATATGCTTACGTTAACGATACTACACGTCAAAAAATCTCATGATCGGGGTACAGGTGTAAGTTTAAACGAGAGACGTATTGAAGTAGTTCGATTGACTACGGGACCAACCTTGAAATCACGAAAAAAAATCAACTGTTCCATATAAAAATATCTTTAGGTTATTCCTTGACAAAACTTATGGAACAAAAAAAAAATTCTTGCCTTAGATCAATTATAGGCTGATTATACGAACCTCCAAACATCATACCATATCACGCCACCCACTAACTCCACACCAAATATAATCCACTCACACACAAGTAATTTATCAGAACAAAAAACTCCGAACATGATTTACAGGCTTAATTCTCGACACGATTACGGGGGAACTGCCGAACCCAACTCGCAAACTTACCGATATAAATATCAAGAACAACATTTACATGGGTCTTTAGTATTCTCGGTGTGTCGTCAACTTTAGTAACATTTCACCCGGTAAGACACTTTACCGTGACTAAATCATACGCGGGTGCGTGATCGAGAATTTTGCGTGCTAGTGTAGTGAGAGCTAAGCGAGGTATAAGCGAAGTTTTATAGCAAATGCGTGACCAACCATGTAAGATGCTGTTATTATTAGTCTATTTTATGTTTAATTATGATGTGTCTGTACTTTAATAAATAAATAAAAGTAAAGGCCTGATCTTTAAGCGAAAATAAATCGTTGAAATTAATATACCATTGGATTATTAGAGGACGTCATAACTTATAAATTTTTTTTAGGGACTATCCCAGATTCTAATTTACTCGGAACTATGGTGAAATCTATTATCTACTGTTTTATCCTATTCCAGTGAGCAACTATATAGTCTTCAATATAGAACTAAAGCGTAAACTCGCTGAAACTTTTCTACCGTAAAAAGTGCACCTTAACCGTAAGTCAAGCGGGTAAGCTAATTGCGTTAAAACTTTTGTCCTAGAAGAAATCCACAAAGAGTTGAACCTCATTCCAACGTGAACTATCCAACTCTCAGAGGATGTTTGATTACGCGGAGGACGGAACTGCATCTGGATTTAGAAATATAAGAAATACTACGACAAATAACTGGTCCTACATTTGCAGATACATCAAACCATTTGTATCTAAAGGTTTTAACAAAATATCGGACGTTTTAAAAGACACCTTGTATTTTAAAATGTATACCGATATTTTATTAAAACCTTGTCAGATATTCCGTCTATTGAGCGAAAAAAAAAATAGACAGTACCTTTTGTAAAAATATTTGTATGACCGGCGCCAATAAATAAACGAGTTTCCTAATTGGCGCAGGTTACAAGTAGGTACCTACACAAGACTCAAAACAAATCTTGGCCTGCGCAGTAGTGAGCACGAAGCATATTTGGGGAATTAATCAAATACACAACATTTTTATTTCAAACGTTTTTAGGGTTCCGTACCTCAAAAAGAAAAAAACGCATAGTTCATAGAATCACTTTGTTGTCTGTTTGTCCGTCTGCCAAGACCCTTTTTCTCAGGAACGGGTAGAGAGGTATCAAGTTGAAATTAATATCAAATACTAAAATCTACGGTTCTTTGAGGCGCTGACCTCTCGGTACGTGATTTTACAACATAGTACATAATTAAGTCTTACGGAACCCTCAGGGCAATAGTCCTACTCGCACTAGTCCGGTTTTTTTTATTCATTCCACTACTTTCAATTCAGAACCGAAGCGAAATGAAGCGACTAATAAAATATTCGCCGATCTTTCAGTGTAACGTGGTCACAGCACCTGAATGCTGACCATAGCTCGCCACGCACCCTGAGGCACATAAACTATGAATAAGTCATGCCCACCGAATACGTAATGTATACGGTCCAACTAAGGATTTATACTTCGGTGCAAATATTTAAATTTTTGAATTCTGTTTCGCACTTCGTTGGGATTGGGTGGGAAATTCAAACGACTAAAACAGGAATTTTAAAAATTTACGACCAGTGTATTTAAATAAATTTTTGTTAGTTTAATTAAAGAACAATGATTCTTTTATTTTCTTTTATATTAATAGTATATTATGCAATTAGTGAATAAAGGACGGATTTAAAGCGAGGGCCATAGATGAATCACGAGCTAGTAAAGGATTCTAACGATTGAATCACGACCGTAGGGAGTGATTCATGATGATTGAATCACGAGCGTAGCGAGTGATTCAAGTGTTAGAATCCTGAGCGACGCGAGCGATTCATGGCCCTCGATATAAATCCGTTTTATTCAAGAGTTGCATACTATACTTTATACCATGACTACGAGAAAAAGAAAGATTTAAGTGAAAATATACATATAATGAAGAAAAAGTAAAGTTAAATTGGCTTTGATGTAAACCAGCCGTGATTTTTTGGGTAGCAAGCTTTCCACCTTTCCACTATATCGGCCGCCCTCTCTTTCACAAACTCAGGTGTTAACACATCTTCATCACTAGAATGCATTTTTAATCGATTAGAACAACACTAAACAAACACAAAATTAAAGATTAAAGTAACACTAAACTTTGTGTTCGTACAACTTACAGTATTCAAAATAGCGCCAATTTACTAAGGACAGCAAAGAACACAAAACAGTTTTTATTCTAATGCTAAACTCCTTGTCGAAAATGTCGACCAATCAAATTGAATTTAGAACACATCAATATAGGTCGAATACACAGATTACACTTACACTAGATACGGCAAGCCACGACCAAGCGTGCCCTGCATGTTCGACTGTTCGTTCTAAAAAAAGTCTGTTAGCTCAGTGACGCTTAGTGATTGAAACAATTCTGTTTACTCTGAGCACATCACTAAATGGCTGGGGTGAAGTTATCGTAGGTATAAAAAAGATGACACGTTCGGTTTTCATACAATCTAATAACGTGCCGCATCTAGCATAGGTTCTTTAAATCTGTGGTCGAATACATTGGTGTGTTCCATTTTCAAACATCAAAACAGTGAGTAAAAGTGCTTTTTATTCACTGTTTTCAGTGAATAAAATAAGCTTTTTAGAGGGGGAATGGTATAAATATATTTTATTTACCTATATACCAGGTTGAACTCTTTACTGTTAGAGATACTCTTTAATTAACAACCCACTTATTTTATTTATCGTTTTGCTGGTCGCCACCAACTGACTGCAAATATTTATTTTTAATATAAATACGACAAAAATACCAAGACATTATTAAATAAAAGAAAAAGAAACAATAAAGCATTCTAGGTAAAGAAAAGTAAAATAGAATATTCAATTTGAATGAAAAGAAAGTTCTAGAAAACTTAGTACTTTTTATTGCTCGTCAAATTATAACTTTGGACGCGCACGTACGAAGATAGGAAAAAAACTTGTAAGTTGCTACACTGTTAAACATTGTTTAACTAAAATATTTCTAGTAACATCTTTTGACCTTTGAAAACTAGATAGAAAGACGAAATTGTTTAAAATAGGTACCTCTTGCGTTTTAAATATTTTATGCATCTGACAATTTGAATTTAACTATAGGTGTCTTATCTCTTTTGAATATCTTAATTAATCTGAATACAAAATCATCATGAGGAAGCCGTGTTCTGAAATCGCTAACAGAATATAACAATTTATTGTGATCGATTATCAATCTTTTTTTGTATGAGATCAATGAGATGAAGCATCTGTCTCGTAGTGGAACAATTACAGGACGATATAACATTATTATTCTAAACGCAATATCTATTTAAAACTATCGTTTAAATGCGTAGTCATAATCATAACTATTATGGCTCGCGGTGCAGTCGAAGCGCTGCTTGCCGAGGCAACTGCCGCCATCGGCGAGTGACTACGGCAAGCCGAAGTCACTTGCCGGAGGCGGCAGTGGAAATGTTGCTTATACCAAATCGACTGCCACCTACGGCTCAAGAACGGCGCGAACAGTACAACGCATACGCGGTGAATAAAAATTAAATGAAAGCCACTGACACGCTAACACCGGTTCGGTCAACGATGGTCGCTTGTCGAAAGCTTGTGAGAGGCCTGACAATGTTAACAAGTTAAGTCGACTCGGTCGACTTCGGCTGCGAACTGAAATCGTAAAACGACTAGGTGCGAATTGGACCTAGTATAAGGGACCCATTAGGGTCAGTTCCACAGTCTAGAGATTGCCACTATAATAGATAAAAAATAATAACATATTTTTTATTAAAATTATTCTGTCAAATAAATATATCTAGGTACCTGAGTTAAACAGAAATTATTTAGAGGTGGTGAAGCCGTTAACGGAACATAAAATTAGCATACATATTAGGTAACAAAGTTCATACAATAGGCTTCTATGCTTCCATGCCGAAGTTAGCCCACCTAGGTAAAGTTAAGCCAATAGAAATCCTCTCCTGAAACTCCGCAAGTACCTACTATATGTTAAAATATTTATCTTCATTCATGGCTCCATGCGATTTGAAATTGTTTGCATACATATTGCCTTGTTGCTCGCGGACTAATTCCGCAAGAATTGGAATTCATATTCCGTTGAATTTTAAAATGTCAAAGCTTACTTTGTATAGTAAAAATATGAATTAATGATTACGGGGAAACTCTGCAAGTGTGCTTATTCCTATTTGATATCTGCTAAATAAGTATATTTTTGTCCAAATAATTACGGGCAAGGTGTAAATACTTTTTTGTAGTAAAGTGTAGGAGCACATGATTAAATAACGTAGGAGAGCACTGCTTCCTAGTTACAAGAGTTTCCGATACATGTCACCAATGGTCATAAGAGGCTTCAAATTGCAAGTGATGCGGGCGAGACGCGGTAACTCAGTTGGCAGAGCACTTGTAACGGTTTGGCAGACAGGCATCAGTTGATTTTTGAAATCTCTTATATAGGTATTTATCAACATATACAAGAGATTTAAAAACAACTGTCAGGGGCGGGATTCGAACCCTACACCTATCTATAAGTTGGGGCCGCTACCATTAGCCACCATTATTCTGCCCCCTGACACTAAGTATGCACGGGCGGCCGAAATCCGAAATTCGAAACCACGACACTTACAAGTTCAGACCGCTACCACTAGCCACCAATGCACCATTGCTCTGCCACCTGTCTATAATATGCCGCTAATAAATGCATGCTTCTATGATATAACCAATTAACCATACACGAAAAGTACCTACTATTAAATTAGTTAATATTTTTTCCACGCCTTTAAAAAGCCGAGCTAACTAGGCCAAAAGATTACTGCTGCACATACAAGTAAATATCTAAGCAAAGGTCTGGCACTCTGCCAATACAAAGTGCAGTTCAAGGAACATAATACTCTCTTATATCAACTATTTATGCCAAATGTGGTTTTAAATAGTAGCTTGGTAATAATCTTCTGCTAGATGTGAAATAATGTAGCATTCCCAAAGAGGTTTTTTATTGGGACGAAAAGTATGCACGTTGGTCTTGTGGGGTAAGGACAACTGCTGAGTGTAGTGTCCTGGGTTTGATACTCACAGTGTAATTGGGTTTTTTCCATAAATAAATTTTCAGTAACAGCCCGGAATCTGGATTTGTGTCTAGTTCATAGCAACCGGACCGCCCTTCTGCCTATCCCGAGATATTATGTCCATTAGTTTGTATTTATAAAACAGGGTTAACTGACGATGACGTCATTAAAGACTGCTTTTATCGAAGTGGGTTAAAAATTCATGTTCCATTAGTAGCTGTGAACAATATTTCAAAAAACCCAGTTTCCAGTTCATGCTTTGAAGGGGGAATTTCAAAGGGGTAATGTTTGAAAGACGCGAGCCAAGCGCATTGTTTCCCAAAGATTCTCATTTTGCAGCGGTAAAAATACGAGTAGCTTTATATTTTTCAGCTTTTTAACATTTTATACGGTGTTGGACACTTCTAGAATAGTTCCGGCGCTTCTTAACTGTATACTGGAATTAATTTTATTGTTTTCCACTTCTGATCTGTTGGTGGTTTATGTATTTCTATTGTGGGTATAAAAATACTGCTAAACGTTCTAAAGTGACCGGTTACGGAGTACTAATTGGTTTAATATACATAATAACTTTATTAAGCTCTTAATTTTTTTATGGACGCTCAAAAGGGGCTTGTTGGTTCTGTCCTTCATTTTTCTGTACTAGTGTAAGTAGTATGAAAATTATTATAACAAAATAAGTATATGTAATAAAACTATGGTACAAAATATTTCGTGAGTGAATCCATTCAAATTCCTGCCGTGGGGTTTAACTAGTGGTTTAACTAGTGGGATATTTTATATGTAAAGTTAGTAAAACTAATAAACTGACTTCACCAATTTGCATTTGGTTATTAACGCACCGATCCCACTGCGAGCGATCTAGAGTTCTGAGTTCAGAGTTCCGCGTTTGACCGCCGCGGTTTGACTGCTTGTAAAGATACTAAAGATTCAATTACAGTGAACGCAGAACGCAAAACTAGGACTTCGGAACTTTAGAGCGCTAGCTGTAGGATCGGCGCCTAGACAATTTTTCTTAGACCGTTTAATTGATCTATGTACAGCAGTGAACGTTTACGGCTTGTCATGATTTCACCGAAATAAACACTAAAAAATATCAAACGCCAAAAACATGAATAAAACTAGGCGACGGCGACGATAAAAACAAATAAGTAAGTTTTCGGACAAGTTTTTGATAAGGAGGTCCCCTGAGTCGGACCCTCGGACATTCCGCCCGTTATGATGTAGCGATAATTTACTAGATTCGCCCCATTTTTCCTCAAAACTCACATATGTATGTAGCGTCACGCCTATTTTACTTGAAATGGTGGACCATAAAAGTCGGGGTCTGTAGTATCTTTCGATAGTTATGTGTGATACGGTAGTAATATTCCCGATTTTGTGATCGCATTCGTAAATAATGAGAGAAAAACTGTGGCTGTTATGACTCGTTTATGTGTTCAGATTATTTTTATTATAAATAACGTAGGTTTTATTTATCGTTAGGTCAAGTGTTAATTTATAGGATTTTAAATATTTTAAATATAACACAGTTTATAAATGTTTCCATGCACTAGGTACTGATATGATACTTACAATTTATGAAATCCTTGAACAATTTCAATTTGTATCATTATTTATAAATGTTTCCATGCATATGCAAAACCTGTGCATGGAAACATTTGTAAATTGTGATACAATTTCATTAATACACCGTGCCCATTTTTAACCTACTTCATTTGGTGAAATTCTTGAGTAATTTCAAATTGCATCGTTACTAGGGCAGTGTTTTCTACTATCAAAGGTTGCTTAAATGCTGTAGGTACCTATTATGTCACGGTGATATTTGTTTAGGTTCGGTTAGTACCTGTATTTATGCTTAACAAATTTTAATAAACTATAATACATATATTTATACCTAGGTACCTACTTACAATACTACACGCGATACGATATAATAGTAACCTTTTGCGCAACACCGCGCCTAAGGGCAAAAACCCAGTTGAGTTCGAAGTGTGAAAGTACCCATAGCCCATATAATATATTATGTTTTCCTCCCTTGCCTTTCAAAGTACCGGAACGGTTCACAGTCCCAAATACTCTGTTTTATACGTAGGTATCTAGCATGAAGAGTATAAATTAGATAAGCTATATCGTTAGCACGAACTTCTAGCAAAATTTTATAAGACTTCGCTTGTGTCATGTTGTCATCGACTGTGTATACGAATTCTCAAGACTTAATCAATACTTTATTGCTTTTCATGGAGTTGAAAAGTGACAAATGTATTGAAAACGGTAGCACGAATTTTTTTTTACTTAGGTAATTTAAAATATTTATACTCTAGTTTTACAGTATGAATCATCTATGTTTCCCTTTTTACACGTTATTACAAAGTATTTAGACGTCAAAAAAAATGCAAAAAAGAAAAAAAAAATAGGCATCGAAATATTTCGGTACGGGGTATAACGTGCCCAAAAAGCTGGCTGCATTGCCACGTTGAATTTCAATGCTGATTTATTTGTTGCAAGCCGTGCAATTCTTTTTTAGTCACAGCAAGAGAGCCATTGCCAAATGCGCTATGAAAATAAGCTTCATGCTTGTCTTATTCATTCTCAAAGCACAGTCCTCAGGCAGTGATCAGTCAATACCGGGGACTTGTATCAAACGCTCGACATCTATATGTACCCGTACCTTAGTTCCAGTATGTATGTATAGGAGTCTAAAGGGGCCGTTCACTAGTGGTCTTCTACCAAACGCCGAGAGCCGGTCCGGTCCAGTGTTCCGGCTTGCTTCCGGCACGACTCAACTTTGCTCTAATTTGAACTTATCCTTTTGCGAAAAGAGATATTAATGGTTCGCTTGTATTCAGTGTTGAAATGTTTTTGTGACACTTTTGTGTAGATGTTTAGCATATAAGTAGAGGATTCCAACGTTTTGTTTACTTAGCTGTCCCTATACGCTTAAAAAGTTTGTATTTACATACTTTTCTTCATCTTTTTCTTCTTTCCCATGAATCATGCCAAAGTTAAGAACAACACGTGCTTATGCTTAAATCCAATCACTTATCGCCTTTTTAGGGTTCCGTACCTCAAAAGTAACAAAGGAAACCTTATAGGATCACAAAGGATCTGCCTGTCTGTTTGTCTGTCCTTTTCTCAAAAATGCGTTGAGTTATCAAGTTGAAATTAATATCAAATAGGTACTTAGGTCTACGGTTCCTTAGACCGGTTATTTTTTTCCATACAGTTGACACGTCGAGACAATCATCTAAATTGAAAGAGCCCTAAGTACCTACGCAACAAATATCAGATACTGTCAACACAAATAATCAAACAAAGACACCATACGCCATTTTAGTCACCCCAAATCCAGTGTTGCTATCTACTCTTCCCGGATCATTACAAACTTATCGCCATCACTAATCTTAACCGTCTCGACATCCTGAACGTTATCAACCGAATTATTTTGCAGACACTCGGAGATTACACTTGGTTATAACGGTTATGGCTCAACCCTGGATGAAAAGGCACTTATTTCTTGTAATTAACTAGTAATTGCTCGACTTCGAGTAACAAGTGCGATTGAGACTATAAGGTTGGTGATTAGGGTTACGTTGGATTTCCTAGGGTTTTGTATGAGGAGAATTTCGGATGTAGAATTGTTATAGTATCCTGTAACATTGATGGTGTTCGTAAGAGCGTTTGGTGGTCGTTTTATTAAAAATCTGATATTATTATGGTAGTGTGACTTACAAGTAGTAGGTCGTGGGTTCAAACCTTGGCAGGCGCACTCTGCAATTTGCTTCATTACCACTGCTCTAAAAACGGTGAAAGAAAAAATCGTGAGAAAACCAGCATGTCCCAGAACCATAAATTCAAAGACATAATTATGATGTCCTTCTACCCGCACTGGGCCCGCGTTGTAGACTACGGCCCACTCCCTTAACAGAAAGGAGGCCTATGTCCCAGCAGTGGGAACATTATAGGCTGATCCGCGCGACTACTATTTCGTCACTATCGCCTAGCCCACTTAGCACATCAAATATTCATTGTAATCACTGAATAGATACGCTGGAAAATCTTGAAAGTTTGTACAATTTGCAAAGAAATTGAGTCCAAAGATAGGAACACTAACGCCCAAAATTACCTACACAGCGAAGTTAGGCAATGTTTTCCTAAACTTGGCTCGTATGCATCTTGATCGGCAATTGTTTGGCTCAGAACCTACAGTTTCGCAGCCATCTTGATTACCATTTATCACTCATTGCTAACAATAAAGTTACGGAAACTGTGCGCTTAGATAAGAATTTACAGTTGCAAGAAAATAAAATGTGTTCAATTACATTAGGTACATACTTCTTCTATTGTGTTGGCATGAGCTACACAATAATAGTTTAGGTTGTGCTTAAAAGATTAGCCTGATGGCAAGTTGGTAGTGGTTGGTTGGTAGGGGAACTATAACTTGTGGAGGCTCTTGAAAAATAAGTATTGAGAAAGGAAGCAAGGAAGGAAGCAGAGTAAGAGAGAAGCGAGAAAGAAGGCAAGGGAAGAAAAAAGCAAGAAAGCAAGAAAGGGAGGAAGCAGAGAAGAAGGGCTGCGAAGAAGGAAGCAAGGGAGGAAAAAAGCAAGGATGCAAGGAAGGAAAGAAGCAGAGGAAGATGTAGAGAAGGGAGCAGAGAAGGAGGGAAGCAAAAAACGCAAGGGAGGAAAAAAGCAAGGAAGGAAGGAAGCAAGAAAAAAAGGAAGCAAGGAAGGACAGACCGTTTGGTTAACGCTCTCGCCACACGTCTGAACATAACAAAACAAAGGTGGAGAGAACAGAATATGTACGTTTATTATAACGTTCAGGATGAACAGATGAAGATACTAGTAACAACCTCGATTTTATTTAAATGTTCTAAGTTTGAGTCGTTTCATCTCTTCCTGATAAGACATTGCACAAAACAAACTCCACACCATAATAATAATTTAAAGTGGTTTGAACGCTGCTGTCGACTTGTGACGTCTTAACACCAAATTACTGAGTAGATAACCATCACCAAGTGGACTTAAATAAAGGGGAACAAGGTAGCTAATTTAGTTAATTATAAAGTATTTGTACTCCATTGGTATATTGTTAGAGATAAGTAACGGGAGCCAGAATAGAAGAGTTTCAGCGTATATACGTAGTAATTTGGTTGTTGATTATAGGGAAGGTAACAAACATGTAAATAATTTTGATTTTGAAAATAACAATTGATCGACTCTTCGCGTAATTATAGGGCTGGCCTATTTTTTCATTGAATCAAGAATCAGCTTTTTGGGCACGTTACCCGTTGGCAGAGATGCGAACAAAAATTTAATCAGTAATTTTTGGTATTATGTATTTGATTTTATTTTCTGGAGCGTGTTAATACTTTTTAATTATAACAAAAAAAGAGTGCAATGCAGCCAGCTTTTTGGGCACGTTACCCGTTGGCAGAGATGCGAACAAAAATTTAATCAGTAATTTTTGGTATTATGTATTTGATTTTATTTTCTGGAGCGTGTTAAAACTTTTTAATTATAACAAAAAAAGAGTGTAAATTGAAGACCATTGATCTGTTATACTTTGATAAGTGTTTAGCAAGCATCTTCTTCAGCTACAGTACCTATAATAGCATAAGAAATAAGCTATCCTAACAGCTATCCAAGGAATCTTCAACATTCAATTGTCATATACGTTATTAGTTATTACTGTCCGCAAGATTTAACTTGGCTGAACCAGCTGGGCTGAAGTTGGCTCGCCGAGATGTTCGTGCATGTACAGTTGCTAAGAAAACAGTTAAAAATGAGGCAATAAACTTTGTTGTTTTACAAATCCATGCTCTTTCAGTAATTTTTTGTTAGGGGATGAGGAGTAATTTAAATTAGCAGCGACTCATGACTAACTTCTGCCTAGTCAAGTAAGATCGTGTGGACTGTAAAAAAAGTTTTGAAGTTAGTGAATATGGTCTCTTATCGGAATTTCATGTTATGGTGTAGCTGTATGTTATGGGTAGGTATCCTTAGGTAGCAGTGGCCGCTCTTAATCAGGATAGATGTCCACCTTTTGAAACCATGAAAAGTGTTTCTGTTTATTTTAGTATGTAGGTATTCGACATACCATCAAATCTCTGACGTACTAAAACGTAATTTAATTTTATATACCACAGAAAGAAAGGTCCGTTATAATTTGAATACAAATCGATACAAATATTACCAGTTTAGGCGATATTTATCTACCATTTTGAGTACAGCCAACAAGATAACACTAAGAGATATCGATGAATCCAACAAATACCAGTTTCCGAACGAAATCGACCTTTGAAGCCCTTTTTCAAAACACATCGGATTTTACGTCCCGTTCCGAAACGCTGGAGGATAAAAATGGATTTTGTTTTTATACGTCCGTTTTGATCGTTGTCAAAATAAATACTGGTTGATGACGCTGTAAAGTTTTATTTTTGAGAGATTTGTCTGTTGAAATTCAAATGGTTATTGAACTCTTATCCTGGCAGAGTCAGTATAGTATGGTATACTTAACACAATTCTTGCTGAAGATGCGCGCTCACTCATTGCACTTATAGGTGTACTCGCACTTTACTGTACCTAAGTGCGAGTGAGCAGACCTGCAGCATGAAATTGTATAGGTAAAGCATAGAGTAGTAACTTTGCCTGGTTTTATTTTATTACTCATTGCTTAATGCTAACATTGCTGAGTCCGTTTCGTTTACCATACCACACAAACCATACCACTAGTGTTGAATTTTTAAATGATAACTATAAAACATAGTTCTTCTCTTTTTAATAGTCAAGCAAAAAAATGGCATATAATTATGTATTATTTTAAAAAGGATAAAACTAGAACTAGAATGTACCTCCAATTTTCGTACATTTTCGAGTAAAAATCATGATTCCAACACCGTTTCGTAGCAGCCTGCGGCCACGATAGAGGCCACGGTGTGCAAAGCCTGCAAAGCGATGGCGGAGTTAAATAGAAAATGAGCGGCCAGTTACACATGACATATAAATGCCTACCTAGGTGCTCTCTATTAACGCTGCGATTATGTGAACGAAGGCTTAGGTATAATAGCGAAAATGTTAAAAATTTGCAATAAAACTAACTTCGAGATTTCCAAAATACTGGCTAACTGAGTGTCGCAAAGTTCAAAGTTTGTTGAGGAATAACCAAAGGGAATTGCTCAGTTTGTTAGGAGCTCAGGCTAAAACGTGCTTTAAAAATTTGCAATAAAACTAACTTCGAGATTTCCAAAATACTGGCTAACTGAGTGTCGCAAAGTTCAAAGTTTGTTGAGGAATAACCAAAGGGAATTGCTCAGTTTGTTAGGAGCTCAGGCTAAAACGTGCACAGGTTGCTCAGTTAAATGTATTTTTGACCAAAAAAGAAGTCGGGTAAAAATATTAATTCTTAAACAATATTTTTGCAATCTTAATTGTAGGATAATTTTTGTAAAAAATATCTAATCCCGCTGTGCCCAACTCTCTTCGCCTCTTCATAAATCACTATTGTAACTTTTACCCGTGAAATATTGTATTTCATTGTAACCCCTCACACTTCGAATTGACTGCTAAAACCTATATACTCTTACCACAAAAAAGATAAACACGTGTTGAACGCAATGCTACCAAAAATAATACACACTTTGTGTGTGTGTGTGTGTGTTTTATTCAAGTTAGTGCTAAAACAAGTGCGTATTATATTTGGAAGCATTCGTGTTGAACACGTGTTTATCTTTTTTGTGGTACGGCCCTTATAATTTAAACAGGGATGCGAAACTAATTCCAGCCTCGCTGTGAAACTCTAAATGTACCTATGCTTGCTGCAAAATGTAGGCGAATGGCGATTTAACACTACCTACCGGAAAACTATGCTATCTGCAGTAGCAGTTAAAGCTTGATAAATGAAAGTCTTCGCCACGACATCATACTTTAAAAATGTGCCTCTAATTAACAGTTTTATTTTCTTTGCAGGAACTGTAAATATTTATATGATAAATGCCTTGATCATGCCTTGCAAACTCCTCTATCTGCCTGCTGTGCAAGCAAAATCAGTGCAGCCGTTTGGAAGATTAGCCCGGACAATAAGCCAGACAAAAATAAAAAGAACTACACTTGCGGATGAATGGATGGAATAGAAAATGGCTTCGGCTCTAGTTCGCACGGGTCTGAGGATAGAAAACAACAGTGTGCAAGCTAAAGTTAAATAAAGATGACACCATTCTTTTTTATTCCCATTTTTCCTCTGCGCGGGTTGCCATGCCACCAAAAGACCTTATGTTTTGGTTTTAGTTAACGTGCAAATAATCACACGGGCTTAACAAAAGGCACTTTTCCAAAATCACAGGCAGACATTTACTTTTTTTTTTTTTGTGTAGATAGGTACTACATAACTTTTTAATCACCATCCAATGTTTTTCTAGGCATTAGATATTAATCAGATACCAATTTTGCAAAAAATAGGTAGGTAAAATTATAATATGAAATTTTTTATCTGCGAATACATACTCCCACATCAATCATCAGCCTTTACCTCGGTCTGCGATGTAAGAGACAACGAAACCCAACTAACTTCAGAGAACAAAGTTTCGAATCAGTTTATCTTGCAGCCTTCGGAACTCCAATAACGACTGCAAGACTCAATTTGACGGCTATGAGTAGTATTTAAAAGTTTCTGTGTATAAACATAGAAGAATAGATTATAATATATCAAATGATTTTATGGTGTATTTGGGTCATGAATAAGTGGGTCTTATCAAGGCCACTGTTAGCTTATTTTTTTAAAAACTTTTTGTTGCACGGGACTTTATAAAGTCCCGGACCTTTCGAAGGCGTGCGTGGGGCCGAAGCCAACACGTAGAGGCCCTTTACAACAAACTTAAAATATATAAAATGTAATGTGTAATGTAATCTTAGCTTATTTTTTTATTATAAAACATATTAAACACATTTTATACAATTACACATTTTTAATCGTTTTTATTTTTTTATAAGGAATGTTTACTACCTTTCCTCTAATCTAACCAATAACTTAAACTCGCGGTTAGAAAAAAAAATTGCGCCATTATGGGCCTGTTTCACAATATCCGAATTGGCACTATCCATCAGATAAATTCAAAATTGGAACAGAATATGTATGAAACTCACAGAGGTGGCAAATACGGCCTTTAAACAAACAACAGTTTATTTGCCCAATAGCAAAACTGACTTAGATAAAGCTAGAATATTAGAATACATACCATCTGATCTAGACAAAACATAAGTATTAGTTGTTTTATTAAAGTGGCCGAATTTGCTAGACAGAATAACGTTATTTTAGGTTAAAACCTTAAAGTCCGAAAGTACACAAAATTCAAACTAATAGACTCGCCAATTTTCAGTTAACTGGTACCTACTAATGTTAATTCTAAAGGTGCGTAAAATATAATATAAACTGAAAACTGTTTGATATAAATGGCCCCCGAGACGGTCAAGCGATTTGACTTAAAACCATTTGGATCGTTAGCGCGACGGGTTAAGAGGGAACAGGGCGTGAGATTCTCCATACAAACATATTCCCCTTTTTTCTTCCTGAATAATGGCTCTAGAGTATTTTTTTTTGTTTCATAAAATCAAGGTCTGCTGTATACATGTCCCTGTCATTTTATTTTTTTCAGCAACTAATTAGTAAAGAAAATATGACCCTCCAAAAATTACAAAAAATTACCTATTTTTACCGCCGTGATTAGAGGATTACCAGACAATTTAGAAAAGTTTTTAACATAAAAGAAAATGATAGGAACCTAAGCATACTCTTTTTTTAAATAAATAAAAAAAATAAAATTGCATCGGCTCAGTTTTCGAGGAGAAAAAGGGGGAATACGAAACGTCAATCTCGTCAATTGTTTTGTGATGTAATCGGTCTGAGCTGCAGCTGTCCCTATCACACACTACGGGGGTTGTTCGGGCGCAGCGCGACGGCAATAGTTTCTTAAAATACCTATTTTTCAAATTCCTCGTAGGCCCCGTTCCTTCTTAAGAGGTTTGTCAAATATTGAAAGGTTTGAAGCTGGTTTGATGATAATTCATATTTGTGTGTCTGATGCGTCGTTTGATCGTCTTCACGACGCGTTTGACAAACAGCTTAGTTTTGCATTGGTTTTGGTGGAATGAGAGTGGTTTCTTTGGACCATTTATTTTTCTTTTAGGAATTCTTGATCCTTATTCGAGAGCATTCTGCGCTCTAGCTGTGTCATAAGACAGATTACGGTGACGCATGGCGTATAGATCCAAACTGAGCAGTGCCGTTTGACGAGCCTTCGCAGTGCCTTTTGATCAAACAAGGAATACAAACCGTTTGAACCTCTTGGTACTAGCTTCCCCTTTATAGTATCACTGTCCTCATGTAAACTACGGTGCCAGCTTACTCAGAGCTCTTAAACAAAGATACAGATATTTTTTTTAATGTGGGGAACTTTCAAAATTGGTCTACTGGTATTAAGAGGAAGGTCAGTAAGGACACTGCAATAGCTTCTCTTACACAGCGTTATCACTATGCGTAACTAGGAATAACGTCACACTTGTGTTAGGCTGCAATTGAATGTAACCTAAGCCTCAAGCTAAAGCTTGCATGATGCTCGGATGAAATGTCAACACACGCCGGCTGTGTCGCCGCAATGCCAACAGAATAGGGCCGGATAATTAACTCGCTAGTGTAAATATCTATGCTAGTGATAAGTAGCACAGTGTCATCGATGTAAATGCGTCCGTGGTCATTTACCTCTTTGCTATA
This sequence comes from Thalpophila matura, assembly GCA_948465475.1. Lineage (NCBI taxonomy): Eukaryota > Metazoa > Arthropoda > Insecta > Lepidoptera > Noctuidae > Thalpophila > Thalpophila matura. The sequence goes on from OX419182.1 coordinate 14,219,916, forward strand.
CGTAGTAAGTACGGGAAAATGTACTGACGCGGTCATAAGTGCAGTTTCTATCTTGCGGACTACATTGTCTGGCGCGTGAGAGACGTCTATACGTAAGTGTTATCTATGAGCCCAACAACAACAAAAAAATAAGCTGCTCAATACATTTTGTTGAGTTACCTATGTGAACATAAATATATGGAACAGAAGATTTTTTTTTTCGCCATTTCAGGGTTGGTCCCATAGTCAAAGTTGTTCATAATGATGAGTACAATGACCTCTTTTCGACTGACTAAAATTACAGCAGGTATAACACCAGCCGATTATGAATAGTGTGCTAAGTAGGCAAGCTTAGATGTTGCGGCCTCTCTGTTTTTAGTGTCAATTTTGTTTTTTGTTCCATGGAAAATCTTATTCCATGGTCAACCCATACGCGTCTTCTACCTTATAGAAGCGGAACAGGTGGAGAAAGATTGAATAAAACAGGTGTTATAATTATTTAATAAAATATAATGCATGCATTGCGGTATTTAGACCACAATTTTTATTACATAATTATTATAGTTTTATTTTTTTTATTTGCTATATTTTTATACTATAAGTTATTAACTCTATAACAGTCCTTTGGTCTTAGCAGAATATCAGCGCCGTTTCGTTTCAGTGAAGTGGCACAATGCTGAACTAAGACATTTTTTTTTCTCACTGTTGTAATGCTAGTCATCAGACTTAAATTACAATTCGTTACGATTATTCGTTTTATTTTTTACATCATACATTCTGAATTCAACCAGCGCTTTCAGGACATCTTGAGCAAATACATCAGGGCATTCTAATGCCAAGAAGTGACCACAAGTTTGAAGCGTAGTCGCACGAAGCAGGTTCAAGAATTTATACTTCAGCATGGCTGGTGATTGGTAGATTATTTCATCTTTGGCGTGAATGGTGCATGTTGGTACTGTAGTAGGAATGCTGAAAAGAGATATAACTTTCAGCAACGACTGGTAACTTCAATATTAAAAATTTAATGAGTACTGAGAATTTTCTAATGAAATAAATTCAATGTATGTTTGAGAAAATTGGCAATGTCGTGGTATAAAAGACAATTCAGCAAAGACGGCTGACTGCTAGGGGTATAGGAGCTGAGGTCGGACATAATTCAAAATTCAAAATTCAAAAGTCATTTATTCAAAGTGGGCTAAAGCCAATTAGCACTTTTTGAACGTCAATATACATTAGACAGCCCCCAAAAACGCCCACCCTTCACCGCTTCCTAGTGTTTTAGCTGCGAAGAAGAAACGGCGCAACAAACTCCGCAGCAACACGATTCTGTCTTTCAGTTACTTTTGTTTTAAAAAATTATATAAATTTACGAAAAAATTATTAACTGAGCTTTTCAAACAAGATACTTATCACCTTCCCAAATACCAAATGGCTATAGCAGCGATAAGAATAAAGGCTTCGCCAAACAAAATGCGTACTTAGCGCGCGTCAAAGCGCTAGCCTGACGCCGCGCACCGGGCTTTGCGCACTGGCAAGCCGCCGCGCCGCTCTGTTTGACACCGTCATAGTACAACACAATTCGGCGCTATAGCGCGGCGTCAGGCTAGCGCTTTGACGCGCGCTAAGTACATACGCGTTCTGTTTGGAAAAGCCTGAAGCTGCTTTCAGACTACGTTATACTATATAGCATTATAGCATACCTATAGCTCATAGCACAACAATATCGCGCACCATACATTGTTATGGACATGTTCACACTGTACTATACTATATTATATTATTGGCTTTGTATGGTGCGCGATATTGTTGTGCTATGAGCTATATGCTATATATTATAGCTTAGTCTGAAAGTAGCTTTACTTCTATTGTGTTTCATATTTTTCCGGGAACGTGAGAAACAGATGAGGAACACTCGTTTTGTACTTACGCCTCTATTTCGAACGGACATTTTAAGGACTCTTTATAAAGTCTGGCAGCTGTGGTGAATTTATTATCCGTCCAGTACATCATGATGTTATCAATGAGCGTCTCAGGTGTGTATAACTCGTGTAGGCCTCCATCAGCCCTAAACCTATACGATTTCCGACTTCCAGCAGAAACTAATTGCATCATCCAAGTGAAAAGAGCCATTGGGGAGTCGGACATGCCAACACCTGAAAGTAGAAATTATTGTCTTTTTATACAAATAGGTCCGTTGCTCGTTGAATTTATGGCCGATGGAGGGGGCGGGAACCTACGGCAACAAGCTACAGTTACAGGTTGATATTGTTAGCTTAAATTGTGATCAACAGATCCAGTCGTTAGTTTTTTCCGAGACGACAAACCTGTTCTTAATACCAAACCACATACCTACCCCAAACACAATCATGATCAATTAATTATTTCAGCTTATGAATTCAGATAAAAGGACAATGCTGGTCTATGTAGAGAGCCCCGTACATACCTAACTCAAAAGTTTTTGTGTCACGATCACACCTAGTGTATTTGGAGGAGAATTAAATGCTCTTTCTGTATTGTTAATTTATTTTTTAGATAGAGTTCTGCAATTTGTATTTATTTGTAATTCACCTACTTAATATTTTGAGGTTAAGTTCGACAAAATACCAATTCGTAAAGTCTATAGTTAGTGTTTGTGTCGGAAACACGGGACTCTTTATCATTACAAATGAAATAAAAATACGAATAACTTTATTAACTAAATTTGATTGTGACGCTCAGCGGCACAAATTGGTACGGCCTCCCGGCATTGTCCTTTGTCATTTAAGAATTAAGAATGTACATACCAAGTGTATCGGGTTTAGTAGCTTGCATATGCAAGTACCCAGTTTCTTCCGTCAGCCACAAAAGAACATCAGAGATTGGGTACATCCTCTCCGCCAGAGATTCCTCGACGACCAACGATTGCATTAAAGGACTTGTTGAACCAGTTGCGTAGGTTATCCATGAGGCTGGCGCTAAGGATACCGGGAAGTTTGTGTGGTATCCAAGAATATCCTGAAAGTAGAATGCGTTTTTTAACTATGATATAAGCAGCATGTCACAAAAGACAGTTCAAAAAGACATTTTTTTACAAGCTTTAACTTCGATTTCCTCGTTAGTATGTTAAAGTAGAATTTTGCAAGCTATGAACAACTTTTACTTGGTCTAGCAAGTTGAAACTTTGTATAGGTACTCGTTCCATTTCGTTTTTTTTTCGTCTTATCCATATATATTTGTTTTCCAATTTATAAATGTCGAAAGAGAATAATTCCTGTTTCCACAACCGAATAACTCAACTCATCTAACAGATAATTTCATATAAATTCTGTTCCAATTTTTAATTGATGTTATGATAGTGCTTATTCGATCTTGGTGAAGAAAATCTTTATTAAAGGTACTTTACCTCTGGATAAAAAGTGACCATATTGTTAGCTATTATGGCACCAAAGTCTCCGCCTTGAACATAGAATTTCTCGAATCCTAGTCTGCGCATAAGATTTCTTAACACCACTGCCATTTCTATCTTTCCCAAACCTGGCCGAGTCGCTCCCTGTAAAAAAATCAATGCATGAAAATGAAGATTTCTCTTCATTAGTGTAGTATTTCAAAATGGGATCAGCAGTTTCGAAGATTACCTTATACATACATACATACAAACTTTACCTCTTTATAATATATTATTAATATTAGTATATGTAGAAAATGAGTTATAAGGACTTAGATTATTGAATTTACTAAACTATTATACACCCTAAATGTATACTAGTTACTGTAGATGTATGTAGACTAGTTTCAGACTCGTCGTGGGTAGAGTCCTTAGTCAATAGCTTAAATACGCGGTGGAGTCACGAGTTGAACTATTTTTATTGTTATCCAATCAAAGCATGATCCATTTTAGCGAAATCTCCCTTACCAAAGGCTAAATAATACTTACATCAGAAAAACCAAATCCAGGCAAGCTCGGAACTATGACCTCTACAGCAAAACCCCTTTCTTTGGAATATGCTGTTATGAGAGGTATGGTTTCGTAGAATTCCACAACGGACCCGGGCCAGCCGTGCAACATTAGGAGAGGTAAGATCACCGTGCCTTTAGGTACCTGTAAGAATACAATACTTTGTGTAAGGATGCGCTAGTATTTCTTGTTTGTCGTCATATCAGTCGGAAGTCATATCAGTTTCATTGGCATCCCCATAAAGGACGTTGGCAGTTTTGGGCTAGAACTGGTACAGTATTATAAGCTTAACCAAAAATAAAGATATATTTTAATTGTTCTTTGCCTAATTTATCTTAGAAATTAAGAATTAGAATCAAGAATCGAAATAAATAAGAAATAAAATGATTATGCCGGTGACATTTTGAAAAGACCAATAAAACAAAAAAATAGAAAATTAAAAATGTTATAAAAACCCGACTGCGGTCTGCCCTACGTCTTATCTGTTGTTATAGACCCACCAAAAAGAAAAGGAAAACAAGATATTGCAGTCGGGACCCATTAAATTACTATTACTCGGAAACACTGGGTCCTCTTGAAATACTCGATCACACCAAACTAATTACATATCTGTACCGACTTACACAATCTGAGCCCAGCGTTCTGTGGGCATCTGCCAGTGTCCTTTCTAAATCAATTTGTTTTGGGACGTTCGTATTCAATGGTGACCCACAACCTTCACCAGGTCGCTTGTGCACCTAGTTATGGGCCATTAAGTAGGTAGCCCTTTTTTGTCACCAAATGAATGAGACCATGATCAGTTACAGTAATACAAATTCTTTTTCTTTTTCTTCTAATAGGATCGAGGGTTTTTTAATTTAAGTTTTATTTGTAGCTTTTTAAACTTTAACACTTCTCTAATTTTGTTGTAAATATACCTAAAAGTTATGGTAGGTCAATGTAATAAATATTTTATTACATATCTAAGAAATTCTCAAACCAATTCGGAAAAGATGTCATAACTTTTAAACAGCTGAACAGATTTTCATCAAATATAGTTGTCATCAAGTATGTTGAACCATTCCGATTAAACCAAATTTCAATTAAAGGGAACTACACGAAGCTACAGACGGACACACAGACATAGGTGTTAAACTTATAACACCCCTCGTTTTTCAAAGTCGGGGGTTAAAAAATAGTGAATATGGTACTTACATCAGGTTTCACCCTTATGAAATGGATATCTAGTCCTTGAATATTAGTCTTGTACTGTGGGTACTTGTTCAGATGAGATTCACGTTCAGTAAAGTTGTATTTGTTGGCCCAGAAGTCCATCCAGTAGTCCATGCTATCGGAGTTGAACCCATATTCAAATGCTGCGCCTTCCAGTGGGGGGGTGAGTGCACGACGGTTGTTTATACGATACCTTAGATCTTTTACCATCTGTAAATGTTTTTAAAAAGTTGAAAAATTATAACGAAATAAACATCCATATTATTTTTACGGAATAATGGTGGACACACACTTGTCCGCACCATACGCGCCGCAGTCGCCGGAGTCATCGCTTTTGACTAGGACTGTGGTGCGTCCGGTGCGGACAGGTGTGCGTCCATAAGTTTGAGCAATGTAAAAAATTCCTGTATTTTTATAAGCTTAGGACTCAGTGTTATGTTTAAAGTTACTATCTTTATACATGATCAGCTCACACACTGATTGGACACAAGCTTCCTCTCTGTAAGAGGAGTGAGCTGGTAAAAGTCACATGATTTCGATTTTTTTGTTTCGTCTCGAACAAATTATTGCTCAAAGCAAAGCACGTGCCTGCTTGAGTTTGAACCCACGACCTATTACTCGTAAGTTGGTGCTATTAAAACTGGGCCACCACTGCTCTATCTCTTGATTCCTTATGTGTAGACTTAAATACACGAAAATTGATAAAAAAATCGAGCCTCTAAAATACACGATGCTCAATGCACAAAAAAATTGATTATTCTCACACAGTACACACTACACACATCATTATTTAGGTATATATTTTTTTAGCCCACACTGGCTCCGCCAAACCTTTCCAAATAATATTATAATCAGAAATTATTAAAACCCTTACCTCTTCCGTGAATTTAATATTGAAAGGTCTGATATCCGTGCTGGCTTTCCCTTCCTCGCCTAGAGGGCCCCACCATTTTTCTAGACTAGCTATAAACGCAGGGGAGGAAACCTCTTCTAAAGTTAAACCTAGTGCCAAGGTTGCGTACGCAGAAAGAGCGAATACTCTTACGAATGTCATAATTACTGACTTCATTGTTTTGCCGACCGAAGTGCCTTTATATACTCTCTCTTAACTGTATAAACTTGTTTTTTGTCCATAAATTAAACTTGTTCTATAACTTTTTTTATTTTTATCCAAGAGCTTAAGTAAACTTCCATTTCTCGTAGAATAAATAGCTACTTCGTAGTCAACCACAAAAAAAGAGGTTCTGTGTTCGACCCGTTTGTATGTATGTACAAACTTATTTTTTTTTGTTGTAAAATCCCGTTCCAAAAAGTGCTCCAAACCGGCGTTTCTTTTTTAAATTATTTCGCATAGTGCTCAAAGGAAAAAACATAAAAAATATATCAGGGCTATCATTTTTTTAGGACGTTGTAGAAGAATGAGCCTTTCCTATGGTAATACTTTTACGTAGCTAGAAAATAGGTAAAAAAGCTATTGATAGCCTGATAATTTTTGCACTATGCGGAGGACAAAAATAATAAAATTGGTCATAACTTTTGAAACGTAAAAAATTGCATCGACATTCTTAGGGTTCAAAAATTTGGAAATTACCTTGACCATGCCTTATTCGATTTGATCCATACTTTAAGGACAGCCTGTATGACTTGCGTTTAGCTCCTGTAGTCCCAATAATACATAAGTACCATTGTTTGTACTGACCTTCAATGGATCCGTTTTGTCGATCAGATTTTTTTTTCACATTTCTATTGCACTCTCTAATTGTAAAGTAATATTTTATCATCGTGTTAGTATTTAATCAATTTTTTATCGTACAAATGGACGAAGAGTTAGAATTACTCATTTGAATAATACTGAACCGTTATTCAGGTCCGTGCCGCGCACTTCACAATAGCGGTTTGAAAGATTGTCTGTGTGCCGATTGCGTCTGCCTTGCTGTAAACACGTTGTTCTCGCTCGACTACCTATGAACTAGCTGTGCCGTTGCCGCTATGCGTTGCAATGCAAGATTTTTTTTAAAAAAAAAAAAGAAACTTCCTTGGCGTCCCCACAACAACTGTACAAAGTTTCAAGTCAATCGGTCGAGCTATTTTCCAGATTTTGCGAGACTTTACGTACGGCAATTCATTTTTAGGGTTCCGTACCAAAATGGTAAAAAAGGAACCCTTATGGTGCTTCGTCGGACTTCGTCTGTCTGTCTGTCTGTCTGTCTGTCACAGCTGGTTATTTCAGCAACTACTAATGCTATCGACTTGAAATTTGGAACAGTTATAAAGAATGCTTGTCCAACTTTATTGCAAATGAAAAAAGTCAAAAAATATTTTTATTTTCATTGCAAAAGGGCCGGAGTGGGGGTCCAAAATTTCAAAGTGGGGTTACTACGTCAAGTGACATATCATAATTATGAAAGGGCTGGATCTGCACATTTCAAAAACATTTTTATTTTCTTATATGTCTTATAGTTTTCGATATATGATAAAAAATGACTGAATAAATACCATCCCCCCCCCCTTATCTCCGAAGTTTTCGGAGCGAAAAATCTGAAATAATTAGAGTTGATAGGAATTTACCCTAATATGGCACCAAAAATAAAACGATGTTCCTAACTAGTACAGTTTTTTCAAAATCATCAAAATTCCTTCACATACAAACTTAGTTATGCGGTCCGGTTTTTTTCACTTTATACGTCCAAATATGATACGGAACCCTCGGTGCGTGAGTACCACTTGCACTTGGCCGGTTTTTATATAATTATTAGCACTTTTCCCGCGACTTCATCCGTGTGACCCACAGGAACTGTGCATTTTTCGGGATAAAAAGTAGCCTATGTTACTCAGTGATAATGTAGCTTTCTACTGGTGAAATAATTTTTAAAATCGGTCCAATAGTTTTGAACCGTCGCGCTCGTCGCGCTGATTGATCGATCTGCGAGGTTAAGCTGTGCTTGCCGCGGTCAATCCTTGGATGGGTGACCGTTATTTACACATCGAGACCCCTCCGTGCCTCGGAGAGCACGTTAAACAGTCGGTCCCGGTTGTCATAAGAATATCTTTGACAGTCGTTACGGGTAGTCAGGAGCCCAAAAGTCTGACAAACTGGTCTAACATTCGAATACCGGTATTCTCCAATACTTGGGTTGTGGAAGTCAGATGGCAGTCGCTCCATGTAAAATATTGATATTCAGCCGCAACCAGTTAGACTGGAAGCCGACCCCAATCATGTTTGGGAAAAGGCTAGGCGGATGATGATGATGGTCGACATGATAAATTATGTAATTTGCAACATGATAAATTATGTCAATCTATATACATATAAACTCCAACATATCCTGTTCTTTTGACATAATGTATTTACTCAATGACATTTAAGGTGACATTATTATTTAATTTAAGTTATTTTTGTGAATGTGAGTACGATGTGGGTTTCTATGTTACATAATATAGGTATAGATCTCAAGTTCAGTCTGACAGTTTGAGTACTTTATGCGACCTACCCAAATGTCCTTTCTGATAGTAATGTTCGCTGGGTCGTTGAGCTTCCTAAGTCAGGGTTGAGCTACCACGATACTCAGCACATGCGTGCACAGTCAGGATAGGTCCACTCAAATCTGTATGGCTCTTTCCTTTAAAGGCCATTCCAGACTAACCTGCATGGTCCTTGCATAGTTTCATTTTAATTTGTCTGGACTTTAAAAGAGACTGACCTTTGAGTTTGTTTCGGTGTTTCTTCTCAAAGGTAGTCAGATACGAAACACCGACCTCATCTAGCTTAAATATCAAAACAATTTTTGACATGTAAAAGTGTTACCTGTAACCTATTTACAGAATAAAATATCATTTCATTATCATCATTTCATTTCATTTCATTTCATCATTTCATTTCATTTCAACAGACCTGCTTGAAGCAGCCGCAAAAACGCGGTTTTAAATGGAATGCCAACCGAATACGGTTCCGATACGGAAAATATCTGTGGGTATCCCGGAGATACGTGTATCGTTTGGCTTTTATTTTTTTAAAAGGCGATAAAAATATTTTGTAGTGTTTTAATATATATTTTGCTGTTCATGTTTCTGCCAAGTATTTTCTTCCAAGAAATAGCCGGTATTACAAAAAAAGACATAGGACTTTTTTTGTAATACAGGTATCAGGTATTTATGAAACGTCTAAACAAGACGAAGCTAACTTTTATGTAATCAAACTTGTAAGCTAGTAACTTTTCTGTGAGTGATTGTTAATAATTCCAACGGCTTTTTAATCGGCTCTGGGGCCTATTTGATGTAACCACTCTGCAAGTCTTCACTCTGCACTCGACTCTTCACTTTTCAAATATTGCAGAGTGTGGAGCGAAAGTGTTCCAAATTTAAATTTTTAGTCTGCAAAATGTGTGTACATAAAACATGATTCAGTTGAAGAGTTCGGAATTTGGAGTGCAGACTTGCAGAGTAGTTACATCAAATAGGCCCCTGGAGTCTTATCACTGTCGTCACTCAACATTTTTATAATGGACCCACAGGAATGTACGTTTATTCGGAATAAAAAATAACCTATAGCACTCTGGGATAATGTAGCTTTCTATTAGTGAAAGAATTTTCAGAATCAGATCAGTAGTAGATTCCGTTTTACATATATGTCATTCATACTTAATCGTCTATTCAAAATATGTAAATACAGTGAATAAACGAATAGGTATTACTGTGCATAGTACAAGCTGATCGTTAACCTGATGATAAATGATTGAATTGAATTGAATTGATCTACAAAGAAAATAAATCTTAGTTAATCAAAAATATTGTATCCACATTACACGTATAAAATGTAATATCAATCCAGAAATAAAAAACAAAATTAATATGCAGATAAAGAAAAGTAAATTTTGAAGTTTTATTAATGCAATACAATAGTAATTTTTATCAAAATACAATTAATATGAAACGTTTCTTAATATGTAACTTTTTATAAGACGTTACGCTTACAATTCGTTACGATTATCAGTTTTATTTTTTTCATGATACGTTCTAAATTCAACCAGCGCTTTTAAGACGTCTTCAACATATATATCAGGGCATTCAAATGCCAAGAAGTGACCACAAGTTGGAAGCGTAGACGCACGAAGCAGGTTTGGGAATTTATACTTCAGCATGGCTGGTGAATAGTAGAAGATTACTTCATCTTTGGCGTGAATGGTGCATGTTGGTACTGTAGTAGCAACCCTAGAAAGAGATAAAACCTTCAGCAACTTCAATATTAAAAACTGGACAATTGCGAGTGGGACTCGCGCTCTGAGGGTTCCATATAAAAGGTTGTTGTTATCGCAAAAAAATACTTATTATGTGATATAAAAAAATATTTTTATGTATTTTTTTCTTTACTTGTGCTGTGACACCTTGTTTCTTGTCTAATTTCATGATTCTAGGTCAATGGGAAGTACCCTATAGGCTTAAATTTATTTACGAGTCCCAAAATATGTATTTTTTGTTGCGATGACTTAGAAACTTGATTTTTTTATAGCCCTCACACTACAGACCTAAATATTTGATATTAATTTTAACTTGATATATAATATCCACGCATTCCTGGGAAAAAGGATTTTGACAGACGGACAGATGGATTTTTTTTTTTTTTTCCAATTAAAATGTTTATCTTTTTGTGCTTACGTCTCTATTCCCATTTGCATGGTCCTCAAATTAAAGGACTCGCTATAAAGTCTGGCAGCTGTGGTGAATTTATTATCCGTCCAGTAAAACATCGTGTTATCAATGAGCGACTCAGGTGTGTATATCTCGTGTAGGCCTCCATCATCCCTGAACTTATAAGATTTTCGACTTGCAAAAGAAACTCCTTGCATCAGCCAAGCGAAAAGACCCATTGGAGAGTCGGACAAGCCAATACCTGAAAACAGAAATTACCTTTATATAATCACAAATGATAATGATAAATATTTATTCAAAAAATATGGTAAAAAAGTTAGAGCCTAGATTTAAATAAAAGGTAGGTATACATTTTATTTAAACAGTGGAACAGTTACAGGTTGATATTGTTGGCTTAAACTATAATCAGCAGAGAGCCGCTAGTTTTGTCGAGACGTCTAGTAGCCCGTTCCCAGTATCGAACTACGTATCCCAAACATAATAAGTATCGGTTAATTAATTCAGTTTAAAAAATAAGATAAACTTTAGAAGTAAGGATGTACAAACCAAGTGTATCTGGTTTGGTAGCGTGCTCATGCAAGTATCCAGTTTCTTGCAACAGATACAGAATAGTATCAGAGAGTGGATACATCCTCTCAGCCAGAGATTCGTCAACGACCAACGATTGTAGCTGAGGACTTAGTGAACCCATCAGATAGGTAGCCAATGAACCTGGCGCTAAGGTTAACGGGAAGTTCGTGTGGTATCCAAGTACCTCCTGAAAATAGAATGCGTTTGTTAATTATAAAACTAAAAGTCAGGATGTCACAACAAACATTTCAAAAATACATTTATTTAGTAGTAGAGCTCTTTATGAAAGAGCCCATCCGGGGAAGTACTACCACCATACCTATTTCTGCCGCTAGGCAGCATTGCTGTGTTCTGGCTTGAAGGGTATGAGTGCCGGTTTAATTACAGGCACCTGAGTCAATTTAACTTTGTCTATAGAGTAGACAGCGTATCTGCAATGCCTCTAGTACCTATTGCATTATATTCATAGGCGATGGTCACCACTTACCATCAGGTGAGCCACCTGCTTGTATGCCACTTAATTATAATAAAAAAAAACATTTTTACAAGCCTTGTTTTCGATTTCCTTGTCAGTATGTTAAAGTTGTATCTTGCAAGCTATGGACAACTTTTTCTTGGCCAGGCAAGTTAAAAGTTTGTATACCCACTCGTTCTGTTCCGATTCGTTTTCCGATCGGTTTCCAATTTAATAATTGCAGATTTCAATCTCAAAAGAAAATTCTAACTACGAGTACTATTCACCACTGAAGAAGATAATTTCAGAAAAAAAAAAACTGTATCAATGTTTCGTCTTAAATGTATAACTGGATGAGCTACTTCCGAATAAGGCAACTCGTTTGGCAAATAATATAATACAAAATTATGTTCTATTTTTCAATTTATCTTAGGATAGTGCATTCCAGTCCCTGTGAAATAGACCTACTAGGTATATACATTACCTCTGGATAAAAAGTGACCAAATTGTTAGCTATAAAAGCACCCAAGTCTCCGGCTTGAACATAGAATTTCTCGAATCCGAGTCTGCGCATAAGGTTTCTCATCACTACTGCCATTTCAACCGTACCGAAATCTAGCCTAACCGCTCCCTGCAAAAAATACAATGCATAATAAAAATGAAGATTTCACACCGTGGATCAATGGGTCAAAAATCATCCAGATATTACATGTGTTAGCTTTTTCTAAAATCTCCCTTGCCAAGGGCTAAATATTACTTACATCAGTAAAACCATATCCAGGCAAGCTCGGAACTATAACCTCCACAGCAAAACCCATTTCTTCGCAATATGCTGTTAAGAGAGGTATGGCTTCGTAGAATTCCCGAACGGACCCGGGCCAGCCGTGCAAAATTAGGAGAGGTAAGACCTCCGTGCCCTCAGGTACCTATAAGAATAAAACACTTTTTGTAAGGATGAGCTATAATTTTTTGTTCATCGTCATATCAACAAGATGACACCCAAAAATAATTTGTTCTGGGCCACTCTTATCCAATGGTGATCCGCGAACTTCACTATGTCATTTGCACACCTAGAAAGGGGACGTCCAATGGCTATTTTTTGTTACCAGAAAAAATAGTTACATGATAATATGTATTAGTTTTTTTTGGGTTCTCAAAAATATGGACTAGTGTGTAGTAAGTACTTACTGTGACAAAAAACTTAAATGACGTTGGCAGTTTTGGGCTTGATCTGGTACAGTAATAAAAGCTTAACCAAAAATAAAAATATATTTTAATTGTTCTTTGCCTAATTTATCTAAGAGATTAAGAATTTTAATCAAAAATCGATATAAATAAGAAATAAAATGATTATGCCATTGACATTTTGAAAAAACCAATAAAACAAAAACGGGTGCATGCGCCCTAGCGCGTGCCTCGATAGAATATCATGTCGACAGCAACTAAAACCCTTGAATTGAGAACTCATTAGTCGTGCTGTACTTCATTGGATCATTCGCACCATACTTAACCTCACTGTCACAAATACGAAGATGTTTATTTATTTGTTATAGCGGCAACAGAAATACATCATCTGTGAAAATTTCAACTGTCTAGCTATCACAGTTCATGAGATACAGCTTGGAGACACACAGACAGACAGACAGGATAGGGTCCCGTTTTTACCCTTTGGGTACGGAACCCTAAAAACCACGTTTTAAAACGGACTAAAAAGTATAAAATAATTTCTAATGAAATGGAAAACGTGGTACGCATTTTACTCGTATTATTATTATCTATTGCATGCGCCCCACGTTCTCCATTTCATTAGAAATTATTTTATATTTTTTAGGTCCGTTTTAAACCGTGGTATAAAAAAAATGCTTATTAAATATTTTTATATTTTTGTTTGATTTTACCAGCGTCCCTGAATAGTTTATTTTTAACCGACGAAGTAAGTTTTTTTTTTTTTTTTTTTGTTAAAGATTCAATAATCACAGACCTGTGAGTCCGCGCCTTTGTTTATTTTTGTTTTATTATTTGGAGGTGTGATTGAAGTTTTCGGTTTCCGTGCTCCTGCACTGGATACATTACATTACGGATCTTATTTCTATGTGAGTCCATCACTTTATTTCACGGGCATGACGTACATGTCCGCGCCGCTTAGCTCAACCATATTTTAGGGAACTCGGCGGCCGGGCACGCATCGCCACCATCGGCAGGGCGTTTTCGTGAGTATGACGGCTCACACCGCCATGCAATTCCGGTTTTAAGACCAAGTACAATGGGGGGGGGGGGGCTCGATCGGGCCAATAAGCTCACCCCGCCACGCAGTTTCACGTTTATTTTACAGGAATTGCAGGGGGGGTTTGATGGGTTTGTGTTTGGTTAGGAGTTTGAATGGGGAATGTCGTTATTTTAGGTTGTGCGGGGGTTGCTGACCAGGGACTTCGCTAGCTCGAGTAAAGCTTCTGTCACGACTGCATCTCGATGCTGCATGGCCGTCTTTAGGTTGTAGTCGACGACCGTTTTAGTTGGCGCATCCATCGCTCTTTTCGCAAAGCGGCCCGTGGCTTCATCGGCGTCGTCGGTGTAACAGACGCAACTTGCAGTATGCCGCGACACTGCCACGATCGCGTGGGAAACGCTGTCGTGGATTTGGAGCCTCCTGGACTTTTTGTTAATGATTATGACGTTTTCGCGGGTCAATCCCTGTGACTCGTGAATGGTTAGTACGCATGACCCTTCGCCGGACCCATATCCCAGGCCCACAAGCGAAGCTTTCTCCTCCTGCGTATGAACCAGGAATAGGGTGTTTTGGGCGGTGCTCGGTATTTGCGCTCCTGTATAATGCTTCACTTTTAGGGAGTGACGAAGTTAGTTATAAGTACTTACTTATAAGTTGTTAACTTTTGATTCTCTTGCTTGCTTCTCTACAATATAAATTAAAAATATTTTGCAAACAATATCGTAAGAACTATCCTATTTGTTGTCGATCTCATGTAAACTTGTGCTTTTGTTTTCATACCCCCCGCTCGTCTGTCACCCCCAAGGCGCGGTATAGCGCTAGCGGTCATATAGTAAGCGGTTCCTAATGCTTATTTTCTATAATATTACTTCGTTGAATTGTAATTGATTCTTTTCTTTGTTTAGGAGAGCAACACAACACAAATATGGTGGATCAACAATCGACAAATGAATTAAGTGAAACGTCATTTTGACAACTGTTGTTATGTCAATGTCAGTCAAAATGGCAACATTCAATCCACCACGCGTGCGCAAAACGACTCAAACGTCACGTCATAAAACAAAACTGTCAAACTCAACTGTCATGGCCGCCCTAAAAATAGGGATATCATAGTGAAAAACTTCATCTCAAATAATTCTGTTACAATTGTACTCTTCTTCAAATGAATTTAATAATATTTTTATGTAAATCCCCTATTTTTTTCCTATTTTTCTATGTAGCGTACCTTGAACTGGTGTACACCAGTTCCAGGATGAAACACCTCCTTTGTCGATCTATCGGTTTGGGAATTACAAAGCTACACCCCTCTTTTTTCAAACTCGGGGGTTAAAAAATGGTAAATATTATACTTACATCAGGTTTTACCCTTATGAAATGGACATCTAGTCCTTGAATATTAGTCTTGTACTGTGGGTACTTGTTCAGATAAGATTCACGTTCAGTAAAGTTGTATTTGTTGGCCCAGAAGTCCATCCAGTAGTCCATGCTTTTGGAGTTGAATCCATATTCAAATGCTGCGCCTTCCAGTGGCGGGGTGAGTGCACGACGGTTGTTTATACGAAACCTTAGATCGTTTATCATCTGTAATTTTTTTGGAAAATTGAAGCATTATAACATGATAACGATATTGATATTTTAATTAGCATAAGACTCATTGTTATATTCAAAGTTACTATCCTTATACATCAGTCAACAATATTCCTACTGCTGGGACTCAGGCCTCTTCTCTGTGAGAGGAATGGGCTGGTGGAAGTCACTTGAATTCGATTTTTTTGTTTTAGGACATCGATTTTTTTGTTTTAGGACCGTAAAAGACGTTAATATTAAGCCGGTTAATCTTGACGTATTTTACGGATTTTAGTACAGTAGTGACGGAACAATTGCACAAAGTAAAGCAAGTGCCTGCTTGTGTTCCAACCCACGACCTACGACTCGTAAGTTGGCAACATTACCACTGACCATCACTGATCTATCTCTTGATTTCTTATGTCATCATCCGCCTAGCTTTTTCCCAAACTAGTTTGGGGTCGGCTTTCGGTCTAACTGGTTGCGGCTGAATATCAATATTTTACGTGGAGCGACTGCCATCTGACCTCCACAACCGAATTATTGGGAAATACCGGTATTCGAAAGTTAGAACAGTTGTTAGACTTTTGGGCTCTTGACTACCCGTAACGACTGTCAAAGATATTCCTATGACAACCGGGATCAACTGTTTAACGTGCTCTCCGAGGCACTGAGGGATCTCGATGTGTAAAGAACGTTCACCCATCTAAGGAATGACTGCGGCAAGTGTAGCTTAACCTCACAGATCGATTGACCAGCGTGGTTGTCACGAGCTCCTCTTGATTTCTTATTTCTAGACTAAAATACTCCAAAATTGGTCCAAAAACGCGAGCCTCTACAATGTTCAACGCACAAAGTATTTGATTAATCTCACACAATACATTCATAATAATTATATTTTTAGCTTATAGTACCCAACTGCTGGGCAAAAGCCTTCCCCAAAACTTTCCAAATACATACTTACAATCAGATATAATAATTGTTAAAACCCTTACCTCGTCCGTGAATTTAATACTGAAAGGTCTGATATCCGTGCTGGCTTTCCCTTCCTCGTCTGAAGGGCCCCACCATTTTTCGAGTTTAGCTAAAAACGTAGGCGAGGAAACCTCTTCTAAAGTTAAACCTAGAACCAAGGTTACGTACGCTGAAAGAGCGAATACTCTTACGAATGTATTCATCATTACTGACTTCATAGCCGACCGATTAAAAACACGTATGGTTTTAAACAGATAAACGTATTTAAAGGCACTTCCTTTAAATACGTTTATCTGTTTAAAAACGTACGTGTTTTCCATAAATTAAGCTAGTTTTATCACTTGTGTAATTAAATAATACTTCCTTTTCCCCTAGAATAAATAACTAGTTATCTATATCTATACTTATAATAAGAATGTAAATTCCACGTGTCTGTACATTGCATATATTTGCATAAAAATAATATGGGGGACTAAGAATAAGTAATAAAGTAAATTTCTATCATTTTTAGAATTAATGTCTGTCTGTTTGTCTGTCGGTTTGTCTGTGTGTTTGAACACGCATCAAATCAAAACTACTGAATTGATTAAGAGAAAGTAGAAAGAAATGTATAGGCAGTATCTTGAGGTAACATTTAGTCTTTATTTCATTTAAATCGGTCCATTATAACAAAAGTTATTACAAAAAATCTATCAGTCAGGAGTAACTTTGCTAACATGTATTATGCCGGGTCCACATATGTATTTGTTCAATCCAATCACCGTATCTGTATCGCCGACGCGTATCATGCGAGTGGTGATACGTAAGACACGCAGCGGTCTTAATACACGGTTCGATACGATACGGTCCGTTCCATCTCGAGTCGGTTTTTGTCCGATCGGGAAAAATAATGCATATTATTATGTGGACTCGGCATCACTTGGTCAGTGGCACTAAAGAGTATTGTGTCGTTGTTTGGCAGTAGAGACCTGTCATTAATCTAATAAATGCAATTAATCAAACTTCATATTTATGTCAATGTAATTACAATAATAATATCAGGGCTTTATTTAAAAATAATCAAAGTATCAGCGCTGTTTAAAAACTGTCCCACTGCTGGGCACTGGGCACGGGCCTCCTCTCAGAATGAGAGGGGATAGACCATAGTCCAACACGCTGGCCAAGTGCGGGTTGGCAGACTTCACACACCTTCAAGAACTTTATGCAGAACTTTCAGGCATGCACTGTCCCACTGCTGGGCACTGGGCACGGGCCTCCTCTCAGAATGAGAGGGCATAGACCATAGTCCAACACGCTGGCCAAGTGCGGGTTGGCAGACTTCACACACCTTCAAGAACTTTATGCAGAACTTTCAGGCATGCACTGTCCCACTGCTGGGCACTGGGCACGGGCCTCCTCTCAGAATGAGAGGGGATAGACCATAGTCCACCACTCTGGCCAAGTGCGGGTTGGCAGACTTCACACACCTTCAAGAACTTTATGCAGAACTTTCAGGCATGCACTGTCCCAATGCTGGGCACTGGGCACGGGCCTCCTCTCAGAATGAGAGGGGATAGACCATAGTCCACCACGCTGGCCAAGTGCGGGTTGGCAGACTTCACACACCTTCAAGAACTTTATGCAGAACTTTCAGGCATGCAGGCTTCCTCACGATGTTTTCTAAAGCAAGTGATAGTTAATTCTAATACGCACATGACTTTGAAACGTCAGCGGTGCGTGCCCCGGGATCGAACTCGCATCTTCGCCGTGGGAGGCGCATGGTTATACCACAAGGCTATAACTGCATTTCTTATTAAAATCTCTCTTATCCTTAGGAGTGATGGTTTATACACAAGTGATTGATTTCAAATCAAGAAATAGTAACATCTATTAGGGCTTCGTTACATCATTACGTTGCGGCGCCGGCACCGTGATTTTCAGTGCTCCACCGCACCGTTTTATTATTTATTATTTTCGCGTTATTTTCCGACTTCCACGCGGACGGAGTCGCGGGCACAGCTAGTTTGTATACATATAAATCGAAGTTTGTTAGTACTTGTAACTCTGCTTTTACTAAAGAAAACCTCATACCGCAGCGCGCGGTGATGTGTTTGTTGCACGCACGTTCGGGAGATTAACTATTATTACCGGAGTCTCCCGGGCAATCCGGGAGGGTTGGGAACCCTAGCTATACTATACAGGTTGTCCCACAGCTATGCCACATGGAGGGAAAGTACTTTAAATATTGTAGATAGGAAGTTTTGCTTCATGGAGACTTCACTTTATTTTTAAAATTGAGTAATACTGCATTCAAAGATTTTTAAAAAGTGTAAAATTTCACCATGTTATTTTAAGATGCTATGTTCCTTAGAAGGAATTAATACTTATAATTAACCATTTCAATCGGCATCATAATAATACAGAATGTTCATTTTTTCACATTTAGTCGGTTCGATTCCCAGATGAAGCTAGCAACTTTTTAAAAATCTTTGAATGCAGTATTACTTCATTTTAAAAATAAAGTGAAGTTTCCATGAAGCTAAACTTCGTATCTTAAATATTTAAAGTACTTTCCCTCCATGTGGCATAGCCGTGGGACACCCTGTATATAAGCTTACAATGTACTTACTCTAACTGTGTACAGTTTGTATTACTAGAGACAAAGAATTGAGTTGTTATCGACAAAATTGTCAATCTAAGTACGTTAGCAAATCTAGAATTTAGGAGCAAAATCGAACGTGCATTCGCCTCGGGACAGGTCGAACACTAAAGTCGTTGGCTAGCAAGACCATCGTTATATGGTTAAGGCTAGGGACCCTCCAGCCTCCCGCTCAGGACGAGTACCTACATAAAACTGAATGCCGAGCAATACGTAGGCTCTCCGACTCGCACGAAAAAAGGGTTCAGTAAATCCTCACCCACGAGAAGCTAGGCGATTGGATGCCCTGACAGTTTTTGCGACACCAGCAAATCCTGGCTAGATCCAATGTCCCGAAGTCGTTCCTGGCCACGTTATGGACGAGTAGGTTACCGACAAACATCTAGACCGTACCTAATAGCATCCCAGCCTAATCTTCCTCTGCAGTCTGACCCAGATCTAGCTGACCGCGTGCACGAGATCGCGCCAGCACCGGCTCCAGCGCTCGCGGCACCCCCTGCAGTGGTGACGAACACCAGCAGTGAGCAAGTGAGACAATGCATCGCGTAGTTAACTTTGCAGGTGGCGGCCCTACAGAGACAAGGTCCATACCGTACGTTCGTACACCATTGCTCGAGCTCCACAGGCAGGTCTCAGCGTGGTGGCAGAGAACCGACCTTGGGCCCTTGGGAACGTCTGCCCCACGTCTGCCCCAATACACCATGCTGCCTCTTTGTAAGTGACCGGGCCACTAAAACCAACTTTCTAGTGGACACAAGGTCCGATTTTTGTGTGTACCCACGTAGAACACTACACGTCTGCCCCAATACACCACGCTGCCTCTTTGTAAGTGAACAGGCCACTAAAACCACCTTTCTAGTGGACACAAGGTCGATTTTCGTGTGTACCCACGTAGAGCACTACAGCAGTAGCGCAGCAAGATGGGGTATCAACTCTTCGCAGCCAATGGAACCACCATAGACACGTATGGTTGAGGTGAGCTTCATTTAAATCGAGGGGTCCCCCGTGTCTACATGTGGAAGTTCGTGGTTGCGGACGCCACGAAGCCCATCATCGCTGCAGATTTCTTGGCACAATATAGTCTGCTGATTGACCTATCAGCAGGCTATGCTACTGGTATGGTAGTATTTGAAGTCGATAGCATTAGTAGTTGCTGAAATAAGGTGCTGTAACAGACAGACAGACAAACGGACGGACAGTCAGACGAAATCGGGTTCTTTTTTTTACTATTTTGGTACGGAACCCTAAAATATACAGCTTCAATTAATATTCTGTATTTAATTTAATTATGAATTCATAATATTGTATCAATAGAACAATTATGAATTCGTAATATTGTATCAAGAACAACACAATAAAAAAAGTTAAAGACACCTGTCTGTGTTTGCCCTAGCTAGCAAATAACTGAATATTGTTTAACAGTTTGAAGGCTATCCGTCGGTAAAGTTGTGGTTGAGATGACTGGCAGTTTATATGGATATAATAAAACTGGACCCTAATTACGTAACTCAATTGCTACCACCATGGCATTGATTTTGACATTCATTACGCTGTATGTTTCATAGTCCGTGTTCCTGTAATTGTTGATATACACTGTTGCGAAACAGTGTATATTAACAAATGTTGCCTAATGAATACGAAGATTCATCACATATGTATATCGACTGTTTATGCAACTTTGCGAAACACTGTCAATAAACTGTTGCGCAACAGTGTATATCAACAAATGTTGCCTAATGAATACGTGGCTTTACTAGCTCAACGCCGCAATCTATCTAATACTATTATAAAATTGTAAAAAAGCCGTGTCTGTACATTGAAGATATTCCAGAAAAAACAGTCGGAATAGGGTACTGGGACGTAACCATACCCAAAAAGATTTTTTGTCTGTTTGTGCGCGCATCACGCAAAAAGTACTGAACGGATTTTGATGTAATTTTCACAGTTCGATAGCTTGGGGTCCAACTTAAAATCTAACGTTCCATCTAATTCTGATGGGAGGAACCAGAGATACAGCTTGACCTCTTGGTAGTACTAGCCACCTTATACTACGGAGGTCATTTAAACTGGTCATGTCGTAGTCCACGCGGACGGAGTCGCGGACAAAAGACTAGTGATAATAATAAAATTCATTTTAAACGAAAACGTATCACGTTAACATCTCAACAAACATTTTACTGCTCACTTTAAGTATACTTATCCTGTCAATAAATTCATATTGATACACTCCAAAACATCCATCGTTGATATCCGTGAGAATTAAATGATTTTTCCATCGAGCCCAAAGAAAATGGTATTCAACAAGCATACAGGGTCGACATGATAAATTATGTAATTTGCAACAGACCTGCCTGAAGCAGCCGCAAAAACGCGGTTTTAAATGGAATGCCAACCGAATACGGTTCCGAAACGGAAAATATCTGTGGGTATCCCGGAGATACTTGTATCGTATTTGCTTTTATTTTTTAAAGGCGATAACAATATTTTGTAGTGTTTTAATATATATTTTGCTGTTCATGTTTCTGCCAAGTATTTTCTTCCAAGAAATAGCCGGTATTACAAAAAAAGACAGGCCTTTTTTTGTAATACAGGTATCAGGTATTTATGAAACGTTTAAACAAGACGAAGCTAACTTTTATGTAATCAAACTTGTAAGCTAGTAACTTTTCTGTGAGTGATTGTTAATAATTCCAACGGCTTTTTAATCGGCTCTGGGGCCTATTTGATGTAACCACTCTGCAAGTCTTCACTCTGCACTCTACTCTTCACTTTTCAAATATTGCAGAGTGTGGAGCGAAAGTGTTACAAATTTAAATTTTTAGTCTGCAAAATGTGTGTACATAAAACATGATTCAGTTGAAGAGTTCGGAATTTGGAGTGCAGACTTGCAGAGTAGTTACATCAAATAGGCCCCTGGAGTCTTATCACTGTCGTCACTCAACATTTTTATAATGGACCCACAGGAATGTACGTTTATTCGGAATAAAAAATAACCTATAGCACTCTGGGATAATGTAGCTTTCTATTAGTGAAAGAATTTTCAGAATCGGATCAGTAGTAGATTCCGTTTTACATATGTCATTCATACTTAATCGTCTATTCAAAATATGTAAATACAGTGAATAAACGAATAGGTATTACTGTGCATAGTACAAGCTGATCGTTAACCTGATGATAAATGATTGAATTGAATTGATCTACAAAGAAAATAAATCTTAGTTAATCAAAAATATTGTATCCACATTACACGTATAAAATGTAATATCAATCCAGAAAAAAAAACCAAAATTAATATGGAGATAAAGAAAAGTAAATTTTGAAGTTTTATTAATGCAATACAATCGTAATTTTTATCGAAATACAATTAATATGAAACGATTCTTAATATGTAACTTTTTATAAGACGTTACGCTTACAATTCGTTACAATTATCAGTTTTATTTTTTTCATGATACGTTCTAAATTCAACTAGTGCTTTTAGGACATCTTGAACAAATATATCAGGGCATTCGAATGCCAAGAAGTGACCACAAGTTGGAAGCGTAGACACACGAAGCAGGTTTGTGAATTTAAACTTCAGCATGGCTGGAGAATAGTAGAAGATTGCTTCATCTTTGGCGTGAATGATGCATGTTGGTACTGTAGTAGCAACCCTGGAAAGAGATAAAACCTTCAGCAACTTCAATATTAAAAACTGGACAATTGCGAGTGGGACTCGCGCTCTGAGGGTTCCATAGAAAAGATTGTTGTTATCGCAAAAAAATATTTTTTATGTGATCTAACTACAAATTATCAATTTTTAGATTTTTTCTTTAACTTATGCTGTGATACCTTGATTCTTGTCTAATTTCAAGATTCTAGATCAACGGGAAGTACCCTGTAGGTTTAAATTTATTTACGAGTACCAAAATATGTATTTTTTTGTTGCGATGACTTAGAAACTTGATTTTTTTACAGTCCCAAGGAACTATAGACCTAAATATTTAATATTAATTTTAACTTGATATATTCACGCGTTCTTGGGAAAAAGAATTTTGACAGACGGACAGACGGATTTTTTTTTCCCAATAAAAATGATTAATCTTTTTGTGCTTACGCTTCTATTCCCATTCCCATGGTCCTCAAAGTAAAGGACTCGCTATAAATTCTGATGGCTGTGGTGAATTTATTATCCATCTAGTATAACATCGTGTTATCAATAAGCATCTCAGGTGTGTATAACTCGTGTAGGCCTCCATCATCCCTGAACTTATAAGATTTTCGAGTTGACATAGAAACAAATTGCATTAGCCAAGCGAAAAGAGCCATTGGAGAGTCGGACATGCCCACACCTGAAAACAGAAATTATTCCGTTTTTATGACTACAATATTATATAATAATAATAAATTTGATTTAGAAAAAAATTGGCAAAAAGTTAACTAATGGTCGCCTAGATTTACATAGAAATAAAATTAGGTATCTATAGATACATTTTATTTAAACAGTGAACCAGTTACAGTTTGATATTGTAGGCTTATACTGTAACCAGCAGATCCAGCCGCTAGTTTTTTAGAAGTAGCCCGTTCCCAGTATTGAACTACGTACCCCAAACATAATGAAAATCGATTAAATAATTCAGCTTAAAAATTAAGATACATTTAAGAAGTAAGGATGTACAAACCAAGTGTATCTGGTTTGGTAGCATGCATATGCAAGTATCCAGTTTCTTGCAACAGAAACACAAGAGTATCAGAGAGTGGATACATCCTCTCAGCCAGAGATTCATCAACGACCAACGACTGTAGCTGAGGACTTAGTGAACCCATCACATAAGTCATCAATGAACCTGGCGTTAAGGTTAACGGGAAGTTTGAGTGGTATCCAAGTACCTCCTGAAAATAGAATGCGTTTGTTAACTATAAAATTAAAAGTCAGGATGTCACAACAGACAGTTCAAAAATACATTTAGGTAGTAGTAGATAGGGCTCTTTGTGAAAGAGCACATCCGCGGAAGTACTACCACCATACCTATTTCTGCCGCTAGGCAGCATTGCTGTGTTCTGGCTTGAAGGGTATGAGTGCCGGTTTAATTACAGGCACATGAGATAATTTAACTTTGTCTATAGAGTAGACAAGGCATCTGCAATGCTTCTAGTACCTATTGCATTATGTTCATAGGCGATGGTCACCACTTACCATCAGGTGAGCCGCCTGCTTGTTTGCCACTTAATTATAATAAAAAAAAGCATTTTTTACAAGCCTTGGCTTCGATTTCCTTGTCAGTATGTTATAGTTGAATCTTGCACGCTAAAGACAACTTTTTCTTGGCCAGGCAAGTTAAAAGTTTGTATACCTACTCGTTCTGTTCCGATACGTTTTCCAATCGGTTTCCAATTTATTAATGGCAGATTACAATCTCAAAAGCCAATTCTGACTAATATTCACCACTGAAGAAGATAATTTCAGAAAAAAACTGTATCAATGTTTCATCTTATAGTATAACTGGATGAGCTATTTCCGATAAGGCAACTCATTTGGCAAATCCTACATATATTATAAACGTAAAAGTTTGTGGGGATGTAAAGATGTATGGATGTTTGTAACCCTTTCACGCAAAAACTACTGAACCGATTTTGATGAAACTTTACAGTAATATAGCTTATACATCAGAATAACACATAGGCTACTTTTTATCTCAAAAACGCGGGCGAAGCCGCGGGCAGAAGCTAGTAATATAATACAATTTATGTTCCAATTTTCAATTTATCTTAAATATATAATTTATCATAGGTATATTGTAACGTTGTATACTTATTAATATTAAATACCTACCAATAAAACAACAAACATACAAAAAACATCTTCATACTAATCAGCTGTAGGAACAAAGAAATATTTTTTCTATGTATGTAGGTGATGCTATAATATTTCGGCCGCAAATATAAACCTACCCGCGCGCGAGTAACAAATTGCGCCGGAACAGACCGGTCGAGGTGTATAAGCTCCGCCTCCATACTTAGTGTTATTGTGTCAGCCAATGACGACGGCTAGTCTTTCGATTTTTCTGGAACGAATCGCCGTTCTTTCGCGAAGATCACCTAATATGGTAATCTTCAAAATAGGTGAACGTCCCAGGAGGTTATAAAAACCTCTGGGAGTTGCCAGGTGCATTCCAACCTGTACTCTGCGCCTGCGACTACGTACTTTGACCTACCTAGTTACCAAGTCTAAACACTAAGTAAATTACCGTGTTGTGAAAGTAATTGTTTAACTATAAAAACAAAGTAAATTCTATTGTGTGAACCCGAAAATCGGTAAGTCTTGAAAAGCTGTTTAGATGTGCCTAACAATTGTAATCTTTGTGTAATTTAGCTGTGTAACGCTGTGTATAAATTCACTTTGCTAATCTTGTTTTTTTTCAATAATAACGTGCATATTGTTTTAGTGTCAAAACCTAGGTCTTGTTTTAATGTTGGTGTGCCTAAACCAGCATACTTTGAGCTGTGTAATATTGTACTAGAAACATTAAACGTTATTATTCTAGAATCTCACCAATTCAAAATTAATAATAAAACATTGTTAATTTATGTGTGCGTCATGATGGTGGGTCATGTTAAGTCATGTATCAATTAACTTCAGTTAACCTTTTTGTTTTTTTATTAAATTTAAATAGTAGTAGCTTGTCATTTTTTTATATGCACACAATTATAGGTAGATAGATACTAGCAATAATTCTAAATATATTGCCTAGTCATGTAATTTAATTATTTTGTTCTAATAATGTAAATTTTTCTAGTTTTTGCAAAAGGAGGTGGCTATAGTTTTTCAATAGTACTTAATACAAATATAATTTATTTTAAATATTTTTTCTGCTACCTACCTCGATTAATTTATTTTTCTAATAGCTAGTTAATGCTTGTCTGCACATTAGCTGTGCCCTATTATTGTCTTCTTTTAACCACACCGTGAGACTGCATCACCAAATTAACTAAATTAATGTTGGGGCTATCTCCTTAGTAGTTCCGCATTGGTTGCGGTCCGATTGATGCAGTCGACGGTCTGGAGCACTACCTAAGACGCCTGTGAATGTGGATTCCAGGGTTCCAGTTCCAGTTCCAGTTCCACTTCTACGCCTCTATATAGTACGACGCGTACTCATCCTGCGCTGCTGCCGGGTGTGGCTGGACACCTGAGCTGCTGTCGCATCTACCTACCTCGCGAAGCTGCCGCGAGCTGCGCGCGCTGCGTCGACTACGCTTCACGTCGGCCGGCCGCCTACCTCCTGTGGACTACCAGGAGAGTACCGTCTACACAAGAAAGAAATTAAACGTCCAAATTCTTCGAACCCCGCCCGGCTTCACCGGCGGCTTACTTACTAGGGTTGCTAAACAATACACGTTTATTAATTCGTAACATTTTTTTATTTATCACCCTAGTAAGGACCACCTCGTTACAATATAATATACATTACCTCTGGATAAAAAGTAACCAATTGGTTACCTAAGTAAGCACCAAAGTCTCCACCTTGAAGATAGAATTTCTCGAATCCGAGTCTGCGCATAAGGTTTCTCATCACCACAGCTATTTCACACATTCCGAAATCTCGCCTAACCGCTCCCTGCAAATAATTCAATGCATAGGTAAAAATGAAGATTTCTCACCGTGGATCAATGGATCAAAAATCATCCAGATATGACATGTGTCAGCTCTCTCTAAAATCTCCCTTGCCAAGGGCTAAGTATTACTTACATCAGTAAAACCAAATCCAGGCAAGCTCGGAACTATAACCTCCACAGCAAAGCCCCTTTCTTCCGAATATGCTGTTATGAGAGGTATGGTCTCGTAGAATTCCACAACGGACCCAGGCCAGCCGTGCAACATTAGCAGAGGTAAGACCACCGTGCCCTCAGGTACCTATAAAAATAAAGTGCTTTTTGTAAGGATGCGCTAATATTTTTTGTTCATCGTCATGTCAACAAGATGACGTCAAAAATCAATTTGTTCTTGGCCACTCTTATCCAATGGTGATCCGCGAACTTAACCATGTCATTTGCACACCTAGACTTCCAGTAGCTATGTTTTGTTATTATTTAAGTCAAAGTTAAAAAGTTTTGTTATTATTTAAATATTATTTAAGTCAAAATTTATATCTCAAAACAAAACCAATATAATTCTAACTTTAAGAATGATTATTTCTCAGCTGCGCGGATTTGACATAAAAAATATTTTTTGTACCAATATAGATTCGACCTTGGCTTAAGAATATTATTTGAGTCAAGATCTTTTGGGTTTTCGATATAAGGAAAGTCGAAAACTTCTTCGATTGAGATACAATATGTTTCAAAACAACAGTTTTTAGATTTTATGTCAAGAGACAATTAAGTTTTGATCTAATTATGTAGTTATTGGACTAAGAACTATAATATGAAACATAAAATATCTCAATCGAAGACATTTTCGACTTTCCTTATATCGAAAACCCAAAAGATCTTACTCAAATAATATCACTTGTTTCAAGTATTTTTTTTTTCTGTGTAATCATTACCAGAAATGGAAAGATGAAGACGATTGTCTTACACGTCCACGTATATCCAAGATTACTAAGTAGTTCCTGTCGACATATCGCAGAATTATCTCTTATCTCCTAACGGTTAAGGAGCTCTGTGGCTTCCGCCGTCAGCTCAGTAGCATGAAGTCTCATGAAAGAGCTCATGAAAACCCTTAAGATTCAAACATCTAAATCAGTAGGTAATGGATTTCATTGTCTGTAAAAGTTTTTCATTTTTCTATTTTGATTGACAAACACACGCGATTACTGCAGTAGCCAGGCGCGGTCGCAGCTGAAGACTTTGAGGGGGCCATACCGATTAATTGCAACACGATAGTGTTGCGTTCCTTTATCTCCTTCCTTTAACTCATCGATAGACGAGTAGCGTTATTTGGCTGTGGTATTCGATAAAGTGGAGGAAATAAATCCTTACTTCCTTACTATATTATAATTATTGTGAAAATAACTCTGTCTGTCTGTCTGTGTGTTACTTAATCACGCCTAAACTACTGAACCGATTCAAATAAAATTTGGTACAGAGATAGTCTAGAGCCTGAGAAAGGACATAGGCTACTTTTTAATGTGAAAAAAGGGGTGTAAAGGGTTGAAATAGGGGATGAAAGTTTGTATGGAAATTACATATTTTTTTAAGCTAGAAGCTTGAAACTTATTTTTGAGGTTTGGGGTGTAGGATAGGTGTAGGGTAGGCGTAGCGTAGGCGTAGCGTAGGCGTAGCGTAGGCGTAGCGTAGGCGTAACATAGGCGTAGCATAGGCGTAGTGTAGGCGTAGGGTAGGCGTAGGGTAGGTGTACTAAACTTTACCCGTGCGAAGCCCGGGCGGGTCAGCTAGTAGGAGATAATAAATACTTCCCTAGTTGGCTGCCCCAGATTTGAGCGAAATATCCTGCTGCGCCCTACCTCTCTCAAATTATTTATTTACCCCATACCGACTTATAAACGCCTCTTAATTTTAACCACTGATTTTTAATATACATTTATCCTTGTCATTGGTATGTGAATAGAGATGACAATTAACTTAATTTAATCATCATTTAAAGTAAGGGGGTACTTAAATGTAAGATTTGTATGAAACACCATGGCAGGGACAAACAGTTGTTGGATGTCCATACTACGCTCATGTCTATTGGCCAAATCTCATCTTCTATGTGAACTGTCTCTAATACGCATTATATCGACGGCTGTAAAATACACTAAAGTATCTGCAATCCTTGCGAAATGGACCTTTTCGCACAATTTGACTCAATAGCTTACAAAATAAGACATTCTGATCCGTCTCATTTAAAAAAAGTAACTTTAGGAGTTACTTTTTACATAAATATGACTAAAATATCTAAACAACACTTAAAAGGTTATTAACACCCATAGAACTGATAGCCTTGAAACAATTAAAGTGTTACGAGCATTCGTATCAGAGGATTGTCGCGGTCCTAACAAACCGTTCTTTATCTAAGCCGCGGAGACTAATAAGCTGCATTGTTTTATGAAATTAGCGGGTTTAGTTTACTAAAGTTTAGTGGTAATTAGTGGTATAATTACTACATGGAAGCAAATTAAAGACTTAACGTGGTGTAGGTATTATAGACTAATTGAGCTAATCGGGTGAAGTGGTCCTGGATTCGATTCCCGGATCGAACAGTGTTATTGAGTTTTTGGTCGCTTGGCCGGTCGGTGTAAATAAAATAGTACCTAAAAAAGCGATTTTTTTTGTATACCTACTATTTATTTATAGGGAGGCGTTATTTCCAGGCAGACACAGCAACAATTAAATTCCATACTGAATGGCAGTATGAAACCAATCTAAAAATAACTTCTCGTAAGCTACAAAAAATTATAAAAACAAAAACTAGTTAAATAATAATTTTCGAGATGAAATAACACTCCTCATGTACGCTTTGCATCTATACCACAGATTACTGAATAGTTACTACGTAACAGATACTTCACTCAGTAGAAAATTTCCAATACCTATTACGATAATTGCCTACTCCCTCGCGTCAACAACCACTGTATGCTAAAATGCGCCTAAATGCTCAAGCGTACAGCAGTGATTGCTTCGCACCGCGCGATTCCACAGTAATCGCAGGGCTGCCTCTTCGATAAAATTAAATTAACATAACTTTTTATCTATGTTATTGAGAACTGTGAATATGTTCTGACTTTTATGTGGCAGTTAAAAATTTTATCATTTATAAAATATTTAACCAACTTAAAAAAAAGGAGGTGATCAGACATACAGGCCAAACTGAGAAGTTTGACTTGTATGGTTTGTAGGTATGTATGTTTGTGCGCGATAAACTCGCGTTTGGCTAAACCGATATCGATGCGGTTTTCAGAAAAGGATTTTTTACATTTAGGAGAACGTTTTAAAATAAGTATAATATAAATACTTCTTAGTTTGATGATGATCTTCGGAGATGTTCACTAGAAATGAAAAAAAAGCCTTAAAAAAAGAGAACCGACTTCAAATAAAGCACTAAGCCGTAAGAAATAATTTGTTTTTTTTTTTTATGTTAGTGCTAACAGCTGGTAATTACGAATCGAAAAAGCACCGACATCAAAGAAGAAATTATTTCTTACGGTTTAGTGTTTTGAAGTCGGTTCTCTTTTTTAAAGTTTGTTTTAATAAATTTGTAAGTTTGTTTTGTTTTATATATTGGTGCTGACTGTGGAAGAAACCTAGATAAAACATAATTATAGACATCAGTGTGTAGGTAAAATAAAAAAATCTTTAAAATGTTAGGTGCTTATCCCTTCTTTTGCTTGATTTACACCCATCTACAGCACATAAGGCACCACACGGCATCGTAATACGCGTACGAACGAACAGCACTATTAAAATTGAACGGCGTGCGCGCGCTTCGCTTGCGAAAACCGCATTGAATTTGATCCGCCGGCGGACCGAGACCGCTCGGCTGGGCGGTAGGCACTTATAGCGCGCAAGTACACGGAGTGACGGAGGCCTGTCTATACCTAGATGTGACCCAAATCTCAAGTTAGCGGTTTAGTAACGTGCAAACGTAAGATACGCTCATATAGGTAAACTTTAATTATTAAATAATTATAAAAATAGATTTTTCTTTGTTTATAATAAACTGCTTACCAAACAGTGGTAGCCTAGTGGTTTAATCATATGCCTTTAACGGCGAATGGTTGGAGTTCGATCCCGAGGCACGTACTGCTGACTTTTCGAAGTCATGTGCGTATTAGAAATTAATTGTCACTTGCTTTAACGGTGAAGGAAAACATCGTGAGGAAATCGGCAGGTCCTAGAACCAAAAAATTCGAAAACATGTGACGCCTACTAACCCGCACTGGGCCCGCGTGGTGGACTACGGCCCACTCGTCTCACAGAGTAGGCCTGTGTCCCAGTAGTGGGAACATAATAGGCCGTTTATACTTATGCTTATCAAACGACGTCACCTACAAACAAGC
Organism: Thalpophila matura; assembly: GCA_948465475.1. NCBI lineage: Eukaryota > Metazoa > Arthropoda > Insecta > Lepidoptera > Noctuidae > Thalpophila > Thalpophila matura. The sequence goes on from OX419182.1 coordinate 14,251,098, forward strand.
TCAAAAAATATAATACAGCATCATACTAAAAGTGCAACATTCATCCATCTATGCAATTTTTCTCGTATATACTGAACTCTGACCTAAATGCTGAATATATTTCGATGTGGAAAAACCAGTGAATGTGTAATCATATCACAGCAACTCTTATGTAGCACTGAAGCAGACCCTTACTCGCAAAATTGCAATCTACTTTGGTATGGGTCGCACGAGACTTTTTGCTAACTTAAGTTACCCATGAATAAAGAAAAAGTTAATTCCATAAAATATATTATATTATAACACCTTCGAGACTCCCACGTATTGTGAGACAGGAAACCAAGCCTGATAGTTATCTGAATGAATTCTATGAAACTTAAAATAGGCTAACCACGAAATGCTTTCGCCGTTTCGTCGCAAAAGTTTCCTCTCAGATGTTTTCCCCGGTCGGACGGACGGAGCCGCAACAAAGCCAAAATTCCTTTGCCTGTGTTGCAAACCACGCAGCGTTCTTTGAACATTTTCTATAGCAACGGTCCTACTAACCTATTTTTTGTTATAATCGTTGGGTGTTTTAATCAATCTTTAATGAATGGAAGGAGTTTTAGCGTCGGAGCCTGCCTTTTACGAGATTGTTTCAATTCTTGTAATTTGCAATTCATCTGTGAGCGCAGTGTTTGAAATACTTTAAGTTTTAATTTTTTTTTTTTTTTTTATTTATTGTTTATTTATTTTACGCCACAGACTTTTCGTCCATGCCCTTTTAATGTTAGTAATTTTACATTTTTCTTATTCTTATATTATTCAACTGTTTTACATACTACATTTACCACTAGTTAATTTGTCATTGTTGTAACATAATTAATAAAACAAACAGAAACAACGCATTGCCATGGTGGATCGAATGGACCAGTTCCAACTGAAGGCACCCGTTCACGAGCATGACGTATGCATCAGCGTCGCTCCGATCGACCATTTTATAGGGAACGGAACGACCCAACGCACAACGCCACCAACAGCAGAACATTTAAGTGAGCATGACATTCGAACCCATCCGGCAATGAGTTGCTTCCAATATACTATAAACTTAAGTTTTAATTTATACCGTTCTAGTGGCTCGCCTAAAGGTTTGCGAGCGTTGAGTTAATACCCCAAAATCTTTCTTTGGAATTGTTTTTAATGATTGTGGGAGTGGAACGGATTTAACTCAGTAGAAATATGATTACCCTAAAGGTATACAAAACGCTGATTAGGATGCCATGGCAGCGACGCCAGCAGCATCGCCATATCATAACGTACCTAACCCTACTTCACTTGGCGACGGCTTGGCGTCGCCGTCACCGCCAGCCCAGCATACAATTTGACAGGGCACGCCGCAATAGCGGCGGTAAGACCCCTTTTTGAGGAGTGGCTAGGGAGACGTCACGGCGTCCTCACCTACCGCCTGACGCAGGTCCTCACCGGACACGGATGTTTCGGGAGGTACCTGCACATCATCGGGCGGGAGGAAGCGCCCGGGTGTCACCACTGCGTTGATCGCCCCGAGGACACGGTGGAGCACACGGTGGGGGCCTGCCCTGCATGGGCAGAGCACCGCCGTGTCCTCGTAGAGGCGATCGGCAGCGGCGGCGACCTCTCGCGCCCGGCCCTGGTTCAAGCCATGGTCCGGGGCGAGGGGGAGTGGGAGGCAGTCGCCTCCTTCTGCGAAGCAGTCATGCTAGCGAAGGAGGCGGCGGGACGGGAGAGGGAGAGATTCTCCCGTCCAAGCCGCCACGGTAGACGCTCCGGGCGTCGGGAGCCGCGTGACGACTCCCGGCCACCGTAGGCGCGGGCCTGCGGGCGGTGAGTAATGGGTAGCTCACCGTCCGATCAGGACCAGGCCCGTGCCGAACGGCGCGTACGTGTTCCACGCGCGCTTCAAAGAGATGTCAGCATCGAAGAGGGGGCCCACAAGGGCCCAAGCCTGCCGGGAAAGCGGGATTGTCCGAAAGGGATACCGCTGACCCGGAACATAAAGGGCAAAGGAAGGAACACGGGTGGGTTTTAGTCAGTAAGAGTCTGACACTCTCTTCCGCTCCGCCCAGAGCGGGAGGGGTCGTTTGATGATTTCCCATCCTCAAAAAAAAAAAAGCATACAATTTGACATATTTTGATTGGCGGCGCTGCTGACGTCGCTGCCCTTGGAGCACCATGAGATATGGCAAGCAACGGGACGGCGATTTCGTAAACAAATAAATTTCGCTTGTTGTTTCTGCAGTGCGGCCACCGACATAATTATGTTTATATGAGTTTATTTTCACGAAATCGCCGTCGCGTCACTGTCGCCGTTGCAATACAGCCGCGGCCTTAGGTTATTACATTAAATTATATCACGTGTACTACATAGCTTTATTATAATTATAACAATAATATTGTATTTGATTTGATATGTAATTTGATATTTTAGTCGCGGGACATTTCTCTCGTTTTAATATTTAACAACACCATGTAGTTACGTAGAGATATCGCCTGACGAATACTAGTAGGTCAAAGACCCGCGGCTGGCCAAGATAGTTCAAACGTTGCTATCCGGTTTATGTTTCATTATTTTAACAAAAATATATTACATCAACTTGTATTAGTTGATGTAGCAAACGTACTTATTGTCTTATTATAATGTGGACCTAGTGCTTCCCGTTAACTCATCATCACCATATTTAGCCAATAACTATCTGCCTGTAAGAATCCTGTAAAAAACGGTTCAACTGTTTTACAGAGAAGCCCAAAGACAAATTATAAACTGGTGTTTGTGTTTGTAAATGCAGTTATTACAAAATTGCTTTTGCAATTGTTAGCCTATTCTGTCCCACTTCTGGGCAAAACCCTCCCTCCATTTTTTTCTCTTCTTGTAGTCCCACATTCCACGCTACTTCCCTCCAGTTTTCGAAAAACCCAACCATTTGGTCCCACTACCTCCTTCGTAGTCTGCCGCTACCCGCCTCACTTTGTCTAGGCACTAGATTAGATCATCGGTTTAGACGTTTAATTTATTTTTATTATGTAGTTTAAGTTTATCCTGACACGCGTAGGAAAACCGGTTTGGCCTAGGACAAACTAGTTTGGCTTGAAATCAAGTTTAGCCGGTAAAATAATATACATAATTATATTCACAAAATCAAACTCATTTATAACAAAAATAGATTTTCATAATCTGTATTGAGTTAGACTCATATTATTATTGAATTCGTAAACTAAACTGTTTAATCTACGAATTCAATAATAATATAGTTCCCTATAAAAAATCAAATGAAAATTGTGTTTATTGTTCTAGAAAAACAATCATCATAATATTATACATAAATGTAGTTCACTGGATCCTATAATAAAATGTGTCTGTGCAAACACGTTGGGGAAGATTTTATATAAGCAAAACGAGTTATTGTAGTGTGTGACAGACTAGATTCATCATTACTTATTATTTACGATCCAGTCGGGATCTTGTCAATTTTCAAACAACAATGCTTAGAAACAACATAATACATTTCTTTCCATTCTATTCTTACTCCTTATTAACTGGCCTATATCCTAGCTAGGGTCTGTATTGTTATGGAAACCAAGATCAGTTTCTTCCTATTCTAGAGTCTGTTACCGCAGCCAGATAATGTCGAAAATGGTCATTTAAATGTTATAGACAATTAGTTGGCTAGCTTCTGTAATTGTTGCGCGCATTTTTAAATTTGTTGCACTTATATTTTTTTAGTTATTTCACAAAAACATTTCCTGCTGGGGTAACGTTACCGCAGCCAGACTTTTTTTTTTAATGGGAATATTGAAATAAATGTTAGCTATACAATTAGTTGTCTAGACGAGGTAAATGTTGCAACTTATTTTGTATTTGTTCTTTCTTCGGCTGCGGAGTAATTCGAGATCCTGCTGGGGTAACGTTTGTGGTTTTGCTGGTTCTCTGAAACGATATGGCGGATTCTTATCATCTTTTACACATACCTTCTTAAGAATTAGTTGTAATTAGTTGTGCAATAAAAAAACAAAAATAATGCACCGTTTAACGGTTATTTAATTAAGTATGAAAACACTTCAATATGTCCTAACACTTTGAATAAGAGCTCTAAAGACTTACTTTAAACGTTATTTTGTAGCTTGTAGCTGTTTTCAAATGTATGAGAAGTTGTGTAGTAGTATCCTGTTAGTAAATAACAAATTATCATGAACTTCAGTTCTCCACATTCACGGTCACAATGTTCGCGGAGTTATTTGGCTATTTGTGTGGATATATAAACTGAATGTTATATCAATAATTAGTTGCTTAATTCAGTTTTATACCTATACAATTTCAGCGTAGTACACGCAATAATTAACGAGATAATAAAAAAAAAGTCATTAGGAAGTGCGAGACCGTGTTAACCCGACCATGTTAAGGTGGTCACAAAAAAGCGACCGCGTAGTACATTAAGCTATCTTTTAAAATATGTAGGATAGTTTGACAAGTTTAGTACATATGTGTACACAAGTGTTAAAAAAAACTACATGTTTCTTATATTTTTTTATTAATTATAGTTAAAATAATAATTTCTGTAGAACTTTTATAATAATAATTTATTAAACTTAAAAACAATATACCTATATTTAATAATCATGGGTGCTTTCTTTTAATTATTTTTTTGTAAAAAAATACATTCTAGATCATTTTCTCAGAAATACGAACAACCAAAAAAAAAACAAAAACATCAACAACAAAACAATAACAAAAAAACAACAACAACAACACAAAACATTTATTAACATGTCCAACTAACATTAAAATTGATATAATGTGAAAACAATGTATTATAAAAACCAGGTCTATGAAAAACATCTGATTACTATACAGGGTGGCAGGTTAGACAGTGGAAATACAGGGTGGCAGGTTAAACAGTGTAAATATTTTAAGGGGTCATTGTACTCAACATTATGAACAACTTTTACTATGCGACCAACCCTGAAATCGCGAAAAATAAATCAGCTGTTCCATACATTTTGATGAGTTACGTAAACACTAAACATAAATGTATGGAACAGCTGATTTTATTTTCGCGATTTCAAGGTTAGCCCTATATTAAAAGTTGTTCATAATGATGAGTACAATGACCCCTTAAAATATTTACACTGTTTAACCTGCCACCCTGTATAATTATACAGGGTAAAATTAAAACCAGTGCGGATATTTTAGGAGGTGAAAGTACTCATGCATATGATCAACTTTTATTATGGGACCGACATTGAAATTTAAAAAAAAAAATCTGCTGTTCCCTACAAAAATGCACTACAACACGATCAAAATGTATGGAACAGCAGATTTTTTTTTTTCATATTTCAGTGTCGTGCAAAAATTCGTCTCCTGTTTTTTCCTATGTCAAAACACATTATCTCTATTCAAATCGAAGCTTGTTTCCTTTCATAAATTTCAATGTAACCGGCCTATACATTAAAACCTTCACAGTATAATTGAATAACTCTCAAGCACTCGATAAATAGATACCTAATTGTAAAAATAGAAAGCGGAAGCGCACACGCTGACTGGGCCCCAATTCTGCTATTGCAATTTATTGAATGGTGTCATAATGACACCATAACGGTCAAAACCTAAGCGGTCATTGGCTTATAGTCAAAAAGATGTCATTGTTGCATTAGCAGACTTGGGGCCCTGGTGGTAGGTATCGAAATGTATGAAAAAATAAACGGTCCGTAAAAAAACGTGTTGGAAACGGGTAAGTACAACGCCCTAAGGGTCAAGTTTAGTGCGCTATGCAAACAACCCATCCCGCGTCCCACATAAGGACATGTTATTGACGATTCTTGGTAAAGCAGTTACATATTACGCTTGACTTAGTCGTCCTAAATCCTTTCCTAACTAGGATTCTAATGCCTGTTTTCACTAACAGTAAGTCACCTAAGTGTTGGTAATGTCTAAATATTAAAGTTACCTAGCGCAAAAAAACATGTCACCAACCATTAGGCGACAACCATGGATAGTCTATAGTTGTCGCCTAGTGGTTGGTGACATGTTTTTTGCGCTAGATAAATCCTTTCATTATTAAGATATTTAACTTAGGTGTCTCCTAGTGTTAGTGAAAACGGGCATACCTAACTGATTTTGTACGTCAGCGAACTTGCTAAATGTTTATACACTTGACTGAATTCAGTTACCTACAGGACGACTGAATTTAGTAAAGTGTAATAGTAATAAGTGCTTATTTCCTTTCATAGTACAGATATTTTAATATTGTTGTGTATTATTGTTGTGTATTTAACAGTGTACGCATCTGTACCGAACTTATAAGGTGTATTATAATAAACATTTTAAAAGATAGCTTAATGTACTACGCGGTCGCTTTTTTGTGACCACCTTAACATGGTCGGGTTAACACGGTCTCGCACTTCCTAATGACTTTTTTTTTATTATCTCGTTAATTATTGCGTGTACTACGCTGAAATTGTATAGGTATAAAACTGAATTAAGCAACTAATTATTGATATAACATTCAGTTTATATATCCACACAAATAGCCAAATAACTCCGCGAACATTGTGACCGTGAATGTGGAGAACTGAAGTTCATGATAATTTGTTATTTACTAACAGGATACTACTACACAACTTCTCATACATTTGAAAACAGCTACAAGCTACAAAATAACGTTTAAAGTAAGTCTTTAGAGCTCTTATTCAAAGTGTTAGGACATATTGAAGTGTTTTCATACTTAATTAAATAACCGTTAAACGGTGCATTATTTTTGTTTTTTTATTGCACAACTAATTACAACTAATTCTTAAGAAGGTATGTGCAAAAGATGATAAGAATCCGCCATATCGTTTCAGAGATCCAGCAAAACCACAAACGTTACCCCAGCAGGATCTCGAATTACTCCGCAGCCGAAGAAAGAACAAATACAAAATAAGTTGCAACATTTACCTCGTCTAGACAACTAATTGTATAGCTAACATTTATTTCAATATTCCCATTAAAAAAAAAAATGTCTGGCTGCGGTAACGTTACCCCAGCAGGAAATGTTTTTGTGAAATAACTAAAAAAATATAAGTGCAACAAATTAAAAAATACGCGCAACAATTACAGAAGCTAGCCAACTAATTGTCTATAACATTTAAATGACCATTTTCGACATTATCTGGCTGCGGTAACGGACTCCTAATAGATAGTAGCAATCCGAAGACGAACAAGAAGAAGTGCAGTGATAGCCTAGTGGATTAACCATGTGCCCCCCACGGCGAATGGTTCGAGTTCGATCCCGAGGCACGCACCGCTGACTTTTCGAAGTCATGTGCGTATTAGAAATTAATTATCACTTGCTTTAACGGTGAAGGAAAACATCGTGAGGAAACCGGCCTGTCCTAGAACCAAAAATTCGAAGACATGTGACGTCCACTAACCCGCACTGGGCCCGCGTAGTGGACTACGGCCCACTCCCTCTCCCAGAGAGGCCTGTGTCCCAGCAGTGGGAACATTATAGGCCGATTATGCTTATGCTAATCCAAAGACTGCGGAACTGACCCCAACAGTAAACTCAATCCGATATCCCTTCGTCTAACAAGAATTGTTTCCAAGTGTTGAATATTTAGAATAATCAAATTTTAATACTCCCAAAGATAAACTAACTCGTTTCCAGTTTAGGAATTGGATTATAACTCGCGGGCCCGAGGGAGCTTGTCTATCACCTGGACGTAACATTTCAATCTCATTAATTGTTCACCGAATAGTTGCGGAACCATTTTTGGTGGGAACTACAAAGTTTAGATTAAGTTCTGTTCAGCGTCTTTATTTGGCATTTTGTTCCAATTAATCTGGTTGAACAAGACAAAAAAAGTTTGTATTGTGTCCTAGTGGGGTCCTAGGTTCGATCCGGTCAGGCAAAGCACTATTGGCATTTTTTTAGGAAATTATCAGTAGCAACTCAGTTAATGGCAACAGGCTTGTCTTCTATTACGTAAACATAACTGGTGAAATTTAGATGTACTTATACACCCTGCTTAACCCTTCGGGGAACACGGCCGTGATGTCAGTTAATACTTATATAAATATAAAATATAAGCTCACATTGAACAACATCTGCTGTTCAATGAAGATTTTCAGATAGCATTCTACGTTTAGTACGGAGTTTTTAAATAACAATTCCGCTTAAGCTCCCTATTTGAGGGAAAACGTAATTTAAAACTCCATAATCGCTGGCTCATTCCTGCAAACGACTGGTTTATAGATTGTATTCTATTTCCAGAAATAAAATTTCATTTCTAGCAGAAAGGAAGGACCAATCAGCGCTGCGAGAATAGTGTTTTCACGAATCCTGACGCTCTCTGATAAATGAATGTTGCGACAACAGAATAATATCCTGTTTATAGTTGCGATGTTGTTTTATTGTTAAAATTATATGTTTGACTACCTATGCCCGTGACTTCGTTCGTGTGGTACTTATTTTGTAGTAGTACATTTTTTGGTCACGATACCCGCGCTGAATCTCAAACAGACACCAATTATAATTATTGGTATAGAATATAGAATTTATAGAACTAATTGTAATTGTAATTGCAGTATATTATTGCCCTACTGACTTTTAGAGTAAATAAACATTCTGATACTAACACAAATAAAGATGGCTTACCACGATCAGTAATTTCGGTTAAAAGATTACTTATTTTAATATTCAAAAAAACAACGTTCACTTACGAATGAATACATAGATGAGTAGTAGTAATTAAGCTATCCAGTGGCTATTACGAGTCCAAATGTCAAGTCTATAGGTTCAGCAATTTGGTCTGGGCGTCAGTCAGTGCAAGTCTAAATAGATAGCTACCATTATTGGTTGCTATCGGCAAAAACGCAAAGTAATAAAACAAGTACCTATTGACATCAAGGTCAAGATAATATACATAGTCTGTAGAAAAATAAGAAAAAGTAATATTACCTACCACGTAAGTTTTTTCGTGACTTTGTGCAAAACAACCACGTATTTTCAATGACAGTTGTTCACACAAGAGTAAAAAGTTAAACATGTGATACCTACACGAATTCTCAAACAGCTCACTATAGCAACCTCTTTAATAAACTATAATAATATGTTTATAAGGAATGAACCTACTTGCATATTGTTTTACCCGAAGTTTTTAGTATTATACCTATCCTTTTATAACCATTATTTTACAGAAATATGTAACCATTAATAATATATAACCATTATTTTATTTAAATAATTTATGAAAATGGCTACATCTTTACAGTACGGAAAATATCTTATTAGTAGCTGTATAGCTATAATAAATAAGTGTTAAGTTATTAACCTATTCAAAATAAATATCTTAACTTAAAATTCAATACCTACATTTGTATATTATACAAATGTAGGTATTGAATTTTAAGTTTGGATAAATATTATTTTTTAATTTATTTGCTACTTAAGCAATGCTATAGATTAAAATATAATAATGAAGAACTCGAATCACGACCCATAAATTAAAAACTAGAAATGATATTATCATTTTAAATCTCTTAGATATTTATAACAGTAAATTAAGCATAACATGGCTTTGACATGTAAAATTCACAAAAATATACATTCATCTATATATATATGTCCCGGCGTCCTGTAGGGCTGTACAAGTAATTACCGCGGCCCGAGCTGACTGATGATGATGGCACTCGGAACACTCCGGTGCCTCAGATAAACAACTGTGTGTAGTGAACTGCAGTGGTCCTTTTTGTACGAAAACATATGCTAAGATTCATTAAGTTGGCGAAAGGTTTTTTCTGACTTTAAAAAAACTGACTTCAAAAAAAATAATTTGTGTATCTAGTTTTTCTATTTCATCTACGAAATTCATACTAACACTAAAAAAACCACAAGTAGCCAGTTCACAACTACACGATAACTTACTAAAAAAGTTCTTTCCAAACTCAAGTCTAAAAGATTTATACGGAGGCAGGATATGAATTCATAAGGCTATATCCATATCAATTCATTCGTATCTCTCTGGTCAAAACTCATGAGGACGTGCCTTGAAAAGTTATTTGATTTATTCGCCGCCTCCGTGTCTATGGGAAGGTTAAAAGCGAAAGCCTGAAGGATTTATATAACTTGGTATTGATAAACCGTTGACGTCCACGATTCCGCATATTTAGTTAACTTTGATGACTGACTTTGTAATGATTTGTGTATTTGTAAATGATGTGTTAAATGCAGGTTGATCTCCACGGCAATGGCCGGCAATTGGCCGCACGTTTGTCGCAGTGGCTGAGAGATTGGCTGCTGCGCGACGTGTCGCGGGTTCGATTCCCGCATTGCACATAGGTCTGGCTGTTTGTGTATGTGAAATTTGTGTTTGTAAACGCACCCACGATACAGGAGAAATACTAGTGTGGCGCAACGATTTAAAAAAAAAAAAAAATTTTTTTTACAACCAGGCCTGACTATTATATGTTCTACAGAAAAAGAGTACTATGTTTATTGCCCTTTCTTCTCTCTCTATAAAAATACATTTTAGAACAAACTAGGTACAATTTGACTGACTCCGTAACTATGCACAAGTAGTAAAGTCGCAACAAGATTACAGCATTATACATACCTACATAAACTATATATTAAAGACTAAGGCCGCAGCCGCACTGGTACGGCGACAGCGACGCGACGGCGACTTCGTGAAAACAAACTCATATTAAACATATGTCGGTGGCCGCACTGCAGAAACGACAAGCAAATTTTTTCGTTCACAAAATCGCCGTCGTGACGCTGTCGCCGTTCCAGTGCGGCCGCGGCCTAAGAAATTATCTAGATAGCTCCTTGAAAAGTCTTCTACCTGTCTGTGAAAATTCAGCCGTTTCAAAGATTAGCCAGCACAGTATCAATAGAGAAATAAAAACGGGTGTTTGGGTTTTGATAATGTGCTTATAACAATTTTAACGTATAAGGCATAATCCATAACTTTTCCATTCGCCGAAATTGGGAAACAACAATAATTCGTTTGAAAGACATTCAAAGGGAGTAAACAAACACAAATATACAACGATGACAGACTTTTGATTTAAAGTGACGAAGGACAGACGAGTCGTAGCCTGTTGGAACAAGGCATAAGCTGTGTGAGTGAGTGAGTAAACTTGAAAACAAGTGATGTATGAGTGTGTAACTTTGTTGAATGTGGTGAAGTCATATAAAACTGTTTCTCTCTTTGACTGTTATATTGTTTTGAGAAAAAGAAAGACATTCTGTAAGGCATCTTGAAGCCTTGGTCGTAAAATAATTCCTATTTAAAAAATATATTTGAGAAATAGAGATATAATATTTAAAAAAAATTAATCATTCAATTAGAGGGAGCGAGAGAGGGATAGAGACATCACAAATATTTTTCACACTCTCTCTTATAATACACACATGAAATCTAGATCTACATCAAATTCATCAACATAAACAAAAAATAAAACAAAATCACTCGACTATATCTTAAGGCAGTCCTAAAAACCGACGAAATCAAATAAAACGATTTTCAATATCGCACTTCAACTGAAAATCGATGTGCTAATCGTGCCGACCTCCTTTGCCGTACCAATTAATGGGGACAACTTTTGTGACTTTCGTAACTTCATTAGCGAATTTGTTAGAACTTCTAATTTAGTCACTGGGTTTTAGAACTAAAGTTTGGGCTTATTGTAGGTATCTTCTTTCGGTAGTCGAGCGGTAAAATGAATGAAATAAGTCCGATAAAGTTTACTTATATAATACTTGGGAAAGCGTTTTCTAGTGATCTTCCTAAATATTGATACTGAGATTATTTTATTACTATAGGTGATCAATTTTCTATGTATATAATTAGCTTCTGGCTTCTAGGAACGACTCTAACGACTTGGCTGAAAAGTTGTATTTAGATAATGTTTTACTTTCCAAGTTTATCTAAATAGGTTTGATACCTGAGAAAATCCAGGTACCTACTTAAATTATTATTTCTTCATCTGTTTATCTGTTGACACCTGATTCAGATCGAAATCAATTATTATTGTGTCTGTCAATTGTAACAGTTGAACAGTTGGTTATAAATCTGGTGTCGTCAATAGGAATATTTAGATTACCAGAAATGATTAAGAGAAACGTAATTTGATTTTTTTTTAAGTAAAAGTCTCATTTTCTGAACTATTTCCGGCATTCAATAAACCTCCTCTTGTTTGTGTATCTCTGATCAGAATCGACCAGATCCAAGTCTTCCCTGTAAGCTCTAAACGTCACCAACCCGTTTCCCCACCGCTTTCTATTATTTTATAATTTACTTCAGTAAATATAGGATAAATAATTCGTAAACATAATTCGAATTTGGTAAATGTTATGTAACTTTCAAGACAATACACGGTTTGTGTATTTAAATTACGTAAACGCTAGAGCTGTTTAAAGCATATTATAATAGAATGTTTACTTAGTAAGTAGTATGTAAGTATTTAAGTTAGATGAAACAACTTAGGGATATTATCCTTTGTGTCCTTTCCTTAATAAACACTAGGTACCTAGTCTACTTTATCATACAATCTTACCATTTATAAACGTTTTATAATTTTACTTGTTCTTGTAATTTTCATGTCAAAAAAGCTTTTAGTAAGCTTTTAGTATTAAAACGTTTTTGATAATACATATATATCTATACTATATTAATACATGAAGAGAAATTTTTGTGCACCTTTTTATTAAACATATTATGGCGTTGAAGTTTTTGATATAGAAAGCAGAAAGCTAAAATATATTTATTTTTTTATTTTTTTACAATTGGACGAATCATGACCACAGGCGATCCTCGTTCTAAAATTAATACCCAATAAAGTACAACAAAAAAGCAGTTTACCTTTCTCCGCGTACAATCAACCAATCTCACGCTTCACTCACACACAATCTTAAACATCAGAAAACAGCGCGGTCAACAACCTCGCATAATGGCCGGAAAACTTTTTCACAGAGCATAAAAGCAAATGCAAACAAGGCACCGTTTATGCTTTCAGATGTCAACCCACAAAGGGTAATGCATTCCCCTCTTGTATGAGAATGGGGGAGCAGAAAAGGAATCGTAATGCATGCAATCTCCGTATCTGCAACAACGAAGGTATATTTTAAATGTATTTGGTTCAAGCACAATATAAGTTGGGGGTTTTATTATAAAAGGCAAGAGTGCGTTGTTTGCAGAATATTGTTCTGAATAGCATAAGCTTGGAATGTATGTTATTATATTTTTGTTTGGAATATATTAGACTAGCTTTTCTTCTTCCAAAAAAGCTCTGTCTGACTAATGGATTTGAATGAGCTAGATAAAACAGGGCCGAATTGAGAAATTAGAGGTTAGTTTTAAAAAATATTTGGTAGATACTTTTTAAAGCAAATTGATTAGGATGAATTTCAGTTTCACGAATTAAAAAGTAGGTAAAGCTGATAGAAATATTAAATGTAATGTTAGCACTCGAAATTGCAAATGGTCTAGCTAGAAGATAACACGTATTACATATTAATTGTTCATAATATTAGGGAACAGAGAGTTTTATGTAAATAAAACTAAGTACATAGGTAGGTACTTAAAATTATATATTTAATATAAATACTCTTAAATTAATCTGGATTTTCTTATTATTAGTACCGGATGCTAATAGTAATTAATTAACTACTATTAGCATCCGGTACTAATAATAAGAAAATCCAGATTAATTTAAGAGTATTTATATAAGGTATCTACCTTATATACCCTCGTCATAGAATGAATGTTATGAAAGTAAAAATACTTGATTCAAATCTTTGAATCAAGTATTTTTACTTTACATAAGAAAATAAAGTGAACAATTAAAAAGAGCCTTCATGGATATGAAGACAATGGTTAAGTATGCCTAGCGCACCCTGGTCCAAGTATCATACTATCTTTCAGACTGGCCTAATAGACACATCGGCCTAATAAACAATAGACAGTTGACAATACACAATAGAGAATAGTTATATATTTATATATTATATATATAAATATGTAATATAAATATATATATAAATATATTTATATTCTATATATAAATATATTTATACTATATATATAAATATATATTTAAATATGTATATATTTTTTATATTTATAAGTATAAGGTTGTATGTATACCTATTTTATTTCATAATACACATATAGCTTTTGATTAGAATACATAATTATGTTTTCGCCTTAAATATAAATGCACCTGCCATGATATCTCTCCACCACCCTTAAGTCCACCTTTGTACCTTTGTAAGTTGCATAAAGTTTAAATAAATAAATAGTTCAATAGACGACGAGCATTGACTGACGAATCAATTGTGTGCAGCCTCGAACCCCGCCTTCGTCATTCCGCCAAAGGGATCGAAAGATTAACTAATGCGCAGGTGAAGTTTGTGCTCAAGGCGTTTTACTACGGGGCGTGGGCTGTTGTTACATAGGTCGTGCCACGTCAGTTTTCTTTTCTCGAGTTCTCTTATGCCCTGGTGAAAAGATTATCGAGACAGCAGGTTGGTACCTTGGCTAATGCTTAGGGTGCGCCAGACGAACGCTTTGTTCCGTCAATATAGAAGTTCCTTTATTGCACCGCCATCTACATCAGTGATTTACTCGTTCATCTATATATATAAAAGAAAGTCGTGTTAGTTACTTCACTTATAACTCAAGAACGGCTGAACCGATTTAGCTGAAAATTGGCAGGGAGGTAGTTTAGAGCCAGGAGAAGGACATAGGATACTTTTTAATGCGAAAAAAGGGCTGTAAAGGGTTGAAATAGGGCATGAAAGTTTGTGTGGAAATTACGTAATTTTTAAAGCTTGAAACTTATTTTTGAGATTTGGGGTGTAGGGTAGGTGTAGGGTAGATGTAGGGTAGGTGTAGGGTAGGCGTTGGGTAGGCGTTGGGTAGGCGTAGGGTAGGCGTAGGGTAGGCGCAGGGTAGGCGTAGGGTAGGCGTAGGGTAGGCGTAGGGTAGGCGTAAGGTAGGCGTAGGGTAGGCGTAGGGTAGGCATAGGGTAGGCGTAGGGTAGGCGTAGGGTAGGCGTAGGGTAGGCGTAGGGTAGGCGTAGGGTAGGCGTAGGGTAGGCGTAGGGTAGGCGTAGGATAGGCGTAGGGTAGCCGTAGGGTAGGCGTAGGGTAGGTGTAGGGTAGATGTAGGGTAGGTGTAGGTTAGGTGTAGGGTAGCTTAGCTGGCGTAGGGTAACTTTACCCGTGCGAAGCCCGGGCGGGTCAGCTAGTTCATAATATAAAAAAAAGCTGTCGTCGTTCACACATCAATATGGATTACAAAACAGTTGCATTCCGCATAATCCGATTGATACCAATCTCATCAAGTAGCTACATAGGTAGGAACATTCAATGAAAAATCCAATTCAATATCTTGTGTTAATTATTATTTATACTCCATAATTTCATACATATTGCTATTTAAATAATTATTCGTTATTTTAATGAGTAATGAATATTACCTACATTCTTACATGGAAAAAAACTAAAGAGATGTTAAAAAAATACTGTATGAAAAGATGAATGATTCAATCAGTCTACATCTCAGAGATCTCATTTACTACATTTTTTAAGTTCCTCAACTTTACAGTTTTCCTACTTTATTTTTTTCTATTTATCTAAACTTTATTTGAATTAATTTTAGGTACACATTTCGAAATAACATTGTCACCACTATCATAAATAACTAGCACATTATCAACGTCACTCAAATTATTACGAGCATCATTAGAAGCAACATGATTCACGGAATTGCCTTATTAGTGTTAAAATCTTTTAATTTATTTATACTATCAGAATTAACACTATCTTCATTGGCTGCATCCACATCCTTTGTGTTTTTGTGATCACCATTAAAATGTTCGCTCTTATCGTAATTATCCTCCTTTTGTCCCTTATTAGCTTTACCTGAAATACAAATAGATGTTTCGGTTTGCATTCATTTTAAGGATTCTCTAAGTTTATACGAATGATTTATGATTTTGGTAGAAAAATCTCTGATAACCTATGTTGTTAGAAGTTGCGGTGCAGAAATTTTCAAAGTTAAATATTTACTATAAGAATCCAAACGCAACTTTAAGCGCAGCTTTTGTATAAAAATATGAAGGCAAAAGATGCAAGAAAAAGGATGCAAGATGAGCGTTCACTAACTCATCATGTCGACTTCTAATCATGGGTCTCCCAAATACACATTATAACAAACGGTCAAGTGGGAAATTTACATAATTACTACTCGATGTTGGTGGTGGTGATGTAGGTTGATGATCCTATTAAGTAGGTATGTCAGACTACTAAACATCTATACGGAAACTGTACAAAATATCATGGAAAATACCAATTAAATTAAGTAAAATACCTGAGTCCAAAAGTTGTTTGAAGAGAACAGTTATTGGGGACTCCACTAGTAGAGTGAGGATAAAGGAAACCACCACAGATAACACCAAATAAGCCAGGAACTTAAATGTCTGTTGAAGAAAAAAAAATAAGATTAATTCATTAATTTGACATGTTTTCGATTCTGCAGTTTATTTTAGTAATAGAAGCTTCCCAGAATCTTTATTTACTATGCTGTATAGACATTAATTTTGATACAAATGTAATAAGAGAAGATGAAAATCAATATTTTGATCAAGCTACATAATATCTGAAGAAATATCTATAAGTTTACTATTGTGGAATTAATTTGAATCCTTTAAGTAAAGTAAAAGTTTTTCATATAATTTTAGATAATATAGAATTTACATATATGTAGTATAACAGTCCGTTAAATTGAAAACGGCTGTTAATCACATCTTTTTCCATACAAAACGTCATGTTAAACGGCCGTTTACAATTTATCGGACTGTTCTCTTGTCGGTGAACTTAGCCCCTAAGTTGCTTACGTTGGGACAAGGGTTCCAGCTTGTAGATTTAAGTTGAAACTATAAATAGTGGATCCTACTAGCACTGCCGCGAGTCCACCTATCACACCCATCCAAGCGAGGTGTTTCTTGCCACTGAACACCCAGATGAGAACTAAAGGCGATACGACGTACAGCTGGAAATCTATAGCGACGTACCAGGAGTGATTAATACACTGAAACATGAATTAGTTTTTCTGCAATCTTGTAAAAGGGTCCCCCAAGGTAACAGCGTAGGGCCACTTATTTGAGATGAAAATGATTTTTGTGAATCGATTCGGGTTTGTCGTTAATTCTTTATCCTTGTGTCTACATTGCAGTATTTTTTATGATCCATCACAAAACAACTGGTTTATAGAGTTTTTGTAAAACATCTTTTATCTAATCTTGCTGAGTTCAGATCATTTCCATCAAGTGTGTAATATTTATCAAAAATATTATTCAGGCCGTTTTATTTTATTTAATGAAGTGTTTAATATTCTAATTTAATAATATTTAACACATGAGTTATTCTAATGTTTACTATCATTTATTAACCTACCATCTCACTAGTGTGTACAAGATTTTGTACATAAAGCAGAGTAGACCACCAATTGTTCCTACATCGTTCTGTCAAATTGATTACTTGTCCCCAGTGAGGTCCATCGATCATGCGGTTAAAGTATGAAGCTTGAAGAAGTACAGTCACTGCCAAAAGTGGCGTCAGTCGCATGAAACGACTTAAATAGAACCAATGGAGGTTCTTGAGGAATGTTACTAAAAAGGAAAACAAAAACATTTAATATTCACCATAACGATACTTACTTGGTCACTACCGCCTATGGACATCGTCAATACCAAATGACCCTCCTCCCTGGGTCATATATTTGATTTTGAGTTAACGAACCGTAAAAATAACTTTGTTTAAAAAAAATGCGGCAAATATCGACACAGAAAACTTAACTGACTTACTTTGATTCATCTTCCTTGCTGTCGTATAAACCAGCAGTACGCCTCCTATCGTGAAAAACGTATCTACGGTCATTGTGGCTGCAGTTATCCATAAGGCGTTTTCGGTAAACATCCACTGAAAGTAAATACTTAATCATTACTGAATAATTATACTATAATAGTAATTTGACTTTAGCCATGCAGCGATTGCGATTGCGAATTGCGATTGGCTGAGAATATAAAAATTAATAAAATAGTCTTTGCTAATAATAATTTTTGATCTGGGTCGGTGCCCGTCGGGCTCGTCGGTCATGCTGAGAAAATCGAGCGAACGTGTGAACCAATACAGTAAATGGGGGCAATCATTATCAGCTTCCAAGATAGCCAATACAGCTCGTCCGTCATCTAATAGTATCGTCGTCAAATTCCATGTCAAGAGTAATCGTTGAAGGAGTGCTACTTTTTCCGCCTGAAGAAAATATTTAACAATCTTTTGTTAGGCGGAAACAAGTTGCGCGCATTAAACGGTTGGGTTATGCCGCTCATAATGTAGTCTTTTAGCATACCTACTCAAAGGGGTTGACGGGGGCTTCGCTCGCTCACTGAAGCTCCCGTCAATCCCTTGGAACCTAACCTGTCCGTGTCGGGGTGCCCAAAATAATGTCAACCCTATTTTCCACTTTTGTTTCCAAAGTCAGCGCTGGAAGCCAATTCAGCAATCGTCGCTGGCAGCCAATTCGAGACATGATGCGTCACATGATCAGTAGAGTCACTTCCTAATGTCAAATTGAATTGAACCTATCGAATGAAGATCAGAAGGGTTCGCTGTAAAAGGTTCTGTACTGAACGAGTGTCCAACAATGACCCATATTATGGCCAAGGTCCTGATTTCATCGAGACATTGTAAATTTCCACCACCAGAACGAAATATTGTTAGTCGTTTTGGTACCATTTTGGTACCTACGGAACCCTAAAATATACAGCTTAAATAAATATTCTGTATTTAATTTAATTATGAATTCATAATATTGTATCAATAGAACAATTATGAATTCGTAATATTGTATCAAGAACAACACAATAAAAAAGTTAAAGACACCTGTACCCCGATCATGAGTTTTTTTGACGTGTAGTATCGTTAACGTAAGCATATTTCGAATTGAAAATACACGTTTGTTACACAATATTTATATAAATTAAATACTTAATTAATTTCTCTGTATTTTTTAAAATGTTCAAATTGTATAAAATTTTATCAAAATGTTCCAGGACTGCTGTGTTTTAAATTCAAAATATGCTTACGTTAACGAAACTATACGTCAAAAAAACTCATGATAGGGGTACTGTACCCCGATCATGAGTTTTTTTTGACGTGTAGTATCGTTAACGTAAGCATATTTTGAATTGAAAATACACTTTGTTACACAATATTTATATAAATTAAATACTTAATTAATTTCTCTGTATTTTTTAAAATGTGCAAATTGTATAAAATTTTATCAAAATGTTCCAGGACTGCTGTATTTTAAATTCAAAATATGCTTACGTTAACGAAACTATACGTCAAAACAACTCATGATAGGGGTACTGTCTGTGTTTGCCCTAGCTAGCAAATAACAGAATATTGTTTAACAGTACCTAGTGAAACAATTTGAAGGCTATCCGTCGGTAAAGTGTTGGTTGAGATGACTGGCAGTTTATATGGATATAATAAAACTGGACCCTAATTACGTAACTCAATTGCTACCACCATGGCATTGATTTTGACATTCATTACGCTGTATGTTTCATAGTCCGTGTTCCCGTAATTGTTGATATACACTGTTGCGAAACAGTGTATATCAACAAATGTTGCCTAATGAATACGAAGATTCATCACATATGTATATCAACTGTTTATGCAACGTTGCGAAACACTGTCAATAAACTGTTGCGCAACAGTGTATATCAACAAATGTTGCCTAATGAATACGAAGATTCATCACATATGTATATCGACTGTTTATGCAACGTTGCGAAACACTGTCAATAAACTGTTGCGCAACAGTGTATATCAACAAATGTTGCCTAATGAATACGAAGATTCATCACATATGTATATCAACTGTTTATGCAACGTTGCGAAACACTGTCAATAAACTGTTGCGCAACAGTGTATATCAACAAATGTTGCCTAATGAATACGAAGATTCATCACATATGTATATCAACTGTTTATGCAACGTTGCGAAACACTGTCAATAAACTGTTGCGCAACAGTGTATATCAACAAATGTTGCCTAATGAATACGCGGCTTTACTAGCTCAACGCCGCAATCTATCTAATACTATTATAAAATTGTAGAAAAAAACCCGACTGCGTAAAAACTAATTTAAAAAAATACGTGAAAGAATTAACCTAAATAAAAACTAAAAAGAAAGAAACAAGCCCAGTAGTTTAGAATTCTGTTAAGTAATACTAAATAACTACACAATTGAAATAGTTTTATAATCGATACACACATAAAACAAATCATAAATTCTAATGCAGAACAGAACGACTCACAGTCGGGGCCCCTTGGGAAGATTTGATTGGTAAAATTTAAATGGGCCCCGACTGTGAGTCGTTCTGTTTTGAAGTTAATTCTTTCGCGTATTTTTTTTTTCAGTTAGTTTTTACGCAGTCGGGTTTTTTGTTTTTCTTTAAATTATTATTTTTTATTTTATACTTTTTAGTTCACTGTTTTTTTGTTTGTATATCGTTAATACTTGAAATAAAAACTTAAATCAATAAGTAAGAATTAGCGAGAATGATTGCTTTGTTAAACAACTTTAAATCGTTATATATCCTAAACTATTATTTAAAACGAAAAATGATAAAAGGAACCTAAAAATGATTTTAAAATACCTATTCAACGACACCCCACTTGACATAGTTCATCAACTTTTTTTTTTTCATTTTGACAATATGGCGTCTGGTTGTCGCTGTGGTGAATTTTGATTACTGTTATGTCTTTAGTGACACTCACAAGGTTAAGACGAATCGATTGACGTAAGAATTATCAAAATCGGCTTACGCATTTGGTCTCTACAACGCCACATAGAAACAAACATACATACATACATACATAGACTGACAAACACATTACCCTCCTTTGCGTCGCGCAGTCGGGTAAAAAGCCGTGTCTGTACATTGAAGATATTCCAGAAAAAACAGTCGGAATAGGGTACTGGGACGTAACCATACCCAAAAAGATTTTTTGTCTGTTTGTGCGCGCATCACGCAAAAAGTACTGAACGGATTTTGATGTAATTTTCACAGTTCGATAGCTTGGGGTCCAACTTAAAATCTAACGTTTCATCTAATTCTGATGGAAGGAACCAGAGATACAGCTTGACCTCTTTGTAGTACTAGCCACCTTATACTACGGAGGTCATTTAAACTGGTCATGTCGTAGTCCACGCGGACGGAGTCGCGGACAAAAGACTAGTGATAATAATAAAATTCATTTTAAACGAAAACGTATTACGTTAACATCTCAACAAACATTTTACTGCTCACTTTAAGTATACCTACGTATCCTGTCAATAAATTCATATTGATACACTCCAAAACATCCATCGTTGATATCCGTGAGAATTGAATGATTTTTTCATGGAGCCCAAAGAAAATGGTATTCAACAAGCATACAGGGTCGACATGATAAATTATGTAATTTGCAACAGACCTGCCTGAAACAGCCGCAAAAACGCGGTTTTAAATGGAATGCCAACCGAATACGGTTCCGAAACGGAAAATATCTGTGGGTATCCCGGAGATACGTGTATCGTATTTGCTTTTATTTTTTTTAAAGGCGATAACAATATTTTGTAGTGTTTTAATATATATTTTGCTGTTCATGTTTCTGCCAAGTATTTTCTTCCAAGAAATAGCCGGTATTACAAAAAAAGACAGGACTTTTTTTGTAATACAGGTATCAGGTATTTATGAAACGTTTAAACAAGACGAAGCTAACTTTTATGTAATCAAACTTGTAAGCTAGTAACTTTTCTGTGAGTGATTGTTAATAATTCCAACGGCTTTTTAATCGGCTCTGGGGCCTATTTGATGTAACCACTCTGCAAGTCTTCACTCTGCACTCTACTCTTCACTTTTCAAATATTGCAGAGTGTGGAGCGAAAGTGTTACAAATTTAAATTTTTAGTCTGCAAAATGTGTGTACATAAAACATGATTCAGTTGAAGAGTTCGGAATTTGGAGTGCAGACTTGCAGAGTAGTTACATCAAATAGGCCCCTGGAGTCTTATCACTGTCGTCACTCAACATTTTTATAATGGACCCACAGGAATGTACGTTTATTCGGAATAAAAAATAACCTATAGCACTCTGGGATAATGTAGCTTTCTATTAGTGAATGAATTTTCAGAATCAGATCAGTAGTAGATTACGTGTAATGTGGATACAATATTTTTGAATAACTTAGTTAATCAAAAATATTGTATCCACATTACACGTATAAAATGGATACAATATTTTTGATTAACTAAGTTAATCAAAAATATTGTATCCACATTACACGTATAAAATGTAATATCAATCCAGAAAAAAAAACCAAAATTAATATGGAGATAAAGAAAAGTAAATTTTGAAGTTTTATTAATGCAATACAATCGTAATTTTTATCGAAATACAATTAATATGAAACGTTTCTTAATATGTAACTTTTTATAAGACGTTACGCTTACAATTCGTTACGAGTATCAGTTTTATTTTTTTCATGATACGTTCTAAATTCAACCAGCGCTTTTAAGACGTCTTCAGCATACATATCAGGGCATTCAAATGCCAAGAAGTGACCACAAGTTGGAAGCGTAGACGCACGAAGCAGGTTTGAGAATTTAAACTTCAGCATGGCTGGTGAATGGTAGAAGATTACTTCATCTTTGGCGTGAATGGTGCATGTTGGTACTGTAGTAGCAACCCTAGAAAGAGATAAAACCTTTAGCAACTTCAATATTAAAAACTGGACAATTGCGAGTGGGACTCGCGCTCTGAGGGTTCCATAGAAAAGGTTGTTGTTATCGCAAAAAAATACTTATTATGTGATATAAAAAAAATATTTTTATGTATTTTTTTCTTTACTTGGACTGTGAGACCTTGTTTCTTGTCTAATTTCATGATTCTAGGTCAACGGGAAGTACCCTATAGGCTTAAATTTATTGACGAGTCCCAAAATATGTATTTTTGTTGCGATGACTTAGAAACTTGATTTTTTTACAGCCCTCACACTACAGACCTAAATATTTGATATTAATTTTAACTTGATATATAATATCCACGCATTCCTGGGAAAAAGGATTTTGTCAGACGGACAGATGGATTTATTGTTTTTTTTTCCAATTAAAATGTTTATCTTTTTGTGCTTACGTCTCTATTCCCATTTGCATGGTCCTCAAATTAAAGGACTCGCTATAAAGTCTGGCAGCTGTGGTGAATTTATTATCCGTCCAGTAAAACATCGTGTTATCAATGAGCGACTCAGGTGTGTATATCTCGTGTAGGCCTCCATCATCCCTGAACTTATAAGATTTTCGAGTTGAAAAAGAAACTCCTTGCATCAGCCAAGCGAAAAGACCCATTGGAGAGTCGGACAAGCCAATACCTGAAAACAGAAATTACCTTTATATAATCACAAATGATAATGATAAATATTAATTCAAAAAATATGGTAAAAAAGTTAGAGCCTAGATTTAAATAAAAGGTAGGTATACATTTTATTTAAACAGTGGAACAGTTACAGGTTGATATTGTTGGCTTAAACTATAATCAGCAGAGAGCCGCTAGTTTTGTCGAGACGTCTAGTAGCCCGTTCCCAGTATCGAACTACGTATCCCAAACATAATAAGTATCGGTTAATTAATTCAGTTTAAAAAATAAGATAAACTTTAGAAGTAAGGATGTACAAACCAAGTGTATCTGGTTTGGTAGCGTGCTCATGCAAGTATCCAGTTTCTTGCAACAGATACAGAATAGTATCAGAGAGTGGATACATCCTCTCAGCCAGAGATTCGTCAACGACCAACGATTGTAGCTGAGGACTTAGTGAACCCATCAGATAGGTAGCCAATGAACCTGGCGCTAAGGTTAACGGGAAGTTCGTGTGGTATCCAAGTACCTCCTGAAAATAGAATGCGTTTGTTAATTATAAAACTAAAAGTCAGGATGTCACAACAAACATTTCAAAAATACATTTATTTAGTAGTAGAGCTCTTTATGAAAGAGCCCATCCGGGGAAGTACTACCACCATACCTATTTCTGCCGCTAGGCAGCATTGCTGTGTTCTGGCTTGAAGGGTATGAGTGCCGGTTTAATTACAGGCACATGAGTCAATTTAACTTTGTTTATAGAGTAGACAGCGTATCTGCAATGCCTCTAGTACCTATTGCATTATGTTCATAGGCGATGGTCACCACTTACCATCAGGTGAGCCACCTGCTTGTATGCCACTTAATTATAATAAAAAAAAACATTTTTACAAGCCTTGTTTTCGATTTCCTTGTCAGTATGTTAAAGTTGAATCTTGCAAGCTATGGACAACTTTTTCTTGGCCAGGCAAGTTAAAAGTTTGTATACCTACTCGTTCTGTTCCGATTCGTTTTCCGATCGGTTTCCAATTTAATAATTGCAGATTTCAATCTCAAAAGAAAATTCTAACTACGAGTACTATTCACCACTGAAGAAGATAATTTCAGAAAAAAAAAACTGTATCAATGTTCGTCTTATATGTATAACTGGATGGGCTACTTCCGAATAAGGCAACTCGTTTGGCAAATAATATAATACTAAATTATGTTCTATTTTTCAATTTATCTTAGGATAGTGCATTCCAGTCCCTGTGAAATAGACCTACTAGGTATATACATTACCTCTGGATAAAAAGTGACCAAATTGTTAGCTATTAAAGCACCAAAGTCTCCGGCTTGAACATAGAATTTCTCGAATCCGAGTCTGCGCATAAGGTTTCTCATCACTACGGCCATTTCAACCATACCGAAATCTAGCCTAACCGCTCCCTGCAAAAAATACAATGCATAATAAAAATGAAGATTTCACACCGTGGATCAATGGGTCAAAAATCATCCAGATATTACATGCGTTAGCTTTTTCTAAAATCTCCCTTGCCAAAGGCTAAATATTACTTACATCAGTAAAACCAAATCCAGGCAAGCTCGGAACTATAACCTCCACAGCAAAACCCATTTCTTCGCAATATGCTGTTAAGAGAGGTATGGCTTCGTAGAATTCCCGAACGGACCCAGGCCAGCCGTGCAACATTAGGAGAGGTAAGACCTCCGTGCCCTCAGGTACCTATAAGAATAAAACACTTTTTGTAAGGATGAGCTATAATTTTTTGTTCATCGTCATATCAACAAGATGACACCCAAAAACAATTTGTTCTGGGCCACTCTTATCCAATGGTGATCCGCGAACTTCACTATGTCATTTGCACACCTAGAAAGGGGACGTCCAATGACTATTTTTTGTTACCAGAAAAAATAGTTACATGATAATATGTATTAGTTTTTTTCGGGTTCTCAAAAATATGGACTAGTGTATACTGTGACAAAAAACTTAAAGTTGGCAGTTTTGGGCTTGATCTGGTACAGTAATAAAATCTTAACCAAAAAAAAAAAAAAAAAATTGTTCTTTGCCTAATTTGTAATCAAAAATCGAAATAAATAAGAAATAAAATGATTATGCCGTTGACATTTTGAAAAAACCAATAAAACAAAAACGGGTGCATGCGCCCTGGCGCGTGCCTCCATAGAATATCATGTCGACAGCAACTAAAACCCTTGAATTGAGAACTCATTAGTCGTGCTGTACTTCATTGGATCATTCGCACCATACTTAACCTCACTGTCACAAATACGAAGATGTTTCTTTATTTGTTATAGCGGCAACAGAAATACATCATCTGTGAAAATTTCAACTGTCTAGCTATCACGGTTCATGAGATACAGCTTGGAGACACACAGACAGACAGACAGGATAGGGTCCCGTTTTTACCCTTTGGGTACGGAACCCTAAAAACCACGTTTTAAAACGGACTAAAAAGTATAAAATAATTTCTAATGAAATGGAAAACGTGGTACGCATCTTACTCGTATTATTATTATCTATTGCATGCGCCCCACGTTCTCCATTTCATTAGAAATTATTTTATAGTTTTTAGTCCGTTTTAAAACGTGGTTTTAAAACGTCCGTTATAAATTTTATAATATTTTTTTTTTTACTTTTTATCCATAACATTGCTTTGTCATTCAAATTACATAAGTACCTATACCAAATTTCAGCTTAATCCGATGCCAGCAAGTACCGAACAGATAGACATACAGGCAAGAAAGCGATTTATTAAAAACGTGGTAAAAAACCGCATTGAAAGGAGTTGTTTCAGAAATGTATGGAGCCTGGGAGGGGTCTACGTACGCAATTAAGTATTATAGCTATACATGATATAGTGTGACCGCAAGCGCTGTACCGTAGCTGCGCGGCGAGACGCGGAGGTGGAGTAACCCGCTGATCTGTCATTTCGAACGTCGATAGCACATGTTTATTTGAAACAGACGGTGTACGTCATATGCACTGCACATGAGATAAATTTAATTATCCAAAGATGAGTTGAGGTTTATCTTGTGATTTCAAAGTTGTTATTTATAATGTGGCCGAATATTGTCGTAAAAGGAAATCAGACAAAGAAAGCTTTGAATACAAAACTGATGCAAATAGTTGTGAGAATCGAACGCTCATAAGCGGTATCGAACCTTTAAGCTTAACGAAAGACGTGCGTGTCTGTCGTCTCTTTTTGTGTTTTACCGCTTGTATGGTGGGTTGTGTTCAGAGGAATTGTTCGAGATGATGCTCACGGCCACTTTTTACCATCGCATCGCTCGCTAGAGAGTTCATCCTCACTCGCTTCGATTGTGGAGAGTAAAATTCCTGGCAAGGTTTTCCCGGCGGACTACAGTGTAAAGTTCTTCATAGGCTATGGTAACCGCTTACCATAAGATGGGCCGTACGTACGTTTGCTACGATCGTGGTATAAAAAAAATGCTTATTAAATATTTTTATTTTTTTGTTAATAGTTTATTTTTAACCGACGAAGTTAGATTTTTTTTTTTTTTTTTTTTAAATAAAGACACAATAATCACAGACCTGTGAGTCCGCGCCTTTGTTTATTTTTGTTTTATTGTTTGGAGGTGTGATTTTTCGGTGTAAAGTTTTCGGTTTCCGTGCTCCTGCACTGGATACATTACATTACGGATCTTATTTCTATGTGAGTCCATCACTTTTTTTCACGGGCATGACGTACATGTCCGCGCCGCTTAGCTCAACCATATTTTAGGGAACTCGGCGGCCGGGCACGCATCGCCACCATCGGCAGGGCGTTTTCGTGAGTATGACGGCTCACACCGCCATGCAATTCCGGTTTTAAGACCAAGTACAATGGGGGGGGGGGGGGGCTCGATCGGGCCAATAAGCTCACCCCGCCACGCAGTTTCACGTTTATTTTACAGGAATTGCAGGGGGGGTTTGATGGGTTTGTGTTTGGTTAGGAGTTTGAATGGGGAATGTCGTTATTTTAGGTTGTGCGGGGGTTGCTGACCAGGGACTTCGCTAGCTCGAGTAAAGCTTCTGTCACGACTGCATCTCGATGCTGCATGGCCGTCTTTAGGTTGTAGTCGACGACCGTTTTAGTTGGCGCATCCATCGCTCTTTTCGCAAAGCGGCCCGTGGCTTCATCGGCGTCGTCGGTGTAACAGACGCAACTTGCAGTATGCCGCGACACTGCCACGATCGCGTGGGAAACGCTGTCGTGGATTTGGAGCCTCCTGGACTTTGTGTTAATGATTATGACGTTTTCGCGGGTCAATCCCTGTGACTCGTGAATGGTTAGTACGCATGACCCTTCGCCGGACCCATATCCCAGGCCCACAAGCGAAGCTTTCTCCTCCTGCGTATGAACCAGGAATAGGGTGTTTTGGGCGGTGCTCGGTATTTGCGCTCCCGTATAACCCTTCACTTTCAGGGAGTGACGAAGTTAGTTATAAGTACTTACTTATAAGTTGTTAACTTTTGATTCTCTTGCTTGCTTCTCTACAATATAAATTAAAAATATTTTGCAAACAATATCGTAAGAACTATTCTGTTTGTTGTCGATCTCATGTGAACTTGTGCTTTTGTTTTCATACCCCCCGCTCGTCTGTCACCCCCAAGGCGCGGTATAGCGCTAGCGGTCATATAGTAAGCGGTTCCTAATGCTTATTTTCTATAATATTACTTCGTTGAATTGCAATGGATTCTTTTCTTTGTCTAGGAGAGCAACACAACACAAATATGGTGGATCAACAATCGACAAATGAATTAAGTGAAACGTCATTTTGACAACTGTTGTTATTTCAATGTCAGTCAAAATGGCAACATTCAATCCACCACGCGTGCGCACAACGACTCAAACGTCACGTCATAAAACAAAACTGTCAAACTCAACTGTCATGGCCGCCCTAAAAATAGGGATATCATAATGAAAAACTTCATCTCAAATAATTCTGTTACACTTGTACTCTTCTTCAAATGAATTTAATAATATTTTTATGTAAATCCCCTATTTTTTTCCTATTTTTCTATGTAGCGTACCTGGAACTGGTGTACACCAGTTCCAGGATGAAACACCTCCTTTGTCGATCTATCGGTTTGGGAATTACAAAGCTACACCCCTCTTTTTTCAAACTCGGGGGTTAAAAAATGGTAAATATTATACTTACATCAGGTTTTACCCTTATGAAATGGACATCTAGTCCTTGAATATTAGTCTTGTACTGTGGGTATTGGTTCAGATAAGATTCACGTTCAGTAAAGTTGTATTTGTTGGCCCAGAAGTCCATCCAGTAGTCCATGCTTTTGGAGTTGAATCCATATTCAAATGCTGCGCCTTCCAGTGGCGGGGTGAGTGCACGACGGTTGTTTATACGAAACCTTAGATCGTTTATCATCTGTAATTTTTTTGGAAAATTGAAGCATTATAACATGATAACGATATTGATATTTTAATTAGCATAAGACTCATTGTTATATTCAAAGTTACTATCCTTATACATCAGTCAACAATATTCATACTGCTGGGACTCAGGCCTCCTCTCTGTGAGAGGAATGGGCTGGTGGAAGTCACTTGAATTCGATTTTTTTGTTTTAGGACCGTAAAAGACGTCAATATTAAGCCGGTTAATCTTGACGTATTTTACGGATTTTAGAACAGTAGTGACGGAACAATTGCACAAAGTAAAGCAAGTGCCTGCTTGTGTTCCAACCCACGACCTATGACTCGTAAGTTGGCAACATTACCACTGACCATCACTGATCTATCTCTTGATTTCTTATGTCATCATCCGCCTAGCTTTTTCCCAAACTAGTTTGGGGTCGGCTTTCGGTCTAACTGGTTGCGGCTGAATATCAATATTTTACGTGGAGCGACTGCCATCTGACCTCCACAACCGAATTATTGGAAAATACCGGTATTCGAAAGTTAGAACAGTTGTCAGACTTTTGGGCTCTTGACTACCCGTAACGACTGTCAAAGATATTCCTATGACAACCGGGATCGACTGTTTAACGTGCTCTCCGAGGCACTGAGGGATCTCGATGTGTAAAGAACGGTCACCCATCTAAGGACTGACCGCGGCAAGTGTAGCTTAACCTCACAGATCGATTGACCAGCGTGGTTGTCACGAGCTCCTCTTGATTTCTTATTTCTAGACTAAAATACTCCAAAATTGGTCAAAAAACGCGAGCCTCTACAATGTTCAACGCACAAAGTATTTGATTAATCTCACACAATACATTAATAATAATTATATTTTTAGCTTATAGTACCCCACTGCTGGGCAAAAGCCTTCCCCAAAACTTTCCAAATAATATTACAATCAGAATTAATAATTGTTAAAACCCTTACCTCGTCCGTGAATTTAATACTGAAAGGTCTGATATCCGTGCTGGCTTTCCCTTCCTCGTCTGAAGGGCCCCACCATTTTTCGAGTTTAGCTAAAAACGTAGGCGAGGAAACCTCTTCTAAAGTTAAACCTAGAACCAAGGTTACGTACGCTGAAAGAGCGAATACTCTTACGAATGTATTCATCATTACTGACTTCATAGCCGACCGATTAAAAACACGTATGGTTTTAAACAGATAAACGTATTTAAAGGCACTTCATTTAAATACGTTTATCTGTTTAAAAACATACGTGTTTTCCATAAATTAAACTTGTTTTATCACTTGTGTAATTAAATATTACTTCCTTTTCCCCTAGAATAAATAACTAATATAAATCGAAGTTTGTTAGTACTTGTACTGCTTTTACTAAAGAAAACCTCATACCGCAGCGCGCGGTGATGTGTTTGTTGCACGCACGTTCGGGAGATTAACTATTATTACCGGAGTCTCCCGGGCAATCCGGGAGGGTTGGGAACCCTAGCTATACTATACAGGTTGTCCTACAGCTATGCCACATGGAGGGAAAGTACTTTAAATATTGTAGATAGGAAGTTTTGCTTTATGGAGACTTCACTTTATTTTTAAAATTGAGTAATACTGCATTCAAAGATTTTTTAAAAGTTGTTTGCTTCATCTGGGAATCGAACCGATTAAATGTGAAAAAATTACCATCCTGTATTTTTATGATGCCGATCGAAAGGGTTCATTGTAAGCATTAATTCCTTCTAAGGAACATGGCATCTTAAAATAACATGGTGAAATTTTACACTTAAGTTTAGGAAAATAAATAATTAGCATAACTTTTCGTATCGCTATTCATAGATAACTTTGATTATTTAGTAACAAGTCCTTTTTTACACTGCTTTCTTTATAAATGCATGATAAATGCAATAAAATACTATTTTAATGCGTCTTTGCTATGAGCTAGACAGAAGGCGAATTTGAAAAAAACTAAAATATTACGGTGTTCCTTTAATTTAGGATACCATGTTACTTAGAAGGAATTAATACTTATAATTAACCCTTTCAATCGGCATCATAATAATACAGAATGTTCATTTTTTCACATTTAGTCGACATATAGTCGGTTCGATTCCCAGATGAAGCAAGCAACTTTTTAAAAATCTTTGAATGCAGTATAACTTCATTCTAAAAATAAAGTGAAGTTTCCATGAAGCTAAACATCGTATCTTAAATATTTAAAGTACTTTCCCTCCATGTGGCATAGCCGTGGGACACCCTGTATATAAGTTTACAATGTACTTACTCTAACTGTGTACAGTTTGTATTACTAGAGACAAAGAATTAAGTTGTTATCGAGAAAATTGTCGATCTAAGTACGCTAGCAAATCTAGAATTTAGGAGCAAAATCGAACGTGCATTCGCCTCGGGTCAGGTCGAACACTAAAGTTGTTGGCTAGCAAGACCATCGTTATATGGTTAAGGCTAGGGACCCTCCAGCCTCCAGCTCAGGACGAGTACCTACATAAAACTGAATGCCGAGTAATACGCAGGCTCTCCGACTCGCACGAAAAAAGGGTTCAGTAAATCCTCACCCACGAGAAGCTAGGCGATTGGATGCCCTGACAGTTTTTGCGACACCAACAAATCCTGGCTAGATCCAATGTCCCGAAGTCGTTCCTGGCCACGTTATGGACGAGTAGGTTACCGACAAACATCTAGACCGTACCTAATAGCATCCCAGCCTAATCTTCCTCTGCAGTCTGACCCAGATCTAGCTGACCGCGTGCACGAGATCGCGCCAGCACCGGCTCCAGCGCTCGCGGCACCCCCTGCAGTGGTGACGAGCACCAGCAGCGAGCAAGTGAGACAATGCATCGCGTAGTTAACTTTGCAGGTGGCGGCCCTACAGAGACAAGGTCCATACCGTACGTTCGTACACCATTGCTCGCGCTCCACAGGCAGGTCTCAGCGTGGTGGTAGAGAACCGACCTTGGGCCCTTGGGAACGTCTGCCCCACGTCTGCCCCAATACACCATGCTGCCTCTTTGTAAGTGACCGGGCCACTAAAACCAACTTTCTAGTGGACACAAGGTCCGATTTTTGTGTGACACAAAAAAAAAATCCCGGGTAAAAGTTGTTTCTTTTGATGTTCTCCATACGATAAAACCATAAAAAGTAAGTATTATTATGTTTGAAAAATTCATCAAAATTTTTCTAAGTGTTTTTTCCTCAGTGCCCCGTTACGCACACTCCAACCTCAAGCTACTTGATGTTATGTTACATTATTATTAAATTATTAAGTTATAAAAGTGTAATTATGTTGAGTCAATGTAATGTCATTGTTTTGGGAGTGAGGAAGACTATCTTACCGTGAGACAGTGTATACTAGTACGGAAGATGGTGAATCAGACTCAAACAATCAAACATACCTACCTACGTGTGTTATTTTAATGTGCAGGACGGACAATAATGTAAGTTTGGTTGTTCTCTTATTATGTGATAATAAACTTTACTTTACTTTACTTACTTAGGGTCCAACTTAAAATCTAACGTTTCATCTAATTCTGATGGGAGGAACCAGAGATACAGCTTGACCTCTTGGTAGTACTAGCCACGTTATACTACGGAGGTCATTTAAACTGGTCATGTCGTAGTCCACGCGGACGGAGTCGCGGACAAAAGACTAGTGATAATAATAAAATTCATTTTAAACGAAAACGTATCACGTTAACATCTCAACAAACATTTTACTGCTCACTTTAAGTATACGTATCCTGTCAATAAATTCATATTTATACACTCCAAAACATCCATCGTTGATAACCGTGAGAATTGAATGATTTTTTCATCGAGCCCAAAGAAAATGGTATTCAACAAGCATACAGGGTCGACATAATAAATTATGTAATTTGCAACAGACCTGCCTGAAGCAGCCGCAAAAACGAGGTTTTAAATGGAGTGCCAACCGAATACGGTTCTGGGAAAATATCTGTGGGCATGCCGGAGATACGTGTATCGTATTTGCTTATTTTGGGTTCCGATACGGAAAATATCTGTGGGTATCCCGGAGATACGTGTATCGTATTTGCTTTTATTTTTTTAAAGGCGATAAAAATATTTTGTAGTGTTTTATATATATTTTGCTGTTCATGTCTGCTAAGTATTTTCTTCCAAGAAATAGTCGGTATTACAAAAGAACGACATAGGAAAAAGACATAGGACTTTTTTTGTAATACAGGTATCAGGTATTTATGAAACGTCTAAACAAGACGAAGCTAACTTTTATGTAATCAAACTTGTAAGCTTAGTACTTTTCTGTGAGTGATTGTTAATTCCAACGGCTTTTTAATCGACTCTGGAGTCTTATCACTGTCGTCACTCGACATTTTTAAAATGGACCCACAGGAATGTACGTTTTTTCGGAATAAAAGGTAACCTATAGCACTCTGGGATAATGTAGCTTTCTATTAGTGAAAGAATTTTCAGAATCGGATCAGTAGTAGATTCCGTTTTACATAATCGATACCTTTGGGTTCAAAGGGCGTAAATACCATTTTGGCAAAAATGAAATTTGGGCCTAAAGGTATCGATTAGGTATATGGCTCAAATCTCATTTTGGTCAAAATGGTCTTTACGCCCTTTGAACCCAAAGGTAAATATGTCATTCATACATATTCGTCTATTCAAAATATGTAAATACAGTGAATAAACGAATAGGTATTACTGTGCATAGTACAAGCTGATCTACAAAGAAAAGAAATCTTAGTTAATCAAAAATATTTTATCCACACTACACGTAGAAAATGTAATATCAATCCAGAAAAAAAAAACAAAATTAATATGCAGATAAAGAAAAGTAAATTTTGAAGTTTTATTAATGCAATACAATCGTCATGTTTATCGAAATACAATTAATATGAAACATTTCTTAATATGTAACTTTTTATAAGACGTTATACTTACAATTCGTTACGATTATCAGTTTTATTTTTTTCATGATACGTTCTAAATTCAACCAGCGCTTTTAGGACATCTTGAACAAATATATCAGGGCATTCGAATGCCAAGAAGTGACCACAAGTTGGAAGCGTAGACACACGAAGCAGGTTTGTGAATTTAAACTTCAGCATGGCTGGAGAATAGTAGAAGATTGCTTCATCTTTGGCGTGAATGATGCATGTTGGTACTGTAGTAGCAACCCTGGAAAGAGATAAAACCTTCAGCAACTTCAATATTAAAAACTGGACAATTGCGAATGGGACTCGCGCTCTGAGGGTTCCATAGAAAGGATTGTTGTTATCGCAAAAAAATATTTTTTATGTGATCTAACTACAAATTATCAATTTTTAGATTTTTTCTTTAACTTGTGCTGTAATACCTTGATTCTTGTCTAATTTCAAGATTCTAGGTAACCCTGTAGGTTTAAATTTATTTACGAGTACCAAAATATGTATTTTTTTTGTTGCGATGACTTAGAAACTTGATTTTTTTACAGTCCCAAGGAACTATAGACCTAAATATTTAATATTAATTTTAACTTGATATATTCACGCGTTCTTGGGAAAAAGAATTTTGACAGACGGACAGACGGATTTTTTTTTCCAATAAAAATGTTTAATCCATTTGTGCTTACGCTTCTATTCCCATTCCCATGGTCCTCAAAGTAAAGGACTCGCTATAAATTCTGATGGCTGTGGTGAATTTATTATCCATCCAGTATAACATCGTGTTATCAATGAGCATCTCAGGTGTGTATAACTCGTGGAGGCCTCCATCATCCCTGAACTTATAAGATTTTCGAGTTGACATAGAAACAAATTGCATTAGCCAAGCGAAAAGAGCCATTGGAGAGTCGGACATGCCCACACCTGAAAACAGAAATTATTCCGTTTTTATAACTACAATATTATATAATAATAATAAATTTTATTCAGAAAAAAATAGTCAAATAGTTAACTAATGGTCGCCTAGATTTACATAGAAATAAAATTAGGTATCTATACATTTTATTTAAACAGTGAACCAGTTACAGGTTGATATTGTAGGCTTATACTGTAACCAGAAGATCCAGCCGCTAGTTTTTTAGAAGTAGCCCGTTCCAAGTATCAAACTACGTAACCCAAACATAATGAAAATCGATTAAATAATTCAGCTTAAAAATTAAGATACATTTAAGAAGTAAGGATGTACAAACCAAGTGTATCTGGTTTGGTAGCATGCATATGCAAGTATCCAGTTTCTTGCAACAGAAACACGAGAGTATCAGAGAGTGGATACATCCTCTCAGCCAGAGATTCATCAACGACCAACGACTGTAGCTGAGGACTTAGTGAACCCATCACATAAGTCATCAATGAACCTGGCGTTAAGGTTAACGGGAAGTTTGAGTGGTATCCAAGTACCTCCTGAAAATAGAATGCGTTTGTTAACTATAAAATTAAAAGTCAGGATGTCACAACAGACAGTTCAAAAATACATTTAGGTAGTAGTAGATAGGGCTCTTTGTGAAAGAGTTCATTCGCGGAAGTACTACCACCATACCTATTTCTGCCGCTAGGCAGCATTGCTGTGTTCTGGCTTGAAGGGTATGAGTGCCGGTTTAATTACAGGCACATGAGTCAATTTAACTTTGTCTATAGAGTAGACAACGCATCTGCAATGCTTCTAGTACCTATTGCATTATGTTCATAGGCGATGGTCACCACTTACCATCAGGTGAGCCGCCTGCTTGTTTGCCACTTAATTATAATAAAAAAAAGCTTTTTTTACAAGCCTTGACTTCGATTTCCTTGTCAGTATGTTATAGTTGAATCTTGCACGCTATAGACAACTTTTTCTTGGCCAGGCAAGTTAAAAGTTTGTATACCTACTCGTTCTGTTCCGATACGTTTTCCAATCGGTTTCCAATTTATTAATGGCAGATTGCAATCTCAAAAGCCAATTCTGACTAATATTCACCACTGAAGCAGATAATTTCAGAAAAAAAACTGTATCAATGTTTCATCTTATAGTATAACTGGATGAGCTATTTCCGAATAAGGCAACTCATTTGGCAAATCCTGCTAATATTATAAACGTAAAAGTTTAGGGGATGTAAAGATGTATGGATGTATGGATGTTTGTAACCCTTTCACGCAAAAGCTACTGAACCGACTTTGATGAAACTTTACAGTAATATAGCTTATACGTCAGAATAACACATAGGCTACTTTTATCCCAAAAACGCGGGCGAAGCCGCGGGAAGAAGCTAGTAATATAATACAATTTATGTTCCAATTTTCAATTTATCTTAAATATATAATTTATCATAGGTATATAATATACATTACCTCTGGATAAAAAGTAACCAATTGGTTACCTAAGTAAGCACCAAAGTCTCCACCTTGAAGATAGAATTTCTCGAATCCGAGTCTGCGCATAAGGTTTCTCATCACCACAGCTATTTCACACATTCCGAAATCTCGCCTAACTGCTCCCTGCAAATAATTCAATGCATAGGTAAAAATGAAGATTTCTCACCGTGGATCAATGGATCAAAAATCATCCAGATATGACATGTGTCAGCTCTCTCTAAAATCTCCCTTGCCAAGGGCTAAGTATTACTTACATCAGTAAAACCAAATCCAGGCAAGCTCGGAACTATAACCTCCACAGCAAAACCCCTTTCTTCCGAATATGCTGTTATGAGAGGTATGGTCTCGTAGAATTCCACAACGGACCCAGGCCAGCCGTGCAACAATAGGAGAGGTAAGACCTCCGTGCCCTCAGGTACCTATAAAAATAAAGCGCTTTTTGTAAGGATGCGCTAATATTTTTTGTTCATCGTCATGTCAACAAGATGACGTCAAAAATCAATTTGTTCTTGGCCGCTTTTATCCAATGGTAATCCGCGAACTTAACCATGTCATTTGCACACCTAGACGTCCAGTAGCTATGTTTTGTTACCAGAAAAAATACCTAGGTACGTCTTAGTTTTTTTCGGGTTCTCAAAAATATGGAATAGTGCACCTACTGTGAAGAAAAATTAAATTTGAAGTTTAAATACACCCCGAAACACAACAAATACGTCGGGGGACCGTATCACCGTAATTTTTGTTAGTAGTATCAATTGTAACTGCCTATTATGTTTACTCAACGGTCCCCCGAAGCATTTAAGGGTTAAAAATAATTAGAAAAATATATTTTTTACTATTCAGGTGATGGTTTTGATGTGTAGAGGATTTTTAAATTTAAGTTTTTTAAACATTAATACTACTACAATTGTTGTAAATATAAAGCTTAAGGTATATTAAATACTTTATTTCATGTCCATGCAATTCTCACACTAATTCGGAAAAGAGCTCATAATAACTTTACAACTGCTGAAAAAATTGATTGATGACAGCTGATTAAACCAACTTTCTATTATAAATTATATAAAAAAATATATTTAAAAAAAACCACGTTTTAAAACCGACTAAAAAGTATAAAATAATTTCTAATGAAATTGAAAACGTGGTGCGCTCTTTTTATTATCTATTGCATGCGCCCCACGTTTTCCATTTCATTAGAAATTATTTTATACTTTTTAGTTCATTTTAAACGTGGTTTAAAAAAAAATATCTTGCAAATTACATAAGTTTACCCAATTTCAGCTTAGTCCGATGCCAGCAAGCGATAAGAAAGCGAGTTAATAAAAACGTGGTAAAAAACCGCATTGAAATTGGTCCATTCGTTTGGGAGTTACAAAGCTACAGACGGACACTCACCCCTCTTTTTTCAAAGTCGGGGGTTAAAAAATAGTAAATATTACACTTACATCAGGTTTTACCCTTATGAAATGGACATCTAGTCCTTGAATATTAGTCTTGTACTGTGGGTACTTGTTCAGATAAGATTCACGTTCAGTAAAGTTGTATTTGTTGGCCCAGAAGTCCATCCAGTAGTCCATGCTATCGGAGTTGAACCCATATTCAAATGCTGCGCCTTCCAGTGGGGGGGTGAGTGCACGACGGTTGTTTAAACGGTACCTTAGATCGTTTATCATCTGTAATTATTTTGGAAAGTCTAAACATTATAACAACATAAACATCTAGTTATATTTTTGCGGAAAAAGTTCGACCAATATAAAAACCTGTATTTTAATTAGCTTAGGAATCATTGTTACATTCAAAGTTTACACACACTACACATACACATAATTAATCAATCTACAATATTCCCATTGCTAGGAGCTCTCTGTAAGAGGAGTAAGTTAGTGGAAGTCACATGACTTCGAATTCCTGGCATCTTCCTTTAATTTTAGGTCAGTAGTTAGTGACGAAACAATTGCACAAAATAAAGCACGTGCCTGCTCGTGTTCGACCCTACGACTCGAAGTTGGCACCATTACCACGGATCCATTTCTTTATTTCTTATGTCATCATCCGCCTAGCCTTTTCCCAAACTAGATTGGGGTCGGCTTCCAGTCCAACTGGTTGCGGCTGAATACCTATTAATATTTTACGTGGATCGACTGCCATCTGACTTCCACAATCCAATTATTGAGGAATACCGGTATTCAAAAGTTAGACCAGTTGTCAGACTTTTGGGCTCCTGACTACCCGTAACGACTGTCAAAGATATTCCTATGACCACCTGGATCGACAGTTTAACGTGCTCTCCGAAGCACGGACGGATCTCGATGTGTAAAGAACGGTTACCCATTCAAGGACTGACTGGGGCAAGCGTAGCTTAACCACGCAGATCGATTGATCAGCGCCGCTGTCATTTAGTCACGAGGTCCTCTTGATTTCTTATGTCTAGACTAAAATACGGTACTCCAAAACTGGTCAAAAAACCCGAGCCTCTAAAATACATGATGTTCCACGCACAAAGTATTTGATTAATGTCACACAATACATTCATAATAATTATATTGTTTAGCTTATAGTATCCCACTGCTGGGCAAAAGCCTTCCCCAAAACTTTCCAAATAATATTACAATCAGAAATAATAATTGTTAAAACCCTTACCTCGTCCGAGAATTTAATACTGAAAGGTCTGATATCCGTGCTGGCTTTCCCTTCTTCGTCTGAAGGGCCCCACCATTTTTCTAGATTAGCCAAAAACGTAGGCGAGGAAACCTCTTCTAAAGATAAACCTAGTGCCAAGGTTAGGTACGCTGAAAGAGCGAATACTCTTACGAATGTATTCATCTTGCTGACTTAAATGTTCTGCCGACCGAAGTGCCTTTTATACTTTTAACTATTTAAATATAGGTACCTAGTTTCTATAAATTAAACTTGTTTTATCACTTGTGTAAATAATACCTATTTAATATTCATCTGAGTGAATTTTGGATAACTTCCTTTTCCTCTAGAATAAATAAGTCGTTTTTAGGGTTCCGTCCCTCAAAAGGAAAAACGAAACCCTAATAGGATCACTTTGTTGTCCGTCTGTCTGAGGCAAAACCCTTAATGGGTGGAGGCATCTGCTCATAGATGGCGCCACTTAGAAGAATGTAATAGCGTCATCTTGCACATAAGGGTGTGAGAGAGTAATATTTAACGCACGCAAGTGACCGCTTTGATGGCGTGACTCAATTGTTTTTTATTATTCATAATTTTCGTAAGGCAGTGGAAATATTAAAAGGGGTCATTGTACTCATCATTATGAACAACTTTTACTATATTTCCACTGTCTAACCTGCCACCCTGTATAATAACACTACTAAATTATATTATATTTATGTCTCTCTTAGGTGGTAACGTATTTTCGTCAGATCACATTCTTTTCCCATCGAGATCCGTCCGTGCCTCGGACACATGTTAATCAGTCGGTCCTGATTGTCGTACGAATGTTACCGACTCAGTAGTCAGAAACCCGATAGTCTGACAACTGGTCTTACTTCAAAACATTACCCAGTGTACTAGTGCAGGTCAGATGGCAGTCACTCCAGGTAAAACACTGATATGCAGCCACATCTAGTTAGATTGGAAGTCGCCCCCAACCTAGTTAGAAAAGTGCGAGTTGTACTCACGCGCCGAGGGTTTCGTACCGTTCTTGAACGTATAATAGTAAAAAAACCGGACCGCATAGATAAGTTTGTTTGTGAAGGAATTTCAAAAAATTGTGCTAGTTACGAAAATCGTTTTAATTTTCGTGTAATAGTTACGGCATTTACAATGAAAATAAAAATACGTTTTTTCATTTGCAGTTAAGATGCGCAAACATTCTTTACAACCATTTCTTTCAAGTTGATAGCATTACTAGTTGCTGAAATAAGTTGCTGTGACAGACAGACAGACAAACGGATGAACAGACAGACGAAGTCGCGCCTTAAGGGTTCTTTTTTTACTATTTTGGTACGGAACCCTAAAATATACAACTGAAAAAAATATTCTGTATATAATAAAATTGTGAATTCATAGGTATATTAATTATTGTATCAATACAGTAGTTGCAAAAACTTTTTAACAAAAAAATAAAACCGACTTCAAAAAAACACTAAAAAGCTTAAAATAAAAAGATAGGTACCCGATAAATTTTCATTACTACCATACGAATACCTTTTTAATTAAATTCAACACTTTTTGGAGTCAGCTGTAAAAAGCGGTTCAACTGTTTTACAGAGAAGCCCAAAGACAAATTATAAACTGGTGTTTGTTTGAAAATGCAGTTATTACAAAATTGCTTTTGCAATTGTTAGCCTATTCTGTCCCACTTCTGGGCAAAAGCCTCCCTCCATTTTTTTCTCTTCTTGTAGTCCCACATTCCACGCTACTTCCCTCCAGTTTTCGAAAAACCCAACCATTTGGTCCCACTACCTCCTTCGTAGTCTGCCGCTACCCGCCTCACTTTGTCTAGGCACTAGATTAGATCATCGGTTTAGACGTTTAATTTATTTTTATTATGTAGTTTAAGTTTATCCTGACACGCGTAGGAAAACCGGTTTGGCCTAGGACAAACTAGTTTGGCTTGAAATCAAGTTTAGCCGGTAAAATAATATACATAATTATATTCACAAAATCAAACTCATTTATAACAAAAATAGATTTTCATAATCTGTATTGAGTTTGACTCATATTATTATTGAATTCGTAAACTAAACTGTTTAATCTACGAATTCAATAATAATATAGTTCCCTATAAAAAATCAAATGAAAATTGTGTTTATTGTTCTAGAAAAATAATCATCATAATATTATACATAAATGTAGTTCACTATAATAAAATGTCTGTGCAAACACGTTGGGGAAGATTTTATATAAGCAAATCGAGTTATTGTAGTGTGTGACAGACTAGATTCATCATTACTTATTATTTACGATCCAGTCGGGATCTTGTCAATTTTCAAACAACAATGCTTAGAAACAACATAATACATTTCTTTCCATTCTATTCTTACTCTCCTTATTAACTGGCCTAAATCCTAGCTAGGGTCTGTATTGTTACGGAAACCAGGAACAGTTTCTTCCTATTCTATTTTAGGATTCCGTACCCACAAGGTACCAACCCTATTACTAAGCCTACTCAGTCTGTCCGTCGGTCCGTCCTTCTGTTACAGGGCTGTATCTTATGAACCGTAATAGCTGAACAATTGAAATTTTCACACAATACGAATAAGTATGGCCGCTGTCAGGACATTTGTCCTGACACCGGCCATACTTATTTTTCCATATTAATAAAAATAAAAAAGGAATTGGAAAAAATAGGTTTTTGCTTTATAGGTACCGTTAGTATCTCAGATCATAGAAACAAGGAGATATGCCATCATAGCAAATTAGTACCGGAACAACTGATGCCACTTTTAGTACATTTTTCGAAACAATTACGCGCATAATTAAGCGCTCCTTGTGAATAAAAAGATCTCCCACGCATTAAACATTCCGCGCACCCTCAATCTAACACTGTTAATAAAATTGTCACTTAACACTAGCACTAAACTAAAACACTGTATTTATACCATCGATCGTGTTCGGTTTGTCGCCGGCGCGTATGAGCAATTTGCTCAAAATCAGGCATCAAGCTCGATAGCGCCTTGGCACATCTCCCTTGTTTCTATGATCTAAGGTTAGTATCAATTAATATTGAGGTTAGTATCTAATAAATACCACCTAAGAAAACCCCCTAAAAGCAGACAAGAAAGAAAACAAAGTAACACAAAATTTATCTTACACATGATTTCATACAAATTCTATCACATTTTTAAATGTACCTATCTAATAGATAGTAGCCACAGAGGAATGTGTTTTTCCTCCGTGATAGTAGCAATCCGAAGGCTGCGGATTTGACCCCAACAGGAAACTCAATCCGATATCCCTTCGTCTAACAGGAATTGTTTCCAAGTGTTGAATTTAGAATAATCAAATTTTAATACGCCCAAAGATAAGTTAACTCGTTTCCAGTTTAGGAATTGAATTATAACTCGCGGGCCCGAGGGAGCTTGTCTACCACCTGGACGTAACATTTCCAACCTCATTAATTATTCACGGAATAGTTGCGAAACCATTTTTGGTGGGAACTACAAAGTTTAGATTAAGTTCTGTTCAGCGTCTTTATTTGGCATTTTGTTCCAATTAATCTGGCTGCAGAAGCCAAATAAAGTTTGTATTGTGTCTTAGTGGGGTCCTAGGTTCGATCCGGTCAGGCAAAGCACTATTGGCATTTTATTAGGAAACTAGCTTTTGCTCGCGACTTCGTCCGCGTTTCCGTCGT
Organism: Thalpophila matura; assembly: GCA_948465475.1. NCBI lineage: Eukaryota > Metazoa > Arthropoda > Insecta > Lepidoptera > Noctuidae > Thalpophila > Thalpophila matura. The sequence continues at coordinate 14,293,597 of OX419182.1, forward strand.
TTTTCGTAAAAAAGCAACGTATGTCCTTCCTCACGGTTCAATGGTTTTGATGTAACAGACAGATTAACTTTCGTATTTTAGTAGGGAAATATAATATGTCAATCCACAATACTGTTGAAAAATATCGCAATAAGGAACTGTGTAACTCCTTGTGTGTAATACAATCAGAAAGCTCCGAACTGCTAAGCTATCGGGAGTTACACGTGTTATTATGAGTCAACCATAAAAGATAGACATATGCTGTTGTGGGATATTTTTTAGATAATTTTATGTAGAACATTTCCGTAATACATAATTTCTATGTAGCTTTAACCATTAAGGCTGCACACGCGACGGAAGTTTAAAAAATGGAGTAACTTCTCTCGTTTTTCCAACATTTCCCTTCACTGCTCTGCTCCTATTAATTGTAGCGTGATGAAAAGTATATTATAACCTGCCCAGGAGTATAAAAAATAATTGTGCTAAGTTTCGTTAAAATCCGTCGAGTAGTTTTTGTTTCTATAAGGAACATACAGACAGACAGACAAAAATTTTACTGATTGCATTTTTGGCATCAGTATCGATCACTAATCACCTCCTGATAGTTATTTTGAAAATATATTTCATGTACAGAATTGACCTCTCTACAGATTTATTATAAGTATAGATTATAAGTAGCAACTCAGTTAATGGCAACAGGCTTGTCTTCTATTACGTAAACATAACTGGTGAAATTTAAGATGTACTTATACACTCTGCTTAACCCTTCGGGGAACACGGCCGTGATGTCAGTTAATTAAAATATAAGCTCACATTGAACAACATCTGCCGTTTAATCTAGATTAAGAAGATTTTCAGATAGCAATCTACGTTTAGTACGGAGTTTTTAAATAACAATTCCGCTTAAGCTCCCTATTTGAGGGAAAACGTAATTTTAAACTCAATAATCGCTGGCTCATTCCTGCGAACGACTGGTTTATAGATTGTATTCTATTTCCAGAAATAAAATTTAATTTCTAGCAGAAAGTAAGGACCAATCAGCGCTGCGAGAATAGTGTTTTCAGGAATCCTGACGCGCTCTGATAAATGAATGTTGCGACAACAGAATAATATCCTGTTTATGCGATCTTGTTTTATTGTTAAAATTATATGTTTGACTACCTATGCCCGTGACTTCGTTCGCGTGGAACTTATTTTGTAGTAGTACCTACATTTTTGGTCACGATAACCGCGCTGAATCACAAACAGACACCAATTTTAATTATTGGTATAGAATATAGAATTTATAGAACTAATTGTAATTGTAATTGCAGTATGTCGTTAGTTCTACGTAGTGTTGCTCAAATGCAAGACCAATAGAAGACTAACCCAGTCTTTAATCTTGATCTTGTGTCAGTACACCTGGTGGTGATCTTGGTCTTAGTATTGCACACTCAATCTTGGTCATAATCTCGGTCTTGCTGCAATTAGGTGATCTTGGTCTTGTGAAAATGATAGATGCAAGACCGGTTTTGGGCAACACTAGTTCTACGGTTTCTTATATTGTTATTGCCCTACTGACTTTTAGAGTAAATAAAAAATCTGATGCTAACACTAATAAAGATGGCTTACCGCGATCAGTAATTTCGGTTAAAAGATTACTTATTTTTATATTCAAAAGAAAAACGTTCACTTACGAATGAGTACATAGATGAGTAGTAGTAATTAAGCTATCCAGTGGCTATTACGAGTCCAAATCTCAAGTCTATAGGTTCAGCAATTTGGTCTGGGCGTCAGTCAGTGCATGTCTAAATAGATAGCTACCGTTATTGGTTGCTATCGGCAAAAACGCGAAGTAATAAAACAAGTACCTATTGACATCAAGGTCAAGATAATATACATAGTCTGTAGAAAAATAAGAAAAAGCAATATTACCTACCACGTAAGTTTTTTCGTGACTTTGTGCAAAACAACCACGTATTTTTAATGACAGTTGTTCACACAAGAGTAAAAAGTTAAACATGTGATACACGAATTCTCAAACAGCTCACTATAGCAACCTCTTTAATAAATTGTAATAAATAATAATGTTTATAAGGAATGAACCTACTTACATTTTGTTGTTTTACCCGAAGTTTTTAGTATTATACCCTTTTATAACCATTATTTTACAGAAATATGTAACCATTAATAATATATTATAACCATTATTTTATTTAAATAATTTATGAAAATGGCTACATCTTTACAATACGGAAAATATCTTATTAGTAGCTGTATAGCTATAATAAATAAGTGTTAAGTTATGGACCTATTCAAAATAAATATCTAAATATTATTATTTAATTTATTTGCTACTTAAGCAATGCAATAGATTAAAATATATGAAGAACTCGAATCACGACCCATAAATTAAAAACTAGAAATAATATTATCATTTTAAATCTCTTAGATATTTATAACAGTAAATTAAGCATAACATGGCTTTGACATGTAAAATTCACAAAAATATACATTTATCTTAATATAATTTTATTTTAAATGCCACAAAATATTAAGTTCACTTTAAAATGGTGTGCACAGGACTTTTTAAACCACAGTTCGGGACTCTCATGTTGGCAACCCTACTCGTAGATCAGGGCTGCCACAAGCACGTCCCGGCGTCCTGTAGGGCTGTACAAGTAATTACCGCGGCGCGAGCTGACTGATGATGATGGCACTCGGAACACTCCGGTGCCTCAGATAAACAACTGTGTGTAGTGAACTGCAGTGGTCCTTTTTGTACGAAAATATATGCTGAGATTCATTAAGTTGGCGCTGGGAATTTAAGGAAAGGTTTTTTCCGACTTTAAAAAAACTGACTTCAAAAAAATTAATTTGTGTGTCTAGTTTTTCTATTTCATCTACGAAATTCATACTACTTAACACTAAAAAAACCACAAGTAGCCAGTTCACAACTACACGATAACTTCCTAAAAAAGTTCTTCCCAAACTCCAGTCTAAAAGATTTATACGGAGGCAGGATATGAATTCATAAGGCTATATCCATATCAATTCATTCGTATCTCTCTGGTCAAAACTCATGAGGACGTGCCTTGAAAAGTTATTTGATTTATTCGCCGCCTCCGTGTCTATGGGACAGCCTGAAGTTAAAAGCGAAAGCCTGAAGGATTTATATAACTTGGTATTGATAAACCGTTGACGTCCACGATTCCGCATATTTAGTTAACTTTGATGACTGACTTTGTAATGATTTGTGTATTTGTAAATGATGTGTTAAATGCAGGTTGATCTCCACGGCAATGTTTTTTTTTACAACCAGGCATGACTACAAAATGTTCTACAGAAAAAGGGTAACTATGTTTATTGCCCTTTCTTCTCCTCTATAAAAATACATTTTAGAACGCACTAGGTACAATTTGACTGACTCCGTAACTATGCACAAGTAGTAAAGTCACAACAAGATTACAGCATTATACATACCTACATAAACTATATTAAAGACTAAGGCCGCAGCCGCACTGGTACGGCGACAGCAACGTGACGGCGATTTCGTGAAAACAAACTCATATCATATGTCGGTGGCCGCACTGCAGAAACGACAAGCAAATTTTTTCGTTCACGAAATCGCCGTCGTGACGCTGTCGCCATTCCAGTGCGGCCGCGGCCTAAGAAATTATCTAGATCGCTCCTTGAAAAGTCTTCTACCTGTCTGTGAAAATTCAGCCGTTTCAGAGATTAGCCAGCACAGTATCAATAGAGAAATAAAAACGGGTGTTTGGGTTTTGATAATGTGCTTATAACAATTTTAACGTATAAGGCATAATCCATAACTTTTCCATTCGCCGAAACTGGGAAACAACAATAATTCGTTTGAAAGACATTCAAAGGGAGTAAACAAACACAAATATACAACGATGACAGACTTTTGATTTAAAGTGACGAAGGACAGACGAGTCGTAAGCCTGTTGGAACAAGGCATAAGCTGTGTGAGTGAGTGAGTGAGTAAACTTGAAAACAAGTGATGTATGAGTGTGTAACTTTGTTGAATGTGGTGAAGTCATATAAAACTGTTTCTCTCTTTGACTGTTATATTGTTTTGAGAAAAAGAAAGGCATTCTGTAAAGCATCTTGAAGCCTTGGTCGTAAAATAATTCCTATCTAAAAATATATTTGAGAAATAGAGATATAAAATTAAAAAAAAATAATCATACAACTAGAGGGAGCGTGAGAGGGATAGAGACATCACAAATATTTTTCACACTCTCTCTTATAATACACACATGAAATCTAGATCTACATCAAATTCATCAACATAAACAAAAAATAATACAAAATCACCCGACTATATCTTAAGGCACTCCTAAAAACCGACGAAATCAAATAAAGCGATTTTCAATATCGCACTTCAACTGAAAATCGATGTGCTAATCGTGCCGACCTCCTTTGCCGTACCAATTAATGGGGACAACTTTTGTGACTTTCGTAACTTCATTAGCGAATTTGTTAGAACTTTTAATTTAGTCACTGGGTTTTAGAACTAAAGTTTGGGCTTATTGTGTCTTCTTTCGGTAGTCGAGCGGTAAAATGAATGAAATAAGTCCGATAAAGTTTACTTATTGTTATAATTGGGAAAGCGTTTTCTAGTGATCTTCCTAAATATTGATACTGAGATTATTTTGTTACTATAGGTGATCAATTTTGTATGTATATAATTGGCTTCTGGCTTCTAGGAACGGCTCTAACGACTTGGCTGAAAAGTTGTATTTAGATAATGTTTTACTTTCCAAGTTTATCTAAATAGGTTTGATACCTGAGAAAATCCAGGTACCTACTTTTTTTTTTTTTTTTTGAGGATGTGAAATCATCAAATGACCCCTCCCGCTCTGGGCGGAGCGGAAGGGAGTGTCAGACTCTTACTGAATAAAACCCACCCATGTTCCTTCGTTAGCCCTTTTGTCCGGGTCAGCGGTATCCCTTCCGGACAATCCCGCTTTCCCACAATCCCGCTTTCCCACAATCCCGCTTTCCCACCTACTTAAATTATTATTACTTCATCTGTTTATCTGTTGACACCTGATTCAGATCGAAATCAATTATTATTGTGTCTGTCAATTGTAACAGTTGAACAGTTGGTTATAAATCTGGTGTCGTCAATGGGAATATTTAGATTACCAGAAATGATTAAGAGAAACGTAATTTGATTTTTTTTTTAAGTAAAAGTCTCATTATATGAACTATTTCCGACATTCAATAAACCTCCTCTTGTTTGTGTATCTCTGATCAGAACCGACTAGATCCAAGTCTTCCCTGCAAGCTCTAAATGTCACCAACCCGTTTTCCCACCGATTTCTATTATTTTCTAATTTACTTCAGTAAATATAGGATAAATAATTCGTAAACATAATTTTAACTTGGTAAATGTTATGTAACTTTCAAGACAATACACGGTTTGTGTATTTGAATTACGTAAACGCTAGAGCTGTTTAAAGCATATTATAATATAATGTTTACTTAGTAAGTAGTATGTAAGTATTTAAGTTAGATGAAACAACATAGGGATATTATCCTTTGTGTCCTTTCCTTAATAAACAATAGGTACCCAGTCTACTTTATCATACAATCTTAACATTTATAAACGTTTTATAATTTTACTAGTTCTTGTAATTTTCATGTCAAAAAAGCTTGTAGTAAGCTTTTAGTATTAAAACGTTTTTGATAATACATATGTATCTATACTATATTAATACATGAGGAGAAAATTTTCTGCACCTTTTTATTAAACATATGGCATTGAAGTTTTTAATACAGAAAGCAGAAAGCCAAATTTTTTTTTTTTTACAATTGGACGAATTATGACCACAGGCGATCCTCGTTCTAAAATTAATGCTATAACACACAATAAATTATTATATTTAGTGAGTATTATGTTAGCGGTCCTTAGTTACAATTACATTAACGTTTTCGTTCTCAATTAGAACTAAATGCACCTTTCAAATTAATGAGCTAGGTTATTTACTGGAAAAGCAAATTAAAGGTTTATAGTACAGCCGGGTGCTAAAGTTTTGGAAATGCGTAAATACTTTTTATTTTTAGGCAGCTCAAAATACGTGACGATATTTTTTGTTTTCAGAATGATTGCTGAAATTATGAATCCTTATGCAGTCGGGTGAATCAAAAGTCAAAACTCTTCTCTCCCGCCACCGAATTCATAAAAGCTATACTATTTTAGTCGCGGTGATAGCTACAACAGACTAGCTTTTTTTTTCAGCTGAAAGTCGTAGCAGTCTTAGCAAGCTTTCTCTGTCTGGAAGTAAACAGCAACCAACCCTTCGGCTAATCGTGGAGATTTGACTTACATACTTCACGTCTCTTGAATTCAATTTGTCACCGGTATGATAAATGACGATAAAGTAAGTTTGAACTATAAACAAAATTAGATTATTTCTTAACGATGGTATTAGTTTTTTATAAAGATTAATCTATATACTTATAATAAATCTGTAGAGAGGTCAATTCTGTACATGAAATATATTTTCAAAATAACTATCAGGGGGTGATTAGTGATCGATACTGATGCCAAAAATGCAATCAGTAAAATTTTTGTCTATCTGTCTGTCTGTCTGTCTGTATGTTCCTAATAGAAACAAAAACTACTCGACGGATTTTAACGAAACTTGGTACAATTATTTCTCATATTCCTGGGCAGGTTAAGGTATACTTTTCATCACGCTACAATCAATAGGAGCAGAGCAGTGAAGGGAAATGTTGGGAAAACGGGAGAAGTTACTCCATTTTTTAAGCTTCCGTCGCGTGTGCAGCCTTAATGGTTAAAGCTACATAGAAATTATGTATGACGGAAATGTTTTACATAAAATTATCTAAAAAATATCCCACAACAGCATATATCTATCTTTTATGGTTGACTCACAATAACACGTGTAACTCCCGATAGCTTAACAGTTCGGAGCTTTCTGATTGTATTACACACAAGGAGTTACACGCTGATGGAGTCGCGGGCACAGCTATTAATAATTATATTCTGCGGTTCCTTATTGCGATATTTTTCAACAGTATTGTGAATTGACACTTCCATACTATGATATTTCCATACTAAAATATGAAAGTTAATCTGTCTGTTACATCAAAACCATTGAACCGTGAGCAAGGACATACGCTACTTTTTTACGAAAAACGACGGAAACGCGGACGAAGTCGCGGGCAAAAGCTAGTTAACAATAAACTAATCAGCATACTAATTAATCTAATTAATAAAATTAAACTACCTAATTAAATTTGTATTTAGAATCATCAATAGTCAGATAGCAATACTGTTGTGGTGAATCGACATAATCGCGAACACAGATTTAAATCGTTAGATGCGCCCTACCTTGTCAAAATATGGTCACGTTTAGTTGTTTCCTTCAATATCAATTTTATTGACATCTGAAGTATTAAACATAGTATTGTCCCACTCACTCAAGATGTGTGAGCTCACTCATCTCACTAAGGACACATTTTCGCGCGATGTAAGTACGGTGAGGGTGCATCTACGATTTAAATATTTGATCGCAAAGCTGGTACAGTCAGCACAATATTACTTGGCGGGCAGCATTTAGTCACGAGTTTCTCTTACTAGGTACATAAATCAAGGAATAACTGAAAAAGTATAGTTTTGTGAAGTTTACTGGTCATTTTTAACTGTTTTCTTAGCAATTGCACTTGCGCAAATGTCTTGGTGAGCTAACTTCATCCCAGCTTAGTTAGATCATGTGGACTGTTATAAACTTATAAGTTTCTTATGACACAACTGAAATTATAAATTGTTAAGGCGCCAGTGAACCAAGTGAGTTGCTTTTTAGCATGCAAGATGCGATCTTTTACACGGTTCGGTATTTTATTTCTACGGTTAATTATTACTTTATAATATATCGGCATAGAACGAACTTTCGAGAACAATAAATAATTATTGTTACGTGATAGGATACGTTTGTGGGGTCATATTTCGTTTCTTTATTAAGTATTCCTAAAAACCGTATGCATCCTTACGAATTCATAACAATCGACATTTTCTTATTTACAAAACCGGTGCAAACAAACATTCTTAATAACACAAAAGTACGTCTAAATTGAACGAAATATTTAACGACCTCCCAAATTGTGATTTAAAACGAAAGTATTCCGTTCGCGAGCGTACTTGCGTGTTTTTACTTTCCTATCCGTTAATTGGAAATAGGGCAACAGCGCGCAGGAAAATTAATAACTTTAATGGACATTTTTCAATATAATTCACGTAAGTAACTGAAAACGTGTGACCCGTATTTTCTTAAGCTCTCAAATTAAATTGAACGAATCGAAAATAAACGCATCAAGAAATGTAATAAAAACTTTTTTAACAAAAAATAACCGACTTCAAAAAGCCACTACAAAGAAAATAATAATTTTGGTTTCGGAAGTCGGTGGCTTTGGTTTTTGTTTGCTTTTTTTGCCACCGACTTTCGAAACCAAAATTATTATTTTCTTTGTAATGGCTTTTTGAAGTCGGTTATTTTTTGTTAAAAAAGTTTTTAATTTTCCCCTTTTTAGTTCTTTATCTCGCGTTAGATTACTTTGACGACTTCGTTCAACAGTAAATTTTCTACGTAGTGAGTACATTTATGCATATAACTTTGTACATAGGAATGATTACCTAATGTATTATATACTAAAACCTTCCTCAAAGTATGTAGATTACGTTAGTGAAAACCCCATCCAAATCGAATCAGGAGTTATTGAGAAAATCGCGCACATACAAACATACATACATACATACAAACATACATACATACATACATACATACATACGGGACGAATACAGAACCTCCTTTTTTGAAGTCGGTTAATAATGAAGTCGGTTAAAAAAGATGTAGGCATCGATGTGTACTTTTGTTTACGCACGAGTATAATAGCTAGGTACATTAAATATTTTTTATCAAATAAGAGTTGGCAAAGCGTAAAATTCTAACATAATAGGTAAAACCAAAGGAAATATTTATACATTGAACTGAATTACTACTCTATGCAATATGTAGCGTATGTTAATAACAGTTTAATATTCATAGGATTACCAAGTAAATATCCATCAGAATTTCATGAAAGCGATTGCAATTACATACATTATTTGCGTTGAGAAACCGTCAACATGACAGTGCAGAAGTGTAATTTGGTCTTTGTATACGGAGGCAAGTATTCCTGTATCCTTATTGTGAACTTCAAGTAAGGGGACGTCCATTAATCACGTGATGTTTTTTTAGCAACTTTTTGCCCCCCCCTCCCCACTGGTGATACGTGATGAGGTTTTTAACTAACCCCTCCCCCCCTACCCAAGATCACGTGTATTTTTTTGGTACAACTTTTTCAGAATATTATCTTTAACCGACTTCAAAAAAGGAGGTTCTGTATTCGTCCCGTATGTATGTATATATGTAAGTATGTATGTAAGTATGTATGTAAGTATGTATGTAAGTATGTATGTAAGTATGTATGTAAGTATGTATGTAAGTATGTATGTAAGTATGTATGTATGTATGTATGTTTGTATGTGCGCGATTTTCTCAAAAACTACTGATTCAATTTGGATGGGGTTTTCAGTAACGTAATCTACATACTTTCAGGAAGGTTTTAGTATATGTATAATAACTATAAAGTTATAGGCATAAATGTACACACTCCGTAGAAGATTTACTGTTGAACGAATTCGTAAAAGTAATCTAACACGGGATAAAGAACTAAAAAGGGAAAACAAAAAAAACTTTTTTAACAAAAAATAACTGACTTCAAAAATCCACTACTAAGAAAATAATAATTTTGGTTTCGGAAGTCGGTGGCAAAAAAAAGCAAACAAAAACCAAAGCCACCGACTTCCGAAACCAAAATTATTATTTTCTTTGTAGTGGATTTTTGAAGTCGGTTATTTTTTGTTAAAAAAGTTTTTCGGTTTAGAAATCGCGCGTCCAACAAAAAACTATATACACGTGATATCTTACTATACCCCCCCCTCCCCCGTTGTGATCTTTCGTGATTTATTCCGAACCCCCTCCCCCCCTTTCGCGCCTCACGTGATTAATGGACGGCCCCTAAATTAAGTAGTAAAATATTAAGTATAGCTACCATAATTGTGTTGCTATCGGCAAAAATGCGAAGTAATAAAACAAATACCTAATTGATATCAAGGCTAAAATACTTGACGTAGTTCTGTACAAACTCACGTATGTTTTTGCATGCCTTTATGCAGTACCTACATCTGTGTTCATCAAAATTTTCAATGTGAGCTGTTGTTCACGTTACACGATACATGAATTCTCGAACAGCTCACTTTACTAACCTTTTTAATAGCATATAACATATATATACCGTATGTATAATTGTGTATATAAGGATTATACCTACTTGAGTACTGTTTTACTAGAATTAGGGTTATAGGATTAGCCTTTATCCATTATACCTACATTTAGGCTTTAAAAATTGTCGTTAAAACGAGCTTTAGATTCGTACAAATATAATCCAAATGTATAATCCTTAAGGTTTTCTCAGAAAAATATCGAAAATGTCTACGTCTTTATAGTACAGAAAATATTCTACTAGGCTTTATTGGGTGAGTATGAAATTCTTGTATTATTCAAAATAAATAATGTATTGAATCGAATTTATTTGATATGCAATGCAGAATATTAAATACGAAGAACTCGAATCACAATTCATGAATTAAAAACCAGAAATAATATTATCATTTAAATTTTAAATGCCACGAAATATTAAGTTCACTTTAAAATTGTGTACACAGGACTTTTTAAACCACAGTTCGGGACTCTCATGTTGGCAACCCTACTCGTAGATCAGGGCTGCCACAAGCACGTCCCGGCGTCCTGTAGGGCTGTACAAGTAATTACCGCGGCCCGAGCTGACTGATGATGATGGCACTCGGAACACTCCGCGGTGCCTCAGATAAACAACTGTGTGTAGTGAACTGTAGTCCTTTTTGTACGAAAAAATATGCTGAGTTTCATTTAGTTGGCGCTCGGAATTTTAAGTAAGGTTTTTTCAGACTTATAGTAATTATACTATTGCGAGTGATAACTCTGTGCTTATCAGTGGTAGTGGTGGGAAAAAGAGTTTGTATTATTATAATATTCAATACTTGAATTTACTACGTAATTTTGTTTTATTTATTAATCGTACAGATGTGAATGTCTAAGGCTCGAGGTGATTGAGCATCGTTCTGTAATACGAGCCTATTTTTTGTAAATAAGCCAGTAGTCATAAAGTTGGTATTTCAATTTACATGTGACATAAACTTGGGATGTAACTGTGAAACGTAATTATATTTAGTAATTAAAGTCTGTATGAGCGTATCTTACGGTCGCACGTACTAAACCACTAAATTGAGATTTGGGTCACACCTATAGATGCAAAGCGTACATGACGTGTGTTGTTTCACGTAGAAAATTGTTGATTTTAACTACTAATAAAGTTTTAACGATTTTTGTAGCTTACAAGATGTTGTTTTTAGATTAAGTTTCATACTGCTTCCGCCGGTCGGAAAATGTGTTTTTTTTTTGTTGCTGTGTTTTCCTGGACGTAAAGCCCCGACTATTAGACAACATACAAAAAAAATTGCTTTCTTGGGTGGCATTATTATAAATTTTCTAGGGTTGAGTATTTGTCAATCATACAGGGAGTTACGGGGGAGCTTATTTCCCGGACTGCATGGCAGTCGGTCATTAGATATGTCATAAATGTTGATATTTCCTTGAGAATACTTTACTTTAGGATACTTTACTTTGCGACTTTACAATTATTCATTGCCCATGCAATGAATAATTGTAAAGTCGCAAAGTAAAGTAAACACTGTGGCATACCTAATCGTCTACTTTGTTGGTCTTGTAGGCGCAAATAAGACTGCTGAGCGAGAGGTCCTGGGTTCGATCGCCAAACCGGGCAAAATGTCATTAGGTTCTTCGATTAGGAAGTTCTCAGTAGCATCCCAGAGACTGGATTTGTGCCCGGTTAATGGGACTTAAACATAACTGGCAAAACGTTGGTGTACTATAACTCTGCCTAGCCCCAGTGAATATAGGCGTGATATTATGTTAGCTCTATCCCTTTTTGGCGTACGGCCCCTCAGACTTGATTAGGGTGTCAGAAACTGGAATATTCTCGGAGAACAGAGGTTATTTATCTAGTAAGTGTTATGTAATATTGTGTTCGTTTTCCTTATCAAATGAACGGCCCTTCAGGCGGTTCCGTATACAGCCCATTGACTACGCAGCATGGCTCAAGATCGAATTAAGGGTATATATATATATATATATTTTTTTGCTAAATGAAGCATGGATGTTTTCTTTTTGTTTTTTTTTTATACGACGATGGTGGCAAATAGGCATGCGGCCTGTCTGATGATAAGCGGCCGCCCGTAGTTTATAAAACGCTTGTAATACCGAGTAGGTATCACATGCACATTGCCGACCCTTTAAAATGAGGATTCGCTGTGCCGACAGCTGACCCAAGAGCTCTGGGGCCCAAGTCTGCTATTTCAATTGTCATAATCGTGTGAGAATGGTCTCTCAATGACATGGTTTTGACCAATGATGAAACAGATAGTCTTACTCTAAGCCAATGAGCGCTTAGGTTTTGACCGTAATGGTGTCATTATGACACCATTCATACACAATTGCAATAGCAGAATTGGGGCCCTGGCGTTCTTACAAGAACACAACACTACCGAAGAGTAGCGTTATTTGGCTGTGGTATTCTCTAAAGTGGAGTGTAGTACACTGTACTACACAATGTGGGAAAATTAAAGTATCAAGCTCAATAGCGCCTTGGCACATCTCCCTTGTTTCTATGATCTGAAGTTAAGCAGCAGAGCCTAAAGTGATTTTTCTGTACTCCCAAAATAATTACCTATTTACGTTTTTTTATTTATTTTTATTATAATTTCAGTAAATATATATCTAAAAATATTAATAATTATTATTACGTCTTCATTATCTGGTAAGCCGAATTTCATATATAGGTTACCTACTAATAACTTCGTAATTTAAATAGGTGCCTTTTAAAAGTGATAATAATTATTACGCGACTTAGGTATGTTTCTGAAATCATCGCCAACGACCATACATCCTATAGACTATAATAATGCACTAAACCAATTCTGGCCACATAATAGAGGGAAAGAGATAGTATAAAGTTTTCTTTAAAAAAAAGAGTCGCAAGCATGAACGACATACGATAAACATACAAGATAAGAGTTTTTGCACGGTACACTTTACGGGAGGCTAAGTGAATTGAATGCCGTATATTGGAGCTAGTTCAAAAATCTCCCACCAAATTGAGAATCTCTCCTTTTTTGAAGTCGGTTAAAAAAGTTGCTGGTATTGGTCGTTACCATACCGATATGATGTGCCCTAGCGCGGGCAAGTCTCCACTCGAAAGGCCACGGCACGTTTTTAAGAGGGAACGGGGCCTGCGAGGAATTTGAAAAATAGGTATTTGAAGAAACTATTGCCGTCGCGCTGCGCCCGAACAACCCCCGTAGTGTGTGATAGGGACAGCTGCAGCTCAGACCGACTATATCACAAAAAAATTGACGAGATTGACATTTCGTATTCCCCCTTTTTCTCCTCGAAAACTGAGCTGATGCAATTTTTTTTTAATTTATTTAAAAAAGAGTATGCTTAGGTTCCTATCATTTTCTTTTATGTTAAAAACTTTTCTAAATTGTCTGGTAGTCCTCTAATCACGGCGGTAAAATAGGTCATTTTTTGTAATTTTTGGAGGGTCATATTTTCTTTACTAATTAGTTGCTGAAAAAAAGAAAATGACAGGGACATGTATACAGCAGACCTTGATTTTATGAAATAAAAAAAATACTCTAGAGCCATTATTCAGGAAGAAAAAAAGGGGAATACGTTTGTATGGAGAATCTCCCGCCCTGTTCCCTCTTAAGACCAAATGACGAAACGTGGCTTCTCGACATGAAAAGTTTCCAATGAGCACGCTACGTCGACGTCGCGTGGCATAACGTGATAATATTCTGTTTCCGCTTTAATTCAATCCACCTCGGTTGCTACACAAACGAAAAACGGCTTTGTCTACATATAGCCGAAACATTACTGATATAGCTGCTATAGAAATCCGTTTAATTAACACAAATTTCCACGTAAAACGATTCAATTAATGACTACTACGCAATCCGGGAACAAACAAACCACTATCGCGATTTTCGTCCGTTTTTTCTTCCGCTCCACTCATCCGGTTTTCATTTGTAGATTAATGATTCAAAGGTTTAATTCTCATTTAGGAATTAAGCTATTTTCATTGTAAGGGTTGCCTTTATATGGATGGAATGATTTTTACATTTTACTTCTCTTGTATATGCGCGAATTATTTAAATAGAGAGATATAAAAAAGAATAGCTGATAATCGTAGTAAATATTACCAGTAAGCAAAGTAGCAGCGGGATGGACTGCCCAAGGTGGAGACAGTTTAATTCTGTTTAATGTTATTTGAATAATAATTTTATCATAATGTATACCAGCCAGCATTCGATTTAAAGGTACAATTTAAAATTGGAATAAACAAACTAGAGTTTCCAATTATTTTGCCATTTATTTTGACGCTACGTTCAAAGAGAAATTATTAGGATTGTTACGTTACGTTAGGTAAACCAACTTTCTAGTGGACACAAGGTCCGATTTTCGTGTGTACCCACGTAGAGCACTACAGCAGTAGCGCAGCAAGACGGGGTACCAACTCTTCGCAGCCAATGGAACCACCATAGACACGTATGGTTGAGGTGAGCTTCATTTAAATCGAGGGGTCCCCCGTGTCTACATGTGGAAGTTCGTGGTTGCGGACGCCACGAAGCCCATCATCGCTGCAGATTTCTTGGCACATTATAGTCTGCTGATTGACCTTTCAGCAGACTATGCTACTGGTATGGTAGTATTTGAAGTCGATAGCATTAGTAGTTGCTGAAATAAGGTGCTGTAACAGACAGACAGACAAACGGACGGACAGTCAGACGAAATCGGGTTCTTTTTTTTACTATTTTGGTATGGAACCCTACAGCTTAAATAAATATTCTGTATTTAATTTAATTATGAATTCATAATATTGTATCAATAGAACAATTATGAATTCGTAATATTGTATCAAGAACAACACAATAAAAAAAGTTAAAGACACCTGTCTGTGTTTGCCCTAGCTAGCAAATAACTGAATATTGTTTAACAGTTTGAAGGCTATCCGTCGGTAAAGTTGTGGTTGAGATGACTGGCAGTTTATATGGATATAATAAAACTGGACCCTAATTACGTAACTCAATTGCTACCACCATGGCATTGATTTTGACATTCATTACGCTGTATGTTTCATAGTCCGTGTTCCTGTAATTGTTGATATACACTGTTGCGAAACAGTGTATATGAACAAATGTTGCCTAATGAATACGAAGATTTATCACATATGTATATCGACTGTTTATGCAACGTTGCGAAACACTGTCAATAAATTGTTGCGCAACAGTGTATATCAACAAATCGCTACATAATATATAAACGAAAGGGCCACAAATCAAAATTAAGAATTTTTCAGGATAACACGTTAAAATATTTCATTTCATTTTTTGTTTATCTTTTGGCATTCCTTCTTTTAATGTTTATGTGTCATAATTCATAACATAATCACATTAAAAGAAGGAGTGCCGAAAAATAAACAAAAAATGAAATGAAATAAATTTTAACGTGTTATCCTGAAAAATCCTTAATTTTGATTTGTGGCCCTTTCGTTTATATGCAGCGAAATGTTGCCTAATGAATACGTGGCTTTACTAGCTCAACGCCGCAATCTATCCAATACTATTATAAAATTGTAAAAAAGCCGTGTCTGTACATTGAAGATATTCCAGAAAAAACAGTCGGAATAGGGTACTGGGACGTAACCATACCCAAAAAGATTTTTTGTCTGTTTGTGCGCGCATCACGCAAAAAGTACTGAACGGATTTTGATGTAATTTTCACAGTTCGATAGCTTGGGGTCCAACTTAAAATCTAACGTTCCATCTAATTCTGATGGGAGGAACCAGAGATACAGCTTGACCTCTTGGTAGTACTAGCCACCTTATACTACGGAGGTCATTTAAACTGGTCATTTTGTAGTCCACGCGGACGGAGTCGCGGACAAAAGACTAGTGATAATAATAAAATTCATTTTAAACGAAAACGTATCACGTTAACATCTCAACAAACATTTTACTGCTCACTTTAAGTATACTTATCCTGTCAATAAATTCATATTGATACACTCCAAAACATCCATCGTTGATATCCGTGAGAATTGAATGATTTTTCCATCGAGCCCAAAGAAAATGGTATTCAACAAGCATACAGGGTCGACATGATAAATTATGTAATTTGCAACAGACCTGCCTGAAACAGCCGCAAAAACGCGGTTTTAAATGGAATGCCAACCGAATACGGTTCCGATACGGAAAATATCTGTGGGTATCCCGGAGATACTTGTATCGTATTGGCTTTTATTCTTTTAAAAGGCGATAAAAATATTTTATAGTTTTTTAATATACTTAATTATATTTTGCTGTTCATGTATCTGCTAAGTAATTTCTTCCAAGAAATAGTATAAGTCGGTTTGAAAGCAGTTATTTTTCTTAGTCCGGATCAGGCATTTATGACGAATCTAAACTTTTCACAAATCAGTATCAGTATTGGTCCACGTATATTTTTTTTTACCGATCAGCAGTAGATTCCGTTTTACATATTATATGTCATTCATACCTATTCGTCTATTCAGATTATGTAAATACAGTGAATAAACGAATAGGTATTATTACTGTGCATAGTACAAGCTGATCGTTAACCTGATCTACAAAGAAAATAAATCTTAGTTAATCAAAAATATTTTATCCACACTACACGTAGAAAATGTAATATCAATCCAGAAACAAAAATATGCAGATAAAGAAAAGTAAATTTCGAAGTTTTATTAATGCAATACAATCATTATGTTTATCGAAATAAAATTAATATGAAACATTTCTTAAAATGTCATTTTCTAAAAAATGACATTTACAATTCGTTACGATTATCAGTTTTATTTTTTTCATGATACGTTCTAAATTCAACTAGTGCTTTTAAGACGTCTTCAGCATACATATCAGGGCATTCTAATGACAAGAAGTGACCACAAGTTGGAAGCGTAGACGCACGAAGCAGGTTCAAGTATTTAAACTTCAGCATGGCTGGTGAATGGTAGAAGACTATTTCATCTTTGGCGTGAACGATGCATGCTGGTACTGTAGTAGCAACCCTGGAAAGAGATAAAACTTTTAGCAACGACTGGTAACTTCAATATTAAAAACTGGACAATTGCGAGTGGGACTCGCGCTCTGAGGGTTCCATAGAACTTACTTGTGCTGTGAGACCTTGTTTCTTGTTTAATTTCATGATTCTAGGTCAACGGGAAGTGCCCTTTTTTTTTTTTTTTTTGAGGATGGGAAATCATCAAATGACCCCTCCCGCTCTGGGCGGAGCGGAAGGGAGTGTCAGACTCTTACTGACTAAAACCCACCCATGTTCCTTCGTTAGCCCTTTTGTCCGGGTCAGCGGTATCCCTTCCGGACAATCCCGCTTTCCCGGCAGGCTTGGGCCCTAGAGGGCCCCCTCTCTGATGCTGACATCTCTTTGAGGCGCGCGTGGAACACGTACGCGCCGTTCGGCACGGGCCTGGTCCTGATCGGACGGTGAGCTACCCATTACTCACCGCCCGCAGGCCTGCGCCTACGGTGGCCGGGAGTCGTCACGCGGCTCCCGACGCCCGGAGCGTCTACCGCGGCGGCTTGGACGGGAGAATCTCTCCCTCTCCCGTCCCGCCGCCTCCTTCACTAGCATGACTGCTTCGCAGAAGGAGGCGACTGCCTCCCACTCCCCCTCGCCCCGGACCATGGCTTGAACCAGGGCCGGGCGCGAGAGGTCGCCGCCGCTGCCGATCGCCTCTACGAGGACAACGGGAAGTGCCCTGGTTTACAATTTACGAGTACTATGTGTTTAATTATAATTATGTGTTTTTTTGTTGCGATGTCTTAGAAACTTGATTTTTTTACAGCCCCAAAGAACTATAGACCTAAATATTTGATATCAATTTTAACTTGCTTTATCCACGCATTCTTGGAAAAAAGGACTTTGACAGACGGACAAACGGTTTTTTTTTTTAATACAAAATGTTTTATATTTTTGTGCTTACGCCTCTATTCCCATTCCCAGGGTCCTTAAATTAAAGGACTCGCTATAAATTCTGATAGCTGTGGTGAATTTATTATCCACCCAGTACAACATCGTGTTATCAATGAGCGTCTCAGGTGTGTATAACGTGTGTAGGCCTCCATCATCCCTGAACTTATTAGATTTTCGACTTGCAAAAGAAATTCCTTGCATCAGCCAAGCGAAAAGACCCATTGGAGAGTCGGACAAGCCAACACCTGAAAACAGAAATTATTACCTTTTTATAATATTACAATGTTTTGTTTTTATAAGTTTTTAATGGAATATTTAAAAATGTATTAAATGTGTATTTACGATGAATAAACAACAAATGATAATAATAAATATTTATTCAAAAAAAATGGTAAAAAAGTTAAAGCCTAGATTTAAATAAATAGATATACATTTTATTTAAACAGTGGAATAGTTACAGGTTAATATTGTTTGCTTAAACTATGATCATCAAAGAGTCGCTAGTTTTGTCGAGACGACAAGTAGCCCGTTCCCAGTATCAAACTACGTATCCCAAACATAATGAAGATCGATTAATTAATTCAGTTTAAAAATTATAAACTAGAAGTAAGGATGTACAAACCAAGTGTATCTGGTTTGGTAGCGTGCTCATGCAAGTATCCAGTTTCTTGCAACACATACAGAAGAGCGTCAGAGACTGGGTACATCCTCTCAGCTAGAGATTCGTCAACGACCAATGATTGTAGCTGAGGACTTAGTGAACCCATCAGATAGGTAGCCAATGAACCTGGCGCTAAGGTTAACGGGAAGTTTGAGTGGTATCCAAGTACCTCCTGAAAATAGAAATAATGTCTTTTTGAACTGTTTGTTGTGACATCCTGACTTTTAATTTTATAGTTAACAAAACTATAAAATTAAAAGTCAGGATGTCACAACAAACAGTTCTTCAGTGACTTTTAATTTTATAGTTAACAAAACTATAAAATTAAAAGTCAGGATGTCACAACAAACAGTTCAAAAAGACATTATTTTATTTAGTGGTAGATCTCTTTATGAAAGAGCACGTCTGGGGTAGTCTGGTAGTCTACCATACCTATTTCTGCCGCTAAGCAGCATTGCTGTGTTCCGGTTTGAAGGTGCCGGTGAAATAACAGGCATATAAGACATTTCAACTTTGTCTCTAAGGTGGACAACGCGTCTGCGATGCGTCTAATATTACAGATGTTGATAGGCGGTGGTGACCACTTACTATCAGGTGAGCCTCGTGCTGGTATGCCACTTAATTATAATAATAAAAAAAAATACAAACATTGACTTCGATTTCGATTTCGATTTGTCAGTATAATGTTAATGTTGAATTTTGCAAGCTATAGACAAGGCCTGGCAAGTCAAAAGTTTGTAAACTCGTTTTGTTCCAATTCTGACTACTATTAACTACCAAAATCAACTTATCTGGCAGATAATTTCAGAAAAAAATCTATATCAATGTTTCATCCTAAGTGACCGAATAGACCAGTTCAGAATAAGGCAACTCATTCGGCAGATAATTTCATACAAAATATGTTCCAATTTTCAATTTATCCTAGGATAGTGCGTTACGATCCCTGTGAAATACGGAACTATATACATTACCTCTGGATAAAAAGTGACCAAATTGTTAGCTATTAAAGCACCAAAGTCTCCGGCTTGAACATAGAATTTCTCGAATCCGAGTCTGTGCATAAGGTTTCTCATCACCACTGCCATTTCACACATTCCGAAATCTGGCCTAACCGCTCCCTGCAAAAAATGCAATGCATACAAAGGAAGATTTCACACAGTGGATCAATGGATCAAAAATCATCCGGATATGACATGTGTTAGCTCTTATTAATCTATATTAATAAAATGCTTTGTCCTGACTGACTGACTGACTGACTGATGGATCAACGCACAGCCTAAACCAGTGGTCGTAGAAACGTGAAATTTCGAGGACGTATTCCTTATATGATGTAGGCATCCGATAAGAAAGGATTGTGACAAAGTTTGTATGGGAAAACGTGTTTACTTGGTCTGATCAACTTTAAACTTTAAATTCTTAAATATAAAACGTCCTCAAAGTTCTGATGACGTCTTAGAATTTACGAAGTGAAGCGCCTGGTATGCCTAAGTAAGGAAAATGGCACATTCGTTTTCATATTATTAAAAGAACATGCTGTATCTAGCCTATTCTATATCTGTGTTAGATTCGGTTACTTCGGCGCGGATAGGTGTGCAAGGCTTATGAAAATTTGGTTCGGTCGGCTCCTTCAGCGCGTTCGGCTCGGATAAATGGGCGTTCAACTTTAGTATTAAAATATGTGACGAACTATTGCAAATTCAAATAGATATAAAATTATAAAAACAAAATAGTTTACATTCGAAATTCAACTTCATCTGCTCTTGAATATTTAAATCAAAAAGTTTCATTACTTACCTTGCTTTCCTTCCAAAATCCTACTATCCTACTAATATTATAAATTAATATGAAAGTTTGTGAGGATGTATGGATGTATGTATGGATGTTTGTTACTCTTTCACGCAAAAACCACTGAACGGAATTTGATGAAAATTTTCAATAATATAGCTTACTATCTTCCGCCCGCGGCTTCGCCCGCGTTTTTGGGATAAAAAGTAGCCTATGTGTTATTATATATACGACCACTGGTTTAGGCTGTGCGTTGATCCATCAGTCAGTCAGGACAAAGCATTTTATTAATATAGATAATTATTATTCATCATAGTTATTGGAGCGGAATTAAAATAATTCTAAATTTTAAAACCTTTACCTATTTCAACACAGTCACGGGCCGCAAGAAGCAGCCACGTGGGCCGCATTTGCCAACCGCAGTTGCCGCTATATTTTAGTTATGCTTGAATAGTTTCAAATTCGTCACGGGCAGAGTACTTAGTCATGAGCTAAGCACGCGGTGGAATCACGAGTTAAACTACCTGCTTCCTCTGTTCTCCATTGCATTCTCTGTTCTTCATCAAAGCATGATCTATTTTCGCGAAATCTCTCTTGCCAAGGGCTAAATAATACTTACATCAGTAAAACCAAATCCAGGCAAGCTCGGAACTATAACCTCCACAGCAAAACCCCTTTCTTCGGAATATGCTGTTACAAGAGGTATGGCTTCGTAGAATTCCACAACGGACCCGGGCCAGCCGTGCAACATTAGGAGAGGTAAGACCAACGTGCCTTCAGGTACCTGTAAGAAAAAAATACTTTATGTAAAGATGCGTGAATATTTTTTGTTCAAGATATATTATACAAGATGATGGCCATTGTTAAAAATAGGGCTCCTCTATTATTTGATAAACAATTTGTTCTGACCTGCGAACTTCATCATATCATTTGCACATTTGAAAGGAAGGGCGTCCAATGGCAATTTTTATTTACCAGAAAAAAAAGCCATGATCAGTTACAGTAATACAAGTGAAGCGAAAAAAACGTAAATTAAATTGTTCTTCTTCTTCTTTATAACCGGTTTCTCAGTGCTGAGGATCGTAACTCATCTAGTCATTTTTAGAGTTCCGTACCTTAAAAGACCAAACGGAACCCTTATCGGAACGTATCACTTTATCGTCTGTCTGACCGAGGCAAAACCCTTAACGGGTAGAGGCATCTGCTCATAGATGGCGCCACTAGAAGAAGAATGTAAAGGCGGCATCTTGTTCATAGATGGCGCTATTGCATATTTCTAGTAGAATATCTACATAATAAGTAATTAAGTTTGTACGGAATCCTCAAGGCACGAGTCCTCGCACTTATGCACTTGTCAGGTTTTGTTTTAATTAGGCTTAGCTGTTTTTTTTAGTAATGGCTCGTGTGGCTTCCTAAAAAGTTCCTAAATAAACTCTTCCGAAATTGTCCTCTTCCAAAATTACACATTGAGCTTTAGAGAGAGATATCGGCCTTTGCAGAGCGTCGTATCCGTCACTCATACCTATGAGACGTCTTGTCGCTGACATTTATTAAATACCGGTTCGTATGACTTTTCAGGTGATGGTTTTATGTGTAGAAGATTTTTTTAAATTTAAGTTAGCTTTAATACCTACTACAACAATTGTTGTAAATATAAAGCTTATCACTACATAGTATAAAACAAAGTCGCTTCCCGCTGTCTGTCTGTTCCTATGTACTATGCTTAGATCTTTAAAACTACGCAACGGATTTTGATGCGGTTTTTTTAATAGATGGAGTGATTTAAGAGGAAGGTTTATATATGTATAATACAACCCGAAAAACGCGGGCGAAGCCGCGGGGGGAAGCTAGTCTACCTATATTATTAAAAGAATTTATAAAATCTATTACGAGTTCGTCCAGCCGTTCTATCCAACCGATTTGCTTGATTGTTTTTTTAATGAAAGGTATTTATGTACAGATTCATTATCAAGTGGAAAATCACCAAACTTTCACCCTTCTCAATATATACTTAAACGCGATTTCCTCCTAGATATCTCCGGTTCTAATTGAGGTACGCGATTTGTTTTGGTTTAAGATCACTCACTAAAACGAGTTCTTTCATTTGAGCGTATGCCCGCTTAACCTGTGAGAAGGCGCGCTATGAGCATTTTGCTCACACGAATTTTATTTTGATATTTTAATCTAGTTTGTGACGGTTTAGCTAGACACGCAACTAGGTACCTTCCTAGTTATTCCTGTTCTCTCCGGTAGTCTAGGTATCTATTAAATTAAATAAAAAAAAACACTATTATCCAACCGTGAGCATTTTGCTCGCGCGCGCTTTTTCGTGTAACTGTTGTATGCGCGCCTTCTCACGGGTTAAATTGGTTGCACTGGAGAGGAGCTAGGTGCGTACAACCAACTTGACTTTCAATTTGCGTTTCAAATAGGTTGCAATAATTATTACTTATATGAGAGCTTTATTTTTTAATTATACGTATTATCAACACAATGCTGCGAAGCAGCACGGGTCTCTCGTGGTATATAAAATATTTTAATATCTATATGTGTATGTCCATGAAATTCTTACACCAATTCGGAAAAGAGCTCATAACTTTTAAACAGCTGAACAAATTGATTGATGACAGCTAAATAAATCAACGTCTATTAAAATAACCGCATTGAAATCGATCCATCCGTTTGGGAGCTACATAGCTACAGACGGGCTCTCTTGTTTTTCAAAGTCAGGAAATAAAAAATAGTAAATATGACACTTACATCAGGTTTCACCCTTATGAAGTGGACATCTAGTCCTTGAATATTAGTCTTGTACTGTGGGTACTTGTTCAGATAAGATTCACGTTCAGTAAAGTTGTATTTGTTGGCCCAGAAGTCCATCCAGTAGTCCATGCTATCGGAGTTGAACCCATATTCAAATGCTGCGCCTTCCAGTGGGGGGGTGAGTGCACGACGGTTGTTTAAACGGTACCTTAGATCGTTTATCATCTGTAATTATTTTGGAAAGTCTAAACATTATAACGACATAAACATCTAGGTAATTTTTTGCGGAACAAAATTAGACCAATATAAAAACCTGTATTTTAATTGGCTTAGGAATCATTGTTACAATCAATGTTTATCCTTATACATAATCAATCTACAATATTCCCATTGCTAGGACTCTCTGTAAGATGACTAAGTTGGTGGAAGTCAAATGGATTCGAATTTTTTAAAAATTTTAGATCAGTAGTGACGGAACAATTGCACAAAGTAAGCAGCTTGTGTTCGAACCCACGACCCTGCGACTCGTAAGTTGGCACCATTACCACTGCGCCATTACTGGTCCATATTTTGATTTCTTTGTCTAGATTAAAATACTCAAAAATTGGTCAAAAACTCGAGCCTCTAAAATACACGATGTTCAACGCACGAAATAGTTGATTCATCGCACACTCAATACATAGGTACTAATAATAATATTTTTAGTCTATAGTTTCCCAATGCTGGTCGAAAGTCTCCCCGAAAACCTTCCAAATAATATTATAATCAGAAATTGTTACAACCCATACCTCGTCCGTGAATTTAATACTGAAAGGTCTGATATCCGTGCTGGCTTTCCCTTCCTCGTCTGAAGGGCCCCACCATTTTTCTAGATTAGCTAAAAACGTAGGCGAGGAAACCTCTTCTAAAGTTAAACCTAGTGCCAAGGTTAGGTACGCTGAAAGAGCGAATACTCTTACGAATGTATTCATCTTGCTGACTTAAATGTTCTACCGACTGAAGTGCCTTTTTATACTTTTAACTATTTAAATGTATATATATGTATAGTTTCCATAAATTAAACTTGTTTTATCACTTGTGTAATTACTATTTAATATTCATCTAAGTGCATTTTGGATAACTTCCTTTTCCTCTAGAATAAATAACTCGTTTTTAGGGTTCCGTTTCTCAAAAGGAAAAACGAAACCCTAATAGGATCACTTTGTTGTCCGTCTGTCCGAGGCAAAACCCTTAATGGGTGGAGGCATCTGCTCATAGATGGCGCCACTAGAGGAAGTATGTAATAGCGTCATCTTGCTCATAGATAGCGCTATTGCAAATTGCTAGTAGAATATTTTATTTTGTTAATATACATAATTAAATTTGTATGGAACCCTCAGGGCGCGGGTCCTAATCGCACTTGTCCGGTTTTTATTTATTAAAACATATTTAACGCACCGTCATCTTGATAATTTTTAAATATCAAAAATCGAAATAAATAAGAAATAAAAATAATAATTTAAAGAAAAACAAAAAACCCGACTGCGTAAAA
The DNA here is from genome assembly GCA_948465475.1 of Thalpophila matura. Lineage (NCBI taxonomy): Eukaryota > Metazoa > Arthropoda > Insecta > Lepidoptera > Noctuidae > Thalpophila > Thalpophila matura. The sequence goes on from OX419182.1 coordinate 14,318,585, forward strand.
ACTAATTTAAAAAAATACGTGAAAGAATTAACTTAAATAAAAACTAAAAAGAAAGAAACAAGCCCAGTAGTTTAGAATTCTGTTAAGTAATACTAAATAACTACACAATTGAAATAGTTTTATAATCGATACACACATAAAACAAATCATAAATTCTAATGCAGAACAGAACGACTCACAGTCGGGGCCCATTTAAATTTTACCAATCAAATCTCCCCAAGGGGCCCCGACTGTGAGTCGTTCTGTTCTGCATTAGAATTTATGATTTGTTTTATGTGTGTATCGATTATAAAACTATTTCAATTGTGTAGTTATTTAGTATTACTTAACAGAATTCTAAACTACTGGGCTTGTTTCTTTCTTTTTAGTTTTTATTTAAGTTAATTCTTTCACGTATTTTTTAAAATTAGTTTTTACGCAGTCGGGTTTTTTGTTTTTCTTTAAATTATTATTTTTTATTTTATACTTTTTAGTTACGATTCATTGACTTCGTTATAAGATGGTAAATTTTTCACTGTTTTTTGTTTGTAATATATATCGTTAATACTTGAAATAAAAACTTAAATCAATAAGTAAGAATTAGCGAGAATGATTGCTTTGTTAAACAACTTTAAATCGTTATATATCCTAAACTATTATTTAAAATGAAAAATGATAAAAGAAACCTAAAGATGATTTTAAAATACCTATTCAACGACACCCCACTTGACATAGTTCATCAACTTTTTTTTTTTTTCATTTTGACAATATGGCGTCTGGTTGTCGCTGTGGTGAATTTTGATTACTGTTATGTCTTTAGTGACACTCGCAAGGTTAAGACGAATCGATTGACGTAAGAATTATCAAAATCGGCCTACGCATTTGGTCTGTAGAACGCCACATAGAAACAAACATACATACATAGACTGAGAAACACATTACCCTCCTTTGCGTCGCGCAGTCGGGTAAAATAAATCTTAGTTAATCAAAAATATTTTATCCACACTACACATAGAAAATGTAATATCAATCCAGAAAAAAAAACAAAATTAATATGCAGATAAAGAAAAGTAAATTTTGAAGTTTTATTAATGCAATACAATAGTAATTTTTATCAAAATACAATTAATATGAAACGTTTCTTAATATGTAACTTTTTATAAGACGTTACGCTTACAATTCGTTACGATTATCAGTTTTATTTTTTTCATTATACGTTCTAAATTCAACCAGCGCTTTTAAGACGTCTTCAGCATACATATCAGGGCATTCTAATGCCAAGAAGTGACCACAAGTTGGAAGCGTAGACGCACGAAGCAGGTTTGGGAATTTATACTTCAGCATGGCTGGTGAATAGTAGAAGATTACTTCATCTTTGGCGTGAATGGTGCATGTTGGTACTGTAGTAGCAACCCTAGAAAGAGATAAAACCTTCAGCAACTTCAATATTAAAAACTGGACAATTGCGAGTGGGACTCGCGCTCTGAGGGTTCCATATAAAAGGTTGTTGTTATCGCAAAAAAATACTTATTATGTGATATAAAAAAATATTTTTATGTATTTTTTTCTTTACTTGTGCTGTGACACCTTGTTTCTTGTCTAATTTCATGATTCTAGGTCAACGGGAAGTACCCTATAGGCTTAAATTTATTTACGAGTCCCAAAATATGTATTTTTTGTTGCGATGACTTAGAAACTTGATTTTTTTATAGCCCTCACACTACAGACCTAAATATTTGATATAAATTTTAACTTGATATATAATATCCACGCATTCCTGGGAAAAAGGATTTTGACAGACGGACAAATGGATTTATTGTTTTTTTTCCAATTAAAATGTTTATCTTTTTGTGCTTACGTCTCTATTCCCATTTGCATGGTCCTCAAATTAAAGGACTCGCTATAAAGTCTGGCAGCTGTGGTGAATTTATTATCCGTCCAGTAAAACATCGTGTTATCAATGAGCGACTCAGGTGTGTATATCTCGTGTAGGCCTCCATCATCCCTGAACTTATAAGATTTTCGAGTTGAAAAAGAAACTCCTTGCATCAGACGGGCTACTAGACGTCTCGACAAAACTAGCGGCTCTCTGCTGATTATAGTTTAAGCCAACAATATCAACCTGTAACTGTTCCACTGTTTAAATAAAATGTATACCTACCTTTTATTTAAATCTAGGCTCTAACTTTTTTACCATATTTTTTGAATAAATATTTATCATTATCATTTGTGATTATATAAAGGTAATTTCTGTTTTCAGGTATTGGCTTGTCCGACTCTCCAATGCCGTGGGACACCCTGTATATAAGCTTACAATGTACTTACTCTAACTGTGTACAGTTTGTATTACTAGAGACAAAGAATTGAGTTGTTATCGACAAAATTGTCAATCTAAGTACGCTAGCAAATCTAGAACTTAGGAGCAAAATCGAACGTGCATTCGCCTCGGGACAGGTCGAACACTAAAGTCGTTGGTTAGCAAGACCATCGTTATATGGTTAAGGCTAGGGACCCTCCAGCCTCCAGCTCAGGACGAGTACCTACATAAAACTGGATGCCGAGCAATACGTAGGCTCTCCGACTCGCACGAAAAAAGGGTTCAGTAAATCCTCACCCACGAGAAGCTAGGCGATTGGATGCCCTGACAGTTTTTGCGACACCAGCAAATCCTGGCTAGATCCAATGTCTCGAAGTCGTTCCTGGCCAGGTTATGGACGAGTAGGTTACCGACAAACATCTAGACCGTACCTAATAGCATCCCAGCCTAATCTTCCTCTGCAGTCTGACCCAGATCTAGCTGACCGCATGCACGAGATCGCGCCAGCACCGGCTCCAGCACTCGCGGCACCCCCTCCAGTGGTGACGAGCACCAGCAGCGAGCAAGTGAGACAATGCATCGCGTAGTTAACTTTGCAGGTGGCGGCCCTACAGAGACAAGGTCCATACCGTACGTTCGTACACCATTGCTCGCGCTCCACAGGCAGGTCTCAGCGTGGTGTCAGAGATCCGAACTTGGGCCCTTGGGAACGTCTGTCCCACGTCTGCCCCAATACACCATGCTGCCTCTTTGTAAGTGACCGGGCCACTAAAACCAACTTTCTAGTGGACACAAGGTCCGATTTTCGTGTGTACCCACGTAGAGCACTACAGCAGTAGCGCAGCAAGACGGGGTACCAACTCTTCGCAGCCAATGGAACCACCATAGACACGTATGGTTGAGGTGAGCTTCATTTAAATCGAGGGGTCCCCCGTGTCTACATGTGGAAGTTCGTGGTTGCGGACGCCACGAAGCACATCATCGCTGCAGATTTCTTGGCACATTATAGTCTGCTGATTGACCTTTCAGCAGACTATGCTACTGGTATGGTAGTATTTGAAGTCGATAGCATTAGTAGTTGCTGAAATAAGGTGCTGTAACAGACAGACAGACAAACGGACGGACAGTCAGACGAAATCGGGTTCTTTTTTTTACTATTTTGGTACGGAACCCTACAGCTTAAATAAATATTCTGTATTTAATTTAATTATGAATTCATAATATTGTATCAATAGAACAATTATGAATTCGTAATATTGTATCAAGAACAACACAATAAAAAAAGTTAAAGACACCTGTCTGTGTCTGCCCTAGCTAGCAAATAACTGAATATTGTTTAACAGTTTGAAGGCTATCCGTCGGTAAAGTTGTGGTTGAGATGACTGGCAGTTTATATGGATATAATAAAACTGGACCCTAATTACGTAACTCAATTGCTACCACCATGGCATTGATTTTGACATTCATTACGCTGTATGTTTCATAGTCCGTGTTCCCGTAATTGTTGATATACACTGTTGCGAAACAGTGTATATCAACAAATGTTGCCTAATGAATACGAAGATTCATCACATATGTATATCGACTGTTTATGTATTTATATTTATTAGTATTTACTTTAGTATAATATTGGTATGATTTTATGTAATTGATGAATAGAATGATGAATTGTTATTGTGTTGATTTTAATATTGCAATATTGATGTTCTCTTGATGTTTATATATAATATTTTCTATGACCTAGGTATGTGGACAAACATAATGTAGTCTCTTTAGAGTCTCAAAGATTAGGTTTTGTAGTCAATCTTGCCCTGGTAACACACCTGGACACACAAGTACAGTGCAATAAAAATAAGACACAAGCTGTTTAGCAAATAGTTTTAGCGCGGTACCTACCTACGTACTTGAGGCGACGCGTTGCTCGCACAACAGATAAGGCCGCTCGATCTTCATATTACATGTTAATATGCGATCCGAGCGGCGGCACAGAGCAGCTGCAGGCGAAATCTCCCCAAAGGCGGCGCAGGACATGTCGGGACACGTCTGCGTGCGCATACAGTTCCTGCAATTTTTAATACTTAGTTCTGATTTTGTTTGCTCACACACTTTTACAGTTACTTGTATCTCACTGTTTAAACTTACACAAAATTCAATGCGAAGGTTTCAGGGGATTACTCACCACTCCGAACTAACTTAAATTCGAAACACAGACACTTGCACCATAGATTCAAGTTTCAAAAAATCTTTTTTACAGCCGAAAGCGGTAAATATTGCTGTTAGGACGCCATTACGTCATCCTAGGCCGGCACTGAAAATCAGCGTTGTGGTGTGTGGCATGTTGAGAAAATAATCTCAGTGTTGCCATACCACAACATTATGCTGAGTATCGGCCTTTTTGCATGCGAATGCGACGCAACTTTTTGTTATTTAAATGTAGGTACCTACCTACAAATGTTTTTATTTTATTTTTTATTATTTTATTAATGTTTTTGCATGTACCTACCTACTTTTCAATACTTTGATTTTGTTTTTTTTTTGTTGTTTGCCACCTTTATTATTGTCATGTCGTCGCATGCAATAAATCATTTTTCTTTCTTTCTTCTTTCTTATGCAACGTTGCGAAACACTGTCAATAAACTGTTGCGCAACAGTGTATATCAACAAATGTTGCCTAATGAATACGCGGCTTTACTTGCTCAACGCCGCAATCTATCTAATACTATTATAAAATTGTAAAAAAGCCGTGTCTGTACATTGAAGATATTCCAGAAAAAAACAGTCGAAATAGGGTACTGGGACGTAACCATACCCAAAAAGATTTTTTGTCTGTTTGTGCGCGCATCACGCAAAAAGTACTGAACGGATTTTGATGTAATTTTCACAGTTCGATAGCTTGGGGTCCAACTTAAAATCTAACGTTTCATCTAATTCTGATGGGAGGAACCAGAGATACAGCTTGACCTCTTGGTAGTACTAGCCACCTTATACTACGGAGGTCATTTAAACTGGTCATGTCGTAGTCCACGCGGACGGAGTCGCGGACAAAAGACTAGTGATAATAATAAAATTCATTTTAAACGAAAACGTATCACGTTAAAATCTCAACAAACATTTTACTGCTCACTTTAAGTATACGTATCCTGTCAATAAATTCATATTGATACACTCCAAAACATCCATCGTTGATATCCGTGAGGATTGAATGATTTTTTCATGGAGCCCAAAGAAAATGGTATTCAACAAGCATACAGGGTCGACATGATAAATTATGTAATTTGCAACAGACCTGCCTGAAACAGCCGCAAAAACGCGGTTTTAAATGGAATGCCAACCGAATACGGTTCCGAAACGGAAAATATCTGTGGGTATCCCGGAGATACGTGTATCGTATTTGCTTTTATTTTTTTTAAAGGCGATAACAATATTTTGTAGTGTTTTAATATATATTTTGCTGTTCATGTTTCTGCCAAGTATTTTCTTCCAAGAAATAGCCGGTATTACAAAAAAAGACAGGACTTTTTTTGTAATACAGGTATCAGGTATTTATGAAACGTTTAAACAAGACGAAGCTAACTTTTATGTAATCAAACTTGTAAGCTAGTAACTTTTCTGTGAGTGATTGTTAATAATTCCAACGGCTTCTTAATCGGCTCTGGGGCCTATTTGATGTAACCACTCTGCAAGTCTTCACTCTGCACTCTACTCTTCACTTTTCAAATATTGCAGAGTGTGGAGCGAAAGTGTTCCAAATTTCAATTTTTAGTCTGCAAAATGTGTGTACATAAAACATGATTCAGTTGAAGAGTTCGGAATTTGGAGTGCAGACTTGCAGAGTAGTTACATCAAATAGGCCCCTGGAGTCTTATCACTGTCGTCACTCAACATTTTTATAATGGACCCACAGGAATGTACGTTTATTCGGAATAAAAAATAACCTATAGCACTCTGGGATAATGTAGCTTTCTATTAGTGAAAGAATTTTCAGAATCGGATCAGTAGTAGATTCCGTTTTACATATGTCATTCATACTTAATCGTCTATTCAAAATATGTAAATACAGTGAATAAACGAATAGGTATTACTGTGCATAGTACAAGCTGATCGTTAACCTGATGATAAATGATTGAATTGAATTGATCTACAAAGAAAATAAATCTTAGTAATCAAAAATATTGTATCCACATTACACGTATAAAATGTACCTAATATCAATCCAGAAAAAAAAAACAAAATTAATATGCAGATAAAGAAAAGTAAATTTTGAAGTTTTATTAATGCAATACAATCGTATTTTTTATCGAAATACAATTAATATGAAACGTTTCTTAATATGTAACTTTTTATAAGACGTTACGCTTACAATTCGTTACAATTATCAGTTTTATTTTTTTCATGATACGTTCTAAATTCAACTAGTGCTTTTAGGACATCTTGAACAAATATATCAGGGCATTCGAATGCCAAGAAGTGACCACAAGTTGGAAGCGTAGACACACGAAGCAGGTTTGTGAATTTAAACTTCAGCATGGCTGGAGAATAGTAGAAGATTGCTTCATCTTTGGCGTGAATGATGCATGTTGGTACTGTAGTAGCAACCCTGGAAAGAGATAAAACCTTCAGCAACTTCAATATTAAAAACTGGACAATACGGTAGTGTCCTACTATTAAAAAAGTACAAATAAATTATTTTATTTCATAGAAGGAATAGGCACAACAAAAAAGTAAAAGCAAAAATAATAATTTATCACAAAATGGAAAACATAGACGCTTTTAAAGTTTTTGGAGGGAGTATCGCTCCGTCTTTGTCGCGCAAGCGGACGTAGGTGGTGTTACGTCACTAGTAGGTAGTGCCGTCCGTGTCTAGCAAATCATTTTAAAACGCTTATAACTGCCAATTTTGTAGATGTGTCATCGGTTTTTTTTTGGTGTTAATTGTCTTTTTTCAAATAGTTTACAGATTCACAATAAAAAAAAAGTAGTTGACATCCCTATTGCGAATGGGACTCGCGCTCTGAGGGTTCCATAGAAAAGATTGTTGTTATCGCAAAAAAATATTTTTTATGTGATCTTACTACAAATTATCAATTTTTAGATTTTTTCTTTTACTTGTGCTGTGATACCTTGATTCTTGTCTAATTTCAAGATTCTAGGTCAATGGGAAGTACCCTGTAGGTTTAAATTTATTTACGAGTACCAAAATATGTATTTTTTTGTTGCGATTTCTTAGAAACTTGATTTTTTTACAGTCCCAAGGAACTATAGACCTAAATATTTAATATTTATTTTAACTTGATATATTTACGCGTTCTTGGGAAAAAGAATTTTGACAGACGGACAGACGGATTTTATTTTTCCAATAAAAATGTTTAATCTTTTTGTGCTTACGCTTCTATTCCCATTCCCATGGTCCTCAAAGTAAAGGACTCGCTATAAATTCTGATGGCTGTGGTGAATTTATTATCCATCCAGTATAACATCGTGTTATCAATGAGCATCTCAGGTGTGTATAACTCGTGGAGGCCTCCATCATCCCTGAACTTATAAGATTTTCGAGTTGACATAGAAACAAATTGCATTAGCCAAGCGAAAAGAGCCATTGGAGAGTCGGACATGCCCACACCTGAAAACAGAAATTATTCCGTTTTTATGACTACAATATTATATAATAATAATAAATTTGATTTAGAAAAAAATTGGCAAAAAGTTAACTAATGGTCGCCTAGATTTACATAGAAATAAAATTAGGTATCTATAGATACATTTTATTTAAACAGTGAACCAGTTACAGTTTGATATTGTAGGCTTATACTGTAACCAGCAGATCCAGCCGCTAGTTTTTTAGAAGTAGCCCGTTCCCAGTATTGAACTACGTACCCCAAACATAATGAAAATCGATTAAATAATTCAGCTTAAAAATTAAGATACATTTAAGAAGTAAGGATGTACAAACCAAGTGTATCTGGTTTGGTAGCATGCATATGCAAGTATCCAGTTTCTTGCAACAGAAACACAAGAGTATCAGAGAGTGGATACATCCTCTCAGCCAGAGATTCATCAACGACCAACGACTGTAGCTGAGGACTTAGTGAACCCATCACATAAGTCATCAATGAACCTGGCGTTAAGGTTAACGGGAAGTTTGAGTGGTATCCAAGTACCTCCTGAAAATAGAATGCGTTTGTTAACTATAAAATTAAAAGTCAGGATGTCACAACAGACAGTTCAAAAATACATTTAGGTAGTAGTAGATAGGGCTCTTTGTGAAAGAGCACATCCGCGGAAGTACTACCACCATACCTATTTCTGCCGCTAGGCAGCATTGCTGTGTTCTGGCTTGAAGGGTATGAGTGCCGGTTTAATTACAGGCACATGAGATAATTTAACTTTGTCTATAGAGTAGACAAGGCATCTGCAATGCTTCTAGTACCTATTGCATTATGTTCATAGGCGATGGTCACCACTTACCATCAGGTGAGCCGCCTGCTTGTTTGCCACTTAATTATAATAAAAAAAAGCATTTTTTACAAGCCTTGGCTTCGATTTCCTTGTCAGTATGTTATAGTTGAATCTTGCACGCTAAAGACAACTTTTTCTTGGCCAGGCAAGTTAAAAGTTTGTATACCTACTCGTTCTGTTCCGATACGTTTTCCAATCGGTTTCCAATTTATTAATGGCAGATTACAATCTCAAAAGCCAATTCTGACTAATATTCACCACTGAAGAAGATAATTTCAGAAAAAAACTGTATCAATGTTTCATCTTATAGTATAACTGGATGAGCTATTTCCGATAAGGCAACTCATTTGGCAAATCCTACATATATTATAAACGTAAAAGTTTGTGGGGATGTAAAGATGTATGGATGTTTGTAACCCTTTCACGCAAAAACTACTGAACCGATTTTGATGAAACTTTACAGTAATATAGCTTATACATCAGAATAACACATAGGCTACTTTTTATCTCAAAAACGCGGGCGAAGCCGCGGGCAGAAGCTAGTAATATAATACAATTTATGTTCCAATTTTCAATTTATCTTAAATATATAATTTATCATAGGTATATTGTAACGTTGTATACTTATTAATATTAAATACCTACCAATAAAACAACAAACATACAAAAAACATCTTCATACTAATCAGCTGTAGGAACAAAGAATGATGCATGTTGGTACTGTAGTAGCAACCCTGGAAAGAGATAAAACCTTCAGCAACTTCAATATTAAAAACTGGACAATTGCGAATGGGACTCGCGCTCTGAGGGTTCCATAGAAAAGATTGTTGTTATCGCAAAAAAATATTTTTTATGTGATCTTACTACAAATTATCAATTTTTAGATTTTTTCTTTTACTTGTGCTGTGATACCTTGATTCTTGTCTAATTTCAAGATTCTAGGTCAATGGGAAGTACCCTGTTTAGGTTTAAATTTATTTACGAGTACCAAAATATGTATTTTTTTGTTGCGATTTCTTAGAAACTTGAATTTTTTTGCAGTCCCAAGGAACTATAGACCTAAATATTTAATATTAATTTTAACTTGATATATTTACGCGTTCTTGGGAAAAAGAATTTTGACAGACGGACAGACGGATTTTTTTTTTCCAATAAAAATGTTTAATCTTTTTGTGCTTACGCTTCTATTCCCATTCCCATGGTCCTCAAAGTAAAGGACTCGCTATAAATTCTGATGGCTGTGGTGAATTTATTATCCATCCAGTATAACATCGTGTTATCAATGAGCATCTCAGGTGTGTATAACTCGTGTAGGCCTCCATCATCCCTGAACTTATAAGATTTTCGAGTTGACATAGAAACAAATTGCATTAGCCAAGCGAAAAGAGCCATTGGAGAGTCGGACATGCCCACACCTGAAAACAGAAATTATTCCGTTTTTATAACTACAATATTATATAATAATAATAAATTTGATTCAGAAAAAAATAGGCAAAAAGTTAACTAATGGTCGCCTAGATTTACATAGAAATAAAATTAGGTATCTATACATTTTATTTAAACAGTGAACCAGTTACAGGTTGATATTGTAGGCTTATACTGTAACCAGCAGATCCAGCCGCTAGTTTTTTAGAAGTAGCCCGTTCCAAGTATCAAACTACGTAAACCAAACATAATGAAACTCGATTAATTAATTCAGCTTAAAAAATAATATAAACTTTAGCATTTAAGAAGTAAGGATGTACAAACCAAGTGTATCTGGTTTGGTAGCATGCATATGCAAGTATCCAGTTTCTTGCAACAGAAACACGAGAGTATCAGAGAGTGGATACATCCTCTCAGCCAGAGATTCATCAACGACCAACGACTGTAGCTGAGGACTTAGTGAACCCATCACATAGGTCATCAATGAACCTGGCGTTAAGGTTAACGGGAAGTTTGAGTGGTATCCAAGTACCTCCTGAAAATAGAATGCGTTTGTTAACTATAAAATTAAAAGTCAGGATGTCACAACAGACAGTTCAAAAATACATTTAGGTAGTAGTAGATAGGGCTCTTTGTGAAAGAGCTCATTCGCGGAAGTACTACCACCATACCTATTTCTGCCGCTAGGCAGCATTGCTGTGTTCTGGCTTGAAGGGTATGAGTGCCGGTTTAATTACAGGCACATGAGACAATTTAACTTTGTCTATAGAGTAGACAACGCATCTGCAATGCCTCTAGTACCTATTGCATTATGTTCATAGGCGATGGTCACCACTTACCATCAGGTGAGCCGCCTGCTTGTTTGCCACTTAATTATAATAAAAAAAAGCATTTTTTACAAGCCTTGACTTCGATTTCCTTGTCAGTATGTTATAGTTGAATCTTGCACGCTATAGACAACTTTTTCTTGGCCAGGCAAGTTAAAAGTTTGTATACCTACTCGTTCTGTTCCGATTCGTTTTCCAATCGGTTTCCAATTTATTAATGGCAGATTGCAATCTCAAAAGCCAATTCTGACTAATATTCACCACTGAAGAAGATAATTTCAGAAAAAAAACTGTATCAGTGTTTCATCTTATAGTATAACTGGATAAGCTATTTCCGAATAAGGCAACTCATTTGGCAAATCCTACTAATATTATAAACGTAAAAGTTTGTGGGGATGTAAAGATGTATGGATGTATGGATGTTTGTAACCCTTTCACGCAAAAACCACTGAACCGATTTTGATGAAACTTTACAGTAAAATAGCTTATACATCAGAATAACACATAGGCTACTTTTTATCCCAAAAACGCGGGCGAAGCCGCGGGCAGAAGCTAGTAATATAATAAAAATTATGTTCCAATTTTCAATTTATCTTAAATATATAATTTATCATAGGTATATAATATACATTACCTCTGGATAAAAAGTAACCAATTGGTTACCTAAGTAAGCACCAAAGTCTCCACCTTGAAGATAGAATTTCTCGAATCCGAGTCTGCGCATAAGGTTTCTCATCACCACAGCTATTTCACACATTCCGAAATCTCGCCTAACCGCTCCCTGCAAATAATTCAATGCATAGGTAAAAATGAAGATTTCTCACCGTGGATCAATGGATCAAAAATCATCCAGATATGACATGTGTCAGCTCTCTCTAAAATCTCCCTTGCCAAGGGCTAAGTATTACTTACATCAGTAAAACCAAATCCAGGCAAGCTCGGAACTATAACCTCCACAGCAAAACCCCTTTCTTCCGAATATGCTGTTATGAGAGGTATGGTCTCGTAGAATTCCACAACGGACCCGGGCCAGCCGTGCAACAATAGGAGAGGTAAGACCTCCGTGCCCTCAGGTACCTATAAAAATAAAGCGCTTTTTGTAAGGATGCGCTAATATTTTTTGTTCATCGTCATGTCAACAAGATGACGTCAAAAATCAATTTGTTCTTGGCCACTCTTATCCAATGGTGATCCGCGAACTTAACCATGTCATTTGCACACCTAGACTTCCAGTAGCTATGTTTTGTTACCAGGAAAAATACCTAGGTACGTCTTAGTTTTTTTCGGGTTCTCAAAAATATGGAATAGTGCACCTACTGTGATGAAAAATTAAATTTGAAATTTAAATACACCCCGAAACACAACAAATACGTCGGGGGACCGTATCACCGTAATTTTTGTTAGTAGTATCAATTGTAACTGCCTATTTTGTTTACTCAACGGTCCCCCGAAGCATTTAAGGGTCAAAAATAATTAGAAAAAAATATTTTTCACTATTCAGGTGATGGTTTTATGTGTAGAGGATTTTTTAATTTAAGTTTTTTAAACATTAATACTACTACAATTGTTGTAAATATAAAGCTTAAGGTATATTAAATACTTATGCAATTCTCACACCGATTCGGAAAAGAGCTCATAATAACTTTACAACTGCTGAAAAAATTGATTGATGACAGCTGATTAAACCAACTTTCTATTATAAATTATATAAAAAAATATATTTAAAAAAAACACGTTTTAAAACCGACTAAAAAGTATAAAATAATTTCTAATGAAATTGAAAACGTGGTGCGCTCTTTTTATTTTATTATCTATTGCATGCGCCCCACGTTTTCCATTTCATTAGAAATTATTAACCGACTTCCAAAAAGGAGGAGGTTCTGCATTCGGTTGTTTTTTTTTTTTTTTTTTTTTTTCTTTCATGTATGTACACCGATTACTCCCTTCTTCCTTTTTCGTGATTCTTTTTTGATATGGTAGAAGAACCTCGCGCGGTGGTCCCATTAAAATTTTATTAACTTTCGTTGACTAGATTTTTAACCAGGTGTAATAAACGGTATTTTTGGTGTATCTCGATGACATCATGACGATGATGAAAAAGTGATATTGTGTAGGTACATGAATTCCTGAATGCAATCGATCTCGATATTATACATACATAACATCACGCCGATATTTCCCGCAAGGTTAGACAGAGGTGTATAGTACACACAATTTTTTTATGCTTAAGTCGCATTTGACAGAAGGCTAGGGAGCGAGCCTATTGCCATTACAAACTGAAAAAAACACTGTTTTTGTTTACTGAAACGCTCTTATCCACCAACATCTATGAATTTAAGTACATATTTAAATTAGTGGTAGTAATCGATCTCGGTAAAAGTACATACAAAATGTGTGTCAAAGGCAGTATATTAGTCGCTCTATGCATGAATTTATGATACTTTTATTATATACGTAAGGTATTATTATCAACAAAACATGACATGTTACACTACACTAAAAAGTTAAAAATAAAAAACAGGTTTTAAAAAAACCGACTTCCAAAAACTACACTAAAAACTATGAAATAAAAAGTTTAAACCTCCATAATTCAATCTAAATGTATATTGAAGTCGGCGGGGCCTAGCATGAAAATAAGCAAAATTGCAGATTAACAAGGAATAAAAGGAAATCTTAATTTCCACGTGCACACACTACGCACACCCTTCCAGTTTAAAGACTGAGAGGCAAAAACCTGAAGAGGCCCCGCCGGCTTCAATATACATTTAGATTTTTAATTATGGAGGTTTAAACTTTTTATTTCATAGTTTTTAGTGTAGTTTTTAGAAGTCGGTTTTTTTAAAACCTGTTTTTTTTATACTTTTTAGTTCATTTTAAACGTGGTTTTAAAAAAAAAAACTTGCAAATTACATAAGTATACCCAATTTCAGCTTAGTCCGATGCCAGCAAGCAATAAGAAAGCGATATTATAATAAAACAAGTTTAAACGGATTAAATCGCGTATATTACAGATTTTTACAGAGTTTTCCTGACGTTTCGAACACTTTGCACCGTTCGTGGTCGCAGGACGACGAAAATCTGTAATATACGCGATTTAATCCGTTTAAACTTGTTTTATTATGATGTGTAATAATCGCGAAAACTTACGACATTATGATAAGAAAGCGAGTTAATAAAAACGTGGTAAAAAACCGCATTGAAATTGGTCCATTCGTTTGGGAGTTACAAAGCTACAGACGGACACTCACCCCTCTTTTTTCAAAGTCTGGGGTTAAAAAATAGTAAATATTACACTTACATCAGGTTTTACCCTTATGAAATGGACATCTAGTCCTTGAATATTAGTCTTGTACTGTGGGTACTTGTTCAGATAAGATTCACGTTCAGTAAAGTTGTATTTGTTGGCCCAGAAGTCCATCCAGTAGTCCATGCTATCGGAGTTGAACCCATATTCAAATGCTGCGCCTTCCAGTGGGGGGGTGAGTGCACGACGGTTGTTTAAACGGTACCTTAGATCGTTTATCATCTGTAATTATTTTGGAAAGTCTAAACATTTTAACAACATAAACATCTAGTTATATTTTTGCGGAAAAAGTTCGACCAATATAAAAACCTGTATTTGAATTAGCTTAGGAATCATTGTTACATTCAAAGTTTATCCTTGTACACATAATTAATCAATCTACAATATTCCCATTGCTAGGAGATCTCTGTAAGAGGAGTAAGTTAGTGGAAGTCACATGACTTCGAATTCCTGGCATCTTCCTTTAATTTTAGATCAGTAGTTAGCGACGAAACAATTGCACAAAATAAAGCACGTGCCTGCTCGTGTTCGACCCTACGACTCGAAGTTGGCACCATTACCACGGCGCCATCACTGATCCATTTCTTTATTTCTTATGTCATCATCCGCCTAGCCTTTTCCCAAACTAGATTGGGGTCGGCTTCCAGTCTAACTGGTTGCGGCTGAATACCTATTAATATTTTACGTGGATCGACTGCCATCTGACTTCCACAATCCAATTATTGAGGAATACCGGTATTCAAAAGTTAGACCAGTTGTCAGACTTTTGGGCTCCTGACTACCCGTAACGACTGTCAAAGATATTCCTATGACCACCTGGATCGACAGTTTAACGTGCTCTCCGAAGCACGGAGGGATCTCGATGTGTAAAGAACGGTTACCCATTCAAGGACTGACTGGGGCAAGCGTAGCTTAACCACGCAGATCGATTGATCAGCGCCGCTGTCATTTAGTCACGAGGTTCTCTTGATTTCTTATGTCTAGACTAAAATACGGTACTCCAAAACTGGTCAAAAAACCCGAGCCTCTAAAATACATGATGTTCCACGCACAAAGTATTTGATTAATGTCACACAATACATTCATAATAATTATATTGTTTAGCTTATAGTATCCCACTGCTGGGCAAAAGCCTTCCCTAAAACTTTCCAAATAATATTACAATCAGAAATAATAATTGTTAAAACCCTTACCTCGTCCGAGAATTTAATACTGAAAGGTCTGATATCCGTGCTGGCTTTCCCTTCTTCGTCTGAAGGGCCCCACCATTTTTCAAGATTAGCCAAAAACGTAGGCGAGGAAACCTCTTCTAAAGATAAACCTAGTGCCAAGGTTAGGTACGCTGAAAGAGCGAATACTCTTACGAATGTATTCATCTTGCTGACTTAAATGTTCTGCCGACCGAAGTGCCTTTTATACTTTTAACTATTTAAATATAGTTACCTAGTTTCTATAAATTAAACTTGTTTTATCACTTGTGTAATTAATACCTATTTAATATTCATGTGAGTGAATTTTGGATAACTTCCTTTTCCTCTAGAATAAATAAC
Organism: Thalpophila matura; assembly: GCA_948465475.1. Lineage (NCBI taxonomy): Eukaryota > Metazoa > Arthropoda > Insecta > Lepidoptera > Noctuidae > Thalpophila > Thalpophila matura. The sequence continues at coordinate 14,334,443 of OX419182.1, forward strand.
TCGTTTTTAGGGTTCCGTCCCTCAAATGGAAAAACGAAACCCTAATAGGATCACTTTGTTGTCCGTCTGTCTGAGGCAAAACCCTTAATGGGTAGAAGCATCTGCTCATAGATGGCGCCACTAGAAGAATGTAATAGCGTCATCTTGCACATAAGGGTGTGAGAGAGTAATATCTAACGCACGCAAGTGACCGCTTTGATGGCGTGACTCAATTGTTTTTTATTCATAATTTTCTCGTTTTTTAATTCGCTTATACAGGGTGGCAGGTAAGACCGTGGTAATATTAAAAGGGGTCATTGAACTCATCATTATGAACAACACTACATTATATTATATTTATGTCTCTCTTAGGTGGTAACGTAAGGTTGGGGAAAAAGTCTTTTCGCATTATAGTATGTATGAACTTGTAATAAAATCTCTTTGGCTATACTATTATTGTATCTGGCTGGTTTTGGTATCATTGAAAGTTTAAATTTTAAAGAACATAATTCCAAATTCAAATTAGGAAAATGTGTGATTTTCATTTGTTTTTCGTACCGTCAAGATGAGTGAATCTAATGAAGAAATTCGATACATTTTAAAATTTTACTAAAAAAAAGGTAAAAATGCAACGCAAGCCGCGAAAAAAATTTGCGATGTTTATGGACCTAGTGTAGTGTCTGTGAGAGTAGCACAAAAAACTGGGTACACAAAAAAGCTCGACATTTGGGTACCTCACGAGCTCACTGAAAGAAACCTAATGAACCGTGTACTCATTTGTGATTCTTTATTACGACGTAATGAAACCGAACCATTTTTGAAGAAGCTGATAACTGGTGATGAAAAGTGGATCACGTATGACAAGAACGTGCGAAAAAGGTCGTGGTCAAAGGCCGGTCAGGCTTCACAGACTGTGGCGAAACCCGGGTTAACTCGCAACAAGGTGATGCTGTGTGTGTGGTGGGATTGGAAGGGCATTATTCATTATGAGCTGTTACCACCAGGCAGGACCATCGATTCTGAACTCTACTGCGAACAACTAATGAGATTAAAGCAAGAAGTTGAGAAAAAACGGCCGGAATTAATCAACAGAAGGGGTGTGGTTTTTCATCATGATAACGCTAGACCTCACACATCTTTAGCCACCCAACAAAAATTAAGAGAGTTTGGCTGGGAGGTGTTAATGCATCCGCCGTATAGTCCTGACCTTGCACCTTCAGATTTCCACCTGTTTCGGTCTCTTCAGAATTCTTTAGGTAGTGTCAGGTTAACATCACGAGAGGACTGCCAAAACCACTTGTCGCGGTATTTTGACCAGAAGTCCCAACATTTCTATAGCAATGGGATCATGTCATCCTACAAGATGGCAAAAAGTTATCGAACAAAATGGTACCTACATACTTTAGTTAAATGTAAATAAACTTTATTAAAACATGTTTTGAATTTTCTTAAAAAATGCGAAGAAACTTTTTCCCCAACCTATTATTTGCGTCAGATCACATTCTTTTCCAATCGAGATCTGTCCGTACCTCGGACACATGTTAATCAGTCGGTCCTGATTGTCGTACGAATATCTATGACAGTCGCTAGTCGTTACCGACTCAGTAGTCAGAAACCCGATAGTCTGACAACTGGTCTTACTTCAAAACACTACCCAGTGCACTAGTGCAGGTCAGATGGCAGTCACTCCAGGTAAAACACTGATATGCAGCCACATCTAGTTAGACTGGAAGTCGCCCCCAACCTAGTTAGAATAGTGCGAGTTGTACTCACGCGCCGAGGGTTTCGTACCGTTCTTGAACGTATAATAGTAAAAAAACCGGACCGCATAGATAAGTTTGTTTGTGAAGGAATTTCTAAAAATTGTGCTAGTTACGAACATCGTTTTAATTTTCGTGTAATAGTTACGGCATTTGCAATGAAAATAAAAATATTTTTTTTTCATTTTTTTTGTCATTCCTTTCAAGTTGATAGCATTACTAGTTGCTGAAATAAGCTGCTGTGACAGACAGCCAAACGGATGGACAGACAGACGAAGTCGCGCCATAAGGGTTCTTTTTTACTATTTTGGTACGGAACCCTAAAAAATACTACTGAAAAAAATATTCTGTATATAATAAAATTGTGAATTCATATAATAATTATAGTATCAATAGAGTAGTTGAAAAAAACTTTTTAACAAAAAAATAAAACCGACTTCAAAAAAACACTAAAAAGCTTAAAATAAAAAGATAGGTACCCTATAAATTTTCATTACTACCATACGAATACCTTTTTAATTAAATTCAACACTTTTTCGAGTCGGTGCTAAGCCAATTCTGCATCTTAGGCATGTAGATCTAATGCGTAAGTACCTATATAATTATACTAGGTATAGGTAAAGCTAGCAATTAAGCAAGGGTTTTTGTTTTATTGGCTTGGCACCGACTCCAAAAAGTGTTGAATTTGCTGAATATATTTCGATGTGGGAAACCAGTGAATGTGTAATCATATCACAGCAACTCTTATATAGCACTGAAGCAGACCCTTACTCGCAAAATTGCAATCTACTTTGGTATGGGTCGCACGAGACTTTTTGCTAACTTAAGTTACCCATGAATAAAGAAAAAGTTAATTCCATAAAATATTTTGTATTGTAACACCTTCGAGACTCCCACGTATTGTGAGACAGGAAACCAAGCTTGATAGTTATCTGAATGAATTCTATGAAACTTAAAACAGGCTAACCACGAAATGCTTTCGCCGTTTCGACGCAAAAGTTTCCTCTCAGATGTTTTCCCCGGTCGGACGGACGGAGCCGCAACAAAGCCAAAATTAGCCTGTGTTGCAAACCACGCAGCGTTCCTTGAACATTTTCTATAGCAACGGTCCTACTAACCTATTTTTTGTTATAATCGTTGGGTGTTTTAATCAATCTTCAATGAATGGAAGGAGTTTTAGCGTCGGAGCCTGCCTTTTACGAGATTGTTTCAATTCTTGTAATTTGCAATTCATCTGTGAGCACAGTGTTTGGAATACTTTAGGTTTTAATTTATACCGTTCTAGTGGCTCGCCTAAAGGTTTGCGAGCGTTGAATTAATACCCCAAAATCTTTCTTTGGAATTGTCTTTAATGATTGTGGGAGTGGAACGGATTTAACTCAGTAGAAATATTATTACCCTAAAGGTATACAAAATGCTAATCTCATTAGGATGCCATGGCAGCGACGCCAGCAGCGCCGCCAATCAAAATATGTCAAATTGTATGCTGGGCTGGCGGTGACGGCGACGCCAAGCCGTCGCCAAGTGAAGTAGGGTTAGGTACGTTATGACACGGGGTCTCATCAGGAACAAAGGAACATTTGTTGAAATAACTCTTATTATGCTGCTGCATGGCTGCCATGGCTCTCTAATGAGATATGGCCCTTAGCCGCGGCCGCACTGATACGGCGACAGCAACGGGACGGCGATTTCGTGAACAAATAAATTTCGCTTGTTGTTTCTGCAGTGCGGCCACCGATATAATTATGTTTATATGAGTTTTTTTTTCACGAAATCGCCGTCGCGTCACTGTCGCCGTTGCAATGCAGCCGCAGCCTTAGGTTATTACATTAAATTATATCACGTGTACTACATAGCTTTATTATAATTATAACAATAACATTTGATATTCTAGTCGCGGGACATTTCTCTTGTTTTAATATTTAACAACACCATGTAGATACGTAGAGATATCGCCTGACAAATACTAGTAGGTCAAAGACCCGTGGCTGGCCAAGATAGTTCAAACGTTAGGTACTATCCGGTTTATATTTCTTTATTTTAACAAAAATACATCAACTTGTATTAGTTGATGTAGCAAGCGTATTGTCTTATTATAATGTGGACCCAGTGCTTCCCGTTACCTCATCATCACCATATTTAGCCAATGACTATCTGCCTGTAAGAATCCTGTAAAAAGCGGTTCAACTGTTTTACAGAGAAGCCCAAAGACAAATTATAAACTGGTGTTTGTGTTTGTAAATGCAGTTATTACAAAATTGCTTTTGCAATTGTTAGCCTATTCTATCCCACTTCTGGGCAAAAGCCTCCCTCCATTTTTTTCTCTTCTTGTAGTCCCACATCCCACGCTACTTCCCTCCAGTTTTCGAAAAACCCAACCATTTGGTCCCACTACCTCCTTCGTAGTCTGCCGCTACCCGCCTCACTTTGTCTAGGCACTAGATTAGATCATCGGTTTAGACTTTTAATTAATTTTTATTATGTAGTTTAAGTTTATCCTGACACGCGTAGGAAAACCGGTTTGGCCTAGGACAAACTAGTTTGGCTTGAAATCAAGTTTAGCCGGTAAAATAATATACATAATTATATTCACAAAATCAAACTCATTTATAACAAAAATAGATTTTCATAATCTGTATTGAGTTAGACTCATATTATTATTGAATTCGTAAACTAAACTGTTTAATCTACGAATTCAATAATAATATAGTTCCCTATAAAAAATCAAATGAAAATTGTGTTTATTGTTCTAGAAAAATAATCATCATAATATTATACATAAATGTAGTTCACTGGATCCTATTATAAAATGTGTTTGTGCAAACACGTTGGGGAACATTTTATATAAGCAAAACGAGTTATTGTAGTGTGTGACAGACTAGATTCATCATTACTTATTATTTACGATCCAGTCGGGATCTTGTCAATTTTCAAACAACAATGCTTAGAAACAACATAATACATTTCTTTCCATTCTATTCTTACTCTCCTTATTAACTGGCCTAAATCCTAGCTAGGGTCTGTATTGTTACGGAAACCAAGAACAGTTTCTTCCTATTCTATTTTAGGATTCCGTACCCAAAAGGTACCAACCCTATTACTAAGCCTACTCAGTCTGTCCGTCGGTCCGTCCTTCTGTTACAGGGCTGTATCTTATGAACCGTAATAGCTGAACAATTGAAATTTTCACAGAATACGAATAAATATGGCCGCTGTCAGGACATTTGTCCTGACACCGGCCATACTTATTTTTCCATATTAATGAAAATAAAAAAGGAATTGGAAAAAATAGGTTTTTGCTTTATAGGTACCGTTAGTATCTCAGATCATAGAAACAAGGAGATATGCCATCATAGCAAATTAGTACCGGAACAACTGATGCCACTTTTAGTACATTTTTCGAAACAATTACGCGCATAATTAAGCGCTCCTTGTGAATAAAAAGATCTCCCACGCATTAAACATTCCGCGCACCCTCAATCTAACACTGTTAATAAAATTGTCACTTAACACTAGCACTAAACTAAAACACTGTATTTATACCATCGATCGTGTTCGGTTTGTCGCCAGCGCGTATGAGCAATTTGCTCAAAATCAGGCATCAAGCTCGATAGCGCCTTGGCACATCTCCCTTGTTTCTATGATCTGAGGTTAGTATCAATTACTCTAATAAATACCACCTAAGAAAACCCCCTAAAAGCAGACAAGAAAGAAAACAAAGTAACACAAAATTTATTTTACACATGATTTCATACGAATTCTATCACATTTTTAAATGTACCTATCTAATAGATAGTAGCCACAGAGGAATGTGTTTTTCCTCCGTGATAGTAGCAATCCGAAGGCTGCGGATTTGACCCCAACAGGAAACTCAATCCGATATCCCTTCGTCTAACAAGAATTGTTTCCAAGTGTTGAATATTTAGAATAATCAAATTTTAATACGCCCAAAGATAAGCTAACTCGTTTCCAGTTTAGGAATTGGATTATAACTCGCGGGCCCGAGGGAGCTTGTCTATCACCTAGACGTAACATTTCCAACCTCATTAATTATTCACCGAATAGTTGCGAAACCATTTTTGGTGGGAACTACAAAGTTTAGATTAAGTTCTGTTCAGCGTCTTTATTTGGCATTTTGTACCAATTAATCTGGCTGAAGAAGCCAAATAAAGTTTGTATTGTGTCTTAGTGGGGTCCTAGGTTCGATCCGGTCAGGCAAAGCACTATTGGCATTTTATTAGGAAACTAGCTTTTGCTCGCGACTTCGTCCGCGTTTCCGTCGTTTTTCGTAAAAAAGTAACGTATGTCCTTCCTCACGGTTCAATGGTTTAGATGTAACAGACAGATTAACTTTCGTATTTTAGTAGGGAAATATAATATGTCAATCCACAATACTGTTGAAAAATATCGCAATAAGGAACTGTGTAACTCCTTGTGTGTAATACAATCAGAAAGCTCCGAACTGCTAAGCTATCGGGAGTTACACGTGTTATTATGAGTCAACCATAAAAGATAGACATATGCTGTTGTGGGATATTTTTTAGATAATTTTATGTAGAACATTTCCGTAATACATAATTTCTATGTAGCTTTAACCATTAAGGCTGCACACGCGACGGAAGTTTAAAAAATGGAGTAACTTCTCTCGTTTTTCCAACATTTCCCTTCACTGCTCTGCTCCTATTGATTGTAGCGTGATGAAAAGTATATTATAACCTGCCCAGGAGTATGAAAAATAATTGTGCTAAGTTTCGTTAAAATCCGTCGAGTAGTTTTTGTTTCTATAAGGAACATACAGACAGACAGACAAAAATTTTACTGATTGCATTTTTGGCATCAGTATCGATCACTAATCACCTCCTGATAGTTATTTTGAAAATATATTTCATGTACAGAATTGACCTCTCTACAGATTTATTATAAGTATAGATTATAAGTAGCAACTCAGTTAATGGCAACAGGCTTGTCTTCTATTACGTAAACATAACTGGTGAAATTTAAGATGTACTTATACACTCTGCTTAACCCTTCGGGGAACACGGCCGTGATGTCAGTTAATTAAAATATAAGCTCACATTGAACAACATCTGCCGTTTAATCTAGATTAAGAAGATTTTCAGATAGCAATCTACGTTTAGTACGGAGTTTTTAAATAACAATTCCGCTTAAGCTCCCTATTTGAGGGAAAACGTAATTTTAAACTCAATAATCGCTGGCTCATTCCTGCGAACGACTGGTTTATAGATTGTATTCTATTTCCAGAAATAAAATTTCATTTCTAGCAGAAAGTAAGGACCAATCAGCGCTGCGAGAATAGTGTTTTCAGGAATCCTGACGAACTCTGATAAATGAATGTTGCGACAACAGAATAATATCCTGTTTATGCGATGTTGTTTTATTGTTAAAATTATATGTTTGACTACCTATGCCCGTGACTTCGTTCGCGTGGAACTTATTTTGTAGTAGTACCTACATTTTTGGTCACGATACCCGCGCTGAATCACAAACAGACACCAATTTTAATTATTGGTATAGAATATAGAATTTATAGAACTAATTGTAATTGCAGTATGTCGTTAGTTCTACGTAGTGTTGCTCAAATGCAAGACCAATAGAAGACTAACCCAGTCTTTAATCTTGATCTTGTGTCAGTACACCTGGTGGTGATCTTGGTCTTAGTATTGCACACTCAATCTTGGTCATAATCTCGGTCTTGCTGCAATTAGGTGATCTTGGTCTTGTGAAAATGATAGATGCAAGACCGGTTTTGGGCAACACTAGTTCTACGGTTTCTTATATTGTTATTGCCCTACTGACTTTTAGAGTAAATAAAAATTCTGATGCTAACACTAATAAAGATGGCTTACCACGATCAGTAATTTCGGTTAAAAGATTACTTATTTTTATATTCAAAAGAAAAACGTTCACTTACGAATGAGTACATAGATGAGTAGTAGTAATTAAGCTATCCAGTGGCTATTACGAGTCCAAATCTCAAGTCTATAGGTTCAGCAATTTGGTCTGGGCGTCAGTCAGTGCATGTCTAAATAGATAGCTACCGTTATTGGTTGCTATCGGCAAAAACGCGAAGTAATAAAACAAGTACCTTTTGACATCAAGGTCAAGATAATATACATAGTCTGTAGAAAAATAAGAAAAAGTAATATTACCTACCACGTAAGTTTTTTCGTGACCTTGTGCAAAACAACCACGTATTTTTAATGACAGTTGTTCACACAAGAGTAAAAAGTTAAACATGTGATACACGAATTCTCAAACAGCTCACTATAGCAACCTCTTTAATAAATTGTAATAAATAATAATGTTTATAAGGAATGAACCTACTTGCATATTGTTTTACCATTATTTTACAGAAATATGTAACCATTAATAATATATAACCATTATTTTATTTAAATAATTTATGAAAATGGCTACTTCTTTACAGTACGGAAAATATCTTATTAGTAGCTGTATAGCTATAATAAATAAGTGTTAAGTTATTGACCTATTCCAAATAAATATCTAAACTTAAAATTCAATATTGAATTTTAAGTTTAGATAAATATTATTTTTTAATTTATTTGCTACTTAAGCAATGCAATTCTCTTAGATATTTATAACAGTAAATTAAGCATAATATATAAGCATTATATCATATATAAGCATTATCTTAATATAATTTTATTTTAAATGCCACAAAATATTAAGTTCACTTTAAAATTGTGTGCACAGGACTTTTTAAACCACAGTTCGGGACTCTCATGTTGGCAACCCTACTCGTAGATCAGGGCTGCCACAAGCACGTCCCGGCGTCCTGTAGGGCTGTACAAGTAATTACCGCGGCCCGAGCTGACTGATGATGATGGCACTCGGAACACTCCGGTGCCTCAGATAAACAACTGTGTGTAGTGAACTGCAGTGGTCCTTTTTGTACGAAAACATATGCTGAGATTCATTAAGTTGGCGCTGGGAATTTAAGGAAAGGTTTTTTCTGACTTTAAAAAAACTGACTTCAAAAAAATTAATTTGTGTGTCTAGTTTTTCTATTTCATCTACGAAATTCATACTACTTAACACTAAAAAAACCACAAGTAGCCAGTTCACAACTACACGATAACTTCCTAAAAAAGTTCTTCCCAAACTCCAGTCTAAAAGATTTATACGGAGGCAGGATATGAATTCATAAGGCTATATCCATATCAATTCATCGTATCTCTCTGGTCAAAACTCATGAGGACGTGCCTTGAAAAGTTATTTGATTTATTCGCCGCCTCCGTGTCTATGGGACAGCCTGAAGTTAAAAGCGAAAGCCTGAAGGATTTATATAACTTGGTATTGATAAACCGTTGACGTCCACGATGCCGCATATTTAGTTAACTTTGATGACTGACTTTGTAATGATTTGTGTATTTGTAAATGATGTGTTAAATGCAGGTTGATCTCCACGGCAATGTTTTTTTTACAACCAGGCATGACTACTAAATGTTCTACAGAAAAAGGGTAACTATGTTTATTGCCCTTTCTTCTCCCTCTATAAAAATACATTTTAGAATGAACTAGGTACAATTTGACTGACTCCGTAACTATGCACAAGTAGTAAAGTCACAACAAGATTACAGCATTATACATACCTACATAAACTATATTAAAGACTAAGGCCGCAGCCGCACTGGTACGGCGACAGCGACGTGACGGCGATTTTGTGAAAACAAACTCATATTAAACATATGTCGGTGGCCGCACTGCAGAAACGACAAGCAAATTTTTTCGTTCACAAAATCGCCGTCGTGACGCTGTCGCCATTCCAGTGCGGCCGCGGCCTAAGAAATTATCTAGATCGCTCCTTGAAAAGTCTTCTACCTGTCTGTGAAAATTTAGCCGTTTCAAAGATTATCCAGTACAGTATCAACAGAGAAATAAAAACGGGTGTTTGCAGAGAAATCAAAACGGGTGTTTGGGTTTTGATAATGTGCTTAAAACAATTTTAACGTATAAGGCATAATCCATAACTTTTCCATTCGCCGAAACTGGGAAACAACAATAATTCGTTTGAAAGACATTCAAAGGGAGTAAACAAACACAAATATACAACGATGACAGACTTTTGATTTAAAGTGACGAACACCGAACACGAACATAAACACAAAATAAAACAAAATCACCCGACTATATCTTAAGGCACTCCTAAAAACCGACGAAATCAAATAAAGCGATTTTCAATATCGCACTTCAACTGAAAATCGATGTGCTAATCGTGCCGACCTCCTTTGCCGTACCAATTAATGGGGACAACTTTTGTGACTTTCGTAACTTCATTAGCGAATTTGTTAGAACTTCTAATTTAGTCACTGGGTTTTAGAACTAAAGTTTCGGCTTATTGTGTCTTCTTTCGGTAGTCGAGCGGTAAAATGAATGAAATAAGTCCGATAAAGTTTACTTATTGTTATAATTGAGAAAGCGTTTTCTAGTGATCTTCCTAAATATTGATACTGAGATTATTTTGTTACTATAGGTGATCAATTTTCTATGTATATAATTGGCTTCTGGCTTCTAGGAACGGCTCTAACGACTTGGCTGAAAAGTTGTATTTAGATAATGTTTTACTTTCCAAGTTTATCTAAATAGGTTTGATAGGTACCTGAGAAAATCCGGGTACCTACTTAAATGATTATTACTTCATCTGTTTATCTGTTGATAACTGATTCAGATCGAAATCAATTATTATTGTGTCTGTCAATTGTAACAGTTGAACAGTTGGTTATAAATCTGGTGTCGTAAATGGGAATATTTACATTACCAGAAATGATTAAGAGATACGTAATTTGTTTTTTTTTTTTAAGTAAAAGTCTCATTATCTGAACTATTTCCGGCATTCAATAAACCTCCTCTTATTTATTTAGTATAAAGGTACATATTATTATTACCATGTTTAAAGGTCTCTTTCACCTCAATTTCTAATAAAAATATTAAATAAAAGTAATATAGAAAAATTTCGTGTACGTCATTTATTTTCACTTTCATGACAATTGTATTTTTAAAAACAAATATCTTTAGAACCACATACGAACTGAAAAGGCTTGGTGGGCGGTATGTTCATAGCGTGAACATACCGCCCACCAAGGACATTTATTTAAAAAATGTGTATAAAATTAGAACTCAAACAAACTCAACAGTAGATAAATAAACGGTAGTATCTAATAATAACATTAAAAAATAGTATATTATGCAATTAGTGAATAAAGGACGGATTTAAAGCGAGGGCCATAGATGAATCACGAGCTAGTTAAGGATTCTAACGATTGAATCACGACCGTAGGGAGTGATTCATGATGATTGAATCACGAGCTTAGCGAGTGATTCAAGTGTTAGAATCCTGAGCGACGCGAGCGATTCATGGCCCTCGATATAAATCCGTTTTATTCAAGAGTTGCATACTATACTTTATACCATGACTACGAGAAAAAGAAAGATTTAAGTGAAAATATACATATAATGAAGAAAAAGTAAAGTTAAATTGGCTTTGATGTAAACCAGCCGTGATTTTTTGGGTAGCAAGCTTTCCACGTTTCCACTATACCGGCCGCCCTCTCTTTCACAAACTCAGGTGTTAACACATCTTCATCACTAGAATGCATTTTTAATCGATTAGAACAACACTAAACAAACACAAAATTAAAGATTAAAGTAACACTAAACTTTGTGTTCGTACAACTTACAGTATTCAAAATAGCGCCAATTTACTAAGGACAGCAAAGAACACAAAACAGTTTTTATTCTAATGCTAAACTCCTTGTCGAAAATGTCGACCAATCAAATTGAATTTAGAACACATCAATATAGGTCGAAAACACAGATTACACTTACACTAGATACGGCAAGCCACGACCAAGCGTGCCCTGCATGTTCGACTGTTCGTACTTACTAAAAAAAGTCTGTTAGCTCAGTGACGCTTAGTGATTGAAACAATTCTGTTTACTCTGAGCACATCACTAAATGGCTGGGGTGAAGTTATCGTAGGTATAAAAAAGATGACACGTTCGGTTTTCATACAATCTAATAACGTGCCGCATCTAGCATAGGTTTTTTAAATCTGTGGTCGAATACATTGGTGTGTTCCATTTTCAAACATCAAAACAGTGAGTAAAAGTGCTTTTTATTCACTGTTTTCAGTGAATAAAATAAGCTTTTTAGAGGGGGAATGGTATAAACGTACTTATTATATGCAGAACTCGACAGTTTAACAACGATCTACGAACGTCTATAAAATTTAAGGACTTGTTTGTGTATCTCTGATCAGAACCGACCAGATCCAAGTCTTCCCCGCAAGCTCTAAACGTCACCAACCCGATTTCCTACCGCTTTCTGTTATTTTGTAATTTATTTCAGTAAATATAGGATAAATAATTCGTAAACATAATTCGAACTTGGTAAATGTTATTTAACTTTCAAGACAATACACGGTTTGTGTATTTAAATTACGCAAACGCTAGAGCTGTTTAAAGCATATTATAATAGAATGTTTACTTAGTAAGTAGTATGTAAGTATTTAAGTTAGATGAAACAACTTAGGGATATTATCCTTTGTGCCCTTTCCTTAATAAACAATAGGTACCTAGTCTACTTTATCATACAATCATACCATTTTTAACGTTTTATAATTTTACTTGTTCTTGTAATTTTTATGTCAAAAAAGCTTTAGCTAGTAGCTAGTAAGCTTTTAGTATTAAAACGTTTTTGATAATACATATATATCTATACTATATTAATACATGAAGAGAAATTTTTGTGCACCTTTTTATTAAACATATAGAAGTTTTTAATATAGAAAGCAGAAAGCCAAATTTTTTTTTTTACAATTTGACGAATTATGGCCACAGGCGATCCTCGTTAAATTAATACCCAATAAAGTACAACAAAAAAGCAGTTTACCTTTCTCCGCGTAGAATCAACCAATCTCACGCATCACTCACACACAATCTTAAACATCAGAAAACAGCGCGGTCAACAACCTCGCATAATGGCCGGAAAACTTTTTCACAGAGCATAAAAGCAAATGCAAACAAGGCACCGTTTATGCTTTCAGATGTCAACCCACAAAGGGTAATGCATTCCCCTCTTGTATGAGAATGGGGGAGCAGAAAAGGAATCGTAATGCATGCAATCTCCGTATCTGCAACAACGAAGGTATATTTTAAATGTATTTGGTTCAAGCACAATATGAGTTGGGGATTTTATTATAAAAGGCAAGAGTGCGTTGTTTGCAGAATATTGTTCTGAATAGGATAAGCTTGGAATGTATGTTATATATATTTTTGTTTGGAATATGTTAGACTAGCTTTTCTTCTTCCAAAAAAGCTCTGTCTGACTAATGGATTTGAATGAGCTAGCTAAAACGGGACCAAATTGAGAAAGAAAACTTTAATCATTCTTAAAAGTATTGATATTTGGTAGATTTTTTTCAAAGATTTACAAGCGTGAATCTCAGTTTCAGGAATGGAAAAAAAAGCTGATGGAAATATTAAATGTACCTACTTAGCACTCGAAATTGCAAATGGTCTAGAAGATAATTATATGAGGCACGCATTACACATTATTTTGTTCATAATATTAAGGAACAGAGAGTTTTATGTAAATAAAACTAGGTAAGTAGGTACTTAAAATTTTATATTTAGTATAAATAATCTTAAATTGCCCTAGACTTTCTTATTATTAGTTACCAGATGCTAATAGTAATTAATTAACACTTACTTAAACCAAAGTAGGTACAATATAAATCGTCTAACACTAGAGTTTTTAAAGTACATTTTTTAATCAAGTAGATATTCATGAGAAAGTAAAGTGAACATTAAAAAGAGCCTTCATGGAGATGAAGACAATACTGCACCCTAGTCCAAGTATCATACCACCTTTCAGACAGGTATAGGTACCAGGCATGAATCGTGAGCACAGATCGCGCATGTACACTTTCAGCCCAATAGACAATAGACAGTTGACAATACACAGTAGAGAATAGTCCAATAGACGACGAGCATCGACTGAATAATCAATCGCATGCAGCCTCGATGCCCCCTGCCTTCTTCATTAAGCCAATGAGACCGAAAAATTAATTTGTGCAAGTAAAGTTTGTGCTCAAGACTCATGCCCGCAACTATAAGTAAATTATAACATAAATACTATATTCATTAAATACTACCATACAAATACCTTTTTCATCAGATTTTAACCAAATATTGTGAGACTTCTCCTGAAGTATCCACTTCTCAATGAAAGAAAACACATTGTACATGGCTATAAAATTTGAGTTCCATGAGATCCCCTCATCAGATCCTAAATTGTTGACAATGGGACCCCCTCGAAAGTATACCCTTTTAATCAAAAAGGATTTTTTAAAATCGGTTCTCAATTGACGGAGTAATCGCTGAACCTACATAAAAAAAAAACCGACGAATTGAGAACCTCCTTCTTTTTTGAAGTCGGTTGAAAACAGGTGCATTCTGCATAATCCGATTTATACCAATCTCATCAAGTAGCTAGGTAAGAACATTCAATGAAAAATCGAAGTCAATATTTTGTGTTAGTATTAGGTACTACATAATTTCATACATATTGCTATTTAAATAATTATTCGTTATTTTAATGAGTTATTTATTAATAACTCATTAAAATAACGAATAATTATTTAGTTTAGGTTATATTTAACCTACATATAAAAAACTAAAGAGATGTTAAAAAAATACTGTAAGAAAAGATGAATGATTCAATCAGTAACAACATGTCAAAGATCTCATTTACTACCTCAGCGAGTTCATCAACTTTACAGTTTTCCTACTTTTTAATTTGTTTTATTAATTTAAACTTTATTTGAATTAATTTTAGGTACACTCTTAGAAATAACATTGTCACCACTATCATAAATAACTACCACATTATCAACGTCACTCAAATTATTACGAGCATCATTAGAAGCAACAAGATTCTCGGAATTGCCTTAGACTTCTTTAGGACAAGAATTATTAGTGTTGAAATCTTTTAATTTATTAATACTATTAGAATTAACACTATCTTCATTGGCTGCATCCACATCCTTCGTGTTTTTGTGATCACCATTACAATGTTCGCTCTTATCGTAATTATCCTTCTTTTGTCCCTTATTAGCTTTACCTGAAATACAAATAGATGTTTCGGTTTGCAAATGTATTATTAGGATACATTTTAAGGATTCTCTAAGTTTATACGAATGATTTATGATTTTGGTAGAAAAATCTCTGATAACCCTACGTTGTTAGAAGTTGCAGTGCAGAAATTTTCAAAGTTAAATATTTATTATAAGAATCCAAACTCTTTAAGCGCAGCTTTTGTATAAAAATATGAAGGCAAAAGATGCAAGAAAAAGGATGCAAGATGAGCGTTCACTAACTCATCATGTCGACTTCTAATCATGGGTCTCCCAAATACACATTATAACAAACGGTCAAGTGGGAAATTGCCATAATTACTACTCGATGGTCAGGTTGGTGATCCTATTAAGTAGGTATGTCAGACTAAACTGTACAAAATATCATGGAAAATACCAATTAAATTAAGTAAAATACCTGAGTCCAAAAGTTGTTTGAAGAGAACAGTTATTGGGGACTCCACTAGTAGAGTGAGGATAAAGGAAACCACCACAGATAACACCAAATAAGACAGGAACTTAAATGTCTGTTGAAGAAAAAAAATAAGATTTATTAATTAATTTGACATGTTTTCGATTCTGCAGTTTATTTTAGTAATAGAAGCTTCCCAGAATCTTTATTTACTATGCTGTATAGACATTAATTTTGATACAAATGTAATAAATACAGGGCTACTTTTATAAATTACTGTGGACGTGAGAACAAATATTGAGTGCGCAATAATAATATACTTGACCGACTTGATCATTAAAGGAACTTTAATTATTAAGCTTAAAAATATATATTTTGTACCAAATAATACTTACAAAACCCGCAACTGAAAAGTATATGGGAGCGACAGCAGAGCCGTTGATAGAAAACATAATAGGATAGTGGAATAAGTACATCCCATAGGAAAGGCGAGCTGGTAATCGCCATACATCAAGAGAAAGAAACCAATTAACTGGACCTGCAAAAAAATCACGGTTACTTTAGTTTTCATACACTACACAACAGACGTTATAAAAAGATCTCACCAGAATAATTATGTTCGCATGCAACTATTAACCAGCATATAGCACATGCATAACCAGGCCTCATAAATGAATTCATCAAATTGTCGACCAGCTGGTTGTCCCAGTCAAATTGCTTTATCCTGTACTTGAAGTAGAAGATTCCTCCCAATATACCAGCAGAGCATGCCCAAAAGAATATGGCAATGATCTAAAAATGAAAGATGTGCGTAGTATGAAAATCTGTCTTCTGGTTCGTACCTTTTTATGACAATAGCTCACGCCATGGGTAAATAATTAGAGAGTATTTGTTTCTGAATTCAATCCTTCTCTTTATGTTTCTGAATTCAATTTATTTCATTCGCATTGTAATAGAATACTTAATAGAATTATTTTCTGTACTTTATTTTCTAGTTAAAACTGGGTAAATGGGGTAAATAGTATTATTTTTTTAGAGCCTGAGATGGAACACGCTTAGCAAAGGCAAAAGATAGTGTATGAGAACGCCGCTGGAACGTACTCTTTGAGCGAATCTTTAGGCCGGAAAGGTCGTTGTAAAAATGTAAGAACAATAAATTATAATAATATAACTAATATTATAAATGCGAAAGTTTGTGAGGATGTATGTATGGATGGATGTTTGTTACTCTTTCACTTTTACTTTTCTTTCAAAATCTACTGAACCGATTTTGATGAAACTTTACCTACAGTAATATAGCTTATACATCAGAATAACACATAGGCTACTTTTTATCCCGAAAACGCGGGCAAAGCCGCGGGCGGAAGCTAGTAATAAATAATTGTGACACTGCCATCAAATCTTTTATTAGGTGCACAAATAATACTCGTACAATATTTGACTTACCCATGATATTTGTATTTTATTCTTTCGGTGAATATGGAGAATGTAACCGAAAACCAGCCCGACGAAGAATGGAGAAGCTCGCGCCAGAGTGTTAACGTAATATTTTAGCTGGTATTCAGACATTTGCCAAAAACGACTGAAATATCAAAATATAATCATTATTATTTTTATTGCGGAAGAAAAACGTCATCTTTTTATTCAACAAAAAAAATATGGACGTGTCCTGTCCTATCTAATCTTGCTGCAAAATGATGAAAATCAATATTTTGATCAGGCTACATAATATCTGAACAAATATCTATAAGTTTACTAATTGTGGAATTAATTGGAATCCTTAAAGTAAAGTAAAACTTTTTCATATAATTTTAGATAATATTGAATTACATAATTATACACAAAGTTGCTTACGTTGGGACAAGGGTTCCAGCTTGTAGATTTAAGTTGAAACTATAAATAGTGGATCCTACTAGCACTGCTGCGAGTCCACCTATCACACCCATCCAAGCGAGGTGTTTCTTGCCACTGAACACCCAGATGAGAACTAAAGGCGATACGACGTACAGCTGGAAATCTATAGCGACGTACCAGGAGTGATTAATACACTGAAACATGAATTAGTTTTTCTGCAATCTTGTAAAAGGGTCCCCCAAGGTAACAGCGTAGGGCCACTTATTTGAGATGAAAATGATTTTTAACCGACTTCAAAAAAGAAGTGTATGTATGTATGTATGTATGTATGTATGTTTGTATGTGCGCGATTTTCTCAAAAACTACTGATTCGATTTGGATGGGGTTTTCACTAACGTAATCTACATACTTTCAGGAAGGTTTTAGTATATAATACATTATGTAATCATTCCTATGTACAAAGTTATATGCATAAATGTACACACTCCATAGAAGATTTACTGTTGAACGAATTCGTGAAAGTAATCTAACACGGGATAAAGAACTAAAAAGGGAAAAATCAAAAACTTTTTTAACAAAAAATGACCGACTTCAAAAATCTGCATCATAAAAAATACTGCAATGTTAAAGAATTAACGACAAACCCGAATCGATTCACAAAAAAATCCACTACAAAGAAAATAATAATTTTGGTTTCGGAAGTCGGTGGCTTTGGTTTTTGTTTGCTTTTTTTACCACCGACTTCCGAAACCAAAATTATTATTTTCTTTGTAGTGGATTTTTTTGTGAATCGATTCGGGTTTGTTGTTAATTCTTTAACATTGCAGTATTTTTTATGATCCAACACAAAACAACTGGTTTATAGAGTTTTTGTAAAACATCTTTTATCTCTATTTAATCTTGCTGAGTTCAGATCATTTCCATCAAGTGTGTAATATTTATCAAAAATATTATTCAGGCCGTTTTATTTTATTTAATAAAGTGTTTGATATTCTAATTTAATAATATTTATTTAACACATAAGTTATTCTAATGTTTACTATCATTTATTAACCTACCATCTCACTAGTGTGTACAAGATTTTGTACATAAAGCAGAGTAGACCACCAATTGTTTCTACATCGTTCTGTTAAATTGATTACTTGTCTCCAGTGAGGTCCATCGATCATGCGGTTAAAGTATGAAGCTTGAAGAAGTACAGTCACTGCCAAAAGTGGCGTCAGTCGCATGAAACGACTTAAATAGAACCAATGGAGGTTCTTGAGGAATGTTACTAAAAAGAAAAAAAAAACCATTTAATATTCACCATAACGATAGGTACCTACCTACTTACTTGGTCACTACCGCCTATGGACATCGTCAATACCAAATGACCCTCCTCCCTGGGTCTAAAAACTTAAACTTAAACTGACTTACTTTGATTCATCTTCCCTGCTGTCGTATAGACCAGCAGTACGCCTCCTATCGTGAAAAACGTATCTACGGTCATTGTGGCTGCAGTTATCCATAAGGCGTTTTCGGTAAACATCCACTGAAAGTAAATACTTAATCATTACTAAATAATTATACTATAATAGTAATTTGACTTTAGCCATCCAGCGATTGCGATTGCGAATTGCGATTGGCTGAGAATATAAAATTAATAAAATAGTCTTTGCTAATAATATTTTTTGATCTGGGTCGGTGCCCGTCGGGCTTCGTCGGTCATGCTGAGAAAATCGAGCGAACGTGTGAACAAATACAGTAAATGGGGGCAATCATTATCAGCTTCCAAGATAGCCAATACAGCTCGTCCGTCATCTAATAGTATCGTCGTCAAATTCCATGTCAAGAGTAATCGTTGAAGGAGTGCTACTTTTGCCACCTGAAGAAAGTATTTAACAATCTTTTGTTAGGCGGAAACAAGTTGCGCGCATTAAACGGTTGGGTTATGCCGCTCATAATGTAGTCTTTTAGCATACCTACTCAAAGGGGTTGAAGGGGGCTTCGCTCGCTCACTGAAGCTCCCGTCAATCCCTTGGAACCTAACCTGTCCGTGTCGGGGTGCCCAAAATAATGTCAACCCTATTTTCCACTTTTGTTTCCAAAGTCAGCGCTGGAAGCCAATTCAGCAATCGTCGCTGGCAGCCAATTCGGGACATGATGCGTCACATGATCAGTAGAGTCACTTCCTAATGTCAAATTGAATAATTGAACTGAACCTACCGAATGAAGATCAGAAGGGTTCGCTGTAAAAGGTTCTGTACTGAACGAGTGTCCAACAATGACCCATATTATGGCCAAGGTCCTGATTCCATCGAGACATTGTAAATTTCCACCACCAGAACGAAATGTTGTTAGTCGTTGTCCATTTGTGTAGACAGAAAATGATCGGCACAGTGTACTCATTTGCTTGACATCTGGAAATAAAATCAAAACTATAAATCTCAACAAAAGTGACCCTTTATGGGTTCCGTATTTTCCTTTTGTGGTACGGAAGCCTAAAAAATTGCATGGGAGGGTATGATATGAAAGAACTAAGCTCATAATTGTGAATTAGCAAATAATTATGAATAACGATATAAAATAAGTTAATACTATTATTGAAAATGCACTTGATTGTATTAGAAATATCAAATAAAATATAGTTTTCAATTACCTTTCTTGAATATAAATCGATAGCAAAGATCGTAACTTGTACTAATTATAGTAATAAATCCGAGAATTGAGAATACCACGCTGAAAATAAAACAGAAAACGTTAGGATATACCTTATCAAATAATACCTTAACACTCAAATTGTTGAGGCTGATCGATGGAATTTTTCTTATCGTAATTTAGGGTAAAATCCTCTTTCTGCATTAATTTCTTCTAATTGATAAGATAACTAAGAATGAAAAATTATTTAGGTATATTATGTATATTTTTATGAATTTTAAACATGACAAAGCCACGTTTAGCTTAACTTATTATTATTTTATATATAAGAGATTTAAAAACAACTGACATGGGTGGGACTTGAATCTGCGGCCGATATACCGTGGCGTTGCTCTTACCACTGAGCTACCGTGTCACACCCACATCAGTTGAAATTTTATATCTTTTAAATTCAACTAATGCGGGGGTGACATTTTTTCATAAAATCCCATGTTGTGTATTTATTACTATTACCAAAAGATTCATCCTCCTACGATTTAATGACTAAATAGCAATACATTTTACATCTAGGTCCCAAGTCTACTATTGCGATTGTGTGTCAGAATGGCACATTATTGTCAAATAACAACAACAGTGGAAATAGTGAATAAATAAATAAAAAATAAAATAAACATAGCTGACAAAACCTAAGTCAACATTAACAATAACGATGTAAATGTGAGACAATTCTGTCAAAAAAATTTCTGACACAATTATGAAACAATAGAATAAGCAGACTTGGGGCCCGGATCTTTTAATTAATTGCTACTTACACAGTGACGTAATCAGCAGGAACCCACGGCTTATCATTAGGAAGACGACAATAGTCTTCTCTGTACTGGAAGCCTACTCTGGTGAGGTTGAAGAAGAATGAGTTTATTGCTTGCTCCGTAGTACATGGCTTCGGTACGCACACTCCCAGTCTAAATACCATCCAAATAAAAGGATTGCCTGGAATGTTCCTAAAAAAGATAAATGGATTGAGATTGATTTACTGATTACATTAATTTAAAACCTAAGGTCAAGATTGATTGATTACTTACCATGTATACTTTGGCTTAGATATGTTCCCATCTCTATCTTGCACTTGCAGTTTGACAGTGACGGAAACATTATCTAAGCCAAGCACGTGCTAAATAACGTTTATCAATCTCGACTTTAGCCTTACTAAGACATCCGTGTACCCGAAAAGTGACCTTAAATGACTTGCTTGTTTTGTTCAGTGGGTCCTTACTTCACCGGGATGCCTCGAAAACGGCGCCGGTAGCGTAAACTTGGCTACCTGTGGCAACCGAAGGTCGCCAAACAGAGCAGCCATAGAGTAGCCAAGCCATGTATCTTGATCGATATATGCTAGGACGCATGTGCGCCGAGTATGCCTTGTGCCGCTAGCCGGGGCGTCGATAGTGGCTACGCTTCCAAGTTGACGACGTGGCCAGTCCATCGCCAAGTTAGCTGCACTTCAATATGTTTTGATTGGCGACGCAGCTGGCGACGCCGCCACGGTGTCCCGGTGAGGTAGGGCCCTTACAGATAAAAAAATTTACCTGTCATGTTCAAATCCATCAAAGTTTCCACTCAAGGCTAGTAATTCACTACGCCTAAGATTATATTCCTCAATCTTGCTAATTGTTTCATTATCCAAACGCAAGAAGCTTGGATCAAATTGTGTCCCTTGCATATCTTGTGGGCGAGGCAATTCAAAAGTTTGATTGACTGGCACAAGGATTGAACAGTATTTGCCTTCAATGTGCATATCTTCTGATCGATGATTAATGCCTAAACATTGGTGGTAGTTGCCCAGGTCTACCGTGTTCGTGGTTAGTATACCTCTTGGCGTCCTCAAACCGGAATCCATAACTATAAAAAAATAAATTAAGTCATCATTGTCCCAATATGATATTAAAATGCTTTTTTTATAATTTGTTTCATGTTTTGTGCGAAACCTGTAATTATTCTTTCCACTCGACTTTATAAAATATTATAATTGCGTAGTTGCGTGTTTTTCAAAATAAAAAAATAACAAAAAAACGTGTTAAAAGCGCCTTCAAAAAGGTCACAATAATGTTGTGTGAAACAGTCTCTGAAGTCGGTGCCGAATGAAATAAAGTCAAAAATCAAAGGTTTTGACTTCCAAAACTGTTTCACACAATATTGTTGTGACTTTCTCGGAAGCCATTTTAAAATTTTTTTTTTTTTCCTTTATTTTACTGTAGGTATAGTAAAAGCTAGTTCTTTTTATTTTTTGGTTACATTTTCTTATTTGCTATTTATAAACTATTAAAACATCGCATTATACAATGAAATTTTCTTCAACTTAATATTAAAAATTATTTACTTACACTGAAGTAACAACATTCTGTTTCTTCTAATAGCTCTTATTTGACGCGCACACTCCTGCGCATCTAACGCATCCTCAAATAAACTTGTGTCAACTGCTTCATTTCGTCTTCCTTTTTCATTGAAACTATAAACAAAACTAAATGTGCTTAAAAATAAAATTAATAAAACTTTTAGTAACATTTTTAAATAGCTGGTACTATCATAATATTTTTGAGAAAGTTATGTGCTTATACTGCATCTGCTGCGCGAAGCACACAAGTGATAAAATAAGAAAATTTCTGATTGCAATTAGTTATGTATAACTTTATCTAATCATGTAACATTCATTAACATTGATTATAAATATTGATTGATTAATTGACATTTTAAATCACGTGCCAGAATTTCCGTATCCTTTATGTAGGTACTTACGATATTGTCTATCAAGCTTAGTGGTTGATTTTGACTGATACAATAATGTTATCATAAATACATAATACACGCCCAAAGTATATAAATATTTGAAATCTTTTTACGTCATCCTTTTTAGGGTCCAGTGCCAAAAAACATAATATAACATAATAGTGTATAAAAATACTCGCATGACTTATTATACCTAAAGGTGAACGCATACCTATTTGTCCGCGTCGAACGAGCCGAAACGAATTTTAGAATTCTTTATTTAAAATCCTATGAAACCTCGCCCACCAATCTCTGCCAAATTGAGTGAATCGACGGAATAATTCTGAAGGTAGGTACTTAAAAATTCCAGATGAATTTGGATGACGTCATCAGATTCGGCGCGGACAATGCGGACGAAGCTGCCGGTGCGCCCGCATTCTACTAGTTACATCACACGTGGATAATGCGCATCATGTACACTCGACATCATTGACGGTCGACCACTTTTCACCCTTATGTTCTTAGTAATAAGGGTGAAAAGTGGTCGACCGTCAATGACGTCGAGTGTACCTATCTACTTACAATTCTTTTGGCGCGGGCGTCGGTTGGTTCATCGCGGGAAAGTGTGCCAGGCCTTGAAATCCCATCTATTCGAAAAGGACGACTTGGTTCGCCTATAAGTGCGCCCAAAGGTGGTGTTTTCTATAAACTAAAAAAGAAACTTTTAGCGGGCAGTAATGAGCTTTTTTATCCTCTTTAGACATTCCAAATTCAATAAGTGCGCGGAAAAGATCTTTTCCGCACACTTATTGAATCTGACTAATAACCGATGAACTGTAGTGTTTTTGTAAGGGGGCTAAGGGGACTAAGAGGACTGGGACTAAGGGGACTATAAGGCTAAGGGGACTATGGGGACTATGGGGACTATGGTGACTAAGGGGACTAAGGGGACTATGGGGACTATGGGGACTATGGGGACAAGGGGACTATGGGGACTAAGGGGACTTTGGGGACTATGGGGAATATGATGGGGACTATGGTGGGGACTATGGACTATGATGGGGACTATGTGGACTAAGGGAACTATGGGGACTATGGTGGGGACTATGGGGACTAAGGAGACTATGGAGACTATGGTGGGGACTATGGGGACTAAGGGGACTATGATGGGGACTATGGGGACTAAGAGGACTATGGGGACGAAGGGGAATATGGAGACTAAGGGTACCATGGGGACTAAAGAGGACTAAGGGGAGCTGGGGGAAGGGCAATGGACAAAAAATGAATTCTTCAAATGACAGTGAAAAACATGAGGCGCCTTTTATTTTCTCATAGAGGGTGATGAAAAGTAGTGTATCACTTGGGTGCAAAATATATTTTTGGCTCGGGCGACGTACTTTGAAAATCTCGCTACGTACAGGATTCTACTATAAAATCCCTTACTTCGCTCTGGATTCAAAAAAGCGCCCTCGCCGTAAAAATATTATTTTGCTCCCTTATGATACAATCTACTATTTTCGGCTAGTTTGATGCGTTCGGCTCGGGAAAATGTGCGTCCACCTTTAAAGATTAGAAAAGCCTAATTCATGAATGCCTTCGATCCTGTACGGTCGTGACCATATTTTTATCTTATCTATAACTTGTTTTTGACGGACAGATGGACATGACGAAACTATAAGGGTTTCCTAGTTTTGCTACGGAACCCCTAAAACTTATTTTTAGTAGGATGCTCTTTGGAGCGAATTTGGATTTCTTGTTTGAGTTCGTGATATCCCACACTTATTAATTCCACGTTCTTGAATGTTTAATCTTATTAATCTTCTTATCTCATGCAATAAAAATAATATCTGCACTCTAATCCGCTGATTACCTATCATTATTGTCATAATTATTATGAGTTCATGCGTCACTAATTAGATTATTATCTTTTGTTGCCAACCTCTGGGAGTCTGGATGACGGTCGAGAGGTTCAGTGACTATCCAAGTGACTTGACTCCTGAGTCCTGAGTCGGTAAATCAAAACAACAACGACCTACAGTTCGGCCGCTGAGAAATGCGTTCCTGACACATGATTAATTTAGCACTAAACTATTTTAATTTATTGTAGATTGATGTTATAACAAGAATTTTACTTAAATTAGTATCCTAATAGCATATAAACGATGAAAATATTTTTAATCATAAAATATTTTCCACTTTAGGTAAAGTTTCGTCGCCCGTACAATTAAGACCTGCCAAAGAACGCATTTTCTCAGCGGCCGTACTGTACATTGTAGGTACGTATAGGTATACGTACGCTTAAATTGCTCGACATGGTGATAAATTCATCATGTCGTGCAATTTATTTGCACAGATGTTGATTAAAATTGGACCTAGGCAAAGAAAAGACGTTTTACGAAGACCCCAACGAGACGCGGGTGTGACACGGTAGCTCAGTGGTATAGAGCAAAGCCACGTTATGGCAGAAGTCGCACGGTTAGGTCTCGCGTGTGTCAGTTGTTTTCAAATCACTTTGGCTGGTTTTACAGTCACGCTGACCGTCAGCGCCGACAGTCGGCGCGTAGCTAGTCGGCGCTGACCTGTCAGCGTGAGATTAAAACGCTCAATGGCTGAAGAGGCGCGTCGGTACCGCGGACGGCCGCGCACAGCTCAGCGCTGATGCTCATCAGCGCCGACCGGTCAGCGTAACTCTGAAACGCTTCATAGTAATACATACATAATGATCTGTCGGCGCCGACGGTCAGCGTGACTCTAAAACCAGCCTTTAGGTGATTTCATAGTTGCGCTGACCAGCGCTGACCGTCAGCGCGAGCGGCCAGCGCGACTCGAAAGCCATAAAATCGTACGCGTTTCGTACGCGTCTCACTATCATCATCTGCCTAGCCTTTTCCCAAATTATATTGGGGTTGGCTTCCAGTCTTACTAGTTTCGGCTGAATATCAATATTTTACGAGGAGCGACTGCCATCTGACCTCCACAACCCAATTAATGGGTAATACCGGTATTCGAATGTTAGACCAGCTGTCAGACTTTTAGGGCTTCTGACTACCCGTAACGATTGTCAAAGATATTCCTATGACAACCGGGACCGACTGCTTAACGTGTTCTCCGAGGCACGGAGGGGTCTCGATGTGTAAAGAACGGTCACCCATCCAAGGACTGACCGCGGCAAGCGCAGCTCAACCTCGCAGATCGATCGATCAGCGCGGCTGTCATTTAGCCACGAGCCCCTCAAGCCCCTGAGTACGCGTCTCACTATGAAACGGTATAAAACACGTCTATCTTGTGGTCCGCGCCACTTACCATCCGCGTTGGCGTAAGCGCGACTGTGAAGTCACCCTTAGATATAGAATCCTAGCCCAAATAAATAACAGACAAAGTTGTAAACCCTATTTTTTGAAATATCAATTACTCACACTTCCTTCCATATACATACATGATATATGTAAATTTGTATTTAAACATATGCACACATTTACTAAAGTACAAGATACACATGATATAAACACCCGCCACAAAGGTAGATTATACCTACCACCCTCAAGAATTAAAATGTTAAATAAAAGTCCACAATACATGGCAATAAGAATATATAATAAACTACCACAAGATATAAAAAAACAGGTTTAAAAAAAACCGACTTCCAAAAACTACACTAAAAACTATGAAATAAAAATGTTAAACTTCCATAAATAAAAATCTAAATGTATATTGAAGTCGGCGGGGCCTCTTCTTCAGGTTTCTACCTCTCAGCCTTTGAACAGGAAGGACGTGCGCAGTGTGTGCAGCGAACGTGCAGCTTGCTTTGCGCCTCGACAAATTAAAATTTTCTTTCATTCCTCCTTAATCTATAATGTTGCTTATATTTATGCTAGGCCCCGCCGACTTCAATATACATTTAGATTTTTATTTATGGAAGTTTAACATTTTTATTTCATAGTTTTTAGTGTAGTTTTTGGAAGTCGGTTTTTTTTAAACCTGTTTTTATTTTTATCTTTTTAGTGTAGTGTAACCATTTTTGTTGTTGTTAATTTATTACAATAAAGTACCATTAAATCATGGACAGAGCGACTTTGATCATTTATGTACTTTTACCGAGATCGATTACTTCCACGAATTTAAATAGGTATGTACTTATATTTATAGATGTTGGTGGATGAGCGAGCGCGGCGGACAGTGTCGTCGTAAACATTCTGTGTAGCAAACAAAATGTAATGTAATTAGTATATAAGTATACCTACCTAATATTATCTGTGTTGTTCGCGATTAGTGTATAAGCAGAATGCACAGCATTCCGGACAAACATCAGTGGTTTTTGGCTTGCTGTTTTGTGTATTACCCGTTGTTTGTGTGAAAATAAATAAATAATAAAAATAAAAAATAATGAGAGCATTTCAGTAAACAAAAACCGGGCAAGAGCGTGTCGGACCACGCAGTGTAGGATTCCATAGCAAGAAGTATTTTGAATGTTCCGACCGCAAATACAAGTTTGTATTTCATAATATTATTATGAAATATTATTATTTTTACGGTTGTCAAACTCAAAATGGAAAATAGTGAATATTTCAAAAATTTTGTGACGTATCTTGTTCAAACCAATTTCAATCGAAAGTATTTATTAAATGCTATAAGCTTGATTTTTTCCAGATTTTTTGATAGCGCGGTTGGAAAATTACAGGGGGGGACACACATTGTTAACGACTTTGGGAGCTCCTAGTTCACTCAATATGCACCTAAATAAAAAAAGTATTTAGAAACCTTCATGTTATTTTCAAAGACCTATCCAACGATATCCCACATGGTGGGGTGCGCGAAAATATTATTTTTCATCCCTCAGTTTCATGTATGGGAGCCCCCCCTAATAATTTTATTTTTCGTAATTTCACTATAGGCCTTAATGGCGGCTTGTAAAAGACATCTATCTACGAAGTTTCATATAAATTGGTTATGAACTGTAGATAGTAGTAATAGCAATAGGCTCGCTCCCTAGCCTTCTATCAAATGCGACTTAAGCATAAAAAAATTGTGTGCACCTCTGTCTAACCTTGCGGGAAATATCGGCGTGATGTTATGTATGCATAATATCGAGATCGATTGCGTTCAGGAATTCATGTACCTACACAATATCACTTTTTCATCATCGTCATGATGTCATCGAGATACACCAAAAATACCGTTTATTACACCTCGTTAAAAATCTACTCAACCAAAGTTAATACAATTTATATGGGACCACCTCGCGAGCTTCTTCTACCATATGAAAAAAGAATCACGTAAATCGGCTCATAAACCACGGAGTAATCGGTGTACATACATGAAAAAAAAAAAAAAAAAAAAAAAAAAAAAAAAAAAAAAAAAAAAAAAAAACAACCGAATGCAGAACCTCCTCCTTTTTGGAAGTCGGTTAAAAAAAGAAACAAAACACATATCATTTAATAAAAAATTATCTTAGCTTATCTTATAAAAAAATGCTACTATTCCGTTGAAGAATTTTTAAATGAACCTATAAATAATAACTGAAACATAAATCTATAAATTATATATATACCTATAGATACCTAAATAAAACATGCATACATAAATTATATATGAACCATACATGGAAATTACAAATATTAACATAATTTTATCATACAGGGACATACCTACATAGCAAACTAATTTAATAGCAATGTTATTAATACGGCGATCTATTCAAAATTCAAAATAATAATTTTATATAGGATACCTACATATAACATAGTATAATACTTATCATAAAATTATGAAATTTGCGATGCCTGCAAAAGGCCGCTAAGTCGTAAGTGCCTACTTATTTATTAAGATCTTGATGTATGTAACACTTGGTTTGCAAATAAATGTTTTGATTTTGATTTTGATATTTAATAAAAATTTGATAAAATTAACATGGCTTTGCCATATTTAAATTTACATAAATATACACAATCACGTTAGTTTTAACCGGATTACGGCAAAACCAAAAGGATGGTTATGGTTCTAGCAAGCAATGTGTGTATGTGTTGACTGTAAGTTACAAACTTAGTGGAGACATAACTATAATGTCAATCATTTTACTCAAACGGAACGTGGGTTCCGTATACGCAACGAGCCTTTAACGTTCTGTGTGTATAATATTAATAATGTTTGTGTATATTGTATAAAAAATATTATACATATTTATAAATACCTAGCGCTTGATTGATCGTACATAAAACTGCACTGCATTTGTTGTAATATTTCACATTGCCATTCATTACAATTCCTTCTGCTTGCTTTCCGTACTGCACACCACAGACTACATAAACATACTAGGTACTTATCTGCACCCTGATATATTTCTGTGGCACACTCACACTACATAAACAAAATGAAAACATGATTATGACATTTTCAGTTTAATGGGATTAACAAAATTAAATTAATGCTATAACACACAATAAATTATTATATTTAGTGAGTATAAGTTAGCGGTCCTTAGTTACAATTACATTAACAAAATGTTTTCGTTCTCAATTAGAACTAAATGCACCTTTCAAATTAATGAGCGAGGTTATTTACTGGAAAAGCAAATTAAAGGTTTATAGTACAGCCGGGTGCTAAAGTTTTGGAAATGCGTAAATACTTTTTATTTTTAGGCAGCTCAAAATACGCGACAATATTTTTTGTTTTCAAAATGATTGCTGAAATTATGAATCCTTATGCAGTCGGGTGAATCAAAAGTCAAAACTCTTCTCTCCCGCCACCGAATTCATAAAAACTATACTATTTTAGTCGCGGTGATAGCTACAACAGACTAGCTTTTTCTTCAGCTGAAAGTCGTAGCAGTCTTAGCAAGCTTTCTCTGTCTGGAAGTAAACAGCAATCACCAACCCTTCTGCTAATCGTGGAGATTTGACTTACGTACTTCACGTCTCTTGAATTCAATTTGTTACCGGTATGATAAATGACGATAAAGTAAGTTTGAACTATAAACAAAATTAGATTATTTCATAACGATGGTATTAGTTTTTTATAAAGATAAATTAACAATAAACTAATCAGCATACTAATTAATCTAATTAATACAATAAATATAATAATAATATATATAATTAATACAATACCTAATTAAATTTGTATTTAGAATCATTAATAGTCAGATATCAATACTGTTGTGGTGAATCGACATATTGCGAACACAGATTTAAATCGTTAGATGCGCCCTACCGTGTCAAAATATGGTCACGATTAGTTGTTTCCTTCAATGTCAATTTTATTGACATCTGAAGTATTAAATATAGTATTGTCCCACTCACTCAAGATGTGTGA
Source organism: Thalpophila matura (assembly GCA_948465475.1). Taxonomy (NCBI): domain Eukaryota; kingdom Metazoa; phylum Arthropoda; class Insecta; order Lepidoptera; family Noctuidae; genus Thalpophila; species Thalpophila matura. Next base: position 14,364,333 of record OX419182.1, read on the forward strand.
GCTCACTCATCTCACTAAGGACACATTTTCGCGCGATGTAAGTACGGTGAGGGTGCATCTACGATTTAAATATTTGATCGCGAAGCTGGTACAGTCAGCACAATATTACTTGGTGGGCAGCATTTAGTCATGAGTTTCTCTTACTAGGTACATAAATCAAGAAATAACTGAAAAAGTATAGTTTTGTAAAATAATGAAGTTTATTGGTCATTTTTAACTGTTTTCTTAGCAATTGCACTTGCGCCAATGTCTTGGTGAGCTAACTTCATCCCAGCTTAGTTAGATCATGTGGACTGTTATAAACTTATAAGTTTCTTATGACACAACTGAAATTATAAATTGTTAAGGCGCCAGCGAACCAAGTGAGTTGTTTTTTAGCATGCAAGATGCGATCTTTTACACCTTTCGGTATTTTATTTCTACGGTTAATTATTACTTTATAATATATCGGCATAGAACGAACTTTCGAGAACAATAAATGATTATTGTTACGTGATAGGATACGTTTGTGGGGTCATATTTCGTTTTTTTATTATGTATCCCTAAAAACCGTATGCATCCTTACGAATTCATAACAATCGACATTTTCTTATTTACAAAACCGGTGCAAACAAACATTCTTAATAACACAAAAGTACGTCTAAATTGAACGAAATATTTAACGACCTCCCAAATTGTGATTTAAAACGAAAGTATTCCGTTCGCGAGCGTACTTGCGTGTTTTTACTTTCCTTTCCGTTAATTGGAAATAGGGCAACAGCGCGCAGGAAAATTAATAACTTTAATGGTCATTTTTCAATATAATTCACGTAAGTAACTGAAAACGTGTGACCCGTATTTTCTTAAGCTCTTAAATTAAATTGAACGAATCGAAAATAAACGCATCAAGAAATGTAAAAAAGATGTTAGTAGGCATCGATGTGTACTTTTGTTTACGCACGAATATAATAGCTAGGTACATTAAATATTTTTTATCAAATAAGAGTCGGCAAAGCGTAAAATTCTAACATAATAGGTAAAACCAAAGGAAATATTTATACATTGAAATGAATTACTACTCTATGCAATATGTAGTGTATGTTAATAACAGTTTAATATTCATAGGATTACCAAGTAAATATCCATCAGAATTTCATGAAAGCGATTGCAATTACATACATTATTTGCGTTGAGAACCGTCAACATGACAGTGCAGAAGTGTAATTTGGTCTTTGTATACGGAGGCAAGCATTCCTGTATCCTTATTGTGAACTTCAAGTAAGGGGACGTCCATTAATCACGTGATGTTTTTTTAGCAACTTTTTGCCCCCCCCCCTCCCCCCAGGTGATACGTGGTGAGGTTTTTAACTAACTCCTCCCCCCCTACCCAAGATCACGTGAATTTTTTTGGTACAACTTTTTCAGAATATTATCTTTAAATACAGAAAATTTTTCTTTTTTCGGTTTAGAAATCGCGCGTCCAACAAAAAACTAAATACACGTGATATCTCACTACACCCCCCTCACCCCCCTTGTGATCTTTCGTGATTTTTTCCGAACCCCCTCCCCCCCTTTCGCGTCTCACGTGATTAATGGACGGCCCCTAAAGTAAGTAGTTAAATATTAAGTATAGCTACCATAATTGTGTTGCTATCGGCAAAAATGCGAAGTAATAAAACAAATACCTAATTGATATCAAGGCTAAAATACTTGACGTAGTTGTATGTACAAACACACGTAAAAATATATAAATGTATGTTTTTGCGTGCCTTTAAGGAGTACATCTGTGTCTATCAAAATTTTCAATGTGAGCTGTTGTTCATATGCGATGAGTTACGCGAAACACGATCTCTCAAACAGCTCACTTTACCAACCTTTTTAATAGCATAATTTTATTTCACGGTGATCTGAAATATAATTTATAACGATGTAGTAATCTCCATTCGCTAGTAATGGCATCGCGGTTTAGAGGTGATGATTTTTTTGATATATGGAATGGCAACCCTGCTTTGACACTTCTTTTTTCGCGCGTTCGCGGCATCGCATGCAAAAATGGTTTCGGAAGAAAAACTATTTAGAAAATTGTGTAAATCCAGTAAAAAGTTGAAGCAGCATCATCGTAACAAATGTTGGAGTCACGACAGTGAGCGGAACCGCAGTCGCAGCCTTAATTGACGCAGTACCTACCGACCGTGAGCGGAGCCCCTTGCGTACCGATACTCCGGATAATGAAGGTAAGTCTTTTTGCAGGATTTACAGTGCAACGAAATCAAGGAACGTTCCTGGCTATGTTAACGAGCATATATACCGTGTTGGTACGAGATACTTTAAACACGAAGATCAACTTTGGTACGAGATACCAACTTTGATGTAAAACAGAATTCTGTTGTCGGTACGAGATACCGATTCTGCTGCTTGCACAGGTCATCACATGCGCATTTAACTGTACGAGATACGGTATAATGCAAGCAAAATGCTCTTGAGAAAACCTCCAAGGTTTTTCTCATATTTCAGATGAAGTCATCGGTCAGTGTGAATTCATCCCTCAAAACTTGGCCCTTGGGGATCAGACTGAGACCCAAAATGTCCAGACCCGAGAGGTTGAACAACAATTGGAACCGCCAGAAGCAGAATGAAGAGTCATTACAATTGCTGGGCCAAGAGTATGAAGTGATCAAATAAAATAAAAAAGTATTATTACCTAAATAATGATAATTGTAAATGTTGGAACTAACATATACATATAACATGATCTAAGATGGGGAGAGATGACATCCTAAAATTGCATAATTTGCCTGTAATCTGTCAACTTCTGGATGCCTACTATATGAAAAGTAGGGGCAGTGATCTCTGAAAGTGGGAAGATTAGAGACAAGTGTATTGTTTACCAGCAGAAACAAATGGGTACTGCACCAATTTGTAGACAAGACCATGTCAAACATAATTAATGACTCTATAGAAAAAACATGCTCAAATCTCAGTGGAAAAATTGAAACTAAACAAGAAGGTCACTAGTGGCCCCAGTTAGACATTTCCTAGAAATGACTCATAATACAACCAAAAATGAACTTCTCTATGGAGAGCAGCTAAGATCACAAATAATACATAGGAAACAGGAGTGTTTCATCCCAACAAATGAATCAGCACCAACCAGCCAAGCCGATGACATGAGGTGGGCCATGAAGCCAACCACAGCCTTCGCACCACAAGATGACCTACAACCCACAGCGTTCCGAGAGAACCCGGGGTGCCCACCACAAACTCAGCAGGACATAAGGTACATGCTGCCAATTTAAAACTACTTTGCTTTTTGGATGTCATTGACAAATGACCCCATTATATTGTAGTGAATTAAAGGATATTATATTCCTTTTATGTCTAATCCTCATCAAAATATAGCCCCTAAAAATAATTTATAAAATAGTAAAAATCTTTTACAGTTGGGGGCTATGACACCATGCTGTCATACAAAGAGAATACATTTCAAAGATTTTATTTGTACCTAAACCTAATGGCATACAAATATTTATACTAAATATAACATAATACATATTGGTACTAAATCATTTGAATAAGTTCATAGAAGTTAGCCATTAACCACAGAGGATAATATAAGGACTGCAATAAGGTTAATTGATCATGGTTATTGTATGTGTTACATAGATCTTATGGTAGGTATCATACCTATTAGCACATAAAGCCAATGAACATAGGGAGTACCTCCATTTTGAATTTGATGAAACTTTATATGAATTTACAGCATTACCTTAAGGGTTGTGTATGGCACCGATTGTGTTCACCAAATTATTAAAACCAGTGGTTGGTAATCTAAGAAATTTAGGCTCCCTATCTACAATCCATATTGATGATTATTGATGTATCGGCCAAACATATAATATTTTTGTTCGGAAGTGCTTGGGCTTCATTATTAATTTTGAAAAACCAACACTTTGCCTAGTAAATATTGCAAATCTCTTGGATTAGAAACCCCATGTCATTGTACCTTGAGCTACCTTTGGGAAAATGAAATATAATTATAATTCCTAAAATTACAAAATGCTAAATAAGAGAATTTGCTAAGTTACTGGGCACTTTAGTAGCAGCATGCCCAGCCACACTATATGGTATGGTATATACAAATACTTGGCATTAACTAAATCAAAAGACTAAATCATCAACTATATTATGTTAATGTCAGACCTCCAGTGGTGGACGGATAACATAACGCATAACAGCAAACATTTTAAGCCAATAAATCTCGATTCACATGTGTATCTGTATACAGATGTTTCTCTATCAGGTTGGGGGTTCATTGCAATGGTGAGAGTGTTGGAGTCCTATGGTCATAATCAAAATATCACATATACCACTGAGACCTAATGGCTGTATATTTTGGCTTAAAATGCTTTGCAAAATCAAAAAATAACTGATATTCTTCTTCGGATTGACAACACCACCACCATAACATGCATTATTAAAACGGGTACTTAGGGTTCAATTTCCACATCTCAATAATGTTAGTAGAAAAATATGGGATTGGTGCAAAGCTATAAATGTTCATATCAATTCAGGCATCTTACATAAAATCTAAAGATAATTTTGCAGATGAGGAATAAAGAAATTTGACTAACATTGACTCTGAGTGGGGATTATTAATAGAATATGCATTCAATCAAATTGAGAGAAGGTTAGGCAAGCCAAGTACCTACCTATTGATTTATTTGCTACCAGGATTAACGCAAAATGCTAAAACATACCTGTGTATCATGACATAGAGACCTATATGTATATGCATTTCAAATAGATCCCTTTACACTACACTGTAGCAACTAGATAGATAGATAGATAGAATATACTAGGTACTTCTTTTAGGCATTTCCACCCTTTGCGTTAATTACAAAATGTCTAAAAAATAAAAAACGACAAAGCTAAGGAGACTTCCCTGTGGACTTGTCAGCCATAGTACCTATGGTGCTTTTCAGCCATGGTACCCCATTGGCAAAAATGTTGATGGGTACAAACCAGCAATATTTCAACCTGCCGGTTAATTGTTCTACCTACTAACTACAATTGTTACTATGCCCTTCCAGTACAGAACACCCATTGAGCAGTTCACTTACTCTGGCAGTGAACATCTTCTGCGGGAAACATTCAGATGCAGAGGTTTGCCAGAAGGCTCACAAAATATTATGTTATCATCTTTTTTCACCAGGTATGTTAAAGCAATACAACACAACATGCAAGAGCTGGTAGTCATTCTGCAAACCCCACGGGATAGAAATCTATACAGATTCAATACCGGATGTAATAAATTAACTCAATGAAATAATAAAAGAAATCTAGCCTACGGCTCGTTAAATTCTGCTAGATCGGCACTCTCCCTTCTGAATAAATGAAGAGTTTGGTAGTGACGATCACAGGCATAAAGCTTTTCTTTAAAGGCCTTTATAGAATTAAACCCACTTTGTAAGTATGTTAATACTTGGGATCCTTCGATAGTGCTAAGATTCCTGACAAATTAGGCCGTTAATAAGGATTTAAATTTAGGAAAATTAAGTAAAAAGCTTGTCACTTAATTAGCTCTTGCTACTGCTCAAAGGGTGCAGACTTTGTCGGTAATTAAAATAGAAGATACATCCATGTATCAAAACATTATACATATAGGTACCTACATAAAAATTTCTGATCTTATAAAAATATCAACTTCATCACTTAAATTACCATTTTGTGACCAAAACCCCGTAGTTTATCCAGCTAGAGCTTTAAAACAAACATTGGGCAAACATCAACTATTAGGAATGGTGAAAAATAGGTATTTGCTATTAACTAGTAGACAAATTAATAAGATCCAAACAAACAATTAGAAAGTGGATTAAATCAGTCATGAACATGAAGGAAAGCGGAGTCAACACAAAAATATTCACCAATAATATTCACAAATATTAATTAATAAATTAAATATTTACCATTAGGAAAATGGCAGGTTGGTCGGACACCTGTCTCACGTTTGCGAAATTTCGTGATGTACCAGTTAATTGCTCCACATGTAATGTTCCACATGACAGCTTTATTAATGCTGTCTTTACTTCCAACATAAAGATATACCTACCTAGCTTTTTGCGTTCACATAAAATAAATATAGGTATAACGTTTATGTTTACCTAACGTTCAAAGGTTTATTGTTAATTATATTTTCAAATATTTAAAAATAGTGTTATGGTTTAGTTATTATGACAACGGTAATTGGCCAATTATTATTTATAAGTACTTTGTCTAATAAATTTTACCAAAGTATTTAATTAAGTTATTATGATACAAGATTCATAAAAATATCAAGAAGAAATATATAAAATATTATTTATTTTGAATAATAATTATTTCTAAGCTAAGCTACCTAATGGAGCTTTTCTTTTGAAAGTTTATGTAATTATTGTGGAATGTTTTAAGTTATTTGCTATTTGATAAATACTGATTAAGTATATAAACTAAATTCAGCAGAAGTGCTAATAATATTATGAGCACTTAAGCAAATACTCAAACCTCAAATAAAAGTTGCTTCTTATAAAGCTGTTTTCTCCTTTTAGTCAAAATAATACTAGCCCATGTCGACTTAATACTCTAAACAGCTACATCGTTATAAATTATATTTCAGATCACCGTGAAATAAAATTGAATAATCAGACGAACTTACCTTAAGTGAAGTCCGATTATAATTTTATGAACGGTGATCTGAAATATAATTACCCACCCAGCCCATCCTGTATTGGAATAACAGTCCCTTGTCGAATGGGCCAACAAAGCAACGCTATCTCTAAAAAAGTGTCAAAGCAGGGTTGCCATTCCATATATCAAAAAAATCATCACCTCTAAACCGCGATGCCATTACTAGCGAATGGAGATTACTACATCGTTATAAATTATATTTCAGATCACCGTTCATAAAATTATAATCGGACTTCACTTAAGGTAAGTTCGTCTGATTATTCAATTATGTATATTATCAGTACCTACTTAAGTAGGTACTGTTTTTTAGGATTATACCCTTTATCCATTATCTCGTAACACTTTTATTTAAAACAAGCTTTGGATTCGCAGAAATATAATCATAAGGTTTTTCTCAGAAAAATATCGTAAATGGCTGCGTTTTTACCAGAAAATATTCTACTACTTATACCAGCTTTAAGAATGAGTATAAAAATTTTGAATGATTAAAAATCAATAATCTATTAATTATGGTCGACTCCACACGGGACCAGAGAGCTGGCCTTTTTTTAGCCCAAAGAATTAGCATTGCCATCCAGCGTGGCAATGCCGCCAGTCTTTTGGGCACTTTTCCCGCTGACAGCGATGCGGACGAATTTTTTGATGCCCTATGAGCTCTTTTTTATTTAATTTTTTTTACCTACTTGTACATAGTATAAATAATTTAAGTTTCTTTTAGTTACCTATGTAAGTATTATAAATAAATGACGTAATTTTGTTAGATCTATTAATTTTAATTTATTTGCTATGCAGTACAAAATATTAAATATGAAGAACTAGAATCACAATTCATGAATTAAAAACCAGAAATAATATTATCATTTCAATTTTAAATGCCACGAAATATTAAGTTCACTTTAAAATTGTGTGCACCGGACTTTTTAAACCACAGTTGACTCTCATGTTGGCAACCCTACTCGTAGATCAGGGCTGCCACAAGCACGTCCCGGCGTCCTGTAGGGCTGTACAAGTAATTACCGCGGCCCGAGCTGACTGATGATGATGGCACTCGGAACACTCCGCGGTGCCTCAGATAAACAACTGTAGTCCTTTTTGTACGAAAAAATATGCTGAGTTTCATTTAGTTGGCGCTCGGAATTTTAAGTAAGGTTTTTTTCAGACTTATAGTAATTATACTATTGCGAGTGATAACTCTGTGCTTATCAGTGGTAGTGGTGGGAAAAAGAGTTTGTATTATTATAATATTCAATACTTGAATTTACTACGTAATTTTGTTTTATTTATTAATCGTACAGATGTGTATGTCTAAGGCTCGAGGTGATTGAGCATCGTTCTGTAATACGAGCCTAATTTTTGTAAATAAGCCAGTAGTCGTAAAGTTGGTATTTTAATTTACATGTGACATAAACTTGGGATGTAACTGTGAAACGTAATTATATTTAGTAATTAAAGTCTGTATGAGCGTACCTTACGGTCGCACGTACTAAACCACTAAATTGAGATTTGGGTCACACCTATAGATGCAAAGCGTACATGACGTGTGTTGTTTCACGTAGAAAATTGTTGTTTTTAACTACTGATAAAGTTTTGACGATTTTTTGTAGCTTACAAGATGTTGTTTTTAGATTAAGTTTCATACTTCTTTTGCTGGTTGGAAAATAAGTTTTTTTTTGTTGCTGTGTTTTCCTGGAAGTAAAGCCTCGACTATTAGACAACATACAAAAAAAATCGCTTTCTTGGGTGCCATTATTATAAATTTTCTAGGGTCGAGTATTTGTCAATCATACAGGGAGTTACGGGGGAGCTTATTTCCCGGACTGCATGGGAGTCATTAGATTCGGTCATTAGATATGTCATAAATTTTGATATTTCCTTGAGAATACTTTACTTTAGGATACTTTACTTTGCGACTTTACAATTATTCATTGCCCATGCAATGAATAATTGTAAAGTCGCAAAGTAAAGTAAACACTGTGGCATACCTTATCGTCTACTTTGTTGGTCTTGTGGGCGCAAATAAGACTGCTGAGCGAGAGGTCCTGGGTTCGATCGCCAAACCAGGCAAAATGTCATTAGGTTCTTCGATTAGGAAGTTCTCAGTAGCATCCCAGAGACGTTGGTGTACTATAACTCTGCCTAGCCCCAGTGAATATAGGCGTGATATTATGTTAGCTCTATCCCTTTTTGGCGTACGGCCCCTCAGACTTGATTAGGGTGTCAGAAACTGGAATATTCTCGGAGAACAGAGGTTATTTATCTAGTAAGTGTTATGTAATATTGTGTTCGTTTTCCTTATCAAATGAACGGCCCTTCAGGCGGTTCCGTACACAGCCCATTGACTGCGCAGCATGGCTCAAGATCGAATTAAAGGTATATATATATTTTTTTTGCTAAATGAAGCATGGATGTTTTCTTTTTGTTTTTTTTTTTATACGACGATGGTGGCAAATAGGCATGCGGCCTGTCTGATGATAAGCGGCCGCCCGTAGCTTATAAAATGCTTGTAATACCGAGTAGGTATCACATGCACATTGCCGACCCTTTAAAATGGATAGGATTCGCTGTGCCGACAGCTGACCCAAGAGCTCTGGCGTTCTTACAAGAACACGACACTACCGAACAGTAGCGTTATTTGGCTGTGGTATTCTCTAAAGTGGAGTGTACTTCCCCAGTCGGGCTGTTCTAGATTTGAATTCTAAAGATCTTCTGTTTGTACGGTAAAGAAAAAATGGGGTGAATTGAAACTATGTCCACCTTGGGCAGTCCATCCCGCTGCTACTTTGCTTACTGGTAATATTTACTACGATTATCAGCTATTCTTTTTTATATATCTCTATTTACATAATTCGCGCATATACAAGAGAAGTAAAATGTAAAAATCATTCCATCCATATAAAGGCAACCCTTACAATGAAAATAGCTTAATTCCTAAACGAGAATTAAACCTTTGAATCATTAATCTACAAATGAAAACCGGATGAGTGGAGCGGAAGAAAAAACGGACGAAAATCGCGATAGTGATTTGTTTGTTCCCGGATTGCGTAGTAGTCATTAATTGAATCTAGTGTTGCCCAAATGCAAGACCGAGACGAGTCTAAACCCGTCTTTGGTCTCGGTATTGCGTCAATACCCATAGTCGCTGGTCTTAGTTTTAGTATTGTACATTAATTCTTGGTCTTGGTCTTAGTCTTGCTGTAATTAGGTGGTCTTGATCTTGCGAAAATGCTTTTGCAAGACCGATTTTGGGCAACACTAATTGAATCGTTTTACGTGGAAATTTGTGTTAATTAAACGGATTTCTATAGTAGCTGTATCAGTAATGTTTCGGCTATATGTAGACAAAGCCGTTTTTCGTTTGTGTAGCAACCGAGGTGGATTGAATTAAAGCGGTAACAGAATAATAACACGTTATGCCACGCGACGTCGACGTAGCGTGCTCATTGGAAACTTTTCATGTCGAGAAGCCACGTTTCGTCATTTGGTCAATGAACACGTAGAGTGTTGAAAACGTGCCGTGGCCTTTCGAGTGGAGACATGCCCGCGCTAGGGCACATGATATCGGTATGGTAACGACTAATACCAGCAACTTTTTTAACCGACTTCAAAAACGGAGAGATTCTCAATTTGGTGGGAGGTTTTTGAACTAGCTCCAATATACGGCATTCAATTCACTTAGCCTCCCGTAAAGTGTACCATGCAAAAACTCTTATCTTGTATGTTTATCGTATGTCGTTCATGCTTGCGTCTCTTTTTTTTAAAGTAAACTTTATACTATCTCTTTCCCTCTATTATGTGGCCAGAATTGGTTTAGTGCATTATTATAGTCTATAGGATGTATGGTCGTTGGCGATGATTTCAGAAACATACCTAAGTCGCGTAATAATTATTATCACTTTTAAAAGGCAAATATTTAAATTACGAAGTTATTAGTAGGTACCTATATATGAAATTCGGCTTACCAGATAATGAAGACGTAATAATAATTATTAATATTTTTAGATATATATTTACTGAAATTATAATAAAAATAAATAAAAAAACGTAAATAGGTAATTATTTTGGGAGTACAGAAAAATCACTTTAGGCTCTGCTGCTTAACCTCAGAGCATAGAAACAAGGGAGATGTGCCAAGGCGCTATTGAGCTTGATACTTTAATTTTCCCACATTGGGCGTAGTACAAAAGTACACGCTGGCGACGAACCGAACACGATCGATGATATAAATACAGTGTTTTAGTTTAGTGCTAGTTTTGAGTGACGATTAACAGTGTTAGATTGAGGTTGTGCGGAATTTTTAATGTGTGCGACATCTTTATATTCACGAGGGGCGCTTGTAATTGTGTTGAAAAATGTACTAAAAGTGGCGACAGTAATTGTTCCCGTTTTAATTTGCTATGATGGCATATCTCCTTGTTTCTATAATTTAAGTGCTTAACTAATTGAAAACAAAAGAAAAAGCGTTTAAACAAAAGCTTAGTTCCAAAGAGGTTTTAAAAACATGTTCGGCTTTGTTATTTGAATAATAAATTTATCATAATGTATACCAGCCAGCATTGATTTAAAGGTACAATTTAAAATTGGAATAAACAAACTAGAGTTTTCAATTATTCCGCCATTTATTTTGACGCTACGTTCAAAGAGAAATTATTAGGTATAACAATGTGACAAATTCAGTACATTTTAATTTAGTTTCATAAATTACCGCCTGCAAAGATACACTGGGCACGCCGTAGTGAAAACGTGACTTATCACAATCGGAGAACTCTCAATATGAACGCCATAATTTCTCGGAGGTTTCAACTTTCAATACGTATAATGTCAAAGGAAAACGAAAAAAACTGCTATAAGAGTCGTTGAACGGAGTTGAACCTCATTCAGATTGTTTCTGTGGAGTGATTATTATGTCCTCTTCACATAGGGTACTGAAATTTTCAAAATGGCTATTTAATCAAAATGTTGATAGTTAAACCGGACCGAGATCTGGCCCGAGATCGGCCCGAGATCTGGCCTGAGATCGGCCCGAGATCTGGCCCGAGATCGGCCCGAGATCTGGCCCGACCATCAAAAAGGTTTTAGGATGATGTCAACTAGAAATATTTGGTCAAAGATGTATGCTATTTTGACTACTGTTATTAAGTAATTAAATATAGTTTTATATGCAGTAGTCTGCCCAGTGCTGCAGCTTCAAAAAGGACTATTTGTTTTGACTTGATTAGGGAAAAAAATTGAAAACCTACGAAGGTTTCCGTACGGTAACTGTAGGTATATACCTTTCTATTCAATGTGTACTTTCTTGTCACCGTTTAGCAGCTCTTCTTCTTCTTCTTAATCGCTCTCTCACTGCTGAGAATCGTGACTCCGTTTAAAGCTTTCAACGGTTTTTCTCCATCTGTTACGATCGATAGCCTGGTGGAGTGCGGCGCTTATAGGTATCTCCAGTTGATCGGATATTTGATCAGACCACCGTTTTGGGCTTCGGCCGCTAGGTTTTTAGCCCTCTATTTTTCCTGTCACTATTAGACTTCCATAATTATCGGTACCTCTGCGGGCAATATGGCCGAAATATCTTGCAATACGCTGCAGGCAGGTCGAAGGCAGTTGTTGGTGCTTTCTCTAGTTTGAGTTGTTTGAGGATCGAGAGATTAGTGCGGTGGGCTGTCCATGGTATCCTCAATAGAGGCGCCAGCACACCACTGATTTGCTTAGAGAGCGACGCTATTAGTCCTTAGAGTCGGATAAGGAAAGTTCCTTTTGTTAGTAGCGCGACTAACGTTTCATATAAACTCGTATTTTTTTATCTTCACTGCTCTTATCTTAGACACATTATTATTATAGTGATGCTAGACTTTAATGTGAAATCATTTTACCCACATCAAAACAGGAAAATTCTTTATTCGACCCATATGACTAGTGACATGTCAAATGAAAGGGCTGGATCTGCACATTTCAAAATACATTTTTGTTTTCTTATATGTCTTATAGTTTTCGATATATGATGAAAAATGACTGAAAAAATACCATCCCCCCCCCCCTTATCTCCGAAGTTTTCGGAGCGAAAAATCTGAAATAATTAGAGTTGTCATCAAAATTCCTTCACATACAAACTTAGTTATGCGGTCCGGTTTTTTTCACTTTATACGTCCAAATATGATACGAAACCCTCGGTGCGTGAGTACCACTCGCACTTGGCCGGTTTTTATATAATTATTAGCACTTTGCCCGCGACTTCATCCGTGTGACCCACAGGAACTGTGCATTTTTCGGGATAAAAAGTAGGCTATGTTACTCAGTGATAATGTAGCTTTCTACTGGTGAAATAATTTTTAAAATCGGTCCAATAGTTTTGGACCGTCGCGCTCGTCGCGCTGATCGATCGATCTGCGAGGTTAAGCTGCGCTTGCCGCGGTCAGTCCTTGGATGGGTGACCGTTATTTACACATCGAGCCCCTCCGTGCCTCGGAGAGCACGTTAAACAGTCGGTCCCGGTTGTCATAAGAATATCTTTGACAGTCGTTACGGGTAGTCAGGAGCCCAAAAGTCTGACAAACTGGTCTAACATTCGAATATAGTCATAGTATGTTCTCAATTAATAAAGGACTTTTAAATAATAACGGTATGAGAAATATATTTAAAAATTTAAATATCCTATTAAAAAACAATAAGATACACACTAAACAAAATAATATGAATATAATATCTGAAGATGATATAAATAAAAATATTTTTTTTCGAGAATAAATTAAAATATAAACTTTTTCACCAAAATATTGCGGGGATTTTAAGTAAGAAAGAGATATTCGAATTAACTATTCAAGACTTAGAAAATAAATACGGTCAAATCGACATGATTTGTCTTACAGAAACTTTTATGAAAAAAGGAACAGAAAGTAATCTTACGATTGCAAATTATAGAGTAGCAGCATCATATTCTAGAGCTGATCAACGCAGAGGCGGCTCTTGCATTCTTATAAGAAAACATCTAGATTTCAAACCAGTATTTAATCTCATAGACCCTATACCGTTTCACTTTGAATACTGTTGCACAGAAATAGTCCAGCTCAAACTTTATATTGTTTGCATCTATAGAATACCTAACGTCAATGCAACTATTTTCTTACAAAATCTAAGTATACTCTTAAATAAACTAACAAAAAAGTCTAAACACATTATATTGTGTGGAGATTGGAATATTGATTTACTAAAACCAAACAACTGCTTTACCAAGGAATTACACTCTATACTTAAAAACTACAATATTACTAACCATATAACTACAGCGACAAGAAAAGAGGCTTGCTTAGATCTAATAAGTAGTAATATTTCCAATGTCACATCAGAAACTCATTTTTTAGCACTATCTGATCATGAAACTGGTCAAACCATTCATTTCAAATCACTAATTGTAGTAACGAAGCTAAGCCTAAACAATTTTGGTTTGAAAAATGTAGAGACTTTAGCACCGAGAATACAAATAAATTTATATCTTGCATGGAAGCCCTCTCATTCAATGATATTTATGAGTGTATTGATGTTGATGAAGCATTTAATCTTCTACATGATACTATATCATTATTTTATAATCTATGCTTTCCTATCATAAATGTTAAAAAAATTAATAAACCAATTAAAACTAAATGGATGACGAAAGGCTTAAAAAAATCATGCCAAAATAAAAGAAATCTCTATTTAAAATACCTCAAGTCATCAGAGAACAAACACGCTGATCTCAAGCACTACAATGTATACAAAACTATTCTAAAAAAATGTACACTTCAAGCTCATCAAATACAAAACACAAGATACATTGTTAAATCAAAAAATACTTGTAAAGCTGCTTGGAAAATTATAAAAGCCAATTCTAAAAGTGATATTACAACTACAGATATTAAACGCATAAAAATAAATAATAAAGATTTAAATAAACCTGAGGATATAACAGATAGTTTTAATAATTATTTCATAAATTTAACAAAAAGTCAAAATACACCTAATAGTAATAACATATTTCTTAAAAATATTCCAAACAATCCAAATACCATTTTTTTAAATCCAGTTGACAATATAGAAAAACATAAAATAATAAATTCACTCAATAACACAAACTCTACAGGGTATGATAACATCGATACGAAAATAATAAATAATGTGCCAAAAGTTTATCTGGCCCTATAAGCCACGTAATAAATTTGTCTTACTTTTGTGGCAAATTTCCATCACGATTAAAATACTCTATTGTAAAACCTATTTTCAAAAAAGGCGAAAAAACAGAAATGAATAACTACCGTCCTATAACTCTAATTCCAATTATATCAAAAATATTTGAAAAATCACTACACAGTATATTATATAGCTTCTTAGTAAAACATAATATCTTAAAGTCTGAACAATTTGGCTTTAGAAAGAACTTTTCTACTACATTAGCTTGCTTTAACCTTGTTAAAATAATAACGGAGTATCTAGATATGAAAATCCCGATTGTAGCAATTTTTTTAGACATGTCGAAAGCGTTTGACTTTGTGTCACACAAGTTACTATTACAAAAGTTGGATAAGTATGGCATAAGAGGAAATGCTCTCAACTGGATAGAGAGTTACCTCTCTCACCGCTATCAATGTGTCGAAGTTCCAAATCTAATTGGACACTACAAAACTTCTTACCGTTCTCAATACATTTTGAACGAACACGGTGTACCACAGGGGAGTATTCTAGGGCCATTATTATTCCTGATCTATATCAATGACTTACCAGAATCAACTAATTACAAATGTGTCTTATATGCTGATGACACTACACTGCTGATTCAATGTAACAATAAAAATACTTACGAAAACGATATTAACAATACTATAAATAATGTAACTACATGGCTAAATAATAATAACTTAAATATAAACATAAATAAAACAAATATTATACAATTTCAAACTTATAACAGCAAACAAATATCTCTAAACATTACTCAAAAAAATAAAACCCTAGAAAGAGTAGAGTCAACTACTTTCCTTAGTCTAATTATAGACAAACATTGCAGCTGGAAACAGCACATAGATAAAGTTTGCTCTAAACTAGATAGCTACGTTTATGTCCTAAACAGACTTAGACAAGTAGCTACACCCAATGCTACTCGATGTGCATACCACGGTTATGCTAACTCAGTTTTACGTTATGGAATAGTCATATGGGGAAATTCTGTGGATTTAATCAGAGCCTTCAGAGTACAGAAAAAGTGCGTGCGAGCAATAAGTGGTGCAGATTATTTAGATAGCTGTGTACCTTTATTTAAAAAGCACCGCATCCTACCACTACCCTGCCTATATATTTATGAAATTTCTATTTTTGTATACAAAAACCCCGATCTCTTTGTAAAAAATATTATTGTTACTAATAGAAATAGTAGATTCCCTAATAAATTATCTATACCAAATCAACGTACAACATTATACACGGCGAAATTTTAGCGGTTGTTTTACCGTAGCGAAATGATTTTGTCTTGGCAGTACATTCGATTGCTATATCAAAAAAAAATTAGAATCAAAAAATGGCAGAATGGTGTGATGAGAATGATGTGAAAAACAAAATCTCAAACCAATAGTAGGTAACGATAGCTACGCAAGCGCGGCGACGACGCGAGCGGCCGCGGCTGAGCGGGGCGCGCCCGCGCGGTCATTGCCCTCCGTGTTTATCAATCAGCTGATAACTATTCCCGAGTTATTGATAGACAAATTATTGAACACGTGAACACGAAACTACAAAACAAGATTACTAGGTAGGTAGGCACCTATCTTAGAAAACGATATTTTCTGAATTAGATAGGTACCTATTAAAGTATTTAAGGCGTAGGTATTCAAAAAAATGGAATAAACTTATTTACAATGATTTTAATTACTTACCTACTTTTAAATGTTCGGTATTTAATACAAAGGTACAAGTACAGGTACTTACGCTTAGGCCCGGTAACGGAGTAATTTTTCGAATTGCAAGCCACTGCGTTCCATACACAATAACACAATCGAGCACGTTTTATTTGATTAACTTTACGAAAATGATAGGTAGGTACTTAAGCAGTCTTTCATTGTTGAGCACTTTCCAAACGTAGTATTGACTTACGTCAAACCCAGCCATCACAGCCATACACATAGGTAGGTACTTCGACGAGGATCCCGTTTGAAGTACCTACTTGTGGATTTCCTCGCTGAACTCGCGCAAATGAACGGCTGATCGACCTCTGGTACATACACTGTAACTCCCCATGATCGAGTAGCACTGTGTCGCCGCTACGATCGTCCGGGCCTGCGGGACTTGGGGCTTCAGAACACCGCGAATATTGAGCGACTCCAAGTGTTGTTGAGTCATAATTCACCCTAGCGTAGTTGCACCATAGCGAGGTACTCTAAATTGGAGAAACTGTAATGACGATCCATTATTTCAATGTTATCTCACTTCACTACGCGTAGGTACCTACGACATCGCGTGATGTTCGCGGCATCAACTTCGCGGCGCAACTGACCCGCTGGCCGCTGAGTGCGCGCGTCTTTTGTTTTAATTATACGACTCGCTAAAGGAGTGCGGGGCAGGGGGGGGCGTTCATCGGTAGGCACTCGCTACAGGCGATCAGGCTAGTTTATGCCGTATCACCATGCACGAGAGCTTATTTTGCTCTGCACATTTGTGAGGCGGCATTCGTTTGGTGATCTTTGTCGGCACCGCGTGAGCGACGGCGTGCTCTTTGACTAGATAATGATACCTACGTTAGATCTAGTGAGTTACTATTGTTTTTCACGCTTTCGAGTCTATGAATATTTTTTTTGATTATTTGAAAAAAAAAAACATATTATTTTTTAAATTGAACTCTATGTTTCGATAGTACTACTGATGGCAAATCGTTCTGCTGCCGGAGAACAACCACTTACATTTCACCGTGTATAGTAAAAATTCATTTTGTATGGCTATCAGAATTTATAATAAGTTACCAGACAAAGTAAAAACTCTTAATTTAAATTTATTTAAAAGAAAATTATTTGATTTCCTAATTAATAAGTGTTACTATTCTATTAATGACTTTCTCGAGGATAAAAACATTGTTATAGCATAAGAGACATTAAGATATTATGTTAATAAGTTAACCACAAAAATATTTGTACACCGATTCGGTAGAATATATGATACTATATAATAATACTGTTAATACCTGTTATACTATATTCTAACAAATAAATTTTCTCTTTCTCTTTCTTTCATACCGGTATTCTCCAATACTTGGGTTGTGGAAGTCAGATGGCAGTCGCTCCATGTAAAATATTGATATACAGCCGCAACCAGTTAGACTGGAAGCCGATCCCAATCATGTTTGGGAAAAGGCTAGGCGGATGATGATGGTGGTCGACATGATAAATTATGTAATTTGCAACAGACCTGCCTGAAGCAGCCGCAAAAAAGCGGTTTTAAATGGAGTGCCAACCGAATACGGTTCCAAAACGGAAAATATCTGTGGGTATCCCGGAGATAAGTGTATCGTATTGGCTTTTATTTTTTTTAAAGGCGATAAAAATATTTTGTAGTGTTTTAATATATATTTTGCTGTTCATGTTTCTGCCAAGTATTTTCTTCCAAGAAATAGCCGGTATTACAAAAACAAGACATAGGACTTTTTTTGTAATACAGGTATCAGGTATTTATGAAACAAGACGAAGCTAACTTTTATGTAATCAAACTTGTAAGCTAAGTAGTAACTTTTCTGTGAGTGATTGTTAATCATTCCAACGGCTTTTTAATCGGCTCTGGGGCCTATTTGATGTAACCACTCTACAAGTCTTCACTCTGCACTCTACTCTTCACTTTTCAAATATTGCAGAGTGTGGAGCGAAAGTGTTCAAAATTTCAATTTTTAGTCTGCAAAATGTGTGTACATAAAACATGATTCCGTTGAAGAGTTCGGAATTTGGAGTGCAGACTTGCAGAGTAGTTACATCAAATAAGCCCCTGGAGTCTTATCACTGTCGTCACTCAACATTTTTATAATGGACCCACAGGAATGTACGTTTATTCGGAATAAAAAATAACCTATAGCACTCTGGGATAATGTAGCTTTCTATTAGTGAAAGAATTTTCAGAATCAGATCAGTAGTAGATTCCGTTTTACATATATGTCATTCATACTTAATCGTCTATTCAAAATATGTAAATACAGTGAATAAACGAATAGGTATTACTGTGCATAGTACAAGCTGATCGTTAACCTGATGATAAATGATTGAATTGAATTGATCTACAAAGAAAATAAATCTTAGTTAATCAAAAATATTGTATCCACATTACACGTATAAAATGTAATATCATCCAGAAAAAAAAACAAAATTAATATGCAGATGAAGAAAAGTAAATGTTGAAGTTTTATTAATGCAATACAATAGTAATTTTTATCAAAATACAATTAATATGAAACGTTTCTTAATATGTAACATTTTATAAGACGTTACGCTTACAATTCGTTACGAGTATCAGTTTTATTTTTTTCATGATACGTTCTAAATTCAACCAGCGCTTTTAAGACGTCTTCAGCATACATATCAGGGCATTCAAATGCCAAGAAGTGACCACAAGTTGGAAGCGTAGACGCACGAAGCAGGTTTGAGAATTTAAACTTCAGCATGGCTGGTGAATGGTAGAAGATTACTTCATCTTTGGCGTGAATGGTGCATGTTGGTACTGTAGTAGCAACCCTAGAAAGAGATAAAACCTTCATCAACTTCAATATTAAAAACTGGATAATTGCGAGTGGGACTCGCGCTCTGAGGGTTCCATAGAAAAGGTTGTTGTTATCGCAAAAAAATACTTATTATGTGATATAAAAAAGTATATTTATGTATTTTTTTCTTTACTTGGACTGTGAGACCTTGTTTCTTGTCTAATTTCATGATTCTAGGTCAACGGGAAGTACCCTATAGGCTTAAATTTATTTACGAGTCCCAAAATATGTATTTTTGTTGCGATGACTTAGAAACTTGATTTTTTTACAGCCCTCACACTACAGACCTAAATATTTGATATTAATTTTAACTTGATATATAATATCCACGCATTCCTGGGAAAAAGAATTTTGACAGACGGACAGATGGATTTATTGTTTTTTTTTTCAATTAAAATGTTTATCTTTTTGTGCTTACGTCTCTATTCCCATTTGCATGGTCCTCAAATTAAAGGACTCGCTATAAAGTCTGGCGGCTGTGGTGAATTTATTATCCGTCCAGTAAAACATCGTGTTATCAATGAGCGACTCAGGTGTGTATATCTCGTGTAGGCCTCCATCATCCCTGAACTTATAAGATTTTCGAGTTGAAAAAGAAACTCCTTGCATCAGCCAAGCGAAAAGACCCATTGGAGAGTCGGACAAGCCAATACCTGAAAACAGAAATTACCCTTATATAATCACAAATGATAATGATAAATATTTATTAAAAAAATATAGTAAAAAAGTTAGAGCCTAGATTTAAATAAAAGGTAGGTATACATTTTATTTAAACAGTGGAACAGTTACAGGTTGATATTGTTGGCTTAAACTATAATCAGCAGAGAGCCGCTAGTTTTGTCGAGACGTCTAGTAGCCCGTTCCCAGTATCGAACTACGTATCCCAAACATAATAAGTATCGGTTAATTAATTCAGTTTAAAAATTAAGATAAACTTTAGAAATAAGGATGTACAAACCAAGTGTATCTGGTTTGGTAGAGTGCTCATGCAAGTATCCAGTTTCTTGCAACAGATACAGAAGAGTATTAGAGAGTGGATACATCCTCTCAGCCAGAGATTCGTCAACGACCAACGATTGTAGCTGAGGACTTATTGAACCCATCAGATAGGTAGCCAATGAACCTGGCGCTAAGGTTAACGGGAAGTTTGTGTGGTATCCAAGTACCTCCTGAAAATAGAATGCGTTTGTTAACTATAAAACTAAAAGTCAGGATGTCACAACAAACATTTCAAAAATACATTTATTTAGTAGTAGAGCTCTTTATGAAAGGGCCCATCCGGGGAAGTACTACCACCATACCTATTTCTGCCGCTAGGCAGCATTGCTGTGTTCTGGCTTGAAGGGTATGAGTGCCGGTTTAATTACAGGCACGTGAGTCAATTTAACTTTGTTTATAGAGTAGACAGCGTATCTGCAATGCCTCTAGTACCTATTGCATTATGTTCATAGGCGATGGTCACCACTTACCATCAGGTGAGCCACCTGCTTGTATGCCACTTAATTATAATAAAAAAAACATTTTTACAAGCCTTGTTTTCGATTTCCTTGTCAGTATGTTAAAGTTGAATCTTGCAAGCTATGGACAACTTTTTCTTGACCAGGCAAGTTAAAAGTTTGTATACCTACTCGTTCTGTTCCGATTCGTTTTCCGATCGGTTTCCAATTTAATAATTGCAGATTTCAATCTCAAAAGAAAATTCTAACTACGAGTACTATTCACCACTGAAGAAGATAATTTCAGAAAAAAAAAACTGTATCAATGTTTCGTCTTATATGTATAACTGGATGGGCTACTTCCGAATAAGGCAACTCGTTTGGCAAATAATATAATACAAAATTATGTTCTATTTTTTTCAATTTATCTTAGGATAGTGCATTCCAGTCCCTGTGAAATAGACCTACTAGGTATATACATTACCTCTGGATAAAAAGTGACCAAATTGTTAGCTATTAAAGCACCAAAGTCTCCGGCTTGAACATAGAATTTCTCGAATCCGAGTCTGCGCATAAGGTTTCTCATCACTACGGCCATTTCAACCATACCGAAATCTAGCCTAACCGCTCCCTGCAAAAAATACAATGCATAATATAAGTGAAGATTTCACACCGTGGGTCAAAAATCATCCAGATATTACATGCGTTAGCTTTTTCTAAAATCTCCCTTGCCAAGGGCTAAATATTACTTACATCAGTAAAACCAAATCCAGGCAAGCTCGGAACTATAACCTCCACAGCAAAACCCATTTCTTCGCAATATGCTGTTAAGAGAGGTATGACTTCGTAGAATTCCCGAACGGACCCGGGCCAGCCGTGCAACATTAGGAGAGGTAAGACCTCCGTGCCCTCAGGTACCTATAAGAATAAAACACTTTTTGTAAGGATGAGCAATCATTTTTTGTTCATCGTCATATCAACAAGATGACACCCAAAAACAATTTGTTCTGGGCCACTCTTATCCAATGGTGATCCGCGAACTTCACTATGTCATTTGCACACCTAGAAAGGGGACGTCCAATGACTATTTTTTGTTACCAGAAAAAATAGTTACATGATAATATGTATTAGTTTTTTTCGGGTTCTCAAAAATATGGACTAGTGTAGTACTTACTGTGACAAAAAACTTAAAGTTGGCAGTTTTGGGCTTGATCTGGTACAGTAATAAAAGCTTAACCAAAAAAAAAAAAAATTAATTGTTCTTTGCCTAATTTATCTTAGAGATTAAGAATTGTAATCAAAAATCGAAATAAATAAGAAATAAAATGATTATGCCGGTGACATTTTGAAAAAACCAATAAAACAAAAACGGGTGCATGCGCCCTGGCGGGTGCCTCCATAGAATATCATGTCGACAGCAACTAAAACCCTTGAATTGAGAACTCATTAGTCGTGCTGTACTTCATTGGATCATTCGCACCATACTTAACCTC
This sequence comes from Thalpophila matura, assembly GCA_948465475.1. Classification (NCBI taxonomy): domain Eukaryota; kingdom Metazoa; phylum Arthropoda; class Insecta; order Lepidoptera; family Noctuidae; genus Thalpophila; species Thalpophila matura. Next base: position 14,386,709 of record OX419182.1, read on the forward strand.
ACTGTCACAAATACGAAGATGTTTCTTTATTTGTTATAGCGGCAACAGAAATACATCATCTGTGAAAATTTCAACTGTCTAGCTATCACGGTTCATGAGATACAGCTTGGAGACACACAGACAGACAGACAGGATAGGGTCCCGTTTTTACCCTTTGGGTACGGAACCCTAAAAACCACGTTTTAAAACGGACTAAAAAGTATAAAATAATTTCTAATGAAATGGAAAACGTGGTACGCATCTTACTCGTATTATTATTATCTATTGCATGCGCCCCACGTTCTCCATTTCATTAGAAATTATTTTATACTTTTTAGTCCGTTTTAAAACGTGGTTTTAAAACGTCCGTTTTAAATTTTATAATATTTTTTTTTTTACTTTTTAGTCCATAACATTGCTTTGTCATTCAAATTACATAAGTACCTATACCAAATTTCAGCTTAATCCGATGCCAGCAAGTACCGAACAGATAGACATACAGGCAAGAAAGCGATTTATTAAAAACGTGGTAAAAAACCGCATTGAAAGGAGTTGTTTCAGAAATGTATGGAGCCTGGGAGGGGTCTACGTACGCAATTAAGTATTATAGCTATACATGATATAGTGTGACCGCAAGCGCTGTACCGTAGCTGCGCGGCGAGACGCGGAGGTGGAGTAACCCGCTGATCTGTCATTTCGAACGTCGATAGCACATGTTTATTTGAAACAGACGGTGTACGTCATATGCACTGCACATGAGATAAATTTAATTATCCAAAGATGAGTTGAGGTTTATCTTGTGATTTCAAAGTTGTTATTTATAATGTGGCCGAATATTGTCGTAAAAGGAAATCAGACAAAGAAAGCTTTGAATACAAAACTGATGCAAATAGTTGTGAGAATCGAACGCTCATAAGCGGCATCGAACCTTTAGTTCGATACCGCTTATGAGCGTTCGATTCTCACAACTATTTGCATCAGTTTTGTATTCAAAGCTTTCTCAAGCTTAAGGAAAGACGTGCGTGTCTGTCGTCTCTTTTTGTGTTTTACCGCTTGTATGATGGGTTGTGTTCAGAGGAATTGTTCGAGATGATGCTCACGGCCACTTTTTACCATCGCATCGCTCGCCAGAGAGTTCATCCTCACTCGCTTCGATTGTGGAGAATGAAATTCCTGGCAAGGTTTTCCCGGCGGACTACAGTGTAAAGTTCTTCATAGGCTATGGTAACCGCTTACCATAAGGTGGGCCGTACGCACGTTTGCTACGATCGTGGTATAAAAAAAATGCTTATTAAATATTCTTATGTTTTTGTTTGATTTTACCAGCGTCCCTGAATAGTTTATTTTTAACCGACGAAGTTAGATTTTTTTTTTTTTTTTTTAAAGATACAATAATCACAGACCTGAGTCCGCGCCTTTGTTTATTTTTGTTTTATTGTTTGGAGGTGTGATTGAAGTTTTCGGTTTCCGTGCTCCTGCACCGAATACATTACATTACGGATCTTATTTCTATGTGAGTCCATCACTTTTTTTTTTCACGGGCATGACGTACATGTCCGCGCCGCTTAGCTCAACCATATTTTAGGGAACTCGGCGGCCGGGCACGCATCGCCACCATCGGCAGGGCGTTTTCGTGAGTATGACGGCTCACACCGCCATGCAACTCCGGTTTTAAGACCAAGTACAATGGGGGGGCGGGGGGTTTACCTGCATGGTGGTGTGCGCTGACCGGCCTCGATCAGGCCAATAAGCTCACCCCGCCACGCAGCTTTACATTAATTTTACAGGAATTGCAGGGGGGGTTTGATGGGTTCGTGTTTGGGTTAGGAGTTTGAATGGGGAATGTCGTTATTTTAGGTTGTGCGGGAGTTGCTGACCAGGGACTTCGCTAGCTCGAGTAAAGCTTCTGTCACGACTGCATCTCGATGCTGCATGGCCGTCTTTAGGTTGTAGTCGACGACCGTTTTAGTTGGCGCATCCATCGCTCTTTTCACAAAGCGGCCCGTAGCATCATCGGCGTCGTCGGTGTAACAGACGCAACTTGCAGTATGCCGCGACACTGCCACGATCGCGTGGGAAACGCTGTCGTGGATTTGGAGCCTCCTGGACTTTTTGTTAATGATTATGACGTTTTCGCGGGTCAATCCCTGTGACTCGTGAATGGTTAGTACGCGTGACCGTTCGCCGAACCCATATCCCAGGCTCACAAGCGAAGCTTTCTCCTCCTGCGTATGAACCAGGAATAGGGTGTTTTGGGCGGTGCTCGGTATTTGCGCTCCTGTATAACCCTTCACTTTCAGGGAGTGACAAAGTTAGTTATAAGTACTTACTTATAAGTTGTTAACTTTTGATTCTCTTGCTTGCTTCTCTACAATATAAATTAAAAATAATTTGCAAACAATATCGTAAGAACTATTCTGTTTGTTGTCGATCTCATGTGAACTTGTGCTTTTGTTTTCATACCCCCGCTCGTCTGTCACCAAGGCGCGGTATAGCGCTAGCGGTCATATAGTAAGCGGTTCCTAATGCTTATTTTCTATAATATTACTTCGTTGAATTGTAATTGATTCTTTTCTTTGTCTAGGAGAGCAACACAACACAAATATGGTGGATCAACAATCGACAAATGAATTAAGTGAAACGTCATTTTGACAACTGTTGTTATGTCAATGTCAGTCAAAATGGCAACATTCAATCCACCACGCGTGCGCACAACGACTCAAACGTCACGTCATAAAACAAAACTGTCAAACTCAACTGTCATGGCCGCCCTAAAAATAGGGATATCATAGTGAAAAATTTCATCTCAAATAATTCTGTTACAATTGTACTCTTCTTCAAATGAATTTAATAATATTTTTATGTAAATCCCCTATTTTTTTCCTATTTTTCTATGTGGCGTACCTGGAACTGGTATACAACAGTTCCAGGATGAAACACCTCCTTTGTCGATCTATCGGTTTGGGAATTACAAAGCTACATCCCTCTTTTTTCAAACTCGGGGGTAAAAATGGTAAATATTATACTTACATCAGGTTTTACCCTTATGAAATGGACATCTAGTCCTTGAATATTAGTCTTGTACTGTGGGTATTGGTTCAGATAAGATTCACGTTCAGTAAAGTTGTATTTGTTGGCCCAGAAGTCCATCCAGTAGTCCATGCTTTTGGAGTTGAATCCATATTCAAATGCTGCGCCTTCCAGTGGGGGGGTGAGTGCACGACGGTTGTTTATACGAAACCTTAGATCGTTTATCATCTGTAATTTTTTTTGGAAAATTGAAGCATTATAACCTGATAACGATATTGATATTTTAATTAGCATAAGACTCATTGTTATATTCAAAGTTACTATCCTTATACATCAGTCAACAATATTCCTACTGCTGGGACTCAGGCCTCCTCTCTGTGAGAGGAATGGGCTGGTGGAAGTCACTTGAATTCGATTTTTTTGTTTTAGGACCGTAAAAGACGTCAATATTAAGCCGGTTAATCTTGATGTATTTTACGGATTTTAGAACAGTAGTGACGGAACAATTGCACAAAGTAAAGCAAGTGCCTGCTTGTGTTCCAACCCACGATCTCGATCTCGATGTGTAAAGAACGGTCACCCATCTAAAGACTGACCGCGGCAAGTGTAGCTTAACCTCACAGATCGATTGACCAGTGGTTGTCACGAGCTCCTCTTGATTTCTTATTTCTAGACTAAAATACTCCAAAATTGGTCAAAAAACGCGAGCCTCTACAATGTTCAACGCACAAAGTATTTGATTAATCTCACACAATACATTAATAATAATTATATTTTTAGCTTATAGTACCCAATTGCTGGGCAAAAGCCTTCCCCAAAACTTTCCAAATAATATTACAATCAGAATTAATAATTGTTAAAACCCTTACCTCGTCCGTGAATTTAATACTGAAAGGTCTGATATCCGTGCTGGCTTTCCCTTCCTCGTCTGAAGGGCCCCACCATTTTTCGAGTTTAGCTAAAAACGTAGGCGAGGAAACCTCTTCTAAAGTTAAACCTAGAACCAAGGTTACGTACGCTGAAAGAGCGAATACTCTTACGAATGTATTCATCATTACTGACTTCATAGCCGACCGATTAAAAACACGTATGGTTTTCAACAGATAAACGTATTTAAAGGCACTTCCTTTAAATACGTTTATCTGTTTAAAAACATACGTGTTTGCCATAAATTAAACTTGTTTTATCACTTGTGTAATTAAATAATACTTCCTTTTCCCCTAGAATAAATAACTAGTTATTTGTATACATATAAATCGAAGTTTGTTAGTACTTGTAACTCTGCTTTTACTAAAGAAAACCTTATACCGCAGCGCGCGGTGCTGTGTTTGTTGCACGCACGTTCGGGAGATTAACTATTATTACCGGAGTCTCCCGGGTAATCCGGGAGGGTTGGGAACCCTAGCTACACTATACAGGTTGTCCCACAGCTACGCCACATGGAGGGAAAGTACTTTAAATATTGTAGATAGGAAGTTTTGCTTCATGGAGACTTCACTTTATTTTTAAAATTGAGTAATACTGCATTCAAAGATTTTTAAAAAGTTGTTTGCTTCTTCTGGGAATCGAACCGATTAAATGTGAAAAAATTAACATCCTGTATTTTTATGATGCCGATCGAAAGGGTTCATTGTAAGCATTAATTCCTTCTAAGGAACATAGCATCTTAAAATAACATGGTGAAATTTTACACTTAAGTTTAAGAAAATAAATAATTAGCATAACTTTTCGTATCGCTATTCATAGATAACTTTGATTATTTAGTAACAAGTCCTTTTTTACACTGCTTTCTTTATAAATGCATGATAAATGCAATAAAATACTATTTTAATGCGTCTTTGCTATGAGCTAGACAGAAGGCGAATTTGAAAAAAACTAAAATATTACGGTGTTCCTTTAATTTAGGATACCATGTTACTTAGAAGGAATTAATACTTATAATTAACCCTTTCAATCAGCATCATAATAATACATAATGTTCATTTTTTCACATTTAGTCGGTTCGATTCCCAGATGAAGAAAGCAACTTTTTAAAAATCTTTGAATGCAGTATAACTTCATTTTAAAAATAAAGTGAAGTTTCCATGAAGCTAAACTTCGTATCTTAAATATTTAAAGTACTTTCCCTCCATGTGGCATAGCCGTGGGACACCCTGTATATAAGTTTACAATGTACTTACTCTAACTGTGTACAGTTTGTTTTACTAGAGACAAAGAATTAAGTTGTTATCGAGAAAATTGTCGATCTAAGTACGCTAGCAAATCTAGAATTTAGGAGCAAAATCGAACGTGCATTCGCCTCGGGTCAGGTCGAACACTAAAGTCGTTGGCTAGCAAGACCATCGTTATATGGTTAAGGCTAGGGACCCTCCAGCCTCCAGCTCAGGACGAGTACCTACATAAAACTGAATGCCGAGTAATACGTAGGCTCTCCGACTCGCACGAAAAAAGGGTTCAGTAAATCCTCACCCACGAGAAGCTAGGCGATTGGATGCCCTGACAGTTTTTGCGACACCAACAAATCCTGGCTAGATCCAATGTCCCGAAGTCGTTCCTGGCCACGTTATGGACGAGTAGGTTACCGACAAACATCTAGACCGTACCTAATAGCATCCCAGCCTAATCTTCCTCTGCAGTCTGACCCAGATCTAGCTGACCGCGTGCACGAGATCGCGCCAGCACCGGCTCCAGCGCTCGCGGCACCCCCTGCAGTGGTGACGAGCACCAGCAGCGAGCAAGTGAGACAATGCATCGCGTAGTTAACTTTGCAGGTGGCGGCCCTACAGAGACAAGGTCCATACCGTACGTTCGTACACCATTGCTCGCGCTCCACAGGCAGGTCTCAGCGTGGTGGCAGAGATCCGACCTTGGGCCCTTGGGAACGTCTGCCCCACGTCTGCCCCAATACACCATGCTGCCTCTTTGTAAGTGACCGGGCCACTAAAACCTACTTTCTAGTGGACACAAGGTCCGACTTTCGTGTGTACCCACGTAGAGCACTACAGCAGTAGCGCAGCAAGACGGGGTACCAACTCTTCGCAGCCAATGGAACCACCATAGACACGTATGGTTGAGGTGAGCTTCATTTAAATCGAGGGGTCCCCCGTGTCTACATGTGGAAGTTCGTGGTTGCGGACGCCACGAAGCCCATCATCGCTGCAGATTTCTTGGCACATTATAGTCTGCTAATTGACCTTTCAGCAGACTATGCTACTGGTATGGTAGTATTTGAAGTCGATAGCATTAGTAGTTGCTGAAATAAGGTGCTGTAAACAGACAGACAGACAAACGGACGGACAGTCAGACGAAATCGGGTTCTTTTTTTTACTATTTTGGTACCTACGGAACCCTAAAATATACAGCTTAAATAAATATTCTGTATTTAATTTAATTATGAATTCATAATATTGTATCAATAGAACAATTATGAATTCGTAATATTGTATCAAGAACAACACAGTAAAAAAGTTAAAGACACCTGTCTGTGTTTGCCCTAGCTAGCAAATAACTGAATATTGTTAAAGTACCTAGTGAAACAGTTTGAAGGCTATCCGTCGGTAAAGTGTTGGTTGAGATGACTGGCAGTTTATATGGATATAATAAAACTGGACCCTAATTACGTAACTCAATTGCTACCACCATGGCATTGATTTTGACATTCATTACGCTGTATGTTTCATAGTCCGTGTTCCCGTAATTGTTGATATACACTGTTGCGAAACAGTGTATATCAACAAATGTTGCCTAATGAATACGAAGATTCATCACATATGTATATCAACTGTTTATGCAACGTTGCGAAACACTGTCAATAAACTGTTGCGCAACAGTGTATATCAACAAATGTTGCCTAATGAATACGCGGCTTTACTAGCTCAACGCCGCAATCTATCTAATACTATTATAAAATTGTAAAAAAAAACCCGACTGCGTAAAAACTAACTTAAAAAAATACGTGAAAGAATTAACTTAAATAAAAACTAAAAAGAAAGAAACAAGCCCAGTAGTTTAGAATTCTGTTAAGTAATACTAAATAACTACACAATTGAAATAGTTTTATAATCGATACACACATAAAACAAATCATAAATTCTAATGCAGAACAGAACGACTCACAGTCGGGGCCCCTTGGGAAGATTTGATTGGTAAAATTTAAATGGGCCCCGACTGTGAGTCGTTCTGTTTTGAAGTTAATTCTTTCACGTATTTTTTTTAAAAGTTAGTTTTACGCAGTCGGGTTTTTTGTTTTTCTTTAAATTATTATTTTTTATTTTATACTTTTTAGTTCACTGTTTTTTTGTTTGTTTATCGTTAATACTTGAAATAAAAACTTAAATCAATAAGTAAGAATTAGCGAGAATGATTGCTTTGTTAAACAACTTTAAATCGTTATATATCCTAAACTATTATTTAAAACGAAAAATGACAAAAGGAACCTAAAAATGATTTTAAAATACCTATTCAGCGACACCCCACTTGACATAGTTCATCAACTTTTTTTTTTTCATTTTGACAATATGGCGTCTGGTTGTCGCTGTGGTGAATTTTGATTACTGTTAGTACTGTCTTTAGTGACACTCGCAAGGTTAAGACGAATCGATTGACGTAAGAATTATCAAAATCGGCTTACGCATTTGGTCTCTAGAACGCCACATAGAAACAAACATACATACATACATACATACATAGACTGATAAACACATTACACTCCTTTGCGTCGCGCAGTCGGGTAAAAAGACGTGTCTGTACATTGAAGATATTCCAGAAAAAACAGTCGGAATAGGGTACTGGGACGTAACCATACCCAAAAAGATTTTTTGTCTGTTTGTGCGCGTGTCAGAAAATTATATTGGTGGGTACATTGTTATAGATATATGTTAGAGATTATTTGTGATTTATCAAGTATTTATGAATATGTGTAGGTAGGTGTCCAACAAAAAAGGGATTTTATTATAAAATAACACAATTAGGCAAGACTAGACTTTTATTTTTGTGACTCGAAAAACTAGTTGCTCATTCCAAAAGAAATTACCGATGGAGAAGAATGAGCAAGAAACTCCATGGTTTATTTTTTTTGGCCAGGGAATAAAACACGTAACGTAATCACCAATTTATATTTCACCACAGTACAACTTTACACTTGTTGTCTCACACAGTGCTCAACCACGACTGCCCCGCCAACAACGGCGGTCCAGTCTTTTACAAACTTTACCCCACCACTAATAGTGGTGGTAGCAGTAATCAAAACAGTGACTAAATAAGAATCAATTGATAGACTAAAATACATTGACAAACGAATGAATTACGAAAAAATTCGAATAACGGGATTTACTTATACAAATCAATAAATAATCCTCTAAAAGTATAACAAATAAATTAATAGTGTACAACTTCATTGATAGTTGATTGACTACGATAATAAATCATAAAAATACTTCATACAATAGCTATATGACGTAACACTACAGTATTATATCATAAAAAACAATACAAATACTTCATACAACACAATACAATAAGATAGGACCTAACAGCTCGGCCATCCTGTTTCAAGCGAGTCCCTTCGCTTTGTTTTTTTTTTTGTTTTTTTTTTTTATATATAAGTACCTACCTATTTTAAATGCTTTACTAGCTACAAAGATTTGTGTTGCTGTTAAAATACATAAACATCTAGAATAACTCATCATTTTAATCGTAATTGTAATAATTTAATATTATAAGGGTTAAACCTTTTCCTATTCTTCGTCTTGAACACACAATTGCTCGTTTTCACTAACGCTATTATTTTCAGATGAATCCGATTCTAAATCCCTGTTAAAATTCATCCAGGGTTGAATTTTGTCTAATGCAACAATCCCTTCATATTTTTTTCCGTGTTTACGAGTAAGAGGTGTGTCCTCAACCAAAAATCTATCATTAGGGAGCATTTTCATTATGCGATAAGGGCCCTGATACTTTATAGCGAGTTTTTGTGACTTACCATCATGCGGTACTTGTCTCTCCACCCGTACCAAGTCGCCCACTTTATACTGGGTTGGAGTTTTTCTGTGTTTATTATAATTAGTAGCGTCTCTTACCTGTTGCTCTCGTATCTTCTCTCCTACGTTTTGTCTCAGCTCGTCTAATTCTTCCATTGGAGTCCTATTGAGAGTTTCTTTAATAATTTCGTTTAACTTACCTTCTGTCCTACTGGTCACATTGAATCCAAACAACAATTCCGATGGACTCTTTTGAGTAGTTTTATGTTTGGTTGTGTTAATACCAACTTGTATATCGAGAATGTGGTCGTCCCATGACTTATCATCTCCACCATGGCTAGAGGTCGATAGAGCATCTAAAATGGTTCTGTTGAACCTCTCCACCTGTCCATTCGCCCTGGGTGTAGCCACAGCATTTTGAACGTGCTTTATGCCATAGGATTCAACAAAGTCCTGAAATATTTTGCTGGTAAAGCTCGTGCCTTTGTCAGTAATCAGACGTGCTGGAACTCCAAAGTAACTTACGTATTGCTTCATTACCCTTACTGAAGTTACTGATTTGGTATTCCTTACTGGATTTATACTTACGTATTTTGTAAAACCATCCACAATGATCAGCAGGTAACAATTTCCTCTCTTGCTTTTCACGAATGGTCCTAGGTGGTCTGCATGAATAGTATGAAAGGGTATACTAACCTTTTCAATGGGGTGTAATTCACCTTCCCGTTTACCACCTGGAGCCTTGTGGTGAGCGCACTCTAAGCAGGAGGAAACGTACTTTTTTACAAACCGGCGCATTTTCCTGAACCAGTAATGTTCCTTAATGCGATGTAATGTCTTCTCGAACCCGCAGTGACCAACATCATCGTGATTCATTTTGAGAACTTGCCAGCGCACACCTCGCGGTACAAGCCATTTCAAGTCTTCCCCTACAACGCGGAAAACTCTATCGTTCTTTAATTTATAGTTTTTATGCACCTCCATGGCTTCCTCGGTAGAGGGGTCTAAAAGGATTTCTTTGATTTTCTTTACTTCGTCATCAGCAGATTGCACAGTTGAAATCCAGTTCTGGTCGGTTTGCTGTATTGGTAAGATATCTAAAATATGTTGTTCACTTACCGGACTGTCAACTGGATTCCTGCTGAGTGCATCTGCGTGCGCCATTCGAGTCCCGGGACGATATTCTATGACGCAGTCGTACTCCTGAAGCAAAACCCACCAGCGTGCGATTCGAGGTATAAGGTCTCTTTTCACTAACGTTGACCGGAGCGCATTACAGTCAGTTAGGATTTTAAATGATATACCTACCAGATAAACTCTAAAACGGCTTAGTGAAGCGACCACCGCCAGCGTTTCAAGTTCGTAAGAATGCATCTTACGTTCGTCTATATTCGTTTTACGACTGAAGTACGATACCGGTTGTAGCACACCGTTTGCATTTCGTTGAAGTAATATTCCAGCCAAGCCGTCTTTACAGGCATCTGTATGTAGCTCTGTCTCGGCCTTCGGGTCATATAAAGCAAGTATCGGGCGATTCACAAGCATCTGTTTAACCTTGGTGAATGCTTGTTCTTGTTTGCTGCCCCAAGTCCATCCGGCGTTTTTCTTGAGCAGGTCTGTCAGTGGTGCGGTAATCACAGCATATCCTTTTATGAATCGTCTAAAAAACCCAGAAAGCCCAAGGAACTGCCGTACGTCGTGCTGATTATTCGGCGTTGGAAAAGCGGAGACTGCTTCAGTCTTTCTGCTACCCGGCCTGATGCCACTAGCACTCACATCAAAACCAAGAAAATCTATGGAGTCTAGAAAGAAATGGCATTTACTGAGCTTTAAAGTTAGCCCACCACTTTTGAGTAGCTGTAATACCTCTTCCAGCCGATGAAGTCCCTCAGCGAAATCCTTGGATGGAATTAGGATATCATCCATGTATATAATCGCATATTTAATTTTTGCGTCATTTAAAATTTTATTAATAGTACGCTGAAAAATTGACGGCGCATTGACTAGTCCAAAAGGCATGCGATTATATTCATACTGCCCATCAGGCGTCACGAAGGCAGTTTTGTGACGGGACTCTTCAGATATGGGGATTTGATAATATCCAGAAGCGAGATCTAAAGACGTAAACAAAGCATTACCTGCAAGGAGATCGAGTTGGTCTTCCACCCGCGGTAAAGGGTAGTGGTCCTTCTTGGTCTTCCTGTTGAGCGCCCTATAATCGACGCACAAACGCTTATCACCTGTTTTTTTCTGAACCATGATGATTGGACTTGCATATGGTGATGATGATTCTCTTATTATATCGCAATCCAACATCTCTTGAATCATATCTCTTACCATAGATCTCTCGGCATATGACATGCGGTACGGACGGTAAACCACCGGTTCCGTGTCGTTGAGTTCAATGGTCATCTCTGTAACTGGCGTGTAACCCAAGTCGTGTAATCCACTGGAAAAACAGTTATTATACTTCACAAGCAAACGTTGTAGTTCCTGACGCTGGTTTTCTTCCAAACTAGAATTAAAGTTTACCGAGGTCTCCATTTTAGCATCATCAAATGTTACGCTAAACGAATTTAGCGTATTACTTGAAGAGACAGGGTTTCTCTGTAAGGATCGAGTTAATAAAGTACCCTTAGTGATGACCATGGGGGTTGCCGATATATTATAAATCAAGACAGCACCATTCCCGTTCTTGATCTCGTACTGACCTGGAAGTAAATAATACTCATTGCCGTCAGCACCTCGTAACGTACCATTTACATAAACATCACAGTCCAACTGCGTATCCGTACAGATTTGTATTGCTCGCAACATATTGCCAGGAATTTCTGTATCAGCAGACGCCATTACATTTAATTTATTTGGTGGCATTCTCTGAAATGTGATTTCATCTGGGGTTTTGATAATAAGTATGTCAGGCCTTTCTGTAAACGAATGTCCTAACAAAACGGGGTGTACCAGTACATAATCTTCAACGACGTATAAATCTACCGTTTCTCGTAGGCCTTGTACTTCGACGGTAGTCACGGCGACTCCTAACGGGCATATCAAATTGGCACCTATGCCTCTGAGTACAGGCAAGTTGGAGCGCGTAGTAATCTGAAGACCTAGGGATTTGGCATCACTTACCCTTATTAGAGAACATTGACTCCCAAGGTCAATGTGACACAAGATAGTAGATCCATTCACCTTGATATCTAACACGTACTTACTTAAACCGGTGTCCTCAGTAGTTACTTCAGATACCTGTTTTTGTGTCTGGTCATTACCTGACGTTTTGTTTTTGTCGGTTTCGCTTGTAGTCTTCTTATTCCTTAGACAGTTAGCGGTCTGATGACCAAGCCGGTCGCAATTTGTGCATTTTACGAGAGGTTTATCACACTTGAAACTCGGGTGACCAATCTCGTTGCAATTAAAGCATTTTATAGTAGAGTTGATATTCGTACCTGGTTTAGATGGGCCCGGTCGATTCGGATTGCTTCCAAATCGTCGGTCTGGTTTTCGCGTAGAGTCTTGAACGTCTCTGCTGTGACCACTTTTAACAGTCCTAAAATATTTAAGTACCTGTTCCGGTTCGTCGAACTGAGCTGCCTGGGCGCCAACCTTCACAGCGCGATCCTCTATTCCATACAGAAGGCAATCTACCGCCTGCCTACCGTAGATTTTGCATCTATTTAACAAGTTTACCTTCCCATAATAATAATGCTCCAGGGATTCCCCATATTTTGCTTTTTTAGCTAACATTTCAGTTAAGAGCTCGGCGTAATCTTCTCTACACGGAAAAGATTCTATTAGTTTCCTTTTCCATTCTGACCACGTATGCAATATCGAAGTTAGACCCTGATACCATGTTTTTGCTACGCCAGTTAGTTTGGGCAGAGAGTAGTGGATAATCTCTTTCTCCTCCCATCCATAAATTTCGGCACATTCCTCAATTTTAGTCAACCACGTCAACATAGTTTGTTCTTTAGATAAAGGGTCGAACTCCGGTATCACATTAGTGTTAAACGTCATTTTAGGCTTATCCGAGCTCCTAACTTTTTCTAAAATAGTAAGAAACTTATCCATTAATCTATTATTCGATTCTTTTTCCCTAGATCTCCTTGTTCTTTTTGGTGATGGCGATTCGTCGCCAGACTCTGAAGATGTAGAGTAATAGCGCCTCCTCCTTGGTCGTGACGACCGTTTCAGAACTTTAGTTCTACGTCTTTCCTTTCTTGCATCCCCATCCTCGTATTCCGTCTGCTCATACGTTCCTAAGATAACACTCTGGTCTCCATCTGAAATTGTATGCATTTGCTCTTGCCTCGAGCGCTGTGCACTCCCTTTTAAATTCACATCATTCATGGTATGACGCCGACCCATTACCTCGGGTTCTCTTCCTTGTGGATGTGCCAGTCCTTCCCCTCGACTGGTCACATCATCAGTATTCCTTAACCCTTTACCTCGGGTATTATTTCCATCGGGTCCTTTACCTCGGATACCCTTTCCATAAGGCCCTTTACCTCGGGCATTTCCATTATTATTATCCATCTCGGCGTGATCTAAAACTGAGAATATAAGCTTAATAAATGTGACTCACGCTACCGATAAATTTACTGATGCTTAAAACTTGTTTTGTTACTGTAAGTTTATAGCCAGATAGTTTAGAAAAACAAATACACTTAACTACATGAATTACATTAAAATCATGGTTTTTGTTTTAGCAATTAACCTGTTTGACAGCGGGGTTGCATCAGTGTTTTAGTTCACGAATAGGTACCTACACAGTAGTGGTCATTATAATATATTCATTTCACATATATATTATGATACAGATACTGTAACTAACAATTTCAATCTCTTAAGAAAAATCGTTGATACATAATCATAAACAAAATCGATTTTAATTATTTTATTTTAATTTTAACTTGTAAATATATTTTATTAGAAAGTGCGGTTTGCCTTAATTCCATACTTTCCTCCGTACAAAATAAAGCGTGTTAAATTTACACGGTTACAAATCCAAAACCTAAGTAAAACTACTTGGCTGAGGTATTTCATATGAAAGTTATGTCGGTAAGCCTTTTTTTAACTTCCAGTACCTATCTTAAATAAACGTGAAGCTATATTAAGATGCCATTAGTCATTGCGTATTACTCAGACAGAAAGGGAAAGAAGAGAGAAAAAAAATAAAAAAAATATAGGTACTATAATTATGTATAATAATTATTTACTTTAGTAAAAGAAGAAAAAAAAAATATATATATTATGACCTAATAATCATTACATATTTTACAGTTATTTACTTAAATCGGAAAGAGATATTTAATTACGTTACTTACATTATCCGAGCCGTGAGCGTGATAAGAAAATGTGGAATTTTCTTGTAGATCCCACTTCTGACCTTTTGGCCAGGGAATAAAACACGTAACGTAATCACCAATTTATATTTCACCACAGTACAACTTTACACTTGTTGTCTCACACAGTGCTCAACCACGACTGCCCCGCCAACAACGGCGGTCCAGTCTTTTACAAACTTTACCCCACCACTAATAGTGGTGGTAGCAGTAATCAAAACAGTGACTAAATAAGAATCAATTGATAGACTAAAATACATTGACAAACGAATGAATTACGAAAAAATTCGAATAACGGGATTTACTTATACAAATCAATAAATAATCCTCTAAAAGTATAACAAATAAATTAATAGTGTACAACTTCATTGATAGTTGATTGACTACGATAATAAATCATAAAAATACTTCATACAATAGCTATATGACGTAACACTACAGTATTATATCATAAAAAACAATACAAATACTTCATACAACACAATACAATAGTCCTAACATTTTATACATATTGTTTTCATCATGATATACACAAATTAAATTTAGTCATAACCATTGTAAAACATGTAGGTAGAAAAACCAGAATATTCCGACATAATATAACTAGATCATTTAGACAATCATTTTCATTTAAATTAGCAATTATAAAATGAGGATACACAAAGCATAGCAATATAGCAACACAGATATAAAGATATTAAATTAACATAATTTTAGAGAATAATAACACTGTACTTAACTCAAGTGGCACCTCGTAGACACTACTTCACAAAAACGATTGGTGAAAGTCAAAAGATTAGAATAAAAAGGTCCTCAACTAGCCGATCACCTGGCTTTTATACCCTACCCACCATAATAATGGTGTCAAACATTGTGCCGCCCTTTTGAACCAATCATATATTTTTACCGAATAACATTTAATATTGATAAACTTAATGAAATCTAATTTGTTAGAACTGTTTTAAAACATTAAAGGATAATTAATGTATTTTTAAATCAATATATCTGTTATCTTTAAGTAAATTCGATAAAACATAACATCAACTGAGTTTGCTATATTTATCATTTGAAACAAATAATGATATCAAAATAGGATATTAAATCTGAGAAATATTTAACTGCAATTATTGATCAATTAATACAATTAAACTTAATGACACAGTAAAATAAGTTTTTATATTTTATTTTGGCAAAATCACAATGTAGGTTTCGTTCGGAAATTAAATCTTTCTTCTAAAAATGCTTACATTTATAAAATAATTAATGAAATACAAGATTAAAATTCTCTGAATCCGATACGCGCATCACGCAAAAAGTACTGAACGGATTTTGATGTAATTTTAACAGTTCGATAGCTTGGGGTCCAACTTAAAATCTAACGTTTCATCTAATTCTGATGGAAGGAACCAGAGATACAGCTTGACCTCTTGGTAGTACTAGCCACCTTATACTACGGAGGTCATTTAAACTGGTCATGTCGTAGTCCACGCGGACGGAGTCGCGGACAAAAGACTAGTGATAATAACAAAATTCATTTTAAACGCAAACGTATTACGTTAACATCTCAACAAACATTTTACTGCTCACTTTAAGTATACCTACGTATCCTGTCAATAAATTCATATTGATACACTCCAAAACATCCATCGTTGATATCCGTGAGAATTGAATGATTTTTTCATGGAGCCCAAAGAAAATGGTATTCAACAAGCATACAGGGTCGACATGATAAATTATGTAATTTGCAACAGACCTGCCTGAAACAGCCGCAAAAACGCGGTTTTAAATGGAGTGCCAACCGAATACGGTTCCGGGGAAATAGCTGTGGGTATCCCGGAGATACGTGTATCGTATTTGCTTTTATCTTTTTAAAAGGCGATAAAAATATTTTATAGTTTTTTAATATACTTAATTAGATTTTGCTGTTCATGTATCTGCTAAGTAATTTCTTCCAAGAAATAGTATAAGTCGGTTTGAAAGCAGTTATTTTTCTTAGTCCAGATCAGGTATTTATGAAACGTCTAAACAAAACGAATCTAAACTTTTCACAAATCAGTATCAGTATTGGTCCACGTATATTTATTTTTACCGATCAGCAGTAGATTCCGTTTTACATATGTCATTCATACCTATTCGTCTATTCAGATTATGTAAATACAGTGAATAAACGAATAGGTATTATTACTGTGCATAGTACAAGCTGATCGTTAACCTGATCTACAAAGAAAATAAATCTTAGTTAATTATGCTCTTGATTGCTATGGGCTTACATTCAAATCTTACATTGACAAATTAGAAAATATACAAGTTAGGTTCCTAAAACTATTAGTGGATAAAAAAACTAAAAATAAATACAAAAATGATTATAATAAACTATACAAAATTTGTAAAATATTGCCGGTCAGACTAAAGCATAAATACATTTTTGCAACCAATAACCATGGTAGTCAGGAGCATAATTCACCATTAATAAGTGTGTGTAACAAGTATAACACCCGAGGGATGTCGTCTGGTAAATATGTAGTACCGAGGGTTAATAATGTCTATGGAGACCGTACATTACAAAAGCGTATCCCATATTTACTTAACAATTTACCCGACGGAATCAGGGAAGAAAAAACTTAAAAAATATATTTAAGAAAAAACTTAAAAAATATCTACTTAGTACACTGCCGTAACATGTATACATAGGTACCTACTTTCCTAATTATTAAATTAGCATTATAAAATTTTCTGCATTAGTATTTTAACGTCCATATTTAAACTGCGATATTATTATTATATTATTATTGCGATCCAACAGACAAACTATATATATAGTTTTGTTGGACATTATATTATTTTATAGACCTTAATATGTACCTTTATAATAAATAAATAAATAAAAATAAATCAATAGTATATTATGCAATTAGTGAATAAAGGACGGATTTAAAGCGAGGGCCATAGATGAATCACGAGCTAGTGAAGGATTCTAACGATTGAATCACGAGCGTAGCGAGTGATTCAAGTGTTAGAATCCTGAGCGACGCGAGCGATTCATGGCCCTCGATATAAATCCGTTTTATTCAAGAGTCTCATACTATACTTTATACCATGACTACGAGAAAAAGAAAGATTTAAGTGAAAATATACATATAATGAAGAAAAAGTAAAGTTAAATTGGCTTTGATTGATGTAAACCAGCCGTGATTTTTTGGGTAGCAAGCTTTCCACCTTTCCACTATATCGGCCGCCCTCTCTTTCACAAACTCAGGTGTTAACACATCTTCATCACTAGAATGCATTTTTAATCGATTTGAACAACACTAAACAAACACAAAATTAAAGATTAAAGTAACACTAAACTTTGTGTTCGTACAACTTACAGTATTCAAAATAGCGCCAATTTACTAAGGACAGCAAAGAACACAAAACAGTTTTTATTCTAATGCTAAACTCCTTGTCGAAAATGTCGACCAATCAAATTGAATTTAGAACACATCAATATAGGTCGAATACACAGATTACACTTACACTAGATACGGCAAGCCACGACCAAGCGTGCCCTGCATGTTCGACTGTTCATACTAAAAAAAGTCTGTTAGCTCAGTGACGCTTAGTGATTGAAACAATTCTGTTTACTCTGAGCACATCACTAAATGGCTGGGGTGAAGTTATCGTAGGTATAAAAAAGATGACACGTTCGGTTTTCATACAATCTAATAACGTGCCGCATCTAGCATAGGTTCTTTAAATCTGTGGTCGAATACATTGGTGTGTTCCATTTTCAAACATCAAAACAGTGAGTCAAAGTGCTTTTTATTCACTGTTTTCAGTGAATAAAATAAGATTTTTAGAGGGGGAATGGTATAAAAATATTTTATCCACACTACACGTAGAAAATGTAATATCAATCCAGAAACAAAAATATGCAGATAAAGAAAAGTAAATTTCGAAGTTTTATTAATGCAATACAATCATTATGTTTATCGAAATAAAATTAATATGAAACATTTCTTAAAATGTAATTTTCTATAAAATGACATTTACAATTCGTTACGATTATCAGTTTTATTTTTTTCATGATACGTTCTAAATTCAACTAGTGCTTTTAAGACGTCTTCAGCATACATATCAGGGCATTCTAATGACAAGAAGTGACCACAAGTTGGAAGCGTAGACGCACGAAGCAGGTTCAAGTATTTAAACTTCAGCATGGCTGGTGAATGGTAGAAGACTATTTCATCTTTGGCGTGAACGATGCATGCTGGTACTGTAGTAGCAACCCTGGAAAGAGATAAAACTTTTAGCAACGACTGGTAACTTCAATATTAAAAACTGGACAATTGCGAGTGGGACTCGCGCTCTGAGGGTTCCATAGAAAAGATTATCGCAAAAAAATATTTTTTTGTTGATATAACTACAAATTAACAATTTTCGGTTTTTTTTCTTTACTTGTGCTGTGAAACCTTGTTTCTTTCATGATTCTAGGTCAACGGGAAGTGCCCTGGTTTATAATTTGCGAGTACCAAAATAATTATGTTGCGATGTCTTAGAAACTTGATTTTTTTACAGCCCCAAAGAACTATAGACCTAAATATTTGATATCAATTTTAACTTGATATATCCACGCATTCTTGGAAAAAAGGATTTTGACAGACGGACAAACGGATTTTTTGTTTTTTTTTAATACAAAATGTTTTATATTTTTGTGCTTACGCCTCTATTCCCATTCCCAGGGTCCTTAAATTAAAGGACTCGCTATAAATTCTGATAGCTGTGGTGAATTTATTATCCACCCAGTACAACATCGTGTTATCAATGAGCGTCTCAGGTGTGTATAACGTGTGTAGACCTCCATCATCCCTGAACTTATTAGATTTTCGACTTGCAAAAGAAATTCCTTGCATCAGCCAAGCGAAAAGACCCATTGGAGAGTCGGACAAGCCAACACCTGAAAACAGAAATTATTACCTTTTTATAATTACAATGTTTTGTTTTTATTAGTTTTTAATGGAATATTTAAAAATGTATTAAATGTGTATTTACGATGAATAAACAACAAATAATAAATGATAATAATAAATATTTATTCAAAAAAAAATGGTAAAAAAGTTAAAGCCTAGATTTAAATAAATAGATATACATTTTATTTAAACAGTGGAACAGTTACAGGTTCATATTGTTTGCTTAAACTATGATCATCAAAGAGCCGCTAGTTTTGTCGAGACGACAAGTAGCCCGTTCCCAGTATCAAACTACGTATCCCAAACATAATGAAGATCGATTAATTAATTCAGTTTAAAAATTATAAACTAGAAGTAAGGATGTACAAACCAAGTGTATCTGGTTTGGTAGCGTGCTCATGCAAGTATCCAGTTTCTTGCAACACATACAGTAGAGCGTCAGAGACTGGGTACATCCTCTCAGCTAGAGATTCGTCAACGACCAACGATTGTAGCTGAGGACTTAGTGAACCCATCAGATAGGTAGCCAATGAACCTGGCGCTAAGGTTAACGGGAAGTTTGAGTGGTATCCAAGTACCTCCTGAAAATAGAAATAATGTCTTTTTGAACTGTTTGTTGTGACATCCTGACTTTTAATTTTATAGTTAACAAAACTATAAAATTAAAAGTCAGGATGTCACAACAAACAGTTCAAAAAGACATTATTTTATTTAGTGGTAGAGCTCTTTATGAAAGAGCACGTCTGGGGTAGTACTACCATACCTATTTCTGCCGCTAAGCAGCATTGCTGTGTTCCGGTTTGAAGGTGCCGGTGAAATAACAGGCATATAAGACATTTCAACTTTGTCTGTAAGGTGGACAACGCGTCTGCGATGCCTCTAATATTACAGATGTTGTTAGGCGGTGGTGACCACTTACCATCAGGTGAGCCTCCTGCTGGTATGCCACTTAATTATAATAATAAAAAAAAAATACAAACATTGACTTCGATTTCGATTTCGATTTGTCAGTATAATGTTAATGTTGATTTTTGCAAGCTATAGACAAGGCCTGGCAAGTCAAAAGTTTGTAAACTCGTTTTGTTCCAATTCTGACTACTATTAACTACCAAAATCAACTTATCTGGCAGATAATTTCAGAAAAAAATCTGTATCAATGTTTCATCCTAAGTGACCGAATAGACCAGTTCAGAATAAGGAAACTCATTCGGCAGATAATTTCATACAAAATATGTTACAATTTTCAATTTATCCTAGGATAGTGCGTTACGATCCCTGTGAAATACGGAACTATATACATTACCTCTGGATAAAAAGTGACCAAATTGTTAGCTATTAAAGCACCAAAGTCTCCGGCTTGAACATAGAATTTCTCGAATCCGAGTCTGTGCATAAGGTTTCTCATCACTACTGCCATTTCACACATTCCGAAATCTGGCCTAACCGCTCCCTGCAAAAAATGCAACGCATACAAAGGAAGATTTCACACAGTGGATCAATGGATCAAAAATCATCCGGATATGACATGTGTTAGCTCTTATTAATCTATATTAATAAAATGCTTTGTCCTGACTGACTGACTGACTGATGGATCAACGCACAGCCTAAACCAGTGGTCGTAGAAACGTGAAATTTGGAGGACGTATTCCTTATATGATGTAGGCATCCGATAAGAAAGGATTGTGACAAAGTTTGTATGGGAAAACGTGTTTACTTGGTCTGATCAACTTTAAACTTTAAATTCTTAAATATAAAACGTCCTCAAAGTTCTGGTGACGTCTTAGAATTTACGAAGTGAAGCGCCTGGTATGCCTAAGTAAGGAAAATGGCACATTCGTTTTCATATTATTAAAAGAACATGCTGTATCTAGCCTATTCTATATCTGTGTTAGATTCGGTTACTTCGGCGCGGATAGGTGTGCAAGGCTTATGAAAATTCGGTTCGGTCGGCTCCTT
Source organism: Thalpophila matura (assembly GCA_948465475.1). Classification (NCBI taxonomy): domain Eukaryota; kingdom Metazoa; phylum Arthropoda; class Insecta; order Lepidoptera; family Noctuidae; genus Thalpophila; species Thalpophila matura. Next base: position 14,407,946 of record OX419182.1, read on the forward strand.
CAGCGCGTTGGGCTCGGATAAATGGGCGTTCAACTTTAGTATTAAAATATGTGACGAACTATTGCAAATTCAAATAGATATAAAATTATAAAAACAAAATAGTTTACATTCGAAATTCAACTTCATCTGCTCTTGAATATTTAAATCAAAAAGTTTCATTACTTACCTTGCTTTCCTTCCAAAATCCTACTATCCTACTAATATTATAAATTAATGTGAAAGTTTGTGAGGATATATGGATGTATGTATGGATGTTTGTTACTCTTTCACGCAAAAATCACTGAACGGAATTTGATGAAAATTTTCAATAATATAGCTTACTAGCTTCCACCCGCGGCTTCGCCCGCGTTTTTGGGATAAAAAGTAGCCTATGTGTTATTATATATACGACCACTGGTTTAGGCTGTGCGTTGATCCATCAGTCAGTCAGGACAAAGCATTTTATTAATATAGATAATTATTATTCATCATAGTTATTGGAGCGGAATTATTCTAAATTTTAAAACCTTTACCTATTTCAACACAGTCACGGGCCGCAAGAAGGAGCCATGTGGGCCGGATTTGCCAACCGCAGTTGCCGCTATATTTTAGTTATGCTTGAATAGTTTCAAATTCGTCACGGGCAGAGTACTTAGTCATGAGCTAAGCACGCGGTGGAATCACGAGTTAAACTACCTGCTTCCTCTGTTCTCCATTGCATTCCTCTGTTCTTCATCAAAGCATGATCTATTTTCGCGAAATCTCTCTTGCCAAGGGCTAAATAATACTTACATCAGTAAAACCAAATCCAGGCAAGCTCGGAACTATAACCTCCACAGCAAAACCCCTTTCTTCGGAATATGCTGTTACAAGAGGTATGGCTTCGTAGAATTCCACAACAGACCCGGGCCAGCCGTGCAACATTAGGAGAGGTAAGACCAACGTGCCTTCAGGTACCTGTAAGAAAAAAATACTTTATGTAAAGATGCGTGAATATTTTTTGTTCAAGATATATTATACAAGATGATCGCCATTGTTAAATAAACACATTACCCTCCGTGCGTCGCGCAGTCGGGTAAAAATAGGGCTCCTCTATTATTTGATAAACAATTTGTTCTGACCTGCGAACTTCATCATATCATTTGCACATTTGAAAGGAAGGGCGTCCAATGGCAATTTTTATTTACCAGAAAAAAAAGCCATGATCAGTTACAGTAATACAAGTGAAGCGAAAAAAACGTAAATTAAATTGTTCTTCTTCTTCTTTATAACCGGTTTCTTAGTGCTGAGGATCGTAACTCATCTAGTCATTTTTAGAGTTCCGTACCTTAAAAGACCAAACGGAACCCTTATCGGAACGTATCACTTTATCGTCTGTCTGACCGAGGCAAAACCCTTAACGGGTAGAGGCATCTGCTCATAGATGGTGCCACTAGAAGAAGAATGTAAAGGCGGCATCTTGTTCATAGATGGCGCTATTGCATATTTCTAGTAGAATATCTACATAATAAGTAATTAAGTTTGTACGGAATCCTCAAGGCACGAGTCCTCGCACTTATGCACTTGTCAGGTTTTGTTTTAATTAGGCTTAGCTGTTTTTTTTAGTAATGGCTCGTGTGGCTTCCTAAAAAGTTCCTAAATAAACTCTTCCGAAATTGTCCTCTTCCAAAATTACACATTGAGCTTTAGAGAGAGATATCGGCCTTTGCAGAGCGTCGTATCCGTCACTCATACCTATGAGACGTCTTGTCGCTGACATTTATTAAATACCGCGGTTCGTATGACTTTTCAGGTGATGGTTTTATGTGTAGAAGATTTTTTAAATTTAAGTTAGCTTTAATACCTACTACAACAATTGTTGTAAATATAAAGCTTATCACTACATAGTATAAAACAAAGTCGCTTCCCGCTGTCTGCCTGTTCCTATGTACTATGCTTAGATCTTTAAAACTACGCAACGGATTTTGATGCGGTTTTTTTAATAGATGGAGTGATTTAAGAGGAAGGTTTATATGTATAATACAACCCGAAAAACGCGGGCGAAGCCGCGGGGGGAAGCTAGTCTACCTATATTATTAAAAGAATTTATAAAATCTATTACGAGTTCGTCCAGCCGTTCTATCCAACCGATTTGCTTGATTGTTTTTTTTAATGAAAGGTATTTATGTACAGATTCATTATCAAGTGGAAAATCACCAATCTTTCACCCTTCTCAATATATACTTAAACGCGATTTCCTCCTAGATATCTCCGGTTCTAATTGAGGTACGCGGTTTGTTTTGGTTTAAGATCACTCACTAAAACGAGTTCTTTCATTTGAGCGTATGCCCGCTTAACCCGTGAGAAGGCGCGCTATGAGCATTTTGCTCAAACGAATTTTATTTTGATATTTTAATCTAGTTTGTGACGGTTTAGCTAGACACGCAACTAGGTACCTTCCTAGTTATTCCTGTTCTCTCCGGTAGTCTAGGTATCTATTAAATTAAATAAAAAAAAACACTATTATCCAACCGTGAGCATTTTGCTCGCGCGCGCTTTTCCGCGTAACTGTTGTATGCGCGCCTTCTCACGGGTTAAATTGGTTGCATTGGAGAGGAGCTAGGTGCGTACAACCAACTTGACTTTCAATTTGCGTTTCAAATAGGTTGCAATAATTATTACTTATATGAGAGCGTTATTTTTTAATTATACGTATTATCAACACAATGCTGCGAAGCAGCACGGGTCTCTCGTGGTATATAAAATATTTTAATATCTATATGTGTATGTCCATGAAATTCTCACACCAATTCGGAAAAGAGCTCATAACTTTTAAACAGCTGAACAAATTGATTGATGACAGCTAAATAAATCAACGTCTATTAAAATAACCGCATTGAAATCGATCCATCCGTTTGGGAGCTACAAAGCTACAGACGGGCTCTCTTGTTTTTCAAAGTCAGGAAATAAAAAATAGTAAATATGACACTTACATCAGGTTTCACCCTTATGAAGTGGACATCTAGTCCTTGAATATTAGTCTTGTACTGTGGGTACTTGTTCAGATAAGATTCACGTTCAGTAAAGTTGTATTTGTTGGCCCAGAAGTCCATCCAGTAGTCCATGCTATCGGAGTTGAACCCATATTCAAATGCTGCGCCTTCCAGTGGGGGGGTGAGTGCACGACGGTTGTTTATACGATACCTTAGATCGTTTATCATCTGTAATTATTTTGGAAAGTCTAAACATTATAACGACATAAACATCTAGGTAATTTTTTGCGGAACAAAATTCGACCAATATAAAAACCTGTATTTTAATTGGCTTAGGAATCATTGTTACAATCAAAGTTTATCCTTATACATAATCAATCTACAATATTCCCATTGCTAGGACTCTCTGTAAGATGACTAAGTTGGTGGAAGTCAAATGGCTTCGAATTTTTTACAAATTTTAGATCAGTAGTGACGGAACAATTGCACAAAGTAAGCAGCTTGTGTTCGAACCCACGACCCTGCGACTCGTAAGTTGGCACCATTACCACTGCGCCATTACTGGTCCATATTTTGATTTCTTTGTCTAGATTAAAATACTCAAAAATTGATTGATTGATTCATCGCACACTCAATACATAGGTACTAATAATAATATTTTTAGTCTATAGTTTCCCAATGCTGGTCGAAAGTCTCCCCGAAAACCTTCCAAATAATATTATAATCAGAAATTGTTAGAACCCATACCTCGTCCGTGAATTTAATACTGAAAGGTCTGATATCCGTGCTGGCTTTCCCTTCCTCGTCTGAAGGGCCCCACCATTTTTCTAGATTAGCTAAAAACGTAGGCGAGGAAACCTCTTCTAAAGTTAAACCTAGTGCCAAGGTTAGGTACGCTGAAAGAGCGAATACTCTTACGAATGTATTCATCTTGCTGACTTAAATGTTCTACCGACTGAAGTGCCTTTTTATACTTTTAACTATTTAAATATATATATATGTATAGTTTCCATAAATTAAACTTGTTTTATCACTTGTGTAATTACTATTTAATATTCATCTAAGTGCATTTTGGATAACTTCCTTTTCCTCTAGAATAAATAACTCGTTTTTAGGGTTCCGTTTCTCAAAAGGAAAAACGAAACCCTAATAGGATCACTTTGTTGTCCGTCTGTCCGAGGCAAAACCCTTAATGGGTGGAGGCATCTGCTCATAGATGGCGCCACTAGAGGAAGTATGTAATAGCGTCATCTTGCTCATAGATAGCGCTATTGCAAATTGCTAGTAGAATATTTTATTTTGTTAATATACATAATTAAATTTGTATGGAACCCTCAGGGCGCGGGTCCTAATCGCACTTGTCCGGTTTTTATTTATTAAAACATATTTAACGCACCGTCATCTTGATAATTTTTAAATATTAAAAATCAAAATAAATAAGAAATAAAAAATAATAATTTAAAGAAAAACAAAAAACCCGACTGCGTAAAAACTAATTTAAAAAAATACGTGAAAGAATTAACTTAAATAAAAACTAAAAAGAAAGAAACAAGCCCAGTAGTTTAGAATTCTGTTAAGTAATACTAAATAACTACACAATTGAAATAGTTTTATAATCGATACACACATAAAACAAATCATAAATTCTAATGCAGAACAGAACGACTCACAGTCGGGGCCCATTTAAATTTTACTAATCAAATCTTCCCAAGGGGCCCCGACTGTGAGTCTGTTCTGCATTAGAATTTATGATTTGTTTTATGTCTGTATCGATTATAAAACTATTTCAATTGTGTAGTTATTTAGTATTACTTAACAGAATTCTAAACTACTGGGCTTGTTTCTTTCTTTTTAGTTTTTATTTAAGTTAATTCTTTCACGCATTTTTTAAAATTAGTTTTACGCAGTCGGGTTTTTTGTTTTTCTTTAAATTATTATTTTTTTATTTTATACTTTTCAGTTACGATTCATTAACTTCGTTATAAGATGGTAAATTTTTCACTGTTTTTTTGTTTGTATATAGTTAATACTTGAAATAAAAACTTAAATCAATAAGTAAGAATTAGCGAGAATGATTGCTTTGTTAAACAAATTTAAATCGTTATATATCCTAAACTATTATTTAAAATGAAAAATGATAAAAGAAACCTAAAGATGATTTTAAAATACCTATTCAACGACACCCCACTTGACATAGTTCATCAACTTTTTTTTTTTCATTTTGACAATATGGCGTCTGGTTGTCGCTGTGGTGAATTTTGATTACTGTTATGTCTTTAGTGACACTCGCAAGGTTAAGACGAATCGATTGACGTAAGAATTATCAAAATCGGCCTACGCATTTGGTCTGTAGAACGCCACATAGAAACAAACATACATACATAGACTGAGAAACACATTACCCTCCTTTGCGTCGCGCAGTCGGGTAAAAATAAATGTTAGTTAATCAAAAATATTTTATCCACACTACACGTAGAAAATGTAATATCAATCCAGAAAAAAAACAAAATTAATATGCAGATAAAGAAAAGTAAATTTTGAAGTTTTATTAATGCAATACAATAGTAATTTTTATCAAAATACAATTAATATGAAACGTTTCTTAATATGTAACTTTTTATAAGACGTTACGCTTACAATTCGTTACGATTATCAGTTTTATTTTTTTCATGATACGTTCTAAATTCAACCAGCGCTTTTAAGACGTCTTCAGCATACATATCAGGGCATTCAAATGCCAAGAAGTGACCACAAGTTGGAAGCGTAGACGCACGAAGCAGGTTTGGGAATTTATACTTCAGCATGGCTGGTGAATAGTAGAAGATTACTTCATTCATATTTTTTTCTTTACTTGTGCTGTGACACCTTGTTTCTTGTCTAATTTCATGATTCTAGGTCAACGGGAAGTACCCTATAGGCTTAAATTTATTTACGAGTCCCAAAATATGTATTTTTTGTTGCGATGACTTAGAAACTTGATTTTTTTATAGCCCTCACACTACAGACCTAAATATTTGATATAATTTTTAACTTGATATATAATATCCACGCATTCCTGGGAAAAAGGATTTTGACAGACGGACAGATGGATTTATTGTTTTTTTTTTCAATTAAAATGTTTATCTTTTTGTGCTTACGTCTCTATTCCCATTTGCATGGTCCTCAAATTAAAGGACTCGCTATAAAGTCTGGCAGCTGTGGTGAATTTATTATCCGTCCAGTAACACATCGTGTTATCAATGAGCGACTCAGGTGTGTATATCACGTGTAGGCCTCCATCATCCCTGAACTTATAAGATTTTCGAGTTGAAAAAGAAACTCCTTGCATCAGACGGGCTACTAGACGTCTCGACAAAACTAGCGGCTCTCTGCTGATTATAGTTTAAGCCAACAATATCAACCTGTAACTGTTCCACTGTTTAAATAAAATGTATACCTACCTTTTATTTAAATCTAGGCTCTAACTTTTTACCCTATTTTTTGAATAAATATTTATCATTATCATTTGTGATTATATAAAGGTAATTTCTGTTTTCAGGTATTGGCTTGTCCGACTCTCCAATGCCGTGGGACACCCTGTATATAAGCTTACAATGTACTTACTCTAACTGTGTACAGTTTGTATTACTAGAGACAAAGAATTGAGTTGTTATCGACAAAATTGTCAATCTAAGTACGCTAGCAAATCTAGAACTTAGGAGCAAAATCGAACGTGCATTCGCCTCGGGATAGGTCGAACACTAAAGTCGTTGGTTAGCAAGACCATCGTTATATGGTTAAGGCTAGGGACCCTCCAGCCTCCAGCTCAGGACGAGTACCTATATAAAACTGGATGCCGAGCAATACGTAGGCTCTCCGACTCGCACGAAAAAAGGGTTCAGTAAATCCTCACCCACGAGAAGCTAGGCGATTCGATGCCCTGACAGTTTTTGCGACACCAGCAAATCCTGGCTAGATCCAATGTCTCGAAGTCGTTCCTGGCCAGGTTATGGATGAGTAGGTTACCGACAAACATCTAGACCGTACCTAATAGCATCCCAGCCTAATCTTCCTCTGCAGTCTGACCCAGATCTAGCTGACCGCGTGCACGAGATCGCGTCAGCACCGGCTCCAGCACCGGCTCCAGCACTCGCGGCACCCCCTGCAGTGGTGACGAGCACCAGCAGCGAGCAAGTGAGACAATGCATCGCGTAGTTAACTTTAGCAGGTGGCGGCCCTACAGAGACAAGGTCCATACCGTACGTTCGTACACCATTGCTCGCGCTCCACAGGCAGGTCTCAGCGTGGTGGCAGAGATCCGACCTTGGGCCCTTGGGAACGTCTGTCCCACGTCTGCCCCAATACACCATGCTGCCTCTTTGTAAGTGACCGGGCCACTAAAACCAACTTTCTAGTGGACACAAGGTCCGATTTTCGTGTGTACCCACGTAGAGCACTACAGCAGTAGCGCAGCAAGACGGGGTACCAACTCTTCGCAGCCAATGGAACCACCATAGACACGTATGGTTGAGGTGAGCTTCATTTAAATCGAGGGGTCCCCCGTGTCTACATGTGGAAGTTCGTGGTTGCGGACGCCACGAAGCCCATCATCGCTGCAGATTTCTTGGCACATTATAGTCTGCTGATTGACCTTTCAGCAGACTATGCTACTGGTATGGTAGTATTTCAAGTCGATAGCATTAGTAGTTGCTGAAATAAGGTGCTGTAACAGACAGACAGACAAACGGACGGGCAGTCAGACGAAATCGGGTTCTTTTTTTTACTATTTTGGTACGGAACCCTAAAATATACAGGTTAAATAAATATTCTGTATTTAATTTAATTATGAATTCATAATATTGTATCAATAGAACAATTATGAATTCGTAATATTGTATCAAGAACAACACAATAAAAAAGTTAAAGACACCTGTCTGTGTTTGCCCTAGCTAGCAAATAACTGAATATTGTTTAACAGTTTGAAGGCTATCCGTCGGTAAAGTTGTGGTTGAGATGACTGGCAGTTTATATGGATATAATAAAACTGGACCCTAATTACGTAACTCAATTGCTACCATGCATGCATGCATGGCATTGATTTTGACATTCATTACGCTGTATGTTTCATAGTCCGTGTTCCCGTAATTGTTGATATACCTACACTGTTGCGAAACAGTGTATATCAACAAATGTTGCCTAATGAATACGCAGATTCATCACATATGTATATCGACTGTTTATGCAACGTTGCGAAACACTGTCAATAAACTGTTGCGCAACAGTGTATATCAACAAATGTTGCCTAATGAATACGCGGCTTTACTTGCTCAACGCCGCAATCTATCTAATACTATTATAAAATTGTAAAAAAGCCGTGTCTGTACATTGAAGATATTCCAGAAAAAAACAGTCGGAATAGGGTACTGGGACGTAACCATACCCAAAAAGATTTTTTGTCTGTTTGTGCGCGCATCACGCAAAAAGTACTGAACGGATTTTGATGTAATTTTCACAGTTCGATAGCTTGGGGTCCAACTTAAAATCTAACGTTTCATCTAATTCTGATGGGAGGAACCAGAGATACAGCTTGACCTCTTGGTAGTACTAGCCACCTTATACTACGGAGGTCATTTAAACTGGTCATGTGGTAGTCCACGCGGACGGAGTCGCGGACAAAAGACTAGTGATAATAATAAAATTCATTTTAAACGAAAACGTATCACGTTAACATCTCAACAAACATTTTACTGCTCACTTTAAGTATACTTATCCTGTCAATAAATTCATATTGATACACTCCAAAACATCCATCGTTGATATCCGTGAGAATTGAATGATTTTTCCATCGAGCCCAAAGAAAATGGTATTCAACAAGATACAGGGTCGACATGATAAATTATGTAATTTGCAACAGACCTGCCTGAAACAGCCGCAAAAACGCGGTTTTAAATGGAATGCCAACCGAATACGGTTCCGATACGGAAAATATCTGTGGGTATACGTGTATCGTATTGGCTTTTATTTTTTTAAAAGGCGATAAAAATATTTTGTAGTGTTTTAATATATATTTTGCTGTTCATGTTTCTGCCAAGTATTTTCTTCCAAGAAATAGCCGGTATTACAAAAAAGACATAGGACTTTTTTGTAATATAGGTATCAGGTATTTATGAAACGTCTAAACAAGACGAAGCTAATTATGCCTTTTATGTAATCAAACTTGTAAGCTAGTAACTTTTCTGTGAGTGATTGTTAATAATTCCAACGGCTTCTTAATCGGCTCTGGGGCCTATTTGATGTAACCACTCTGCAAGTCTTCACTCTGCACTCTACTCTTCACTTTTCAAATATTGCAGAGTGTGGAGCGAAAGTGTTCCAAATTTCAATTTTTAGTCTGCAATGTGTGTACATAAAACATGATTCAGTTGAAGAGTTCGGAATTTGGAGTGCAGACTTGCAGAGTAGTTACATCAAATAGGCCCCTGGAGTCTTATCACTGTCGTCACTCAACATTTTTATAATGGACCCACAGGAATGTACGTTTATTCGGAATAAAAAATAACCTATAGCACTCTGGGATAATGTAGCTTTCTATTAGTGAAAGAATTTTCAGAATCGGATCAGTAGTAGATTCGGTTTTACATATATGTCATTCATACTTAATCGTCTATTCAAAATATGTAAATACAGTGAATAAACGAATAGGTATTACTGTGCATAGTACAAGCTGATCGTTAACCTGATGATAAATGATTGAATTGAATTGACCTACAAAGAAAATAAATCTTAGTTAATCAAAAATATTGTATCCACATTACACGTATAAAATGTAATATCAATCCAGAAAAAAAACCAAATTTAATTTGCAGATAAAGAAAAGTAAATTTTGATGTTTTATTAATGCAATACAATTTTATTCAATTTTTATCGAAATACAATTAATATGAAACGTTTCTTAATATGTAACTTTTTATAAGACGTTACGCTTACAATTCGTTACAATTATCAGTTTTATTTTTTTCATGATACGTTCTAAATTCAACTAGTGCTTTTAGGACATCTTGAACAAATATCTCAGGGCATTCAAATGCCAAGAAGTGACCACAAGTTGGAAGCGTAGACACACGAAGCAGGTTTGTGAATTTAAACTTCAGCATGGCTGGAGAATAGTAGAAGATTGCTTCATCTTTGGCGTGAATGATGCATGTTGGTACTGTAGTAGCAACCCTGGAAAGAGATAAAACCTTCAGCAACTTCAATATTAAAAACTGGACAATTGCGAATGGGACTCGCGCTCTGAGGGTTCCATAGAAAAGATTGTTGTTATCGCAAAAAAATATTTTTTATGTGATCTTACTACAAATTATCAATTTTTAGATTTTTTCTTTTACTTGTGCTGTGATACCTTGATTCTTGTCTAATTTCAAGATTCTAGGTCAATGGGAAGTACCCTGTTTAGGTTTAAATTTATTTACGAGTACCAAAATATGTATTTTTTTGTTGCGATTTCTTAGAAACTTGAATTTTTTTGCAGTCCCAAGGAACTATAGACCTAAATATTTAATATTAATTTTAACTTGATATATTTACGCGTTCTTGGGAAAAAGAATTTTGACAGACGGACAGACGGATTTTTTTTTTCCAATAAAAATGTTTAATCTTTTTGTGCTTACGCTTCTATTCCCATTCCCATGGTCCTCAAAGTAAAGGACTCGCTATAAATTCTGATGGCTGTGGTGAATTTATTATCCATCCAGTATAACATCGTGTTATCAATGAGCATCTCAGGTGTGTATAACTCGTGTAGGCCTCCATCATCCCTGAACTTATAAGATTTTCGAGTTGACATAGAAACAAATTGCATTAGCCAAGCGAAAAGAGCCATTGGAGAGTCGGACATGCCCACACCTGAAAACAGAAATTATTCCGTTTTTATAACTACAATATTATATAATAATAATAAATTTGATTCAGAAAAAAATAGGCAAAAAGTTAACTAATGGTCGCCTAGATTTACATAGAAATAAAATTAGGTATCTATACATTTTATTTAAACAGTGAACCAGTTACAGGTTGATATTGTAGGCTTATACTGTAACCAGCAGATCCAGCCGCTAGTTTTTTAGAAGTAGCCCGTTCCAAGTATCAAACTACGTAAACCAAACATAATGAAACTCGATTAATTAATTCAGCAAAAAAAATAATATAAACTTTAGCATTTAAGAAGTAAGGATGTACAAACCAAGTGTATCTGGTTTGGTAGCATGCATATGCAAGTATCCAGTTTCTTGCAACAGAAACACGAGAGTATCAGAGAGTGGATACATCCTCTCAGCCAAAGATTCATCAACGACCAACGACTGTAGCTGAGGACTTAGTGAACCCATCACATAGGTCATCAATGAACCTGGCGTTAAGGTTAACGGGAAGTTTGAGTGGTATCCAAGTACCTCCTGAAAATAGAATGCGTTTGTTAACTATAAAATTTAAAGTCAGGATGTCACAACAGACAGTTCAAAAATACATTTAGGTAGTAGTAGATAGGGCTCTTTGTGAAAGAGCTCATTCGCGGAAGTACTACCACCATACCTATTTCTGCCGCTAGGCAGCATTGCTGTGTTCTGGCTTGAAGGGTATGAGTGCCGGTTTAATTACAGGCACATGAGACAATTTAACTTTGTCTATAGAGTAGACAACGCATCTGCAATGCCTCTAGTACCTATTGCATTATGTTCATAGGCGATGGTCACCACTTACCATCAGGTGAGCCGCCTGCTTGTTTGCCACTTAATTATAATAAAAAAAAGCATTTTTTACAAGCCTTGACTTCGATTTCCTTGTCAGTATGTTATAGTTGAATCTTGCACGCTATAGACAACTTTTTCTTGGCCAGGCAAGTTAAAAGTTTGTATACCTACTCGTTCTGTTCCGATACGTTTTCCAATCGGTTTCCAATTTATTAATGGCAGATTGCAATCTCAAAAGCCAATTCTGACTAATATTCACCACTGAAGAAGATAATTTCAGAAAAAAAACTGTATCAATGTTTCATCTTATAGTATAACTGGATGAGCTATTTCCGAATAAGGCAACTCATTTGGCAAATCCTACTAATATTATAAACGTAAAAGTTTGTGGGGATGTAAAAATGTATGGATGTATGGATGTATGAATGTTTGTAACCCTTTCACGCAAAAACTACTCAACCGATTTTGATGAAACTTTACAGTAATATAGCTTATACGTCAGAATAACACATAGGCTACTTTTTATCCCAAAAACGCGGGCGAAGCCGCGGGCAGAAGCTAGTAATATAATACAATTTATGTTCCAATTTTCAATTTATCTTAAATATATAATTTATCATAGGTATATAATATACATTACCTCTGGATAAAAAGTAACCAATTGGTTACCTAAGTAAGCACCAAAGTCTCCACCTTGAAGATAGAATTTCTCGAATCCGAGTCTGCGCATAAGGTTTCTCATCACCACAGCTATTTCACACATTCCGAAATCTCGCCTAACCGCTCCCTGCAAATAATTCAATGCATAGGTAAAAATGAAGATTTCTCACCGTGGATCAATGGATCAAAAATCATCCAGATATGACATGTGTCAGCTCTCTCTAAAATCTCCCTTGCCAAGGGCTAAGTATTACTTACATCAGTAAAACCAAATCCAGGCAAGCTCGGAACTATAACCTCCACAGCAAAACCCCTTTCTTCCGAATATGCTGTTATGAGAGGTATGGTCTCGTAGAATTCCACAACGGACCCGGGCCAGCCGTGCAACAATAGGAGAGGTAAGACCTCCGTGCCCTCAGGTACCTATAAAAATAAAGCGCTTTTTGTAAGGATGCGCTAATATTTTGTTCATCGTCATGTCAACAAGATGACGTCAAAAATCAATTTGTTCTTGGCCACTCTTATCCAATGGTGATCCGCGAACTTAACCATGTCATTTGCACACCTAGACTTCCAGTAGCTATGTTTTGTTACCAGGAAAAATACCTAGGTACGTCTTAGTTTTTTTCGGGTTCTCAAAAATATGGAATAGTGCACCTACTGTGAAGAAAAATTAAATTTGAAATTTAAATACACCCCGAAACACAACAAATACGTCGGGGGACCGTATCACCGTAATTTTTGTTAGTAGTATCAATTGTAACTGCCTATTTTGTTTACTCAACGGTCCCCCGAAGCATTTAAGGGTCAAAAATAATTAGAAAAAAATATTTTTCACTATTCAGGTGATGGTTTTATGTGTAGAGGATTTTTTAATTTAAGTTTTTTAAACATTAATACTACTACAATTGTTGTAAATATAAAGCTTAAGGTATATTAAATACTTATGCAATTCTCACACCAATTCGGAAAAGAGCTCATAATTACTTTACAACTGCTGAAAAAATTGATTGATGACAGCTGATTAAACCAACTTTCTATTATAAATTATATAAAAAAATATATTAAAAAAAAACACGTTTTAAAACCGACTAAAAAGTATAAAATAATTTCTAATGAAATTGAAAACGTGGTGCGCTCTTTTTATTTTATTATCTATTGCATGCGCCCCACGTTTTCCATTTCATTAGAAATTATTAACCGACTTCCAAAAAGGAGGAGGTTCTGCATTCGGTTGTTTTTTTTTTTTTTTTTTTCTTTCATGTATGTACACCGATTACTCCCTTCTTCCTTTTTCGTGATTCTTTTTTGATATGGTAGAAGAACCTCGCGCGGTGGTCCCATTAAAATTTTATTAACTTTCGTTGATTAGATTTTTAACCAGGTGTAATAAACGGTATTTTTGGTGTATCTCGATGACATCATGACGATGATGAAAAAGTGATATTGTGTAGGTACATGAATTCCTGAATGCAATCGATCTCGATATTATACATACATAACATCACGCCGATATTTCCCGCAAGGTTAGACAGAGGTGTATAGTACACACAATTTTTTTATGCTTAAGTCGCATTTGATAGAAGGCTAGGGAGCGAGCCTATTGCCATTACAAACTGAAAAAACACTGTTTTTGTTTACTGAAACGCTCTTATCCACCAACATCTATGACTTTAAGTACATATTTAAATTAGTGGTAGTAATCGATCTCGGTAAAAGTACATACAAAATGTGTGTCAAAGGCAGTATATTAGTCGCTCTATGCATGAATTTATGATACTTTTATTATATACGTAAGGTATTATTATCAACAAAACATGACATGTTACACTACACTAAAAAGTTAAAAATAAAAAACAGGTTTTAAAAAAACCGACTTCCAAAAACTACACTAAAAACTATGAAATAAAAAGTTTAAACCTCCATAATTCAAAATCTAAATGTATATTGAAGTCGGCGGGGCCTAGCATGAAAATAAGCAAAATTGCAGATTAACAAGGAATAAAAGGAAATCTTAATTTCCACGTGCACACACTACGCACACCCTTCCTGTTTAAAGACTGAGAGGCAAAAACCTGAAGAGGCCCCGCCGGTTTCAATATACATTTAGATTTTTAATTATGGAGGTTTAAACTTTTTATTTCATAGTTTTTAGTGTAGTTTTTGGAAGTCGGTTTTTTTAAAACCTGTTTTTTTATACTTTTTAGTTCATTTTAAACGTGGTTTTAAAAAAAAAAACTTGCAAATTACATAAGTATACCCAATTTCAGCTTAGTCCGATGCCAGCAAGCAATAAGAAAGCGATATTATAATAAAACAAGTTTAAACGGATTAAATCGCGTATATTACAGATTTTTACAGAGTTTTCCTGACGTTTCGAACACTTTGCACCGTTCGTGGTCGCAGGACGACGAAAATCTGTAATATACGCGATTTAATCCGTTTAAACTTGTTTTATTATGATGTGTAATAATCGCGAAAACTTACGACATTATGATAAGAAAGCGAGTTAATAAAAACGTGGTAAAAAACCGCATTGAAATTGGTCCATTCGTTTGGGAGTTACAAAGCTACAGACGGACACTCACCCCTCTTTTTTCAAAGTCGGGGGTTAAAAAATAGTAAATATTACACTTACATCAGGTTTTACCCTTATGAAATGGACATCTAGTCCTTGAATATTAGTCTTGTACTGTGGGTACTTGTTCAGATAAGATTCACGTTCAGTAAAGTTGTATTTGTTGGCCCAGAAGTCCATCCAGTAGTCCATGCTATCGGAGTTGAACCCATATTCAAATGCTGCGCCTTCCAGTGGGGGGGTGAGTGCACGACGGTTGTTTAAACGGTACCTTAGATCGTTTATCATCTGTAATTATTTTGGAAAGTCTAAACATTTTAACAACATAAACATCTAGTTATATTTTTGCGGAAAAAGTTCGACCAATATAAAAACCTGTATTTGAATTAGCTTAGGAATCATTGTTACATTCAAAGTTTATCCTTGTACACATAATTAATCAATCTACAATATTCCCATTGCTAGGAGATCTCTGTAAGAGGAGTAAGTTAGTGGAAGTCACATGACTTCGAATTCCTGGCATCTTCCTTTAATTTTAGATCAGTAGTTAGTGACGAAACAATTGCACAAAATAAAGCACGTGCCTGCTCGTGTTCGACCCTACGACTCGAAGTTGGCACCATTGCCACGGCGCCATCACTGATCCATTTCTTTATTTCTTATGTCATCATCCGCCTAGCCTTTTCCCAAACTAGATTGGGGTCGGCTTCCAGTCTAACTGGTTGCGGCTGAATACCTATTAATATTTTACGTGGATCGACTGCCATCTGACTTCCACAATCCAATTATTGAGGAATACCGGTATTCGAAAGTTAGACCAGTTGTCAGACTTTTGGGCTCCTGACTACCCGTAACGACTGTCAAAGATATTCCTATGACCACCTGGATCGACAGTTTAACGTGCTCTCCGAAGCACGGAGGGATCTCGATGTGTAAAGAACGGTTACCCATTCAAGGACTGACTGGGGCAAGCGTAGCTTAACCACGCAGATCGATTGATCAGCGCCGCTGTCATTTAGTCACGAGGTCCTCTTGATTTCTTATGTCTAGACTAAAATACGGTACTCCAAAACTGGTCAAAAAACCCGAGCCTCTAAAATACATGATGTTCCACGCACAAAGTATTTGATTAATGTCACACAATACATTCATAATAATTATATTGTTTAGCTTATAGTATCCCACTGCTAGGCAAAAGCCTTCCCCAAAACTTTCCAAATAATATTACAATCAGAAATAATAATTGTTAAAACCCTTACCTCGTCCGCGAATTTAATACTGAAAGGTCTGATATCCGTGCTGGCTTTCCCTTCTTCGTCTGAAGGGCCCCACCATCTTTCTAGATTAGCCAAAAACGTAGGCGAGGAAACCTCTTCTAAAGATAAACCTAGTGCCAAGGTTAGGTACGCTGAAAGAGCGAATACTCTTACGAATGTATTCATCTTGCTGACTTAAATGTTCTGCCGACCGAAGTGCCTTATATACTTTTAACTATTGAAATATAGGTATCTATAGGTATCTATATTGAAATAGTTAAAAGTATATGTACACAAGTGATAAAACAAGTTTAATTTATAGAAACTATAGTTTCTATAAATTAAACTTGTTTTATCACTTGTGTAATTAATACCTATTTAATATTCATCTGAGTGAATTTTGGATAACTTCCTTTTCCTCTAGAATAAATAACTCGTTTTTAGGGTTCCGTCCCTCAAAAGGAAAAACGGAACCCTAATAGGATCACTTTGTTGTCCGTCTGTCTGAGGCAAAACCCTTAATGGGTAGAAGCATCTGCTCATAGATGGCGCCACTAGAAGAATGTAATAGCGTCATCTTGCACATAACGCATGCTTAGTAAAACACTGACCTAACTCAAAATTTGGCCAAAACGAGTTTCAGTGAAATACCGACCTAAAAGAGCATGCTCTACAACGTAGTAAAAAAAAAACAACCCTATTCTTTGCAAAATAAGGTAAAAAATTAGATCAGTCTATATTTTATGTTCCACGTTTGATGGCGCGACTCAATTGTTTTTTATTCATAATTTTCTCGTTTTCTAATTCGCTTATACAGGGTGGCAGGTAAAGCCATGGTCCGGGGCGAGGGGGAGTGGGAGGCAGTCGCCTCCTTGTCAGTCCTTGTCCTTGTCCTTGTCAGTCATGCTAGTGAAGGAGGCGGCGGGACGGGAGAGGGAGAGATTCTCCCGTCCAAGCCGCCGCGGTAGACGCTCCGGGCGTCGGGAGCCGCGTGACGACTCCCGGCCACCGTAGGCGCGGGCCTGCGGGCGGTGAGTAATGGGTAGCTCACCGTCCGATCAGGACCAGGCCCGTGCCGAACGGCGCGTACGTGTTCCACGCGCGCCTCAAAGAGATGTCAGCATCAGAGAGGGGGCCCATTAGGGCCCAAGCCTGCCGGGAAAGCGGGATTGTCCGGAAGGGATACCGCTGACCCGGACAAAAGGGCTAACGAAGGAACATGGGTGGGTTTTAGTCAGTAAGAGTCTGACACTCCCTTCCGCTCCGCCCAGAGCGGGAGGGGTCATTTGATGATTTCCCATCCTCAAAAAAAAAAAAAAAAGGGTGGCAGGTAAGACCGTGGAAATATTAAAAGGGGTCATTGTACTCATCATTATGAACAACACTACATTATAATTATATTTATGTCTCTCTTAGGTGGTAACGTATTTGCGTCAGATCACATTCTTTTCCAATCGAGATCCGTCCGTACCTCGGACACATGTTAATCAGTCGCTCCTGATTGTCGTACGAATATCTATGACAGTCGCTAGTCGTTACCGACTCAGTAGTCAGAAACCCGATAGTCTGACAACTGGTCTTACTTCAAAACACTACCCAGTGCACTAGTGCAGGTCAGATGGCAGTCACTCCAGGTAAAACACTGATATGCAGCCACATCTAGTTAGACTGGAAGTCGCCCCCAACCTAGTTAGAATAGTGCGAGTTGTACTCACGCGCCGAGGGTTTCGTACCGTTCTTGAACGTATAATAGTAAAAAAACCGGACCGCATAGATAAGTTTGTTTGTGAAGGAATTTCTAAAAATTGTGCTAGTTACGAACATCTTTTTAATTTTCGTGTAATAGTTACGACATTTGCAATGAAAATAAAAATATTTTTTTTTCATTCCTTTCAAGTTGATAGCATTACTAGTTGCTGAAATAAGCTGCTGTGACAGACAGCCAAACGGATGGACAGACAGACGAAGTCGCGCCATAAGGGTTCTTTTTTTACTATTTTGGTACGGAACCCTAAAAAATACTACTGAAAAAAATATTCTGTATACACGCTGAAATTTTAGTGGTTGTTTTCCGACAGCAGAACGATTTGCCATCAGTAGTACTATCGAAACATAGAGTTCAATTTAAAAAATATTATGTTTTTTTTTTCAAATAATCAAAAAAAATATTCATAGACTCGAAAGTGTGAAAAACAATAGTAACTCACTAGATCTAACGTAGGTATAGTTATCTAGTCAAACCGACACGCGCCGCGCGCCCCGATTCCGCGAATCAAAGCGGCGGTGCTGACAAAAGCGGCGACCGATTCATAAATGTGCAGAGCAAAATCAGCTCTCGCGCATAGTGATACGGCATAAAACAGACTGATCGCCCGTTGCAACCGCACCGCACCCCCCCGACCCGCACTCCACGCCGACCGTTGGCCGCGACGCCGACCGGCCGACTGGCCGAGTGGCCGTCAGTTGTACCGCGAACGCGAATCTCGTAACATGCGTAGTGAACTAGTGAATTATCGTTGCAAAAATGGATCGACATTACATTATTATTCCAATTTAGAGTACGTCGCTATGGTGCAAATGTATGCTAGGGCTAATTATGACTCCCATGCTGCCGTGTTTACGCGGAGCCGCAACAACTTGGAGTCGAACAATCTTGGCGGTGTTCTGAACCCCCAAGTCCCGTAGGCCCGGACGATCGTAGCGGCGACACAGTGACAGTGCTACTCGATCATGGCGAGTTACAGTGCATGTACCCGTTTGCCCGAGTTCGGCGAGGAAATCCACAAGTAGGTACTTCAAACGGGATCCTCGTCGAAGTACCTACCTATGTGTATGGCTGTGGTGGCTGGGTTTAACGTAAGTGAATACTACGTTTGGAAAGTGCTCAACAATGAAAGACTGCTTAAGTACCTATCATTTTCGTAAACTTAATCAAATAAAACGTGCTCGATTGTGTTATTGTGTATGGAACGCAGTGGCTTGCAATTTGAAAAATTACTCCGTTACCGGGCCTAAGCGTAAGTACCTACTTGTACCTTTGTATTAAATACCGAACATTTAAAAGTAGGTAAGTAATTAAAATCATTGTAAATAAGTTTATTCCATTTTTTTGAATACCTACGGCTTAAATACTGTAATAGGTATCTAATTCAGAAAATATCGTTTTCTAAGATAGGTGCCTACCTACCTAGTAATCTTGTTTTTTTAGTTTCGTGTTCACGTGTTCAGTAATTTGTCTATCAATAACTCAGGAATAGTTATCAGCTGATTGATAAACACGGAGGGCAATGACCGCGCGGGCGCGCCCCGCTCGGCCGCGGCCGCTCGCGTCGTCCGTCGCCGCGCTTGCGTAGCTATCTATCGTGAGGTAACTACTATTGGTTTGAGATTTTGTTTTTCACATCATTCTCATCACACCATTCTGCCATTTTTTGATTCTAATTTTTCTTTTATATATCAATCGAATGTACTGCCAAGACAAAATCATTTCGCTACGGGAAAACATCCACTTAAATTTCACAGTGTATAATAAAATTGTGAATTCATATAATAATTATAGTATCAATAGAGTAGTTGAAAAAAACTTTTTAACAAAAAAATAAAACCGACTTCAAAAAAACACTAAAAAAACAATAAAAAGATAGGTACCCTATAAATTTTCATTACTACCATACGAATACCTTTTTAATTAAATTCAACACTTTTTCGAGTCGATGCCAAGCCAATTCTGCATCTTAGGCATGTAGATCTCGGCGGCGACCTCTCGCGCCCGGCCCTGGTTCAAGCCATGGTCCGGGGCGAGGGGGAGTGGGAGGCAGTCGCCTCCTTCTGCGAAGCAGTCATGCTAGTGAAGGAGGCGGCGGGACGGGAGAGGGAGAGATTCTCCCGTCCAAGCCGCCGCGGTAGACGCTCCGGGCGTCGGGAGCCGCGTGACGACTCCCGGCCACCGTAGGCGCGGGCCTGCGGGCGGTGAGTAATGGGTAGCTCACCGTCCGATCAGGACCAGGCCCGTGCCGAACGGCGCGTACGTGTTCCACGCGCGCCTCAAAGAGATGTCAGCATCGGAGAGGGGGCCCTCTAGGGCCCAAGCCTGCCGGGAAAGCGGGATTGTCCGGAAGGGATACCGCTGACCCGGACAAAAGGGCTAACGAAGGAACATGGGTGGGTTTTAGTCAGTAAGAGTCTGACACTCCCTTCCGCTCCGCCCAGAGCGGGAGGAGTCATTTGATGATTTCCCATCCTCAAAAAAAAAAAAAAAAAAAAGGCATGTAGATCTAATGCGTAAGTAGGTACCTATATAATTATACTAGGTATAGGTAAAGCTAGCAATTAAGCAAGGATTTTTGTTTTATTGGCTTGGCACCGACTCCAAAAAGTGTTGAATTTGCTGAATATATTTCGATGTGGAAAACCAGTGAATGTGTAATCATATCACAGCAACTCTTATGTAGCACTGAAGCAGACCCTTACTCGCAAAATTGCAATCTACTTTGGTATGGGTCGCACGAGACTTTTTGCTAACTTAAGTTACCCATGAATAAAGAAAAAGTTAATTCCATAAAATATTTTGTATTGTAACACCTTCGAGACTCCCACGTATTGTGAGACAGGAAACCAAGCTTGATAGTTATCTGAATGAATTCTATGAAACTTAAAACAGGCTAACCACGAAATGCTTTCGCCGTTTCGACGCAAAAGTTTCCTCTCAGATGTTTTCCCCGGTCGGACGGACGGAGCCGCAACAAAGCCAAAATTAGCCTGTGTTGCAAACCACGCAGCGTTCTTTGAACATTTTCTATAGCAACGGTCCTACTAACCTATTTTTTGTTATAATCGTTGAGTGTTTTAATCAATCTTCAATGAATGGAAGGAGTTTTAGCGTCGGAGCCTGCCTTTTACGAGATTGTTTCAATTCTTGTAATTTGCAATTCATCTGTGAGCACAGTGTTTGGAATACTTTAAGTTTTAATTTATACCGTTCTAGTGGCTCGCCTAAAGGTTTGCGAGCGTTGAATTAATACCCCAAAATCTTTCTTTGGAATTGTCTTTAATGATTGTGGGAGTGGAACGGATTTAACTCAGTAGAAATATTATTACCCTAAAGGTATACAAAATGCTAATCTCATTAGGATGCCATGGCAGCGACGCCAGCAGCGCCGCCAATCAAAATATGTCAAATTGTATGCTGGGCTGGCGGTGACGGCGACGCCAAGCCGTCGCCAAGTGAAGTAGGGTTAGGTACGTTATGACACGGGGTCTCATCAGGAACAAAGGAACATTTGTTGAAATAACTCTTATTATGCTGCTGCATGGCTGCCATGGCTCTCTAATGAGATATGGCCCTTAGCCGCGGCCGCACTGATACGGCGACAGCAACGGGACGGCGATTTCGTGAACAAATAAATTTCGCTTGTTGTTTCTGCAGTGCGGCCACCGATATAATTATGTTTATATGAGTTTTTTTTCACGAAATCGCCGTCGCGTCACTGTCGCCGTTGCAATGCGGCCGCGGCCTTAGGTTATTACATTAAATTATATCACGTGTACTACATAGCTTTATTATAATTATAACAATAATATTTGATATTTTAGTCGCGGGACATTTCTCTCGTTTTAATATTTAACAACACCATGTAGATACGTAGAGATATCGCCTGACGAATACTAGTAGGTCAAAGACCCGTGGCTGGCCAAGATAGTTCAAACGTTGCTATCCGGTTTATGTTTCATTATTTTAACAAAAATACATCAACTTGTATTAGTTGATGTAGCAAACGTACTTATTGTCTTATTATAATGTGGACCAAGTGCTTCCCGTTACCTCATCATCACCATATTTAGCCAATAACTATCTGCCTGTAAGAATCCTGTAAAAAGCGGTTCAACTGTTTAAACTGGTGTTTGTGTTTGAAAATGCAGTTATTACAAAATTGCTTTTGCAATTGTTAGCCTATTCTGTCTCATTTCTGGGCAAAAGCCTCCCTCCATTTTTTTTTCTCTTCTTGTAGTCCCACATCCCACGCTACTTCCCTCCAGTTTTCGGAAAACCCAACCATTTGGTCCCACTACCTCCTTCGTAGTCTGCCGCTACCCGCCTCACTTTGTCTAGGCACTAGATTAGATCATCGGTTTAGACGTTTAATTTATTTTTATTATGTAGTTTAAGTTTATCCTGACACGCGTAGGAAAACCGGTTTGGCCTAGGACAAACTAGTTTGGCTTGAAATCAAGTTTAGCCGGTAAAATAATATACATAATTATATTCACAAAATCAAACACATTTATAACAAAAATAGATTTTCATAATCTGTATTGAGTTAGACTCATATTATTATTGAATTCGTAAACTAAACTGTTTAATCTACGAATTCAATAATAATATAGTTCCCTATAAAAAATCAAATGAAAATTGTGTTTATTGTTCTAGAAAAATAATCATCATAATATTATACATAAATGTAGTTCACTGGATCCTATTATAAAATTTGTCTGTGCAAACACGTTGGGGAACATTTTATATAAGCAAAACGAGTTATTGTAGTGTGTGACAGACTAGATTCATCATTACTTATTATTTACGATCCAGTCGGGATCTTGTCAATTTTCAAACAACAATGCTTAGAAACAACATAATACATTTCTTTCCATTCTATTCTTACTCTCCTTATTAACTGGCCTATATCCTAGCTAGGGTCTGTATTGTTATGGAAACCAAGAACAGTTTCTTCCTATTCTATTTTAGGATTCCGTACCCAAAAGGTACCAACCCTATTACTAAGCCTACTCAGTCTGTCCGTCGGTCCGTCCTTCTGTTACAGGGCTGTATCTTATGAACCGTAATAGCTGAACAATTGAAATTTTCACAGAATACGAATAAGTATGGCCGCTGTCAGGACAAATTTTTGCTTTATAGGTACCGTTAGTATCAATTACTCTAATAAATACCACCTAAGAAAACCCCCTAAAAGCAAGAAAGAAAACAAACGAACACAAAATTCACCACCGCTCTTTAAGTTACGTTTAATTAATTTTACAGATGATTTCATACAAATTGTCGGTGATGGTGGTGTGGTTGTCGCAGTGGGACCGCACGGTTGTCGCAGTGGCTGAGAGATCGGCTGCTGCGCAACGTGTCGCGGGTTCGATTCCCACATTGCACATAGGTCTGGCTGTTTGTGTATGTGAAATTTGTGTTTGTAAACGCACCCACGATACAGGAGAAATCCTAGTGACGTAAAAATCTATCACATTTTTGAATGTTCCTATCTTATAGATAGTAGCAATCCGAAGACTGCGGAACTGACCCCAACAGGAAACTCAATCCGATATCCCTTCGTCTAACAAGAATTGTTTCCAAGTGTTGAATATTTAGAATAATCAAATTTTAATACGCCCAAAGATAAGCTAACTCGTTTCCAGTTTAGGAATTGGATTATAACTCGCGGGCCCGAAGGAGCTTGTCTACCACCTGGACGTAACATTTTCAACCTCATTAATTATTCACCGAATAGTTGCGAAACCATTTTTGGTGGGAACAAAGTTTAGATTAAGTTCTGTTCAGCGTCTTTATTTGGCATTTTGTTCCAATTAATCTGGCTGAAGAAGCCAAATAAAGTTTGTATTGTGTCTTAGTGGGGTCCTAGGTTCGATCCGGTCAGGCAAAGCACTATTGGCATTTTATTAGGAAACTTGCTTTTGCTCGCGACTTCGTCCGCGTTTCCGTCGTTTTTCGTAAAAAAAGTAACGTATGTCCTTCCTCACGGTTCAATGGTTTTGATGTAACAGACAGATTAACTTTCGTATTTTAGTAGAGAAATATATGTCAATCCACAATACTGTTGAAAAATATCGCAATAAGGAACTGTGTAACTCCTTGTGTGTAATACAATCAGAAAGCTCCGAACTGCTAAGCTATCGGGTGTTACACGTGTTATTATGAGTCAACCATAAAAGATAGACATATGCTGTTGTGGGATATTTTTTAGATAATTTTATGTAGAACATTTCCGTAATACATAATTTCTATGTAGCTTTAACCATTAAGGCTGCACACGCGACGGAAGTTTAAAAAATGGAGTAACTTCTCTCGTTTTTCCAACATTTCCCTTCACTGCTCTGCTCCTATTGATTGTAGCGTGATGAAAAGTATATTATAACCTGCCCAGGAGTATGAAAAATAATTGTGCTAAGTTTCGTTAAAATCCGTCGAGTAGTTTTTGTTTCTATAAGGAACATACAGACAGACAGACAAAAATTTTACTGATTGCATTTTTGGCATCAGTATCGGTCACTAATCACCTCCTGATAGTTATTTTGAAAATATATTTCATGTACAGAATTGACCTCTCTACAGATTTATTATAAGTATAGATTATAAGTAGCAACTCAGTTAATGGCAACAGGCTTGTCTTCTAATGTCTTAGGTTTTCGCGATTATTACACATTATAATAAAACAAGTTTAAACGGATTAATCGCGTATATTACAGAGTTTTCCTGACGTTTCGAACACTTTGCAGCGTTCGTGGTCGCAGAACGACTGGTCGCAGGTCGTCCTGCGACCACGAACGCTGCAAAGTGTTCGAAACGTCAGGAAAACTCTGTAATATACGCGATTAATCCGTTTAAACTTGTTTTATTATAAGGCTTGTCTTCTATTACGTAAACATAACTGGTGAAATTTAAGATGTACTTATACACTCTGCTTAACCCTTCGGGGAACACGGCCGTGATGTCAGTTAATACTTATATAAATATAAAATATAAGCTCACATTGAACAACATCTGCTGTTTAATCTAGATTTAGAAGATTTTCAGATAGCAATCTACGTTTAGTACAGAATTTTTAAATAACAATTCCGCTTAAGGCGAAGATAAATGGTAACGGCCAGTTTTAAATCTCTTATTTCGCCGTTAAATAATGCAGGTTAGTTGTGCAATTTTTTTATGTTAAACTAGAACATATATACATCAATCGTACCTGTGAATATTTAACTATTGTAGTAAAATACTTAATTAAATAAATTCATGAATTCGTGTCTACCCAAAACATAAAAACGTAATTACTTTCAAATCGCTTAAGATATTTTCATGATTTGTTTTGTGTGAAAAGACTATGTTACTACCTATAATATTGCCTGTTACTTTTTTTTTATTTTATATTTTAGATACTATAAAGTAATAATACGTCTAATTCTGCACAGCGCGCTCCTTGATAGGCGAGTCGTATTGCTCGGTGGATGTATGTCGCGTTGCTTGAGCTCAGCGCAGAACACTCAAGCTATACCGCCCAAATCACTCAAGGCCGTTGGCGTATACCGGGGCCTTAAGCTCCCTATTTGAGGGAAAACGTAATTTAAACCTCAATAATCGCTGGCTCATTCCTGCGAACGACTGGTTTATAGATTGTATTCTATTTCCAGAAATAAAATTTCATTTCTAGCAGAAAGGAAGGACCAATCAGCGCTGCGAGAATAGTGTTTTCACGAATCCTGACGCTCTCTGATAAATGAATGTTGCGACAACAGAATAATATCCTGTTTATAGTTGCGATGTTGTTTTATTGTTAAAATTATATGTTTGACTACCTATGCCCGTGACTTCGTTCGTGTGGTACTTATTTTGTAGTAGTACATTTTTTGGTCACGATACCCGCGCTGAATCACAAACAGACACCAATTTTAATTATTGGTATAGAATATAGAATTTATAGAACTAATTGTAATTGTAATTGCAGTATATTATTGCCCTACTGACTTTTAGAGTAAATAAACATTCTGATACTAACACAAATAAAGATGGCTTACCACGATCAGTAATTTCGGTTAAAAGATTACTTATTTTAATATTCAAAAAAACAACGTTCACTTACGAATGAATACATAGATGAGTAGTAGTAATTAAGCTATCCAGTGGCTATTACGAGTCCAAATCTCAAGTCTATAGGTTCAGCAATTTGGTCTGGGCGTCAGTCAGTGCATGTCTAAATAGATAGCTACCGTTATTGGTTGCTATTGGCAAAAACGCGAAGTAATAAAACAAGTACCTATTGACATCAAGGTTCAGATAATATATTTTGTAGAAAAATAAGAAAAAGTAATATTACCTACCACGTAAGTTTTTTCGTGACTTTGTGCAAAACAACCACGTATTTTCAATGACAGTTGTTCACACAAGAGTAAAAAGTTAAACATGTGGTACACGAATTCTCAAACAGCTCACTATAGCAACCTCTTTAATAAATTATAATAATAAATAATATGTTTATAAGGAATGAACCTACTTGCATATTGTTTTACCCGAAGTTTTTAGTATTATACCCTTTTATAACCATTATTTTACAGAAATATGTAACCATTAATAATATATAACCATTATTTTATTTAAATATTTTATAAAAATGGCTACATCTTTACAGTACGGAAAATATCTTATTAGTAGCTGTATAGCTATAATAAATAAGTGTTAAGTTATTGACCTATTCAAAATAAATATCTAAACTTAAAATTCAATACCTACATTTGTATATTATACAAATGTAGGTATTGAATTTTAAGTTTAGATAAATATTATTATTTAATTTATTTGCTACTTAAGCAATACAATAGATTAAAATATATGAAGAACTCGAATCACGACCCATAAATTAAAAACTAGAAATAATATTATCATTTTAAATCTCTTAGATATTTATAACAGTAAATTAAGCATAACATGGCTTTGACATGTAAAATTCACAAAAATATACATTTATCTTAATATAATTTTATTTTAAATGCCACAAAATATTAAGTTCTCTTTAAAATTGTGTGCACAGGACTTTTTAAACCACAGTTCGGGACTCTCATGTTGGCAACCCTACTCGTAGATCAGGGCTGCCACAAGCACGTCCCGGCGTCCTGTAGGGCTGTACAAGTAATTACCGCGGCCCGAGCTGACTGATGATGATGGCACTCGGAACACTCCGGTGCCTCAGATAAACAACTGTGTGTAGTGAACTGCAGTGGTCCTTTTTGTACGAAAACATATGCTGAGATTCATTAAGTTGGCGCTGGGAATTTAAGGAAAGGTTTTTTCTGACTTTAAAAAAATTGACTTCAAAAAAATTAATTTGTGTGTCTAGTTTTTCTATTTCATCTACGAAATTCATACTACTTAACACTAAAAAAACCACAAGAAGCCAGTTCACAACTACACGATAACTTCCTAAAAAAGTTCTTCCCAAACTCCAGTCTAAAAGATTTATACGGAGGCAGGATATGAATTCATAAGGCTATATCCATATCAATTCATTCGTATCTCTCTGGTCAAAACTCATGAGGACGTGCCTTGAAAAGTTATTTGATTTATTCGCCGCCTCCGTGTCTATGGGACAGCCTGAAGTTAAAAGCGAAAGCCTGAAGGATTTATATAACTTGGTATTGATAAACCGTTGACGTCCACGATTCCGCATATTTAGTAACTTTGATGACTGTTGAGGTAGGAGACTGTAGCTAGTACTCGAATGAAACAGGAATTTGGTAGTGAGGTAAAAGCATAATTTATTTGTCAACTTAGCCTACTTATATACAAAATATTTAGACAGTATTTTAGTAACTACCTACATGCACTAACACAAAATAACAACGTCGGTACATCGAAGAGGTTTGTATTCTCGCTCGCATATAAAGTAGCTGCAACACATTAGGTACAGCGAATTTGAAGAAAACTAAAATATTACGGTGTTCCTTTAATTTAGGATACCATGTTACTTAGAAGGAATTAATACTTATAATTAACCCTTTCAATCGGCATCATAATAATACAGAATTTTTACATTTAGTCGGTTCGATTCCCAGATGAAGCAAGCAACTGTTTAAAAATCTTTGAATGCAGTATAACTTCATTTTAAAAATAAAATGAAGTTTCCATGAAGCTAAACTTCGTATCTTAAATATTTAAAGTACTTTCCCTCCATGTGGCATAGCCGTGGGACACCCTGTATATAAGTTTACAATGTACTTACTCTAACTGTGTACAGTTTGTATTACTAGAGACAAAGAATTAAGTTGTTATCGAGAAAATTGTCGATCTAAGTACGCTAGCAAATCTAGAATTTAGGAGCAAAATCGAACGTGCATTCGCCTCGGGTCAGGTCGAACACTAAAGTCGTTGGCTAGCAAGACCATCGTTATATGGTTAAGGCTAGGGACCCTCCAGCCTCCAGCTCAGGACGAGTACCTACATAAAACTGAATGCCGAGTAATACGTAGGCTCTCCGACTCGCACGAAAAAAGGGTTCAGTAAATCCTCACCCACGAGAAGCTAGGCGATTGGATGCCCTGACAGTTTTTGCGACACCAACAAATCCTGGCTAGATCCAATGTCCCGAAGTCGTTCCTGGCCACGTTATGGACGAGTAGGTTACCGACAAACATCTAGACCGTACCTAATAGCATCCCAGCCTAATCTTCCTCTGCAGTCTGACCCAGATCTAGCTGACCGCGTGCACAAGATCGCGCCAGCACCGGCTCCAGCGCTCGCGGCACCCTCTGCAGTGGTGACGAGCACCAGCAGCGAGCAAGTGAGACAATGCATCGCGTAGTTAACTTTGCAGGTGGCGGCCCTACAGAGACAAGGTCCATACCGTACGTTCGTACACCATTGCTCGCGCTCCACAGGCAGGTCTCAGCGTGGTGGTAGAGAACCGACCTTGGGCCCTTGGGAACGTCTGCCCCACGTCTGCCCATTGGGGCAGACGTGGGGCACGGCCTGGCGCGGCCGACGGGCACGGCCGACGTGGCCTGTTCACTTACAAAGAGGCAGCATGGTGTATTGACACCATGCTGCCTCTTTGTAAGTGACCGGGCCACTAAAACCAACTTTCTAGTGGACACAAGGTCCGATTTTTGTGTGTACCCACGTAGAACACTACACGTCTGCCCGAATACACCACGCTGCCTCTTTGTAAGTGAACAGGCCACTAAAACCACCTTTCTAGTGGACACAAGGTCGATTTTCGTGTGTACCCACGTAGAGCACTACAGCAGTAGCGCAGCAAGACGGGGTACCAACTCTTCGCAGCCAATGGAACCACCATAGACACGTATAGTTGAGGTGAGCTTCATTTAAATCGAGGGGTCCCCCGTGTCTACATGTGGAAGTTCGTGGTTGCGGACGCCACGAAGCCCATCATCGCTGCAGATTTCTTGGCACATTATAGTCTGCTGATTGACCTATCAGCAGGCTATGCTACTGGTATGGTAGTATTTCAAGTCGATAGCATTAGTAGTTGCTGAAATAAGGTGCTGTAACAGACAGACAGACAGACAGACAGACGGACGGACAGTCAGACGAAATCGAATAAATATTCTGTATTTAATTTAATTATGAATTCATAATATTGTATCAATAGAACAATTATGAATTCGTTATATTGTATCAAGAACAACACAATAAATAAATTCAAAATTAAAAAAACCCGACTGCCATAAAACAACTAAAAAGTTCAAAACAAGAGCACTTTTCAAGCAGTCTGATGCAGTTGGCGGCAATTATTTGTGTTAAATCTTAGATTTTATGCCACCAACTGCATCAGACTGCTTGAAAAGTGCTCTTGTTTTGAACTTTTTAGTTGTTTTATGGCAGTCGGGTTTTTTTAATTTTGAATTTACTATTTTTATTTTTCACTTTTTAGTTTTTAATGTATTTATATATGTTTTCGTAATCTTCTTTTCGAGCCCTTCATTTTGATACCCACCCTCCTTTGCGTCGCGCAGTCGGGTAAAAAAGTTAAAGACACCTGTCTGTGTTTGCCCTAGCTAGCAAATAACTGAATATTGTTTAACAGTACCTAGTGAAACAGTTTGAAGGCTATCCGTCGGTAAAGTTGTGGTTGAGATGACTGGCAGTTTATATGGATATAATAAAACTGGACCCTAATTACATAACTCAATTGCTACCACCATGGCATTGATTTTGACATTCAATACGCTGTATGTTTCATAGTCCGTGTTCCCGTAATTGTTGATTATACACTGTTGCGAAACAGTGTATATCAACAAATGTTGCCTAATGAATACGAAGATTCATCACATAATATGTATATCGACTGTTTATGCAACGTTGCGAAACACTGTCAATAAACTGTTGCGCAACAGTGTATATCAACAAATGTTGCCTAATGAATACGCGGCTTTACTAGCTCAACGCCGCAATCTATCTAATACTATTATAAAATTGTAAAAAAGCCGTGTCTGTACATTGAAGATATTCCAGAAAAAACAGTCGGAATAGGGTACTGGGACGTAACCATACCCAAAAAGATTTTTTGTCTGTTTGTGCGCGCATCACGCAAAAATTACTGAATGGATTTTGATGTGGTTTTCACAGTTCGATAGCTTAGGGTCCAACTTAAAATCTAACGTTTCATCTAATTCTGATGGGAACCAGAGATACAGCTTGACCTCTTGGTAGTACTAGCCACCTTATACTACGGAGGTCATTTAAACTGGTCATGTCGTAGTCCACGCGGACGGAGTCGCGGACAAAAGACTAGTGATAATAATAAAATTCATTTTAAACGAAAACGTATCACGTTAACATCTCAACAAACATTTTACTGCTCACTTTAAGTATACGTATCCTGTCAATAAATTCATATTTATACACTCCAAAACATCCGTCGTTGATAACCGTGAGAATTGAATGATTTTTTCATCGAGCCCAAAGAAAATGGTATTCAACAAGCATACAGGGTCGACATAATAAATTATGTAATTTGCAACAGACCTGCCTGAAGCAGCCGCAAAAACGAGGTTTTAAATGGAGTGCCAACCGAATACGGTTCTGGGAAAATATCTGTGGGCATGCCGGAGATACGTGTATCGTATTTGCTTTTATTTTTTTTAAAGGCGATAAAAATATTTTGTAGTGTTTTATATATATTTTGCTGTTCATGTCTGCTAAGTATTTTCTTCCAATAAATAGTCGGTATTACAAAAGAACGACATAGGAAAAAGACATAGGACTTTTTTTGTAATACAGGTATCAGGTATTTATGAAACGTCTAAACAAGACGAAGCTAACTTTTATGTAATCAAACTTGTAAGCTTAGTACTTTTCTGTGAGTGATTGTTAATAATTCCAACGGCTTTTTAATCGACTCTGGAGTCTTATCACTGTCGTCACTCGACATTTTTAAAATGGACCCACAGGAATGTACGTTTTTTCGGAATAAAAGGTAACCTATAGCACTCTGGGATAATGTAGCTTTCTATTAGTGAAAGAATTTTCAGAATCGGATCAGTAGTAGATTCCGTTTTAGATAATCGATACCTTTGGGTTCAAAGGGCGTAAATACCATTTTGGCAAAAATGAAATTTGGGCCTAAAGGTATCGATTAGGTATATGGCTCAAATCTCATTTTGGTCAAAATGGTCTTTACGCCCTTTGAACCCAAAGGTATCGATATGTCATTCATACATATTCGTCTATTCAATAAATACAGTGAATAAACGAATAGGTATTACTGTGCATAGTACAAGCTGATCTACAAAGAAAAGAAATCTTAGTTAATCAAAAATATTTTATCCACACTACACGTAGAAAATGTAATATCAATCCAGAAAAAAAAAAAATGCAGATAAAGAAAAGTAAATTTTGAAGTTTTATTAATGCAATACAATCGTCATGTTTATCGAAATACAATTATTAATATGAAACATTTCTTAATATGTAACTTTTTATAAGACGTTATACTTACAATTCGTTACGATTATCAGTTTTATTTTTTTCATGATACGTTCTAAATTCAACCAGCGCTTTTAGGACATCTTGAACAAATATCTCAGGGCATTCCAATGCCAAGAAGTGACCACAAGTTGGAAGCGTAGACACACGAAGCAGGTTTGTGAATTTAAACTTCAGCATGGCTGGAGAATAGTAGAAGATTGCTTCATCTTTGGCGTGAATGATGCATGTTGGTACTGTAGTAGCAACCCTGGAAAGAGATAAAACCTTCAGCAACTTCAATATTAAAAACTGGACAATTGCGAATGGGACTCGCGCTCTGAGGGTTCCATAGAAAGGATTGTTGTTATCGCAAAAAAATATTTTTTATGTGATCTTACTACAATTTATCAATTTTTAGATTTTTTCTTTTACTTGTGCTGTGATACCTTGATTCTTGTCTAATTTCAAGATTCTAGGTCAACGGGAAGTACCCTGTAGGTTTAAATTTATTTACGAGTACCAAAATATGTATTTTTTTGTTGCGATGACTTAGAAACTTGATTTTTTTACAGTCCCAAGGAACTATAGACCTAAATATATAATATTAATTTTAACTTGATATATTCACGCGTTCTTAGGAAAAAGAATTTTGACAGACGGACAGCCGGTTTTTTTTTTCCAATAAAAATGTTTAATCTTTTTGTGCTTACGCTTCTATTCCCATTCCCATGGTCCTCAAAGTAAAGGACTCGCTATAAATTCTGATGGCTGTGGTGAATTTATTATCCATCCAGTATAACATCGTGTTATCAATGAGCATCTCAGGTGTGTATAACTCGTGTAGGCCTCCATCATCCCTGAACTTATAAGATTTTCGAGTTGACATAGAAACAAATTGCATTAGCCAAGCGAAAAGAGCCATTGGAGAGTCGGACATGCCCACACCTGAAAACAGAAATTATTCCGTTTTTATAACTACAATATTATATAATAATAATAAATTTTATTCAGAAAAAAAATAGTCAAATAGTTAACTAATGGTCGCCTAGATTTACATAGAAATAAAATTAGGTACCTATCTATACATTTTATTTAAACAGTGAACCAGTTACAGGTTGATATTGTAGGCTTATACTGTAACCAGCAGATCCAGCCGCTAGTTTTTTGGAAGTAGCCCGTTCCCAGTATTGATCGAATCGATTAAATAATACAGCTTAAAAATTAAGATACATTTAAGAAGTAAGGATGTACAAACCAAGTGTATCTGGTTTGGTAGCATGCATATGCAAGTATCCAGTTTCTTGCAACAGAAACACAAGAGTATCAGAGAGTGGATACATCCTCTCAGCCAGAGATTCATCAACGACCAACGACTGTAGCTGAGGACTTAGTGAACCCATCACATAAGTCATCAATGAACCTGGCGTTAAGGTTAACGGGAAGTTTGAGTGGTATCCAAGTACCTCCTGAAAATAGAATGCGTTTGTTAACTATAAAACTAAAAGTCAGGATGTCACAACAGACAGTTCAAAAATACATTTAGGTAGTAGTAGATAGAGCTCTTTGTGAAAGAGCTCATCCGCGGAAGTACTACCACCATACCTATTTCTGCCGCTAGGCAATGCTGCCTAGACAAAGACAAAGTTAAATTGACTCATGTGCCTGTAATTAAACCGGCACTCATACCCTTCAAGCCAGAACACAGCAGCATTGCTGTGTTCTGGCTTGAAGGGTATGAGTGCCGGTTTAATTACAGGCACATGAGTCAATTTAACTTTGTCTATAGAGTAGACAACGTATCTGCAATGCCTCTAGTACCTATTGCATTATGTTCATAGGCGATGGTCACCACTTACCATCAGGTGAGCCACCTGCTTGTTTGCCACTTAATTATAATAAAAAAAAACATATTTAACAAGCCTTGACTTCGATTTCCTTGTCAGTATGTTATAGTTGAATCTTGCACGCTATAGACAACTTTTTCTTGGCCAGGCAAGTTAAAAGTTTGTATACCTACTCGTTCTGTTCCGATACGTTTTCCAATCGGTTTCCAATTTATTAATGGCAGATTGCAATCTCAAAAGCCAATTCTGACTAATATTCACCACTGAAGAAGATAATTTCAGAAAAAAAACTGTATCAATGTTTCATCTTATAGTATAACTGGATGAGCTATTTTTTTTTTATTTTTTTATTTTTTTATTCGATGATAGGCTTGCGCTTGACCGCCATCTCGCCTGATGTTAAGCGATGATGCGGTCTACGATGGAGCACGCTTGCCTATTTCCGAATAAGGCAACTCATTTGGCAAATCCTGCTAATATTATAAACGTAAAAGTTTAGGGGATGTAAAGATGTATGGATGTATGGATGTTTGTAACCCTTTCACGCAAAAACTACTGAACCGATTTTGATGAAACTTTACAGTAATATAGCTTATACGTCAGAATAACACATAGGCTACTTTTATCCCAAAAACGCGGGCGAAGCCGCGGGCAGAAGCTAGTAATATAATACAATTTATGTTCCAATTTTCAATTTATCTTAAATATATAATTTATCATAGGTATATAATATACATTACCTCTGGATAAAAAGTAACCAATTGGTTACCTAAGTAAGCACCAAAGTCTCCACCTTGAAGATAGAATTTCTCGAATCCGAGTCTGCGCATAAGGTTTCTCATCACCACAGCTATTTCACACATTCCGAAATCTCGCCTAACCGCTCCCTGCAAATAATTCAATGCATAGGTAAAAATGAAGATTTCTCACCGTGGATCAATGGATCAAAAATCATCCAGATAATGACATGTGTCAGCTCTCTCTAAAATCTCCCTTGCCAAGGGCTAAGTATTACTTACATCAGTAAAACCAAATCCAGGCAAGCTCGGAACTATAACCTCCACAGCAAAACCCCTTTCTTCCGAATATGCTGTTATGAGAGGTATGGTCTCGTAGAATTCCACAACGGACCCGGGCCAGCCGTGCAACAATAGGAGAGGTAAGACCTCCGTGCCCTCAGGTACCTAAAAGAATAAAACACTTTTTGTAAGGATGAGCTAATATTTTTTGTTCATCGTCATGTCAACAAGATGACGTCAAAAATCAATTTGTTCTTGGCTGCTTTTATCCAATGGTGATCCGCGAACTTAACCATGTCATTTGCACACCTAGACGTCCAGTAGCTATGTTTTGTTACCAGAAAAAATACCTAGGTACGTCTTAGTTTTTTTCGGGTTCTCAAAAATATGGAATAGTGCACCTACTGTGAAGAAAAATTAAATTTGAAATTTAAATACACCCCGAAACACAACAAATACGTCGGGGGACCGTATCACCGTAATTTTTGTTAGTAGTATAAATTGTAACTGCCTATTTTGTTTACTCAACGGTCCCCCGAAGCATTTAAGGGTCAAAAATAATTAGAAAAATATATTTTTTACTATTCAGGTGATGGTTTTGATGTGTAGAGGATTTTTAAATTTAAGTTTTTTAAACATTAATACTACTACAATTGTTGTAAATATAAAGCTTAAGGTATATTAAATACTTTATTTCATGTCCATGCAATTCTCACACTAATTCGGAAAAGAGCTCATAATAACTTTACAACTGCTGAAAAAATTGATTGATGACAGCTGATTAAACCAACTTTCTATTATAAATTAATAAAAAAATATATTTAAAAAACAACCACGTTTTAAAACCGACTAAAAAGTATAAAATAATTTCTAATGAAATTGAAAACGTGGTGCGCTCTTTTTATTATCTATTGCATGCGCCCCACGTTTTCCATTTCATTAGAAATTATTTTATACTATTTAGTTCATTTTAAACGTGGTTTAAAAAAAAATATCTTGCAAATTACATAAGTTTACCCAATTTCAGCTTAGTCCGATGCCAGCAAGCGATAAGAAAGCGAGTTAATAAAAACGTGGTAAAAAACCGCATTGAAATTGGTCCATTCGTTTGGGAGTTACAAAGCTACAGACGGACACTCACCCCTCTTTTTTCAAAGTCGGGGGTTAAAAAATAGTAAATATTACACTTACATCAGGTTTTACCCTTATGAAATGGACATCTAGTCCTTGAATATTAGTCTTGTACTGTGGGTACTTGTTCAGATAAGATTCACGTTCAGTAAAGTTGTAATTGTTGGCCCAGAAGTCCATCCAGTAGTCCATGCTATCGGAGTTGAACCCATATTCAAATGCTGCGCCTTCCAGTGGGGGGGTGAGTGCACGACGGTTGTTTAAACGGTACCTTAGATCGTTTATCATCTGTAATTATTTTGGAAAGTCTAAACATTTTAACAACATAAACATCTAGTTATATTTTTGCGGAAAAAGTTCGACCAATATAAAAACCTGTATTTGAATTAGCTTAGGAATCATTGTTACATTCAAAGTTTATCCTTGTACACATAATTAATCAATCTACAATATTCCCATTGCTAGGAGATCTCTGTAAGAGGAGTAAGTTAGTGGAAGTCACATGACTTCGAATTCCTGGCATCTTCCTTTAATTTTAGATCAGTAGTTAGCGACGAAACAATTGCACAAAATAAAGCACGTGCCTGCTCGTGTTCGACCCTACGACTCGAAGTTCGCACCATTACCACGGCGCCATCACTGATCCATTTCTTTATTTCTTATGTCATCATCCGCCTAGCCTTTTCCCAAACTAGATTGGGGTCGGCTTCCAGTCTAACTGGTTGCGGCTGAATACCTATTAATATTTTACGTGGATCGACTGCCATCTGACTTCCACAATCCAATTATTGAGGAATACCGGTATTCGAAAGTTAGACCAGTTGTCAGACTTTTGGGCTCCTGACTACCCGTAACGACTGTCAAAGATATTCCTATGACCACCTGGATCGACAGTTTAACGTGCTCTCCGAAGCACGGAGGGATCTCGATGTGTAAAGAACGGTTACCCATTCAAGGACTGACTGGGGCAAGCGTAGCTTAACCACGCAGATCGATTGATCAGCGCCGCTGTCATTTAGTCACGAGGTCCTCTTGATTTCTTATGTCTAGACTAAAATACGGTACTCCAAAACTGGTCAAAAAACCCGAGCCTTTAAAATACATGATGTTCCACGCACAAAGTATTTGATTAATGTCACACAATACATTCATAATAATTATATTATTCAGCTTATAGTATCCCACTGCTAGGCAAAAGCCTTCCCCAAAACTTTCCAAATAATATTACAATCAGAAATAATAATTGTTAAAACCCTTACCTCGTCCGCGAATTTAATACTGAAAGGTCTGATATCCGTGCTGGCTTTCCCTTCTTCGTCTGAAGGGCCCCACCATCTTTCTAGATTAGCCAAAAACGTAGGCGAGGAAACCTCTTCTAAAGATAAACCTAGTGCCAAGGTTAGGTACGCTGAAAGAGCGAATACTCTTACGAATGTATTCATCTTGCTGACTTAAATGTTCTGCCAACCGAAGTGCCTTTTATACTTTTAACTATTTAAATATAGGTACCTAGTTTCTATAAATTAAACTTGTTTTATCACTTGTGTAAATAATACCTATTTAATATTCATCTGAGTGAATTTTGGATAACTTCCTTTTCCTCTAGAATAAATAACTCGTTTTTAGGGTTCCGTCCCTCAAAAGGAAAAACGAAACCCTAATAGGATCACTTTGTTGTCCGTCTGTCTGAGGCAAAACCCTTAATGGGTGGAGGCATCTGCTCATAGATGGCGCCACTTAGAAGAATGTAATAGCGTCATCTTGCACATAAGGGTGTGAGAGAGTAATATTTAACGCACGCAAGTGACCGCTTTGATGGCGTGACTCAATTGTTTTTTATTATTCATAATTTTCTCGTTTTTTAATTCACTTATACAGGGTGGCAGGTAAGGCAGTGGAAATATTAAAAGGGGTCATTGTACTCATCATTATGAACAACTTTTACTATATTTCCACTGTCTAACCTGCCACCCTGTATAATAACACTACTAAATTATATTATATTTATGTCTCTCTTAGGTGGTAACGTATTTTCGTCAGATCACATTCTTTTTCCATCGAGATCCGTCCGTGCCTCGGACACATGTTAATCAGTCGGTCCTGATTGTCGTACGAATGTTACCGACTCAGTAGTCAGAAACCCGATAGTCTGACAACTGGTCTTACTTCAAAACATTACCCAGTGCACTAGTGCAGGTCAGATGGCAGTCACTCCAGGTAAAACACTGATATGCAGCCACATCTAGTTAGATTGGAAGTCGCCCCCAACCTAGTTAGAAAAGTGCGAGTTGTACTCACGCGCCGAGGGTTTCGTACCGTTCTTGAACGTATAATAGTAAAAAAACCGGACCGCATAGATAAGTTTGTTTGTGAAGGAATTTCAAAAAATTGTGCTAGTTACGAAAATCGTTTTAATTTTCGTGTAATAGTTACGGCACTTACAATGAAAATAAAAATACGTTTTTTCATTTGCAGTTAAGATGCGCAAACATTCTTTACAACCATTCCTTTCAAGTTGATAGCATTACTAGTTGCTGAAATAAGCTGCTGTGACAGACAGACAGACAAACGGATGAACAGACAGACGAAGTCGCGCCTTAAGGGTTCTTTTTTTACTATTTTGGTACGGAACCCTAAAATATACAACTGAAAAAAATATTCTGTATATAATAAAATTGTGAATTCATAGGTATATTAATTATTGTATCAATAGAGTAGTTGCAAAAACTTTTTAACAAAAAAATAAAACCGACTTCAAAAAAACACTAAAAAGCTTAAAATAAAAAGATAGGTACCCGATAAATTTTCATTACTACCATACGAATACCTTTTTAATTAAATTCAACACTTTTTGGAGTCAGCTGTAAAAAGCGGTTCAACTGTTTTACAGAGAAGCCCAAAGACAAATTATAAACTGGTGTTTGTTTGAAAATGCAGTTATTACAAAATTGCTTTTGCAATTGTTAGCCTATTCTATCCCACTTCTGGGCAAAAGCCTCCCTCCATTTTTTTCTCTTCTTGTAGTCCCACATCCCACGCTACTTCCCTCCAGTTTTAGAAAGACCCAACCATTTGGTCCCACTACCTCCTTCGTAGTCTGCCGCTACCCGCCTCACTTTGTCTAGGCACTAGATTAGATCATCGGTTTAGACGTTTAATTTATTTTTATTATGTAGTTTAAGTTTATCCTGACACGCGTAGGAAAACCGGTTTGGCCTAGGACAAACTAGTTTGGCTTGAAATCAAGTTTAGCCGGTAAAATAATATACATAATTATATTCACAAAATCAAACTCATTTATAACAAAAATAGATTTTCATAATCTGTATTGAGTTAGACTCATATTATTATTGAATTCGTAAACTAAACTGTTTAATCTACGAATTCAATAATAATATAGTTCCCTATAAAAAATCAAATGACAATTGTGTTTATTGTTCTAGAAAAATAATCATCATAATATTATACATAAATGTAGTTCACTGGATCCTATAATAAAATGTGTCTGTGCAAACACGTTGGGGAACATTTTATATAAGCAAAACGAGTTATTGTAGTGTGTGACAGACTAGATTCATCATTACTTATTATTTACGATCCAGTCGGGATCTTGTCAATTTTCAAACAACAATGCTTAGAAACAACATAATACATTTCTTTCCATTCTATTCTTACTCTCCTTATTAACTGGCCTAAATCCTAGCTAGGGTCTGTATTGTTACGGAAACCAAGAACAGTTTCTTCCTATTCTATTTTAGGATTCCGTACCCAAAAGGTACCAACCCTATTACTAAGCCTACTCAGTCTGTCCGTTGGTCCGTCCTTCTGTTACAGGGCTGTATCTTATGAACCGTAATAGCTGAACAATAGAAATTTTCACAGAATACGAATAAGTATGGCCGCTGTCAGGACAATTTTTTGCTTTATAGGTACCGTTAGTATCAATTACTCTAATAAATACCACCTATGAAAACCCCCTAAAAGCAGACAAGAAAGAAAACAAAGTAACACAAAATTTATTTTACACAATATGATTTCATACAAATTCTATCACATTTTTAAATGTACCTATCTAATAGATAGTAGCCACAGAGGAATGTGTTTTTCCTCCGTGATAGTAGCAATCCGAAGACTGCGGATTTGACCCCAACAGGAAACTCAATCCGATATCCCTTCGTCTAACAAGAATTGTTTCCAAGTGTTGAATATTTAGAATAATCAAATTTTAATACGCCCAAAGATAAGTTAACTCGTTTCCAGTTTAGGAATTGGATTATAACTCGCGGGCCCGAGGGAGCTTGTCTACCACCTGGACGTAACATTTCCAACCTCATTAATTATTCACCGAATAGTTGCGAAACCATTTTTGGTGGGAACTACAAAGTTTAGATTAAGTTCTGTTCAGCGTCTTTATTTGGCATTTTGTTCCAATTAATCTGGCTGAAGA
Organism: Thalpophila matura; assembly: GCA_948465475.1. Classification (NCBI taxonomy): domain Eukaryota; kingdom Metazoa; phylum Arthropoda; class Insecta; order Lepidoptera; family Noctuidae; genus Thalpophila; species Thalpophila matura. The sequence continues at coordinate 14,448,264 of OX419182.1, forward strand.
AGCCAAATAAAGTTTGTATTGTGTCTTAGTGGGGTCCTAGGTTCGATCCGGTCAGGCAAAGCACTATTGGCATTTTATTAGGAAACTAGCTTTTGCTCGCGACTTCGTCCGCGTTTCCGTCGTTTTTCGTAAAAAAGTAACGTATGTCCTTCCTCACGGTTCAATGGTTTTGATGTAACAGACAGATTAACTTTCGTATTTTAGTAGGGAAATATAATATGTCAATCCACAATACTGTTGAAAAATATCGCAATAAGGAACTGTGTAACTCCTTGTGTGTAATACAATCAGAAAGCTCCGAACTGCTAAGCCATCGGGAGTTACACGTGTTATTGTGAGTCAACCATAAAAGATAGACATATGCTGTTGTGGGATATTTTTTAGATAATTTTATGTAAAACATTTCCGTAATACATAATTTCTATGTAGCTTTAACCATTAAGGCTGCACACGCGACGGAAGTTTAAAAAATGGAGTAACTTCTCTCGTTTTTCCAACATTTCCCTTCACTGCTCTGCTCCTATTGATTGTAGCGTTATGAAAAGTATATTATAACCTGCCCAGGAGTATGAAAAATAATTGTGCTATGTTTCGTTAAAATCCGTCGAGTAGTTTTTGTTTCTATAAGGAACATACAGACAGACAGACAAAAATTTTACTGATTGCATTTTTGGCATCAGTATCGATCACTAATCACCTCCTGATAGTTATTTTAAAAATATTTCATGTACAGAATTGACCTCTCTACAGATTTAAGTATAGATTATCAGTAGCAACTCAGTTAATGGCAACAGGCTTGTCTTCTATTACGTAAACATAACTGGTGAAATTTAAGATGTACTTAAACACTCTGCTTAACCCTTCGGGGAATACGGCCGTGATGTCAGTTAATTAAAATATAAGCTCACATTGAACAACATCTGCCGTTTAATCTAGATTAAGAAGATTTTCAGATAGCAATCTACGTTTAGTACGGAGTTTTTAAATAACAATTCCGCTTAAGCTCCCTATTTGAGGGAAAACGTAATTTAAAACTCAATAATCGCTGGCTCATTCCTGCGAACGACTGGTTTATAGATTGTATTCTATTTCCAGAAATAAAATTTCATTTCTAGCGGAAAGTAAGGACCAATCAGCGCTGCGAGAATAGTGTTTTCAGGAATCCTGACGCGCTCTGATAAATGAATGTTGCGACAACAGAATAATATCCTGTTTATGCGATGTTGTTTTATTGTTAAAATTATATGTTTGACTACCTATGCCCGTGACTTCGTTCGCGTGGAACTTATTTTGTAGTAGTACCTACATTTTTGGTCACGATACCCGCGCTGAATCACAAACAGACACCAATTTTAATTATTGGTATAGAATATAGAATTTATAGAACTAATTGTAATTGTAATTGCAGTATGTCGTTAGTTCTACGTAGTGTTGCTCAAATGCAAGACCAATAGAAGACTAACCCAGTCTTTAATCTTGATCTTGTGTCAGTACACCTGGTGGTGATCTTGGTTTTAGTATTGCATACTCAATCTTGGTCATAATCTCGGTCTTGCTGCAATTAGGTGATCTTGGTCTTGTGAAAATGATAGATGCAAGACCGGTTTTGGGCAACACTAGTTCTACGGTTTCTTATATTGTTATTGCCCTACTGACTTTTAGAGTAAATAAAAAATCTGATGCTAACACTAATAAAGATGGCTTACCACGATCAGTAATTTCGGTTAAAAGATTACTTATTTTTATATTCAAAAGAAAAACGTTCACTTACGTTCAAGTACATAGATGAGTAGTAGTAATTAAGCTATCCAGTGGCTATTACGAGTCCAAATCTCAAGTCTATAGGTTCAGCAATTTGGTCTGGGCGTCAGTCAGTGCATGTCTAAATAGATAGCTACCGTTATTGGTTGCTATCGGCAAAAACGCGAAGTAATAAAACAAGTACCTATTGACATCAAGGTCAAGATAATATACATAGTCTGTAGAAAAATAAGAAAAAGTAATATTACCTACCACGTAAGTTTTTTCGTGACTTTGTGCAAAACAACCACGTATTTTTAATGACAGTTGTTCACACAAGAGTAAAAAGTTAAACATGTGATACACGAATTCTCAAACAGCTCACTATAGCAACCTCTTTAATAAATTGTAATAAATAATAATGTTTATAAGGAATGAACCTACTTACATTTTGTTGTTTTACCCGAAGTTTTTAGTATTATACCCTTTTATAACCATTATTTTACAGAAATATGTAACCATTAATAATATATTATAACCATTATTTTATTTAAATAATTTATGAAAATGGCTACATCTTTACAATACGGAGAATATATCTTATTAGTAGCTGTATAGCTATAATAAATAAGTGTTAAGTTATTGACCTATTCAAAATAAATATCTAAATATTATTATTTAATTTATTTGCTACTTAAGCAATGCAATAGATTAAAATATATGAAGAACTCGAATCACGACCCATAAATTAAAAACTAGAAATAATATTATCATTTTAAATCTCTTAGATATTTATAACAGTAAATTAAGCATAACATGGCTTTGACATGTAAAATTCACAAAAATATACATTTATCTGAATATAAGTTTATTTTAAATGCCACAAAATATTAAGTTCACTTTAAAATTGTGTGCACAGGACTTTTTAAACCACAGTTCGGGACTCTCATGTGGCAACCCTACTCGTAGATCAGGGCTGCCACAAGCACGTCCCGGCGTCCTGTAGGGCTGTACAAGTAATTACCGCAGCCCGAGCTGACTGATGATGATGGCACTCGGAACACTCCGGTGCCTCAGATAAACAACTGTGTGTAGTGAACTGCAGTGGTCCTTTTTATATGAAAACATATGCTAAGATTCATTAAGTTGGCGCTGGGAATTTAAGGAAAGGTTTTTTCTGACTTTAAAAAAACTGACTTCAAAAAAATTAATTTGTGTGTCTAGTTTTTCTATTTCATCTACGAAATTCATACTACTTAACACTAAAAAAACCACAAGAAGCCAGTTCACACGATAACTTCCTAAAAAAGTTCTTCCCAAACTCCAGTCTAAAAGATTTATACGGAGGCAGGATATGAATTCATAAGGCTATATCCATATCAATTCATTCGTATCTCTCTGGTCAAAACTCATGAGGACGTGCCTTGAAAAGTTATTTGATTTATTCGCCGCCTCCGTGTCTATGGGAAGGTTAAAAGCGAAAGTCTGAAGGATTTATATAACTTGGTATTGATAAACCGTTGACGTCCACGATTCCGCATATTTAGTTAACTTTGATGACTGATTTTGTAATGATTTGTGTATTTGTAAATGATGTGTTAAATGCAGGTTGATCTCCACGGCAATGTTTTTTTTACAACCAGGCATGACTACAAAATGTTCTACAGAAAAAGGGTAACTATGTTTATTGCCCTTTCTTCTGCCTCTATAAAAATACATTTTAGAACAAACTAGGTACAATTTGACTGACTCCGTAACTATGCACAAGTAGTAAAGTCGCAACAAGATTACAGCATTATACATACCTACATAAACTATATTAAAGACTAAGGGCGCAGCCGCACTGGTACGGCGACAGCAACGTGACGGCGATTTCGTGAAAACAAACTCATACATATTAAACATATGTCGGTGGCCGCACTGCAGAAACGACAAGCAAATTTTTTCGTTCACAAAATCGCCGTCGTGACGCTGTCGCCATTCCAGTGCGGCCGCGGCCTAAGAAATTATCTAGATCGCTCCTTGAAAAGTCTTCTACCTGTCTGTGAAAATTTAGCCGTTTCAAAGATTATCCAGTACAGTATCAACAGAGAAATAAAAACGGGTGTTTGCAGAGAAATCAAAACGGGTGTTTGGGTTTTGATAATGTGCTTAAAACAATTTTAACGTATAAGGCATAATCCATAACTTTTCCATTCGCCGAAACTGGGAAACAACAATAATTCGTTTGAAGGACATTCAAAGGGAGTAAACAAACACAAATATACAACGATGACAGACTTTTGATTTAAAGTGACGAAGGACAGACGAGTCGTAGCCTGTTGGAACAAGGCATAAGCTGTGTGAGTGAGTGAGTAAACTTGAAAACAAGTGATGTATGAGTGTGTAACTTTGTTGAATGTGGTGAAGTCATATAAAACTGTTTCTCTCTTTGACTGTTATATTGTTTTGAGAAAAAGAAAGACATTCTGTAAAGCATCTTGAAGCCTTGGTCGTAAAATAATTCCTATCTAAAAAATATATTTGAGAAATAGAGATATCAAATTTAAAAAAAAAATAATCATACAACTAGAGGGAGCGAGAGAGGGATAGAGACATCACAAATATTTTTCACACTCTCTCTTATAATATAAATGACATTATCCTATAAAAAACACCTAATGAAATCTAGATCTACATCAAATTCGTTAACATAAACACAAAATAAAACAAAATCACCCGACTATATCTTAAGGCACTCCTAAAAACCGACGAAATCAAATAAAGCGATTTTCAATATCGCACTTCAACTGAAAATCGATGTGCTAATCGTGCCGACCTCCTTTGCCGTACCAATTAATGGGGACAACTTTTGTGACTTTCGTAACTTCATTAGCGAATTTGTTAGAACTTCTAATTTAGTCACTGGGTTTTAGAACTAAAGTTTGGGCTTATTGTGTCTTCTTTCGGTAGTCGAGCGGTAAAATGAATGAAATAAGTCCGATAAAGTTTACTTATTGTTATAATTGGGAAAGCGTTTTCTAGTGATCTTCCTAAATATTGATACTGAGATTATTTTGTTACTATAGGTGATCAATTTTCTATGATAATTGGCTTCTGGCTTCTAGGAACGACTTGGCTGAAAAGTTGTATTTAGATAATGTTTTACTTTCCAAGTTTATCTAAATAGGTTTGATACCTGAGAAAATCCAGGTACCTACTTAAATTATTATTTCTTCATCTGTTTATCTGTTGACACCTGATTCAGATCGAAATCAATTATTATTGTGTCTGTCAATTGTAACCACGGAGGAATTCCTCTGTGATTGTAACAGTTGAACAGTTGGTTATAAATCTGGTGTCGTCAATGGGAATATTTAGATTACCAGAAATGGTTAAGAGAATCGTAATTTGATTTTTTTTTTAAGTAAAAGTCTCATTATATGAACTATTTCCGGCATTCAATAAACCTCCTCTTGTTTGTGTATCTCCGATCAGAACCGACTAGATTCAAGTCTTCCCTGCAAGCTCTAAACGTCACCAACCCGTTTTCCCACCGATTTCTATTATTTTGTAATTTACTTCAGTAAATATAGGATAAATAATTCGTAAACATAATTCGAACTTGGTAAATGTTATTTAACTTTCAAGACAATACACGGTTTGTGTATTTAAATTACGCAAACGCTAGAGCTGTTTAAAGCATATTATAATAGAATGTTTACTTAGTAAGTAGTATGTAAGTATTTAAGTTAGATGAAACAACTTAGGGATATTATCCTTTGTGCCCTTTCCTTAATAAACAATAGGTACCTAGTCTACTTTATCATACAATCTTACCATTTTTAACGTTTTATAATTCTACTTGTTCTTGTAATTTTTATGTCAAAAAAGCTTTTAGTATAAAAACGTTTTTGATAATACATATATATCTATACTATATTAATGCATGAAGAGAAATTGTTGTGCACCTTTTTATTAAACATATATTATGGCGTTGAAGTTTTTAATATAGAAAGCACAAAGCTAAAATATTTTTATTTTTTTTACAATTGGACGAATCATGACCACAGGCGATCCTCGTTCTAAAATTAATACCCAATAAAGTACAACAAAAAAGCAGTTTACCTTTCTCCGCGTACAATCAACCAATCTCACGCATCACTCACCACAATCTTAAACATCAGAAAACAGCGCGGTCAACAACCTCGCATAATGGCCGGAAAACTTTTTCACAGAGCATAAAAGCAAATGCAAACAAGGCACCGTTTATGCTTTCAGATGTCAACCCACAAAGGGTAATGCATTCCCCTCTTGTATGAGAATGGGGGAGCAGAAAAGGAATCGTAATGCATGCAATCTCCGTATCTGCAACAACGAAGGTATATTTTAAATGTATTTGGTTCAAGCACAATTGGGGGTGAGTTGGGGATTTTATTATAAAAGGCAAGAGTGCGTTGTTTGCAGAATATTGTTCTGATTAGGATAAGCTTGGAATGTATGTTATTATATTTTTGTTTGGAATATATTAGACTAGCTTTTCTTCCTCCAAAAAAGCTCTGTCTGACTAATGGATTTGAATGAGCTAGCTAAAACGGGACCAAATTGAGAAAGAAAACTTTAATCATTCTTAAAGTATTGATATTTGGTAGATTTTTTTCAAAGATTTACAAGCATGAATTTCAGTTTCAGGAATGGAAAAAAAAAGCTGATGGAAATATTATATGTACCTACTTACTTAGCACTCGAAATTGCAAATGGTCTAGAAGATAATTATATGAGACACGCATTACACAATATTTTGTTCATAATATTAAGGAACAGAGAGTTTTATGTAAATAAAACTAGGTAAGTAGGTACTTAAAATTTTATATTTAGTATAAATAATCTTAAATTGCCCTAGACTTTCTTATTATTAGTTACCAGATGCTAATAGTAATTAATTAACACTTACTTAAACCAAAGTAGGTACAATATAAATCGTCTAACACTAGAGTTTTTAAAGTACATTTTTTAATCAAGTAGATATTCATTCTATACATGAGAAAGTAAAGTGAACATTAAAAAGAGCCTTCATGGAGATGAAGACAATACTGCACCCTAGTCCAAGTATCATACCACCTTTCAGACAGGTATAGGTACCAGGCATGAATCGTGAGCACAGATCGCGCATGTACACTTTCAGCCCAATAGACAATAGACAGTTGACAATACACAGTAGAGAATAGTCCAATAGACGACGAGCATCGACTGAAGAACCAATCGCATGCAGCCTCGATGCCCCCTGCCTTCTTCATTAAGCCAATGAGACCGAAAAATTAATTTGTGCAAGTAAAGTTTGTGCTCAAGACTCATGCCCGCAACTATAAGCCGTTTTACTACGGGCGTGAGCTATTGTTAAATAGATCGTTCCACATCAGTTTACTTTTCTCCTGTTCTCTCGTGCTCTGGTGAAAAGGGTTAGGTGAAAAGGTTATCCAGTCAGCAAGTTGGTACCCTGGCTAATGCTTAGGGTACATCGGAGCAGCGCTTCGTTTTACTAGTGGGGGCTCTTTAACTCTTTTATTGCACCGCAATCTACATCAGTGATTTACCCGTTCATTCATATAAAAAAAAACCTGTCGTCGTTCACACATCAATATGGATTAAAAAACAGTATCATTACTAAAAAAACTTTTTGACAGAAAAATAAAACCGACTTCAAAAAAATCCTTAAAACACTAAAAAGATTAAAATAAAAAGGTAGGTGCCCTGTAAATTATAACATAAATACAATATTCATTAAATACTACCATACAAATACCTTTTTCATCAGATTTTAACCAAATATTGTGAGACTTCTCCTGAAGTATCCACTTCTCAATGAAAGAAAACACATTGTACATGGCTATAAAATTTGAGTAGTTCCCTCGATTTCCATGAGATCCCCTCATCAGATCCTAAATTGTTGACAATGGGACCCCCTCGAAAGTATACCCTTTTAATCAAAAAGGATTTTTTAAAATCGGTTCTCAATTGACGGAGTAATCGCTGAACCTACATAAAAAAAAAACCGACGAATTGAGAACCTCCTTCTTTTTTGAAGTCGGTTAAAAACAGGTGCATTCTGCATAATCCGATTTATACCAATCTCATCAAGTAGCTAGGTAAGAACATTCAATGAAAAATCGAAGTCAATATTTTGTGTTAGTATTAGGTATTACATAATTTCATACATATTGCTATTTAAATAATTATTCGTTATTTTAATGAGTTATTTATTAATAACTCATTAAAATAACGAATAATTATTTAGTTTAGGTTATATTTAACCTACATATAAAAAGCTAAAGAGATGTTAAAAAAATACTGTATGAAAAGATGAATGATTCAATCAGTAACAACATCTCAAAGATCTCATTTACTACCTCAGCGAGTTCATCAACTTTACAGTTTTCCTACTTTTTAATTTGTTTTATTAATTTAAACTTTTTTTGAATTAATTTTAGGTACACTCTTAGAAATAACATTGTCACCACTATCATAAATAACTACCACATTATCAACGTCACTCAAATTATTACGAACATCATTAGAAGCAACAAGATTCTCGGAATTGCCTAAGACTTCTTTAGGACAAGAATTATTAGTGTTGAAATCTTTTAATTTATTAATACTATTAGAATTAACACTATCTTCATTGGCTGCATCCACATCCTTCGTGATTTTGTGATCACCATTACAATGTTCGCTCTTATCGTAATTATCCTTCTTTTGTCCCTTATTAGCTTTACCTGAAATACAAATAGATGTTTCGGTTTGCAAATGTATTATTAGGATACATTTTAAGGATTCTCTAAGTTTATACGAATGATTTATGATTTTGGTAGAAAAATCTCTGATAACCCTACGTTGTTAGAAGTTGCAGTGCAGAAATTTTCAAAGTTAAATATTTATTATAAGAATCCAAACTCTTTAAGCGCAGCTTTTGTATAAAAATATGAAGGCAAAAGATGCAAGAAAAAGGATGCAAGATGAGCGTTCACTAACTCATCATGTCGACTTCTAATCATGGGTCTCCCAAATAAATACACATTATAACAAACGGTCTAGTGGGAAATTGCCATAATTACTACTCGATGGTCAGGTTGGTGATCCTATTAAGTAGGTATGTCAGACTAAACTGTACAAAATATCATGGAAAATACCAATTAAATTAAGTAAAATACCTGAGTCCAAAAGTTGTTTGAAGAGAACAGTTATTGGGGACTCCACTAGTAGCGTGAGGATAAAGGAAACCACCACAGATAACACCAAATAAGACAGGAACTTAAATGTCTGTTGAAGAAAAAAAATAAGATTAATTCATTAATTTGACATGTTTTCGATTCTGCAGTTTGTTTTAGTAATAGAACCTTCCCAGAATATTTATTTACTATGCTGTATAGACATTAATTTTGATACAAATGTAATAAATACAGGGCTAATTTTATAAATTACTGTGGACGTGAGAACAAATATTGAGTGCGCAAGAATAATATACTTGACCGACTTGATCATTAAAGGAACTTTAAATATTAAGCTTAAAAATATATATTTTGTACCAAATAATACTTACAAACCCCGCAACTGAAAAGTATATGGGAGCGACAGCAGAGCCGTTGATAGAAAACATAATAGGATAGTGCAATAAGTACATTCCATACGAAAGGCGAGCTGGTAATCGCCATACATCAAGGGAAAGAAACCAATTAACTGGACCTGCAAAAAAATCACGGTTACTTTAGTTTTCATACACTACACAACAGACGTTATAAAAAAGATCTCACCAGAATAATTATGTTCACATGCAACTATTAACCAGCATATAGCACATGCATAACCAGGCCTCATAAATGAATTCATCAAATTGTCGACCAGCTGGTTGTCCCAGTCAAATTGCTTTATCCTGTACTTGAAGTAGAAGATTCCTCCCAATATACCAGCAGAGCATGCCCAAAAGAATATGGCAATGATCTAAAAATGAAAGATGTGCGAAGTATGAAAATCTGTCCTCTGGTTCGTACCTTTTTATGACAATAGCTCACGCCATGGGTAAATAATTAGAGAGTATTTGTTTCTGAATTCAATCCTTCTCTTTATGTTTCTGAATTCAATTTATTTCATTCGCATTGTAATAGAATACTTAATAGAATTATTTTCTGTAATTTATTTTCTAGTTAAAACTGGGTAAATGGGGTAAATAGTATTATTTTTTTAGAGCCTGAGATGGAACACGCTTAGCAAAGGCAAAAGATAGTGTATGAGAACGCCGCTGGAACGTACTCTTTGAGCGAATCTTTAGGCCGGAAAGGTCGTTGTAAAAATGTAAGAACAATAAATTATAATAATATAACTAATATTATAAATGCGAAAGGTTGTGAGGATGTATGTATGGATGGATGTTTGTTACTCTTTCACGAAAAATCTACTGAACCGATTTTGATGAAACTTTACCTACAGTAATATAGCTTATACATCAGAATAACACATAGGCTACTTTTTATCCCGAAAACGCGGACAAAGCCGCGGGCGTAAGCTAGTAATAAATAATTGTGACACTGCCATCAAATCTTTTATTAGGTGCACAAATAATACTCGTACAATATTTGACTTACCCATGATATTTTTATTTTATTCTTTCGGTGAATATGGAGAATGTAACCGAAAACCAGCCCGACGAAGAATGGAGAAGCTCGCGCCAGAGTGTTAACGTAATATTTTAGCTGGTATTCAGACATTTGCCAAAAACGACTGAAATATCAAAATATAATCATTATTTTATTGCGGAAGAAAAATGTCATCTTTTATTCAACAAAAAAAATATGGACGTGTCCTGTCCTATCTAATCTTGCTGCAAAATGATGAAAATCAATATTTTGGTCAGGCTACATAATATCTGAACAAATATCTATAAGTTTACTAATTGTGGAATTAATTGGAATCCTTAAAGTAAAGTAAAACTTTTTCATATAATTTTAGATAATATTGAATTACATATACACAAAGTTGCTTACGTTGGGACAAGGGTTCCAGCTTGTAGATTTAAGTTGAAACTATAAATAGTGGATCCTACTAGCACTGCCGCGAGTCCACCTATCACACCCATCCAAGCGAGGTGTTTCTTGCCACTGAACACCCAGATGAGAACTAAAGGCGATACGACGTACAGCTGGAAATCTATAGCGACGTACCAGGAGTGATTAATACACTGAAACATGAATTAGTTTTTCTGCAATCTTGTAAAAGGGTCCCCCAAGGTAACAGCGTAGGGCCACTTATTTGAGATGAAAATGATTTTTGTAAATCGATTCGGGTTTGTCGTTAATTCTTTAACCTTGTGTCTACATTGCAGTATTTTTTATGATCCAACACAAAACAACTGGTTTATAGAGTTTTTGTAAAACATCTTTTATCTCTATTTAATCTTGCTGAGTTCAGATCATTTCCATCAAGTGTGTAATATTTATCAAAAATATTATTCAGGCCGTTTTATTTTATTTAATGAAGTGTTTAATATTCTAATTTAATAATATTTAACACATGAGTTATTCTAATGTTTACTATCATTTATTAACCTACCATCTCACTAGTGTGTACAAGATTTTGTACATAAAGCAGAGTAGACCACCAATTGTTTCTACATCGTTCTGTTAAATTGATTACTTGTCTCCAGTGAGGTCCATCGATCATGCGGTTAAAGTATGAAGCTTGAAGAAGTACAGTCACTGCCAAAAGTGGCGTCAGTCGCATGAAACGACTTAAATAGAACCAATGGAGGTTCTTGAGGAATGTTACTAAAAAGGAAAAAAAAAACATTTAATATTCACCATAACGATACCTACTTACTTGGTCACTACCGCCTATGGACATCGTCAATACCAAATGACCCTCCTCCCTGGGTCTAAAAACTTAAACTTAAACTGACTTACTTTGATTCATCTTCCCTGCTGTCGTATAGACCAGCAGTACGCCTCCTATCGTGAAAAACGTATCTACAGTCATTGTGGCTGCAGTTATCCATAAGGCGTTTTCGGTAAACATCCACTGAAAGAAAATACTTAATCATTACTGAATAATTATACTATTAGGTTGGGGAAAAAGTCTTTTCGCATTATAGTATGTATGAACTTGTAATAAAATCTCTTTGGCTATACTATTTGTATCTGGCTGGTTTTGGTATCATTGAAAGTTTAAATTTTAAGGAACATAATTCCAAATTCAAATTAGGAAAATGTGTGATTTTCATTTGTTTTTCGTACCGTCAAGATGAGTGAATCTAATGAAGAAATTCGATACATTTTAAAATTTTACTACAAAAAAGGTAAAAATGCAACGCAAGCCGCGAAAAAAATTTGCAATGTTTATGGACCTAGTGTAGTGTCTGTGAGAGTAGCACAAATTTGGTTTAAGCGTTTTCAATCCGGAAATTTTGATGTCAAAGATGCACGTCGCTCTGGTCGCCCTATTACGGATAAAATGGATGCCATTTTTGAAAAAGTGGAGCAAGATGGGCATACCAGTAGTTACGACGTAGCTGAAGAACTGGAAATTGACCACAAAACAGTTTTGCCGCATTTGAAAAAAACTGGGTACACAAAAAAGCTCGACATTTGGGTACCTCACGAGCTCACTGAAAGAAACCTAATGAACCGTGTACTCATTTGTGATTCTTTATTACGACGTAATGAAACCGAACCATTTTTGAAGAAGCTGATAACTGGTGATGAAAAGTGGATCACGTATGACAAGAACGTGCGAAAAAGGTCGTGGTCAAAGGCCGGTCAGGCTTCACAGACTGTGGCGAAACCCGGGTTAACTCGCAACAAGGTGATGCTGTGTGTGTGGTGGGATTGGAAGGGCATTATTCATTATGAGCTGTTACCACCAGGCAAGACCATCGATTCTGAACTCTACTGCGAACAACTGATGAGATTAAAGCAAGAAGTTGAGAGAAAGCGGCCGGAATTAATCAACAGAAGGGGTGTGGTTTTTCATTATGATCACGCTAGACCTCACACATCTTTAGCCACCCAACAAAAATTAAGAGAGTTTGGCTGGGAGGTGTTAATGCATCCGCCGTATAGTCCTGACCTTGCACCTTCAGATTTCCACCTGTTTCGGTCTCTTCAGAATTCTTTAGGCAGTGTCAGGTTAACATCACGAGAGGACTGCCAAAACCACTTGTCGCGGTATTTTGACCAGAAGTCCCAAAATTTCTATAGCAATGGGATCATGTCCCTACCTACAAGATGGCAAAAAGTTATCGAACAAAATGGTACCTACATACTTTAGTTAAATGTAAATAAACTTTACTAAAAAATGTTTTGAATTTTCTTAAAAAATGCGAAGAAACTTTTTCCCCGACCTATTATAATATAGTAATTTGACTTTAGCCATGCAGCGATTGCGATTGCGAATTGCGATTGGCTGAGAATATAAAATTAATAAAATAGTCTTTGCTAATAATAATTTTTGATCTGGGTCGGTGCCCGTCGGGCTTCGTCGGCCATGCTGAGAAAATTGAGCGAACGTGTGAACCAATACAGTAAATGGGGGCAATCATTATCAGCTTCCAAGATAGCCAATACAGCTCGTCCGTCATCTAATAGTATCGTCGTCAAATTCCACGTCAAGAGTAATCGTTGAAGGAGTGCTACTTTTGCCGCCTGAAGAAAGTATTTAACAATCTTTTGTTAGGCGGAAACAAGTTGCGCGCATTAAACGGTTGGGTTATGCCGCTCATAATGTAGTCTTTTAGCATACCTACTCAAAGGGGTTGACGGGGGCTTCGCTCGCTCACTGAAGCTCCCGTCAATCCCTTGGAACCTAACCTGTCCGTGTCGGGGTGCCCAAAATAATGTCAACCCTATTTTCCACTTTTGTTTCCAAAGTCAGCGCTGGCAGCCAATTCAGCAATCGTCGCTGGCAGCCAATTCGGGACATGATGCGTCACATGATCAGTAGAGTCACTTCCTAATGTCAAATTGAATTGAACCTACCGAATGAAGATCAGAAGGGTTCGCTGTAAAAGGTTCTGTACTGAACGAGTGTCCAACAATGACCCATATTATGGCCAAGGTCCTAATTCCATCGAGACATTGTAAATTTCCACCACCAGATCGAAATGTTGTTAGTCGTTGTCCATTTGTGTAGACAGAAAATGATCGACACAGTGTACTCATTTGCTTGACATCTGGAAATAAAATCAAAACTATAAATCTCAACAAAAGTGACCCTTTATGGGTGCCGTTTTTTCCTTTTGTGGTACGGAAGCCTAAAAAATTGCATGGAAGGGTATGATATGAAAGAACTAAGCTCATAATTGTGAATCAGCAAATAATTATGAATAACGATATAAAATAAGTTAATACTATTATTGAAAATGCACTTGATTGTATTAGAAATATCAAATAAAATATAGTTTTCAATTACCTTTCTTGAATATAAATCGATAGCAAAGATCGTAACTTGTACTAATTATAGTAATAAATCCGAGAATTGAGAATACCACGCTGAAAATAAAACAGAAAACGTTAGGATATACCTTATCAAATAATACCTTAACACTCAAATTGTTGAGGCTGATCGATGGAATTTTTCTTATCGTAATTTAGGGTAAAATCCTCTTTCTGCATTAATTTCTTCTAATTGATAAGATAACTCAGAATGAAAAATTATTTAGGTATATTATGTATATTTTTATGAATTAAACATGACAAAGCCACGTTTAGCTTATCTTATTATTATTTTATATATAAGAGATTTAAAAACAACTGACATGGGTGGGACTTGAATCTGCGACCGATGTACCGTGGCGTTGCTCTTACCACTGAGCTACCGTGTCACACCCACATCAGTTGAAATTTTATATCTTTTAAATTCAACTAATGCGGGGGTGACATTTTTTCATAAAATCCCATGTTGTATATTTATTAATATTACCAAAAGATTCATTCTCCTACGATTTAATGACTTAATAGCAATACATTTTACATCTAGGCCCCAAGTCTACTATTGCGATTGTGTGTCAGAATGGCACATTATTGTCTAATAACAACAACATAGCTGTCAAAACCTAAGTCAACATTAACAAAAACAATGTAAATGTGAGACAATTCTGTCAAAATAAAATCTGACACAATTATGAAACAATAGAATAAGCAGACTTGGGGCCCGGATCTTTTAATTAATTGCTACTTACACAGTGACGTAATCAGCAGGAACCCACGGCTTATCATTAGGAAGACGACAATAGTCTTCTCTGTACTGGAAGCCTACTCTGGTGAGGTTGAAGAAGAATGAATTTATTGCTTGCTCAGTGGTACATGGCTTCGGTACGCACACTCCCAGTCTAAATACCATCCAAATAAAAGGATTGCCTGGAATGTTCCTGAAAAAGATAAATGGATTGAGATTGATTTACTGATTACATTAATTTAAAACCTAAGGTCAAGATTGATTGATTACTTAGCATGTACTTTGGCTTAGATATGTATCCATCTCTATCTTGCACTTGCAGTTTGACAGTGACGGAAACATATCTAAGCCAAGCACGTGCTAAATAACGTTTATCAATCTCGACTTTAGCCTTACTAAGACATTCGTGTACCCGAAAAGTGACCTTAAATGACTTGCTTGAAAATAATCTATTGTTTTGTTCAGTAGGTCCTTACTTCACCGGGATGCCTCGAAGACGCCGCCGGTAGCGTAAACTTGGCTACCTCTGGCAACCAAAGGTCGCCAAACAGAGCAGCCATAGAGTAGCCAAGCCATGTCTCTTGATCGATATATGCTAGGACGCTTGTGCGCCGAGTATGCCTTGTGCCGCTAGCCGGGGCGTCGATAATGGCTATGCTTCCAAATTGACGACGTGGCCAGTCCATCGCCAAGTTAGCTGCACTTCAATATGTTTTGGCGACGCAGCTGGCGACGCCGCCACGGTGTCCCGGTGAGGTAGGGCCCTTACAGATAAAAAAGTTTACCTGTCATGTTTAAATCCATCAAAGTTTCCACTCAAGGCTAGTAATTCACTACGCCTAAGATTATATTCCTCAATCTTGCTAATTGTTTCATTGTCCAAACGCAAGGAGCTTGGATCAAATTGTGTCCCTTGCATATCTTGTGGGCGAGGCAATTCAAAAGTTTGATTGACTGGCACAAGGATTGAACAGTATTTGCCTTCAATGTGCATATCTTTTGATCGATGATTAATGCCTAAACATTGGTGGTAGTTGCCCAGATCTACCGTGTTCGTGGTTAGTATACCTCTTGGCGTCCTCAAACCGGAATCCATAACTATAAAAAAATAAATTAAGTCATCATTGTCCCAATACGATATTAAAATGCTTTTTTATTATTTGCTTCATGTTTTGTGCGAAAGCTGTAATTATTATTTCCACTCGACTTTATAAAATAAGAGTTTTACAATTCGATTTTTTTTTGTGTCTTGTTACGCGTTGTCTTCGCCGATAATGAATTGATTTTAATTAATGCTTTTCATTTTGATAGAGAAAGCTTTAAGAAAGGTACTTTTTACTGCCAATAATTACACAATGATCTAATAATAATTATTCACAGCAAAAAGTGGTATGATGTAGGTTCGGTTAGTGATAATATTAATTCAAGCTGTTGTGGTAATTGCGTAGTGTGTATGTTTTTCAAAATTAAAAAATAAAAAAAAACGTGTTAAAAGCGCCTTCAAAAAGGTCACAATAATGTTGTGTGAAACAGTCTCTGAAGTCGGTGCCGAATGAAATAAAGTCAAAATCAAAGGTTTGACTTCCAAAACTGTTTCACACAATGTTGTTGTGACTTTCTTGAAAGCCATTTTAACATTTTTTTTTATTTTTCCTTTATTTTACTGTAGGTATAGTAAAAGCTAGTTCTTTTTATTTTTTGGTTACATTTTCTTATTTGCTATTTATAAACTATTAAAACATCGCAATATACAATGAAATTTTCCTCAACTTAATATTAAAAATTATTTACTTACACTGAAGTAACAACATTCTGTTTCTTCTAATAGCTCTTATTTGACGCGCACACTCCTGCGCATCTAACGCATCCTCCAATAAACTTGTGTCAACTGCTTCATTTCGTCTTCCTTTTTCATTGAAACTATACACAAAACTAAATGTGCTTAAAAATAAAATTAATAAAACTTTTAGTAACATTTTTAAATAGCTGGTACTATCATAATATTTTTGAGAAAGTAATTATGTGCTTACGCTGCATCTGCTGCGCGAAGCACACAAGTGATAAAATAAGAAATTTTCTGATTGCAATTAGTTATGTATAACTTTATCTAATCATGTAACATTCATTAACATTGATTATAAATATTGATTGATTAATTGACATTTTAAATCACGTGACAGAATTTCCGTATCCTTTATGTAGGTACTTACGATATTGTCTATCAAGCTTAGTGGTTGATTTTGACTGATACAATAATGTTATCATAAATACATAATACACACCAGTATATAAATATTTGAAATCTTTTTACGTCATCATTTTTAGGGTCCCGTGCCAGATAAAAATAATCGCATGACTTATTATACCTAAAGGTGAACGCATACCTATTTGTCTGCGTCGAACGAGCCGAAACGAATTTTAGAATTCTTTATTTAAAATCCTATGAAACCTCGCCCACCAATCTCTGCCAAATTGAGTGAATCGACGGAATAATTCTGAAGGTAGGTACTTAAAAATTCCAGATGAATTTGGATGATGTCATCAGATTCGGCGCGGACAATGCGGACGAAGCTGCCGGTGCGCCCGCATTCTACTAGTTACATCACACGTGGATAATGCGCATCATGTACACTCGACATCATTGACGGTCGACCACTTTTCACCCTTATGTTCTTAGTAATAAGGGTGAAAAGTGGACGACCGTCAATGACGTCGAGTGTACTGGCCGACGCCCGCGCCAAAAGAATTGTAAGTAGATAGGTACACTTGGTTCATCGCGGGAAAGTGTGCCAGGCCTTGAAATCCCATCTATTCGAAAAGGACGACTTGGTTCGCCTATAAGTGCGCCCAAAGGTGGTGTTTTCTATAAGAAACTTTTAGCGGGCAGTAATGAGCTTTTTTATCCTCTTTAGACGTTCCAAATTCAATAAGTGCGCGGAAAAGATCTTTTCCGCACACTTATTGAATCTGACTAATAACCGATGAACTGTAGTGTTTTTGTAAGGGGGCTAAGGGGACTAAGAGGACTGGGACTAAGGGGACTATAAGGCTAAGGGGACTATGGGGACTATGGGGACTATGGGGACTATGGTGACTAAGGGGACTAAGGGGACTATGGGGACTATGGGGACAAGGGGACTATGGGGACTAAGGGGACTTTGGGGACTATGGGGAATATGATGGGGACTATGGTGGGGACTATGGGCTATGATGGGGACTATGTGGACTAAGGGAACTATGGGGACTATGGTGGGGACTATGGGGACTAAGGAGACTATGGAGACTATGGTGGGGACTATGGGGACTAAGGGGACTATGATGGGGACTATGGGGACTATGGGGACTAAGAGGACTATGGGGACGAAGGGGAATATGGAGACTAAGGGTACCATGGGGACTAAAGAGGACTAAGGGGAACTGGGGGAAGGGCAATGGACAAAAAATGAATTCTTCAAATGACAGTGAAAAACATGAGGCGCCTTTTATTTTCTCATAGAGGGTGATGAAAAGTAGTGTATCACTTGGGTGCAAAATATATTTTTGGCTCGGGCGACGTACTTTGAAAATCTCGCGACGTACAGGATTCTACTATAGAATCCCTTACTTCGCTCTGGATTCAAAAAAGCGCCCTCGCCGTAAAAATATTATTTTGCTCCCTTATGATACAATCTACTATTTTCGGCTAGTTTGATGCGTTCGGCTCGGGAAAATGTGCGTCCACCTTTAGATTAGAAAAGCCTAATTCATGAATGCCTTCGATCCTGTACGGTCGTGACCATATTTTTATCTTATCTATAACTTGTTTTTGACGGACAGATGGACATGACGAAACTATAAGGGTTTCCTAGTTTTGCTACGGAACCCCTAAAACTTATTTTTAGTAGGATGCTCTTTGGAGCGAATTTGGATTTCTTGTTTGAGTTCGTGATATCCCACACTTATTAATTCCACGTTCTTGAATGTTTAATCTTATTAATCTTCTTATCTCATGCAATAAAAATAATATCTGCACTCTAATCCGCTGATTACCTATCATTATATCATTATTGTCATAATTATTATGAGTTCATGCGTCACTAATTAGATTATTATCTATTGTTGCCAACCTCTGGGAGTCTGGATGACGGTCGAGAGGTTCAGTGACTATCCAAGTGACTTGACTCCTGAGTCCTGAGTCGGTAAATCAAAACAACAACGACCTACAGTTCGGCCGCTGAGAAATGCGTTCCTGACAAATGATTAATTTAGCAATAAACTATTTTCATTTATTGTAGATTGATGTTATAACAAGAATTTTACTTAAATTAGTATCCTTATAATAGCATATAAACGATGAAAATATTTTTAATCATAAAATATTTTCCACTTTAGGTAAAGTTTCGTCGCCCGTACAATTAACCCATTAGTGGCCAAATAAAAATTAGTAAGTGTATTTTCAAAATTCTTTTATTTATTGAAAGTTAGTAACTACAAGAAGAAATGAAATAACAAAAAAACAGGAAAAAGTTATTTTTCAGGAATTTACAGGGGTGTTCCCAAATTGGCACAACGGCCTTTTATGAGTGAAAATTTTCGTAACACGGTTTTACCCGTTTTACCATACAAAGGGTTTTTTGGTACTTTTTGCAGCCCCAACGACCTCGGGCATGGCACACAGCATATCACACTCATTTTGGGAGCTTTTCAGAAATGTGATCAAAGCCATCTAACTGTAAACCTTCAATACTTATTAGATGTTGAAGGGCGAGCAGAACATCTTTAGGGTGATTGTTTGAGGACGTCTCTGGTACAATACTTCGGTGGAGTAACAATAATTGGTCCATAGATTCTTCTTAGCAATTACGTGCATCCGCCATGCATTTGACATGGCCATAACAACTATGTAAGTGAATCGTTTGATTTCTCAGAATCTATTTCGGGACATAGATTTTAACACCACTGCAATGCTAATGTCCCCATCTAAAGACCAGTTGATCAGTGTTTGCGTGGTAGTTTCTGATAGCCCAAAAGCATGAGTATTCCGAAGAAAGTTTTCAGCTCCGCAGCAGTGACAAAGAAATTATACCGATTACTTTGAGTGGCATACAAGTTGCTATACTCAGCAATCAATGTAAAAACTTCTTTGTCAAAAAGTTTTTCAAATATTTGGACTGCTGTCAATTCTTTTAGTTCCCACTTGACCCGATTTTCGCAAACGAATAGATCGTCAGTTTTTCGAAGGTGGATGAGTAATTTGGTGAACACTTTCACCAAACCTGGAGACTACTGGGTGACTATAGATGTGTAAAGTCAGTAGACTGCTCTGGTTGAACCGAACTAATAGAAAGTCGTGATCTTTTAGTAGTTAGAGGTTCATCATCGCTGCTATCCTCGGATTCCGAGAGAGCCCCCACGTTGCGAACAAATGCCTCGATATTACCTGGGACACCGTTTGGTAGGGTACTAGGTAGCACATCATCATTACCTTCTTTTTAGTCAGTACGACACTTGGCTCTGGTGGAATGATGGCTAAATCATACTGCAAGCCGTCGTTATTATTATCTGCTAATGTGCTGATAGCTTTTTCCAAGCCCCTAAAGTCATTAGTGCCACTAAAATATTGTTTGCGATGCATATTGATTGTGTAAATAAAATAGTTGTTTGTAGTACACTTGTAGCCATTGTACCCAAATTGGCACACCAATATTTGTGTCACTATATTTTTATAAATACGCAGAGTATCTGCTATGATATAACTAGGAATGTTAGGTTAGTAACTTAGTTTATGAAAATAATAACAAAACTCACGATATTCACTACCTATAATAAATAATAACAACAGAAGTACACTTACCTACACTGTCTCGCAGATAACAAACTTCAGTGGGTCATAAATGAAGGATCTTTAAAAAAAATAGTATGATTCGACGCTATTATCGAATGAATGCACTCTCGACTGCATAATAAAGTAACATAATATTGGCTATTGTTATCATTTTTTTTTGTACCCTCATTTGATAAGGTGTTCCCAAATTGGTACAGTGGTCATTAATGGGTTAAGACCTGCCAAAGAACGCATTTTCTCAGCGGCCGGACTGTACATTGTAGGTACGTATAGTACGTACGCTTAAATTGCGCGACTTGGTGATAAATTCATCATGTCGTGCAATTTATTTGCACAGATGTTGATTAAAATTGGACCTAGGCAAAGAAAAGACGTTTTACGAAGACCCCAACGAGACGCGGGTGTGACACGGTAGCTTAGTGGTTTAGAGCAAAGCCACGTTATGGCAGAAGTCGCATGGTTAGGTCTCGCGTGTGTCAGTTGTTTTTAAATCTCTTTGGGTGATTTCATAGTTGCGCTGACCAGCGCTGACTGTCAGCGCGAGCGACCAGCGCGACTCGAAAGCCATAAAATCGTACGCGTTTCGTACGCGTCTCACTATGAAACGGTATAAAACACGTCTATCTTGTGGTCCGCGCCACTTACCATCCGCGTTGGCGTAAGCGCGACTGTGAAGTCACCCTTAGATATTTAATAAAAATTTGATAAAATTAACATGGCTTTGCCATGTTTAAAATTCACATAAATATACACAATCAGGTTAGTTTTTACCGGATTACGGCAAAACCAAAAGGATGGTTATGGTTTTAGCAAGCAATGTGTGTATGTGTTGACTGTAAGTTATAAACTTAGTGGAGACATAATTATTGTCAATCATTTTATTCGAACGGAACGTGGGTTCCGTATACGCAACGAGCCTTTAACGTCCTGTGTGTATAATATTAATAATGATTGTGTATATATTGTATAAAAAATATTATACATATTTATAAATACCTAGCGCTTGATTGATCGTACATAAGACTGCACTGCATTTGTTGTAATATTTCATATTGCCATTCATTACAATTCCTTCTGCTTGCTTTCCGTACTGCACACCACAGACTACATAAAGATACTACTTATCTGCACCCTGATATATTTCTGTGGCACACTCACACTACATAAACAAAATGAAAACATGATTATGACATTTTCAGTTTAATGGGATTAACACACACACAATAAATTATTACATTTAGTGAGTATAAGTTAGCGGTCCTTAGTTACAATTACATTAACAAATGTTTTCGTTCTCAATTACAACTAAATGCACCTTTCAAATTAATGAGCGAGGTTATTTACTGGAAAAGCAAATTAAAGGTATATAGTACAGCCGGGTGCTAAAGTTTTGGAAATGCGTAAATACTTTTTATTTTTAGGCAGCTCAAAATACGTGACAATATTTTTTGTTTTCAAAATGATTGCTGAAATTATGAATCCTTATGCAGTCGCGGTGATAGCTACAACAGACTAGCTTTTTTTTTCAGCTGAAAGTCGTAGCAGTCTTAGCAAGCTTTCGCTGTCTGGAAGTAAACAGCAATCACCAACCCTTCTGCTAATCGTGGAGATTTGACTTACATACTTCACGTCTCTTGAATTCAATTTGTCACCGGTATGATAAATGATGATAAAGTAAGTTTGAACTACTACTACAAAATTAGATTATTTCATAACGATGGTATTAGTTTTTTATAAAGATTAATTAACAATAAACTTATCAGCATACTAATTAATCTAATTAATACAATTAAACTACCTAATTAAATTTGTATTTAGAATCATCAATAGTCAGATAGCAATACTGTTGTGGTGAATCGAAATATCGCGAACACAGATTTAAATCGTTAGATGCGCCCTACCGTGTCAAAATATTTTAGTTTTAGTAGTTAAACGTTTAGTTGTTTCCTTCAATGTCAATTTTATTGACATCTGAAGTATTAAATATAGTATTGTCCGACTCACTCAAGATGTGTGAGCTCACTCATCTCACTAAGGACACATTTTCGCGCGATGTAAGTACGGTGAGGGTGCATCTACGATTTAAATATTTGATCGCGAAGCTGGTACAGTCAGCACAATATTACTTGGCGGGCAGAATTTAGTCACGAGTTTCTCTTACTAGGTACATAAATCAAGAAATAACTGAAAAAGTATAGTTTTGTGAAATAATGAAGTTTATTGGTCATTTTTAACTGTTTTCTTAGCAATTGCACTTGCGCAAATGTCTTGGTGAGCTAACTTCATCCCAGCTTAGTTAGATCATGTGGACTGTTATAAACTTATAAGTTTCTTATGACAAAACTGAAATTATAAATTGTTAAGGAGCCAGCGAACCAAGTGAGTTGCTTTTTAGCATGCAAGATGCGATCTTTTACACGGTTCGGTATTTTATTTCTACGGGTAATTATTACTTTATAATATATCGGCATAGAACGAACTTTCGAGAACAATAAATAATTATTGTTACGTGATAGGATATGTTTGTGGGGTCATATTTCGTTTCTTTATTATGTATCCCTAAAAACCGTATGCATCCTTACGAATTCATAACAATCGACATTTTCTTATTTACAAAACCGGTGCAAACAAACATTAAAAAGTACGTCTAAATTGAATGAAATATTTAACGACCTTCCAAATTGTGATTTAAAACGAAAGTATTCCGTTCGCGAGCGTACTTGCGTGTTTTTACTTTCCTTTCCGTTAATTGGAAATAGGGCAACAGCGCGCAGGAAAATTAATAACTTTAATGGACATTTTTCAATATAATTCACGTAAGTAACTGAAAACGTGTCACCCGTATTTTCTTAAGCTCTTAAATTAAATTGAACGAATCGAAAATAAACGCATCAAGAAATGTAAAAAAGATGTTATGTGTACTTTTGTTTACGCACGAATATAATAGCTAGGTACATTAAATATTTTTTATCAAATAAGAGTCGGCAAAGCGTAAAATTCTAACATAATAGGTAAAACCAAAGGAAATATTTATACATTGAAATGAATTACTACTCTATGCAATATGTAGCGTATGTTAATAACAGTTTAATATTCATAGGATTACCAAGTAAATATCCATCAGAATTTCATGAAAGCGATTGCAATTACATACATTATTTGCGTTGAGAACCGTCAACATGACAGTGCAGAAGTGTAATTTGGTCTTTGTATACGGAGGCAAGCATTCCTGTATCCTTATTGTGAACTTCAAGTAAGGGGACGTCCATTAATCACGTGATGTTTTTTTAGCAACTTTTTGCCCCCCCCTCTCCCCCCAGGTGATACGTGGTGAGGTTTTTAACTAACTCCTCCCCCCCTACCCAAGATCACGTGAATTTTTTTGGTACAACTTTTTCAGAATATTATCTTTAAATACAGAATTTTTTTCTTTTTTCGGTTTAGAAATCGCGCGTCCAACAAAAAACTATATACACGTGATATCTCACTACACCCCCCTCTCCCCCCTTGTGATCTTTCGTGATTTTTTCCGAACCCCCTCCACCCCTTTCGCGTCTCACGTGATTAATGGACGGCCCCTAAAGTAAGTAGTTAAATATTAAGTATAGCTACCATAATTGTGTTGCTATCGGCAAAAATGCGAAGTAATAAAACAAATACCTAATTGATATCAAGGCTAAAATACTTGACGTAGTTCTGTACAAACACACGTAAAAATATATAAATGTATGTTTTTGCGTGCCTTTAAGCAGTACATCTGTGTCTATCAAAATTTTCAATGTGAGCTGTTGTTCATATGCGAGTTACGCGAAACACGATCTCTCAAACAGCTCACTTTACCAACCTTTTTAATAGCATAATTATGTATATTATCAGTACCTACTTGAGTAGGTACTGTTTTTTAAGATTATACCCTTTATCCATTATCTCGTAACACTTTTATTTAAAACAAGCTTTGGATTCGCAGAATAAGGTTTTTCTCAGAAAAATATCGAAAATGGCTGGTTTTTACCAGAAAATATTCTACTACTTATACCAGCTTTAAGAATGAGTATAAAAATTTTGAATTATTAAAAATCAATAATCTATTAATTTTAATTTATTTGCTATGCAGTACAAAATATTAAATATGAAGAACTCGAATCACAATTCATGAATTAAAAACCAGAAATAATATTATCATTTCAATTTTAAATGCCACGAAATATTAAGTTCACTTTAAAATTGTGTGCACAGGACTTTTTAAACCACAGTTCGGGACTCTCATGTTGGCAACCCTACTCGTAGATCAGGGCTGCCACAAGCACGTCCCGGCGTCCTGTAGGGCTGTACAAGTAATTACCGCGGCCCGAGCTGACTGATGATGATGGCACTCGGAACACTCCGCGGTGCCTCAGATAAACAACTGTAGTCCTTTTTGTACGAAAAAATATGCTGAGTTTCATTTAGTTGGCGCTCGGAATTTTAAGTAAGGTTTTTTCAGACTTATAGTAATTATACTATTGCGAGTGATAACTCTGTGCTTATCAGTGGTAGTGGTGGGAAAAAGAGTGTGTATTATTATAATATTCAATACTTGAATTTACTACGTAATTTTGTTTTATTTATTAATCGTACAGATGTGAATGTCTAAGGCTCGAGGTGATTGAGCATCGTTCTGTAATACGAGCCTAATTTTTGTAAATAAGCCAGTAGTCGTAAAGTTGGTATTTCAATTTACATGTGACATAAACTTGGGATGTAACTGTGAAACGTAATTATATTTAGTAATTAAAGTCTGTATGAGCGTATCTTACGGTCGCACGTACTAAACCACTAAATTGAGATTTGGGTCACACCTATAGATGCAAAGCGTACATGACGTGTGTTGTTTCACGTAGAAAATTGTTGTTTTTAACTACTAATAAAGTTTTGACGATTTGTTGTAGCTTACGAGATGTTGTTTTTAGATTAAGTTTCATACTTCTTTTGCTGGTTGGAAAATGTTGGAAAATATGTTTTTTTTTTGTTGCTGTGTTTTCCTGGAAGTAAAGCCCCGACTATTAGACAACATACAAAAAAAATCGCTTTCTTGGGTGCCATTATTATAAATTTTCTAGGGTCGAGTATTTGTCAATCATACAGGGAGTTACGGGGAAGCTTATTTCCCGGACTGCATGGCAGTCGGTTATTAGATATGTCATAAATTTTGACATTTCCTTGAGAATACTTTACTTTAGGATACTTTACTTTGCTACTAGGATACTTTACTTTAGGATACTTTACTTTACTTTGCGACTTTACAATTATTCATTGCCCATGCAATGAATAATTGTAAAGTCGCAAAGTGAAGTAAACACTGTGGCATACCTAATCGTCTACTTTGTTGGTCTTGTGAGCGCAAATAAGACTGCTGAGCGAGAGGTCCTGAGTTCGATCGCCAAACCGGGCAAAATGTCATTAGGTTCTTCGATTAGGAAGTTCTCAGTAGCATCCCAGAGACTGGATTTGTGCCCGGTTAATGGGACTTAAACATAACTGGCAAAACGTTGGTGTACTATAACTCTGCCTAGCCCCAGTGAATATAGGCGTGATATTATGTTAGCTCTATCCCTTTTTGGCGTACGGCCCCTCAGACTTGATTAGGGTGTCAGAAACTGGAATATTCTCGGAGAACAGAGGTTATTTATCTAGTAAGTGTTATGTAATATTGTGTTCGTTTTCCTTATCAAATGAACGGCCCTTCAGGCGGTTCCGTATACAGCCCATTGACTGCGCAGCATGGCTCAAGATCGAATTAAGGGTATATATATACATTTTTTTTGCTAAATGAAGCATGGATGTTTTCTTTTTGTTTTTTTTTTTTATACGACGATGGTGGCAAATAGGCATGCGGCCTATCTGATGATAAGCGGCCGCCCGTAGCTTATAAAACGCTTGTAATACCGAGTAGGTATCACATGCACATTGCCGACCCTTTAAAATGAGGATTCGCTGTGCCGACAGCTGACCCAAGAGCTCTGGGGCCCAAGTCTGCTATTTCAATTGTCATAATCGTGTGAGAATGGTCTCTCAATGACATCGTTTTGACCAAAGACGAAACAGATAGTCTTACTCTAAGCCAATGAGCGCTTAGGTTTTGACCGTAATGGTGTCATTATGACACCATTCATACACAATTGCAATAGCAGAATTGGGGCCCTGGCGTTCTTACAAGAACACAACACTACCGAACAGTAGCGTTATTTGGCTGTGGTATTCTCTAAGGTGGAGTGTACTTCCCCAGTCGGGCTGCTCTAGATTTGAATTCTAAAGATCTTCTGTTTGTACGGTAAAGAAAAAATGGGGTGAATTTAAACTGTCTCCACCTTGGGCAGTCCATCCCGCTGCTACTTTGCTTACTGGTAATATTTACTACGATTATCAGCTATTCTTTTTTATATCTCACTATTTACATAATTCGCGCATATACAAGAGAAGTAAAATGTAAAAAAACAGGTTTAAAAAAAACCGACTTCCAAAAACTACACTAAAAACTATGAAATAAAAATGTTAAACTTCCATAAATAAAAATCTAAATGTATATTGAAGTCGGCGGGGCCTCTTCTTTAGGTTTTTACCTCTCAGACTTTGAACAAGAAGAACGTGCGCAGTGTGTGCACGTGCAGCTTGCTTTGCGCCTCGACAAATTAATATTTCCTTTCAATCCTCCTTAATCTACAACGGTGCTTATTTTCATGCTAGACCCCGCCGACTTCAATATACATTTAGATTTTTATTTATGGAAGTTTAACATTTTTATTTCATAGTTTTTAGTGTAGTTTTTGGAAGTCGGTTTTTTTTAAACCTGTTTTTATTTTTATCTTTTTAGTGTAGTGTAACCTGTGTAACCATTTTATTGTTGTTAATAATTACAATAAAGTATCATAAAATCATTTATGTATTTGCTACACATTTTGTATGTACCTACTTTTACCGAGATCGATTACTTCCACGAATTTAAATAGGTACTTATATTCATAGATGTTGGTGGATAAGAGCGTTTCAGTAAACAAAAAAACCGGCCAAGTGTGAGTCGTACTCGCGCACCGAGGGTTCCGTATCGGTTTTGGACGTATAAAGTGAAAAAAACCGGACCGTATAACTAAGTTTGTTTGTAAAGGAATTATGATGATTT
The DNA here is from genome assembly GCA_948465475.1 of Thalpophila matura. NCBI lineage: Eukaryota > Metazoa > Arthropoda > Insecta > Lepidoptera > Noctuidae > Thalpophila > Thalpophila matura. The sequence continues at coordinate 14,476,181 of OX419182.1, forward strand.
AAAAAAAAACTGCACTAGTTAGAAACATCGTTTTATTTTTGGTGCAATATTTGGGTCAATTCGGCAATTCCTATCAACTCTAATTATTTCAGATTTTTCGCTCTGCAAACTTCGGAGATAAGGGGGGAGGAATGGTATTTTTTCAGACATTTTTCATCATATGTCGAAAACAGTGAGACATGTAATAAAATAAAAATATATTTTGAAATGTGCAGATCAAGCCCTTTCATATGATATGTCATTTGACCTAGTAACCCCACTTTGAAATTTCGGACCCCCACTCCGGCCCCTTTTGCAATGAAAATAAAAATATTTTTTATTTTTTTTATTTTCAATAAAGTTTGGCAAGCATTTTTTATAAATGTTCCAAATTTCGAGTCGATAGCATTAGTAGTTGCTGATATAAACAGGTGTGACAGACAGACAGACAGACAGACAGACAGACAGTCGCACCATAAGGGTTCCTTTTTTACCATTTTGGTACAGAACCCTAAAAACAGTGTTTGTTTCAGTTTATAATAGCAATAGGCTCGCTCCCTAGCCTTCTATCAAATGCGACTTAAGCATAAAAAAATTGTGTGTACTATACACCTCTGTCTAACCTTGCGGGAAATACCGGCGTGATGTTATGTATGTATAATATCGAGATCGATTGCATTCAGGAATTCATGTACTTACACAATATCACTTTTTCATAATTGTCATGATGTCATCGAGATACACGAAAAATACCGTTTATTACACCTGGTTAAAAATCTACTCAACCAAAGTTAATAAAATTTATCGGCTCATAGACCACGGAGTAATCGGTGTACATACATGAAAAAAAAAAAAAAAAAAAAAAACCAACCGAATGCAGAACCTCCTCCTTTTTGGAAGTCGGTTAAAAATCATTCCATCCATATAAAGGCAACCCTTACAATGAAAATAGCTTAATTCCTAAATGAGAATTAAACCTTTGAATCATTAATCTACAAATGAAAACCGGATGAGTGGAGCGGAAGAAGAAACGGACAAAAATCGCGATTTGGTTGTGCGGTAGTGGTTTGTTTGTTCCCGGATTGCCCAAATGCAAGACCGAGACGAGTCTAAACCCGTCTTTGGTCTCGGTATTGCGTCAATACCCATAGTCGCTGGTCTTAGTTATAGTATTGTACATTAATTCTTGGTCTTGGTCTTAGTCTTGCTGTAATTAGGTGGTCTTGATCTTGCGAAAATGATTTTTGCAAGACCGATTTTGGGCAACACTAATTGAATCGTTTTACGTGGAAATTTGTGTTAATTAAACGGATTTCTATAGCAGCTGTATCAGTAATAATGTTTCGGCTATATGTAGACAAAGCCGTTTTTCGTTTGTGTAGCAACCGAGGTGGATTGAATTAAAGCGGTAACAGAATAATAGCACGTTATGTCACGCGACGTCGACGTAGCGTGCTCATTGGAAACTTTTCATGTCGAGACGTTTCGTCATTTGGTCAATGAACAAGTAGAGTGTTAAGAGGGAACAGGGTGTGAGATTCTCCATACAAACGTATTCCCTTTTTTTCTTCCTGAATAATGGCTCTAGAGTATTTTTTTTTATTTCATAAAATCAAGGTCTGCTGTATACATGTCCCTGTCATTTTCTTTTTTTCAGCAACTAATTAGTAAAGAAAATATGACCCTCCAAAAATTACAAAAAATGACCTATTTTACCGCCGTGATTAGAAGACTACCAGACAATTTAGAAAAGTTATTAACATAAAAGAAAATGATAGGAACCTAAGCATACTCTTTTTTTAAATAATTAAAAAAAAAAATTGCTTCAGCTCAGTTTTCGAGGAGAAAAAGGGGGAATACGAAATGTCAATCTCGACAATTTTTTTGTGATATAATCGGTCTGAGCTGCAGCGACGGCAATAGTTTCTTAAAATACCTATTTTTCAAATTCCTCGCAGGCCCCGTTCCCTCTTAAAAACGTGCCGTGGCCTTTCGAGTGGAGACTTGCCCGCGCTAGGGCACATCATATCGGTATGGTAACGACCAATACCAGCAACTTTTTTAACCGATTTCAAAAAAGGAGAGATTCTCAATTTGGTGGGAGGTTTTTGAACTAGCTCCAATATACGGCATTCAATTCACTTAGCCTCCCGTAAAGTGTACCGTGCAAAAACTCTTATCTTGTATGTTTATCGTATGTCGTTCATGCTTGCGTCTCTTTTTAGGGTTCCGTAGTAAAACTAGGAACCCTTATAGTTTCGTCATGTCCGTCTGTCCGTCTGTCACACCCTCGTCAAATCTACAGTTCATAACCAATTTATATGGAACTTCGTAAATAGATGTCTTTTATAAGCCGCCATAAAGGCCTGTAGTAAAATTATGAAAAATAAAATAAATAGGGGGCCCATACATGAAACTGAAGGATGAAAAAAAATATTTTCCTGCACCCTGTCATGTGGGGTATCGTTGGGTATATATAGGTCTTTGAAATAACATAGAGGTTTCTAAATAACTTTTTTAATTAAGTGCATATTGAGTGGACTACGAGCTCCGAAAGACGTTAACAATGTGTCCTGTAATTTCCCCCTGTAATTTTCGAACCGCCCTATCGAAAAATCTGAAAAAAATCAAGCTTAAGGCATCTAATAAATAGGTACTCTCGATTAAAATTGGTTTGAACAAAATACGTTAATAACTTTTTAAAATATTCACTTTTTTCAGTTTTGAGTTCGACATCCGCAAAAATAGCTTATATTTGCGGTCGGTAGACTAAAATGCTTCTTGCTACGGAACCCTAGACTGAGCGTGGTCTGACACGCTCTTGCCCGGTTTTTTTAAAGTAAAGTTTATACTATCTCTTTCCCTCTATTATGTGGCCAGAATTGGTTTAGTGCATTATTATAGTCTATAGGATGTACGGTCGTTGGCGATGATTTCAGAAACATACCTTTTTTTTTTTTTTTAGGATGGGAAATCATCAAATGACCCCTCCCGCTCTGGGCGGAGCGGAAGGGAGTGTCAGACTCTTACTGACTAAAACCCACCCATGTTCCTTCCTTAGCCCTTTTGTCCGGGTCAGCGGTATCCCTTCCGGACAATCCCGCTTTCCCGGCAGGCCTGGGCCCTAATGAGCCCCCTCTCTGATGCTGACATCTCTTTGAGGCGCGCGTGGAACACGTACGCGCCGTTCGGCACGGGCCTGGTCCTGATCGGACGGTGAGCTACCCATTACTCACCGCCCGCAGGCCCGCGCCTACGGTGGCCGGGAGTCGTCACGCGGCTCCCGACGCCCGGAGCGTCTACCGCGGTGGCTTGGACGGGAGAATCTCTCCCTCTCCCGTCTCGCCGCCTCCTTCACTAGCATGACTGCTTCGCAGAAGGAGGCGACTGACTCCCACTCCCCCTCGCCCCGGACCATGGCTTGAACCAGGGCCGGGCGCGAGAGGTTGCCGCCGCTGCCGATCGCCTCTACGAGAACACGGCGGTGCTCCGCCCATGCAGGGCAGGCCCCCACCGTGTGCTCCACCGTGTCCTCGGGGCGATCAACGCAGTGATGACACCCGGGCGTTTCCTCCCGCCCGATGATGTGCAGATACCTCCCCAAACTTCCGTGTCCGGTGAGGACCTGCGTCAGGCGGTAGGTGAGGACGCCGTGACGTCTCCCTAGCCACTCCTCAAAGAGGTGTCTTACCGCCGCTATTGCGGCGTGCCCTGCGCTGGGTTGCGAAAGTCGCTCCTTCCATGCCACCATGAGATCGCGCCGTAGGTCCGTCCGCTCCGCCGCAATTTGCCGCGGAAGCGGGGTTTCCCCCCGACGTAGTGCCTCTGCGCGCCACTCATACAGGCGCGCGAGGACTATCGCCTCCAGACCTAAGTCGCGTTATAATTATTATCACTTCTAAAAGGCACCTATTTAAATTACGAAGTTATTAGTAGGTACCTATATATGAAATTCGGCTTACCAGATAATGAAGACTTAATAATTATTATTAATATTTTTAGATATTATATATTTACTGAAATTATAATAAAAATAAATAAAAAAACGTAAATAGGTAATTATTTTGGGAGTACAGAAAAATCACTTTAGGCTCAGATCATAGAAACAAGGGAGATATGCCAAGGCGCTATTGAGCTTGATACTTTAATTTTCCCACATTGGGCGTAGTACAAAAGTACACGCTGGCGACGAACCGAACACGATCGATGATATAAATACAGTGTTTTAGTTTAGTGCTAGTGTTGAGTGCCGATTAACAGTGTTAGATTGAGGTTGTGCGGAATTTTTAATGTGTGCGAGATCTTTATATTCACGAGGGGCGCTTGTAATTGTGTTGAAAAATGTACTAAAAGTGGCGACAGTAATTGTTCCCGTACTAATTTGCTATGATGGCATATCTCCTTGTTTCTATAATTTGAGTGCTTAAATAATTGAAAAAAAAAAAGCGTTTAAACAAAAGCTTAGTTCCAAAGAGGTTTTAAAAACATGTTCGGCTTTGTTATTTGAATAATAATTTTATCATAATGTATACCAGCCAGCATTGATTTAAAGGTACAATTTAAAATTGGAATAAACAAACTAGAGTTTCCAATTATTCCGCCATTTATTTTGACGCTACGTTCAAAGAGAAATTATTAGGTATAACAATATGACAAATTCAGTACATTTTAATTTAGTTTCATAAATTACCGCCTGCAAAGATACACTGAGCACGCTGTAGTGAAAACGTGACTTATCACAATCGGAGAGCTCTCAATATGAACGCCATAATTTCTCGGAGGTTTCAACTTTCAATACGTATAATGTCAAAGGAAAAAGAAAAAAACTGTTATAAGAGTCGTTGAACGGAGTTGAACCTCATTCAGATTGTTTCTGTGGAGTGATTATTATGTCCTTTTCACATTTATATTAATGGTTTTGCCGCCATTATTAGGAAAAGATGTGCCTCCCTGATGACGCGTGTCCGCGGCAGCACCAACACTATTCTCAGTGTATTCGCCGATAGGTGGGAATCCCCGATAATGCAAAGGTGGATGCAGCTCCACACTGAATTATCATTATAAGTTTGTGTCTGTAATTTGTACCTACTAACACTAGATAATAAGTAAATTGTTACTAACCCTATGGACTCTGTCTGAAATAAAAATAAAATTATTATTATTATTAATTATTATTTAAAGGGTACTGAAATTTTCAAAATGGCTGTTTAATTTAAATGTTGATAGTTAAACCAGCCCGAGATCTGGCCCGACCATCAAAAAGGTTTTAGGTTGATGTCAACTAGAAATATTTGGTCAAAGATGAAGTATGCTATTTTGACTATTGTTATTAAGTAATTAAATATAGTTTTGTATGCAGTAGTCTGCCCAGTGCTGCAGCTTCAAAAAGTACTATTTGTTTTGACTTGATTAGGGAAAAAAAATGAAAACCTACGAAGGTTTCCGTACGGTGACTGTAGGTAAATATATACTTTTCTATTCACTGTGTACTTTCTTGTCACCGTTTAGCAGCTCTTCTTCTTCTTCTTAATCGCTCTCTCACTGCTGAGAATCGTGACTCCGTTTAAACCTTTCAACGGTTTTTCTCCATCTGTTACGATCAATAGCCTGGTGGAGTGCGGCGCTTATAGGTATCTCCAGTTGATCGGATATTTGATCAGACCACCGTTTTGGGCTTTGGCCTCTAGGTCTTTTGCCCTCTATTTTTCCTGTCACTATTAGACTTTCATAATTATCGGTACCTCTGCGGGCAATATGGCCGAAATATCTTGCAATACGCTGCAGGCAGGTCGAAGGCAGTTGTTGGTGCTTTCTCTAGTTTGAGTTGTTTGAGGATCGAGACATTAGTGCGGTGGGCTGTCCATGGTATCCTCAATAGCGGCGCCAGCACACCACTGATTTGCTTAGAGAGCGACGCTATTAGTCCTTAGAGTCGGATAAGGAAAGTCCCTTTTGTTCGTAGCGCGACTAACGTTTCATATAAACTCGTAATTTTTTATCTTCACTGCTCTTATCTTAGACACATTATTATTATAGTGATGCTAGACTTTAATGTGAAATCATTTACCCACATCAAAACAGGAAAATTCTTTATTCGACCCGTATGTATGCCTATATGGTGTATGTATGTACGCGATTTTTTCAAAAACTTCAGAATCAATTTAGGTGTTTTTTTTTTACTTTCATGAAGGTTTTAGTATACCTATAATACATGAGATATTAGGTAATCATTCCCATGTATGAAGTTATTGCATAAATGTTCTCACTACGTAGAAGATTTAGTGATAAACAAACGTACTAAAAAAAGTTAAAAACTAAAACCCGACTACGACAAAAATCGAACTGAAAAGCATAAAACAAGAAAAGATTCCTGTTTGTTAGCCTATAATAAATTCTTCTCTAGACTTGAGGAATTCAATGTTGTAAAAAACTTAATAAATCAATTAATATCCAGGATAGGTAAGTATATCTGTGGTCACATGCCACCGTATTACTTACTAACTAATAAGCTAACCTAACAGGGCCTGACACGGTTATAATCTTTAGCGTACAAATGCAAAGGCATATGTTTTCTGCTTTTATTCCATTGGTTATAGAAAAAAAAAAATTAAGTAGGTACAACAAATTAGAGAATTCATCCGAAAACCTCGATTAGTCTTTAATACACAAATTTAAGCCTTTAATTTGTTTCCACGTAGTAGTTATACCACTTAGCTACCACTAAACTTTAGTATAAGTACGATAAACCCACTAATTTTCTAAGAGAATGCAGCTTATTGGTCCCCACGGCTTAGATAAAGAACGGTTCGTTAGGACCGCGACAAACCTCTGATACGAACGCTCGTAATACTTTATTTGTTTCAAGGCTATTAGTTTTATGAGTGTGTAGTGGGAGTTATTAAATATCGATAACCGCAATGCAATAGAAGAGAACCGCGATGTTTGCGAGATACGGTCTAATTTTTTTTTACATGGGAATCAGAATGCCTTCTTTACCCCTATCATGAAAATATACGTTTACTACACAATATTTATATAAATTAAATACTTAATTAATTTCTCTGTATTTTTTAAAATGTGCAAATTGCATAAAATTTTATCAAAATGTTCTAGAATTGTTGTATTTTCAATTCAAAATATGCTTACGTTAACGAAACTATACGTCAAAAAAACTCATGATAGGGGTACAGTATTACGTTAGAGCGAGACGATTCATTTGGCAAGTGTTGCAGATGCTTTAGTGCAGGGATTCATAACCTATAATGCGTTGAGCCTCGCCTGATTACGAAAAATTTTACTTTTTTTACTTTTTATACATATATTTTTTTTATTTTTTTTACTTTTTGCGCTATTTTACTATCATTGTTACAAAAAAAAACATTTAATTTTCACGATAATTATTTTTCAATTATGTTGTAAATTAAAACTTTTGTGTTCACTCCTAAGAATAATTTAAGTGAAAGAAAGCATAATTTACGATTTAAGACTTCAGATGATTTTTTTTAAGATTATCCGAATATCATTCTGATTCACTGGACAGGGAGAGGGTTAAACATTAGAGAGAAAACGGGAAAATTATGATTAAAAAAAAGAGTAATATTACATAGCATCAAATTTTGGAATTAAAAATATGTCAAGATGTCGCTCGATAATATATGTCTTGGATGAATATTAAATAATAATTACACAGCTGATAAAACAAGGTAAATTTATGAAAAATATCGGGCTAAAGCGGGTCGGACCCCGTACGGTGTAGAGTTCCGTATCAAGAAGTACCTATTTTAGTTTGCCGATCGCAAATATAAGTTTGTATTTCATAATATTGGGTCTTATGAAATACAAAGTTATTTTGCGGTTGGTAAACTCAACATTGAAAATAGCGAATATTTCCAAAATTTATTTACGTATCCTATTCAAACCAATTTTAATCAAAAGTATTTATTGAGTGATAGGAGTTTTTTTCAGATTTTTTGATAACGTGGTTGGAAAGTTAGAGGGTGCATTGTGAACGACTTTCGGAGTTCCTACTTCACTAAATATGCGCCTGAATAAGAAAATCACTGAAGAACTTTTACTTTATTTTCAAAGACATAGGTACTCCACAATCATGAAGAGGTGCGCAAACATTTTTTTTTTCAGTTTCATGTATGCTCCCCCCCCTATTTTTTTTAAGTTTTCACAAGACCTGCCAAGTTTCATACAAATGGGCTATGAACTGTAGACTTTACGCGGGTGTGATAGACAGACGGATATGACGAAACTATAAGGGTTCCTACTTTTTTTACTAAGGAATCCTAAAACAAACTTTTAAACAGGTACCTATTAGTATTATTAAAAAAGGGACTTTTCAAAAACAATTGACACAGGCGGTTATTAGTAGTACAGTATATAAAGGCACTTCGGTCGGCAGAACATTCAAGTCAGCAATGATGAATACATTCGTAAGAGTATTCGCTCTTTCAGCGTACCTAACCTTGGCACTAGGTTTAACTTTAGAAGAGGTTACCTCGCCTACGTTTTTAGCTAGTCTAGAAAAATGGTGGGGCCCTGCAGGCAAAGAAGGGTCAGCCAGCACGGATATCAGACCTTTCAGTGTTAAATTTACGGACAAGGTAAGGGTTTTAACAATTTCTAATTGAAATATTATTGGAAGGTTTTGGAGGCAGCTCTTGCCCAGTAGTGGCACAGTATGGGCAAAACAAAATATGTATAATGTTATTATTATTATGTATTGTGTTAGATTAATCTCATATTTTATGTAAGTACCTATTTATGTATTTTAGAACTTAGAAACTAGATTTTTATTACCAATTTTAGAGTATTTTAATCTCTACTAGACATAGGAAATCAAGAGATAGAGTAGTGATAGCCTAGTGGTTATGGCGCCAATTTACGAGTCGTAGATCACAGGTTCGAATCAATTTGTTTCGTCACTACTGATCTAAATTCGACAAAGGAAGTCGTCAAGATTAAAAAAAAATATAAAGTCATGTGACTTCCACCAGCTCACTCCCCTCACGAGGAAAAGGCCTGAGTCCCAGCAGTGAAAATATTGTGAGCTGATCAAGTTTAGGGATATAACTTTGAATATAACAATAAGTTATAAATTAATTAAAATACAGGTTGTGTTTATATTGTTCCAATCTGTCCCTTAAAAATATAGATTTTTGTTTCGATAACATGTTTCAACTTTCTAAAAATACCTAATTACAGATGATAAACGATCTAAGATATCGTATAAACAACCGCCGTGAAGTTCCCCCCCCACTGGAAGGAGTAGCATTTGAATATGGTTTCAACACCGATAATATTGACTACTGGATGGACTTCTGGGCCAACAAATACAACTTTACTGAACGTGAATCTTATCTGAACAAGTACCCACAGTACAAGACTAATATTCAAGGATTAGATATCCACTTCATAAGGGTGAAACCTGATGTAAGTTTAATATTTTTACTATTTTTGACCCTCGACTTTGAAAACCGAAGTATGTTACAAGTTTGACGCCAATGTCTGTTTGTCTGGCCATCTGTAGCTTCGTAGCTCTCAAACGGATAGATCGATTTCATTGCGCTTGTTTTTTTTTAAATTGAAGGTTGGTTTACTTGGGACGGTTCTTAGCTATTTGATGAAAATCTGTTTAGCTGTTATGAGCTTTTTCCCGAATTGGTGAGGGAATTTTACAGACTTACACTAAGTTGCAGAAAAGGTCATTAAGTTATAAAGGAAGCTTTACCGATATAAATTATACGGTTAATGCCTCCATTAAAATTTAATTATCTTTCTGCAACCGAGCGTTAGGTCCGTATTACAGAGCGATGCTCGAGCACAGATATCTGCTTGAGCCAATGCTCAAGCAGATATCTGTGCTCTCTGCTCGTGCACAGATCTCTGCTTGAGCATACATTTAAAGTCATTTGATTGGTAGACATCTATATGTCTACCAATCAAATGACTTTAAGTGTATGCTCAAGCAGAGATCTGTGCTCGAGCGTCATTCTGTAATACGAGCCTTAGGTATTATAATTTTGTTTAATATACCATAAGTTTTATAATAACAACAATAGTAGTAGTGTTAAAGTTTAAAAAGCTACAATAAAACTTAAATAAAATATTTTAAAAAACCCTCTTCACCAACTATTCCCTAAAAGTAAAAAATAATAGTTTCAAATTATTGTTAACCCTTAAATACATTGGGGACCGCTAAGTAAACAAAATAGGTAGTTGAAATTGATTAAAGTTCACGGTTCTTGTCAATTGAAAAATACCAGGGAAAAGACCGACCAAAACTGTAAACAGACTTGATTTTCTGGACCTTGAGATAGACCTTGAGAGTTTCTTTTCACGAAACATTTGGCGCCAAGCTGTGACTAAAAATGACTAGATGAGTCACAATCCTCAGCATTGAGGAACCGGTTATGAAGAGAAAAGAAAAACAATTTATTTTCGCCTCACTGATTGTATTATGTCACTGATCATGATCAGCAATAACAGACCAGAAAAAAATAAAGCAATGGCTTAAATTTTTGCGGATAACAATATTTAATTATTATTGGACGACCCGTCAGTAGGTGCACTGGTGCACAGATGACATGATGAAGATTGCGGATCACTATTGGATAAGAGCAGCCTAGAACAAATAGAGAGCCTAAAATGTTTTTAAAATCTATGAGGAGGCCTATTTTTAACAGTGGACGTCATCCAGCTGATATTAAGTCGATGAACAGAAAATATTTGCGCATTCTTACGATATTTTATTCTTATAGGTACCTGAAGGCACGGTGGTCTTACCTCTCTTAATGTTGCACGGCTGGCCCGGATCCGTTGTGGAATTCTACGAGAGCATACCTCTCCTAACAGAATATTGTGAAGAAAGGGGTTTTGCTGTAGAGGTCATAGTTCCAAGCTTGCCAGGATTTGGTTTTTCTGATGTAAGTATTATTCAGCCCTTGGTGAGGGAGATTTCACTAAAATGGAGCATGCTTTGATTGGAGAACAGAAGAAGTAGTTCAACTCGTGACTCCACCGCGTGCTTAGCACATGACTAAGAACTTTGAGCGCCACGAGTTTGAAACTAGTCGGGTTTAACCTAAATATCTGTTACAATTACACTACAATAATTGTCTTATGCCACGTACAGACTGGTGCAGTAATATAATTTTTTTCTTTTTTTCTAGTATATATATAGGTTTTATCTCTGAAAAAATCCCGAGCGAAACTCGGTTGCCCACATAGTGTTACATCATTATGAAGAGCTAACACATATCTGGATGAGTTATGATCCATTGATCCACGGTGAGAAATCTTCAATTTCATGCATTAAATTTTTGCAGGGAGCAACTCGACCAGGTTTGGGAATGTTAGAAATGGCAGTCGTATTCAAAAACCTTATGCGCAGACTTGGATTCGAGAAATTCTATGTTCAAGGCGGAGACTTTGGTGCTTTAATAGCTAACAATATGGTCACTTTTTATCCAGAGGTAAAGTATAATAAAGGTCTAAGTATTGATATCATAAGATAAATTGAAAATTGGAACATCATTTGTATGAAATTATCTGCCAACGTGCCAAATGAGTTGACTATTCGGAATTGGGAATTCAGAAGTCGCCTACCTGGTCTTAACTCTAAATTGATTTGATTCGGATTTTTTCTGAAATTATCTGCCCGATGTCAACATGACTTATTTGGTGGAGAATTATCATTTGACTTTGATAAATTGGAAAATAAATATGGATGAGACTGAAAAAAATTGGAACGGAACGAAAATACAAACTTTTAACGTATGTCTACACCTACCGGGACCCACGCCCTAACCGAGCGCGGGTGGTTCAGGGAATTAAACCTGTAATACATAATAAGTTCGCTGTCCAGCCAGCGAACTTATTATGTATTACAGGTTATGTTTTGCTCCAATATTTTAGAAACTAAGCGTAATAATAAAAAGGTTTATAGTAAAATGAAAAGCATACAAGTAGAAGTAAAGTTTGAGACTAATCTGAAGACTGTCAGGCGCCTATTAAAAAAGTAGTCCGCTAGCCGGAGGTCGACATCAAAGGCATTTATTACAAGAAATAACGCGGAACAAATTAAATTTCAGGTTGGTACTAATAGAACAAACATAGAACTAATTCCCTGAACCACCCGCGCTCGGTTACGGCGTGGGTCCCACTAGGTGTAGACACACACTTTTAACTTGCCTGTCCAATAAAAACAGGTTTAAAAAAAACCGACTTCCAAAAACTACACTAAAAACTATGAAATAAAAATGTTAAACTTCCATAAATAAAAATCTAAATGTATACTGAAGTCGGCGGGGCTTCTTCTTCAGGTTTTTACCTCTCAGCTTTTGAACAGGAAGAACGTGCGCAGTGTGTGCAGCGAACGTGCAGCTTGCTTTGCGCCTCGACAAATTAAAATTTCCTTTCATTCCTATATTTATGCTAGGCCCCGCCGACTTCAATATATTAAGATAATACATTTAGATTTTTATTTATGGAAGTTTAACATTTTTATTTCATAGTTTTTAGTGTAGTTTTTGGAAGTCGGTTTTTTTTAAACCTGTTTTTATTTTTATCTTTTTAGTGTAGTGTAACCATTTTTGTTGTTGTTAATTTATTACAATTAAGTACCATAAAATCATGGACAGAGCGACTTTGATCATTTATGTACTTTTACTGAGATCGATTACTTCCACGAATTTAAATAGGTACTTATATTCATAGATGTTGGTGGATGAGAGCATTTCAGTAAACAAAAACCGGGCAAGAGCGTGTCGGACCGCGCACAGTGTAGGGTTCCGTAGCAAGAAGTATTTCAGTGTTCTGACCGCAAATACAAGTTTGTATTTCATAATATTATTATGAAATATGACTATTTTTACGGTTGTCAAACTCAACATGGAAAATAGTGAATATTTCAAAAAAATATTGACGTATCTTGTTCAAACTAATTTCAATCGAAAGTATTTATTAAGTGCTTTAAGCTTGATTTTTTTCAGATGTTTCGATAGCGCGGTTGGAAAATTACAGGGGGGGGGACACATTGTTAACGACTTTGGGAGCTCCTAGTTCACTCAATATGCACTTAAATAAAAAAAGTATTTAGAAACCTTCATGTTATTTTCAAAGACCTATCCAATGATACCCCACATGGTGGGGTGCGCGAAAATATTTTTTTTCATCCCTCAGTTTCATGTATGGGCGACCCCCCTAATAATTTTATTTTTCGTAATTTCACTATAGGCCTTAATGGCGGCTTACAAAAGACATCTACCTACGAAGTTTCATACAAATTGGTTATGAACTGTAGATTTGACGAGGGTGTGACAGACGGACAGACGGACAGACAGACAGACAGACAGACGGACATGACGAAACTATAAGGGTTCCTAGTTTTACTGCGGAACCCTAAAAACAGTGTTTTTTCAGTTTGTAATAGCAATAGGCTCGCTCCCTAGCCTTCTATCAAATGCGACTTAAGCATGAAAAAATTGTGTGTACTATACACTCGCGAGCTTCTTCTACCATATGAAAAAAGAATCACGTAAATCGGCTCATAGACCACGGAGTAATCGGTGTACATACATGAAAAAAAAAAAAAAAAAAAAAAACCAACCGAATGCAGAACCTCCTCCTTTTTGGAAGTCGGTTAAAAAGTTATTCATAGCTTGCAAGATGCTGCTTTAACATACTAACAAGGAAACTAAAGTAAAAGCTTGTACTGAAATGTTTTTATTTATATATTATTGAGTAACAATCTTGCAGGCGAGCTATCTGATGGTAAGTAGTTACCGCCACCTATGGATATCTGCAATATAAGAGGCATTGCAGATGCGTTGTTGGCCCTAGAGAGAAAGGTGAAATGTTTCATGTACCCTTAAGACAAGAATACAGCAATGCTGCTTAGCGGCAGAAATAGCTATGGTGTTAGTACTTCCCCGGATGAGATCTTTCACAAAGAGCTCTACTACTATCTAAATGTCTTTTTGAACTGTCTTTCATGACTTTCTGACTTTTAATTTCATAGTGAACAAACGTATTCTATTTTCAGGATGTACTTGGATACCACACAAACTTCCCGGTATCATTAGCGCCAGGTTCAATGATAACTTATGCGGCTGGTTCAATAAGTCCTGTAATACAATCGTTGGTCGTTGACAAATCTCTGGCGGAGAGGATGTATCCAATCTCTGGTGTTCTTTTGGGATATGTGGAAGAATTTGGATACTTGCATATGCACGCTACTAAACCATCTACAGTTGGTATGTACAGCCTTACTTTTTATTACTCATGTAAACCTAGGAAACAACTAACTCACGGTGAAGAAACTCATCGTGCTTGTCCCTTCTTCCCAAGTCACACATATACAAATGCTTATCATGCTATAATATGTAGTATGTATTTATAATTACCACTGAATGCTCCATTTCTTATTTAAGTTTAAAGTAACACTTTTCTATCATCACGTTTATCATCATAGAGTCAGCTGAACATGCATTGCTGGACTACTCAGGTTGGCTAGAAAATCATATTATTGGTTATTTACATTAACATTGTACTTTTTAACTACCGACTTTGAAAAACAAGGGGTGTTAAACGTTTGACGCCTATGTCTGTCTGTGGCTTAGTAGCTCATAAACAGATGCATTGATTTCAAAACAGTTTTTCAAATTGAAATTTAGTTTATTCGACATGGTTCTTAGTTATAGGTACTTGATGAAAATCTTGTCCAGTTGTTTGAAAAGAAATAAACTCTTTTCAAATTCAATTTATAGGTTCATAAGCTTATTTATATACGAGTAGGATGAATTTGTAGTGGTATGTATTTAAGTTTACGAAGCAACAAATAAAACATCAACCATCCTTTCTTCTACCCGACCACCACTCGAGAACTATCCGGCCCCATCGGTCATACGTTCTACGAGCAATAGCATAATCAACCTATATTGTTTCCACTGCTGGGACACAGGCCTCTTCTCTGTGAGAGTGAGTGCGCTGTAGTCCACCACGCGGGCCCAGTGTAGGATAGTGAGCGTCGCATGTCGTTGAATTTTTGGTTCAAGACAATGCCGGTTTCCTCATGATGTTTGTTTACTGTTTTTAGAGCAGTGGTGATAAAATAAATGCACAAAGTGCGCCTGCCGGGGTTTGAACCCACGACCTATGTTTTATAAGTCGAAGCCGCTACCATTGAGCTACTAATGCTCTTCGAGCAATATGCTCCGTCTGTTTGTATAAAAAGGTAATAATTTCTGTTTTCAGGTGTTGGCATGTCCGACTCCCCAATGGCTCTTTTCACTTGGCTGATGCAAGCAGTTTCTGCTGGAAGTAGAAAATCTTATATTTTGAGGGCTGATGGAGGCCTACACGAGTTATACACACCGGAGACGCTCATTGATATGACGATGATGTACTGGACGGATAATAAATTCACCTCAGCTATCACAGCTTATAAAGAGTCTCTCAATCTAAGGACCATCGCAATGGGAATAGACTCGTAAGTACGACAAGATATGTTTTTTTTAATAAACAAAAATCCATCTGACTCGTTTTTGAAAGTCTATTTAGTTTATTGAGTTGTCAAATCTCATGTCAAACCAATAAAAACGACTAAAATGAGATTTGGCAGCAGATTTGCAGTTGCTTGACCAGGCTTTCAGAATATGAAAGCAATATTTGAATATTTTATGAATTCTCAGTAGCAGCCCGGAGTCTGCAGAGCTGTAAAAATCAAGCTTCTAAGTCATCTAAAAAATACGGCCATTTATGCCGCATATTTTGGCACTCGTAATTAAATCAAAACCTATAGGGTTCTTCCCGTTGACCTAGAATCATGAAATTTGACAAGAAGCAGTCTCACAGCACAAGTACCTAAAGGATAACTCCGAAAATAGTAATTTGTACATAGATATATCACATAAAAATATAGATATTTTTGCGATTATAATAAAGTCCCACTCGCAATTGTCCGGTTTTTTATATTTAAGTTTGTGACCAGTCGTTGCTGAAAGTTTTATCTCTTTCATTTTCAGCATTCCTACTACAGTACCAACATGCACCATTCACGCCAAAGATGAAATAATCTACCAGTCACCAGTCATGCTGAAGTTTAAATTCACAAACCTGCTTCGTTCGACTGTGCTTCAAACTTGTGGTCACTTCCTGGCATTGGAATGCTCTGATATATTTGTTAAGGACGTCCTGGAAGCTCTGTTTGAATTCAGAAAGTATCATGAAAAAAATAATAGTAATAGTAACGAATTGTAAGTGTAACGTGTTGCGCTTCCAAGGTCTGTTTGAGAATGATATGATATTCTAAGAAATGTTTCAAATTATTTTTACTTCGAAAAACATGATGATTGTATTACATTTGAATAAAACTTCACTGCATATTAATTTTGTTTTTTATTTATTGAGTGATATAACATTTAATATAATGTGTTTTGTGGATAAAATATTTTTAATAAGCCAACCTAAGATTTATTTTCTTCATAGATCGGGTTTACGATTAGTTTGCACTAACACACTAAAGAAAGAAAGTATAAATTACCCTCACACAATAAAGAAAAAAAGAAAAACACATATGGTATGAAAAATAATAACTAAACAAAATAAAAAATAAGCACTAACATTACAACAATGAAAGACAAAAATTGTCTTAGCTCAGTATTGTGCCATTTTAATGATTTTTATTTAATCTTTCTCCACCTATTCCACTTCTCTATATCTATATAATACCCCTCAAATCCTCTAGCATTTTAAACAACAAATAAAATGGCTGCACTACCTATCTGATTTTCTTTTTTTTATTTTAGCGGTGTTTGCAAGTGGACTACTCATTTGAAAGTTATAAGCTAGTGACACATTTCTATACATGCGTAGGGCAGTAACTTAGCCATCTTCTTTAATCTGGCGATTGGAAAATTGGTCCGTAAAGATACAAGTTAAAATTCGAACTAAAACAACTATACGTAGTCCGTTCGCCTTAAGAAAATAGTGATTCCCAAAAATAATTGAATTGAAAGAAAGCATAATTTACGAATTAAGACTTCAAAATATTTTTCCTTAAGAATATCCAAACATATTATTAGGTCCCTTATGATGATACGTGCCCCTAGAGAAGCGCATCCCACTGGTTGGGAAGCCCTGCTTTAGTCTATAAGCCGTCGATATGATGCGCATTCATTTAATGGCTGTTCTTCGTATAGTCTCCATTTTTATGGCTTTTTAGGGTTCCGTAGCCAAATGGCAAATAATGGAACCCTTATAGATTCGTCATGTCTGTCTGTCTGTCCGTATGTCACAGCCATTTTTTTCCGGAACTATAAGAACTGTGTACATTACTGTGTAAACTTCCACCGAAAATTAGTTTGAACGAGATCTAGTAAGTATGTAGTTTTTTCAAAATCATCAAAATTACTTCACAAATAAACTTTGTTATGCGGTCCGGTTCTTTTTCACTTTATACGTCAAAAACTGATACGGAACCCTCGGTGCGCGAGTGCAACTCGCACTTGGCTGGTTTTTTTTTAATGAGTTTGTAATTTGCACAACTTCTTATGGTAGAATATGACGGACTATGTAATTGTAAACAAATAAATGATTCTGGTTCACTGGACAGGAAAAGGGTTAACATTAGGAAGACAATGGGAAAATTATGATTAAAAAACCGGCCAAGTGCGAGTCGTACTCGCGCACCGAGGGTACTGTACTAGTTTTGGACGTATAAAGTGAAAAAAAACCGGACCGCATAACAAAGTTTATTTGTGAAGTAATTTTGATGATTTTGAAGAAACTGTACTAGCTAGGAACATAGTTTTATTTTTCGTGCAATATTTGGGTCAACTTCTATCAGCTCTAATTATTTCAGACTTTTCGCTTCGTAAACTTCGGAGATAAGGGGGGGGGGGGGAATGGTATTTTTTCAGAAATTTTTCATAATAATATGTTGAAAACTGTGAGACATAAAATAAAATGAAAATATATTTTGAAATGTGCAGATCAAGCCCTTTCATATGATATGTGACTTAACCTAGTAACCCCACTTTAAAAGGGCACTGGCAGACGCCCATAGAACGCTGGGCTTCAGATTGTGTAAGTCGGTACAGATATGAAATTAGTTTGGTGTGATCGAGTATTTCAAGAGTATTTAAACTCATTTTTTATTTGTTTTTGTACGTAATTGGGTTAAAGAGAAATATTCGTATTTCTGACAGTGAGGTTAAGTATGGTGTGAATGATCCAGTGAAGTACAGCCCGACTAATGAGTTCTCAATTCAAAGGTTTTAGTTGCTGTCACCATGATATTCTGTGGAGGTCCAATGAAGTACAGCCCGACTAATGAGTTCTCAATTCAAAGGTTTAAGTTGCTGTCGACATGATATTCTGTGGAGGCACGCGCCAGCCAGCATGCACCCGTTTTTGTTTTAGTGGTTTTTTCAAAATGTCAATGGCATAATCATTTTATTTCTTATTTATTTCGATTTTTGATTCCAATTCTTAATCTCTAAGATAAATTAGGCAAAGAATAATTAAAATATATTTTTATTTTTGGTTGGGCTTTTATTACTGTACGATATCAAGCCCAAAACTGCCGACGTCCTTTCGGAGCCCCACTCCGGCCCCTTTTGCAATGAAAGTATAACATTTTTTAACTTCAATCACTTGCAATAAAGCTAAATAAGCATTCTTTTTAATTGTTCCCAATTTGAAGGCGTTAGCATTAGTAGTTACTGAAATAACCAGGTGTGACAGACAGACAGACAGACGAAGTCGCACCATAAGGATTCCTTTTTTACTATTTTGGTACGGAACCCTAAAAAAGAGCGATACCATCAAATTGATTTCATGATTAATAAAACGAGTGTTGAAAACATATCAAGATGTCGATCGATATGTCTTGGATGAATATTAAATATTAATTACACAGCTAATAAAACAAGGTCAATTTATGAAAAATAACCGGGCTAAAGCTGGTTGGACTACGTACAGTGTAGAGTTCCGTATCAAGAAGTACCTATTCTAGTTTTCCGACGTTTGTATTTCATAATATTGGGTAGGTAAGAAATACAAATATATTTTTGCGGTTGGTAAACTCAACACCGAACATAGCGAATATTTAAAAAAATAATTGACGTATCTTGTTCAAATAATTTTTTATCGCAAGAATTTATTTGATGCTACGAGCCTTTTTCGGATGTTTTGATAACGTGGTTTTCTGGGTTTTCTTTCGTGGGCATTGTTAACTAAATATGCACCTAAATAATAAAATCACTGAAGAACCTTTATCTTATTTTCAAAGACTTTTTTTCAGCCCTCAGTTTCATGTATGCCCCAAATTATTTAATTTTCCGTAATTTCACTACAGGCCTTTCAGGCGGTTCATAGAAGACATTTACCTACGGAGTTGCATACAAATTGGTTATGAACTGACGATTTTACGAGGTCGTGACAAACAAATAGCCACATGACGAAACTATTTTAGGGTTCCTAGTTTTACTACGGAATTCTAAAACAAAACTTCGAACAGTGAAGAGTATATAAAGGCACTGGTCGGCAGGACATTGAAGTCAGCAAGATGAATACATTCGTAAGAGTATTCGCTCTTTCAGCGTACCTAACCTTGGCACTAGGTTTAACTTTAGAAGAGGTTACCTCGCCTACGTTTTTAGCTAGTCTAGAAAAATGGTGGGGCCCTGCAGGCAAAGAAGGAACAGCCAGCACGGATATCAGACCTTTCACTGCTAAATTCACGGACGAGGTAAGGGTTTTAACGATTTCTGATTGTAATATTATTGGAAGGTTTTGGAGGAGGCTTTCGCCCAGTAGCGGCACAGTATGGGTTAAAAAAATATAATGATTGTACTAATTATATCTATTCATTGTGTTAGATTAATCAATTATATTATTTGATGTAATGAACATCGTGTATTATAAAAGTTGGAATATGTTTACCAATTTTAAAGTATTTTGGTCTAGACTTAAGGATTCAAGAAATAGAGCAGTGTTGGCCAGTGGTTATGGCGCCAATTTCATGGGTTCGAATCTAAGTAGACACGTGCTTTACTTTGTGCAATTCGTTTCGTCACTACTTATCTAAAATCGGTAAAGGAATTCGTCGAAATTAAACAAAAAATCGAAGTTATGTGACTTCCACCAACTCACTCCTCTCACGGAGAGGAGGCCTGAATCCCAGCAATGGGAATATTGTGGGCTGATGGCATGTTTCGGGATATAACTTTATACAAGATGTTTTATATTGTTCAAACCTGTTCCGTAAGAATATTAATGATTGTTTCGTTTTCATGTTTCAACAACTTTCTAAAAATAATTACAGATGATAAACGATCTGAGGTATCGTATAAATAACCGTCGTGAAGTTCCCCCTCCACTGGAAGGAGTAGCATTTGAATATGGGTTCAACACTGATAATATGGACTACTGGATGGACTTCTGGGCCAACAAATACAACTTTACTGAACGTGAATCCTATCTGAACCAGTATCCACAGTACAAGACTAATATTCAAGGACTAGATATCCACTTCATAAGGGTGAAACCTGATGTAAGTGTGATATTTACTATTTTTTATTAACCGACTTCAAAAAAGGAGGTTCTGTATTCGTCCCGTATGTATAACCGACTTCAAAAAAAGGAGGTTCTGTATTCGTCCCGTATGTATGTATGTATGTATGTATGTAAGTATGTATGTAAGTATGTATGTATGTATGCATGTATGTATGTATGTTTTTATGTGCGCGATTTTCTCAAAAACTATTGATTCGATTTGGATGGGGTTTTCACTAACGTAATCTACATACTTTCAGGAAGGTTTTAGTATATAATACATTATGTAATCATTCCTATGTACAAAGTTATAGGCATAAATGTACACACTCCGTAGAAGATTTACTGTTGAAAGAATTCGTGAAAGTAATCTAACACGGGATAAAGAACTAAAAAGGGAAAAAGGGAAAAATAAAAAACTTTTTTAACAAAAAATGACCGACTTCAAAAATCCACTACAAAGAAAATAATAATTTTGGTTTCGGAAGTCGGTGGCAAAAAAAAGCAAACAAAAACCAAAGCCACCGATTTCCGAAACCAAAATTATTATTTTCTTTGTAGTGGATTTTTGAAGTCGGTTATTTTTTGTTAAAAAAGTTTTTGACCCCCGGCTTTGAAAACCGAAGGGTTTTATAAGTGTGACGCCGATGTTTGTGTCCGTCAATAGCTTTGTAGCTCCCAAACGGATAAACCGTTTTCATTGCGGTTTTTTTTTTTATAAAAGGTGGTTTACTTGGAGCTATTTGATGAAAATCTGTTTAGCTGTTAAAATATTTTTTTCGAATTGGTGTTAAAAATATAAAGACTTAAAATATTTAATATACCGACCATAAGTTACAAAAAACTTAAATTAAATATTTTAAAATACCTTCTACACAAACCATCCCTCAAAAGTAAAAAAATTATAGATTCAAATTATTATTGACCCTTAAATGCTTCGGGGGACTGCTCAGTAAACAAAGAGGCAGTTAACATTGATACTACTAACAAACACCACGGTGATACGGTCATGGTTCTTGTCAACTGAAGTAGACCAGCGAAAAGACCGACCAAAACTGTGGACAGACTTGAGCCCCCGGACCTTGATACACTCTTTTCAGGAAGCCACACGAAACATTTGGTACCAAACCTAGACTAGAAAAAACCGGCCAAGTGCGAGTCGTACTCGCGCACCGAGGGTTCCGTATCAGTTTTGGACGTATAAAGTGAAAAAAACCGGACCGCAAAACTAAGTTTGTTTGTCAAGGAATTTTGATGATTTTGAAAAAACTGTAATAGTTAGCAACATCGTTTTATTTTTGGTGCAATTTCTATCAACTCTAATTATTTCAGATTTTTTGCTCCGCAGATAAGCGGGGGGGGAAATGGTATTTTTTCAGACATTTTTTATCATAAGTCAAACACTGTGAGACATAAAATAAAATGATAATATATTTTAAAATGTGCAAATCAAGCCCTTTCATATGATATGTCACTTGACCTAGTAACCCCACTTTAAAATTTAAACCCCCACCCCAGCCCTTTTTGCAATGAAAATAAAAATATTTTTTGATATTTTTTATTTGCAATAAAGTTGGGCAAGCATTTTTTATAACTGTTCCAAATTTCAAGTCGACAGCTTTAGTAGTTGCTGAAATAAGCAGGTGTGACAGACAGACAGACAGACTTAGTCGCACCATAAGGGTTCCTTTTTTACCATTTTGGTACGGAACCCTAAAAATGACTAATTGAGTCACGATCCTCAGCACTTAGGAACCGGTTATAAAGGAAAAGAGATTTTTAGGGTTCCGTACCAAAATGGTAAAAAAGGAACCATTATGGTGCGACTTCGTCTGTCTGTCTGTCTGTCTGTCTGTCTGTCTGTCTGTCTGTCACACCTGGTTATTTCAGTAACTACTAATGCTATCGACTTGAAATTTGGAAAAATTATAAAGAGTGCTTACTCAGCTTTATTGAAAGTGATTAAAGTTAAAAAATATTTTTAGTTTCATTGCAAAAGGGGCCGGAGTGGGGGTCCTAAATTTCAAGGTGGGGTTAATAGGTCAAGTGACATATCATATGAAAGGACTTGATCTGCACATTTCAAAATATATTTTTATTTAATTTTATGTCTCACAGTTTTCAACATATGATGAAAAATGTCTGAAAAAATACCATTCCCCCCCCTTATCTCCGAAGTTTGCGGGGCGAAAAATCTGAAATAATTAGAGTTGATAGGAATTGACCCAAATATGGCACCAAAAATAAAACGATGTTCCTAACTAGTACAGTTTTTTCAAAATCATCAAACTTCCTTCACAAACAAACTTAGTTATGCGGTCCGGATTTTTTCACTTTATATCTCCAAAACTGATACGGAACCCTCGGTGCGCGAGTACGACTCGCACTTGGCCGGTTTATTTTTTTTTCACTTCACTTAATGTATTACTGTAACTGATCATGATCAGTAACAGTTATTGTTATTGTCATTCAGACAAAAATGAAGCAATGGCTTCAATTTTTGCTGATAACAATAAATAACCATTAGACGGCCCCCCACTAGGTGCACAGATGACATGGTGAAGGTTGCGGCCGTTGCGGGTCACCATTGGATAAGAGCAGTCCCCATAGATTTCAAGAACAAATCGTTTTTGAAATCTATGAGGGAGACCTATTTTTAACAGTGGATACGTCATCCGGCTATATGTCGTTGAACAAAAAATATTAGTGCATTTTTACGATATTTAATTATTATAGGTACCTGAAGGCACGGTGGTCTTACCTCTCCTAATGTTGCACGGCTGGCCTGGGTCCGTTTTGGAATTCTACGAGAGCATACCTCATCTAACAGAATATTCTGAAGAAAGGGGTTTTGCTGTAGAGGTCATAGTTCCGAGCTTGCCTGGATATGGTTTTTCTGATGTAAGTATTATCTAAAATGGATCATGCAGTAAGTAGTTCAAACTCGTGACTGCACCGCGTGCTTAGCTCATGACTAGAGAACTCCGTCCGCCACGAATTTAAAACTATTCAGGCGTAACCGAAATATCTACTACGATTACACAATAATAATAAATTGTCTTAT
The DNA here is from genome assembly GCA_948465475.1 of Thalpophila matura. NCBI lineage: Eukaryota > Metazoa > Arthropoda > Insecta > Lepidoptera > Noctuidae > Thalpophila > Thalpophila matura. Next base: position 14,499,792 of record OX419182.1, read on the forward strand.
GCCACGTACAGATTGATACAGTATATAGATAATATACATGTAGATAGGTTTTATCCCTGAAAACATCCTATACTGTTATATAATAAGAGCTAAAACAATCATATCTAGATGACTTTTGATGATCTATTGACCCACGGTGAAAAAACTTTAATTTCATGCATTAAACTTTTTACAGGGAGCGACTCGGCCAGGTTTGGGAATGTTAGAAGCAGCAGTCGTGTTCAAAAACTTTATGAGCAGACTGGAAATCGAGAAATTCTATGTTCAAGGCGGAGACTTTGGTGCTTTAATAGCTAACAATATGGTCACTTTTTATCCAGAGGTAAAGTATAATAAAGGTCTATTGATATCGTAAGACAAAATGAAAATTGGAACTTAATTTGTATGAAATTGTCTGTCAAATGAGTTGGCTATCTGGAATTGGGAATTCACAAGTCGCCTATCTGGTCTTAACTCTAGTGGTCCTAGCTGAAGATGAAAGTTTGATTCAGAATTTATCTGAAATTATCTGCCAGATAAGTTGACTTACGTGGTGGTAAATAAGAAGTAAGAATTTTATCTTTTGTCATTGGACATTGGAAACCAAATATGGATGAAACTAAAAAAATCGGAACGAAACGAGTAGGTATACAAACTTTTAACTTACCAGGCCAAGAAAAAGTTGTCCATTGCGAGATTTTGCATTCCTTTACTAGGAACATACAAAGAAATCGAAGTCAAACAATATATATAAACCATAGATACGTTACCCGCGATGTAAAATGGCAACAAAAAAGTAAGGTAATTGCCCACCATTCATATAATCATGCAACAACCAGTTTCGTGGCTGAACGTTGTTTCTTGCAAAATTTTGCGAAAAAAAGAAAAACCCTACTAAACAAGAGGTATGCTAAGCAAGGCATTCGTTTTCTTTCCCTTTTTTTACACGTAGGCACTGATATGTATTGAAAGTATTTGCGCCGTTTTTTAGTACAGTGATGTTAGTGTATGACGTGTCTATATGTTTAATAATATATATGTCATTGTAGTCAAAACTAATTTTGAATATTAAATATTTTTTTGGGTTCTGTACCTCAAAAGGAATAACGGAACCCTTAAAGGATCACTTTAAGTATACAGTAGCGCCATCTATGATCAAGATATGATATATCTACTATGATGTAATAGCGGCATAGATGGCGCTATTGCATATTTCGGAACCCTTAGGGCGCGAGTTGTACTCGCACTTGTCCGGTTTTTAGGGTTCCGTACCAAAATGGTAAAAAAGTAACCCTTATGGTGCGACTTCGTCTGTCTGTCTGTCTGTCACACCTGCTTATTTCAGCAACTACTAATGCTATCGACTTGAAATTTGGAACAGATATAAAGAATGCTTGCCCAACTTTATTTCAAATGAAAATAGTCTAAAAATATTTTTATTTTCATTGCAAGAGGGGCCCGAGTGGGGGTCCGAAATTTTAAAGTGGGGTTACTAGGTCAAATGGCATATTATTTATGAAAGGGCTTGATCTGCACATTTCAAAATATATTTTTATTTTATTTTATGTCTCATAGTTTTCGACATATGATGAAAAATGTCTGAAAAAATTTTACGGAGCGAAAAATCTGAAATAATTAGAGCTGATAGGAATTGACCCAAATATTGCACCAAAAATAAAACGATGTTTCTAACTAGTACAGTTTTTTCAAAATCACCAAAATTCTTTTACAAACAAACTTAGTTATGCGGTCCGGTTTTTTTCACTTTATACGTCCAAAAATGATACGGAATAACGGAACCCTCGGTGCGCGAGTACGACTCGCACTTGGCCGGTTTTTTTTTATATTAAGGATTAGAGTGAAAATCATGCAGGCGGGCTACCTGATGGCAAGTGGTCGCTGCCACATATGGAGATCTGAATACTTGAGGCATTTCAGATCCGTTGTTCTAGAGACTTGGTTGAAATGTCTAATGTGCCTGTAATTACACCGGCACTTTCCCGGATGAGACCTAAATGTCTTTTTGAACTGTTTTTTGTGACTTTCTGACTTTTAATTTCATAGTTAACAAACGCATTCTATTTTCAGGATGTACTTGGATACCACACAAACTTCCCGGTATCCTTAGCGCCAGGTACAATGACGACCTATGCGGCTGGTTCGCTAAGTCCTGATATACAATCGTTGGTCGTTGACGAATCTCTGGCGGGGAGGATGTACCCAATATCTGGTTTCCTTTTGGGGTATACGGAAGGATTTGGATACTTGCACATGCAAGCTACTAAACCAGATACACTTAGTATGTATATTCTTATTTCTTAAACGCTGTGTTTGTGGTAGGTACGTACTTTCGTACTGTCGAAAAAAAAAGGGGAGTTTAGTTTTATTGTCAGGGTGTTTTTTTTATTTTTATTTACGTTTTTGTCTATTTATACCTATCTTTTTGGGGGTACAAAAAAGTGAAAAATTGAATGATTACGTATAAAATTTATAGACATTGAAACTCGCAAACGCGAAATTTATTACTATCCCCCAGTCCACCACGAAACAAGAGCACAATATTTTGTGTATCTTCATTTTAGTTAAAAGACGTCTACTGCTGAACATAGGCTTTCCCCAAAAGTTGCCACAACGGCCGGTCCTGCGTAGCTCGCATACATAATTCTGATGAAATAAATGCACAAAGTGCGCCTGCCGGGTAGTCGAACCCACGACCTACGTATTACAAGGTGGGGCCGCTACCACTGAGCCACAACTGCTCTTCGAACAATATACTCCTTCTGTTTAAAAGGCAATCATTTCTATTTTCAGGTGTTGGCATGTCCGACTCCCCAATGGCTCTTTTCGCTTGGCTGATGCAAGGAGTTTCTGGTGGAAGCAGAGCATCTTATAAGTTCAGGGCTGATGGAGGCCTACACGAGTTATTCACACCTGAGACACTCATTGATATGACGATGATGTACTGGCAGGATAGTAAATTCACCTCAGCTATCAGACTTTATAAAGAGTCCTTTAATGTAAGGACCTACGCAATGGGAATAGGCTCGTAAGTACGACAAGATAAACATTTTTTTCAAAATCCGCCTGACTCCAGTTTCTGAAAGCCTATTCAGTTTAATATGTTGTCGAGTGATGCGCTGGGCCAGGGTTATTTCGATAAACCAAATAACATGGACCAATAACAACAGCTGACATCATCATCATCATATTTTACTTCATCAGTCAGTTGCTTGACCAGCCTTTCAAGCCACTTCAAAACGAACTAGTTTTATGGCAATTTTTAGCTGCAATTGTATAGCCGCGAGTTGGCATCTATATCGTGCAACTTGGTAGAACAATTGCCGCAATCTTGCGGTTCTTGCTCGGCGGTATTACAATGAAATTAAATAATGGTACATTACAATAATTACGGTACTGCAGCAAAAAGAACAGCCTCGTTGTCCACTATTATAGCTCTACAGCCCCAAATTCCAGCTCTTATGCAAACTCAATTCTTCAGCAACACAGCTATTGCTACTTTGCTAGAATATACTCTGCAATATCTTGCATGGATAAATTGCAGCAACAGTATCGCCGTAAATATTGCTCATTTATAGTTTTTAGTTTTATTGCCCGTTTTACTCCTTTCAGAGTATGGGAGCAATATTTGAATATTAAATGTCATTCACACAATGAAGACAAATCTAATGACATCTGTTGAAATCCATCAAGCCGTTTTAGCTACAGATAGTGTGCCAAAGATATAGACATACATACATACCTACTCTCGAAAACCATTACCTAAAACCCTTTTTTCATTGAGAAATTTTCAATAGCAGCCCGGAGTCTGGATTTGTGTCTGATTATTGATAACAGGTTTCGTGGCTAAATGACAGCCGCACTGATCGATCGATCTGCGAGGTTAAGCTGCGCTTGCCGCGGTCAGTCCTTGGATGGGTGACCGTTCCTTACACATCGAGACCCCTCCGTGCCTCGGAGAGCACGTTAAACAGTCGGTCCCGGTTGTCATAGGAATATCTTTGACAGTCGTTACGGGTAGTCAGAAGCCCAAAAGTCTAATAACTTGTCTAACATTCGAATACCGGTATTCCCCAATAATTGGGTTGTGGAGGTCAGATGGCACTCGCTCCATGTAAAATATTGATATTTAGCCGCATCCAGTTAGACTGGAAGCCGACCCCAATCATTTTTGGGAAACGGCTAGGCGGATGATATTGATGGTTTGCCCTCTATTACCTAAATAGGACTTAAATAACTGACGAGATGAGGATGTACTGTAATAAACCTCTTCTAAAACTTCGGGGAATAGAGGCATGATGATGTTATGTTACTTTTCTCTTCGGAGAAAAACTCTGTAGGCCATTCTGTACGAGTGGATGAGGTGGCTACATGCTATTTCGTTAGTCTGTGCTGCTCTTTGCTTGTCTGTGTGTCCGTCTGTCAAAATCCTTTTTCTCAGGAACGTGTGGAGGTGTCAAGTTGAAATAATTATCAAATACTAATCCTAAGTATATTATGGTCCCTTGGAGCTGTAAAAAAATCAACCTTCTAAGTCATCACAACAAAATCTATAGGGCATTTATGCCACATACAAAATATGTGGCATAAATGGCCGTATTTTTTTGTTGTACTCTAAATAAATCAATAACTATAGGGCATTTCCCGTTGACCTAGAATCATGAAATTTAGCAAGAAGCAAGGTCTCACAGCGCAAGTAAAGAAAAAGTTAGTTTATAGCTTTATATCACATAAAAAAAATTGCAATTAGAAACTTACATCTTTACTGAACCCTCAGGGTGCAAGTACGAGGTAAAGTTACCAGTCGTTGCTGCAAGTTTTATCTCTTTTCAGCATTCCTACTACAGTACCAACATGCACCATTCACGCCAAAGATGAAATAATCTACCAGTCACCAGCCATGCTGAAATTTAAATTCACAAACCTGCTTCGTTCGACTGTGCTTCAAACTTGTGGTCACTTCCTGGCATTAGAATGCTCTGATATATTTGTTAAAGACGTCCTGGAATCTCTGGTTGAATTCAGAAAGTATCATGAAAAAAAGAATACTATTAATAATGAATTGTAATTGGAAGTGTGTTCCGCTTTCAAAGTCTTATAAAAATGACATTCTAAGAAATGTTTTGAATTAATTTTACCTCAACAAACATGATAATTGTATTACATTTGAATAAAAATTCAAAATTTACTTTTGTTTAATTGCACCATAATGTTGTTTTTTTTATTTTCTGGAGTGATATTACATTATAATTACCTATACGTGTAGTGTAGATAATAGTATATTATGGTACAAGTGTGTAATGTTGGTGATTACCGCTGAGGCGCCATTGAGACCCGAGCCGTCAGGCGAGGGTCTTAAGAGAGCCGAGGACGGTAATCATAATCATCAATACACAGGTGTATCAAAAGACGTTTTTCAACACACTTTTGAATAAAATAACTCAACAGTGAAAACGAGTTATAAAAAATTTTTCGCAATGGCGGGAAAAACTGATCAGTTTTCCTATGCGCGCGCATCTAACCCTATGCTTGTTAATAACTTTCGAATATGCCTTGCAAAGCCGCCTATCTATGTCAATATAACTAGGGTAGAAGACAGAATACAATATAAAAACATTATTCCATTTCCAATTATAAATGCGACTATCTAGATACAGTTCAGACAAAAACAATTAGGTATATTTCAAAAGTTGTATATGCAAATTATGTAACAATCGCTGAGTTGCAGAAAGGAGACTTTAACGACAGAAATTGTATGGTTAACGCCTCCATTAAAATTTAATTATCTTTCTGCAACCGACCGAATGTTACATACATTAATTAAACGACCGAGGTTCCTAATAAAAATAATACAAAGTAAAAAAACTGGCCAAGTGCGAGTCGTACTCACGCACCGAGGGTTCCGTACCGTCACGGGGTCTCATCAGGAAGACAGGAACATTTGTTCAAATCAATCTTAAAAGATGGCGTTTTATGTATCGATTTGTTTGTTATTGAAGTTTGTGTAAAATTTTGGACATAAAAAATAGATCATGAAAATTTCTTTGAATAGCAAGAAAAAATATTGAAATAAGTACCTAAAACACATTTCAGCTATTTCGCACGCTTATCATAATTTACTGAAAAACCAAAGCAGTGGTATAGTTATTGAAGAATAGAGGGCGTTTTAGTGAAAATAATGCTAGCAAAATGTTCTTAATTATTTTAAAAATATTTATAATTATTCTAATTATCAGTAAATGTAAAAATACTTAGGAAAATAATCTGATGTCAAGTCCAGGTGTTTTACCTCGAGATTTGCAATACCACAATGCACAACTTAGCATATTATTTTGTATAGTAGTATAAGTTTATACGACTTGTTATCTCTAAGCTCTTTAGGTAACAAATTGTAGATTACGAAAGATAACTTTATTTGAATGTGTGCTCAAATACGTAATTATTCCGCTGGTTTAAGCGGTAATTAACTTTACGATAGGTATTATTTAAACATATTGCTTGATTATAAAAAAAAATTAAAAGATAAAAACGCTTCAGAAAATTTTGATGAGGTAAAAATAATAGTTACCTGTAGATTTATCTACAACAAACAAATGGTTCAACAATTTTCTCATAGATGGCGATATCTTACTAATAGTATATCTTACTAATATGTGAAAGTTTGTGAGGATGTATGTGTGGATGGTTGGATGGATGTTTGTTACTCTTTCACGCTAAAACTACTGAACCGATTTTGATGAAACTTTACAGTAATAGGTATAGCTTAAAGGATATACATCAGAATAACTCACTTTTTATCCCAAAAACGCGGACAATGCCGCGGGCGGAAGCTAATATAATATAAATTGTCTAAATAAATGGTAGTTATTTGATTGCATTCACGAAGCTTGAATTTTTTACACCTCCAAAGTTTGATATTCATTTCAACTTAATACCTCAATTTGTGCCTGAGAAAACAATGGTTCAACCTCAGATCATAGAAACAAGGAGATATGCCATCATAGCAAATTAGTACGGGAACAATTGATGCCATTTTTAGTACATTTTTCGACACAATTACAAGCGCTCCTTGTGAATAAAAAGATCTCCCACACATAAAAAAATCCGCACACCCTTGCAATCTAACGCTGTTAATCGTCACTCAACAGTAGCACTAAACTAAAACACTGTATTTATATCATCAATCGTGTTCAGTTCGTCGCCAGCGTGTACTTTAGTACTACGCCCAATTTGGGCAAACTAAAGCATCAAGCTCAATAGCGCCTTGGCACATCTCCCTAGTTTCTATGATCTGAGGGTTCAACTATATTTTCATAGATGGCGCAACAGCGCCTTCGCAGTAGCGTCATCTAAGTATGAGGAAATATTAATGTTTTGTATTAACATGGTCCGGTGTCAGACGGACGACAAAGTGATATTATAAGGGTTCCGTTTTCCTTTTGCGGTACGGAACCCTAAAAACTAAAAAAAAACCTAAAAACCGACAACCGTGTTTCCGGTTGTCGGTTTTTACGTTTTTTTTTACGGTTCTTACGTTTCGGAAGTCAGTGCCGAATCAAACCAAATTAAAAATCAAAGGCATCGATTTCCGAAACTGTTTCATACATAATGACATTATTGTGATTTTTTTAAGGCTGATTTTACTTTATTTTGAAATTTTTAACCAACTTAAAAAAAGATGAGGTTCTCAATTCGTCGGAATCTAGTTTCTTAATAAATATTTTAATACATTTCAGTCTGCACTGCAGACTTCTTCTTGAATTATATATTTTTAAAACAAACGTATGATAATTTTAATCATAAGCCTTTTTTATTTTTTTTATGTCAGCGTTTTTTTTTATATTATTTTAAAAATAATTTATATTTCAAAGTAGTAATTTAATATCTATTAAATTATTAAACAAATTAAGATATAGGCACCTCCATCCATTTACATACTCTGTGGTCCGTATAAAATGAGCTAACGATGTGAATTAGGAAATTAATTACACGAGTGATAAAACAAGTTTAATTTATGGAAATAAACTTATATTTAAACAGTAAAAGTATATAAAGACACTTCGGTCGGCAAAACAATGAAGTCAGCAATGATAAATACATTCGTAAGAGTATTCGCTCTTTCAGCGTACCTAACCTTGGTACTAGGTTTAACTTCAGAAGAGGTTTCCTCGCCTAAGTTTTTGGCCAGTTTAGAAAAATGGTGGGGCCCTTTAGGCGAAGAAGGGAATCAGACCTGCATGGATATCAGACCTTTTAATATTAGATTCACGGACAAGGTAGGTTCTAACAATTTCTGAATGTAATATTATTTGGAAGGATTTGGTCCCAAGCTTTCACCCAGCCGTAGAACTGTATGGGTTAAAAAGAAATATATTCACCAAATATAATTTTTGTGCAATGTGTAGGTACATCGTGCATTTTAGGGCGGATACAGACATTCGCAACGCAAGGCTTGCTATACATTACTTGATGCCTCATCACGAATATTAACGTCCACACATTGCGAATCATGGGATGAGGCACGATTTTTTTACCAATTTCTGAGTATTTCGTTTCGTTTCGTATTTAAGGGATCAAGAGATAGAGTGGTGGGTCCTAATGGTAATAGGGCCAACTTACGAGTCGTAGATGGTGGGTTCAAACCAAACAGGTACGTGTTATAAAATTAGTGCAATTTGTAATGCCACTACTTATCTAAAATCGGTAAAGGAAGACGTACTAGAACAAAAAAAAAATCGAAGTCGTGTGACTTGCACCAGTTCAGTCCTCTCACAGAGAGGAGGCTTGAGACCCAGCAATATGTATGTTGTAGGTTTTTTATTGTAATATCGTTATAATTATAATGGATCAACTTTTCAAATATAATTACAGATGATAAAAGATTTAAGATGTCGATTAAAAAACCGTCGTGCACTCACCCCCCCACTGGAAGGCGCAGCATTTGAATATGGGTTCAACTCCGATAGCATGGACTACTGGATGGACTTCTGGGCCAACAAATACAACTTTACTGAACGTGAATCTTATCTGAACAAGTACCCACAGTACAAGACTAATATTCAAGGACTAGATATCCACTTCATAAGGGTGAAACCTGATGTAAGTGTAATATTTACTATTTTTAACCCCCGATTTTGAAAAACGAGGGATGTTATAAGTTTGACGCCTATGTCTTTCTGTCCGTCTGTAGCTTTGTAGTGCCTAAACGGATGGACTGATTGAACGGTCGACTGACAGTCGACGACAACCGGCTGATGTGACGGTACAAAAAATATTAGCGCATCCTTACTTATAGTATTTTATTCTTATAGGTACCTGAAGGCACGTTGATCTTACCTCTCCTAATGTTGCACGGCTATCCCGGGTCCGTTGTGGAATTCTACGAGAGCATACCTCTTTTAACAGCATATTCCGAAGAAAGAGGTTTTGCTGTAGAGGTCATAGTTCCGAGCTTGCCTGGTTTTGGTTTTTCGGATGTAAGTATTATAGCACTCGGTAAAGAAGATTTCGCTAAAATGAATCATGCTTTGGTCACTAATAAAAAACTAGATACACAATCAGCGTCAAAAAATGTCCTCACCGAATGACCGCCCACTTGAACATTTGGGTGGTCTTTTCGTCTAGTAGCATTCGAACGCTCCGACGGTAAACATGCCTCAGTGCTCGTTTAAAAATTGTAAAAATCACACGTCTAGGACGCTTAAAAAGGATGGAATTTCATATTTTTGGTAAGTATTATTATTATCATTATATAATTGTTAACACTGTATTGTAAATACTGATATTTTGTCAAGAAATCATTGTAAAAACATTATTTTAAATTAAGTCGTAATAAATAGCAGGCGATATAAAGCAGCTCAATTGTAAAGACTCTTACTAAACGTATTAATCATACTATCGCATGCCCACTTAAATTGTTTGGGTTATGCGTGTGGTCGTAAAATTTTATTACTTGTTTTGGCACTTAGTAATTCTGACTTTAATGCATGCGTATAAGGTTGAAGTTGTTTTGATGTTTATTGAGCAGTGGGTACCGGTCGTAAAATTTTATTGCTTTTTGTAACAGCTTTGTGAATTCGACTTTAAACATTGCAGTTAAGGTTGAAATTACATTAATGTATATTTATTTTAAGTAACACACACACACAATACAATTGGCGACATTTTTAAGAGAACTTTTGCATGAGATTGTTTATCTAGTTTTTTATTAGTGATCGATGTTTGGTAGGAAAACAGAGGATGTAGTTCAACTCGTGACTCCACCGCGTGCTTAGCTAATTACTAGAACTGGGCTACGAGTTCAGAACTAGTCGGGCGTAACCAAAATATATACGCGAATTAAATCAACAATAATTATTTTCTGGCGCGTAAAGATGGAACATGCATACTATGAAAGAATAATTATGCAGTATTACATTGCTGCAATGGAGCATTCAAGGTAACACCTTATTTATATATTCCGTGCTTGAGACGAACACAAAAGGGGCGCGTAGAAGGTTCGTGGAAATTCGTGCGCGTGTAATGTAATGCGTGTAGACTGCCCCGTATGTATTACCTACTTTGTGTAGACTGCACCGCTTTCGCTCGCTCATATCATGTAGAATTTTTCATTTCATGTTACATTGCAGTCAGTATGTACAGTCACTACGTGCTACGTCAAATAAAACACTTTTCATTTTCAAATAAAATAAACTATAATAAACATGAATAAATTAATATGTCTCATGAAAGAAATTAACATAAAAACCAAGAAGTAGCACAAATTATCGGGTATTTTTATAGACAACTGTATCAATTAATGATAACCGAAATAAACAAATAAGTAACTTGTGAATATTTAAAGAGATAATAGGTTCGTTAACCACATAATAAATAAGACTGTCTTGTTCAAGTGTTTGGAAGCGCGTCCGTTGAGCGCGTGGTTTCATGTTCGATCCTCAAGTTGGGCAAAGTGTTATTGCGTTTTTACATTAGCAACTTACAGTCGCGATAGGCTCGCCCCTTTATAACATGGGACTTGATAACATAACTGGCGAAACATACACATAGTTTTATGTTTTGTAGGTTAATTAATAAGAACTCACACAATAAATCTAGAATCTAGATAAGGGGTTCCCTAACTTATAAGAGTTATAAGTATCAAGCTTCCCTACTGCTTAAAATGAATATGCCCACGCCTCCCCTTGGCCCAGGGCCCAGCAATTAGCAGCAAGTATTATATGCATGCGCCGGCCGCCGACCGGAGTGATAACAGTCGCCCGCGCCCGCACCCCCCTGTACATACATGTTTTCGCCCCCCCCCCCCCCCAGTGGGGCGCACTTTGATAATCAATGATCTAGTGATTGTTGATCCATTGATCCACGGTGAGAAATCTTCGTTTTTATGCATTGTATTTTTTGCAGGGAGCGACTCGGCCAGGTTTGGGAATGTTAGAAATGGCAGTGGTGTTAAGAAACCTTATGTGCAGACTGGGATTCCAGAAATTCTATGTTCAAGCCGGGGACTTTGGTGCTTTCATTGCTAACAATATGGTCACTTTTTATCCAAAGGTAATGTATAATAAAGGTCTATTTCACAGAGATCGGATACGCACTATCATAAGATAAATTGAAAATTGGAACATAATAAATAAAATTATCAGTCAAATGAGCCTTATTCGTGGCATATCCGATGAACCATTGATACAGAATTTGTCTGAAATTATCTGGTGGTGAATAGTACCTACCTGATTAGAATTATCTTTTGACATTGAAATATGACATTGATAAATGGAAAACGAAAATGGATAAAACTAAAAAAAATCGGAACAGAACGATTATACAAACTTTTATTCGTTCGACTGTTGCACTTGACAGACACAATTGATTTCGACCTGAATGAGGCAGATTTTTCAAATGCGACAGATGGAGGGTTAACTTGCCTGGCCAACAAAAAGTTGTCCATAGTTTGCAAAATTCGACTTGAACATACCTACTGACAAGGAAATCGGAGTGAAAGACGCTTTTAAGTAAAATACGTTTTTTTTTTTTATGTATAATAAAGTGAATAAGTGGTCACCGCTGCACATGCATTGTCCACCCTAGAGGCAAAGTTGAAATCTCTCATGTGCCTGTATCTGTAATAGACTAGGCTAGCACTCAAACCCTTCAAACCGGCACACAGCAATGCTGTTTAGCGGTAAAAATATACGTAGGTATGGTGGTACTTCCCCGTATGGGCTCTTTGACAAAGAGCCTTACTCCTACCAAAATGTATTTTTGAACCATCTGTTGTGATAGCCTGACTTTTAATTTTATAGTTAACAAACGCAATCTACATATTTTTAGGACATACTTGGATACCACACGAACTTCCCGGTAACCTTAGCGCCAGCTTCATTGGCGACCTATATGGTTGGTTCAATAAGTCCTAAGCTACAATCGTTGGTCGTTGAGGAATCTCTGGCGGAGAGGATGTACCCAATCTCTGATGTTCTTTTGGGGCTGATAGAAGAATCTGGATACTTGCATGTGCACGCTACTAAACCAGATACACTTGGTTTGTACATCCTTACTTCATCAATGCTAATGTTTATCTGAATTTTTCAATTAATCAATTTTCATTATGTTTGGGGTACATAATGCACGCACATGCACTAATGCTCTCCGAGCAATATGCTCCATCTGTTTGTATAAAAAGGCAATAATTTCTGTTTTCAGGTGTTGGCATGTCCGACTCCCCAATGGCTCTTTTTGCTTGGCTGATTCAATTAGTTTCTGATGTAAGTCGAAGATCTTATAAGTTAAGACCTGATGGAGGCCTACACGAGTTATACACACCTGAGACGCTCATTGATAACGTGATGATGTACTGGACGGATAATAAATTCACCACAGCTATCAGACTTTATAGCGAGTCCTTTAATAAAAGGACCTTCGAAATGGGAATAGAGGGGTAAGTACAAAATAAACAATTTTGTTGAAACAACAAAAAATCCGTCTAATTATACCCTATCTATATGACTCCCTTTTTCCATTAGGAAATTCTGAGTAGCAGCCCAAAGTCTGGATTTGTGTCCGATTAAAGGCATACGGCTCGCCCCCTATTATATGGAACTTAGACTTATCTGGCGAAATGTGGTGCATATTATTACTTAAAATAATAGAACTCTATCAATTGCTTCGATGAATACCAAAAATTTATAATTTGTAGTTATTTCAGAATCTCTTTTTTTTTTAATTACAAACTTACATTGTGTACGGAACCTTCAAGGCGCGAGTCCCACATGGATTTGTCCAGTCCAGTTACCAGTCGTTGCTGAAAGTTCTATCTCTTTTCAGCATGCCTACTGCGGTACCAACATGCACCATTCACGCCAAAGATGAAATAATCTACCAATCACCAGCCATGCTGAAGTTAAAATTCTCAAACCTGCTTCGTTCGACTGTGCTTCAAACTTGTGGTCATTTCTTGGCATTAGAATGCCCTGGTATATTTGTTCAAGATGTCCTGGGAGCTCTGGTTAAATTCAGAACGTATCATGAAAAAAATAAAATGAATAATCGTAACGAATTGTAAGTGTCACGTGTTCCGCTTCCAAATTAGACTGACATTAAAAAAAAAATATTTTTATTTAGATTTGTAAATATTTTAATGTGATTAGATTACATTTGAATAAAACTTCAAAATTGACTCTCTGATCTCTGTGCATATTAATTTTGTTTTTTTTTCTGGAGTGGTATTAGGTACAGTTTATACGTGTAGTGTGATAAAATATTTTTAATAAGCTAAGCTGTATTTCTTTTCTTTGTAGATCCGCACCCTAATTGCTTAACTCTATTTCTATAACTTGGGGTTGTAGGTATTACAGAACCGAACTCAATACTCAAGCATTATATAAAACTAGTTTCAACCAATCAAATGGCTTTACATCTATGCTCAAGGCGAGATCTGTGCCTGAGTACAGTAGAATTTCCTAATGTAGGGCATAGTCTTTTATTGAAACAAAACTCCTGCCCTGGTCCCATTTTTACTTAGGGTCGTCGCAATACGTTTTCGTCCTCCATTTTTTCCTGTCAGTCGCTAACTTATTGCTGTACTATAATTACACAACATTTTCGGTTTAAAGAATTTATTTCCCAAAAGAACATTACATAGTTCGCTTTATATGAGAAACTTAACAAAAATTTACAATAAGTATTAAATGCATTTTAGTTACTAATTAAGTACAACATCAACGTTTTTTTTTTTAAATTGAAAGTTATGAAGTGTACAGGCGTTTATTAATTGACTAACTATTGCCCGCGACTTCGTTCGTGTGGATATTACAAATCTATCCCACAGGAACCGTACATTTTTCCGAGATAAAAAGTAGCCAATGTGCTACCTCAGACCGTAATCTACCTCTGTGCCTTTCATCTAGATCCGTTTAGCCGTTCTAGCGTGATTGAGTAACATCCAAACTTTCGTATTTATAATATTATAGTGTGATTACCCCATTTGTTACGGTTTTTGTATTAATGGAGAATGAAGGCATGTATTTGTATTTATTACAATAGTGCTCCATCACTAAAAAATATCAATATCATCATTATTTTGAAATAGTCTTCATTTCTGGTACATCGATCTATCATAGCTAAAAGTAAGTGATAGAGTATCAACAGTGTATTCTGATAAGTTATGTCATCAGGAGAGACTAGATCCATTCTGATTTATTTTCACACCATCCATCAGGGAATAGTATGACACAATACAATCATCCGTCAAGTAAAAAAAATTTGCTGTCACGGGACGCCCGGTAAATGCGACACATCAAAATTGATAGTAAATGAAAGAATAATTATATAAATAACTAGCTGTTCCCCGCGACTTTGTCTGCGTGAAAAGCCTATATGTTTTTTCAGGTTCCAGGCTACCTCTTTACCAAATTTCATCCGAATCCGTCCAGCCGTTTCAGCGTGAAGAAGTAACAAACATACACACACACACACACAAACTTTTGCATTTATAATATTACTAGCTGTTCCCCGCGACTTCGTCTGCCGAAAATAGATAAAAAGTAGACTACGTGTTTTTCCAGGTCCCAGGCTACCCCATTGAAAAAAATTATCCAAATCCGTCCAGCCGTTTCAGCGTGAAGAAGTAACAAACATACACACACACACACACACACACACACACACACACCAATAAATAAATATGGAGTAAAATAAACACAAGGGAGTAGCGAGCGATGGCGGAGAGGGGACATGACGGCAAGAGAGCGTCATGACGCTTGCCGTCACGGCCTACGAGTCGGTCTTACCCCCAAGGCGCTCCAATAAAAGGCGCTTCACTATAAAAATATAAGCCCCAGTTATTCACAATTTATTTAAGTTAGTAGCTAAATAATTGTAATTTATTTCTCTCGCAGAAACATGCAAAAGTAACTGCGTAACTTGTCTTGTATAAGAATTTAAAAAGAAAGAATGCTCCGAGAGGAAATCTGAGCGAAAAATTATTTGTGATCGCAATAAATTTCTCAAAGCCTAACGGAGTTCACTTGAAGCGCTTTCTTTGGATCCCCCCTTTAAATTGCCTTCTTTGCTTTAACGGACAATTAAATCAAAAGCATTTTTAAACTGGATAGAATTTTGGCGTGTTTACTTACATTAAAAGTGGAATACATGGGCCGTGGCGGCCATTATTGTAACAAACGTGGTTCGTTAACGCTGCCTCTGTAGTCTGGATTGTGTACACTCAAATTAGTTCGGATTAGCCCATCAACAAATGCATTTTATTGTCTGGATACTTATTAAAGTAATGGCTATTTGGAAAATTCATGACTCAGATTAACATATTTTTATGAATAACTGCGCCATTAGTGTCAATTTTTTTAAACCGTAACTCATACCTTATAAGGCCTATAAGTATTCAACAAAAATTAACAAGCACTAAAAAAGCAGTAAAGCAATAAATGGATTTCAGAAGAGATATCAAATCTGTCAGAGTTTCTACAGAAATTGTTGCTTGAGCAGGGTTCTAGAAAACGGATTACATAATCTTAAACCCACCTGGGTTTATCTTTTGGCTCTATATAGGTATATGTCTTATTTGGGTTTTCCAAATTACTCTACATGTTTATAGGAATTAAGACTTGTAAACCTAGAAATTATAGTGACTTATAAAAACTACTTACACGTAAGTTGTGACTTCGAAGCAGTATGCTAAAATAATGTGATACTTACAATATTTGTAAAAAACAAAAATAAAAGGCAATTTCTATAGTCTCTGAACCAAACTAACACAAGATAAATAAAAAAAATAAACATTATATTATAAAAGAAATTATCTGTCAAATAGTTTAAAAAGAAATTATCTAGAAGTGGTGCAACCGGTCGTAAAAAGTAAATTCTTTTGTCAAAACGAATAAACTACAATAATAGAGCGTTCATCAGAACCAGTTGTGCCAATAAAATGTTTGTTTTTTACCACGTTTTTATTAACTCGCTCTCTTGTCTGTCTGTTTGTCTGTTTGGTACAGATTTTGCAATAGATTTAAAACTAACTTCTCAATGAGCTAGAGACACAGAGGAATTACAGAGTAGAGGTGTTGTAAAGGGATTTGTCTTTACTACGATGCGTGATATTTTGCGGGACGCGGGGGCCGGAGGGTACCTGAGACTCCACCCACCTCAAAGTGTCTCCATCTAGTGGTGAATAGCATTACCTACAAGTCTACGACTAAAAATTGGTACGACGTAGTTTAGCTATATTCCGCTAGTTTTACCTTGGCAAATAGTCAAAACTGTTTTACTACTAGTGTTTCCACTTTCTGGAATTTCGCCTTATTGTAGGGAAAAAAGATCAATTTAAAGGGTAGTTATTAAATATATAAGTGATTCTCAAAAATCACATGACCCGAGCGGGATTTGAACCCGCAACCTCTGCCGTACCGTGGCTAGTGCTCTGAACCAACTGAGCTACCGGGTCTCACCCGACTTATCTGAAATTTGAGACCCCTTTGTAATACGCTTCTTAGGAGCGTTTGGCGACATCTATTGGAAAACTTATGCAGTATTTCCAACTCAATGCCAATTACTTTGCAGTTATCGGACATCGATGCGATATCACCATTTATACATTATAAATATATTTAATAACTTAATAGAAGCATAACATGGCTTTGACATGTTTCAAATTCACAAAAAATATATATTTATAATTTAAAGGGTAGCTTAGGATGGCTCTTATTTTAAAATAAAAATAAAATTAAATAATACACACTTGTTTTATTCAAGTTAGTGCTAAAACAAGTGCGTATTATATTTGGAAGCATTCGTGTTGAACACGTGTTTATCTTTTTTGTGGTACGGCCCTTAAGGTTTGGTGGAAAATGAGATTTGTGTAAATAGTTCCCTATTTTGTTTGTGGTACGAACATATAATAAAAATCAGATTTTCGTTAATTCTTTCCTAAAAATTTTCACACATTGTAATACCTACGGCCTATTTAAAAAAATATATTTATATGTCGCATCTGCTCATTAGTTCAGAACATCAATAAAATTGACAACGAAACGCAAGTGTGAAGTTGTCGCACTTGACAGAGTCTGTCAAGTCTGTCTGTGAATCCTGACAGAGGCTCATGGTCATGGAGGAAGGATTGCTGGATGTCGTGTATCCGTGTCCGTATACTGTGTGAAGGTTGGTTATTTATTGTTGACAGTGATACACATAGTGTATCAAAACATTGCGGTGTGGTTGTATATAGGGTCCTACCCTTCATACTCGAAATATTTTAAGGGGCACATCTATAGGTAGTAAAGATGCAATACAAATGAAAAAAAAATATTTGAGTATTTATTTTTATTAAATGAATTATTTTAAAATTATTTTGACAATAAATATAAATACTATTAAAAAAAATACTATTTTCAACATCTATTACGCTAATTTCGAATAATAATAATAAGTTACTTAAAAACTAGCGTAGTGGATGTTGAAAATAATAAAGAGCGAGTATTTTTATGTATATCAAATAATTTTAAATTAATTTATTTAAAAAAAATATACTTATACTCTTTTTTTTCGTTTGTAGGTATAGCATCTTTAAGCCACCAACAGATGTGCCTCTTAAAATATTTTGAGTATGAAGAGTAGGACCTTATATAAATGCAAATCCTACTATATCCTATCCTACTAATATTATAAATGTGAAAGTTTGTGAGGATGTATGGATGTTTGTTACTCGTTCATGCAATAACTACTAAACAGATTTTGATGAAACTTCACAGTAATATAGCTTATACATCAGAATAACACATAGGCTACTTTTTACCCCCAAAACGCGGGCGGAAGCTAGTTATTAAATAATTGTAGCGGTATGGTATGTATGTATGTATATTTTTAATATTTTCCTCTTTTAAAACATGGACAACACATTTTCTCCAATGTGCTACACGGATTTGGGCCAAACCGGCTAGCAAAACCTTTAATTCGGCCATTTAGAAGGTTTAATTTTCAGCCGTCGACATAACCCTTTATTTATTTATTTACTCTTTATTGTACACCATAATATCATATACAGAAAAAGCTTCCCTACTAATTTAAAATGTGCGGTCTTATCACTCAAGGCGATTTCTTCCAGACAACCTTTGGATGGACTGAAAGATAGAAGATATTGGGCAGTCTAGGTGTACGTATAGGACATAATAATATTACTTAGACATAATAATTAGTAACAGAATTTGAAAAAAAAAAAATTATGGAATAATTGAATAAATTTATTTCTCTATAAAACCTAACCTCACTGATTTTCAAAAACAAATAGAGTTTCGAAGAAAAAAACTTTGAAAGTCAATTTGACATTTAACTTCAACCGCAAAATGAATTTTTAATTTTTATGGATTAATCTAGTTTTTATTTATTATTTCATTATTAATTACAGTTGAAGGTAGAGAAAAAGTGAACAGAATGTAAATTAAACCGTGTTTGATCGTTGATGGTGATGGTTATTAGAGAAATATTGACTAAAGTGTTTGTTTACATTGTTCGCAAGTTCTATCCGAATACACTTTATATTAATTATTAAAACGAAAAAGATTTTAGTGTCAAAGTGACAAAACTTTTAGGGTGAAATCAAAACGTAAGATGGAAACATTAATTGTTTAGGCTACTTCACGCCGTACGGCGTGCGTGCGCCTCAAAATAATAATCTACTATACAGTAGGTAATACCTACTGCGAATAATACGATATTTTTGCAAAAAAAGGCTGTAAGTAATCTAAAATTTATTTCACTACACTACTAATCATAACGATATAGTAATTATCACGTAGTTTGTACCGATTCATGTGATAAAAAGTGACGCCATCTTTTGTCGAGCAGTAAAAGTATTTCTAGGGGACAGTGTCGAATGTCATTCCGAGTATTTTCTAGAACTTCTTAGAATAAATTACGTTTAAAAATATTTGCAAGTGAAATGTGACGCCATTCATAGCATCAGAACGTTTATCCGAGTAGCTTTTGCAGGATAACATACAAAATCAAATACAACATTCATCTTTTTCTATCAAATATTAAAGAAAATAATAATAAACGATGGGAACGCGAACGTTTTATTCGCACTAACAGTGGCGACCGACTGATTGAGGCCACGCCCAAAGTGGGCGTGGCAAGATGACGTCACGACTCCAAAAGTATCACGGTTCGTGTTAGCTAAGGGCATCTCCTCTGTGTATTTCCTCCGTGGCTAGAGACTTGAAACTTTAAATATCGCTCAAAACTGGATGACAATGCAATATTAATGGAAGTGACTCCGCGACCGCCGCCGTGACCTGAATTTGCAGCCGCCGCCGGTTGCTAAATTGGCAGACGGCGCTGACATTGGAAAAAAGCGGGAAATGGGGTTGGCAATTTGGCATAAAAAACATTTCATGTTTCATTTGAGTAACATACCTAACTAGGGTCCAAGAGCGAGCGAAGCGAGCTCGGGAACTTGGACACCCCGACACGGACAATTTAGGTTCGAAGGGGTTGACGGGGGCTTCAGTGAGCGAGCTAAGCGAGCGAACGAAGCCCCCGTCAACCCCTTCGTGTTAGGTTACTTTTAACCTTGCAAACAGAAATAGAAAAACAGAAATCCTTCGACCATCTCCCTCCCCCTTGTAAGTCCAAAAAAGTTGTATTTTGTTTTAAATTGACACTGTAATTTAAAAGTCAGTCTAAGGTAGATAATTCAACTTAAAACACAGCAATATTAATCTGCTGCTACGGTAATTTGCAATTATTTTCGTCTGCTATCACTGCTACTCCAAGGCTACGGCGGTTCCCAACGGCGTTATTGTTGGGAGCCGCCGCCGGCTGCGGAGGCGCTCCCAATATTAATTCGTTTTGAAAAAGTATGTTTAAAAAGTATTCAATATTTATGTTCGTCAAGTTTTTAACTTAAGTAGTTCCTAAGTTTGACCATAATATGACTTGACAATGATTGCTAGAGCTTTACAAGGGTACTCAGTCAGCGAATAAGTTTGACTATGATATATACTACGATGCTAATGGAGAAATATTGCCAGACCATTGGGCAA
This sequence comes from Thalpophila matura, assembly GCA_948465475.1. Lineage (NCBI taxonomy): Eukaryota > Metazoa > Arthropoda > Insecta > Lepidoptera > Noctuidae > Thalpophila > Thalpophila matura. The sequence continues at coordinate 14,520,335 of OX419182.1, forward strand.
ACTGCCATCAACAATACGGAGTGTCTGAAGGAAACATCCGTCGCTATTATAATAATTACTGGTATTACGTATGTTCTTGTGGAGAATGGTTTATTGGTTCATGGCCTTATTATTAACGGCATTAATTGACTTGTACGACATAGCTTAGTGTTTTTTTCGATTTATAATTTACTAGCAGTAGCAATTGTGACCGTCGAAAGTTATTGTTCTTTTCCTTGAGAACAGTACTTTTTTCCTGGATGAAAGGTACCCTATGTCCTTTTCTGTATATGCAAAATTTCATGCTTTGACAATGTACCTAGGTACTCGTATTTGCAAAATTTTATGATGATCAGTTCAGTGGTACCTATAGATGTGAAAAGGTAAAAAACAAACAAACAAAATTACTTTCGCATTTATAATATTCGGATAGGCCGTTTTGGCTATGTTTTGACTATGATTTACCTTTTGTCTCGTCCAATTAACTGCTTTTTCTTGAACAAAGAAAATTGTCATGTTATTGTACTTGTTAATAACTAGCTATATATCTATCTATATAATAATAACTATTCCTTGCAAATTGTTTGCATCTATATGCCAATAGAACAAGGCTAGAAGACAAAATACAATATAAACACATAATTCCATTTCCATTTATAAATGCGACTAGAAACAGTTCAAACAAAAACAACTGCAAACGTATACCGCAAAAGTTGTCTATGTAAATTAGTTTAGGAGACTTCACAAATAGAACCAGCACCGCACGCAACAATGTTACATAAATTAATTAAACGACCGAGGTTCCTAATAAAAATAACACAAAGTAAAAAACTCGGGCGCGGCCATTCCTAATGCAAAAGTACTTTTTACAAAAGTATTTTAATTTTCAATACAGTTCATTTTCTATTCGTAACTTTATGTGGGTCAGTGCCACAGAGTATATGAAAAAGATAAAAATGTTTAACCGTTACTTTTTTTCGAACTCGATTTATGGTATGGTTTTCACCTAATAAATAATTATGACATTATAACTTTAATAATTAAGTTATAATGTCATCATAAACACATTTTACCTAAAAAAAGACTTCTCCATTTACATGCTCTATCCATTCTATCCATTTACACGCTCTGTGGACCATACAAAACGAGCTAACGATTTGAATTTGGAGCGTATGTTTCAAGGATAACATAACATGGCATTCTGAAAGAAACCAGTGGATCGGACAATAATTTATGTGTCAAAAAGTAACTGTGAGACCCAAGTTTCCAAAACTAATATTATGTGTGTGTGCCTATAGGGTAGAGAATTTCTTCTCCGAAATTCAGCTAGTTATTCTTTTGTGAAAAGTTGTTGAATCAAGTTATATCGATTGGAAAGTTTTAGTAATAATCTAAGATAAAGAAAGCAGAAAAAATATTTATTAATGAGCTGGCAATTTCCCTTTTTTGTAAGGCTTTGTCTGAAGGACGTAGTTTGCATAGCAACAAGTCGAATCAACACAAAGAAAGTATGAGAAAACAGGTTAAGCATATAAATTGGTTCTACTAAATGAATTAATAACTTAAATAAACAATATTGGAGTAATGATAAACTGTAGATTGTACTAATATTGATCCCGCTGCGAAACTCAAACTCAACCTTGGGCATAAAATGGTGGTTGTAGACAATTTCATCGGTGTAGATCAACTTTAAGTTATCAGCGAAGGTAATGATGATTATATATATTGGTACGGCCAATGGCCTAATAGCCAAGAGCCTCGACCAATACCCAAAGAGCTTGTTAAGCAGTTGGACCAAGGGCTTGATACAAAAAGCGATACTCTTGGACACAGCACGTATCGTTAGGAGATTCCTCTTTTGGATTAGTTGAACAATTCACAATCATTTCTAATCGCCTGTCCGACTGTTAACAAGGCAATCAACGATACTCGGAAACAAAACAAGTCGTCGGTTCAATAAAGAATAGCCACTTCCATTTCAAGCTCTTGGAAAATATATTTCGAGGTAAAGAGGATGCCTCCGGTCATTGTAACTCACGTGGAAATACACGTTTTCGTATTCAATACCGAAAATCGCATTTCCGTTGGAGCAGTTACTAGGAAAGTACGGACATTACCACAGAGTAGATAGGAACAGAAGACCCATCCGTTATATTAGGTAAATAGTTGTGTGTACGTATAGATAGTTTGTACACTAGAGTGGGTAGAAAAAGTGTGGTGTTTAGGCACGCAAAGATTTATTGCACAATATTTAATTTGTTTCATTATATTTAATTTCGTTTCACATTTTATTGTGATTTTCAGATATCTCACTCTCTTTTTCTTCCCAGTCCTACATGGTAGTGGAGTCAGCTTTCCTTATTTCACTTCGCCCTGTTTTTCACTACGTGTTCGAAGACTTCACGTTCTCCTGTGTTTATAATCCTTAATCCATCCAGAAATCCTTAAACATTCTTTTTTCGCTTTTTTGTCCTAGTAAAAAAACATTAATATTAATGTGAGTATATTTTGTGAAGTGTGAATCTTCTGTATCAATTTTTCTGTGGCTTTACGGTCCAGCGATTAGTTGCGGCGATAAATCCGGCGTTGGAGTGTTGCGAATTGTGATTCAGTTCCCTCTAACTAACTGCCGAAACGGTTGTTGTGGTCATAGATGGACACAAGTCTAATGAGTACACTGGGATTTTAGGTTTTGTGCCTACACTGTGGTTGTTCGCATATTAATGATGGGTTTGTTCGGCCGTCTTTAATTTTGTGGATATGTTTGTTTTGGTTAGTGCGCTGATTTTTAACTGCATACCGTCTTAAAAAATTGTTAACTATGGAAATTGAATAGAATATTTTAGATTTTATCGAAAAGTATTGTGTTCGCATACAAATTTTAAATAAAGAGCTTTTGTTACTAATATGCCTATTAGTTTTTAGACTCTAGGACGCTTTCATGGGTAGTAGAGTAGTCGTCTTGTTAATAACTCATTTACCAACTTTTATTTTCACGACAGTAATAATATTATTGTAATAATTCGAAACATACGTATAAAATAATTATAGCAATTTTTCAAAACTAATTTTATCTCAGCACAATAATCATTACTCCTATCCTTCACCACATTCTATCAAGCTACCTTTCCTGCAAAACGACCCTTAGGCAATACAAGAAGAAAATAAATCACCTTTGCTCCTAGCCTGACTAGTTTATTCCCCTCAACCGTTGTCCCCGAAACGGGGGAGCTCAATTTATCTCCTCGCCAGTACAAATTACCAACGGGAACTAGCTATGTGGAGCGGGTTGAAACAGTTTGAGAAATGTTGTCATACGGACGTTTTGCGAAGCCGCCATTTGACAAGGCGCTTAGTCTTTCTTGTATGTCCACAGATACGAGCGTTTTTTTTTGAAATTGTGGTGTAATAGTTGGCTTTTTACATACTTGCATCAGCTGTTCAAAATGGTTGTTGTTGTTCTGAAGCAGAAGCTGTAGTGATAATAAGCGCTCTCACGCGCCCTCCTCATGCCCTCCGCGTATTAATTTCGTATGCACGTACCTACCTTGATAATATTGATGAAATAAAAACTACTTTATACATACTATAACTTGTGAGGTAAGCCGTTTTACATCTACTCAAAACTGAAGTTTCCTTCACAATTTCTTAATCTAATCCTTATTTGACCTTTATCCAAACGGTGATATTGCAAGGGGGTTACCTCAGATCATAGAAACAAGGAGATGTGCCAAGGTGCTATCGAGCTTGATGCCTGATCTTGAGCAAATTGCTCATATTAAAAACGTACGCGCTGGCGACGAACCGAACACGATCGATGGTATAAATACAGTGTTTTAGTTTAGTGCTAGTGTTGAGTGACGATTAACAGTGTTAGACTGAGGGTGTGCGGAATGTTCAATGCGTGGGGGATCCTTTTATTCACAAGGAGCGCTTAATTATGCGCGTAATTGTGTCGAAAAATGTGCTAAAAGTGGCATCAGTTGTTCCCGTACTAATTTGCTATGATGGCATATCTCTTGTTTCTATGATCTGATGGGGTTACAGACTCGATTTATGTATCACAACCCGTTCGGTGCGGTTAACAAAGGATTAAATTTGAATTTAGGACCAATTACTGTGATTGCCGGTCAAGTGCTTTCTAGGGTTAAGAGAGAAATTATTATACAACAAATTCCTAATTTAATGGTCTATTGAAATGGATGAAATTTGGATCTAGATTGGGTCAAGTGTAAATGAGACGGAACTTTGTGCGTTACAAATTATGTTTATCGTCATGATTTTAATTATTTTCTTAACAAAAATTATAATTACTACTATTTTCGATAGCATTAAAAAGAGAGATGGAGGCCAGTAATTACACAAAACTTTAAAAAGGTATTTTTTGCGAATATGACTAACAGAAAATTAATTTTTGAGTCTTGATGAGTAATAAAAAATAAGAGAAAGATTTAAAAACAACTGATATGGACGGGACTTGAACCTTTGCCGGTACCGTAGCGTCGCTCAATTTATTTATTTTTTGCATTATTTAATGCGTATTTATACATATAAAGCTGTAAATGATATATTACATAATAACTTACCAAGCTAATTGAAACAATCAAATACATTTTTTAAAATTACCTACATAGCAGCTACACCAGCATATCTTTATTGATAGCATTGAATCTTGTTTTTGTATCGGAATCTGTTGAAAAACCTCTCTGCACTTAATCCGCAAGAAAATAATACTTTTTTCAATATCTTCCATCGCAAACATCCGTATTTACAGTTACTCAGCTCCCTGTATTGTCTTCCTTATTGGTATTTAAACAAAAAGGTCTATTGTTACCAAATGTCCTTCCCAGATTATACCCCAGTTGTTCTTCCCGACCTAAATACCGCTGGAACAAAGAACAGATCAATATAAGCGTGCTTGAAAACTTACTAATAGCTATTATCGTCTAAAACAGATTTAAACTTCACTTAAGGCGCAAAGTAAAGTAATACTTTATTAAACGTGACTGTACCAAAATTGCTTTCAAGTTTTAACGGTGACTGTATCGTGTGCGGTGCGGTGTATGACCGCATTCTCTCTGTGACGGCCCTGATTGCTGATTTCCATGAAAATTACGGGAATTTAGTTCGAGCTTGTCTCTGACCAGTACTTATCTACTTTGGCGCGGTGTGTTTGCGTCATTGTTTTGTATTTACGGTGGATATCGGAATTACAACAATATTTGGACGGATTAGGACAGTATCATGTTATGTATCTGTATTAGGTTTACCGATTCAACATGTAGGACATTCACTAACATTAAAATTACGAAAAAAAAATCTGCTGTTTCATACATTTTGTCAAGTGATATGATGGAATTATGAATATTTTTGTATGGAACAGCTGATTTTGGTTCCGTAGTTAATCGAACTACATAGTATCGAATAATGAATATCCTCTTTCAACATATCCCTCGCTTAATGCAACACTCAATTAACCATCAAATTCTATGCATTATTTTTTGGAAATTTATGTTAATAATAGATAAACTTATAAATGGCATTTTGTTTGTTAGATTAAAACTAAGTAGACGTCACTGTCTAACCGTTTCGAATATCGTTCTAGAAATCTAGACGATATTATACTCAAATGAAATCTTGTTCCAAATTCATAGTTTATCAAAAATACCTCAGTAAAACTCAGCATTTTATAATAAAACTTTTCTCAAAGCGCCATTCAATACAGCTTTTCACAATAAAACCTCATTCAAACAATGTTACAAAACATCTTTTTACCAACATGATGATGATGATACGTAAAACTTTCTTTTGAGTTATTCTCAGCATGAAAATATCGTTAAATATAAAGAGGTCGTTGAACTTTCACGCGTATCGTATTTTCTCGTGTGCTGACGTAGTACTATATTATCTACGACTTTCTATTGGGAAATTTTCAGTAGTAGGCTGGAGACTGGATTTGTGATCTCTATTCATATTTAATCAATGGTTAAATTAAGAGACATTTATAAGTAAGAAGAAATATGATTGGTACTGCTAAATAAATATACTAATAAATACAATTACAGTAGGCGGTATCTCTTTCTTAAGCTCGATGTGTAATTTAACTGTCGCTAATTTATTGCGTAAATTCTCGAACTGTCATTCATCCAATTACAGTCCTCTTTAACAACACATTAACTTATTATAAGCTCACACATCACGACATAATTATACCAAAAAGGGCCGGTGTCACACTAATCACACAGTTGTTTACACGTAGGGGAGATCGGGGTAATCCGGCGCGACTGTCGCTTCCGTACGGGGTAGCCGACCGGACCTAATCGGCGCCCCCTCGACAGGATTACGCGGCAGAGCCTGAAATCCATTTGAGCGGATCTATGGGCTAACTAGCGCTGTACTTTATCTAAGGCTAATTGTCTGAATGACTAACGTACTTGTCTTGGAGGGACAATGTTGTTTAGCAATGTACTTGGTGTTGTGTTTATTGGGGAATGGGAGATCGTATATCAGGTCTTCACCTAATATATTTGATTGGTTTTATTGCTTATTGATAATAAAGGACACGGCAGACGCCCATAGAACGCTGGGCCTCAGATTGTGTATGTCGGTACAGATATGAAATTAGTTTGGTGTGATCGAGTATTTCAGTAGTATTTAAATTCATTTTTTATTTGTTTTTATACGTAATTGGGTTAAAGAGAAATCTTCGTATTTGTGACAGTAAGGTTAAGTATGGTGTGAATGATACAATGAAGTACAGCCCGACTAATGAGTTCTCAATTCAAAGGTTTTAGTTGCTGTCGACATGATACTCTATGGAGGCACGCGCCAGGGCGCATGCACCCGTTTTTGTTTTATTATTTTTTTCAAAATGTCAACGCCATAATCATTTTATTTCGTATTTATTTCCATTTTTTGTTTCAATTCTTAATCTCTAAGATAAATTAGGCAAAGAACAATTAAAATACATCTTTAATTTTGGTTAAGCTTTTATTAGTGTACCAGATCAAGCCCAAAACTGCCGACGTCCTTTATGTAATGATTTAGATGGCTGGCCAGTATTAGGCAATTGACTTTAGATAAAACTAGCTTCCGCCCACGGCTGCGCCCGCGTTTTTCGGGATAAAAGTAGTCTGTGCTATTTTAAACATACAATCTATCTCTGTGCCAAATTTCATTCAGATTCATTCAGCCGGTCTGGCGTGATTGAGTGATAAACATCCATCCACCCATCCATCCATCTATCTAAACTTTCGCATTTATAATTTATTATTAGTAGGTATTGATTGTTCTTTCATGAAAGCTAAGTCTTTAAGTTTGTGTAGGGAAATTGTAAAATCGGCGATTATCTACTAATATACTTTACTCCAGTTTCTGAAAGCCTATTAAAATCTGTTGTCAAACATAAATTATTGGTAGTTGATAATATTTACCAAACCAATTTGCAAGCTAACTTGGGATTTTACAGCATATCAGCTTAAATAGACGGCCACATACTATAATAAGACGTAGAAGTAATTTTATTATGAAAACTACAATATCTAAAAACCCAGTTGACTCTTTCAACATATTACAAATCTCAATCAATGTGCCGCAAACTGCTCACGATTTACTAAACAGTACCCTCACACAACCTAATCGTTCATACATAGGGGGAGCGTGGGGTAATTTCAGCCACTTTGCAACACGAGCGGCCAGCCGGATTTAATCGTCGCGCACCGGCAGGACTACGCGGCGGTCCCTGAAAATCGTTGGAGTGAATCTATCTACTAACTATCACAGGGCTAATAAGGATTTATGTGTGTCCAATAGGAATGCCGACATTTTTTTTTTGTATAGATTGAATATTGATGAGTTTCCACTGTGGTCAGTTTTCCTCTTGACTAAACTTTACACGAGGCTGTATAATTGTCAATGGCGCTGATTCTCTTATTCACCAACTAAACTATTAATAGATTATTGCTATATTTTTCTAACAGGCAGCAAAAGAAAAGGACAAGTGACATTTTAGTGCTATCAAACTAAATAACGTCTTGTTTTGAATGAAGCCTAAATTTAGTTAGGTTGGATGAAAACATACCAATCTTAGCAAAACGACGTTGATCACTTTTCGACTTTGGTCAATGTCAAAGCTTGGAGAAATTATAAACGAAAATTATTATTGATTTATTCGATGTCGCAATTAGTATCTATAAATAGTTTAAAATAAAGAAGCTTTCCATGTTTGTTTGTCCGTGTAGATTCTTCTAAACGACACAATGAAATTTTATGCGGTTTTCACTACCATTTAGTTTAGACGATTTATTCCGGAAGGTTTGTGTATAATATTCTTATAATTCTTCCTAAGCCTATAATGCAGATTGAAAATGTTAAATTGTATCAATTAACAAGAGTACAAGATAGTCCAGTTTTTGTTGATGTTCTGAGTGGTCAGGAATTATATCATTTGGATTATCCCAGTTTGTTCCAGTGGTTTAATAAGAAGAAGTTGGTACATCTTTGTACCAACTTCTTCTTATTAAACCACAAATTGGTACAAAGAGCGGCGATTTTTTACTCTCTAGGTTCTATTGCTAGGAGGTTGATAATTTTATTATACTGTTGCGTTTTTGGGTTTAAACATTTCTGTTGCAGTCCGCAATTTACCTAAAATTTTGGCACCTCAAAATATTTTCAGCGATATAATGTACCACAGTGCACCACATCTGCGAACCCTTTCAGGCTTTAGGGAGTAAAAACATAACGTAAGTACTACATGACGTTTGGTGAGTCCCGCTTGAGTAATTTTTAGGTTCCAACGATTAGGTCCGGGTGGCCGCCTCCGACTTTTTAGGTTTAACGCGCTAAATTTACCCCAATATGCTCTGCACAAAGGATTTACGACCTTATATGTATGTAGGTACGTAAAAGTTTGTAAAAGAATCGTAAATCACAACAAACATTGGTAGGCGTAACGTGTTGAATGATATAGGTACTGGTACAACTTTGACTTGCGGTTTCGCCTACGTAAAGTAGGAATTTACAAGGTTTTATTTATTTTATTTTTATTTATTATTTTAATTACTTTCCACACTTACAGTAATATACCAACACGTGCAGAAAGTCAACAACAATAATATACCGTACCTCGGATAATATTAATTAACAATACTCTTAATTTTAGATAACATTAGACATTAGCAATAACAATTTGTACATATAGGATTTTAATAGATTTAAAAACTAAAGCAATCCTTACATTTTTTTAAGAAATCATCCCACAAAATTATTTCACTCAAATGTGCGACACATTTGAGTGAAATAATTTTGTGGGATGTATACTCTTATTATTGCTCGTTTTCACTAACACTATTATAAGCTTTTTTTTTTTTTTGATATGGCCTCTCGCAGTTGGCTTCTAACAGCCGTCACTGCTTAACGCGGACTTCTGGTGAGGACTTACAAATGCCTCCAGCCAGGCTTAAAACTAAATAAAAACTACAAACTAAGCGACCACACGCTAAGGGCACCACCTAGTGGGGTACGGGCCTCGGCTTACGGCGTCGCTGGGGGGAGGGCAACTAGAGGAAGGGACTACTAGCTGGATCGGTTCATTATTTTGGGTCGAATTTAAATCTACAGGCTCAGCGCGGGCTGGCTCGAGCAAGGGTCGGTTTGGGGTCTGAGTCATACTCGGCGGCGGACTCGGGTCATGATGGGGACGTCGCGACGGGCCTCGTTGGCGAGGTCGGAATGAACTATTATACGCCTAAATGTAATGCCTAAATACGAGTTTTAAAAGGAACTACTTAGTGCAAAAAAAAATGTCAGCAACCACTAGGCAACAACTATGAATGGACGTATTTAGGTATAAAATTTAGGTGTCTCCTAGTGTTAGTGATAAAATATTTTTAGGTTACTTGAGATCCGAATCGAATTCGAGCTGTTTTGATTACGTTTGTTTTATTGTAGAAAAAAATATTAGGTAGGTACTAAAGGTAGCGATAACAATGACGGTTATATTTTTTTGGTGGGCTTGGGTGTTTTAATTATGTTTATTTTTATTTGATTACAATATTTCACTTTTTTTTTGTTATAAATATTGTAATTTCAAATCAACAAAACAATCTACAAAATGGTATTTACGATTTCAATTAAATACAGAGCTATATGTATATAAAATTGTTACGATTGAAAATAATAAAATGTTTTTCGAAATACAATACCGTACTGAGTTGAGTTTACTATATACCGAAAATATTACACAAACAATTTATTTCATTATTTATGTTCGAGATAAAAAAAATAGGTGAAATTCTTTCCCTCAATTTTTACTTTTCACATGAACAAAGGGCTGGCTAATTTTTTAGGCACATTACCTACCTAAAACCCACTTAGTATCTAATCAATCCATTATTTACCTCTTATGATGAACTAAAAGGGGCGGTTCTTTGCCCTTACAAACTAGGTCTTATAAGACCAAACAGCAATCAAAAAGCCATAGGTACCGTATTGTACTAACCGTTGCGTTGGCGCAGTGGCTGAGCGATTGACTTTAGCGCTACATGTTGTGCGTTCAATTACCGCACGGAACAAATATTTTTATTACCTACCGCCTACAAACAGTTGTTTTAGACGTAATCTAAATTGCTTGTGATTATGTTGATGTACAAAAAGTGCTAACTGGCATTAGCCTATTTAAAAAAAAAAATATATATATATTTGAATTAAAAAAAAAATTGGTTCACGTATAGGGTACAGACGATTTGAAACGGGTTGTTTTGTTAACCCAATTATTTATAAAATACAATATTTTAACTGTGAAACTTAATGCTACGGTACTGTTTCATGGTGACCTTTTTTTCATCTTAGTCAGAAAAACTATCAACACAACTTCTCATAGTTATTATTTTGGAAAAACTTTCAAAGTGGCTGGAACTTAACCAACTAGGAATAAAGCCGTTAAGTGCTTCTCAAATAATAACTCTATTGTATTGAACTTCTTTGTTCTACAGAAGGAACAATGGAGATCAGGATTGGAAAGTTTTGGGTGATTGTGAAAGAGTACAATCATGGATAATATGGATATTATGTCAAAGCTAGACGAATCATAAATGACCGTTTTTTTCTGTTTGTCTGTCTGATGGTTTATCTTGAATAGGCTCCGAAATGATTCATTTGGGAGTAAACCAAAAATTTTAACTTCAATTTTCATGTATGTTCCATTCCGATATCTTGCAGTGTTCAGAAGATATGAATATAAATATCTGTAAATCTTGTTACTACCATCTAGCGGGTATCATGACAAAAAAGTACTATTAATTTGTCGAAGTCCCGCGCGAACGAAGTCACGGGCACATCTTGTTGTAAATAATAAACAAAAGACTCATTAATTGCAGCGAAAACACCTAACTCCATTAAAATTTAATTATTAATATTGGAATTCCTGAAAAAAGACCATCTAAAAGAATGCCGTTAGCGCTTTCATATTTTTCCTCAAGATTTTATCTCAACACTTAAATTCATAAAGAAATTCACTTCATTTTAATAAAACTCTTAGAAATTTTCATAAATCAGCATTTTATGACTTCATAATATTACGAGTTTTTCTTTGTACCCTATAAAATATGGCTTTTATTCCTGATAAAACCGTGAACCAGGTAGTTCACGATTAATTTCACCTTTCTAACTTAAAATACTTATTGAAAACACGGGGTATTGAGTTGCTAAAGTTACATCCGCGATAGCTAGTAAACTCAACGCTTTACTTCCAGGAAATTGGTTCACTGGTTCACTTAAACCATCAGTAGTAGCTTTGAAGAAAATAGCGGGATGGTTGTTAGCTTCAAGCCTTTCATTTGAACTAAGATAATATTGTTACATGGACTCCTATTCAGAACCCTGCCAAATTTCTCTACTTGGTTACATCTTAGGATCACTATTCTATCCGCGTATCTTTAGATTGTGTGCCAAAAATCGAATGACTTAGAAATACATTACATTACAGTTATCCCAATTTCAACAATTTAATTACTTATTAATGTGATATAATTAAATTACAATTATAATTTAATCATTATTCAAGTCGCGAGTGAATCGGTTTCTTCTAGGCAAGCGTGCTCCATCGTAGACCGCATCATCACTTAACATCAGGCGAGATGGCGGTCAAACGCTAGCCCAGGGGTTACCAATTAGTTTCACTCGGGGTCCGTTTTGAGCAATGAAATGACTATCGCGGTCCGCACAATATTTTATAGAAAAAATTTAAATAATAAATAGAAAATACAAATGTATTTTTTTACATATTATCAATGAGAAAAAAATCATTTTTTGTTACGGGGGATACATTTTTATCAGTAGTGCAAGAAGCTGTGTGCTCGCGGTCCGCTTAAAAATAGGTCGGCGGTCCCCTGCGCTAGCCTATTATTAAATAAAAAAATGTGCTACGGCAAAAGATGTACAAGCAAAATTGTGAATGACCTTCTAAACATATTTCGAGGTCATATTTAAAATTAACTTTGCAAAACTTTACTTCATCTTCAAGCACATTGTTGTTAAGTTTCTAAATCCGCTTTTATTTCGCTAATTACGAAACTCTAAAGTGAAAACAAGGCATTCTCCTTTTCCGTCCAAATTTTGACTTAACGTGACTGCAAATGTTGATAAGGTTTTAATTAAAGGGAAAATTGTTTAGTGGGGAAATAATAATTTTCCTTTGACATTCTGTGATGCTTATTATTCAGATGCGGACATGTTTGTGCATAATATAACATATAAAGAACAACTAATAAGCGAAGATACGAAAGCGGAATATTTAATGAAGCAGAATGATGTTGTTACTGCTGCCATAGCACATAAAAAAGTCAAGTTTATAATAAATGTGGGGTACATCAATGTTTCATTTCTCTCTCTTCCGGTCGTTTGCCCTAAAGTAAGAATGAGCAATATTTTTATTTTATAAAAGCTAGGAAAAACTCAAAACTCAAAAATTATTATTGTATTCATGAGATTACAATAGGTTCCAGTATCGAATATAAAACATGCAAGGGAAAAGCAATCAATGTTTTAACATTAACACCCTTACCACAAAAAAGATAGACACGCGTTAAACGCGAATGCTACCAAAAATAATACACACTTGTTTTAGACAAGCTATTGCTAAAACAAGTGTCTATTATTTTTGGTAGCATTCGTGTTGAACACGTGTTTATCTTTTTAGTGGTACGGCCCTATTAGTTTATAAGATTTTTTTTTATTACTTAACTAACATTATAATTTACCAAAAATGTTTATTGCTTTCAACTTAATATTAATTAAATTATAAATAATAAAATAAATTGTAGGGGCTTTTATAATTACACGGACCCAAAAAAATAGCAATGATTATAATATCTATGGTAGATATATTGTGTTCGATCAACACGTAATAGGTAGATCCGGAGAAGGTACAATGTGGTACCTAATTCTAAGACTTCTGGCATACAGAAAAGTTCAGTGGAACGAACAGCTAATAGAGATATCACTCAACCGTATCTAATTATTGGCAGAATCGCGTGCAGCATAGTTCAATAGATTCATTCTGCATGAAATCACACAGCTACGCTAAAGCCAACATTTTGCTGCTAAAGCCGACGGATCGGTTAACTTTCCTAGTTAAGTTTTAACGAGATTTTTGAGGCCGACGTGCGGGTACGTTTAAAGATGCGAAATTTGGCTCGTAAATTGACTCAGCAAAAGTTACTGCACCCCGTCTTGTACCAGGTTAATCCGTTTGAAGACTACAATTTACTCTTAAGATAATATTTTATAAAGAGACGAAAACGGTAAATCTGAATAATGATAATAGGATTACTTTTATCGTCTCGTCGTATTCTGTTCTCTGAGTAGGAAAAAGTATTCGACTTTTGATTTAATACTGTTATAGATTTCACGTAAAATAATATTCTCTCTCAAAGAAAATTATGTGAACTTGATATTTTGAATATGAGCCAGTCACAACTCTTTGCACTGTCGACAAAACATTTTATTTAAAAAGTTCTCTTTTCGTATTTATTTATCAAACCCGTTTCGACAAAGTTTCTGTTTTATTTATTACTCAATCAAAAAATTACTTTATACCATTCCCCCTCTAAAAAGCTTATTTTATTCACTGAAAACAGTGAATAAAAAGCACTTTTACTCACTGTTTTGATGTTTGAAAATGGAACACACCAATGTATTCGACCACAGATTTAAAGAACCTATGCTAGATGCGGCACGTTATTAGTTTGTATGAAACCGAACGTGTCATCTTTTTTATACCTACGATAACTTCACCCCAGCCATTTAGTGATGTGCTCAGAGTAAACAGAATTGTTTCAATCACTAAGCGTCACTGAGCTAACAGACTTTTTTTAACATGCAGGGCACGCTTGGTCGTGGCTTGCCGTATCTAGTGTAAGTGTAATCTGTGTATTCGACCTATATTGATGTGTTCTAAATTCAATTTGATTGGTCGACATTTTCGACAAGGAGTTTAGCATTACAATAAAAACTGTTTTGTGTTCTTTGCTGTCCTTAGTAAATTGGCGCTATTTTGAATACTGTAAGTTGTACGAACACAAAGTTTAGTGTTACTTTAATCTTTAATTTTGTGTTTGTTTAGTGTTGTTCTAATCGATTAAAAATGCATTCTAGTGATGAAGATGTGTTAACACCTGAGTTTGTGAAAGAGAGGGCGGCCGATATAGTGGAAAGGTGGAAAGCTTGCTACCCAAAAAATCACGGCTGGTTTACATCAAAGCCAATTTAACTTTACTTTTTCTTCATTATATGTATATTTTCACTTAAATCTTTCTTTTTCTCGTAGTCATGGTATAAAGTATAGTATGCAACTCTTGAATAAAACGGATTTATATCGAGGGCCATGAATCGCTCGCGTCGCTCAGGATTCTAACACTTGAATCACTCGCTACGCTCGTGATTCAATCATCATGAATCACTCCCTACGGTCGTGATTCAATCGTTAGAATCCTTCTCTAGCTCGTGGTTCATCTATGGCCCTCGCTTTAAATCCGTCCTTTATTCACTAATTGCATAATATACTATTTCTAATTTATTCGTGGCAATACCTTTATCGTTATAACTCAAATAAAAAAAACTTTTATCTCTTTACCAAATCGGAATTAAGTTTGTCTGGGTTTCGATTACGTGAATTAATTTCTGCTGACCAAGAAAAAACTTGTTACGGATTCCGGGCCGACGTGACCATGGACTTAAATGAACCTTCTCGCAGAAATGGGAAAAAATAATTATTCGTTCTCCCCTCCCTTCGTTATTGCGAATATCTTGCGCAATGTAGTAGTCTTTATTTGAACAAGTTAATTTTCACAGTAATCCCTCCGGGATCATTTGGTCCATACGTACTGCTACGCTTTTATTCTGACTAAAAGGAAATTTGGTGCACTAAAACGAAAGTGTAAAAAAGTAATTTCCTAAACCAAAGCTCCCATTCTGTCGATAGGTTTTAGCAAATTTAAGCGGAGGTGTCTTACTTTGCGGCACTCAATTTGAAGTGAATTCAATTAAGTTCCACCAATTAGCTGGCACAATCTATAATATTGCTCTGCCGAATCACACTGATGAAACTTTCAAAGTTCGCCTGAACTCAAAGATTCAAATATTCGAGAGTATAATTAAATTGTAAAGGTTCCAGGACAAATTGCAGCAGCCGGAATAGAATTGCTGATAGTATTAATTTCAGTCAGGTTTTTAGTACAATTAATGTGAGGCTCTGAACTTCTGAAAGGGTTTATTACCGTTCTGAATGAATTGGCTATCGGTTCTACCGTTACTTTTCATTGCTTTCGCTTCATTCAATTTATTTCGTGTCTTAAGATTGAATTTTATTTTTATTGAGTGTTTACTGATGCTCATCGTTGCATTAATCTTATGTTGTTGGTTTGATGAGTATAATAATCGGCCTATAATGTTCCCACTGCTGGGACATAGGCCTCCTCTCTGTGAGAGGGAGTGGGCCGTAGTCCACCACGCGGGCCCAGTGCGGGTTGGTGGACGTCACATGTCTTCGAATTTTTGGTTCTAGGACATGCCGGTTTCCTCACGATGTCTTCCTTCACCGTTAAAGCAAGTGATAATTAATTTATAATACGCACATGCCTTCGAAAAGTCAGCGGTGCGTGCCTCGGAATCGAACTCGAACCATTCGCCGTGGGAGGCACATGGTTAAACCACGAGGCTATCAATGCTCTTATAAAAATAAAGCTAGTGGAACCACTTAAAAGCAAGCCAAGTGCAGGTCGGACTCGTGCATTAAGAATTTCGTGCCGGTTGTATGGAGACCTTTATGTTTTGATTTTTTATTATCTTATTATTTGCCACGATAGCGGCCATACTTACAAGTATTCTGTGAAAAATTTCATCCGCTAGCTATTAGGGTTCCTAGGATACAGCTCTGTGATATTTTTTTAAATCTCCTCTTAAATAAATAATCAGATAAATGCGCTTACCTAGTAACATTTAAAATAGGAAACTTTAAATATTAAACGTCCTAGATGTCTCAGATCTAATAAAAAAAGCTTTTAGGCATTCACAGTCTATTTTTTGTTTAAACCGTAAAAAGTCGAGCACATTTATCTTGCCTTTTTCATTTCCTTTATTTTTATTTAATATCAAACCCGAGGTGAAGCTTTTATGTGTTTATAAATCATACAGTATAAGACATTTTACAGATTTATGTATCGGAAAAAATATGACATTTAGGATATTAGATATCCTAAATTAGAAACCTAAATCAAGACCTATTGTACTCGTATCATTGCGTGACTGACCACCCACAGCCCAAACCGGTGCACCGTCCTAGCGATTGAAATTTGGAGGAAAAATCCCTCGAGTAGGTAAACTGCACTAAAAAGGATTTTTGGGGATTCCATTCCTAAGTGCTGATAATTTGTATGAAGAAAATAACGACATTGTGTTGTTTTTCGACTTCTACGCGAACGGAGTCGCGGGTGCTGCTAGTGAGCTAATAAAACTCTGAATTCTAAGCTACCAAAATATTTTTATAATATAATGACTAGCTTCATAGTAAAGTTTCATCAAAATCCGTTCAGAAGTTTTTGCTTGAAAGAGTAACAAACATCCATAAATACATCCATACATCCATCCATCCTCACAAACTTTCACATTATATATATTAGTAGGATTATTAGTAGTATATTTTGGAGAGATTATATAGGTAAATTGTATTAATATTTTTTAGGCTTTTATACGACAGTATTTGCTTAGGCCCATTTACGTCAAATTGTGGGTAAGTTAGAGGGTTTAATATTTATCTTTCCAAAATTGGCGAGTTAAATATTAACTTTTAAACCGGAGTCACGATCTAACTTATTAGGGCGCAAGTCAAATGATCGATTTAACCCAGAGTTAGCTACTATACGGAGTTAATTATGCTAACTCTGTATAAGGCAAGGGCCCTATGTTATTAAAATATGTTCGTCCCTTTTTAAGGAAAACACTAAGGCATAGATTTAAAGGCTCAACCCTTACTTGAAAGTTGTTTGAGCCAATCAAATGGCTTTGAATCTATGCTCAAGGCGAGATCTGCCAGATCTGTGCTCGAGTACCTATCGTTCTGAAATACGAGCCTAAGTGTTGACCATGTTTTGTTCGTTCGTGCGTAGCCTTTAAAGTCCACACTCACGCGATAGAATATTTGGAAAATAAATATTCGCTATAATTGGAACTAAGTATATTTATTTTTGTCTACTAAGTAAACGTATTTCCTATCTAGATTTTAATTGAACAAGTTGTTCCAAACGCGTCGAGTAATTAACTAAATAAATCAAACTTTACTAATCCAACTTGATTCGCGCCGACTTCGAAACGGTTCGTATTTTTGTTTTACTTCCTGACTTCTTAGTATTAACGACAGACTTTTTAGGGTTCCGTACATTTTAATTAATTTGGTTCTGAATCATTTTTATTACATACCAGCTTGCAGACTGCTTTGTTGGTCTAGTGGTCCGAATCCCGACTGCCAAGCGTGAGGGGTTCGATTCCCGTGTCGAGCGATGTGTGCGAAGGGGGGGCCGTAGGGGCCATGACCCCCCCAAAATCGTACACGTCAAATTGACAAACCTGTAATTCACGGTACCTTTAACACGTCTCGGCATTCATCGGTATGACCCCTTCCAAAGCCATTAGCTGCGACCTAATCTATTTGACACCCCCCAAAGTCTATGGCTGCGACCGCGCCTGTTTTTCATTAGAAAATCAGTATCACGGGGTAAAACCTGTAAACCTTGAAGGGTTAGGCAGACATGTAACATGAATAAACATACGAGATGGATTATATAATTCAGAACTAAATATCTGAAGTGTAAACTACAAACTAGGTACTATTGAAGTTACCAAGAGGTAGAATTCGAAGTGCGTGAACATCGGTATGTTCTTACTAAGTTATGCTGTGAATAAGTTGGTTATAAAGTTACAAGTTGTTGTATGTTGCAACTGGCATATCCTTAACAATTTGCATGAGGTGAAATTAACTTGCTCGTGTACTACTAGTTCTGGACTTACATGCAATTTCTATTACTGTTTGTGTTTTTTTCAAATATGGCGGATTCCTATATTTAAAATACCCAGCAGTAAATATTACACCCTTTATAGACAGAACTTTCATAGAATTTTGTTTCGCAGAAAATGTTTCATATAATATTTGGTCCTTGTATTTTTATTTCGAATATTATTGTTTCAACGACCGATTTACTTGAATGAAATATTTCACAGAAATATAATTCAATGAATTTTATAATCACATTTTTTTATTTTACACACTTATCGAACAGCTTAGAATGATTTTTCAACGAATATTGTTTGTTCGATGTATTTTTCCTTGGTATTTTCGGTATTCACCTTCGTGTTAGGTTACTTTTAATCTTTCAGACAGAAAATAGGAGTTCCGCGTAGCGAGGCTCTGTCGACCACCGTAGTAGTAATAAGTCCAAGAGCAAGCGAAGCGAGCTCGGGAACATGCGGGACCCCGACACGGACAGGTTAGGTTCGTAGGGGTTGACGGGGGCTTCAGTGAGCGAGCAAAGCGATCGAATGAAACCCCCTCAACCTCTTCGTGTTAGGTTACTTTTAACCTTGCAGACAGAAATAGGCGGGGCTTCGTCGAACTGAAACGTTTAGGAACTGTCACTAGTTAAAATGTTTTTCTTGGTAATAAGTTTTATATTAACTAAATAATATTAGGATAAAGAACAAGTATTTGTTTTGTTATTCTATGATATCTACATTGAAAAATTTAATTTAATTTGTAACAAAAATCAATGACTTAATTCATCAAAGTGTTCTGCGTATTTACTAAGTATTCTATGAAATGATAATATGAGAAAACAATTATGTGAAACGAAATTCTATAAAATTTGTCGATAAAACACCGTACAACCATCTAATGTTACGTGCGTTGGCAATCCTAAGTAAAATAAATTCTGCATCTTCACCGATAGGGAAACATACTGCCAGATAGATTTGAATTGAACGCTAGGATATTACGTTAGTAGCTTTGACATGTAAAAGTTTTGAGTCTATAAATCCTTTTCAAGTAATCCTCAAAAGCGATGCCAGTAGCAACCTCTAAGCCACATATTATGTACTATCAATTCTAATATTATAAAGAGGTAAAGTTTGTGTGTATGGAGAAGGTAATCTCCTGAACTACTGATTCGATTTTGAAAATTCTTTCTCCAATAGGAAGCTACATTATCCCTGAGTGCTATAGGTTATTTTTTCGAAAAAATGTGCAGTTCCTGTGGATTACGCGGACAAAGTCGCCGGCGAAGTGCTACTTTATTGTGTTAAAGTCATCTTTGTTTCGTTGTGAAAAAGGGATGAAGTTACTCGTCCTATAAGGCTCCGTCTCTCTGCTATGCAAAATATTAATGTTCAGCAGCATCTGGTTAGATTTTTGTTACTAACATCTAGCGGAGCGAATAATGATATTTTCAATCTATTAGATACCTAATAATCCCGTGTTTAAAGTGTAAAATTATCACAGCATTCACAGCATCTACAGGAAATGAGAGAATGTTTATTAAAACCTAAAACAATAACCGTAATTCTGTCTTGTTATCAGGTCGTAATTTTCAAAGCTAGGTACTATTCCAAAAATTTCCGAATAATTTAACAACAGAAAACATCTATTCTCTGCTTTAAGTGTGCAATGCAAATAAATTGTTTTATAAAATAAATTATCACGCTTGTATTTCCCAACTCGTTAAGCAGATGTAGATAGAGGTGGGTCATTACATACACAATTCACCAGGTATGTTTAAAGTGTGTTGTGCCACATCGCCAGCCACCAAGCGAGCGAGCTGGTCTGAAATAGCACATAGGCTACTTTTTATCCCGAGAAACGCGGGCGAAGCCGCGAAACATAATATATACATAAATTCATATTTCGTCAACTTAAACAAAGTGAATTAAATAGCGTTTATTGAAAAAATAAACTACTTCACCAAAATTAACAAAATTTATTTATGAGACAACCGCGCAAGCTTTTTTTACCATATGAAAACAATCACGTAAATCAGCTCATAAATCGCGGAGAAATCGGTATACATACATGAAAAAAAAGTTAGGTAGCTGTTTTTATATTCTACCCAGGTGTATCCCTTGCTGTAGGATTTAAGCTTCAATATCTAAAAGTTCATTATTACCTATATAAAAAGCGGAGACCACGTATCGAGTGCGGCCATTTTTTATTTTTAACTGAAGTTGTACGCGTGAGTTTTAAGCTGTTTGCAGTGGTACTTAGTTGTTTTTTAATCTATTCCTATAGCATAAGCATAATCGGCCTATAATGTTCCCACTCCTGGGACACAGGCCTCCTCTCTGTGAGACGGAGTGGGCCGTAGTCCACCACGCGGGCCCAGTGCGGGTTGGTGGACGTCACATGTCTTCGAATTTTTGGTTCTAGGACATGCCAGTTTCCTCACGATGTTTTCCTTCACCGTTAAAGCAAGTGATAATTAATTTCTAATACGCACATGACTTCGAAAAGTCAGCGGTGCGTGCCTCGGGATCGAACTCGAACCATTCGCCGTGGGAGGCACATGGTGAATCCACTAGGCTATCGCTGCACTCATCACATCTATTCCTATACTCGTGGTTTAACAAAGATGTGACGGTTGACATCTTAATAGAAACACTTTTAAGTTTAGTGCTTCTATCGCTTGAGTTGCTTTCTTTTATTAAAATTGCTTGTACAATTTTAATATAAATAATTAAAATTCTATCTTAGTTTATTACTGTCTTGAATAGCTCTAGCTTTATGAAAAATTTGTATCTAGCTAATTAGTCATAGCTAAGAATTACCTATTGATTGATTATGATCATGATTAGAAGTAGTAATCGCCGCTTACCTATAATATAATATAATAATGTGCAACACCAACGTGATGACCAATCACTAAAGGTACCTACGTACCTACTGGTAAAAAACGATCAGTTTAAAAAGTCTCATGTGCCTGTAATTTTATTGACAACTAGGTATACATTTCAAACCGGAACACAAAAAAAACTGCTAGGCGACAGAAAGTAGGTATGGTGGTAGTACTACGCCGCGCAAACTCTTACCTACTATCAATATAGCCCTCGAAATTATAATTGAGGAAAATACGATTATTTCGTGAAAACATCACGATTTTCCTCAAATATAATTTCGAGGGCCATATAAATGATTTTGATGATTATTATATTTAGTTTATTATCATTATTGTCGCGTTTGAATTTGGATCAACAAACAACGTAAAAAAGCTCTGCAATTTGCAAAAATTGTAAAAAAAAAAGTTCGCGCGCAATCTTGACGGATCCCCCTTAAGCTCGCTGTACTTTTGTATTGAAATAAACAAAAGCTTTTCAAGAGAAGGTGTTTGTAGAAATTTATGAACGGATATATTTGTATAAATCAGCGCTATCGCATTGCCGGGCGAGTCGCGAAGCAAAACATTTTGGTTATCCGGACTTGGCATGCCACTGGCATTCACACCACTATTCTATACAACACTAGAGTTTGAAGTTCCATGAGGAATTCAAAATAGTATTATAATACGTAAAGTTACTGTATTCTTCAAGAAAATAAATACATTTTCTTTTTTTTTGTTACTGGAAGAAAACAATAATTTTAAATGTACTTTTACTATTTCTTGCTTATTAAGGGTCATTTAGGTTGACTAAGGAATTTTGATCGAATATAGGTAGAAATATCCTTTTAAGCGATAGTGAAAACTTGCGTGGTGATTAAGAGAATGGTCTCGGTATTTCGATACAGCTGTCTATGGTAAAGCTAAATGTTCAAAAGTCAAGGTAATTTTGCTAATTTATAAATACAACATTCTTCAGTCTTTGTAAGTGTAGCGGCTGGAAATGTAACTTGATATGTAATGCGTAGTTGTAAGGCTCGGTGTTCATGTTCCCGCCGTACAGTCGTTCTCCTCCTGTCGTAGCATTCGGTCAATAGTGTAATAACATATTTGTATTTATAGTTGTGGACATTATATATTGGTAAAATTGAATTAATGGAATTTGGTTATTTATCTCCAACTAGAAACCCTTCTGATATTCGGACAGTATAGTACAGTAACATTCCAAAGTAAGTAGTACATACCTACTGTTAGTCCCTCAGTATACTTATCATCTCGAAGTCGTGGAGAAGCAAACAGGAATCACTCAGCCAGTCATCAAAGCATTTAGCCTTGCTCCTTAATTTGGTCACCTATATTTAAACTGGTACCATATACAGGGTGGCAGGTTAGACAGTGGAAATATTTTAAGGGGTCATTGTACTCATTATTAAGAACAACTTTTACTATGGGACCAACCCCGAAATCGTGAAAAAAAAATCAGCTGTTCCATACATTTTGTTGAGTTATGTGAACATAAATGTATGGAACAGCAGATTTTTTTTTCATGATATAATGAGATCGAGAAGGTAAGTGTAATAAATATTAGTGTCTCTATAATCTTAAACGTGTATGTCTCTAGGCTTTTATTAGCTCTCATACGCTGAGTTGCAGAAAAGGTCATTAAGTTTTAAAGGAGACTTTAACGATAGAAATTGTATGGTTAATGCCTCCTTTAAAATTTAGTTATCTTTCTGCAACCGACCGATAATGTGTTAAAGAGTACCAGTCGACTTTATTGTAGTGTTTAAAAATTAAACGGAAAATTCAGACATTTTACTTTTATTTTCATACTTTTTAGGGTTCCGTACCAAAATGGTAAAAAAGGAACCCTTAGGGTGCGACTTCGTCTGTCTGTCTGTCTGTCTGTCAGACCTGCTTATTTCAACAATTACTTATGCTATCAACTTGAAATTTGGAACAGTTATAAAGAATGCTTGGTAAACTTTATTGCAAATGAAAAAAGTGCAAAAATATTTTTATTTTCATTGCAAAAGGGGCCGGAGTGGGGGTCCGAAATTTTAAAGTGGGGTTACTAGGTCAAGTGACATATCATATGAAAGGGCTTGATTTGCACATTTCAAAATATATTTTTATTTTATGTCTTACAGTTTTCGACATATGATGAAAAATTTCCAAAAAAATACCATTCCCCCCCCTTATCTCCGAAGTTTGCGAGACGAAAAATCTGAAATAATTAGAGTTGATAGAAACTGACCCAAGTATGGCACTAAAAATAAAACGATGTTCCTAAATAGTACAGTTTTTTCAAAATCATCAAAATTCCTTCACAAACAAACTTAGTTATGCGGTCCGGATGTTTTCACATTATACGTCCAAAAATGATACGGAACCCTCGGTGCGCGAGTACGACTCGCACTTGGCCGGTTTTTTTAATTGATGATTAATTAGGTACACAGTTTGAGTCACCAAAATTGAAACAAAAACTAAAAACAAAGTATTATATATCAACCGTGAAATTAAACAATACAAAAGATAAAAGTAAGTAAACAAATAATGTTGTGACCACTTGCAAGTCAGTTTATTTCAAAAGTTTCATAAACAAGGAAACAAATAAAGACTAACATTTGGTTCAGCAAAGTAAGAATATTACTTAAATTAAAAATGTTTCAAGTTGTTACAAGTCTCTTCTTATTTATTTTTAAGACCGCAACAGTTTTCTTCATTACTTACTGGCATGAGTTATAAGAAAACGGCGTATTTCTTGAGAATTCACACAGAGAAGACGATTTCTCAAAGACGGCCAGGTAACTTCAATTAATTTGTTGCGTACTTGTTACGTACGGCGTTTAATAAGTTGTTGGTATCGGGGTTATTTAGTAATTATATAGACAATTTAATTATTTAATTACACTATCTGTAAGCTTACATACAGAACTTCAATATATTATCATCAAAACTTTTCTAATTATTTTTATTATAAGACAGTCAGTGACTGACGCAACAATGTTGAGAAAAATCAAGCATTGCGCTATGATAAAATTTATCTATAAAACAGTACCTACGATGATTGACATGCGACTTACGATGAATGAAACAAAGCATGATTTTAAAAATCACTTTTTTAGAGATTTTAAATACGAGCGAGTGGTCAAACCAACACTGCGTGAATTACTTCATAATTTTCCTAATATACAAGACTCCGGCCCCTTTTGCAATGAAAATAAAAATATTTTTTGATATTTTTCATTTGCAATAAAGTTAGGCAAGCATTTTTTATAACTGTTCCAAATTTCAAGTCGATAGCTTTAGTAGTTGCTGAAATAAGCGGGTGTGACAGACAGGCAGACAGACAGACAGACGAAGTCGCACCATAAGGGTTCCTTTTTTACCATTTTGGTACGGAACCCTAACAATGGAACTGTTTATTGTGAAGAAAGTTGACACAGTCCAAGAATTAATTAAAGCAATAGCAGCTGTTTTTTAGTAACGTTTTTTCTTGATTAATTCTGTTTTTTTTTCAGCTTACAAGAATTAATTATGGTGATTGGATTTAATACGATTAGGTTACTTGTGTCTGATGCTTGAATGGTTATTATCAAAAACTTTTTATAGAACTACAATTACTCACAACAATTACAAATTACAACAAGTAACAATCTTATTAAATCTAACCACTATTATTAATTCTTGTAGCTGACCTAAAAAAAAAAATACCTAACCTTGTCATTTCTATGCCAATGAATAGAGATAGCAATTGAATTAAGAGCTATTTAATGTAAATATTATTAAAATAGTAAAGCTTCGTATAGACCTGCGAGCGCGGCGCGCTGTGAGCGGCTCGTAGTGAGCATTCTCTAAATGCAAACTGAGTGGCTCGTAGTGAGCGCGCGAGCCACCGTGCCGCGCAATCATTGCTCACGAACTGTATGTGGGACCGACTCCACACTCCGCGCTGCTCAGACTGAACGCTCTTTGAGCACGGCCAAAAACCAACAACGCGCGGCTCGTGGCTGAGCGGCGCGGACCGAGCAGCTCGAATCGAGCACACAGGTGAGGGGCGTATTGAAGGAGGGTATTCAGTATTCGATACCAGTTCGATTAACTTGAAATCATGAAATAAAATGCAGCTGCTCTATGCATTTTGTCGAGTGATATGGATATTTTTCTATGGAACACTTGCTTTTTTCGTAATTTCAGGGCAAGTCCCATCCTGTAGTTGAACTAGTATCCAATATTTCTTCAATGCGTCCTTCGTTTATCCTTAGACCCTGTATAAATTGATGGCTTTTATTACAAATCTTTGTATATAAAGAAGAACGATTTTTATTTCTAGGAAAAAAAAAACATAGGTGTGAAATAGAAAATTTAATCATTCGTCTTTCTTTCTGTAATCCTTAACTTAATTCGGAAGAAATCCTTAGTGTATTTTTTTTTTCTGTTTTACTACCCGATACCTGTTATC
Source organism: Thalpophila matura (assembly GCA_948465475.1). Classification (NCBI taxonomy): domain Eukaryota; kingdom Metazoa; phylum Arthropoda; class Insecta; order Lepidoptera; family Noctuidae; genus Thalpophila; species Thalpophila matura. Next base: position 14,546,189 of record OX419182.1, read on the forward strand.
TTTTTTGTTTACCTGGTTTTAAAAAGACTAACTTTGAGTTCGTAGAATTTTCATCTAATAAACAAATATAAGCGTAGACGTAACTGAGGTTTATCTAAGACTTAAATAGAGCCTATTATTAAAATTTTAGTCTTTAAAGCAACAAAGATTAAAGTGCTAAAGATATTTGCGTGGCTTGTTCTTGATTGAAATCTAGGCCAAATAAACAGACTGAAGATGTAGATAGAATTTTAAAATAATTGCTTTATGTAAAGCTTGTTTGTTGTAGGTATTTCTAGAAAAATGGTTAGTATTTTCCATTTATTTAGAAATATTAAAATAACTTACCCAATAAAGATGTTGTCTCTTCATAAAACAATTAGTGTTTCACAGTGATAGGCACTATCCATCAGAACATTTGTATGAATTTATCCGCCAGATAAGTTAGCTGAAATTTGCCCGGAGGTGGTGGAATAGGCCATTAGTCTTAGGCCGAGAAAAATAGACGTTACTTAGCACGTACTTTGGCTAAGCAGTATCGTTGTCACTGTCGCGCAACTTGCAAGTAAGACAGAGACGGGAACATAGCTTAGCCAAAGTACGTGCTAAGTAACATCTATTTATCTCGGCCTTAGTCTCTAGCGTTGTAGTATAGTAGTGCATGCAATTTTCTGTCCACTGAAGAACATGACCCTCTCAATTACAACTTTCTAATAACACCGTCGTTGTAGCGATGTTAGAGGGAGAACTGTAATTATGTTCAGCCTGTCTAATCTGAACCGACTCGCCGGGTAATATTACCGCAATAACTGCCAATTTTTAACGAACCTTCGAGGGAGAATGTCACGGTGAGATTCTCCCTAGAACGTTCGCAAACAAATTGGTAGTTCTTGCGGTAATAACTGATAACACGCGGTATGTCGGTACAGAATAGACCCTCAGGACATGTTACAGCTAATATAATAATGATTAAATCAAATCAAACCATGAATAACACGATCTTATGTTGATATACTCACTCACATTATAACTTACTAAGTTATTCATTATGTTTTTTATGTATGTATAGTATTTTATTTTATAATTAAATTATAATTACACACCGTGTCTTCGTTTTTACTTTGAACTATCCTGTCGCAAGTCTGCTGGGAGAAATTTCTTTAGAAATAAGCAGTACCTTTGTACTTAATGGTTCCTTTATATTTGTTGGTTTTTGCGTGTTGTGTGTACCTACATAAATAATAAAAAAATAATTGATTGGTAGTCGTATTCGTGACAGCGTTTTCTTTCATGCTAATTCTGATACATTCTTTTGTAGGATTTTACCAATTCCATTGCATGAATCCATAGGTAGAGAAATAGTGGCTTATACTAGCTGGGTATATTGTTAATTTATTTTTAAAAAGATCCATGATGTTCCTCTGTTTAAAAAAAAAAGAAACTAAATGAAACGCTTACAATAAAACACAAAATATAATTTATAACAAATTTTATTTCGTTGACGTTCATTATTCATATATTCCGTAGGATCTATTTATTTAAAATTGGACAATAAGTTGGGTTTAATTATTTACAATCAATTTACATCTATTTATTTGAGGGGCTCGTGACAAAGGGACAAGTCGTGGCCAAGTGACAGCAGCGCTGATCGATCGATTTGCGTGGTTAAGCTACGCTTGCCGCGGTCAGGTCAAGGATGGGTGACCATTCTTTAAATATCGAGACCCCTCCGTGCCTCGGAGAGCACGTTAAACAGTCGGTCCCAGTTGTCATACGAATATCTATGACAGTCGTCATAGATATTCGTATGACTATGTCTGTGTGTCTATCTGTTGTGCCAAATAAATGTTTTTTCTTTCTTTCGTCACGGGTAGTCAGAAACCCGAAAGACTGACAACTGGCCTAATTTTAGAATACCGGTATTACCCAATAAAATTGAGTTGTGGAGGTCAGATGGCAATCGCTCCACGTAAAATTGATATTCGGCCGCATCTAGTTAGACTGGAAGCCGACCCCAACCTAATTTGGGAAAAGGCTAGGCGGATGAGTCAATTTACATTTATTCGCTTCCCATTTCGACGTCATTGTTCAAATAATTGTGTTAAGTGACAAGAAATATCTTACTTAAAATGCCATGCCCTGTTCCTTTTAGGCAATATTTAGTATGTCATTAATATTCAAGTCATTGTGTAATGACCGACACGTTTTCGTATTTACTCATCGTTAGAGCTTTATTTGTGTACATATTGTATGTATGTACATATTGCTTGAAGGCAATTCTTTTGCGAAAAGTTACTCAATTATTTTAAGATTTTTATTTTTGTACCTCATATGTATAAAGTATACATACAGACAGACATGGGACGCAAAACGCTCGAAAAATGTATGTAATTGAGAACAATTGTTTTGAGGCACGAGGGAGTAACCTATTTCTTCTCACACGGAATAAAGAACTTACTGTTCTGTGTCTTCTCATATGGTGCCATCACTGTCTAACGCAATGTCAAATTGACAAGACTTTAACGTAGACTGAGTTTTCTGAATGTCATAAAAGTTTCGTCTTGGTGACTGTGATGGCACCTTCTCATAATAATTTAAAAAGTCGAATTTCTTTGAGCTGTATCAAGAAGTATGTAAATTAATTTGTTCGTCAGTTAGTCATGCTTTTGATGGTAAACAAGTCAAGACAAACTATGATGAAAAGGTATAGGTAGGCAGGTAGGCATAGGTCAACACCAAACAAATCTGTTAATAAAAGGGCCAAGCTCATATTTAGCATGAAATCCACTCACATTTTGGTTATTTACCTATATTTTAACGACCATCATTTTAGACCCGATCCGTGCCGATGTCTTCTAAAAGTGTGCAATATAGTCCCAGGATCCTCCATAAGCATCTGCGACCCCCATTAAAGCTGACAATCACCATGGACTATGTCGTCTACTTATTATCAAGCCCCATGCTCCTTATGGGTCTTATCTTTATGTAGAAATCTTTTACCGTCAAAACATTGAGCGGCCACATAGTACGTAATTTACTTGTCATTCTTTTCGTCAATTAAATTCTCTAGAGCTAAACCTTAGTTACAATTAGAAGGGTTTCACTGTCTGCCCGTATCATTCATTATTACATAACCTTACGAAACTGTTAATGAGTTTAAACAATACGTTTTCAAGATACACTAGTTTCACCAACCCTTCATTATTTTTACATAATGCTACGGACAGACAGTTGTACATAATGTAGGTGTATTTCGTACATTAAAGTACTATTTACAAAGCTGTGATAGAAATATTTACAAAAATAATATACAACAAACCAAATAGGGATCTAATGAATTTTAAATTGAATGTACATTTTTGCTTGCCAAAATATTTTTTCCCAAAAACTGTTGTTCGATGAGGATCCTATTCTTAATGTTTAACGACCCAAACAAAATCACTTTTACAAAGTAACTTGATAAAAGCAAATAACGAGATATTAAAGACTGTGAAAGCCGAAAAGTTGTCTATTCAGAAGACGACGGCTTTTTAACAAAGTTTTTTTAGGCACCAAAAAGTACACATTTTCCCTTCTCCTTTTTCATTTCTCATTTCTTTCCCAATCAAATCACGCTTGTTTTATTCTCAAACAATAAAATTATAATACGAAGTATTGACTCAGGTTAATGTTTAGTTCAAGTGCCAAATTGCAGGTTGTTAAACGAGGGTTTTCTTAGAACGTAGAGCGTTAACAAACAACATAGTATGGAGGTTGTTTTATCTAGTGTTGATTTTGCACATCCTTGTTGCATCGCTGCAGGGTGCTCACCTAATAACAGAAAACATTTGGAATGAGATACAATATAAATAATCCGAGAATATTTAAATTGAGATACAATATAAAATAATAATCTAATATCATCTAGTCTTGCAAAAAGACGATATTATTAACAACGATTCGGGTAAAGCTTTTGATACTGTAAACTCTAAAAATGATTAAAGCTTTTGCTCAATATTGACAAAGATGACTTTGATTGATATTTTAATATTAAAAACTTGAAACAAAAAGGTTTCAATATGAATTTTTGGTGGCTCCTTACCAGATAAGACGTGGACCCTAGTGGCCGCCGAAGGAGCGTTATTAGGCCCGCAAGTGTAAACGCCCGCGTCTGAGCCAGTTGCCCGCTGTACCAAGAGGCGGCTGGTACTTTTCAGACCCTTTTCAGTGACCAGTGATATGCCACCCCGTGCAGAGTCAAAGTTTATAACCTAAAAAATATCGGCTTAAAATATTGGTTATTTTACCTACCATTTTGAGTAAAAATTTTAGTGGAATTTATGAAACTATTTCAAATCATTTCATAAAAATATCAAAGATTGAATTTTCAATTGAACAAATAAGCATCAAAACAAATATCAATTTAATGTTTTTGTGTTTTCATATCATTATTAATGCAGATTTTAAATCAGAGCCAAACATTATTATTTGTTTTTAAGCAAATGTTCACTGTATTGACACTATTAAATTTAATATTATCAATTGAGTGAAAATTTACTCATCCATTAAAATTTAATACGGCAAACTAACTTGCTGCTGAGTGCTGACGTATTTGCGGAATGAATTTGTTCAACAGCCCATTCATTACGTAATCACTTTCAAACCATGAAATCGATTGACTCAGGATTGAATCCCCAATTCCGTATACATCGGGAATTTAATGCTCTTAATCCTGGCTGGAGGGGATTTGTCGACCAATTTTGTTATTAGCTGGATTTCCGAAGTTTTCAATGGATTTTTCGGGATAGTGACATTGCATTTAGGAATAGATTTTTTATGGATGTTATAAAAATTATTTTGTAATTCAAAATGTTTTGCTAAACGTATTATTTATTAATGATGATAAAGACCATGTTTCTAAGTTTTTAAAACTGGAAATTCACCCTTTAATCCATTCACATAAGATCACTCCAATTCAAATTCTTTGAATGCAGTTAGGTAGATACGTCGTTTTTATCTCAATCGAGCATTGCAAACAATGTGTTGGAACTATGAACCCACAGATAGCGTATAGAGAGTTTGCGCTATATTGTGGTCAACAGTAGCTATTGCGAGACCACACGAGTAACTGTGCGTAATTAGCTACATGTGGCTTCTCGACCATTATCACAGTACTTTAATAAACGCGTATTTCAATATCTGAACAATATTAATTTCAATAGCCATTTCAGAATGTTGCTGCAGTTTACGCAGGCAGTAGGTAGAATATAATGAAATTACTCGATTTTGATGACAGATTGTTGTCAGATGTCTGTGAAGAATTTCAGATTAAGTCGGCGGATAAATTCTATTAAGGGAGAGCTACGGGTTTTAGGTAATAATATTAAAAACAAACATACATTTGAAATTACCTGTTCTCCATGCGTCCAGGTGATGGAACTGGGTGGCTCAGGGGTGTGGCGCACAGTGCATGTCAAGTTGATGGTGGAGCCGGCTTGGATGAATAGTTCTGGTCCACTGGATATTATCGTTTCTGGTTCTAAACAAGATAAGTAATTCTCTCAAGTAAATATTACTTCATTGTTGTAGTGATGCTTGGGGAGACCTTTTTTTTCTGTCTGTGTCCAGCGGTGGACATCTTTCAGCTAATATAATGATTACGTTAGATACTAGCATAATGTCATTGTGATGTAATGTAGGCCCTACATAGCAGTAGACGTGAACGACGACGTGACGTCTACTGCAGTACTATGTATCTATGTATGTAGTATGCTGCATGTAACATGCGCAATATAATAGTACACAAATCTACTGAACAAAGACCTAGCCTAAGTTGCGCTACAATACCCGATATTCCGTCTAAAGCCATCGTGTGTATGTGTCTTCTATATAAAATCTATTACGCATGATGACGTGACCATGGTCACGTATATGCATTAATTTGCATTGAAAATAAAGGGTTATTGTTCTAAAGTAGGAAAGTACTTAAGATTGCAATTACAAAATATTCGAAACTATATTATAATTTGTATTAGCAACTTTCGTACAAAATAACTTCCATATGCATTCATTCCCTTACAATGCGTTAATATATCCGATATTTCTGATAACTTCCCCATTCATGAGCTTCTCAAGTGCTAATTTTACCCGAAAAATACGTTGTTATATCTTGAAACATTATTTGTGTCTGTGTTCGCAATATTTTATGATAACTCCAATTTATAATTACACGTGCCTGTACATTTATTATTAAACTAGTATCTACTGAGAAAACATGCTTACCTACCACCGCCATGTTGGTTTAGGGAACGCAGGACGAGACGTGTGGCAATCTCAGTGGAATCAACAAATACCTGAGTCCCCAATTGTTAGGGTCCCTTATGTAAATATGTACTAAGTTCGTACCTAGGGAATGTGTAATGTACATGAATATGTTTGTGTAATGTATATTTGTGTTGGATATGTAATACCTACTGGTAGAATTATTTACTTTGGAATAAAATAAACACGAACTTTTGTCAAAAAGACTTGAAAGAAAAATAATGTAATATTGAGATTTTTTTCTATTACCTATTTATTTTGTTGCGAAGCGTTCTTTGAAGTGGGTGTGGATAACCAATTTATAGTCAAGTGAAAAATAAATAAAATCTAGTCCACTGAGCAAACGTCTACACAAATGGAGCCGTCAAACGGAGATATTTTATGAGACCTATAAGGCGAATAATGCGAGGTGCGGTGACGCTTCCCGCGGCGGTGCGCGGATAAGTGGATCAGAATCTTGTAATCCGTCTACGGTACCACACCCTTACGCGGATCTCAGTGCCGCGCGGTATTGCGGTGTCGTGTATCAATTCTTGACGAATTACCCACAGGCAGGTACAGATTACGGCAAATAACTTGAACGCATTGACTGCGCAATAGTCGATTTTGTGCATTTTGATGCATGCATCCCTTAATGCATGAAAGCGCGCGTACACAGACTTTCTCCCCATTACGCTGAAAATGTTCAAGTTATTTGCCGGATACTTTACAAGATTCAAGATCCGCTTAACCACGCACCGTCGCGGCAGACATTGCCGCGCTCCGTGTGTTATTCACATAAAAGATCAAAGATACATGATTAAGCATGTTTGTACTGACCTACAATATTAAGGAAGACAGCATGTCCTATAGGCGGCGTGGTGGATATCTGGCACTCGTACTGTCCGGAGTCGCGGCGCTGCGGGCTGCGTATGCGCAGCGCCCACTCCTCGGAGCGCGGCTTGTGCTGCGCCTCGAAGCGCTGGTCCGACGTGTACGTGTAGCGACCCACCGTCAGCAGGTGGATGTCGCGGTGACGGACCCATGACACCTGAGGAATATACAACTGAATGTAGTCACAAATAAATAAAATAAAAGTGTCTGTTTGTAATGTCAAAATAACAGCTTTTTACTAAATGCATATTATGAAAGTATAAATACGGTTTTAATAACAATAAAAAAAAAATGACTGTCTGTTTGTTCTGGCTAATCTCCGAAACGGCTTGACCAATTTTGACTGTACTCACTGGCAGATAGCTGAAGTTATAAATTATAAGAAGTAACTTAAGCTACATTTTTTTTGGAAAAATAATTAAGTTAAAGTGTAAAGGGTAAAGTGTAATTGGAAAATTGACAGTAGCCTGAAGTCTGAATTTTTCCCTGATTTTAATGACAATAGGCTCGCCCCTATTACGTGGCCTTAAAAGAACCGGCAGTATGCGGGTGTACCCGTAGGTGTACCACAGATATAATACCTACATATTTAAGCAGTAGGTAGGTACCCTCTGCCTACACCTTCGAAGAATACAAGTGTGATTTTTAGGGTTCCGTACCAAAATGGTAAAAAGGAACCCTTATGGTGAGACTTCGTCTGTCTGTCTGTCTGTCTGTCACACCTGCTTATTTCAGCAACTACTAATGCTTGACTTGAAATTTGGAACAGTTATAAAGAATGCTTGCCCAACTTTATTGCAAATGAAAAAGTAAAAAAAAAAATATTTTTATTGCAAAAGGGGCCGGAGTAGGGGTCCGAAATTTTAAACTAGGGTTACTAGGTCAAGTGGCATATCATATGAAAGGGCTTGATCTGCACATTTTAAAATATACTTTCATTTTATTTTGTCTCACAGTTTTTAACATATATGATGAAAAATATCTGATAAAATACCATTCCCTCCCCCCTTATCTCCAAAGTTCGGAGCGAAAAATCTGAAATAATTAGACCTGATAGGAATTGACCCAAATATTGCACCAAAAATAAAACGATGTTCCTAACTAGTACAATTTTTTCAAAATCATCAAAATTTCTTCACAAACAAACTTATTTATGCGGTCCGGTTTTTTTCACTTTATAGGTACGTCCAAAAATGATACGGAACCCTCGGTGCGCGAGTACGACCCGCACTTGACCGTTTTTTTTTTTTTTTTTTATTATTTTTGGTTTGTTGTCTGGTTTCCATCTTAATTGATGTGGATGACATTAATACGCACAGATTCATCAATAGGAAACCCTCTATCATTACAAAAAGTTTAGGAAAGGGAGTAGCCAATCGATATAGCTGTCTGTATATTAAACAAAGTAACTGACAAATCATTCTACTAGATAAATTGAGAAAGTTTCCGGCTTCCAATTCTTATAAAGCGCACTTTGTCACACGACATTTTTCTACCCTTAAATCAAGCGAGGAATGATAACAAATAAACACAACACAAGAATTAAAGGAACAAGAACATAAAACCCCTTTTATTTGCTATCTTTTATACCTTTTTCATTCCAACGGAAATGCTAGATGACATACATAGATACAATTCAAAGGGTTTCCTTGAACCGAACACATAAAAATCACAATAAAACCAAACATTTTGTTTCATCTTTAGATATACTGAAAATGTTTGTGATGAAGAATAAAGACTTATGACATAAACACAAAGAAAGGTTTGATTTCGTTTGTTGAAAAGTTAAAAAATAAATGAAAAGGTTATTGGTCATAAAAGAGTATCTATACAGTCCCATATCATTATTTATCAATACAAAATTCGTTAAAATATATATCTTTTAGTCGTGGTCTACGCAAATCATTGTGTACAAAATATTCTAACGGCTCAAATAAAATCAAAACTGAACTTTGCTCGTACGACGACAGCCGAACTCGGACGATTGAATCAAACACCTGTAAATTATAGAGAGCGCGTACACCAACACGACCGATTTTTTCGGCCGATAGCAGACGTGTTGGTTTACGCGCTCTCTCTAATTTACAAGTGTTTGATTCAATCATCCGAGTTCGGCCGTCATCGGCCGAGCAAAGATCGGCCGATGACGCATTAGGTGTAAACGAGCTGTTGTACTTCATACAGTTGCTGAGAATTACTTTTCAGGCAACCTCACTCATCTGAGCAAAGAAAGCTTGGTTCATTAGCATAGCACAACTGCATTTGCATTCTTGAATCTTCGCTGACCGTCAGCGTTTTTTTTTTCATTAAAACTTCCTTCATTAACTATGAGAACGAGTGTCAGCTCTAGCAGATGCCAGTGACAATTCCTTTGTGATTTATCACGTGATCTCATCAAGAAGAAAGGAACATTTGTTCAACTAAATCTCAATAAATGGCGTTATATGTATCGATTTGTTTTTGAAGTTTGTGTAAAATTCAAAACACGAAGAAATAGACCATAAAAATATTTGTTCTAATTTTAAAAAATCCTCTTAGTATGAAAAAATTATAGCCTAAAGATAGCCCGAGTTACGGCGGTCACATTTCTTTATATTATAATCTGTGTCTATATGAATCCCATAATATAGAAAATTATTCAAGGGCCAGAAGTACAAAAAGATATTGAAACACAAATAAACGAACTTAGCATTACAAAGGAAGCTCTTGTCTTTATAACAGACGCTGTGTTTCCAGTCTTCAAAGACAAAATTATTAATGAAGGTATTGATTCCGAAGGTTCCAACGACAAATTGATACCTATTTGCTAATGGATGTCATGAAACTTAACTATTTCACAGCTTTGAAAGAGAAGCCGTGACTAATGAGAACACTTCAGACAGTCAAAATGTCGAAAATTACATTCCAAAGATAATGACTGTGAGTTATTACCCGACTACGGCGAGACCCAAAAGGAGGGTAATGTTTTTACCCTGTATGTTAGTACCTATGTATTTTTTTTAACCGACTTCCAAAAAGGAGGTGGATCTATGTTTAATAATATTATTCCTGTCTTAATAATATATTATGTTTACTTTCGTAAAATTATTATAGTAGTTTTATAATAATATTTAGGACGTTAAAAAGTGATGAAAGTGAATTGGTGCTGAAAGAAAACTTCCAACACCGTTAAAAACGTGGTAATAAATTGAGATTCAAGACAGCCAACATAACTTCTAGGGGGATTCTTATGTGGAGCGATCTCTAAGTGCTTTTAAGAAACACAATGTCAATCAATCTTCGACACACTTCCATAGTTAAAAGTCATCTCAGCGTGAGTTAAACGACAGCTTCTATTAAAAAGTTTCAAGTGTCAACCTGTCTTACTTTATAACTCGCTATAAAATTATTTTAATGTTGTTACAAACAGCCATTTCGTGAGTGTGACGTAGAGTCACTTAACGGCCGGACAAGAAAGTCGAGATAGGCTTCGGGCATAAAGAAAAAATACGAGTTCAATTTACCCTTAGACTTTTTTTAAAGAATTCGTTGTAATGGATCGTCCTAAAGCGTTTTACTGGATGGGAGTATCAATGGTGGTAAAGTGCGCACTTCCGAGGCTAAACGGTCAATACCTGAAGTTAAGCGTAAATATAAAAGTGCCTGCTTGTAACACTTAAGAATTTTATGATCTTCAGTACAAGATCCATGGCCATTTGTCGGGATGATGGTATTAATCTAGAACGCGTTTGAACGTTTTTTATGCGGTACCTAAGTATTAAGATTTTTTCTTGGACCAAAGAAACAAATTCTGAGAAAATCTACACGTGTTTCACAATACAATGTGCTTGAATTGAGGAACCTTCTCTTGTTTTGAAATCGCCTAAATAGGATGTTACGTAGCCTTGGGCTGCCTGTTCGTTCACGTGTGTAAGCATGTCGTTCGGCTTTCAAACGCCACGTCTCCGTCTATCGCTTCATTTTACTTGCTTTGATGGACCTTTTGTGTGCTAGTGAAGCGATGGATACGTCTTAGGAATGTTTATCAAACGGCTCATGGTATGTCAGATAATGCTAAAGATTCCATCAAGTTTATATGTCTTTATGTTATCCGTGTGACAAGAAATGTTTGTTTTTCTCTTCCTTTTTTGGTTAGTGGAATAATTTAAAATGTGAATTTTTAAATTGACCGCAAGTGAATATGCGTTGTAGTGGTTTTACGACACAGCAGTAAATTTTAAGTTTAACGTGGACGAAACGGTATAAAAACCGTACCGTGGAATATAAAAGATTTTTTATGATGATAAGTCGTGAGATGTTGAAGTTGTTTCCTTTTTCATTAAATACAAAATATTTCGTGGTTTCATAATACATTTTAGGGGAAAAATTCGACGAATTCGTTCGACTTTAACACAAAAACATTTTTGTTAGGAATTAATGAAGAATTTATTTTGTAGAAAACATCTCCGGATTTTCCTATTACCAAATTCTCAGGAGCTGAACATTTAAAATTGTTTTTGGTAAATAACAGCAGTTACCTTTTCATGTTACTGAATACCGTCATAGATGAGCTATGAGTAGGTATACCTCCGTTTCTGAAAGCCTGATCACAGATAATAGAACACTACGTAGGTACAGATGTCTCATCTCTTACAAAGTATAGAAAGACCGCCGTAAAGCGCAGGCCACACGCCGGCTGGCGGGCGGGCGGGCGGTCCGGGCGAGGCATTTCACACGCTGACGATAAGTTCGCGGTGTGAAGCGAAGTATGAAGAGAGGTGAAACGATGCCTCGCCCGGAAGCCAGCCGGTGGCGTGGCCTGCGCTTAACTCGGGCTATTCTCGGGGTACATTTATTTTTCGTGCTTAGAAGATTAAAAAAAAAAAACATGTTCTGTTATTTACACAATTTCCAATAACAAATCGATGCAATATAACGCCATCTATTGAGACTTGACTATTGTCCTGATGAGGCCCCGCTGCTAAATCTCATGTCAGCTGTGGTTATTGGTTTACTGAATTATCATTGGCCAATCATATCACTTGATATGAGATGTGACAAAAGATTAAGAGGGCTATTAATTTTTTTTCACCTGTCTCCTCGCTCGCACAGAACCATATTTTTAAGAATGTTAAATAATTAACATTATTTTGTAGTTCGCTATCAGATTTCATTTTCCAAAAATGCATCTTTTCATTCAACATTCTCAAAAATGGTTCCGTGCGAGCGAGAGAGATGGCAAAATTCCGAGAGCACTCTTAATTAAGTAGAAGTAATGGAGTATGTGTGACGCGACTACAATGTACTTACCGTCCTATTCTGCAAATTCTTGACCCTGCACAGGAGTCGAACTGGGTGACCAACCAGGCCAGTTATGTTCCTCGGCGTGCCTGGGTCGAAGTACGGAGCGTCAGGAGACCCCTGCCACTCTTGAAGAAATTCAGCTCTGAAGTGGCGTGAAGAGATGTCCATAGTTGTGAGGTCTTGAGGCGATTCGGTGCCGGAGTCAGCTGGTGAAGAAACAGTGAAGATTTAAAATTGTGTTACATTCTTTCATGTTTCCTATCGTGTAGGTATCTATAACGTGTATTTGTATCTGTACCTACCGTGTGGATTGTTTGCCGCAAATCTTATACCAATATAATATAGGTACCTACCTACATACAATTATTATGAAGGTAAATAATTATGTTTCCTGACATTTTTACTCTAGGTACTTTTTAGGGTTCCGTACCAAAATGGTAAAAAAGGAACCCTTATGGTGCGACTTCGTCTGTCTGTCTGTCTGTCTGTCACACCTGCTTATTTCAGCAACTACTTATGCTATCAACTTGAAATTTGGAAAAGTTATAAAGAATGCTTGTTAAACTTTATTGCAAATGAAAAAAGTGCAAAAAAAAATATTTTCATTGCAAAAGGGGCCGGAGTGGGGGTCCGAAATTTTAAAGTGGGGGTACTAGGTTAAGTGACATATCATATGAAAGGGTTTGATCTGCACATTTCAAAATATATTTTTATTTTATTTTATGTCTTACAGTTTTCGACATATGAGGAAAAATGTCCAAAAAAATACCATTCCCCCCCCTTATCTCCGAAATTTGCGGGGCAAAAAATCTGAAATAATGAGAGTTGATAGGAATTGACCCAAATATGGCACCAAAAATAAAACGATGTTCCTAACTAGTACAGTTTTATCAAAATCATCAAAATTCCTTCACAAACAAACTTAGTTAATATGCGGACCGGATTTTTTCACTTTATACGTCCAAAAATGACACGGAACCGTCGGTGCGCGAGTACGACTCGCACTTGGCCGGTTTTCTTTATATACTACGATGGTGGCAACTCAATTTCTATCATCATGGCTTTCATTTTGATAGTTCAACAACATCCATTGGGCGTTGAGCTTTAACTAGCTCAACGCTGGAGCACGGATTATGAAACATACGGCGTAATGCATGTCAAAATCAATGTCATGGTGATCATTTCTGAAAGCCACATATAAAGCCATATATAAAAAATAAGTTTACGTAATTATTACCTACTAACTTTTGCCTGTGACTCCGTCCGTGTGGACATTAGTATCCCGTGAGTATTTCAAAAATAATTATTCTTTGTCTACATCATATAAAATGGAACCTTCTCAGTGTAAAATTTCAGGTTTCCAGCTCCAAGGGTTTGGGCTGGGTGTTACTGAATCAATCAGTGAGTGAATCGTGATCAAGGTCAATGCAACTTGATCGACACGTCGAGGCTAGTCAAAATACTGTTATTTTGAATATGTTCTGTGCGCGTAAAGTCTCGTTCTAGTTGAAAAACATGTGTACAATTCGCGAAAGTTTAAAAACTACAATCAGTGAGTGAGTCAGGACTTTTCTTTTTTACCCGACTACGGCTAAGCCAAAAGGAAGGGTTATGATTTTATTATGTACTAGCTTTTGCCCGCGACTTTGCTCGCGCTTGATTCCACCCTCTTGGGGGTGGAATTTACAAAAAAATATTTCTTAGTGGATGCCTACATCATATCAGGAACATTTTCTCTAAATTTCAAGTTTTTATAACCGTTGGTCCATCAGTCAGTCAGGACAAAGCCTTTATCAATCTATTATACTCGTATAATAGATATCAATCTATAATACTCGTATAATAGATTGATAATGATCTAAGACATCTGAGTCTAAGACGGTAAAAAATATTCAATAAATATTTGCACAGATGCAAAAATTTCCCTAAGTATGAAAGTTTTTACTGCCTAAAGCACGAGCGGCTTTTCCGCCGTAGCGCCATTTGAATCTCGAAGTTTAAGTGTCCATTCGCGATCACAAGTGCTGCAAGGCTCTCATAACGTCGGGAAACGTATTAAAGTTAAATCAACCGTGAAATAATCTATAAACATCGTTTCATTTCAGCTAATATTTATTGAAAACAGTTAATGTTTTAGTACTTATATTGACACAACACTCTGAATAATTAATAATATTTCCATTAGCTATTTAAATGTACTGATCTAACCCTTGTTGTTCTAGTGGTCGAAATGGTGACAACTGACCGTGAGGTCTGGGTTTTCTATTAGAAAATTTTCAGTAGTGGCCCGGAGTCTAGATTTGTTTAAACATAATTGACGAAGTGTGGGTGTACTGTTTTACCTCTGCCAAATACTTCGGGAATACGGGCGAAGTGTTAAAAACAAAATGTTACGTTCGTATCAGCACAAAGGAATAGTTTAAGCCATGATACAAAATATTAGCCAGTCAGTAACGTTACAGTCGACGCTTCCAAGTAGCGTCAGACATAAAGTCAGCATCAAATAGATTAGGACGAACTGACTGTTTGAAATGTAATTACCCAAACAACAACAAAAAATTAAACTTTATCTCAATGAGATAAAATTCATGTCAGAATGATAGCTGTTATGTATTGTGTTCATTCTGAAACACCTTTTGTCATTGAGATAAGTTTTCACTCGTGGAGGCTATTTTAATGCACGAAATCCCTTTCAACAAACAGCTTATTTTTGCTCAGATTTCTAAACTCTCACCGGCGTTACCCACCTAAGTGGCTTAGCAATGTTTGCAGATTGTTTTCAGCTAAATTTAGCAGCAAGTTAAACCCGGGGAAGCAATTTAACTGACTATATTTCACTGTAGGAACGATTAAAATAGCAATTCGCGCTGAGTTTCGGTTTATGAAGTAGGTTTAAAATTAAGTGAGGTCGTGTTGTTTGTGCTTGTTACGTATATTATAGAATAATATTATGGATAAATGATTATGGGAATATTATCTTCTTATTATGAACTAGCTTTTTTCTGCGGCCTTGTCCGCATGGAGGTCGGAAATTATCCCACGGAAACGTCGCGTACTACCGGGATAAAAAGTAACCTATATCATTCACTGGTTCATGAACTACTTATTTATGTCTGTGCAAAAAATCATGGCGATCAGCTGCTGCGTTGCTGAGTAAAAGAAGGACAAACCAACACACTTTCATATTTAGGGGTAGGCATTTAAAACAACGATTTTATCAATATCCTTTTGTTTATTTTTTATATCAAGGGAAGGGAAGATGATATACTCGCGCCTCATCCTCAAAATTAGTAACGTCCATAGTTAAACTTGTAGTGACACATTTCATGGTTCCACTGCAGCAAAATAGACTGTCGCGACCGTCGATTTGTTGAACACTAGACGAACGAGGTAAGTAGGTACCTAGTCAATTTTATAATAATATTTTATCCTACACGAGCATTGTTATTTTTATTCAGACCTAAAGTACCAAGGAAACTCAAGATTTGCCTTGCAAAAATATGGCACTGAAGTGGATTTTATTAACGACCTCGAGAAACCTCCATTTTCTATAGCATTACATCGTAACCTCATGAATTTATGTATCCTTTTTATTATGTAAAATTTTATTTATAGGATCATTAAATTCAGCGTGTGAAGTTTATAAGTACCTACAATTTCGCTAATAAGGTGAATAAACAGTTTTAAGTAATTAAAGGCTAATTTATTATTATTGTATTTTATATATTTTGGTAATGGAATTCACACATTATAATTTTGAAAGTAAGAGTAATATTCCGATTTTAATGACGAATAAGTAAACATGAGTACGGTACCTAAACATTAGTTGTAGTAAATAAGTATGGAATATTTTTTCTAAATATTTGTGATATGAGAAAATGTTTATAAAGTGTAGCTGGTACTTACACCAACTTTATTTCGAGTTGTATTATTTGATATGAAATTACATAAATGTTCTAGGACACTAATTAGGTTGTCTTAACTTTTAATTTTGATGATAATATTAAGTTCTTTTATTTTCTCTCGCTCACTGAGTTTCGGGTTGGTTCTGACTTTCAGATAGTAGGTAACTAACTTTTATTCGTTTACCGCGTGTCACAATTATTTTTACCAGTAGTCGCCCAGTGAAATTCGACCGTAATTTAATGTATTCTGTAACACATATTATAAATAAAAATACTTTATGCACTCATTCTCCATATTAACTTTAACTATGCCTTAATTATCTCACATTTCTCCACGCGTGCAATATTATAATAATGCAATATTATGTAATAATTATGCTTAAATAGAAATCTAGCGGACCCGACAGAGTTGTCTTGACCGAACGTTGGCTGCATCTATTAGCGGGTTCAGCAATATTTCCTAGAACCCGATCGCAACATCACTTACTGGATCCAATGGTAAATCTAAACTATCCAGGGATCCATTCAGACTCACAATAAAAATCATTAAAATTGGTCAAGCCGCGTTCAGTGATATAAGTGATATTATGTTCTAATCAAATATAAAGATTTGAAAATTCTTTTGTATTCGAAGATTAAGAGAATATTTAAAGATAGTAAAAAGTCAGATAAGAAAATAATAATTATGGCTATATAACAACTCGGTTATTTAAAATGTGTTACAATACAAACAGTGACACGAAGAAGAGTGACTCGAAGGAGATGGCGGTACGACTTTGATGTCTTCCTTTAGAAATTATCAAGAAATAGCGCAGAATCGTGAAAGATTGATGGAAAAATGGAGGGAGGTCTTCAACCAGCTAAGTGATACGATACGGGCTGGCTATTATAACCTTTATTTTATTACTACCCTTTCTCGCGGCTTCGCTGTTGTGGTTTTAAAATGAAATAACGCATTTTTATTCCACAGGAACCGTGCATTTTTCCCGGATAAAAAGCACACAGCCAATCAACAAACACACGTCTGCATTAATAATTATAATAAATTAGTAAGGAATAATTTTTACTAAATATTTGAAAAAAATAGTTTTATGTAAATCAGTTTAGAGTGCAGATTAATTTGTTAATCTGCAGATTATCTGGCTGAGTCCGTTAAAGGGCAAAAAAGTTATTTCAGTTCTTGTATTGACTAGTTAATCTGCAAATTTCCTAAGTATCTTCAATCTAATGACCAAAAATTTGTTTAATTAGGTAAGTGAATAGGCTCTTTGCTTAATATGCTTGACTAATTTTATAGGCCGTTAATATGCAGAAAAACTAGGTCAAATTCAGATATTTGCTACTTTATGTAAAATTTCGCTCTTTAACGGATCGTAATCGGACAGTAATTTAGAGATTACCTAGTTAATGCATTTTCCTAATTTTAACGGTAACATGCACTTGCGCAATATAATAATATAATACCGCTAATAACACAAACAATATAATAGGCTCCTTTCATCGAGTTTTCGGTTAGTTTGCCAAATAAAACAGGCTCAGCGTGTTAGACCCGTGTCCTTACATAAGCCTATCAAAAGACCGAGTTCCTCCTTACAGAGGATTAAAATTTGTGAGGAGAGATACATAAACATGATCTATACCTCCGATAAATTGTACCTCCGCTTCCATTTATGATAATGTTATCAACCATAGCTATAATTTGTTTTATCAGTATTAACGGAGTGGTGGAACTTTAAATTAGTTTCATGGGGGTGAAAGCCACCCCTGTTGTCATATTCCCTGCAGTCACCACTGTTATACTTGGCATTCATAGTTGGAACCAGTTAGCAAATTTAATTCGGAAGTTCGTGTCCAATTTAAATAGTTTATTTTATTCGTCTGTTTTTATTGCGTATACTTTATTTTTACGGTTTGATAAATTATTTTTGGAATTATGCATAAAACAGTACCGTGACTGATTGACAGACAACACACAGCCTACACTGGTGGACCTAGAGATTCGAAATTCGAAGGAAATATTCCTTGAGTACCCTAGAGATGCGGTAAGAAAAATCATCCCTGAAGGGGGTGAAAAGGGGTAGTAAAGTTTGTACACTGAAAAAAATATTCAATAGTTTGGCTATTTGAGAATAAGCAAAGTTTGTTGAGGAATGACCAAAGTTTGATAAGACTTAACTTAAAGTTTTGGTTACACATTGCTTAAAGTTATGTGGTCACTTTTTATGTTAGAAGTTGACAAAATCGTGTTATAGGTTGACAAAAGTTTGTTTAGTATTTTTTTCAGTCTAAGAAGGAAATAACGAAATTGTGTTGTTTTCCGACTTTTGTTGGACGAAATTGCAGCACAGTTATAAAACCAGAACAACAATCCTATGATGAAGACATACATCACTAAGCTTATTTCGTTAACATTAGTTCATTCAGTAACATTAACAAATTAAAGACCCACAATGACAATACCAAAACCACACAAATACGACCTCAGAACTCCAACCATACATCCCTTCAGAACTGCGAGTACATCCCTATAACATTCACTTTCCATTCAGAGCCAGCCAACTAAAAGAGAATAAATACAACGAGGCTCACAAAAGAGGCGCTCTATGATTTACGACCAGATATCATTCAGCCTTGTATTAGTGGTTATTTGGCAACGACATCGGTCTTTATTGCTCACTGTTAATAGCTAATAATCCATGTTTTTTTTTATTATCCGTATCTGCTTTAGAGATGGGATCTGACCTGAATGCGATAGTTTTATTTGGATATCGGGCTATTTTTAAGAATTTGGTTCGTGTAATGTAAAATATTTTAGAGCGCGAATAAAGGTTTTATTGCAATCTTGCATTTGGTTTTAACCCGTAAATGTTCTTGTTCACTGCAGATTAAGATAACATTTGATTTGTATAACTTTAGGTCATGTGTGTAATTTCTCTTTTAATATTGGGGGTTTGGCAAAGAGCTTAAAACCAATACTTTCAAACTACAAAATATCGTCTTTATTATGTACTTCTGATTCTATACCTTCATATCTAAAGGAAGACTAGTCAGGGTTTAATCCCCACAAATATTTTACTGAATATGCAATGACTGGAAATAATCTGTACCTAATCAATATTAACGTTCAGACTTCCATCAAAGAAAACAAAATGGACGGCGTCAAATTTTACACAAACACATTTCCTAAGCCATTCCTCGTAAAATGTTGTATGTATCGCTCATTCCGTTTCCCTTACGTAATTCCAGTTTTATGTTCCATCAATACGATGTGCCTTGGCACGTTCTATCCAATGTTTCAATTCGTAGAGTATAGGAAATAGATAGGAACTACATTCAGTAGGTACTTTGAGGGTGATCGATCACAGCTGATTGCTTGCAGTGACCCAATACTTTCAGTTCTAAGCTGATAATAATGTATTTTTTTGCGAATTTAAAACATGTTAAAGCCACGTTATGCTTATCTTAATGTTATTGCGGGGTTCAAGCCCCGCCTGTGTCAATTGTTTTTGAAATGTCTCTGTCGATCGATAATAATGTGTTTATATTTTTTGATAAAACTCGTTTTTCATGTGAGATTTCGAAAAAAGTCAAGCAGTTAAAGTTATACATTACTTTATTAAGCTTTTTGCTATGTTAGGAGTGCTATGTCATGACAAGTATGGTTTTATATGGAATGGGTAGTTCACGGCCACTAGCCAGTCCGCACCTTAGCCATTAGTAAGAGTAATTAATTGTCACCAAATTAATGTTGGTTTAATAGTATCGTCCGAATATTTAAACGTCGGTTAGATGCCAACAAAGTTAAATAAATATGTTGCTGTTGTGATTGTTTGAATAAATTAACTTATTCAATCAAATCGGGTGACATGTGACTAAAATACAATTCCTATAAGCTAGAATGCTGGCAATGCACTTGCCATTTTTGTCCAAATAAACGCGTTATTTGGCTAATACAAAATATACCCTTTTTTAGGGTTCCGTACCAAAATGGTAAAAAAGGAACCCTTATGGTGCGACTTCGTCTGTCTGTCTGTCTGTCACACCTGCTTATTTCAACAACTACTAATGCTATCGACTTGAAATTTAGAACAGTTATAAAGAATGCTTGTTCAACTTTATTGCAAATGAAAAAAGTCAAAAAATATTTTTATTTTCATTGCAAAAGGGGCCGGAGTGGGGGTCCGAAATTTTAAAGTGGGGCGGGCTATAGTGGTCAATTGGCATATCATATGAAAGGGCTTGATCATTTCAAAATATATTTTTATTTTATTTTATGTCTCACAGTTTTCGACATATAATATGATGAAAAATGTCTGAAAAAATATCTTTCCCCCCCCTTATCTCCGAAGTTCGCGGAGCGAAAAATCTGAAATAATTAGAGCTGATAGGAATTGATGCAAATATTGCACGAAAAATAAGACGATGTTCCTAACTAGTACAGTTTTTTCAAAATCATCAAAATTCCTTCACAAACAAACTTAGTTATGCGGTCCGGTTTTTTTCACTTTATACGTCTAAAAATGATACGGAATAACGGAACCCTCGGTGCGCGAGTACGACTCGCAATTGGCCGGTTTTTTTGTAGTAAGGGTTATTTGGCCAAAAAAACGCGAAATGTCATCTTAAGACTTTGCGGCAACCAATCCATCAAAAAAGAAGTGGTTGGAACATCCGTACGTCCGATCCCTATAACAGATTGGGCGGCTTATGTTTAAAAAGGCAAAGGGTTTCGGAAAACCGCAAATAAGGCACGTCAGTGGTAAACGAGGCGAGATAGCGGTCAAACGCGTCTATCATAAAAAAAGCATAAATAAAAACGATGGGATTAGCATCAGGTGTGAGGCAGGCGTAATCCTCATGATTAACATAATCTCAACGTGAGGTTCTCGGCACGAAATGGGGCTCCTCTCTCTTCCCATGCCTGTTGTTAGGGATGAGCAGGGGATTATCACATGAGTATGGGATGCAGTATCCTCCTGTGTATAGTAAATATTAATCTACTATCACATATCAAAGCAAAGCGCATTTGTTTGATGTGTTAGGCATTAGGTCTGTTATTAAAATAAGTCGTATTAATTTTGATAGCCCAAATATCCATTTACGCGTTTTTTTTTGCACGAATGTGAACAAAGCGTCCGAACAAACAGTGAAGTTTATTAGGTCGCGGCCGCACCGGTTTGTGCGACGCAACGGGACGGCGATTTCCTGAACAAATTAATTTCGCTTGTCGTTTCTGCAGTGCGGCCACCGACATATGTTTATATGAAGTTGTTTTCACGAACTCGCCGCCGCCGTCGCGCGTACCGGTGCGGCCGCGGCCTTAGAGCGCTTTGTTCTCAATCGCGCAAAAAGAACATCGTCTGTTGTTTCTTGCATTTGCCCCAGTATAAACAGAAATAATTTTTATGCTGTCTTTATTTGTGACAGCTCTATTAAAATTCTGCGTTGTTACTAACAATCTAAGCAGCCATTTATTATACTGACAAGTTAAGACGAAGCACGAACATACAAAAAATACGGTGTAAGGCGTGATTTATAATTCGGTCAAGTTAGAACTTCATTATTTACGTTTTGTATCTGGTTCAATAAAAGGTAAAGTTTTGAAGGTAAAGTGATATTAAGATTAGCTAAATTAGTCCATATAATATCATAAAAGTGCCTCTGTCTGTGTCTGTATTTTTTGTAACTGATGGGATTACAAGAATGTCTTTGACAATCGTTACGGGAAGTCAGGAGCCCAAAAGCCTGACAACTTGTCTAACATTCGAATACCGGTATTCCTCAATAATTGGGTTGTGGAGGTCAGATGGCAGTCGCTCCATGTAAAATATCGATATTCAGCCGCAACCAGTTAGACTGGACGCCGACCCCAATCATGTTTGGGAAAAGGCTAGGCGGATGATGATGATGATGATGGGATTACAAGAATAGTAGAAATATGTAACTCCACTGAATAATGATAGCGTTTCAGAATCAGAATAGGAGAACCTATTAGAAAAATTGTTAGGCGGATTTTGCAACTGTCTGATAAATCGCGTTAGGCTTGCTCTCTATCATAGTGAGACCTAATACCAGCTATAAATCTGTACCTATACCTCCAGTGACGTAAATAACTCATGCTCGAGTCGACAGTTTTAGGAACTAAGGCGAAAACCTTTTACGGATTGATTCTGTTTTTGGAGTTTCAACATCGTGGTGAATAAGTTTTAGGAGATTTGTAAATTTGACGTTCGAAAAGTGAAAAATATGTGACTTCCACCAACCCGCACTGGGACCACGTGGTGGACTACGGCCCACTTCGTCTCACAGAAAGGAGGCTTTTATCCCAGCAGTGGGAACATTAATGCTGATTATGTATATAGTGTCGTAGCGTTATGTTAAATAACCTATAGGTACTATTCCCACTATTCTCATGAATCTGGCTATCATATACAAAAATATTTTTTTGAATCTGACTGGTAGTTCCAGAGTTTAGCGCGTTTAAACAAACAAACAAACTCTTCAGTTTAAATAGCTTCACATATTACTTGCCGTTCCGTTGTAAGTAAAACCACCCTTGGCCACTACTACCTACCTATTAACGAAATGCAGTTTGCTACAGTCAGTTCAAGAAAGTCATTATCTCTAAAAGTTAGTTAAGTCAGGTCCAATGAATGTTCTACTGCTATTCTCTCAATAAAGTTAAGGCTTTGAAGCATTGATGAGAGGAAAAACTATTAAATTGAAGTGAACATGGTTTGTGTAAGAAGAACTTAGGTATAGGTAATAGTTATTATCCTACTAATATTATAAACGTGAAAGTTTGTGAGGATGTAAAGATGTATGGATGTAAAGATATATGGATGTTTGTTACTCTTTCACGCAAAAACTACTGAACGGATTTTGATGAAACTGTACAGTAATATAGCTTATACATCAGAATAATATATAGGCTACTTTTTATCCCAAAAACGCCGGCGAAACCGCGGGCGGAAGCTAGTAATATTATAAATGTGAAAGTTTGTGAGGATGTATGGATGGATGTTTGTTACTCTTTCACGCAAAAAGTACTGAACAGATTTTAATGAAACTTTACAGTAATATAGCTTATACATCAGAAGAACACATAGGCTACTTTTTATCCCAAAAATGCGGGCGAAGCCACGGGAAAAAGCTAGTTATGTTATGATCATAACATCACGCGTGTGTTTCTCATTAGGCAGGGGAAAGAGAGGAACTTTTATGTCAAAAATAATACAATCATAATAATATTTTAATTAGTGTTAAGTAAGTATTTTGTGCAAAGACACAAAGAGGAAGCATAAATCCTGAATAGAGTAACTACTTAACTAAATTAGGTGATAAGTTTTTACAAGTGGGTAGATACCTACTAGATAGTAATTTCTGTTGTTCAGATATTAATTATCGCTACATTGAAATTCAATATTTTGCTGTTTAATTATAGATAAACATTAAGCTGATAATGTTTTGTTGAGAAAACAGCTATAATATTATGTAGTACCCACTCCTTATAGATATTGTAACCTAGGAAACTGACTTGAACAGTAGTCAATTGTTGTTGTTATTGATAACAGACGTGCGGGTGCTGATCCTGAGGTCCAGAGACCTATTCTTAGAGCGCTATCACACTAGCGATTTGTGAACGTATTTCGAGCGAGGAGATTAGTTAACGCACCTGTCGCGCGTGTCTCTCGAAGATAGGACTGCACTTATGGCCGCGATCGTACATAAAAATACAAAACCACCTTTTTGAAGTCAGTTGAAAACAATCCATCTGTTCGTTATATTTCAAGTCACGCAAGCACACACCATCAGCAAAACGACAGCCTTTAAAAAGCAATATTTCTTAAACAATACGTATAATTTATAATATAACACGGTACACAACACAGAGGTACTTACCGATGAGGAAAAGGAAGCCATGTAGAAGAGATAGCCATAAAGCGGATTTCACTCCGCTCGCTGTGTGCCCCATTACGACCACCTCGCCGAGCGAGATCGCTGAAATAAACGCGAACAGTTAGCAATCATATATATAAATATATATCTGCATTTGTGTCTCAATAATATTGTGGATAGAGTATTTTAATGTGCCTTTTTATTTATTTTATGTTTTTTATGTAAATAATTAAAAAAAAAATACTATACTATTTTGCAGTTTTTCATTTATATTTTTAGAGACAGCAATAGTTAGCAATGAGGGTTAAAAATCACTAAATAGTATGAAACAAAGTCGCTTCCCTATCTGTCTGTCCCTATGTATGCTTAGATCTTTAAAACTACGCAACCGATTTTGATGCATTTTTTTAATAGATAGAGTGAATCAAGAGGAAGGTTTATAGCACCCGTGCGAAGCCGGGGCGGGTCGCTAGTTATTAATAATTCGAACAATTAATTTAAAAATTATCTTACAACCATTTTAAAAATAAAAGCACAATAATATGACATGAAAATTAACAGAGTAAAATGATTGTGAGGTGAAGAAACAAAATGAACGTCACAGTGAAAAAGGCTTATTAATTAATACATTTAATTGTTAGGAAAATATTATAATTTATAATCTTACTTGCAAATGGATTCATCTCTATTATTATATTTATATTTATTTATTTATCAATCTTATTTAAATAATTACAGGGCTTATTTTCCATACATAATGCGACAGTGCAGTTATTTTAATAATCTCAGTAACTCAACATAATAAATTTTCGAGATTATTAAAATTTCGGAACTAATTACAAACAAAACTATAGTTCTCACATTACTGCCTATAGCTTTAAAGGCATTCAATATAACAAATCTCAAAACGAACATCACCTTAAATGTGAACCGATTCGTCAAATCCATTCCGTCATATTAAAATAAAACGGGTGCAAAAGATCGACATTAAGTAGATTCCCAATTTCCGAAATTAAGACTTATTCGTAATTCGATTTGTTTGCTCCAATGACAGACCTTTTGGTCGTATTGTGTAACGTACACGAGTATTTCCAATATCCTTTTGATCGTAGACTATTTTATTGTCCTATTTTAGAATCACATTAAATTAATCAATTGTCTTGATACGAATTGTTTGTTAAAATAGGAGCCATCTTACCGCAAACATTCTTTCGTGAGCACGTCATTTGTTTGGTGGAAGTTTCAACGAGCAACGACCTTTCGAATCACTGTTATTTCTTCACAAACGAATGATTAGCTCGCAGTGGAATTTTCAGTGAACGTTCGCGAACAAATGCTCGTATTGGGAACCACGTTTATTCAGTTACGGCTAGTATGGCACACAAGAAGTTATGAATTAGCTTTACGTAATTCAAATAAGATAAACTTACAACATAATGCATGTATTTCCTTAAAGGGCTAGGCAGAGGTGCAGTTATATTTATATACTAAGTAGGAAAACAAGCCGATGGATAGGTTATAGAAACCGGCCACTAGATAATCCTCAGTCTATCTACAACATCGTCTGGTCAAAAGTATTTGAAAACTTTCTACATTCACGTCCTTATGACAGTAGATTGTGGCGCGTGAGGGTGTGTGTGTGTGATACAAACACATTTCTTTATGTTGGCTATAAACAATATAGCCGTGTAATGTTTTAGTAACACGATCCAACGAAACGTGGCCGCACACCCGTCGACCATGAATAAATAAAATATTAGAATACCTTTTGCTAAATAAGTAGATATCATTATTTGCAAACTAAGCTTTGTATTTTGTTATTTATGTAGATAGAGTTACTTCTAAATGTTTTATGAAATTAAGACGTAAGTATTATGGTAAAATAAGCGCAGAATTAGCCAAGATGTAAAAAATAATTAAAATAAAACCCGACTAGGAAAAAATCAAACTGAAAAGAATGAAACATGAAAATAATCCTTTTCGCTAGCCTGAAATTCTTCTCTAAATTTAAATAATGTAGTGTTGCAAAAAAGTTAATAAATAAATCAACGTATTCAACAAAATGTATGGAGCAGTTCATTTGTTTTACGCGATTTCAGTGTTGGTCTAATAGTAAAAGTTGTTCATAATGATGAGTACAATGACCTATTTATGTATTTCGACTGACTAAAATTACACCCTGTTTAAAGAGCTAATAATGAGCTTATTTTGAAAAACTACCTCACCTATATTATCGTCTCGCGAGCACCTGAACAATGTTTGCGTATGTCGATGAACACAAAGTGTAAGTTTGCCTGTATTTACGAACAATCTGTGTTATTGTTCCGTAGTTATTGTCTATTCAATGTACTTTACCATTGAGTTTGTAACAGACGGAATTGAAACGCCGAGTTTGATAATTCTCTTTTGAAATGTATGCTGAAGTGTAGCATTGTGTGAAATGTAATTAGGTCTTCATTTTTTTTAAGTTTTGTAAGCCTGGTAAGGATATTTAGAAGCTATAAGTAGGTACCATTATTTCAAATAGTGTATAGGTATAACTAGCGGCAGCAGTTATGAGCACAAACGTCACCTGCATATTAGCTGATTTTTTGGTCTCTTTGGCGGATTGAAGAAAACGGGGGCACCAAGGCTGCACGCGATTGGTTCATCCGTCGATGCTTCGATGCTCGTCGTCTAATTAGACGATTCTCCATTACGTATCGTCAACTGTCTATTGGGCGAAAAAGGACATGCGCGATGTGTGTCATACTCACGCCGCGACCTATACTTATATACATTATAGTGAATGATATTAATTACATTTCTCCACCTGATTAACTTATGTACAGTCGTACAGATATGTCATTAATTGGGCACCCCCACGCATACCAAAACCCTAGAAAAGGGAATAGGTAGCTGTCTGTACCTACTTGCCTATTACATCACACATGGCACAATATGAGTGGCCTACTTAGATTAGGCTTAGCTAGGCGCCAAAAAATATAGATGTATAACAATATACATGTATTTTAATAATACATCACGTATACAATTTCTCCAACACAAATATTACACACTAAGCACTATCATCTAAGTTTGTTTTGTAGTATATACTACAACATTAACTCCGATGGAGACCGCACTACAAACTCAAATAAATAATTATTTACTCCCATAATTGTATTTAGTGTAGATGTACGTAGAAGTCTTAGATACATATTTACGATTGCCTAAGCCTGTCTAGGGATTGCCTGTTTATTATTCGCGGCGAGAGTTACCTATACCTAGGGTTGCCAACTTTTATTAGAAGAAATAGAGTATATCCGATTTCAAAGGAGGTAAATAAAGAGTACGGACTTCCGAAAACGAGTATCATTTATTTTATATGTTTAAAAGGGTATTTTTTTGTGCTTTTTCCAGCACAATAAAATTTTTTCATGGTTTTCAAAATAATTGTATGACTCCAAACATTCTAACTCTAAATTTATAAAGATCAAAAGCTCATTTTTAATCAATTTCAATGAAGCTCTGTTTCTCTCTTTCTGCCATTTCTCATCCATAACCGAAAAGACTCTCTTAGTAAATGCTGTAGCAGCTCAGTAAAAGTTTTCCAAACAAAAAACAGAGTCACAAATGTCACAACACAGTGGAAAATCGAAATTTTTTCTTGCGCCAAAATTAACGTAACCTCAAAACACTTCTCAAAACTTGTGACATAACATTGACATAATAACATTAGTGGCTGCGTTCAAAAACATCCGAATGTGGCTTGGGGAATATAGGTTTGCATAATATTACATGACTGAATGACTGGCACTAGTAGGTAGGTATAGTAAACTTTGTGTAAAAAAAGAGTATTTTAGCGTACTCTATTAGTGTTATAGATTATAGAGTACGCCTACATGATATAGAGTACAATACTCTATTTTAGAGTACGGTTGGCAACCCTACCTATACCACATATAATTACGTGCGAAAATTTCGTAAGTGCGATTCAGGATTGAACAAATGTTTAGGTCTCAGCGTACCTTTTGTTGATTGTACTACGTAGTTCAATTGGGTTTCGCCAGATATCGTTAATATCAAAATTGTAAACTCTGTGTTACCGTAGAGTAATTATTAGAAAATGGTCAAAGAGTTATTAGATGTGGTTAAAGGGTTATTGGATGTGGTAATCTCTACATGTGTGGTTTATTTGGCTGGCTTAAACAGGGTGGTAGTTTGAGATGAGGCAGTAAAGTTGCTTTATTGTACCTTAATAAATTGTTGTACTTAACTACAGGAAAATGTTCTAATAGTGACCATAGTTAACTTTAAAATAATTTCTATCTGTATTTACGGATTTTTCAAACATGGTACAGTCAGCAAGAAAAACGGCAATTTTCACGTTCTATTTTTATCATTTTGCGTAATCGTCTAACTCAGCCTTACACAACCTTTTTTTTTCTTGGGCCAAGTACGTCTCAGTGCTACATCAGGTGGGCCGCAATGACCTAGAACTAGCCTCAGTAATAACTTGCTTTATAATCTATCTAAACATGAGCGCAAATAATTAATTACTTATCTTCAATTATTACAATTGGCAGACACAATTGATTTCGACTTGAATCAGATTGCTCAACAGGTGAACAAGTTGCGCGCCGTAGCAATAAATATAGGTAATAGTGTGTGTTAAATTGAATAGGAATTATTTTATTAAAAAATTAGGTACCTACCTACTATAGAGTATGGATAAGCTTCGGGCCGCACAGAGAAGTCTACCGGGTCGCATACGGTCCGCGAGCCGCAATTTGAGTATTATCATGCAAACTACATGCTGTCATGTCGGTTGATTGAAGCGCTCCCTAGACGGTCATGCTGCATGACATGTCTTAAGTACATAATCATGTTGCATGATCGATTAGGGAGTTTTTAATGCTATTTGTGGATACATGCGTGTGCTATAACTAATGTAGGTCGCTGCCTCAGTACGTAGTCTTAGTAAATTAATTAAGTACAAAGAAGATTAATTTGAGAAAGTCCTTAGATCCGGACTGTAGGTGAGAAGGGTGGCGACTTTATTTATCGGAAGGTTGCTGAGGTCCGCTACGTCGTCCAATTAATCACTTGAGATCGGTCTCAATTTGAGAGGGATGGCCGGAATAACTATAGAGAGGTCGTGATTTTGAATCACAGTCGTTGCATTATTTAAGTAGACCTGTTTATTAATGATACCAACGAAGTACAGAATAAGGTGTTAGATTAAACGAAGGACATATTGTATGAGTAGTATGCTGGACTAATCTTGAAATCACGAAATAGTGATATGGATATTTGTGTATGGAATTGATTTTTTTGTGATTTTAAGGTTGGTTTATGTTAATCGAACCAGTAAATAGGTACCCTCCTTCAATATGTCCTCGTTTAACCTAATTAACTGTATTGTGGCTTAAAATAAGATCATTTTTATACAACTAGCTTTTACCCGCAGCTTCGCTGCCCTGCAAAAGGTACCCTTTGTCCTTTTTTGTACCCCTGACAACGTATACCTATGCAAAATTTCATGATGATCGGTTTAGCGGTTTAGGTGTGAAAACGTAACAAAAAACAAAGAGATAAACAGAGTTACTTTCACATTTATAATATTAGTTAGGATTAACAAAGGTCCTATAATCCTTATTATTACAATTTTGTTTTAACATGTCTTTTTTTCCCGCCTCAGTGCCTGAACTGACCATCGTGACCACACATAGCGTACTGATAGCATAGTTTATGACGTAGAGACCTAACTTTTTTATCTCTGTCCTATACTATATTCAGCTGACCTTGAGACAAAAGCATAACAATGAATGTCAAACCCGACCTAAGTCAGAATCACGCCCTTCGCCGTAAATTGTTGATGTGAGTGGTTCATCTTGATTTGTTGGTATAATAACAATCTTAGCAGCCACTTTCATACGGACTAGTTAAGATAAACGGACATCAACAATTTACGGTGCTTTATATTATGGAAGTTTCCATTGTTTAAGTTTTGTCTCAAGGCTAGGTGGATACAGTGTAATTTGCATAGGAATAGTTTGTGTGACGGAGTACTGCTTTTTATGTGATTTTATACGACGCGAGTGAAGCTAAACTGCCACTAGTACATTTTAAAGCATTACCATTTGAAATATATTTTATATACCAGTTATGATATTAAAAAAAATATTTTAAGTACCGTACCAAAGTCCTATCCTACTAATATTATAAATGTGAAAGTTTGTGAGGATGGATGTATGTATGTCTGGATGTTTATTACTCTTTCACGCAAAAACTACTGAACGGATTTTGATGAAACTTTACAGTAATATAGCTTAGACATCAGAATAACATATAGGCTACTTTTTATCCCAAAAACACGGGCGAAGCCGCGGGCGGAAGCTAGTCCTACTAATATTATAAACGTGAAAGTTTGTGAGGATGTAAAGATATATGGATGTATGGATGTTTGTTACTCTTTCACGCAAAAATTACTAAACGGATTTTGATGAAACTTTACAGTAATATAGCTTATACATCAGAATAACACATAGGCTACTTTTAATCCCAAAAACGCGGGCAAAGCCGCGGGTGGAAGCTAGTAGGTAATAAACGAAACTTTACGAAGGTTAAAAAAATTAAAAATGTTTAGATACTTTTATTACTATTATTTCAAAGAGAGAGCAGTAGTGCCCTACTATTAGCGGCCCTGACTTATGAGTAGTGGGTTGTATTCGAACCCTGTCAGGCGCACACTTTGTGCAAATTGTTTTATCACCACTCATATTGCTCTATAAACGGTGAATGAAAACATTGTGAGGAAACCGGTATGTCCTAGAACCAAAAATTCGAAGACATTGCGACGTCCACCAATCCGCACTGAACCCGCGTAGTGGACTGCGGCCCACTTTCTCTCACAAAGAGAAGGCCAGCCGGCCTAGCATGACCACGATAGAAACGGGTTTTGCCAACAGAAGAATTGACAAAGTGACAGATTGTAGAAAAAAATCTACCGTTTCATGCATATTAAGAAGAGAAGAAATGTTTCTATTCTTCAGTAGACAAAATTCTGATAAACCAAGCACGGGTCACCGCATGCTCGGCAGAAAAGATAAGAATTTCGGTAAAAAGAACTTTGTCTATTCTTTGGTAGAATAGAGATAAAATCCTTTAGTGAAATTCCAACCCTATCTTCATTCCTATAGATGTCTGTAAAATAACTAAGAGAATATTATGTCGAGAGCAGAAAATCATTCACTCATCCTTTTCCCAAACTAGATTGGGGTCGGCTTGCAGTCTGAATAGATGCGGCTGAATATCAATATTTTACGTGGAGCGACTGCCATGTATCTCCACAATCCAATTATTCGGTAATACCTACTGGTATTCGAAAGTTAGACCAGTTGTCAGACTTACGGGCTTCTGACTACCTGTAATGACTGTCATATGCGCATGACAACCAAAACCGACTGTTTAACGTGCTCTCCGAAGCACGGAGGCGTCTCGATGTGGAAAGAATGATCACCTATCTATAGACTGACCGTGGCAAGCGCAGCTTAACCTCGCAGATCGATTGATCAGCGCAGCTACAGAGCCACAAGCCTCTTTCTCAATGTTATGCTGCTTATATCTGAATAGTAAACATTTACCAAAATTTTAGCAGTTCCTCAATCAAGACTTAACAAAGCAACAAACAAACTTTAGTCATTTATCATAAAGTACCTGAGCGACCGAGCTTCGCTCAGCGTGTTTCTAGTAATAATTATTGATTTTTGTTAAAACGGATTTCTTCAGGCATAAGCATAGCATAATCGGCCTATAATGTTCCCACTGTTGGGACACAGGCCTCCTCTATGAGAGGGAGTGGGCCGTAGTCCACCACGCGGGCCCAGTGCGGGTTGGTGGACGTCGCATGTCTTCGAATTTTTGGTTCTAGGACATGCCGGTTTCCTCACGATGTTTTCCTTCACCGTTAAAGCAAGTGATAATTAATTTCTAATACGCACATGACTTCGAAAAGTCAGCGGTGCGTGCCTCGGGATCGAACTTGAACCATTCGCTGTGGGAGGCACATGGTTAAACCACTAGGCTATCACTGATATATTTCTTCAGGGATGTTCCATAACTAGATAAACTTGGAAAGTAAAACAATAACTAAATACAAAAGTTTGTCCAAATCGTTAGAGCCGTTTCCGAGATATTAATTAAATATGTACATTACATACCACGTTATCTTTAGTTGATGCGAAAACTGGAAAGGGGTAATTATACTTATCACAACTTGAACAACTGTTATTATTATTATGAACAACTTTAACAAAATGTATGCAACAGTTCATTTTTTTCGCGATTTAAGGCCTGATCCCATAGTAAAAGTTGTTCATAATGATGAGTACAATGACCCGCCTTTTCGGCTTTCACATTAACTAAGGATAACGTTATATATACCTACAAGAATTGTTCACTTGAAGTAATAAGACATCTTTATTATAGTATTATCCAGTTTATTACATAAACCCAAACACCAGACAACACTACAAGCACATTACATTTTGTTATCTATGTTACAGTAACATTATTACAAACTGACGACAAGGGTCGTAGATTTCAACGATAATTTCGATACAGATGCTGCGTGATTATTGACAATATGTATTTGTTTATTGGTAATTATCTACGGCCAGTTAATTGGTAATTATATTATGTAATGTATGTGTATGTCACACACAGGTCCCTTGTGGTTGTCGTCTGTCCGTACACTAATAACGGACACGATGACAACTCGAATGTATGTTTTGACGTGATTATTATATTCCAGAGGTCATGTGCTATAGAATAAATCCAGGGTATAATGTTAGACATTAGGATAGATATAGAGTAATAATTCTACTAGAGTATGAACATGAGAAGTCGTTTCACTGAAAACAAATCGATGTGTTTAAGTTTCTGACAGAAAAATGCTACGTAAAATAAAATGTTCCGACGCTGTAGAGACCGTAGAGACTACGCGTTCGTAGCAAAGCTACGGCGTAGCACATGCTACATGTTGGTGTAGCATCATCTACAATCCTTGGAGTGCATTCGCATTATTATTTGAGCATAAAACTAGGGTATTAAAGCAAAGTATAATGCAAGTAGCAAGGTTTAATGCTGAAAAATATAGGACGAAGAAAATTTCCCCTCACCCTGTTGAGAGTAATTTACAACTTCGAGGACCTACTTAAAATCCCAATCTAAGTGTTTCGTCGGAGAGCCTAAGGACTAACTTGAAGTTTAACATGTCTCGTCTCTTAGGTATCAAGTACTCTTGTACTATGTAAGTAAACATGAGATACTGCCTAAGTTTTATCGTATAAGTACATAGATTTGGCCTGCGGTTCTGTTCAGAACTTAGACGATGTGCCGTCTCAAGGGAATTCCCTACTATTTGTTCTTTGACATTTTTATATATCTTGCAATATTAGGTTGTCGGTTCGACATCTTGAAGGTGTAACGTAAAATTTTATTGAAACCTTCTAAGAATAGGATTGGGAACTATAAAAGTGTCATCAAAAAGGTTTCTCCGTGTAGTGAGAACATATTTTCAAATCTTATGAGACACGTACTGCAATAACGTGGCAATTGACAACTTCTACTTATTTGATATTAAACCTGGAGGCATACACGTTTGATCTTAGAAATTGTACCTATATTTTATCTGAAGGATTCTGACATGGAACTTCTAGAAATGACAATCTTAGAACGGTAGCTAGACTTTATTTTTTACCCGACTACGGAGAGGGAAGATATAATGCCGCTATGACCTATTAAGTATAAGTAGGTACGTTATAATTACGGTCGTAACCTGGACACTAATTTACTTAGGTACTGATTTTAATTCAGTAAATTGTCTATTGTAACAATGATGATATCAAATTGTTTTTCAGAACAGTGAATAATTTCCGGCAATGATTTCAGACAGGAATATTTGCTTGTTTCATGATTTTCAGTTGGTTTTATCCATAGTCAAGTTTTAGTTTTTTACGTTTTCTTTTTAAGCTTGTTATGCCTGTGACTGACAGACTTACGTTTCTAAAAACTGTTGTATTGGCTTTTGTAAAAGTCAAAATGATTTTATTTTAGAGATTACCGGTACAATCCAATTTTTTTATAGGGTGGACAACTTATTATAGGTACTTCTGCGATGCCTCTAATATTGCAGATGTCCATAGTCGGTGGTGACCACATACCGTCAGTTAGACCACGTGCTTGTTTATCATTTAATATTATAAAAAAATAAAATGTACGCAGAGTTCATATGAATTTTGTTACAGTATCGAAAATTGTATATTATACATGTAGATGTAGGTACGTATTTTAGATATTTCCAAACTACTGAGTTCAAACATAATGATACAGTTCATACTATTTTAGATCAAACCCGACCTAATACATATAAATCTAATATATTATTATCTTCTACCATCTCATACAAAGGTAAAGAACTCCAGAGACAAAAATGAATAGAGGGGCAACTCTCTAGATTTCAAACGATAAGTCCTTATGATTTATGATATACTTTATTGTCCAATGTTTGTCACAACGAATGAAAGATGGTCTGCACGAGACTTAAGATTGAATGCCTGTAAAAGTAACAGATTTTTCTGCTATATATCTTTGAAAAACTGGACCCTTTCTATAAGTTTTGTGATTCACACTAGTTTATACTAAGTAATCTTTTTAGAGTTCCGTAGTAAAACTAGAAACCCGTAAAATATCGTTATATCCATCTGTCTATCTGTCGTAAAATCTACAATTCTTAACCAATTTATATGAAACTTCGCAGGTCTTCTATGGACCGCCATAAAGGAGTGTAGTAAAATTACAAAAAAAAATTAGGGGGGCACTCCATATATAAAATTGAAGGACGTAAAAAAAAATCGCTCTTCCTTCAATCTTTGAAAGAATGAAAAGTCTTTGAATATTACATGAAGGTTTCTAAGTGACTTTTTTAATTCGGTGAATGTTTAGTGAAATATGAGCTCCGAAAGTCGTTAACAATGTGTCTCTCCACCTCTAACTTTCCAGCCGCGTTATAGAAAAAATTGAAAAAAAATCATCAAGCAGTTTGGAATTTGTCAACCGAAAAAATAACTTTGTATTTCTTAATATACATGCTCTTAATATTTACATGATAAGTACGAGTGAAACAAAAAACTAATTAATTTCAATAAACCTTTTTTACTGTCGACTCTAAATGTTGTGTAGATTGTAACTTTTATTTTAAACTTCTAGAGCTTTCGAAAATTTCGTCCTCTCGAAGTCATTGCTTTGCTTTGCAAATAATGGTATGGAATAGACGATTTTCGGAGACTTCTAATATCGTTTCTCAGAAAAATAGAATAGCGTGGGATTTTATTGTCTAGGACGCAGGCGCCTACAGTAACGGATTATTTACACAACAGATTGCTCGACGCGATGTGACACGTGGCTAAACTAGGACATAGCCTTAAGCTGTCTTGAGACTACGCTATACTATATAGCATTATAACATATAGCTCATAGCACAACAATATCGCGCACCATACATTGTTATGGACACGTTCGCACTGTGCTATAATACATACTATTGGCTTTGTATGGTGCGCTATACTATATAGCATACGCTATACTATATAGTATAGCTTAGTCTGAAGACAGCTTTATTAGCTTTACTAGAATAATAATAAACTAGATAGCGATATATGAACTGTATTACCGCACATTTCACTCTGACACGATACCCGATTAAAAAGTATCTAAATTTCTTCCTCAATTTTCAAGCTATCCTCATGCAAATTTTTATCAAAATCGGTTCTGCATGCAACGGTTTAGCCGTAAAACGTAACATACAAACAGAGTTATTATCGCATTTATGTCAGATGTCAGAAATTATTCTATAGGAACGTACTACCGAGATAAAAATACACTCCAGCTAATAAACTATCTACATGTAAAAAATCAGGACGATCTGTTGCTCCATCACTGCGTAAAAGTTGGACAAACCAACAAGCATACTATCGCATTTTTAATATTGGTAGGCATTTTGGATGAGAACTAGTACAATTCATAGCTTTTATACGATCAAACATTACATGATAAAGCAAAGCGAGTTCCCATAAAAAAAACTTCTGATAAAATATTATACATATTCGTCAATATAATTATCAAAGAGGTAAACAATTTTTTTTTCTCGCTGTAGGTAGGTACATACGATTATAGGTCTTTGCGTTCTGTCGATTCAATAAAAGTTTTTTCGTATGGTGTTATAGAAAGAGTGGAGTAAATCGGGGTTTTTACCTTGATACAGTAAATCATAGAATCAGTAGAGACCGTATTACAGTTTATTATTTCAGTAGGTATATTACTTATTGAGGTTTTTCTAGGTTTATGGTGAACTAGCATTTCGCCCGCGACTTCGTCCGCGTGTCCCACAGGAACTGTGCATTTTTTCGGGATAAAAAGTAGCCTATGTTACTTAGTGATAATGTAGCTTTCTATTAGTGAAAGAATTTTTAAAATCGGTCCAGTAGTTTCGGAGCCTATTCGGTACAAACAAACAAACAAAAAAATCTTTCCTCTTTATAATATTAGTATAGATTTATGTCGAGATTTACATTTAGTTTCAAATAAATTAAAGATTTGGGTGTCGGAAAAAGGTCCTATGCCTGCACAGCATGCGAGATTCAGTATATGGAGATTTTTAATGTATTAAGCATGTTTTAATCGGCTATTATGATCACAAAACACATTACAACGTATTTACCCGTCTGTAGCGGAGCCCAAAAGGAGGGTACCTATAGTTTTTAGGGTTCCGTACCCAAAGGGTAAAAACGGAACCCTATTACTGAGACTTCGCTGTCCGTCTGTCTGTCTGTCTGTCTGTGTGTCTCCAGGCTGTATCTCATGAACCGTGATAGCTAGACAGTTGAAATTTTCACAGATGATGTATGTATTTCTGTTGCCGCTATAAAATATAACAAAAACAAAACAAAACAGCAAATAACAACAAACAACTACAAACAGAATAAAATAAATATTTAATGGGGGCTCCCATACAACAAACGTGATTTTTTTGCTGTTTTTTTCTCGCTCTTAATAATGGTTATAATATAGTGTCTAATGTTGTATAAATTATGGTACGGAACCCTTCATGCGTGAGTTTGACTCGCACTTGGCCGGTTTTTCTAATTTGAATTTGAACAATTTCTGTACTTATTTTTAAAAGGTACTGCACGTACCAAGTCTTACCTTTACTTTTTAGCACTTTTACAACCAAAAAATTGGCAGATTTTCCTTTTTATTTTTGTTATTTTCAAAGACATTTATACATAAAGGTCTTTCCTATAACAAAAACATAGTGAAGAAACTACAGGTTAATCAAGTTAATAATAATAAATAAATCCTTTATTGCTTATGGGTATTTGTAGTACATACATAACGATTACAAATTACATAATTGAGCGTAATAAATTAATTTTTTTTGGATGAGGTGCTGTTCTCCTAGCTAGGTTGCTTAGCAACCTGTGTATGTATGTAGTTAATTAAGTACACGTTCTGACGATCATTCTCAGCTAATTTCAGGCGCGTGTAGTGGGCAGGGTAAGGCGATAGATTGAGCCTGTCGTGTTGCGTGTGAATTAGCTGTCGTATCGCATACACAGTGTGTGTCACACGTTTACCGGGACAGACAGTTGATTATGTCGCTTCGAACTTCAAAGAGAAAGCGTGACGAGGTGTTAATTTGTTCGATTTTAATTGATCCACCTCTACTTCACTCCACGTGGAGTGGTGTTTAATTGAGATTTATTCTTTGTCATTTTCAAATACGGCGCAACCTTGGCGCATCCTCACTCGAACAAATTCATTATTTTTATTTTAATGAGCAATGCGTCAAAATAAGAATAAGTAAGTATAGCCTTCAAAACTGAAAAACTTGACTTGCATACAAATTCTGTTTTAATTTTAAAATCTGTTATCAGGGTCGGTTTCAGTATACCTAGGCACTATCTGCCTAGGTATACTGAAACCGACCCTGGTTTCAATGACCAAATAGGCACTACATACTACATATTATCTAACAGATTTTAAAATTAAAACGATTAAATTGAACAGGCTTTCAGAAATGGGTATAAGTCTCTTAAATGTTTTGATAAGTAACTCGCGATCACAAAACAGTATTCGGTTATAGACTAACTTTTCCTTACGACTTCATTCACAAAACTTTTAACCCTCGCATGACCTATTTTAGGGTGGAATTTGTGAAAATCTTTCTATAGCGTAAGCCTTTGTATTATTTATGAAAATTACTGCCTTTCAAGTTTGTTGGTTTTAGACTTCCAAAGATTTTGTGATGAGCGAGTGAAAGACATATTTGTAAAGACACGAGTGTTTTATCTCACTGAAAACGTTTCGGTATGTGACAAGTCAAATCTAACCGCGCCCGTATTTTTTTCCCGACCTACATTATGTAAAAACGTGTTTTATATTCAACAGAAAAGGTTAGCAAAACGGTACACAAACATTTATGTAAAACTGTTTCACTTGAAACAGTTACATAACTACCGCCACATAGTTCTTTCAATCACAGCTCCTAAATGTAACATCAAGTAAAAAAAGCGCTATAAAGCCATCTCCAGCGCCCGTTTTATCAATTTCGTAAACGCGGAAACGTAACAAAAACCCGTGGTCGGGCGAGCTCATTTTTATTCAAACCAATTCTCATGCAGCGTTTATGGGCCCAACTTTCGCAGACCCTGCGTATACGCCGGCTGGCAATAATTGCTTGTTGTAACTTTTTGTTTAGTGGTCTCGTATCTTGGGTAACCGGTGTTCCCTTAAATTGAAATGTTATGTTTCTGTGATATGAATTTCGGTAGCAAGAAATTGTGGCACGTTGTTTTATTTAAAAGTTTTGAGGATATTTTCAGAATTATTTTGGTGGTATTTTTTTTATTTAGGCGTAAAGAAATAAAATTGGTAAATCTTTAGTAATCAATTAAATGAAGGTGTAGGTGTTAGGTTACCCTCATGGAAATAAGCCTATAAAAAAAGTGTAGGTATGAAGAAATAGTCAAAATATCGAAAAAGCCTATTATCTAATTCAATAGTCTGGTTTATCGCCTCCGAAAAAAGTTGCGGCCTACTTATCGGGCAAATAAAACTTTAATTTTTGTTCCAATTTCGAATTTGTCTGTTGAATAGTGACTATTCAGACACTGAAATGGGCCCTAAAAGTTTAGATAGGATAGGAAAAACTCGCACATGATTTTTGTTCGTAATTTTGGAGACAGTAAAATTTTATGTTAGTGCTAATACGTAAAATAGACATACAACCTTGTAAAACTTTGGAACAGTATTTTCCTTTTAAGTAGAAAACGGCTAAATATTAAGTGAACCTTTATTAAACGGAGAGCTCTGTTTAGCACAAAATGCTTTAAATATATTAAAATCCTCACCGACCACTTAAGGGATTGTCAACCTTTTTAATTTTTAAACTGAATCCTTAAACCATTACTTAAAACGTGTGTCACACAGAATTCTGTGAATTATTTAGGATAAAGGCGAAAGATCTTTTCACCCTTTTGCTGGCAGGATGCGATTAACCTTTGAGCCTGGCTAAGATGTGGTTTAACGAATTGATTTTTTTTTAATAACAGGCTTTCGTTTGACCGCCATCCCGCCTGATGTTAAGCGATGATGCGGTCTACAATGACGCACGCTTGCCTAGAAGAAACCGATTCACTCACGACTTGAAGACACTCAGATTGTAACATTTGTAACTATGGGGGAACACCCATTTTGGCAGCGTATTCTACTGTTTGGCGGTTCTCACAATGAAAGTGGAATCAAAGCGCTTCGTTTGAGTTTTTGGTATACAACAATTAAACGATGGCACTTTTTCGTACTTCTGGCTGTCCGATAGAAAAAAGGGCAGGAGTGAATTACATACGTCATGCAGATCTGAAGCACGCTCTTCGAAATGTATACAAAATAAAGATTGGATAGGTACTTGAAAGAAAATTAACGAAAAAATAGCTCTCTACATCATACCACAATTGGACCACA
Source organism: Thalpophila matura (assembly GCA_948465475.1). Lineage (NCBI taxonomy): Eukaryota > Metazoa > Arthropoda > Insecta > Lepidoptera > Noctuidae > Thalpophila > Thalpophila matura. The sequence continues at coordinate 14,586,493 of OX419182.1, forward strand.
AATATAAAAATACTAAGCTTATAAAACCAGACAGTTTAGCTCCCTAAACTAATAATAGACTTTAAGAAGATTCTTAAGAGCCAAAAATTCTAGTAATATAACTATCAATCTCAAATACAAATTAGGTTTTGACCTTGTTATTTGTATGGACGGTTGTCGATCTCAAAACTTTCCCAGAAACATGAATTAGGTTATTTTTATTCATCCTTTTTGAGGGCAGGTTGAGTTCAACCCTCACTCAAGTGGGAAACCTAGTTAATTAGATCCTTTACTTCACCTCATTCAAGTTGAATTGTGTGGGCTATATAAGGTAAAATAATTATGCGGATGGATAGCCGGATATATTGTTAGAGTGTTTGCGTTCCTGTAGGAAGGATGTATGATTGTGTTTTGTTATTTACTTCAGTTTATTTTTTTTTTACGTATTTGTGTTTTATTTATTATTTGTTAAATCTCTAATATCTCTTTAATTATTGTAATATTGGTGTATACCGTTATATTTTAGGTAAATAAATAAATTATGGCATATTATAGCGTTACGGAGATTACGTAGGTAAACATAATTATTAACAAGGTGCTGCACATTTTGTGTCTTAGTTGCCTTAGTAGCCTTGTTAGTGTTCATTTTCACTTGTTTGTGTCTATAATTTTGAAAACTTAAAATAAAGTGAAAACCGCGTTCAAAAAGAACACAGCAGTGTTGTGTGAAACAAATTCGAAAGTCGATGCTAGAAGTTGGTGCTTTTGGTTTGGTTTGTTTTGGAACCGAGTTTCAAAACTATTTCACACTTATTATTATGTGTTCTTTTGAATAATATTTTGGATTTCGTAATCCGCTGATCAATAGTGGGATTTGAATTTGGAACCTCAACTAAATATTCTTATGAAAACTTTTACCATGGAGGCCTGCACTAAAAAGAACTTGCACTTGGAGTTGTAATGGCCAGTTCGATTTTCGAATCGCTGTGCTTTTCTTTGAATTGCTGGTGTGAAAAGTAGAATATTCTCCTCGGGGATAAAGGTGCCTTCGTTTTGAACGAGCTTCAATCCTACACAGCACTTAGGATTCTAGACTTAAATTCTTAACTTCCTTGCTTCGCTCCGGAGTTAGCCCTAGAATCCCTCGTTACACTCGGGATTCATTAAGGCACCGGTGACGTAAGACACTGCTTTATCATCTTGGTGAATAACCTACTATTATCTTCTCCCGCAAGAGACATAAAATACGCCGCAGACCTCATTTTATCATGCGCGCTGAATATTGGCTTCATTCCTTACAGGTTTACTCTCATGTTTACATAAAGCACTCAACCAGACTTAACTTATTCAGGCTTAAAATACACAAAGAAAACACACGCAAAGTACACAGAATGATCGAAATTTAACCTAGCTACGTACCTACAATTACATAATATACTTAACCCAACAAATACCTTTCATTTACCTATACAATAGGTGGGTTCTAACCGTTGTTCAAGCCCGTATCGCTTCTGTGAAAGCACAATAGCATGTAAACGGAGCTCCGCACGGAAGCATGTATCAGTAACGTGTATCAATAATGTATAAGAGTAATTTACATTTAATGTACAGGTTTAAAATGTACTACGAAGTGCCTCCAGCTTTCTACAGAATCGAGCGTGATAAGAATTAATTTACTTTGATTTTTACTTGCTTGATCAGAACGGCGATGCATAGTTGCTTTTAAGCTTAAATCGTTGTTACATAAATAATGTTAAAAGCTTTACTTTCTGGAAATCCTTGATATTCAAAATTGCAATTAATATAGTGTTCATTTCTTTATTAATTACTTAGTTAATCAAAAGAATACAAAGGACCTAGAATACGCAGCCAAAAGTGAAGGTCTAAAGATTAAGTTAAAGATTTAGCTTTAATTTTTCCAAATCACGGTTCCTTTTCACGTACAATATAGTTAACAAAAATTTCTGTAAACGCGATAGGATTCAAGTGCTGACAATAATATAGGTGTACTAATATAGGTATGTGGTATATTAACACGTACCAATACCATTGTAATGGTTTCATAATATTCGGTTCGATATCTACTTGTAATGTGACATTTAAAATAAAAACGTACAATCGCATCAAGTTACTAGCACTTTGCCCGTGACTTCGTCCGCGTGACCCACTGTGCATTTTTCCGGGATAAAAATTAGTCTATAGCACTCAGTAACAATGCAGCTTCCTTTTAGTGAAATAATTTTTGGAACGAAGTTCCTTATCGCGCGTTACGAAAGGGGGCTAGACGGAAAAAATGAAGACGAAAAGTTGTAACGACACTTTTTGCTATTGTAAGCCGTGCGGCGTGCGTGTGTGTGTGTGTGTGTTTATGTACATAATTATTTTTTTTGTTAATAATAAATAATAAAAAATAATTATTCACTGATTAATCGAAAGGAACTTCGTTCCATCCGGGTGCCCCTTGACACCTCTCAAGTTTTTTATTTCACATATATCCATACATCCTCACAAACTTTCGCGTTTATAATAGTAGTAGGATCCTTAATAAACATTGAGTACCTACTTATTATTAGTAACCTTAGAACTTTACTGCCACATAAAAGACCTTTTTATCAAAAAATCGTTGAACCCGTCTGGAATAATAACCCTGACTTTATGTATGTAGAAAAGTATTAAAAATGTGTAGGCGGGTACACTTCTTGACATTCGGCTTCACACAGTAGCGACGTCTCTTAAGACTTGCTTTTATAGACTTTAATAAAAAATCGAAAGATGAAGGCATTTTTATTATAAAACATTAGTATGTTTAATACTAGCTTTTGCCTGCAACTTTGTCTGCGTGAAAATAAATAAAAAGTAGCCTATGTGTTTTTCCAGGTCTCAGGCTACCTTTTTGCCAAATTTCATCTAAGTCCGTCTAGCCGTTTTAGCGTGAAAAAATAACAAACATACACACACACACCCCCAAACACAAACTTTCGCATTTATAATACGAATTGGATTAATTAGATAGTGTGATGATCTGATGATATACGTGTAATTTTATTTCTCGCTGTTTTTTATCAAGTGAAAAACAAAGTATTTCTAGATCAATTGAAAGACAACTTGAAACGTAAAGTCTCAGTTCACTAGTTTGGGTATATCAATCACACTCAGGCTAAAGCAGGCTCGTTTCTTGACACGTGCTACACGCGTGCTAGTAGGTGGCATTAATGAGCATGAGTAACCAGAAGCTTAACGGAGAAGTGGTGAAATAAAAAAAAATGGAAATGGCGAATTGAGAAAAGGGCTTAGCACTAAAATAACTAATAAAATATTTAGATAAAATAAACAAACATATCCAACTATGAAATAAATAAGTACGGTAATAGTAATTTATTAATTACGAACTATTTTGTAAATAAATGAACATAAGTAGCTAATTATACGAATTAATTAAAATATTAGAGCGAACGAATAACAAACAAATGATAATGAACACATCGCTTAATTGGGTTACGGTAGTCGTTAGTGGAACCAACTAATTAAGAATTGTAATTATTATTTTGTTCAAATATGAAAACAACGCAAAAAATAATTATTCAGACAACTGACAATAGTTGCAGAGTGCTATTTAATCGGGTTAGTAAAAGGTCGACCAGTGTGTTGGATGTCGGGACCGAATTTTTTTGTCGGGCCCGACATTCGTTATGTGTACGAAGAACCGGCCAAGTGCGAGTTGTACTCGCGCACCGATGGTTCCGTATCAGTTTTGGACGTATAAAGTGAAAAAAACCGGACCGCAAAACTAAGTTTGTTTCTGAAAGAATTTTGATGATTTAGAAAAAACTGTACTAGTTAGAAACATCGTTTTATTTTTGGTGCAATATTTGGGTCAATTCCTATCAACTCTAATTATTTCAGATTTTTCACTCCGCAAACTTCGGAGATAAGGGGGGTAATGGTGTTTTTTCAGACATTTTTCATCATATGTCGAAAACTGTGAGACATAAAATTAAATAAAAATATATTTTGAAATGTACAGATCAAGCCCTTTCATATGATATGTCATTTGACCCAGTAACCCCACTTTGAAATTTTGGACCCCCACTCCCGTCCCTTTTGCAATGAAATTAAAAATATTTTTTTATTTTTTTCATTTGCAATAAAGTTGGACAAGCATTTTTTATAACAGTTCCAAATTTCAAGTCGATAGCATTAGTAGTTGCTGAAATAAGCAGGTGTGACAGACAGACAGACAGACAGACAGACAGACAGACGAAGTCGCACCATAAGGGACGGTCGGGTTGCAGAACTTTTTATATAAAGCTGTTCCAAACATTTTGTTGAGTGATAGTAGGTAAGTATGGATATTTTGTATAGAACAGTTAATTTTTATTTCGTGCTTTTAAGTTTGGTCCCGTATTTAATCGAATTAGTGCCGAATACTTAATATCCACCTTCAATATGTTCCTCTCGTTTAATCTATCACCCAGTATAGTTTGATTTTCGCCTGCTTTCCTTATACTACTTGTTTTAGATTGATATTTATACCATGAAGCATTTGTATATGCTTCATGATTTCTACTCACTAAAACGTGTGACAATAAAAACACAATCCACTTCTTAAACTCAACGCCCTTTTTTCCCCCATACAAATCTTTTATCTTAGAAGTGCGAACGTTCACAAAATGTGCCAAATTGACCTTTGGACTCAACATTCACCTGTGATCCGACACAAATCACCTCATTCAGACAGAATCGAGCCTATTGTCAGTCATTTATGGAACGATCTCGGGTTAACAAGGAATGTCCGCGTGTCCGGCTTTTATTCAATTTAGTGCAGAACATAATGATACGAGGGGACAAGGAACTGTTCTTTGTTAACAGATATAAAGGAACTGTGATATGTGTGAGGCACATCATTATTGTGTTTTGTCGACGTAGTATTTCGTGCAGTTTTTTCCGCGAATTTTTCTGTTCGGTAATCATTATTGCAACCATAGATATAGATTTGCAATGTCAACTATCGAACGAGGCTATAGACTGGTTATCTATGTGTTTTGTCTTTTTTTTTGGGTTAATGGGAAAGCCTGGGTTAACAGGGCTGGTATAGGCCGTTATATCCATATATACGGTTTGGTCTCGCTGACAGCTTCACTCTGTTTTTCTTTCTAATACAGGGAAGTATCGTTAGAAGCAGTAGTTTTCAAGCCCAATTTATGGAGTATATATTTCAACTATGAATGAAATTATTAATTTCCGCTATCTTTAAATGCCAATCTGTTTATTAACAACTTTTCTTAGTTAGTCCTAAATAAATGTATAGATTAATTATTGGTCTCCGTTGCGCTCCAACATTAATAATAAGACCCATATTTATTTTGGACTTTGATCATTATGTAAAGAATGCTTCCTCATCCGTATACTGAACCCGCCAATCCTCACTTAACCACGTGCCGCTTTTTTAGTGAAACCATATTACGCAAGACGCCGAAATATTCACTATCGATCCATAGGGTGTTGAACACAAACGTAGCATATTGTAACAGTATGTACAGAAAGTATTTTGCTAACCCTTTGTCTAGACAAAAAGGCCTAGGCCTATATTGTTAGCCTGATAAAAAAACTATACAACATGTATCAGGATAATCCATTCTATTTTACACATTCAAATGTTTTAGTAATAAAATTAATAGAATATAATTAATTAATAAGTTACGTCTGTGGTTAGTCTGTATTAAAACGTGATATCCGCACGTAGTTTTTTTTGCAATCATACAGTCCACACAAAATTGAACTCAAAATCAACCACCGTAAGGAACACCTCCAATAAGCCTTTTACCTACCATTTAACGACACTCATAGGAATATTTATTGTTATCTAAGGTCCCCATGGCGCATTAATCTTCATGATATACACGTTTATCAGAAATACGTGGTCATATTTAAGGGGGTTATTTTTATTTGGACGCTTATTCAGAGCATCATTTGATAGTTCAAACAAAAAAAACAGTCATTTTTTTTCGACTCTTCATTAAATGGCATTACCTGATCGTGTAAGATCGGATGGAAGTCAATAAATTTTTCTCCGAGCGCTCGTATGATAACATTGATAACCAATTTGTATACCAAACTTGGTGTTTATTACATAAATAAATACATAAACTCATGCTTTCTTCCTATAGGGGTACGCAGAAACTACATAACGCCAAGTATTTTAATAAGATCCTTACAATATAATGTATTTCTTTTCCCTTGTCCACATTCATAAATAGGTACCTACTCAATGTGGTTATAATACACGCGCCGGTAGTGTAGGTACCTATTCGCATTTCACAGTGATATCTTTATGTCCTTGTTTTAAACTTGACCTCTATAAAGGACATCATCGATAAGTTAAAATCAATGTAGGTATTTGTAAAAGGTTAAATGCTAATCCCCTTAATAATTATAAAAATATATAATTTCTAAGCACTTACAATTTTGCTGTTCTTGTCATTGAAGTGAGAGGATCATAGAATAATAAGATCGTTTTGGATATTATTATTATATTTTGATTTGATTGATTTTTGATTAGACGTCTAAGCATAAATACGATGAATTTGCAGCCTCCATTAAGCTCATTGATAAGCAAGCTTTGAGTATACCTTACCTACAGACTAAAATATATTCGCATTTAGGTCTCGAACTTAATTACTGAGCTATCATTATGTAAGTACTATTTTATTGCCCTGAAGATATAATTTATAGTCCGTATCAAATTCTTGACACGCACTAATGATCGTGAGCCATTTGAGATTTACCCCAATTAGGGCTTAGATATATTATTGCAGAGATTGGGAATTGGAGCTTTTATTTAGGTGTTATTTCTTAGCTGATCGTAAATGTAAGGTCTTTAGAACAAGAGGTTACCTATTTCTATAAAGCAACTTGGCCCATTATAAACAATAGGTACATAAATTAATATGAAATAATGCAATATAGTAATTATCCTACTAATATCACACTAATATTATAAATGCAAAAGTTTGTGCGGGTGTGTGTGTATGTTTGTTACGTCTTCACGCTGAAACGGCTGGACGGATTTGGATGAAATTTGGCACACAGATAGATTATAGTCTTGAATAACACATAGGCTACCTTTTATCCCGGAAAACGCGGGCGAAGCCGCAAGCGGAAACGACGAAAACGACTGCACAGAAAGAAACGGCGTCGTATTGCGTAGTATTCTACAAAATCGTCAATAAATTACACCCAATGGCCAAACCTCTTCTTTGAGAAAGTCTCGAAATGACGAATTGGAACTCGCACCACGAACGATACAAAATTTGTAGTGTGGCGTGCCTAGAGGGCAAGCCTGGCACATCTTTTTCGTTTTAGAGAGTATTTTATTCATTTTACATGAATTTAAGTGATTTTTAACATACGTGGTGGTTTAATAATGACATTAGCTCACATAAATTCATGGAAAATTAACATAAATACCCTCTAAAACCAAAAAAATGCGTAGGGCTTGCCCTCTTGGCACGCCACTGGGCGCAACCCCAACTTCTCGACCCTCAAAGTCTAATTAGACTATCATAATGAGTGTGTGATTATGTGGTTTAGGAAACAATCCAGGTAAGTATGACCATTTATAGGGGAGTTCTTAGAAACGCAAGTTAATTATCGTATTAGATGTGTACCTACGGGTTCCTTGCTCGTTAAACATCGTTAATCACCTGCAAAAAGATGGATACAATTACCGAAATTCAACAACAAAAGGAAAACATCGTGAGGAAACCGGCATATCCTAGAACCGCGTGGTTGACCATGGCCCACTCTCTCTCACAGAGATTATGGCCTGAGTCCCAGTAGTGGGAAAATTATAGGCATAAATAGGTACCATAATTACCCACACTTTATTACAAACTCTTCTTTATAAAACAAAGTTTTCTAAATCAAATCAATCTAATTCCACAAAAAATTCTAAGCAAACTTAGTGAAGCTCCCTAAATCTAATTGTTTTCTAAATTTAAGTTTAATTTCTTAATAATTACTTCACATTGTCTGCCTGCTGAGCTGTTTAATTTAGAAATTGGGGGAGGCCTTTGTTTGTTCTAGAATTACCTAGATAAAATTGGGACGAAAACTTTTGCGTTAACTTTTATCTTTAACTAAGTCTAGACGCACTAGCACTAAACAAATAAATGTCTGATAATAAAGAGGTTGGTTAACCTATCTGGCAAATAAGTACATTATCAATAATTACTTTGTTGGTGTAATGAAAAAGATCGTAGAAATAAGGGAGATGTGCCAAGGCGCTATAATAGCTCGATGCTTTGATATGATCAATGTAATCATATGTTACCGACGGACCGAACGCGATCGATGATTTATATACAGTGTTTGAATTTAATGTAAGTAACGAATAACAGTGTAAGATTGAGGGTGTGCGGCACATTGAATGATGTTATAGATACCATGAGAAGGTCTCCACGAGCAACAAATTCAACTTGGGTGGCTACCTAAAAGTCAGGCTGATAACTGTTATCAGCCTGACTTTTAGGTAGCCACCCAAGTTGACCTGCCAAGCCAAGCCTGCCACCATTGTAATTTACAATGGTGGCAGGTAGGGAGAGAGAAAAAGAGAAAGATGTGAGAGACACTATCACTGCCAATATTAATCACTGAGTAATTTTATTACTATTTTATCGGTGTCTTCTAGGCAAGCGTGCTCCATCGTAGACCGCATCATCGCTTAACATCAGACGAGATGGCGGGCAAACGCAAGCATAGTATCAAATAAAAAATAAATATATAATAGGTCGGGGAAAAAGTTTCTTCGCATTTTTTAAGAAAATTCAAAACATTTTTTAATAAAGTTTATTTACATTTAACTAAAGTATGTAGGTACCATTTTGTTCGATAACTTTTTGCCATCTTGTAGGTAGGGACATGATCCCATTGCTATAGAAATTTTGGGACTTCTGGTCAAAATACCGCGACAAGTGGTTTTGGCAGTCCTCTCGTGATGTTAACCTGACACTGCCTAAAGAATTCTGAAGACACCGAAACAGGTGGAAATCTGAAGGTGCAAGGTCAGGACTATACGGCGGATGCATTAACACCTCCCAGCCAAACTCTCTTAATTTTTGTTGGGTGGCTAAAGATGTGTGAGGTCTAGCGTTATCATGATGAAAAACCACACCCCTTCTGTTGATTAATTCCGGCCGCTTTCTCTCAACTTCTTGCTTTAATCTCATCAGTTGTTCGCAGTAGAGTTCAGAATCGATGGTCCTGCCTGGTGGTAACAGCTCATAATGAATAATGCCCTTCCAATCCCACCACACACACAGCATCACCTTGTTGCGAGTTAACCCGGGTTTCGCCACAGTCTGTGAAGCCTGACCGGCCTTTGACCACGACCTTTTTCGCACGTTCTGGTCATACGTGATCCACTTTTCATCACCAGTTATCAGCTTCTTCAAAAATGGTTCGGTTTCATTACGTCGTAATAAAGAATCACAAATGAGTACACGGTTCATTAGGTTTCTTTCAGTGAGCTCGTGCGGTACCCAAATGTCGAGCTTTTTTGTGTACCCAGTTTTTTTCAAATGCGCCAAAACTGTTTTGTGGTCAATTTCCAGTTCTTCAGCTACGTCGTAACTACTGGTATGCCGATCTTGCTCCACTTTTTCAAAAATGGCATCCATTTTATCCGTAATAGGGCGACCAGAGCGACGTGCATCTTTGACATCAAAATTTCCGGATTGAAAACGCTTAAACCAAATTTGTGCTACTCTCACAGACACTACACTAGGTCCATAAACATCGCAAATTTTTTTCGCGGCTTGCGTTGCATTTTTACCTTTTTTGTAGTAAAATTTTAAAATGTATCGAATTTCTTCATTAGATTCACTCATCTTGACGGTACGAAAAACAAATGAAAATCACACATTTTCCTAATTTTAATTTGGAATTATGTTCTTTAAAATTTAAACTTTCAATGATACCAAAACCAACCAGATACAAATAGTATAGCCAAAGAGATTTTATTACAAGTTCATACATACTATAATGCGAAAAGACTTTTTCCCCAACCTAATATATAGCATAACTTATCTCATCAGGCAGCCTCGTGCCGATATAATAGATTACTATCACTGAGGAAACTAGCACATAAAGTTATAATAATAACTCTCAACAATAATAATCAACACTTCTATCTACGCGAGCTGTAAACAAAATCAAGTTAGTAAATTATAAGCGTTATAGAACGAAAATTTTCTCACTGTTTATACTTATTAGCAATACCCGATATTGTTTATTGGAGCGAAAATATTTCAATATCACAATAGAACACTAATATTGGGCTTACGAGGTACAATCAGCAATGAAAGTCGATACAAGCTGACGTCCCATCTGATTGCACGAAGAATATCTCATGTGCCAGTGACATGTGCCACACCGACACCCATACACTTCAAATTGGAACACAAATAATGTGAGTTTTGTTGTTGTCATGTCAAGATTTTTCTATCGTGTACCACCTTTAGCACACGTGCCATAGATTCGCCATTCTGTTATAAACAATAATACGATGGGTCCTATGTATAATGACTAATGCAACAATTTGAGCATTTTCACTTTTTAGTGTTAAATGCTTCTTTTCACTCTAGTTGACAACATGCATTAAAAAAAATACACATTTATAGGTGAAAATACTATTTTTTGCTACAGTAAAAGGGCTTAAGTAACACAATTTTAAACGTATAAAGACCAAATGGTTGTTCGAGACTTGTACGTGGGGAGATCTGAAAAATGTCTTTGTTTCTGAAAAACCTAGTAAAAAGGCCAAAGTGTCACTTGGACGATTTCCGTCGTTTTTTAACGGTTAAAAAAACGAAGAAAGACGTTTAAAGTGATACTTAGGACATTTAAGGAAATTGAAACTTTGAGAGCCTCTATTGAAAAATTGACAATTTGCACATTGGCCCTTATACATAGGACCCATCGAATATGGAATACAAATAAGAATACAAATATGGAGTACCTATTGAGTATTGAATTACTGAAAAGCAGTGCATCGAATAATTTTGTGTCAATTTATAGGCACGTTATATGAAAGGGTGAAACAATTTGTAACCGTCTATGCTGACTGTACCAGAGTAACAAAACGGTACTGCCCAGACAATTCGTTCGGACGGACCGAGTATATTCTCAGTACGTGGTTCTGACTCACGCACGTACAACTCCGTATCCTCATTCATAATGCGAGCATCTTGGGAATGGAATTCTCCTCACATAGGTACTTGGCTACCTCGAGTGCATACCTACCTACTGGTCAAGAAATGTTCAGGAATTTCCCTATGTTGGGTATTGAGCGAACTAAACTTGAGTCCGCTTGAAATAGATTTTGTCTAGTCTAGATTTGGTACATTTAGTGCAAAGATGTGTAGTTGTTATGCGCCTGCCACACACTCGACGAGTGGCATGGGAAGTAACGAGGAAAGGAGGCAGAGACATAGTGTGGCAACATTACTCGTCATGCCACACGTCATGCTCCTCGTTCTGCCCACTGCTTCCTATTTTGTCGGTTTTTGCGCGCGAGTCAAAGGACCGGCAATACGAGTGCGAGTGGCTGGCCACATAATCGCGCGGTCGCAGTCCGGGTCCGCATCAAGCGCTCGCGCAAGACGTACGCGTATGCAAAATTGGAAATTATGTCGTCGTCAAGCGTGGAATGGTCAAATGAAAAAGTGTTCATGTTTATTGAATAGATGTGATCCACCATCTTCGTTGGCGAGGACGACGACGACGATGTATATTCTTTTTACTACATTAATATAATTAGCTATACTAAAAATGCATAGCGCGCACGCTGCCACCGTTTCAACGTCCATTGTCTCACCAAGGCAAATGACAAGTGAGGAGCGTCGCGATTAATTGCGCGAGTAGAGCAGTGTGTGGACAGAGAGGGCAACATCGTGGCAAATCACGGCAGCGCGAGGAGCATAGCGATGAGCAGCGCAAGGAGCATAGTCTGGCAGGTGCATTAGAAGTGAAGTTCTTGAGGTTTTTAAAATATTTTGTGTAGTTATAAGTATTTGGTTTACTGCCTCGCTGATCTAGTAGTTGCAAGCACGACTGTTGATCATAGGACGTTAGTTCGATTCCCGGGTCAGACAGCGCTTGCCCTTATTTCTACATAAAAATTATAATTAACTGGCGAAATGTGGGTACCATACACCTCTGCCCAACCCTTTGGAAAAAAACAGGCGTGATGTTATGCAATTTCAGCTATAAATTATAAAATAATAAAGCGTTGGGTACACCGTAATTGTTCTTTTTTGATGCCCTCATTATTTCTTTGCCCTTTTAATCGAATACACGAGTAAACCTTATCACGTTACAAAGGTACCGTATCAATAACATCTTAGAAATAAAGAGATTCTTTCTACCAATAAGATGATTTATGAGTCTTTAATTGTGTCAGAAAGGTCTATTATTGACATCGTAATTGTTGTTTTGTCTAGTTTTGTAATGTACTAATTTAAAGCCGTCATTATGGTTTTCCGATGGCGTAAATCAATCACCTTTAATAATAATTATAACCGTGGTAGTTTCTTCACGAAACCATAGACCGACCATTGTGAATTTAGTAGATTACAAAGTTTTGGCATAATGGGATTATAGTTGTATCGTTGTCAGAATGACAAATTACGTAAAATAGCAGATTTGGGGCTCTGATATTTATTTAATGATTCCTAGTAATTTATTGTATTTTGTCTATAGTTTACTTATACATATGCCTAAATATAATAATGCGCCGCGATTTCACCCGCTATTTAATTCAAAAGAAATTTGACTGTTTTTGGCTGTGTTCTTTCTGACTTTTTTTTCTTTTTGATTTACTTTTAAGGGCCATGGCGATGTTAAATAGCCTATAACCTTCCTCGAAAATTGAGCTATCAAATGCTAAGTGCAACTGGTAGTTCCAGAGACTAAATCAAACAATAAAACAAACAAACTCTACAGCTTTATTATATTATAATAGATAGAATAAGTAAAACACTGAGTGATCTTAGGCACTTAACTTTTCTTTGAACTCTGGGAGCTTGTATTCAATAGCATCTCAGATATTTCCATTCAGTTTACGGTTCCCGCAGAGGCTTAAAGTTTATCTCTAGCTAAACAAGATGAAAACTCTTCCATGATTAAGTAAAGTTGCTTTAAGAACTGGGGCGGCCAGTTTATCGCAATATTAGTGGAACAAACATTTGATCGAATGGTTAGAAAAATCGAGTTTGAAAGATTTGCAGCGGATAACCACGGCAGTTTATCGATCTTAAGGCTGCCTGAGATCCGACAATCGGTGACCGATTTTTTGCCGTCAAAAATAAATTGAAACGCGCACGTCCTAAAAAGTCGGTCCAAAAAAAATTGGTGCATCCCGGCCAACCCAAATATCGGTGGAAAATAGAATGTTCGGAAATGTATGCGCTGACGCATACTACTTACCAACAGTTGACGGTGCACTTGCTAGGGAACGAAAATGATGAACGTGACGTGTGCGTTGAGTCGTTTACAAAATCAGTGATACAAGTCGGCGAAACATTTAACCTAATTGTCAGACCTACAAAAAATGTGGGCACCATTTTTCTATGGCTGATTTAATAATAATAATAAGGCTGATTTCACATTCATGCGTCTAGACTCGCGGTCGACCAGCGAACGAATCAAACGATAAGCGTCTGGATTCAAATGATCAGACATGGGCCGGAGGGTGCCACTCAACCGCGCGACTATGAAACCAGCCTAAGCTTCACTTGCTGCGGATAATCAATTGATGGTTTTTACCTATCGAGATTTCCACGCCTTAGACAAGGTCTTTCGAAAACCTAATGACAGTCACTGTGGACCTCAGATCATAGAAACAAGGAGATATGCCATCATAGCAAATTAGTACCGGAACAACTGATGCCACTTTTAGTACATTTTTCGACACAAATACGCTCATAATTAAGCGCTCCTTGTGAATAAGAAGATCTCCCACGCATTAAACATTCCGCACACCCTCAATCTAACACTTTTAATCGTCACTCAACACTAGCACTAAACTAAAACACTGTATTTATACTATCGATCGTGTTCGGTTCGTCGTCAGCGCGTACGTTTTTACCCGACTGCGCGACGCACGGAGGGTAATGTGTTTATCAGTCTATGTATGTATGTATGTATGTATGTATGTATGTATGTATGTATGTTTGTTTCTATGTGGCGTTCTAGAGACCAAATGCGTAGGCCGATTTTGATAATTCTTACGTCAATCGATTCGTCTTAACCTTGCGAGTGTCACTAAAGACATAACAGTAATCAAAATTCACCACAGCGACAACCAGACGCCATATTGTCAAAATGAAAAAAATCATAAAATCTAAGATTTAACACAAATAATTGCCACCAACTGCATCAGACTGCTTGAAAAGTGCTCTTGTTTTGAACTTTTTAGTTGTTTTTTGGCAGTCGGGTTTTTTTTATTTTTAATTTACTATTTTTTTAATATAAGCAATTTGCTCAAAGTCAGGCATCAAGATCGATAGCGCCTTGGCACATCTCCCTTGTTTCTATGATTTGGGCCCCAATTCTGGTATTGCAATTGTGTAAGAATGGTGTCGTAATGACACCATAACGGTCAAAACCTAAGCGGTCATTGGCTTAGAGTAAGTCTATCTCTTTCGTCATTGGTCAAAACGATGTCATTGAGAGACCATTCTGACACGATTATGACAATTGTATTAGCAGAATTGGGGCCCTGAGCTGTGGACTGTTAAGACTTTTTTTTAATTTGGGCGATTGGTGTCGAACTGCTGCCGTGCGGTAGTCGTGTGGCAGCCGTGCCGGCGTTGCACGACAATCGGATGGCTTAAAAATTGAAAGAGCCCTTAGGTTAGAGCCGCAAAAGCTCAAATTTTTGAAATCGCTGTCTGTAGGTTTCAAATTGCAGTATACCTATGTATAATATATGAACCGCAGGCTAGTTAATGGATTGTGAAGTCAACTGCTCCCTGTAAATTACTGACATCAACTTAAATAGTCTGGAAATTGACCAAGAAAAAGCTAGAAATATCGAGAAAACTATCAAGCTATATAAATGGGCTGGTAGGAGCCTCTATGATACTTCTATACGAAACCGTTTGAGTCCGGACGAGAGCAATTTTTCGGCCAACGTTGAATCTTTGGCCTTTTTATCGTTTTAGCCGAGGACGATGTTCGGATACTTTTGTTATTTTCCGACAGAGATCGTTGGCAAGAGTTATGCATTTGTTTTTTGCGTAGAATTCGCTCGTACTTTTTCGGTTGGATGTACGGCCTAATTTCTGACGGTTTCGAGAATTATTTTCTGTTTTTTTTTTGCAAAAGGAAAATGTTATTTAGAACGTAGAAACAAAGGAGTTACTAAAATATCAAGACCGAGAGCAATCGCTTGAATTTATTTTTCGTTTGATCCAATAAACAAAAGTTTGTAATGAGGGGTTATTCAGGTTTTACGTGGCATTTACTGGCATTTTACATAAAATATGTGCGTAAACTAATCCTTTTATTCAAATAAATATTGCCCTCAGGCCCTCAGAGTTCCCCTAAAAAAATACGGAAGCTAAATCCGAATTCTGATTAATCGGCCTTCCCTAGTAACAACATTATACAGAAATACCTTGTTGATATTCCCCACGCTGATGTCTGCGTTGGGACGTATGTATTGAACGTGAAACGAATCTATTAATACAGTAAGTTGCTTCGTATTTTTTATTTTAATATATTTTTTTGGATCACAAACTTTTGCGTCCATCCCTCGGGGGTGACGGTAGAAGAATATTAATACATTCATCTGAGGAGAAGTGGATCAGTAGTGATGTGACTTATCACGAAATTCGGCGACATTTTATTTTGTTTTATTGTTTTCCTTTCGTTATAAAGAATCCGGTAAACGTGCTAAGGGATCTAATGTTTTTGTTTAGCCGTAATCATTTTAGATCCTATCGTGTAGAAGGACGCTGTTGAACGTAACTTATGGATCTCCACTTTAGAAAGGTTCTAGAAGATTCGCATCCAACGGTTCGCTTGACCCTTGTCAGGTCCCAAAACCCTAGAAAGCTGTCACTTGTTAAGTTTTCCGTTGTGGACGCTTTTCCTTTATTTCACAATTTCGCTTACCTACATCAAAATAAAATTAGCATCTTAAACTTGCCTCCACTGGTTTCATACTTTAAACACCGAATAATCTTATATAACACAAATAGCTACGTCCTTTGATGTTAAAATTCGATTGGTTCGTAAAATTTACTTAATCGAGAAGCAATTTGAAGCATCAAGCTGCTAATTGCTGTGCTGAGTCCCCCAATAATTGTTAGGCATGTAATTATCAAATTGTTAGCGTCGGGAATTCTTCGCAAAAATTGGGTTATTGTTAACACTCTCCTTTGTTGGAAGCGTAACGTTATTGAGTCATTATAAGCCAAATTGGGTCGTGTTGTTGTATTATTGCAACATTATTGTGTGCGTGTGGTATTTAAATGTAATTAATTTTGCCTAAGACAAGCCCTTGCTGGTTGGGATTAATTAAATGTCAATCAGAAGATGTAATAAGTCAAAATGCAGATCAGGTAAATTCCCAAGTATTAAGCGACGAGCTAGGCTATTTTTATTTTATATTGCACGAATAAATATGATATTGAGAGCGCCGTGTCTGAGCTATTGACTCCAGCGTTCAAAGGTTCTAGTTCGATCTGACACGACACAAATATCAGCGTGGCCTATAGATAAAATCGTTCAGAGTCTAGGTATACGATTAGGAGTATGATATAAGTTTGTAAACGCAACAAATCCGTTGTTCGAAGAAATTCCTAATGTGTGATACGTTAAAAAAAAGGACACCCAAAAACAATATTACAGCGAAAATATCTTTACTATCACCGCTATCATTATCACAACCCTACAATTACGATCACACAGCTATTTTGTCCAGTATCTATTTCCTATAATCAGACGGCCATTGTCAGTAGCATGAACAATCAGTCAACAATGACGTGATACCCCCTTATCAACAAAACAAGATCATTACTGAGGAGTAAGGGGGTATTGTGTAGCTGATAAGGATCGCTCATTGCCTCTTGGATTGTGATTAGCAGTAATGACGTGACGAATAATGTTACCTGACCCTACTTGGCAGGTATAATGATGGTGATATTACTCTTTTAGGTGAACGCACATAATTTGTCCGAGCCGAACGCCGAACGAAACGAATTTCCTAAGCATAGCTCATGCCGTGTTAAAAATATTAGCCTGTCGATAGCGGGCAGTCTGTCTAGGGTGTGCCAAACGAATATTTCAGTACTATCATACACGTATACAGGGTGATTTTTTTCAGTGGGCGTGGATGGCCAAATCATAAACTGTAAGAAATAGCGAAATACAAAGTAGTCTTGGGGCCGTTTTGATAAAAACTAAAACTGCATAATTTGATTTTATTAATAATTTTCCTAACCGGGAATCGAATTCGTTTACTCTGTATACAGGCCACACGATCTAATTTGGCTGGTCTAAAGTTAATTGAGATTTTGCGCATATACAGTCGTCAAGAAAACATTTTAAAGTGGGCAATAAACTTTGTTGTTTCACAAAAATATACTTTTTCAGTTATTTCTTGATCTTTGTAGTAAGGGGTAATTAGCTGTTTAAATTAGCAGCCACTCGTGTCTAACTTTTGCCCGGCTAAGTAAAACCATGCGGATTGTACGTGTATGTTACTTAATACTAAACCTTTCCTCATAATAAAGATTGACGAATATTGAAAAAGTTATTTCATACAGAAAACCACAAGGATTGATTGTATCAGTTTGTATAAGAAAAAGTTGTGCAACGGTTAGTGGGACAAGACAAATCGATTATCTCAGACGAGTGAGCGATTAGGCTAACAAGCTTGTAAGAGTATTTTTGCCGCATTTGATGGACGGTGGAGCGGAAATCTCGGGTGATATTGCAGTGAATAGATAGGGAAATGATTTAACGCTCATATTCAGCGGAGTATTAAAGAGATTTAAAAATTTCAACTGATGAGGGTGTGACACGGTAGTTCAGTGGTTAGAGCGACGCCACGGTACGTCAAAGGTCGGTTGTTTTTAAGTCTAATATATTTATTTCAAAATGTTTCGAAGTTTTTGTTTTTGCTGAGGTGACTTTTGTTGGGTTGGATAGTAGTTTTTAAACTTTCGCGAATTGTACATATTATTATGTTTTTTAATTATATCGGGACTTTTTGGACACAAACAAAAATTGTTTTAAACACCAACAATTAAAATCTTCAGCACGAATCATGGCTGAACTAATCTGCCTGCAGCTCTTGATAATTGTTTTGGTTCGGTCTGATTCGTAACGTTTAATCAATAACCAATGAGATGTAGAGTCGAGGATAACTGATCATGATAGAACGATCGGCAATAACATTCAGTGGTCTTCGCTTAAAGCAAAATAAAAATTATGGTTTCCTTTCATTTGCTGCATATTTCTAAAGTAATTTAAGGTTTATGCTATCAAATATCTAGGATCATTACAGGATCATAATCTTTTATCCTATATTAATTTATGAGAAAGGATTTTTATTTTTTTTGGAGTCTAAATGATTTATGTATATAATAATTAATTATATCTATAACTAGTATCTATGATAGTGTAATATTCCCCTAAGTCATCGGGTCTATTATAATTATTAAGCTTTTAAAAATAAACTTAATTAAAACAAATTGTTTCTTGGTCAAAATAGATAGAACAACAATAGTAACGGTAACACAGACGTCTACGTAAAAAAAATGGGTGGAAAAAAAAACGCTGATGATAAGTGGTCACCATCGCTGTATCGTGTATTGCAGAAGCGTTGTCCATCCTAGAGAAAAAGTTTCACTTATTTACAAATAATTAAAAATAAATTAAACGAGATATAAGTGTCAAATTAACAAATTTATACCTAAAGAAACTTTCTTCCACTAATTGATAAAAATTATCTAATTAGAACCTACCTATGTTTATATTGTGGAATGCAATAAATGAATATTGAGTAAAGTTGAAATTCCTCATCAAATTCCTCAAAATTACAATGGCACCCAAACGCTTTAAACCGAAACGAAATAATATTGCTTAGCGGTAGAAATACATATGGTGGTATTACTTTCCCAGACAAAATAACCACAACTAGTTACTACAATATAATTATACTCGTATTTTGTATTGTTACAGAATCGTTAAGAAAAAAGGATAACGTCTTTTGCGTTCATTCGATAGCCTATTACTCAAAATTATATTGACAGTAAGTACCTATCTGAGCTGCAATGTAGATAGCATTGCAGCTCAGATGCATCTGTAACTCATGTTTGGCAATAGCCTTGGCGAATGCTGAAGCGAGAAACGCCAAACATCAATTTGGCAGCTCCTGGTTTGAGCCCAGTTGAATATCTAATAAAGCCGTTCCTATGTCTTATACAATGTTTGATGATGTTAAACATTGGTATAATAAACTTGATATACTTGGGATAAGATTGAAATGATAGATTATATATACGTTAAAATAATGTAAAACCCTATAAAAAAGCTGGGTATTAAAAAGCAAAAATAATAATATCAGCCCTGTTTATAAACTGTCCCACTGCTGGGCACGGGCCTCCTCTCAGAATGAGAGGGAGTAGGCTATGGCCTACTCCCTCTCATTCTGAGAGGAGGCCCGTACATAGCCGCACATAGCCAGCGTGGCCTATGGGCCACGCTGGCTATGTGCGGGTTAGTAGATTTCACATACCTTCAAGAATTTTATGGAGAACTCTTAATAGGCATGCAGGTTTTCTCACGATGTTTCCCGTCACCGTTACAGCAAGTAATAATTAATTTCTAATACGCACAAGACTTTGGAAAGTCAGCGGTGCGTGCCTTGGGATTAAACTCGAACCACTTGTCGTGGAAGGCACATGGATAAACCACTGGGCTATCACTGCATAAAAAAGTAAAAACTATTGATGGTAGTGTCATTTACTGTGATCGCAAATACTACGTGCGAATTCTCATATTACTAAACTAGTGCAATCCTATTTGAATATTGATATGATGTGTATATTTTTATGCATGACCGTGGTATATAATAAAACCTGGCTATATGATAATTGTTAATTCTTCTGTAGTTATTGCTGAATTACGAAAAAGAAGATTAAAGTTCAGAAGAGAAACGCTACATTGTGAACAGCACCAAATTAAAAAGTATACAGGTAATAAGAATGGGACTGTTCCATACTCAGATCATAGAAACAAGGGAGATGTGCCAAGGCGCTATCGAGCTTGATGCCTGATTTTGAGCAAATTGCTCATATTAAAAACGTACGCGCTGGCGACGAACCGAACACGATCGATGGTATAAATACAGTGTTTTAGTTTAGTGCTAGTGTTGAGTGACGATTAACAGTGTTAGATTGAGGGTGTGCGGAATGTTTAATACGTGGGAGATCTTTTTATTCACAAGGAACGCTTAATTATGCGCGTAATTGTGTCGAAAAATGTACTAAAAGTGGCATCAGTCTGTTGTTCCGGTACTAATTTGCTATGATTGCATATCTCCTTGCTTCTATGATTTTGATTGACGATTCGATTGACCGCACGGTTGTCGCAGTGGCTGAGAGATTGGCTGCTGCGCGACGTGTCGCGGGTTCGATTCCCGCATTGCACATTGGTCTGGCTGTTTGTGTATGTGAAATTTGTGTTTGTAAACGCACCCACGACACATGAGAAATCCTAGTGTGGGGCAACGTTTCTTTAAGAAAAAAAAAACTGATGTTCCATATTAAAAAGTTGTACAACTTTAACTCAAAAAGTCTACACTAATATTTAAAAATACGAAAAATATTACTCCTAACCTAAATACTGTAGCGAACCAAAAATTGTATCAATTAAAATATTGCTGAAGGGTGTGGCGTAAAAATTAAAGTATGTAAATTACATAAAATTAACACGTAAATATGGACTTTATTAATGAAGGCATAAACGCTAATTTAAATTATCGTCGCACCCAAACGGCTAATATTTATTAAGTTAATTTGGGTAATGGAGGGAAGCTTGGAAATTCAAGCTAATCTTTATACAATTTTGGTACAACATGATGTTTGAAGGTTTCTTTTATAAGCTAGAAGTTTAAAATATGTTGTTGATTAAAAATTATGATGACGGTATTGGAATAACCACCCTACAAAAAATGGTCCCGAAATATAGTTAAAGACGCTTCCTAAAATTATTATAACTCTTATTACAGAACAAAACTCAAATGTCGATCTCTGTTTAAAACTAGTTTCAACCAAACAAATGGCTTAAATCTATGCTGAAAGCGAGATCTGTGCTTGAGTACCGTTCTGTAATACGAGCCGTAGACGTACCGTGTGGGAAAATATGTACGAAAATAATAGCCGATGGCATTGCTGGCTGTTCTAGCTAAGTAACCGAATATCATAAGTAGGATTACTAAGTACCTAGTCAGTTGATGCTCAATCAATTATGTTTATATGATCAATCAATTAGGATCACTCTCATCTGTGTAATTATATCCATCATTATACTGCGAAAGATTATTTTTGTGAGAAGTAGGTACCTAATTGATAAATATGAATAATATATGAATAATTAAAAAACTAGTACCTACATAGGTAACAGCTAACAGTGGATTTGTTAGCTGTTACTAGTTTTTCCGGGGTTTGCATTCGTAGCACATAGTAAAAACCGGCCAAGTGCGAGTCGTACTTGCGCACTGAGGGTTCCGTATCAGTTTTAGACGTATAAAGTGAAAAAAAACCGGACCGCATAACTAAGTTTGTTTGTCAAGGAATTTTGAAAAAACTGTAATAGTTAGGAACATCGTTTTATTTTTGGTGCAATATTTGGGTCAATTTCTATCAACTCTAATTATTTCAGATTTTTCCTCCGCAAACTTCGGAGATAAGAGGGGGGAATGGTATTTTTTCAGACATTTTTCATCATAAGTCAAAAACTGTGAGATATAAAATAAAATGAAAATATATTTTGAAATGTGCAAATCAAGCCCTTTTATATGATTTGTCATTTGACCTAGTAATCTCACTTTAAAATTTCGGACCCCCATTCCGGCCCCTTTTGCAATGAAAATATTTTTTTTTTTTATATTTTTCATTTGCAATAAAGTTGGGCAAGCATTTTTTATAACTGTTCCAAGTGAAGTTTTTATAACTATTTGAAGTCGATAGCTTTAGTAGTTGCTGAAATAAGCAGGTGTGACAGACAGACAGACGAAGTCGCACCATAAGGGTTCCTTTTTTACCGTTTTGGTACGGAACCCTAAAAATAAAAAAATATCTATGAGTTATGGAATTGGTGCGGTAGCTGGAATTGCTAAGTGTACAGCGCTTTTTATTTTTTTGTTTTTTTAAGGATATTTTCCGTCAGGAAAAAATAAAAGGATATAATATGTTTGCCCTTATCGCATAAGGAGAGTTTTTTGATCTCTAATGGAACTGAACCCTTTCTGTGCTGCATCCTAAGCAAATCTCATAAAAACTAAATCACACTAATATTATAAATTCGTGCTTGTGTGTGTTTGTTACTCCTCCACGCTGAAACGGCTGGACGGATTTCGATTAAATTTGGCAATAATTACCCTGGAACCAGAAGAAGCCCTTAAGTTACTTTTTATCCATTTTCACGCAGTCAAAGTTACGGGCAACAGCTTTTAAAAATAAACCTAAAAATATTTAAATTCCGTTTCAAATACACCTCATGCCAAATAACTGCGCATACCTCTAAACTTTATAGCAGTGTCAAACTACTATTTTTAAACTCGATAAGTTTAAAAATAGTATTTTAGTATGCGAAGCTAATTCTCAAAAATACGTCCCAGTGAATTTTGTACCTGGCTAGCGGCCAGGATCTGCAAACTGTAAAGGAAAATTACGAATAGAAGACGACAAATGGCTTCTTAGTTGTCATTTCCAATATTTAAACGTCTCTTAATATTTCTCAATTATTGTGTGGTTTCATGTTTGAAGATGAGCTAAATCATAGTTATCATATTTTGATTACTTTTCGCGCACAAACATCAAAATATGAGTCTTCTTGTGACGGTCAATGCAACATTAATCGCAACGTCGAAGTTAGTCATAATACAGATATTTTGATGATCAACATCAACAATGCGTGTTGATGAATTTAGACAAGTAGGTACCTAGGTACAGATTTCTTTATGATGCTTTCATATATCATGAGTCATTGATGTTAAAGATTAAATAAAAGAAATCTAAATACGTTCAAAAAATCAGATTCATATACCTAATTTAGGTTTTGAACTCCTTAATCTAGTACTTAGAATGAAATTTCGTACCTACGGGCCACTAAATATGGCTCAACGTACAGTAATAATAATAAATAAAGGATGAAAAAACATTTCTCCTTTTGGAAGGCGCGAAGGAGGAAATAGGAAGCGTCTTAATGAGGCCGTTGATTGCTCAATTACCCAATAAAAAGTTGTACAACGAACGAAGTGATGAGGTTTAATTATTTTGTTTTGGCAAGTATTCATTTTAAAATCAAAGAAATGTAGTAGTTGTCAGTAGTCTATTTTTTATGATATTTTCCATGGCGATTTGAAATTATAGACCGTCCACAAAAAATACATAACCCAAAAACATTACTGCTCCTTTCGTTTAAAATAGAAAAAAATAAATTAAATCATTACCTAAATATTTAAAAAAAGTTTTTAAAAAGTAAAATTGAAAATCTCGCCGCAAACCGCAGCATTACTTCATTTATATTAAAATTCACGCCGTAACGAAGTCTTTCTGTGAACCCTCTGTATTATTATGTAAAGACGAATTTACTGGTTAGTTATTCATTTATTCATACAAATTGTGTTGGTGACGTGATAATAAATGATGCGGAGTTTTAAAATTCACGTTTTATTTGTGTGTCTGTTTTGTGCGAGGAGAATCCATTAGCTCTTTTTTGTCACCGTGAGTCAGCGTGATACACAAACTTAACACAAAGAGACTTGCTATATTTACCATCATTCATCCAGTGTCATTTTACCATGACATATTGCTGCTCCTCCGGCGCCAACATTAAAAAACCATGAAAAAATAAACTTTGACGAGCCTAAATACACTTTAAAGTCATAACTTTGAGTTGTTCAATTAAAAAAAGTTCACAGCACTGTGGTTTGCGTCGCACATAAAGTTGGTGTAAGTTCGCTTACTAATGTTTGGGGGTATAAATCAATTAGTTAGTTTGACGTGCGGGGGGGTGCGCGGGAGCGCGGGATTATGCGAAGCGTGGAAAAGCGTATCGGCGCAGACTAATCGCGTCGCGCCGCGCCGCTGACTGCGGGGCAGCCGTGCCGCGGCCGCCGCGCCGCGTATTGCCGCGCGCAAGCGCTCCGCGTCCTCCGCCGCAAATTTTTCTCATCGCCCGTTCCAACTAAATTGCAAAACCGCCGACCGCCCGTTGAAGGTACGAGAAACGCGCCGAGGGATTCTCCCGCAATGTAATCACCGAAAGAACAACAAGGCGGGATAACGAGCCCGCCTTTTTCTTATAAGAAACGACAGTAATTCACACTCAACTTAATCTTATAATCGGCCGAAGAATTAGCATAACTTACGCACGGCGTAATTAAATTACGGTCCGGTTCGTGTTAATTAATGTACTTTGTATTGTTTTTTGTTTAAATGAGGGTAGGTTAAGTATGCTTAAGTATGGTTTTCTTTTGAAGTATAAAAGTAAAGATGAGATTGTCGCCTTACTGTTTCCTTTCCTTCTCATTTCTGTTGTTTGTTAGACAAAAAACATCAAAGCGTTAACACGATTTTCTCAATAAATCTGCACAAGCTCACGTTTCCAATTAATCTATGCCTATCTTCCGTAAACTTCAAAGCAACACTTGGTTTCAAAAAAATTAGTTGTGCCTTTTAGCTAGATTAAAAATTCTACAGTTACAAGCCAGGCTCTAACCTTTTACCACGGAGTTTACTTAGACTAGACTATTTTAATATTCGTCTGAATTTGTAAACGAGCTTTTGCAGTGCGTTCACCCTTGGATGAAGCAGTAATTATGTTATTGTGTCTTTAGCAGGAAGGTAGATAGTGTTTTCTTTTGCAAGTTGTGAAGGTTTATAATAATACAAGAAAGAGTCATTAAGGGCCAGGTTCATGACCTATTGTTAGTCGGAGTGTTGGTTAGTAGTAAAAAAGGTTTACGTCCACTGTTTTGTTTCTTTAACAAGTGTGCAATTGACAGCACTGTTTAGCCGATCATGGGTGCGGGCTTTTACGGTGCTCGCGGACTATGAATGAATTGTGTTCGTAGCACGGACGAGTATTTACTGGTTTTGTTCGTTTATTCTGTTTGTATTGGTCACGTTTCATTTCAGTTATTATCATTGCATCAATGCGAGTGAAGTATTTAATTACAATCAATTTAAATTAAATGCTTTGAGTGTGAGTGTATTTTCATTTATTTGGAGACGAGAATTAATTTTTAAACAAGTATTTTAATTGACTACGTTGTTTGTCAAGCAAGCGCGACTACTGAGCGTGAGGTCCTGGATTCGGTCCCCGGGTAGGACAAACTGTTATTGGATTTTCCATAAAAACAAATCCAGTAGCAGCCTTGAGTCTGGATTTGTGCCTAGTTCATATCAATAGGCTTGCCCACTGTTACTTGGGACTTAAGGCGCTGATGATGAACTGCCAACGGCCTTGAGTGATTTGGGTGGTATAGCTTGAGTGTTCTGCGCTGAGCTCAAGCAACGCGACATACGTCCACCGAGCAATACGATTCGCCTATCAAGAAGCGCGCTGTGCCGAATTAGACGTATTATTACTTTTTAGTATCTAAAATATAAAATAAAAAAAAGTAACAGGCAATATTATAGGTAGTAACATAGTCTATTCACACAAAACAAATCATGAAAATATCTTAAGCGATTTGAAAGTAATTACGTTTTTATGTTTGGGGTAGATAGTAATTCATGAATTTATTTCATTAAGTATTTTACTACAATAGTTAAATATTCACAGGTACGATTGATGTATATATGTTATAGTTTAACATAAAAAAATTGCACAACTAACCTGCATTATTTGACGGCTAAATAAGAGATTTAAAACATGAGATTTACGGCCGTTACCATTTACCGTCGCCTTAAACATAACTGCTGAAATGTGGGTGAACTATATACTTCTGTCTAACCTTTTGGGAAATACAGGCGTATTCATAATGTATGGATTGGTATTTTAATGCGTAACTGTGAGTTTCGAGCCTTGTCATATGAGACAAATCTCGCAGCTTGTTTTGTTGGTCTTTACGTTCGCACTCTTAAAAATCTGTCAATATTTTGCAAGTATATAAATATGTCATAAGCTATGAAATGTCAAACAAGTTGCACTTCTACAAGTTAGGTGACAATGCAAACACGGTTCGATACATTAACAGAAAACAAAGTTTTCAACAATGTTATTATGTGAATGTGTCGCCAGTGGAAACCCACAGTGAGTGGTACATAATTAATGTAGCTGTCTGTACTTTTAATTTTGACAGGAATGCTGCCTTAACTCATGACGTAATACCTTGTATCTTCAGGAAGCAATGGTTTCATCAGTGCATAGCCGAAAGCGTAACCATCCATCAAAATACCTCCGGTTCAACCTAGCAGCGCAATATTACGCTAACAGCTCTCTATTGGCATAGTTAGCTAATAGATATTGAACAATATTGTACGCATTATCTGATATTACATCGCTTTAGGATCAAATGACGTCACAGCTCACGTCCGGAACGCAAGCTAAACTTGTCACAAGTTCGAATATACGATTTCCGGGTTTCAATGTTGGGTTCGCCCGGCTATACTCGGGAGCCCGGAAAAACTTTCCTCTTACATACTACGGCCCATCCAGAATAGAAAAATGAAAAAGTAAATTGACCTTGTAGGTAGTTGGGGAAAAAAACAGTGTCTGCGTAATAATAATGTCTAAAATAAATGGCAGCCAATTTTTTTGCCTTTGGCGTTGAAGTCTAGAGATCTCTTGTAAGAACATTTAATTTTTTTATTTTATTTTAAACGCTCGCGTTTGACTGCTATCTCGCCTGATGTTAATCGATGATGCAGTCTACGATGGAGCATGCTTGCCTAGAAAACCCGACTCACTCGTGACTTGAAAACACCCATAATGTAACTATCGGGGAACATCTATTTCGGCAGTGCATTCCACTGCTTGACGGTTCTCACAATGATAGTAGAATCAAAGCTCTTCGTTCGGAGTTTTGGTAAATCAACCATGAAACGAGGGCGCTTTTTCGCGCTTATGGCCGTCCGATAGTACAAAGGGCAGGAATGATTTTTGAAGAAATGACACGTCATTGCCTAAAATAATAGTCAAAGGTAATATAGTTAGAGATAGGCTGGCGTTTTTCGTAACACCTCGTCCGGGTAACCAAAATATATATATTATATATCTTATATTATATATATTATACTATATATATATTATACTATGTTATTTTGGTGTGAATGGATGCTGGTGTAGTTACAGGCACATGAGAGATTTCAAAGGACACTTGCAGACGCCCATAGAACGCTGGGCTTCAGATTGTGTATGTCGGTACAGATATGAAATTAGTTTGGTGTGATCGAGTATTTCCAGAGTATTAAATTCATTTTTTATTTGTTTTTGTACGTAATTGGGTTAAAGAGAAATCTTCGTATTTGTGACAGTGAGGTTAAGTATGGTGTGAATGATCCAATGAAGTACAGCCCGACTAATGAGTTCTCAATTCAAAGGTTTTCGTTGCTGTCGACATGATATTCTGTGGAGGCACGCGCCAGCCAGCATGCACCCGTTTTTGTTTTATTGGTTTTTTTCAAAATATCAACGGCATAATCATTTTATTTCTTATTTATTTCCATTTTTGATTCCAATTCTTAATCTCTAAGATAAATTAGGCAAAGAACAATTAAAATATATTTTTATTTTTGGTTAAGCTTTTATTACTGTACCATATCAAGCCCAAAACTGCCAACGTTGTCTCTAGGATGGACAAAGCAATGCTTCTAGTATTACAGATGTCTATAGATGGCGACAATTACTTACCATAGGGTAGTTGCACTTGTTTGTTTGCTGTAAAAAAATGTTTAATATAGGTAATATGTAAGAGAAGAGAGAGAGCACGCGCATAGTGCGCGCCTGCTCTTGTGTATTTCATCACCACTGCTTTATAAACGGTGAATGAAAACATAGTGAGGAGACCGACATTTCCCAGAATTAGGAAGATATGTGACATCCACCAACCCGCACTGGGCCTCCGTGGTAGATTATGGCCCACTCCCTCTTCCAGAGATAAGGCCATTATAGGCTGATTATGTAATGTATGAGTTAAACCGTTATACATTATAGAATATGTTTTGTAATTTCCGATTTGAGGCAGTGAAATTTTTACATAGGTAGGTATTATGTTCATTTTCTTAGGTTCCCAAAATGAGGCTTTGGGTATAAAATGAACACCGTGTAAAGGTTAGGTTCAATGAGCACCATTGAACCTTGTACGAGGTCCAATCGAGGTCAAATAGGCCAATAATTAAATTAATGGTCCGTTCATCCCTCAGACCATCGAAACATCCTAACGGGTTATGTACATAAAGCTGTTGTAAATCACGAGATTTGAATTATAATGTTTAGCGCGTGTTTGTGAAATGTAACGATTCTACAAAAGTAATAAATGTAGCTACATAAATAAAAATAAAAAAAATACATGATAAGTTACATTTAATAGTGTTACATTTGTCTAAGAGCATAAAAATAATTAGGTATTATGTATTAAAAATGTACATTTTGTCCTATAACTTATATGTGTAGTGATTAGCTGTCAATATGAGTTGGTTATTAACCCCCTTACTTATAGACACCTCTTAACTTTAACCACTGATTAAATACCTATCTATCCTTGTCTGAATAGATGAAACAGAGATGACAATTGACATATATTATGAGCTGTTTAATGTAATCATCGTCTATCAGTAAGGGGGTAAATAAATAAAGACAATGTGAAATGAACTTGATAGCACATTATAAACGCCTCGTCAAATTCTACGACTCGTAACGACAGCACCCTACACCGGTAGCCGACGCTCGTCAAAAATAAAGTGTGATAAAAAAACGAGGTCAAATAGCACACATTTTAATACTCGTGGCGATGAATAGTACAAATATTTTAGGAGTGAAAGCTCGTCACGTAGCTCCCAGGAGGTTCGGGAAATGCCGACGCGCCCCCGACTCGATATGAAATGCTCGATACATAGATATCACGTCGAGTAGAAGAGGCTCCTGTTTCTCTTATGAAGCATGAAAAGGGAATACTTGGTGCGGCATTCCGTAGCTACAAAACATAAAAATAAGTTTTAAGAAGCTTGAATGCCAGGGGTGCCCGAATATTCACCCACCCTTGGCCTTTAGTGACACAAAAAAAGTCAAAACTTAATCTTCTTCGCCACGATTGAATTTAGGCTTATTTAAATATCGCCACTTGTGGAATTAAATCAGCAAAAAGACAGCTAAGAGCAATATCACAATATCTGCAAAATATACAATGAATATTCACTTTATAATTGATTCTGAAGTGGTAAATCAATTATACGGAGAATAATAATGGTAAAACCCCTTTCACTGACCCAATTGTTGTACATTTATACATATTTATGATATAAATAAGGGCAAAGTTTACGTATAGTCGTGATTTAAATAATTTCCCCAACGTTTTTTCTAACTTTTAATTTGACCTAAAAGCGGGTTTGTTTTTGGTATTTTTTCTGAACTTCATAAACTTTAAGAACATTATGTTTGATTGCGCATTTCAGTGAATAAATTTTCGATATTGGATAAACATGCTAGACTAATTACGTACTGTTGACTGGTTTACTGTGAATGTAATGAGAGCTCAATTTTATGTTTCAGAATTTATGATTCTCTCTAATGATTAGTCGCTATTTACAACTTCATAAGCATCATTACTATCACTACCATCATAGCGGATTGCATTGAAATAGCGTTCACAAGTGGCGACACTTGAATCGTCTCGCACGTTTGTGTCTGAATGTACACTCGGCATTCAACCCCGGTATCATCAGCTGAATGGCTAACATTTTTATCACAGTATGAGCTAAGCTTATACAATATACCTATAGGTAGTTTGAGTCCAGAAATAGTCATCCATTGGATAATTAAGAGTGGTTGATCATCGAACAATGTGTGTAATTGGATAAGTTTAAGCCCTAAAGTGGACTGCTAATGCACGGCCCTTAATAAAATGTACTGGTGACACATCCGGGACTATCTCTGTATGCACTATAAAAATGCACCCAAGGGCTTGGAGCTTGTGCATTGCAGTGGAGAAAAACGACTTGGCCTATTGTGATGGGATGGTAGTGGCCTACGTTATGGGGAACTATAGGAACCTATGGCACCTGCCGAAAAAACGAATACCTGTGCCCACGTAAAAATGGCAGACGGAGACTTGCCAACTCAATAATTAGGCCTCCCGAAAATAGTTGCTCGAATCGCAACGTGATTGAGTGCATTAGTCGTTCGTCTGTCGCACATAACAGACACAATTGATTTTGAATGAGGCGGATTTTTTAAATGCGACAGATGGAACTTGTTTTTACATCCAATATAGCAACCATTTCTGTACCGCTTCCATATTCTCTAGTTCCGCAAATGTTCAGGTAGGTATTACGTCTCACTGTCACGAAATACATCCAGGCGTGCGATTTTAACGGTAGCTCCGATCGCTCTGACGGTAGCGATCGTCCGCGGGCAACGATCGAAATAGACATTATATGTGGACGATGCGGAAAGAGAATATTTAAAAAAAATATGACGATGACGTAGACAGATTCTTTAAATACTAGGTTTCTGCTTTGTTGGTCTAGTGGTCGCAGGAACGTAGGGTTTTGAGTTCACACATAACTTTAGCCTTTAGAAAAGTTCTGTTCAACGGCCGTTTTCAATTTAACGGACTGGTATCTTGTAGGTGAACTTGGCCCTTAATGTGATATAATATAACCTCATCAGTAACTCATAGCAGTGATAGCCTAGTGGCTGAACCATGTGCCTCCCGTGGCGATTGGTTCGAGTTCGATCCTGAGGCATGCACCGCTAACTTTTCGAAGTCATGTGCGTATTATACATTAATTATCACCTGCTATAACGGTGAAGGAAAACATAGTGAGGAAACCTGCATGCCTGAGAGTTCTCCATAAATTTCTTGAAGGTGTGTGAAGTCTGTCAACCCGCAGTTGGCCAGCGTGGTGGCCTATCTCCTCTCATTCTGAGAGGAGGCCCGTGCCCAGCAATGGGACAGTTTATAAAAAGGGCTGATATTATTATATTATATAACCTCATCGGCACATCAAAAGGTAAAGTCACTATTTCGCTAACCGCAGCGTTAGTTCGATAACGTACTATTCCCGAAAACGCTTAGTTTAATATTAATACGGAAACGTAACCACTGAAAATGGTTATTCCAATTTCCCGTGTTAGTTTACGAGTCCGTTCTTGATTTTAATATGAGGTAGTTTGCTATTTACCTCCCCGCAACTACTAAACGTCAACTGAGTGAAATGAGTTATTGTAGAACTTGTGGGTCAGTTAGTGTCAGTTCACGAACAAATAGGTACGCTTCGTAGAATCTTTATTAAAAAGCTGTCGGGCAATTCTGATAGTTTTAGAATCGCTGGTATTGTTCGAGTTCTAAGAATTCATTTTATTAACGGTCGATTTTCCAGTTCTGGATTAGTTCAGTTTAACTTATTTGGTAGATCATTTCAAATCGATTTTATCCAGACACTGTATATCTAGCTCTATATCTTTCAGTTAATTTTGGAAATGTGCAGTGCCTCTATTATTTTTAAATGTTTTTCTTTTATTTATTAACTTTGGAGAAGAAAATCTGCAAAAAAATTCTCTTTTTAACCGACTTCAAAAAAAGTGGTTCTGTTTATATTTGGATGTAGTAATAATGGATTTAAAGAAAAAAGTACGTTCTACACTAGATTCCCATATTACGGATGCATTAAATAGATTAATCTCACATACACAAACACCCAAACCTAATATAACTTTTGTTCCGTCAATAGGAGTCGAACCCACACCAGTAACGCAACAGCCAATCGCTCAACCACTGCGCCAATCGAGCCACCATATTTATGTCGTATATATCATATTTATGGCAACACTATCAGATGGCCCACGTGATCCAAAGCTCTACCTCTTACAACTGCAATAGAACATAAGTCACGTCCTTTTAGTACGTGCCATACGTGTCATTGCACTGCGTCTGTGAACCAAAAACAACATTGAAAACTCAACTCAAAGAAAAAAGGAGATATACTATCATAGCAAATAAGTACGGAAACCACTGTCGCCACCTTTAGAACAGTTTGTGACACAATTACAAAAGCTCCTTGTGAATAAAGATCTCCCACACACTAAAAATTCCGCACACCCTCAATCTAACACTGTTATTCGTTACTCAGTACTAGCACTAAACTAAAACACTGTATTTATATTATCGATCGTATTCGGTCCGTCGCCAGCGTGCACGTTTTAACTATGGTCAATGTGACCATATTAAAGCGTCAAACTAAATAGCGCCTTGGCACATCTCCCTTGTTTCTATGATCTGAGGTTGAAAGGTATCGTGTGTCTGTAATTCCAACGGGCAGCACTTCAATCCGGAACCCGAATCAGAAAATTTCTGCTTAACGGCAGAAATAGGTATAGTTATATTGGTATTGGTAGTACTTTCTGTAACAAAGAGCTCTATTGGGTACTAAAGTCTGTTTCTACGGCGGGCGGAAAAACGGATAATGACCTTTGAGCGACCGTAGGGATTTTGCCATTTACCCAGTTAAAGAAAGAAAGAAAATGCATTTATTTGCGTCGATATGACGGACAAAAATAAAAATAACAAACTTATAGGGCGACAGAACGGTAGGGAAAATATGTGTTTTATTTTTAGATCTCTATTTCACCTTCTGTTTTCAGATAAGACATAATTATGTATAAAAAGAAAACTGAACTTTTCAACCCTGATTTGTAGAGTACATAGACAAATAGGTACATAGATAAATAGAGTAGGTACCTACATAGGTAAGATCTTGTTTAAGAAATGAAAGCAGTAGATTTAAATTACTTACCTACCTATATAAAATAATTATTTAGCGTGTCACTCGCTCGCCCGACCGCGTATTATTAAAAACGCAGTAAGAAGCATAAGCCACAAAGAAGTGTATGGAGACAGATAATAATCGTTTTTTGTAGACACTAACAGTGTCATTGTCCGGTTTTCCCTTCCTTTATCCATCCTTTTTACACAACGAAACAATCATGATTTTATCACTGCATAGCACGCCGGTCTCAGTTTGCGATTACCGTTAGGTTATGGCCATTTAAGACTGCAGTTCCTTTTCCTGTCATATTTTCTACTACACTGCTGAAATTCTGTAGAAAATATTTTCAAAATGAGTTTAAAATTAAACTGATAATGAATATTACAACGGTGTTCTGGACTACAAACGAGGGTCTTATTTATTAAGGTCTAACTCCAATAAACTAGCCGCAATCTGTAAATACTTTGTGATACAATATTTTAGCAAATATTTTATGAAATAAGCTTTATTGTTTATTCTAGACTGTTTTGTAGTTGCGATTGCGTAAATATGTAAATTATATCGGTGTCGGTTTTTGTTATATTTAACGGTTATGTTTCATGTTAATGTGAATGTATTTAGGCGGCCATCTTTGGAATGCTAATTGAGAGGTTGTGTGTTTGATCTCCAGTTGTTGCACCATTTTTATTTTATGATTATTGATTTTTCACAAAACATATCACGCCTGCATTCTTCAAAGGATTAGGCAGACGTGTATAGTGCACTCAAATTTCGTCAGTTATGTTTAAGTCCCAAGTTCATGTTCCATTAATGAAGAGCCTATTAGTTTTATTACCATCCAGACTCCGGGCTGCTGCTGAAAATGTCCTAATGGAAAATCTAGTAAAATTTTGCCCAACCTGAGGATCGAACTCAGTACCTCATATTCAGCAGTCGCGCTTGAGATTACTAGACCAATGAGGCAGTGACTGATTTTCCATGTACAAAAATAACTTTATACATAACTAGCTGTTCCCCGCGGTTTAACCTCCGTTGCTTGGCTCTTAAGGGTTGTAGTGTAATGTTAAATAGCTTATATAAAAATAAGTTGGGTTTTCCTTCCTGACGATATAAGTCCAGAACGGACGAACCGATTTCCACGGTTTTGCATTCGTTGGAAAGGTCTCGGGCTCCGTGAGGTTTATAGCAAAGAAAATTCAGGAAAATTTAAAGAGAAAAGCGGAAAAATCTTTTTTCACATACAGCGCCATCTCTGATACATAGCATGTACTACGGTGGCGAAACGGAGTTCACCGGGTTTGCTAGTAGCTTATACTATTTCTCATGAATTTGGCTATCATACACAAAAATAATTTTTCGAATCCGACTGGTAGTTCTGGTGATAAGCGTTCAAACAAACAAACTCGTCAGCTTTTTAATATTAGTATAGAATGATGTTTTCAGTACTTAATTCTTTAAAATGATCAATATCGAACCACTAACTTCGATTTGAATTCTGCAATAGCTCTCTAATGCTTATTTTAAGACTGTTTTTGTAGGCGTCACATTACTTTTCGAATCGTGAAAATAATAATAACGACATGTAACCACGCATGGTTATCTTAGGTGTATCTAAAGTTACCGAGGGCCTAGCATAGTTTTGAAGTTACGTAAGTTAGTGAATTAAGAATCTAAATCTAAAATAGCGCAGTTATATCACATTTGGTTTAAGTAAGAGAACTGTATTTAACAATTAGTTATGATAGGTTAACCACTGATGAAATGTGGCCTGTGGTTCATGATGGAACCATTATTTTATAATATTATTAATCGCATAAAAAATAATTACTTGGTGTGTACTGTTTACTAAATAAACACTTGGGTTTCAGTATTGTTGGCGCTCATAATATTTACAAACCACCCCAATATTTTACCTCACATAACAATCATTTGTGTTAGGTAATTTTCTGTCCATTATCGGCTTTCATGAAATTCTAAAATTAAAATAACATAATGGATTTTTCGTTTTAGGAAACAGAACTATTCACTTGGCAGTCTCGGATAGAACTAGTAAATAAAACGTAGCCTCTGCAACAGATGCCTTCGTGTGTAGAAGTAGTGAGGGGTGTAAACCGAGATACAGTAGGTATGGAATCCCTCTACCGAGTACATACACTGTGATTTTTAAACCAACACGAGTCTATGTATGGATTGAGCTCTGATGCAACTGGTGTTAGTTTACGGTATAAATTGTTTGTAGTTTCACATTTGGTTAGCTTTTTCATGAAGCTGAAATCCAGGCTCACTGTAAATTAAACTAAGTAAGTTTGAGCAGAAATAATATCTGAAAAATGAATTTGATTTTTATGTATTAAAACAGTTGTTAACTGTAGCGCGCTATTAAACGCGCGTAACAGACTGTGTCTACATAATTTGATTCATAGTTCATTTATAAAACAGTGTAGTTAGATCATTTACATTGACTGTATTTTCGTTAAAATTGAAAAAAGGGAGCGACTTCAACCTTCAATGTTTTTATAACCAGTCGGTTCCAAGGTATGGCCCAATACGAAAAAGAAAATCATAATGACGGGAAGAATACATGGCTCTCGGTATTCTTTAGGAAAAAAATATTTTAGTACATAATACAATAAATTAAATAATTTTGGACATTTCTTCAGATTTTATACTATATACCAATGTGAGACTTTAGTATTTTCAGTCTAAATAAAATATTTTTTGCGATTTTTCATAACTCTTATTTAGGCAAAATGGCACATGTATGGCATTTCCTTTAAAATCCAGCAATTTTAATCACTAAATGATTTATTGTACTGTCCTACAATAGTCAAAACTTTCCGATATGACTGTAACTTTTTGGAGACAAAGAAACATTAATAAAAGTTTGTTTTCCTCAGAATTCTGTCACTGTAAAGTTTCCATTAACTTGTTAATGTTTAATTGACTGAAAGTTATCTTGGAATTCACCAATCTTTCTTCCGTCATCAATTTAATTGATTTTATTTTACCTTTTGAGGAAAATGATAATTTTGTAAAGTTTGGCTTTCATTTGTAAAACAATGTGTATTATAAAAAAGTTTATGTTATGTACGCATGATGAAAAATAGTATAAAAATAATAATTAATAATCAAAACACGCTGATGTTTTCACCACTATCTCACCTGATTTTGAACGTCATCAATGAGAGATCGCTTGTATTTTAAATTGTACAAATTTAAACAGATTAGGTATATGTGTAATGCCAAACGCGTACGTAATTAAAACAACTATGTACGTACCGTGTCAAAAAAGCTGCATTTATGTCCTCTGTATCCGCACATGTAGCGATGCTCCCACATTGACGCAAGTCGGAACGATACGTGTCTAATGTGTCAGAACGTATTTAGCATCGCACTGTACCCCGATCATGAGTTTTTATGACGTACAGTTTCGTTATTGTAAGCATAATTGTATTGTAGAACATTTTGATACAATTTAATACAAATGGCACATTTTTTTAAATATAGAGAAATTAATTAAGTACTATGTAATTTATATAAATAATGTGTAGCAAACGTATATTTTTAATTCAAAATATGATTACATTAATAAAACTATATGACAAAAAAACTCATGATCGGGGTACTGAATTGTATGGAGTCACATGGCATCGCCCACGGTTGTCGCATTAACACACGTCTCTAGCATTCAGCAGCACAGTGTCACTTCGATTTGCGTCACCGTGGAAGAACCACTTAACATGCTCAAGTAATTTGCTCCGTATAGAAGTAAAGCGCTTTTATAACAAAGAAATATTACGTTAATATGTCTTTGTTTTGTAATAATATGTAGCCTAGAGAGATTCCTAGATTGTAATCTTCGAGAAACAAAGACTACGGCTAATCTAAATGTATTCGTCGGCTGTTTATATAACACTTTATTTAATTAAGTTGGTAGCACCGTTGTGGTACGGTGCAGGACTAATTAAGTCAAACGCTAAGGAAAATAATGTTGTTTTCTATGTATCCACGAAGATTGTATTACATACATACCGACAGTATAACTAGGTATACTCTCTCTCTCACAAAGGCCTGAGTCTCATTATTATTTACGCTGTTTGTTTATGTAATGTATCTCTCAAGGAATTCGACAGTGTTTTTAGGGTTCCGTACCAAAATGGAAAAAAAGGAACCGTTATGGTGCGACTTCGTCTGTCTGTCTGTCACACCTGCTTATTTCAGCAACTACTAATGCTATCGACTTGAAATTTGGAACAGTTATAAAAAATGCTTGCCCAACTTTATTGCAAATGAAAAAAGTAAAAAAATATTTTTATTTTCATTGCAAAAGGGGCCGGAGTGGGGTCCGAAATTTTAAAGTGAAGTCACTAGGTCAAGTGACATATCATATGAAAGGGCTTGATTTGCACATTTCAAAATATATTTTTATTTAATTTTATGTCTCACAGTTTTCAACATATGATAAAAAATGTCTGAAAAAATACCATTCCCCCCTCTTTTCTCCGAAGTTTGCGGAGCCAAAAATCTGAAATAATTAGAGCTGATAGGAATTGACCCAAATATTGCACCAAAAATAAAACGATGTTCCTAACTGGTACAGTTTTTTCAAAATCATCAAAACTCCTTCACAAACAAACTTAGTTATGCGGTCCGGTTTTTTCGCTTTATACGTCCAAAAATGATACGGAACCCTCGATGCGCGAGCACGACTCGCACTTGGCCGGTTTTTTTTTATACGACGATGATTGCAAATAAGCGTAATAGCCCACCTGATAGGGGTCACCATAGCCTATGAAATGATTGCAACACTGAGTATCACATGCCAGTTTACAATCCTTTAAAACGAGAATAATTCGCAATTACTTTAATGTTCTACAATGATAATTATATTGTTGCTTGTCATTGATCGATCAATATTCGAGCAACATAATATTACTATGCATAGTTTCAGCATCACCCGGGCATTGCTGTTATGCATAAACTAAAATAAACCCTGAGGTTTATGGGAGCCTGTTACCAAGATCTGAAAGCCATGAGAATTACCATTATGGTGAATATTAATATTGTCCCATAGTTTGGAGACCATAACTTAATTCAAATTTGATTCGATAATACAGCCGATGGCGACGGCCTTGTTGTTCTCCCCTTGTTGCTGACATTAGAGTTGGAATTCGATATTCTAGAGAGTGTTACAATATTTTAAGAGAAGTAGGGTACAGTGGAATATCTCGCTCAAATCTGGAGCTGCCCGACTGGGGAAGTACGCGTCCATATTACAGAATACCACAGGTAAATAACGCTACTCTGCGGTAGAGTTGTGTTCCTGTAGTGAGTAAGGTCGTCAGATCTAAGACTGCACTGTGTTGACAACAGTACCCCGATCATGAATGAGTTTTTTTGACATGTAGTATCGTTAACGTAAGCATATTTTGAATTGAAAATACACGTTTGGTACACAATATTTATATAAATTAAATACTTAATTAATTTTTCTGTATTTTTTAAAATGTGCAAATTGTATAAAATTTTATCAAAATGTTCCAGGACTGTTGTATTTTAAATTTAAAATAAGCTTACGTTAACTAAACTATACGTCAAAAAAACTCATGATACGTACAGGGGACCTGCTTGTACCCTAAGCTATCGGCACAACAAATCTTTGTTTGGGTCATACGCCTGATTGACTCCGTGGGGGTATAAAAAAAATAACATACAATTGTAATTAAAAACGGTCCTTTATGAAACGGAGTAAGAAAAAATATTGTTTCAAAAGCAATGCCTTTTGCTGTCAAATTAGGTACAAAGTCGTTGACATAAATAGCGAAGAAAGCGTTGCAATGAATATTAAAGATGTTTCACTTAGATTGTGGCCACGAGAACGGCGGAAAGTAAGGTATGTGTGTTGGATGACGTAGTTTAATAGCCAAAACAATAAAAAAATTAAGCCGCTGTAATCGCTTTGTAAATAAGCGAAACTATTCGGGGAATGTAAATGTAAAGGGGAAATACGTGAATCTAATTACATTATGACAATTTATTTTGTCACAGTCCACTGTGAAAAAACATTCGATTCAGTAGAGTATGGACTAAACTTATTAACAAGTAAATTATTATTATTAATAAATTAATGTTACCTTATTTCAAAAAAAAATATAAAAGAAAACTATGTGTTCAAAAATTCATAAAATTAATGAAACAATAGAGGAGCTACACACTTTAGAAGTTTAAGGAAGGGGAATTCTCCATATAAATTCTCCAAAAATATATCGTACTGGGATATGTGGAGTTTTAAGCAATATTATATTATGACGTCATATATTACATAGTGCTTTTTCTAGCAACTAAGTGTAAAATGCTTATAACTTGACCATTTGTTAAGGTACCTATTTCATTCATTTTTGTACTTTTGCTTAACTTTTTGTTAATTGTTACGGAATTTCAAATACCGAGTGTCCACTAGCAATAAAATTTGCGGAAGTTAACTTGCGCAAGCGACTTCTAACGTGTAAACGCTAGCGCAAGTTGAGTTTTTGTTCGAGAAGGTCGCTTGCGCAAGTCAACTTCCGCAAACTTTATTGCTAGTGGACACTCGGTATAATAAATAAATACAGTTTAATTTGGTACTTTAATGTGCTCCTTTCCTTATAAAAAAGCTATTTAATTAAGTAGGTACTTTATAAGCAAAAATCTCTTTTTAATCTAAGATATAAATAAGATTGTAGTCTCTAGAGGAATTAGTTACTCATGCTAAGTTTACCGGCAACGCGTAGTTCCGTAATGTGTTGAATTTGTTCAACTTAATCAAAGTTTTCTCCACAGAGCTGAAAGAAAAAAAACCCATCAGATGCTCTATTTCAAGTTAATTGTAAACTCCTTGGAGCAAATAGGAAGAAAAGAATTCATCTCTTTAATTATATGTAACACAAATTAATAAAAAGTTTGTTAAGTTTATAATTAAATATATTTATTTAACTTTTGAAGTACCTAGCACAAGAAACGTAATAACTTGAGTGAATTAATTATCTGCCTACGTAGTTAAACATGTTTTGTCCTTCTCGCTGAAGTCAAGGCCATAAACTTAGGTATGCCTACAGAAGCAAAATAAAATAGGAAAGTTTTATACGAAAGTTACTTGGAGTTTTTCTCAGATATACATAATTAAAACAGTAACTCTTCAGGGAAATGGCTGTTTTGAAGCTTCTGAAACCGCTACGCTCGTAGCGCTACGTGCTACGCCGTAGCGGCTTACGTAGGGCCTGTGTCGACGATCGTCTGAAATATTCGATTCTGTCAATGATGGGCAGTTTTGTTGTACAATACAACAAATATTGATGTTTAACATTATTGCTAAATTAATTATTTTTAAATATCGAAGTCGTAGCTTGAAATAACTACTTTGCAACTAGATATTCAGACTATCTCTTCAGTATATAACCTTCTCACTCTATTATTATATAAACAAGAACAGCAATACAAACAAAATCAGAACAGAACATCACAAGCAATTTCAGTCGTTAAAGCTAAACAAACTTGATATCCAAAAGCTCAATAAGAATTCCATCTATTGCACCCGGAAGGTACGTAGTCCATCGTAAAATATTTACGCTACATCGCATTGACATTCGTATGTATATTGAGGAAGCGCGCATTTTACAAGCCCCTGTAATACTTTATGAAGATATCTGACAACAGACGAAAGTTTTACTGAAATATGCAGTAAGCACGTAGTGATTTGGGGGTATGAGAATAATGTAAGATTTGTGAATAAATTAAGCATGTCTATTTATACCGGGAAATCGGAATATCTTTGTAGGAAAAATAATGCTCGTACCGTACGAAAGTAAGCGACGTACTGTGTGAAGACAGAGTGAAAAATTGTATTTTATTTTATGTTTAGTATTAGATAACTTACCAGTGTAACTGGCTCTATCTCGTCCTGATATAAATAAATAGAATATCACTGGGTATAATGTGCTGAAAGTACATTTAGAAATAAAAGGCGATATAAAATCAGCATTTATTACAAGTGACGCGCGCTCTTAGAGCAAATCCTACTTTATTTCAAAGTTAATAAGCAACTTACTTATTTAAAACGAGATTATCGTGCAACGTAAAGAAAGAAACAAATAAAACTCGAAAATAAATAAAAAAGGAAGCTACCACAAAATTATCCTTTTCAATACTTACGCTGCGGCACGCCCACACCCCTTAATATAAATATCTTGCTGTTAGCTGAGTAAAAAATAAAAGGGAGGCAAAGGAACTTCATTTCTTATTTCCCCGTGGCTTATTCAAACGATTTATTTAATAGCGGAACAGTAAACATGCAATTTTCAGGGAAGAGTATAATGGATGTCTTCATAAAGGCGCACAATAGCTTTTCAAAAATTTTGAGGAATCATTTCATCTTCCAAATGCAACATTTGACTCGAGGCCAAGGAAAACAGGCGTTGGACGACAAGCCTGCCCTGTTTCATTGTCTGTCTGACCTTAATCCGACATTTTTTGCTGCTCGCTTGCAGCAGGAGGTGATATACGGGTGAGTTTTAGATGTGAAAGATCGTGGCTGTTGCAGGCTTTGGTCTACCCCCAAACAACAAACCGTGAACATCACAGGAATTGTCAAAGATACGTTTCTACTGATACGTACTTTAACAACTCCTGGAATAAAAAACCTCTCCTCAAATGCTTCTCTCAAATTAATGGAAGTGCTTTACTAAGCGCTTTCATTTGAGATCTCTGCCAAAGTGATTATAAGATGTCTTCAGTAGTGGAGCTCTTTGTGAAAGAGCTTATCCGGGGAAGTACTACCACCATACCTATTTCAGCCGCTAAACAGCATTGCTATGTTCCAGTTTCAAAGGCATGTGTGGCCGGGGTGTAATTACAGACACATGAGATATTTCAACTTTGTCGCAGAACGTGGCGTGAACAACGCATCTGCGATGCTTCTGGTACTGCAAATGTCCATAGGCGGTGGTGACCAGTGACCCAGTGACGACTTACAATCAGGTGGGTCGTCAGCTTATTTGCCGTAAAAAAATGTGTCAATAAAAGTAATAAGCTAAGTATATGGATAACTCATTTGCCAAGCCTGATGATTGTGGTCCCATATGACTGTTAATTAGTTGGCGGCTCATTAGGAAGCACATGTTGAGCACTCCAAACTGCCCCATAGGCCGATTATGATGATTAAGATTTATTAACTACTACCTGACCCGCCCAGGCTTCGCACGGGTAAAGTTTAGTACACCTACCCTACACCTACCCCGCCCTACACCTACCCTATACGTACCCTATACGTACCCTATACGTACCCTACAGCTACCCTACGCCTACCCTACGCCTACCCTACGCCTACCCTACGCCTACCCTACGCCTACCCTACGCCTACCCTACGCCTACCCTACGCCTACCCTACGCCTACCCTACGCCTACCCTACGCCTACCCTACGCCTACCCTACGCCTACCCTACGCCTACCCTACGCCTACCCTACGCCTACCCTACGCCTACCCAACGCCTACCCTACGCCTACCCTATGCCTACCCTACACCTACCCTATACCCCAAACCTCAAAAATAAGTTTCAAGCTTCTAGCTTAAAAAAAAAATGTAATTTCCATACAAACTTTCATCCCCTATTTCAACCATTTACAGCCCTTTTTTCGCATTAAAAAGTAGCTTATGTCCTTTCTCAGGCTCTAAACTATCTCTGTACTAAATTTCATTTGAATCGGTTCAGTAGTTTAGGCGTGATTGAGTAACACACAGACAGACAGACAGAGTTACTTTCACATTTATAATATTAGTAAGGATAGTATAGTAAGGATTAGCACTTTGCCCGTGACTTCGTCCGCGTGACATACATGTTGCGCCATCTAGCGTCCT
Source organism: Thalpophila matura (assembly GCA_948465475.1). Lineage (NCBI taxonomy): Eukaryota > Metazoa > Arthropoda > Insecta > Lepidoptera > Noctuidae > Thalpophila > Thalpophila matura. The sequence continues at coordinate 14,629,594 of OX419182.1, forward strand.
AAAGCAATAGTGACCGTCGAAAGCTATTGTTCTTTCCTTCGGGAAGAGTACTTTTTCTGAACGTAGCCTATATCCTTTTCTGTACCCCTGATAATTTTTATGCAAAATTACATAATGATCGGTTCAGTGGTTTAGGCGTAGCGGGATTGTCCGGAAGGGATACCGCTGACCCGGACAAAAGGGCTAACGAAGGAACATGGGTGGGTTTTAGTCAGTAAGAGTCTGACACTCCCTTCCGCTCCGCCCAGAGCGGGAGGGGTCATTTGATGATTTCCCATCCTCAAAAAAAAAAAAAAAAAAAAAAGTGGTTTAGGCGTGAAAAAGTAACAAAGAAACTTAGTTTCGCATTTATATTACTTAGGATTTGAAGGATGGCGTAATCCTATAGATTAGAAGCCGTCTCGAGATGATCTTTTAATATCCAACCATCAAGCGGGCCATATCACAGCACTGCTTCGTATATTTCCATTGTGTACCACGTGACAATGGCGCGCCGCGACTCCGCCTGACATCTGACGTGTCGCGTGACGTCACAGATTATTGGCACGGTAAATCAACCTGATTGGACACGCTCACTAACCAATATAACACTGTGAAACGAAATTTTTGTCAGATAGTCCATTTTAGAGGGACTTGATACTGTTTCTCACCAATTTTTTGTACAATGACCCGTGTCTTGAAAGATATATTGACGGACCCGCTTTGAGTGTATTTTATACTCTGTGGGAGAACTCAACGTGTTCGATATCAGTTTTCTAAAACATTTGCTATTTAGAGCGTTCACCTGAGGCGTGTCGTTAAGGATTTTGATCTCAGTTTAATATTGTTTTTGTTGAATATGAAAATGTTAAAAGTGAATTTTATAATATTTTGTAAAGAGGCTTTTGGTTCTTTTATGATTAAAAATATAGTGGCACTTTAAATTTGAGTATAGTGGTCAAGGTAATTTATTTTGCTTTAGATAATGTTAAAAAAAATTCTCCTTTCAAAATAAAAACAAAGAGCAAAGCACAAGAATTTTATAAAGCATTTACGTAAATGTTGTTTATAGGTACCTACCTAAATTCTATAAAACGCTTTGATAGAATGTGTTTGTTGTTTTCCAATTTATGAGTTTTTATTATTCTTAGATCAGCTAATATTATTTCAATATCCAATAATATTATACGCTCATTGTTAGGTATATTGGGAGAGGCAACAATAATGTTAGGATATTATATTTACCTGTTTAATAAAACATCAAAGTGATTGAAGGCTGCTTCACCGATGAATGTCTTTTACGGATATATTTTGTTATAAAAGCCATTGTTCCATTATGAAAATATGCACAAAGAAGCGTTTATTATCGGTAATTAATCTTATCAGATTTTGCGACCGAGGATTAATAAATAAATTAGTCTATCTTGGTAAACAGAACAATAACGACTTAAATGAATGTGCTGATTTTGTTCGATATTTATTTTTTTATTTATTATAAAGGTACATATTAAGGTCTATAAAATAATATAATGTCCAACAAAACTATATATATATATTTATACATTTTAGAAAATACTTATACATTTACATTTTTGAATACAACATTCAAAATAAAAATTAAGGTAGGTATATTACAGGTATATTACATTTTTACAAAAAAAAAACAGGTCGAATTAGCCTAATAATAGGTCACTGCCCTCATAAAAACATATTTTCAACATTGGCATCCACTGACAGGGCTGGTGTTTCCTCGGCCTCCATATATCCTCTACATAAGTGACAACGTAGGGACTGCTGTATGGAGGCTAAAGAAACACCAGTTCCAGTACTCTATTATAATGCAAGGATGTAAACGGTCAACGGGTAAGGCTTTTGGACTATACCGAGCTGCACTCAGAATCGTTGAAGTCCTCCTAAAATTCTCGAAAGAGCTGAAATGGTTAAAGCTTTTCCCATTTTGTTGATAGATTGACGTAAAAACGGATCATCCGATATAAAAGCCAATACTATTGTTTATTTTGTCACATAGTAACTAAATCCGGGCTTTGCCGGTAGCTATTTAATCCGGGTAGTGAACGCACGGCGATTAAAAAAAAACCGGCCAAATGCGAGTCGTACTCGCGCACCGAGGGTTCCGTATCATTTTTGGACGTATAAAGTGAAGAAAACCGGACCGCATAAGTAAGTTTGTTTGTGAAGGAGTTTTGATGATTTTGAAAAAAGTGTACTAGTTAGGAACATCGTTTTATTTTTGGTGCCATATTTGGGTCAATTCCTATCAGCTCTAATTATTTCAGATTTTTCGCTCTGCAAACTTCGGAGAAAAGGGGGGGGGGAATGGTATTTTTTCAGAAATTTTTCATCATATGTCAAAAACTGTGAGACATAATATAAAATGAAATAATATTTTGAAATGTGCAGATCAAGCCCTTTCATATGATATGCCACTTGACCTAGTAACCCCACTTTAAAATTTCGAACCCCCACTCCGGCCCCTTTTGCAATGAAAATAAAAATATTTTTTGAGTTTTTTCATTTGCAATAAAGTTGGGCAAGCATTTTTTATAACTGTTCCAAATTTCAAGTTGATAACATTAGTAGTTGCTGAAATAAGCAGGTGTGACAGACAGACAGACGAAGTCGCACCATAAGGGTTCCTTTTTTACCATTTTGGTACGGAACCCTAAAAACACCTTACATTTGCAGATATTTTATTTTGATTTGAAACTTTTGTTATTGATATAATAATTTAATATTTTCTTAGTTTTTTATAGGTTCTTTAATAGCAAACAAGTAGGCAGCCCATCTGTTGGTAAGTGGTTACCACTTCATATGGAAATCTACGATACCAGAGGCGTCACCCACCCAAGACATTATGACCCTTGCAAGCGAAGTCTAACCTTAACAGGTTGATCACTTTCATGTAGCGAAAGTTGGATTTCTTAAAATAAATTACAAAAAAAAAAACTGGGTATGAGTGTGTTGGACCATGCACAGTATAGAATTCCAGAGCAAAAATAATCTCAGTTTTTCGGACCGCAAATATACTCACCCTTACCACAAAAAAGATAAACGCGAATGCTACCAAAAATAATACACAGTTGTTTTAGACAAGTTAGTGCTAAAACAAGTGCGTATTATTTTTGGTAGCATTCGCGTTTAACGCGTGTCTATCTTTTTTGTGGTACGGCCCACTAAGTTTATATATCACAATATTTAGAAATACAAACTTATTTTGATGTCTTCAAACTGAAAACTCAAAATAGCGAAATATGTTAAAAACCGATCGACTACATCTACTTACGAAGTTTCATAAAAAATTGGTATAAACTGTAGATTTTACGAGGGTGTGGCTGACAGACAGATGGACATTACAAAACTATAACACCCTTACCACAAAAAAAAACACGCGTTAAACGCGAATGCTACCAAAAATAATACACAAAATTAGTTTAGTTTTTAATCAATAGAATTAGCACCAAATAACATGCAATCGCAGACTACCTAATTATAGCTCGTATCTATAATTTTAACATTTTTCTACTAAAGAGTGAAGAGAACTCAATTGAGAAATAACATTGAACGAGTTGTCAAACCCAGTGATAACCTGTTTCTTTCAGTTGCCGGTAACAAATAAAATTGTAGAGCGAGAGAAACAAATAATAGAAATAATGTTAAGTTTCTTTTATTCCGTTTCTATTACTATGTACGCGTGAAAGTTATTGCTTTATAATTAAAGGATACATTTTTATATGTGTTATGGCAAATCATGTCATGAAAAGGTCCTTTCTCTCTGAGGTGACATTTATTTAAGGAAGAAAATGTATGTAGGTAATTGCAACGAATTTTGTTACACAATTTTTAAAATTAATTATTTAAATATTTTAAATTACATTTTCGAGTAAGGGCTGATCGAAATTGTCAGTTTCAGCTAAAAATGGGATTTCTATCACCATTTCAATCAATAATCGTGAAAGTCAATAATTTATTTTTAGTTAACATTAAACCAAATGTTTTTGTCGTTTGATTTGCTGCTAATCAAACGAAACAAAAACATAAAATAAAAATAACGATCTATAAGTAATCACCCTAATATTGTATACGGAGTGTTTCGTAATGGAGTTCCATGATATAGGGTGTTAGGCAAGCTCACAGTGACAGCCAACAGTTTCTCATTAAAGCCAGGAAACGGCCCACGGCTTTACCGCACTTCCCCGAGTGGTACGAAGTGAAATATAGTAATATGTTGTGATGTTTAACATTTTAGCTATTTGACCTAGTTCTATTTTGTTACCCGACTGTTAGATAAGTGAGTTTCAATAAAATGCACGTGTAAATAATATTGTAACAGCATTATTCAAAAAGTATTTACACACTAAAAAAATCTGAAAGGAAAAAAAAGTAGACATCCAGGGGTTAAAATAATAACAAAATATTGAATCTAATCGGCGCATTTTGCTGAGACCGCAGTAATGCTTTTAGTATACGTATAAGTGCATAATTGCTGTTTTTAAGGCTAATAACAAAGTGTAATCTAATATGTAACAAATAATAACAAAGTACCTACTTAACATAAAAAAAATAAAATAATAACAAAATGTTTAATCAAAATCGGTGAATCTTGCTTACTTTAATACTTTTAATAAACTTAAATGTGTATGATTCTGTCTATTTTAATACCAATATTAGGTATACAGGTCGTCCCACGGCTATGCCACATGGAGGGAAAGTACTTTAAATATTGTAGATAAGAAGTTTTGCTTCATGGAGACTTCGCTTTATTTTTATAATTGGGTAATACTGCATTCAGAGATTTTAAAAAAGTTGCTTGCTTCATCTGGGAATCGAACCGACTATGTGAAAAAATGAACATCCTGTATTTTTATGATGCCGATCGAAAGGATTCATTATAAGCATTAATTCCTTTTAAGAAACATAGCATCTTAAATTAAAATAACATGGTGAAATGTTACATTTAAGTTTAGGAAAACAATTAATTAGCATAACTTTTCGTGTCGATTTTCATAGATAACTTTGATTATTTAGTAATAAGTACTTTTTTACACTGTTTTCCTTATAAGTGCATTATAAATGCAATAAAATACAATTTGAATGCATGTTTGCTATGAGCGAATTTGAAAAAAGAAACTAAAATATTACGATGTTTCTTTAATTTAGGATACCATGTTACTTAGAAGGAATTAATGCTTATAATTAACTTTTTCAATCGGCATCATAAAAATATCTTTGGATCTTTGGATGCAATATTACTTAATTTTAAGAATAAAGTGAAGTTTCCATGAAGAAAAACTTCCTATCTCAAATATTTAAAGCACTTTCCTTCCATGTGGCATAGCCGTGAGACACCCTGTATACAATGAAGATAACAAAAAGAAGTGAAACAAAAGCCAATTTGCGGTACATCAGACCAAAATGCCCCACATCTGGCATTGACACATTGAAGTTACAACCAAAATCATAAGGAAAAACCTTGAAGAAAAGTAATGTCCATCAACCCATCGACGACCTTAGAACCTAATTTACAAAGTACCCTCACTTAAGGGGGATGCGCTAAGGTAGCCTGAAATTCAAATTTTCGTATTGTTGTCTTGCAATTTCCAACTCAGCGTCGGCTTGTTTGCTGATCAAAATATGGTGCGAGATTTTAACGAATATTATTTATAGAATAATAATAATTATCATTAAAATCATCAATACCAACCAATTATTCTCAAAGCTCATTAGTAGATAAATATTCATAGTTGAGACCATTATGATAGTGTAAAACGATTGATTGATCAAAATATGATTCGTGATTATAAGGATAATTTATTAAAAAAAAAACAATTGACATGATTTTAAATAAATCATCCTTAAAGTCGCGAATCATATTTTGATCAATAAAATGACTTAAAACGGAGCTGCAGTTTGCAAAAAGACTAAAGAAAATTTTAATTTTGAGAGATACCTCAGAGCATTCTCCTTAAAGGTGTCATCACTTTCCCAAATAACAAAGGGCTGATGTAATCAATTCAGGAGTTTTCTTTCATATCTCCACTCAATAAGATGGAAGGACCAATCCTTTTGTCCCAGTTGAAAAGGAATATATAGCACGATAATTATTTGCGAATTCTTCTACCCCTTTCAGGGCAGTCCTTTATTGAAATGATTTGATTAATATTAGTTTGTCAGTAACAAAAATGAATCAAGACCCCAAAAAATTTTTATTGGCTTGAAAAAAGTAGGTATTATAAACGGAATTTCAAAATTAGTAGGTATCGTAAAACTATAGCCTAACAAACATGGTCCACCCGTTATAATGATTTCAGTGAAGGGCTAAAACTATTTTTTTTTATTAGCATACAAGTGGACGTCAGATGTCTTCTTTTTGCCATAATCTCTTACTCTTACTGGTATTAAATCATTTACATTATATGTAATTTGAAAATAATGTATCTATTACCTATTACTTTTTACTAAAACTTTGTTTTAGAGAATTTCTTAATCTTAGTATGATCTTGGCGCAGTGACTGAGAGACTGGCGACGTATCGCGGGTTCGAAATCTCGCACGGAACAAATATTTGTTTCTGGTCAGAGTGCGTTTGTGAATGTGAGATATGTGTATTTGTCAATGCACTCACAATACAGGAGAAATGCCTAGTGTCCGGCAAAGGTTTTCATAAATATTATAAAAAATACCCAAACTGTTGCGTCTTTGAAAGAAAAAACCTGTACCAAATTTTTTGATCCTTAAAATCACAATGCAGACCCTACATAAGTCAGGCACAACATTGTATAAACAACAATTTTTCACATTTTGATGTTCCAAAACAAAACAAACAAACCCAAACACACTTAACTTTTTTGTTCACCGTACTGACTACACACGTTAATTTGCATTGTTACTTTTGTTGACCGTACCCGTCCGTGTTGCGGTAAAGTAAGGATTACCAACGTGATGAATGAAACCCGCTATTTTGGCGTTAGCGATATTAATCCTCAACTAATGAACCGGGTCGTTTCTTGCGCTGTTGATATATTGTTGTGATAACAATATAGGGATGGGTTGTATTAGTACCGTATCGATATGTGAGGTTATTTGACCATAAGCTTTAATATCTCTATCGACAAAATGAAAGGTAGCATAGTTGCTGTGTTCATCATTTATGATAGTATAATGGGAAGCACTATCCCATTATAGATTTTCTTTTTTGCAATTAGTTTGAAAATAAAAGTAACCTACATTAAGATTTTGATAAAATCGATGTTTTTTAAATGGCATCGGTGTGTAGTAAAAAAAACCGGACAAGTGCGAGTATGCCTCGCGCCCTAAGGGTTCCGACATATGATCATAGATAACGCTACTGCATACTTCCAATGGCGCCATCTATGAGCCGATGGCTTCACTTATGGTCTGGTGACTGACGGCGGACAACAAAGTGATCCTATAAGGGTTCCGTTTTTCTTTTGAGGTACGGAACCCCTAAAATAGCTGTAATTAAGATAGAAATGAATTAATAAATTCTCGACATTATATGCATTAGGTCCAATCAGTTAATCGGACAGCAAAAATAAAATTCACTAGTACTATATGGGACCTTCAGATCTGACTTTATTGACTTATGTATTTCCTTAGTGGATAGGAAAACCAGAGTAAGTGGATTCAAAAGAAAAACGAAACCTTATTGAATGAGCCCTGTGCCATGTGAGTGGATATGTGTATCCGACCAGATGCTTCTGATGACGTTAATATTTTGCGTATTATCACAAATCCGAGATTAAAATCTTACAATTAAAACTTATAATTATTGGAATCGATGCAATACCTCAATAGAATCACAACCTTAAGTTCAGATTTGTTTTGATAACCGTCTCAACTCTATTACCTTACTTACGTCACCTGATTGAGAATATGCTCTACCTACTCTAAATAATTTAAGCCCCCCTCAGCGTGGTGTCAAGACCGTTTACTTACTAATATATCGGTAGATTAACTAACTGAATATTAATCTGGCTTTACTGGACTAAGTTCTACTTTATGCCTTTAATACGTGGGTGATCTCATAGACCTCAATTTATTAATGTAAAGTTGTTAGATTTAACTAGAGTTGATGTCATGAATACCAGCCAATCTAATCAAATTGAAATATGAATAATTCAATAGTCTGCTGCTAAGGCGTTAATTAGCACTTTCTGAACCGCGACAATAGAAGACAATTACTACATTAAATTGCCTACTAATTTTCCTGGAACAATTTTGATGCTTTGATCTTAATTAGTTTTGGAACACATATTCGTAGCAATCGACTTTAATCATTATTAAGTAATAGATAAATAGGTAGAGATCGTCGAATCTAAAACTAAACGCCCCACTAATGTGTTTATGCTCACATGTAATGTGATTTCGAGAATGTTCCTCAGTCTGTCAGAATGTCTGGTGGCCATTTTCCCGGACGGTTGATGTCGGGCATCGTAGCTTTTAGCTTATCGCTCTGAGAACTCTGTGGTATTATATAGGATTCTCTGAAATCAGATGTATTGTAGTGACATCTACAACAGCTTCACTGGTGGCTATCTAGCTAGGTAGGTAGTATTCGATGTACCCAGGAGGTGTCGCTATACAGTGTGTCTGGCTAACGTCTGTATAAACCTCAGGAGAGTGTAGTACTCATGAAAATGAACAACTTTTCTTATGCGACCAAATCGCAAAATTGCGAAAAATAATTCAGCTGTTCCATACATTTTGTCGATTTATGTGAACATAAATGTATGGAAAAGCAGATTTTTTTTCGCGATTTCATTATTTGGTCCCATATAAAAAGTTGATTATTTTCATGAGCACAACACTCCCTTAAAGTTTGTACAGTCGTTAGCCGGACACAGTGTATAGTGTACCTATAGACGTAATACACACGAAGGTCTTTGTCATTGGCGAATCAAGGTTAACAGTAAAATCACTGCACGCACACACAGTGTTGCAATAAGTATTTCCTCTCACATTGAATTGAAACAATCACGATTTATGGAAGGGCGTTCAGTTTTAGATTAGACTTCATTAGACCATTTCTACTTGAAAAATCTGATTAATACCTACATACAGACAAATCTATGAGCAGAGCTAGTAACAAAACCTTTGCATCATGGTGGTATTATTATTTGATTACGGACAAATTGGTAGATCTAGGTGGTGTCAGAGAGATTAACTAGTGAGGGAAGGATATAAGGAAGATAATACCTTCAGCATAGATATACCTACAGACAGTTTCGTCTTACGATAGTACAAGTAGCATTTGGTAGGTTTGTATGTAGTTACATAATGTCATATTTTTTTACTTGTATGGTTGTGCTGGCTAAATAAAAAGTTATTTATTCTGTGCCGAAACATTTTAACGATTAATTCAATTAAAATAGTAAATAAAATAAAAATCTTTTTGTGAATTATAAACATGATATTATGCTTAAATCATTATTTAAGCATATCATGTTTATAATTCACAAAAAGATTTTCATTTTCATATTTAATAATATTTTATTAAATATGAAAATGAAAAATGAAAATGAAAAAAATGGTTTATTGTTTTAACAAGTTTTCCTTACCAACTGGTGATTGGAGCCTCCTGTTAAGCAAGAAATGCCTGTAGTAGGAGACTCCGCTCTTCCATAACATTATAATACTTAACTAACTTGTTAATATTTATTAATACTTATTTATTTATTTTCTCTTACATTTTTTTTTAACTAATCTAGTGAAAAGAAAACAACAATATTAACAAAAAAACATAGAAAGATGATAGACAGGTGATGTTATGTACCTAAGTGTGTGGATGAAAGTATGGGTGTGTATGAGTGAGAATGAATGGGGCGTGTGGGAATATCTGTATGCGTGGGTAAGTATTCATTTAAGTGTACTGTGAGAATGGAGTCGTACGTGAGATCTTGTATGCTGTCGGTATGTTTATGGTTTATTCCAGGATTCTCTCCGTGTCCTCGTATGTAAGTGGTTTTATCCAATTAGTTACAATTTTCAAAAAATATAATACATATAAGAGATTTCGCATGGGAGGCGTATTCTAAGAAATTCCAAATTTTGACTGACGTAGGTAAGACGTGGTAGCTCATTTAGAAGAGTGATGCCACGGCCGGCACTAGTTGCAAGTTTAAGTCCCGCGTCAGTCGAGTTTTGAAATCTATACTTATAATAAGAATGTAAATTCCGCGTGTCTGTACATTGCATATATTTGCATAAAAATAATATGGGGGACTAAGAATAAGTATATAGTAAATTTCTATCATTTTTAGAATTAATGTCTGTCTGTTTGTCTGTCGGTTTGTCTGTCTGTTTGTCTGTGTGTTTGAACACGCATCAAATCAATACTACTGAATTGATTATGAGGAAGTAGAAAGAAATGTATAGGCAGTATCTTGAGGTAACATTTAGTCTTTATTTCATTAAAATCGGTCCATTCTATCAAAAGTTATTACAAAAAATCTATCAGTCAGGAGTAACTTTGCTAACATGTATTATGCCGGGTTCACATAATGTATTTGTTCAATCCAATCACCGTATCTGTATCGCCGACGCGTATCATGCGAGTGGTGATACGTAATTATGACACGCGGCGGTCTTGATACACGGTTCGATACGATACGCGATACGGTCCGTTCCATCTCGAGTTGGTTTTTGTCCGATCGGGAAAAATTATGCATAAATATTATTATGTGAACTCGGCATCACTTGGTCAATGGCACTAAAGAGTATTGTGTCGTTGTTTGGCAGCAGAGACCTGTCATTAACCTAATAAATGCAATTAATCAAACTTCATATTTATGTCAATGTAATTACAATAATAATATCATATTTATGTCAATGTAATTACAATAATAATATCAGAGCTTTATTTAAAAACTAGCTGTGCCCGCGACTCCGTCCGCGTGGAAGTCGGAAAATAACGCCATAAAACGGTGCGGTGGCGCACTGAAAATCACGGTGCCGGCGCCGCAACGTGGTGATGTGACGAAGCCCTAATACATGTTACTATTTCTTGATTTGTAATCAATCACTTGTGTATAAACCATCACTCCTAAGGATAAGAGAGATTTTAATGAAAAATGCAGTGACAGCCTTGTGGTATAACCATGCGCCTCCCACGGCGAAGATGCGAGTTCGATTCCGGGGCACGCACCGCTGACGTTTAAAAGACATGTGCGTATTAGAATTAACTATCACTTGCTTTAGAAAACATCGTGAGGAAGCCTGCATGCCTGAAAGTTCTGCATAAAGTTCTTGAAGATGTGTGAAGTCATCTATGATCATATTTCGGAACCCTTAGGGCGCGAGGCATACTCGCACTTGTCCGGTTTTTTTTCCGCCTAGCCCCCTTTCGTAACGCGCGATAAGGAACTTCGTTCCAAAAATCATTTATATCAGGCATACCCATAGAAAATTGCAAACATTTTATAGACAACGGTAGCCAGTTACCATCAGGCGGGCTGTACGCTTGTTTGCTATCTATTGCCGTAAAAAAATTCAAGAAAATAAATGAGTAATGCCCGTTTTCACCAACACCTAAGTGAAAAGTTTAAATATGAAAAGGAGTTCCCTAGCCCAAAAAAACACGTCACCAACCACTAGGCGACAACTATGGACTATTCATGGTTGTCGCCGAATGGTTGGTGACATTTTTTTTTAAATTATAGAGTTCTACAGAAGATAAGTCTCTAACAACCCCGCTGTCTAGAGCAAAGCATAAAATCGTTCCATGTAGTAGTAAACTACGTGTATTTACACTACAACTTGACATTGGTCAATGACGCGCTCTCAGTCTTATGGCCATTATAAATAGGTTACACTTTGCATAATGCAAATTGGGTTTTTTTAGAATTCTGTGCCTAGAATTTAGTGTTGTTGGACATTCAAACAAAAGACGGCACACACGTTCCCAACCCTCCGCCGCTCAGTATTGTTTTAGCTGCAAAACATACTTCCATTAGACTATACTAAAATCAGGGGCAAGTAAACAACCAAGAATACTAGAACAGCATGAATTCCCTCCAATGCGGGTTCCGTACACTATTATTTAACGTTACGCAAACGTTTATGCACTCTGTTTGCAATGGTGTTTGTCGAAAAGTCGTTTTTGAAAGCTCTCACGGTATCACACGAAATACTAAACTTCACTTCTGAAGTCTCCAAAAGACTGCAGTGTTTACAGTACAAGTTTGGAGAAACGTGTATTTTAAATAACAGACTCTGTGTTATTATTTTGTTTGCTATCTTAAATTGGAGGAAAGGGAACTTGATGTTGTTAGGTTTTGAGTGCTCCTTCGTGTGTTTGTGAATTTCGACGTCTTATTTTAAGAGCATGATACTGTGAGAAGCGTGCTCAGTGGGTCTGGAATGATACGTTGAAAGGTAATACCGCATGTATTTTTGTGAATATTATTTATTCAAAAACGACAAAAATGACTGCTGAACTTGGAGTTTTGGGTTCGATACCCGGTACCCGGGTCAGGCAAAGTATTATTGAGTTTTTCTTTCAGGAAAGTCTCACAAGCAGCCCGGATTCTGAATTTGTCGCCGGTGAAAGGCAATAGGCTCGCTTCCTATCACATATTGGGATTTAACATAACTGGAAAAATGTGTGTGTACTATACAGGATAAAATTAAAACCAGTGCGGATATTTTAGAAGGTGAAAGTTCTCTTGAATATGATCAACTTTTATTATGGGACCGACACTGAAATATGAAAAAAAAAATCAGCTGTTCCCTACAAAAATGCACTACAACACGATCAAAATGTATGGAACAGATGATTTTTTTTCTCATATTTCGGTGTCGGTCCCATAATAAAAGTTGATCATATTCATGAGTACTGTCACCTCTTAAAATATCCGCACTGGTTTAAATTTTATCCTGTATACCTCTGCCCAGCACTTCGCGGAATATGGTCGTTATGTTATGTTATGTATGTATGTATGTAGAAACAATCTTCTATCTATTGGGGTTAGAGTACATACCATCTCACTCCATAATTTTTGAACTTAATACTGTTAATTAGCACAGTTGAGTACCTTCTCAAACACAATACTCAGTGTCAAAAATGTGTTATTGCAATCGCAGTTGCTTTTCCACATATTTTTTCAAACGCAGCCTAAATGGAAATTACAAAACAGGTCGACAAAATTAGTGCAGATAATGTACAGTCGGAAACATAAAATCCCAAAAACAAACATTTTACGATTTGTATCATGTTTTATCAAATTTTCTTTAATCTTTATTTGCGTACCTTCCCCGGTAAATGTTTACAAACAATCCAAAAAGGTTATTTGAAAATATTGATGTTTTTGAAACGTATAAAGTGGCGTTTGTTTAGCAATATTTTATTAAATGGTTAGGTATTTTGTTGATTAATACGCTATCGTTTAGTTTCAAATGGAATACAATAGTACAATCGAATTAAATTCCAGAATATTTGGCGCTTGCAATATTTGCATCGTAGCAATGTCATATATTTTAAACGGTGTGAATGTTCAATACACGGTCAAATGATTTCAATTTGATAACACACAATAGTAATATTTCCAATTTTGCATTGATTTATTTATTTCCATGAATTCCTCAATAATGCATAGTCTTTCTGATCTTTTTTCCCTTGTGACGGACGGTGTAGTTGATTATTGGACAGACGTTTGTAAAATAATAAGTGCCAAGAAAAAAAAAACAGGTAAGTAGGTACCTACCTATGAATCTTAAACAACATAAATTGATTTATTGATTTATCAAAGTAATTTTTTTTAAGTATTATTTAAAATAAATACGAAAGTTAATAATGATGACTAGTTATCATCATTATTTAACTCAAAATACGTCAAATGATCAGAAAACAAGAGCGCAAAATCTCCAGAACTAACTCAATAATAATTTTCCCTAACAAATAAAAGAGAAAAAATATAAATATCAATTACACAGAGTAATCGATGGGTTACCCACTACCTAGCGGGGAAGCCGACAAAGATAAATTCTTTAGATTTGTCTTTCATCTAATAAGTATTAGGTCTAGTTTGTGATACCTATTGCTAAGTCAGCTTTTAAGTCTAATACGTCATTGTGACGTGGCCTCGAGTATCTCGACTAACATTTTGAGCTTTGCCTAAACTCGAAAAGCAAAAGGCGTTTGTATGGTATGAACAGTTTAGTGTTGATTAGTCTACTGTTATTGTCGAGGGGCTCGTGGCTAAATGACGGCCGCGCTGATCGATCAATCTGCGAGGTTAAGCAGCGCTTGCCGCGGTCAGTCCTTGGATGGGTGACCGTTCTTTACACATCGAGACCCCTCCGAGCCTCGGAGAGCACGTTAAGCAGTCGGTTCCGGTTGTCATAGGAATATCTTTGACAATCGTTACGGGTAGTCAGAAGCCCTAAAAGTCTGACACCTGGTCTAACATTCGAATACCGGTATTACCCATTAATTGGGTTGTGGAGGTCAGATGGCAGTCGCTCCACGTAAAATATTGATATTCAACCAAAAACTAGTTAGACTGGAAGCCGACCCCAATATAATTTGGGAAAAGGCTAGGCAGATGAGTCTACTGTTATTGTCATTTTGTAATGATATTGCCAGATTTTTCTTCGTTAAAATTAGTGTTTCATAATTATCAGCTAGTGCATTAATGGTATCCCTTGAAAATTTTACGTAGGTAATGTTTTCTTTATTTTAATCGTACCTGTAAATCTATGTATAGGAGGACACACTGTGGCTTCTATTTAATACAATATTTTCTTAATTTACAGATAAAATAATTCCATGAAACATCAACACTAAACAAAAAAAAATTAGGCAAGTGTGAGATAATTAAAATGAAGCTCATTATAACGTAACAGAACCATCTTAGAATCTTAACCTCTGCTGAAATCAAAAGACCATAAACTCAAAACCCCAAAATTTCAACTAAAATGAAACAGAAACAGAACTAGAATAATAGTCCTTAGCAATAAACTTTCAGAATTCGGCCGCCTGGACATGCTACATCGCGTGTCATCAGGCCTCAGTCCCGATAGTGTCGTTGGGTAATAATATATCGTAATCCTCAAATCACGACGGCACCGCTATTCGCTGCAGCCCTCCATTTGTTACTGGCGACATTATCATTGTCCACCACTGACCTCATATTCGGACGTCATTTGTCAGCCCGTATAGCCGGCCGTTGACTATTCCACATGTACTTATGAATGGACATACGGATGTGGCGTGTGGGGCGCTTGTTAGCAGTTCGCGATTAGAATCTGGGTTGTAGTGCATACGTTTTAACGTAAACGTGAATTAGAAACCGTATCTAAGTTACGATATCTTCAATTTAGTACCTTGTGAGCAGTTATAACAATTGATAAGTACTGAAGGAATCGTCATGTTCATGTTATTTATTTTCCCTTTTTATATTTATCCATTCGGTAGGAGGTACCACATTTAGCTGAATAGGTACATAAATAATGATTATAATAATGTTATTAAATATAGGTATTCTTGCTCTAAACTCGATACCATTTCACAGCTTGAAGTTTATTTTTATTTGTTTTATTTTCAACAAAAACAAAACCTTATTCATAAGCATTTAGAAGTTTTCAACATCAAATATTTATTGAATTTAATTTCAAGATATTCGCAGAAATCTAAAGGATTTAGAATGTAAGTAGTACACTTTTCAGGCCTTTGTAAACTTCCGAGATTCCAATTGTGAGATAATTTTGTTTACCGCCTACTAATTTCTCGGTCAAGATTTTGAAAATCCAGTCTGAAATCGTTTTAAACTTATAATCTTTCCTTGGAATTCATGACGTAACCTCTTCGTATACTTCATTATTCTTAAGATTGTTTTGCAGTCTGTGTTGCGAATTTATAAAACTGTATTTTCAGTTGTAAACGAAATATTCTGTTTAGTGATAAATTATACCTTCTTCTTGTTATACAGTCTTAGTATAGCTAGGTGTTTAATTGACTTTTAGGAAAGGTATAATATAAATGTATTATGAGTTTGGGAATTACTCATTGTTACATTAATGTGGGATGACCGACCGATGACGAGTCGGAGCCATAGCTGATCGTCTTGTTGGTGAGAAAATAACTAACTGATTATAAAAATAATAATAATAAAACAGTAAACGAACGCATCTAAATATTATTTTTAACACGTTGTGTACATTTCCAGCTATTCTCAAATAGCGCATCTTAATTCAAATAAAATTAATATCCATATCTAGGGTGTAGTGATAAAACCCGATAAGTATGAAAAAGTAACTTAAATGTAAAGTCGATTATCTTGAAAGTTACTTTTTCATACTTATTGGTTTGAGGGTTCAGTAATAAAACCCGATAAAACCTTCGATATAAATATCCTAAAAAGCAAGCTTTCCATCATGCCCGTGTGTCGAACACTGTGTTTGATATGCCCCTACAATACATATACACATTTATCACACGATGAAACACAGTTATGGAAGTGAAAACGCGAGCCAATACAATTATTGGCTTGTTGTTCTTGTGTCAATAAGTAGTTGATGCTAGCTATAAATTAACATAGTGATGTATTTATTTCATTGTAATCGTTTAGTTCAAGGGTTCCCAAAGTGTGGGCCGCAATACTTTATGGCACCGTGAGGAGTATACAGGGCCGCTGCAAAGTGCTCCTACTTACTTTCCAAACTAAAAAAAAATAATCGTGCGTCTAAGTGTTATTACACCTATCTTGACAAGGGGCCGTGACGAAATACTATATCTGCAAACGCGCCTTGAACTGAAACAGTTTGATGACCCCTGGTTTAGCCCATTATCACTATAATCATTAGTCACGTAGTGTTATTTAACATGAGTTACGAATTCGGAAATAGCTAATTTTCAATTGCATTACAACATACAGTTGATATGTCAATGTTTGAAATTATTTAAATTACGGTTTTCCCATATTGGCTTATGACTGCTTTTTTATGCCTTTTAATGCCTCGTTGGTCGTGGTTGCAAGCCCGCTGCTAAGCGTGGGGTTCGGGGTTTGAGTTCCGGGTGGTGTAATCGGGATTTCCATTAAGAAATTAATAGCAGCAGGCCTGAGTCTGGATTTGTGTCCTATTACGAGCAATAGGTTAGCCCCCTATGACATGGGTCGAGCGTTAAAGAGACAACTGCAGCTAACGTTGCCGCTCGATTCTACTATTGATAGTCTAATGATAGCTGTAAAAAAAACCCGTCTGTGTAAAACTGTGACATACATAGTTTTACAGGACAGACAGATAGACGGACTAGACCAGATTATAAGGATTCCGCTTTTGCCATTTGGCTACGGAATCCTAAAGACACCGGTTATAAAATAATTTGAAGAGAACGAATCCTAACAAAGCGTTTTAAAAGAAATAAGATAAAAATCTCAGTCAGTCTTAATTCACTTTATAAATAATGCATTGAATCCTTCGAAGAACGGATAACCGATTGATTTACCGATCTCCGACCTCCACTCGATTCAAGCAATTAATTCGTTTCATTGCGAGATAAACGCAAAGCGATGGATAAGTGACTTGCATTCTGAAGAAATAAAAGTTAAATAAAAGTCGATAATTGTTTTTTTATTAAGTTTTTCCGATTTAACAAAGTAGTCGTACGATACACTTGCTTGCAGCAACGGCATAACACGTTACATTTTTAAAACGCTAATTGGTATAACGGTTAATCACGTCATTAAAAAATGGTACATACCTATTTGATACATTTTACTTGCCGAAATATCGTATCGGCGTCCAATAACGATATCGGATCGCATAATGTGGAAACGCTGTTTCAGTTTTTATATTTAGAACAATGGCTGTAAAACAAATTGCGCAAAGTTAATTAATGTCCGCCTGTCTGGAATCAAAGTCTGCTGCTCCACTGGATTGGATCGGATTGACGATAATTATCAGTATTTGTTTATGATTATCGCTCACAATGACCGCTACAATGAACGGCCGAAGAGGAAATCGCAACTGTTTTATTTCGCAATTTATTGGTTGCTTCAGCCCTTTGCCAACCGTCGCGACTTGTGTGGGGTAATGAGACATTAAACATAATGGTATTTCACTAAACAATTTACTTACGGGATAACTTCCGTGATTTTTGTTTGGATTGAGTTCCCGATATTTCGACGCTGTTGCAAGCGCCATGATCGCGGGTAAACTGGAGAATGCGGGTGGATGAACACTTAAAATAATTGTTAGGAGCAGACAAATCTGTCTACCCTCTTTCTTAGTCTTTTGCTACGCTCACTACTGGAACTCACACTCGATTCGAGTCACGGCAAAACACACTCACGGTATCAATAAGTTTTTCGGAGTCTTTGCTACGAGGTTTTATATTGCGTTTTAGTTGACCTAACACTGGATTCCATACACTAGACAATTTGAAACCACCTTCCCTATTGAAATTCTTGTGTTTGGCGATTTCAATTGATATATATATATATATATATAGTATTGATAGATATATATATAATGGTATTTATTATTAATTTTTTTCTCTAGAGAATTGGACACAATAATGTACTAACAGTTAGAAAAATATTTTTTTCCGACCTAAATTACATTATTTTCTTTCAACTCAATGAGAACAACGTTCTATATTAAAATAAATATTTTTACTACAAAAATACATCGCACGAAATTTAAACTTACGTTCACTTGAATCCATAAAGTGTCATAAAAATGTGCGGAACATTCTTAACAAAGTTAAGCGTCTCACATTAAGAAAAGATAACTTAAGTTTTTATAAGTGTATATTTCTTGGCTTTCAAGCACCTAGTTTCCGAGCCATTAACCATCTCCATAAACGATTTTGCATTAAAAGTAAAATAGTTGAAGTAGTGACGCAAGGAGCGCGTGGGAATGAATTATACGCTCTTAATTTTGCACGCGAGTTATTTAATTAGGTGTTGATATAAAGATTTTTTTGTCATTTCTTTTAAAATAAAAATAATTATGTATGAAATAGATAAGTTGGTGAATAAAGTTGCCGAGGTTTCTTTTCTTGTACCTCAAGGTGGGTTGGGGGATGTAGTCAAGATCGCAAGGGTGATATATACATAGATTCTATCCCAAGACGGAACTAAGTTGTAAAATGGAGAGGAAGGCCACGTGTACAGCACGTTTGTACAGTTTTTAGAACGACGCAATAACTTTGTGTTGGTGAGAGTGTACATGAATCATTTTGTACATGATTATCAATTATCAATTTTAAAAAAATACGGTTGAGGTATTCAGTCGCACATACGTACATACTCGTAATCCTAACTATGTAAATCTGATATACAGCTTGACCTCTTTGTATTACTAGCCACCTAACACTAAGGAGGTCTTTTAAAATGGTTAATTTATTGCAGTCTTCGCAGATGGAGTCTTGGGCAAAACTCTAGTAACGTAAAAATACATTAATAATAACATAAATAAATCTTGCATTCAATCTGTCGCATAAAGGCGCTAACAGATCAACCTCACACGGTGTCGTAACTCTAATAGGCAGTCTATAAATTTAATAATTTTAGACTATTGATAAAGTTCGATGTTCCAGAATCGTTACAACTGTTAAAGAAAGTTAAATTGGAACGAAACCAATCTCAGGAGGTTACACGAGTTGAATAGGTCAAAAGTGACCCAAGAGAATAAATTAGCCTTTATCAGCCAGTAGAGAAGTTGCATTAATGAAGTATGCAAGTGATTTGAAACTTAATTTAAGTAGTTAGGAACGTTATGAAGTAATGAATGATATGTTTAATTATAATATACTAGCGACCCCCTCCTTCGCTCGGGTGTAATCCGGGTGTCCCGGTTGTCCTAGGAATATCTTTGACAATCGTTACGGGTAGTCAGAAGCCCTAAAAAGTCTGACAGCTGGTCTAACAATCGAATACCGGTATTACCCATTACTTGGGTTGTGGAGGTCAGATGGCAGTCGCTCCACGTAAAATATTGATATTCAGCCGAAACTAGTTAGACTGGAAGCCGACCCCAATATAATTTGGGAAAAGGCTAGGCAGATGATGATCTAAGTTAAATTTTTAAATGCACAAACCTTCTGGAATAAATTTTCTAAATAGTGATCACGAACATCCTAGTAAAATTAATTGTGTAGTTTAGAAGAACTCAGCGAACAAACAGACGGACACGAAAAGCGACATTATATAATATTCAGAATAATTTGAATAATAGACTAGAGAAATTGATTAGAAGGATACTACCTAATTGTCAATTTTAGACAATATAGGTATTGCATTTTACAATTAAATTCACAAAAGTACGTGACATTACCTACTTTGCCGCCAAATCAATCTTCTCATGCTTGATCTTGAAATATTCAAATGAAAGCAGGCGTAAGTCTTGATGCCATAAAGCTTGCGTATGGTTTTTTTTTGTTGTTCCAGTTCAGCCTTATTTTGATAAAATTTTAACAAATTAATTTGCGCCTTTGTTAATTTAGCATGATTAATTTATAACTCATTTCTCTCATGACGAAAACAAACAAAGGAACATTATTTTATTCCGAAATCAATACGTCAAGTACTAAATAATTGATTGAACACAGTCATGTCATCAACTTGTCCCATTGTTGAAAGATTAATTGATTACCAACTGAAATACAGCGTTATGCAATCACGGAGTTCCAACAATCGAAATAAATACTTTCCTGGGACAATTTATTTTGTAAAAGTAACTGAATGAATGGATACGAAAAATTCACACGGAATCGTATTGTTACAGTTCAGATTTTGTGGTGTAAAACATTTTGTTACATTTATAATATTGAACTTATATTCTAATACACCTCAACTAACACTTTGCCCACGACTTCGTCCGCGTGACTCATAAGAACTGCATTTTTACAGGAAAAAAGTAAACCAAAGCATTTAAGGATAATGTAGCTTCCTTTTAGTGAAATAATTTTTAAAATCGGATCCATAGTTTCGGGGATTACCTCATACATATATTAAGCATGAAAATATATTCTAGTAACATAGAAATGTTATTAAAAAACAAACCTCTGAGACGAATTTCTGCCACAAAAGAGAAGTTTCCAACAAATTGTTCTATACATCATGCACAACATGAACGTCACTTATTCCAAGACGGTAAAGTTAAAAAATCAGTCATTGCTGGGGCAGGCACGTAGTGGTTGCTCTGATGTCGTTTATCAAGCTTACCTATCAGCATTGGTCTTACAGTATCAAGTCATCTTTCTAGCTGGTGACATGTTTGGCGTCTATGGTCCTTTCATATCGTTAGTGTGTGAAGTAAGGCGATGAAAAATTGCATTCGAATTTATCTTGTTGGTGACATTCTGTGGATAATAGACTAGGTTTTGCTTATATCTTGTGATATTTTAATGGTTTATTTCAAAGGTCACCTTCTATTTTACATTTTCGATGTATCTGGTAGGTACAACTAGAGAAGTACAAACGTACTTAAATTACATTTAATGGCGAAATACTACTTCGATTTCCGCTGAAACCAAATGTAAGAGTATGATTAGAGCGGGAACAGTTCTGCGCTGAATATACAGCGTACAACTACCTATTTCCAATAAAATCAAAACAGTGATGTATTTAGTTACAATATTTCTTTACATTCAGCCACATACACCGAGCTGTTTCAATTATTATGGGGTCGGCCTCTAGTCGTCAAGTGTAATTATATGAGAAAAAACGTCATTAATGTACACGCTCTGGATACCATCGAACCTCCACAACCAAATGACTGTGCTCTCAATATAGCCAGCCACAGTTTACTTAAGCATTACCAAAAAAATATCTGATCATTAAACTTCAAAGTACGTCATCACACTTTTCATTATAAGCGAGCATTATAACTTCGTATAGTATGGTTAAAAACTTCATCGGCTTTCTCCGGCTTCTTACAAAAAGCCACCGAACTTATACCCAAGTTAGTCAAAGTTATTTAATCTCTCAACATGTAAGCAACGTAATTCTAAACTTCCAGAACAATTTAACAAATAAGAAATATTAAAGTGTTTCTATCACGAAAATCTAAATAAGGTAACTTAGCGCAAACACTGGCAACACCAAAGCAAACAAGGGGAGATTAATTGCGAATTCTCTGTGTATTCATAACTGTGAGAAATAAGCAGCAGAGTGTAGTATAGTATGGTCGAGAAAGCAACTTGGAATATGCTAAATACAGGATAAGTTTTGGTCTTTTGATTGAAAATACTAATTATGTGACTTACTTGCGATTACAGTCCTATTCAGAAAAGTACAATGTGGCAAAACCTATAGGTAGTTCATGATCTTTAAACTTTAGATATAATTATGATTTGATTTAGTGAAATAGATATAAATTCTATTTCTCAATCCATAAAGCTCGCCATTTTTGTCATTTTTGCAAGTCCAGATCTAAAAGTTAGTGGTGTAGCTAGGTGTGGGCAAAGTGGGCCCTCTCTCACGGCCTCACACTTAAAAGGGCTTTGCGAGGCCCCTTTAAATGCGATGCCCCCAGACTTTACCACAGATGACTAATTCATTTGATCATTTTTACGCTTGAAAAATATCGTCACTTTATAAGCGTGTTTGTTTGGGGCCTCGCAAGAATCCCCTCTTTACCGCGCATTTATATTTTTTCACTATTATGAGAAGGTATGGCGTGTCAAAACATGTTTGTTAGTATAGATCTATTGGGTAAATCTTGGGCACGAAAGAAAAAGGGCCTCGATGATGCGACTTTGCCCATGTCTATATTAGTCCAAGCTACGCTTCATCTGCTCAAAGTTTAAACAAATACAAGAACTCAGACCTTATATTTCCAGCCCTTTACACTCTAAGCACAAGAACAGAGAAAAGCAAATGGAAGTAAATTTGACACAGTCTAATGTTTACTTTGAGAACAGAGTTCAAGACACATAATACTCGTATGTGTTGGTGTTCATTACGGCTACAATATTTCATAAGACGAACCTAAATGTATGAAGATATTATTATTTGAATGGTGGAAACGATAAAATCATATTTTCTGTACATGTTAAGGTGCATGAATTTTATTCTCAATGATATTATCTGTACTCTCGATATCTATTGCTTTTAATACTTCTTATTGGTCCTTATTTTCCTCAAGTCAAGATTTTGTATGAGGTTTATATCAGTGTCAAGTCTGCTTTTTATCTATATCAATAAATAACATGGAAGTGTCTGTAATTTCAAAATTAATGCCAAAATTTAAGAGAAAATTGCTATTTATAACGATGCTTGATTAAGCATAAGTGAGCGTTTTTAGAATTTTTGTGTCTGTCTTGTTCTGTGAAAGTTTGTCTCGAATAAACTCCGGAACGGTTCAGTGGATTTCAATGAAAATTTTAGGGATTAAAACAGAAAGGACTTTGGCAGTTTTGGGCTTGTTAAGGTACAGTAATAAAAGCTTAACCAAAAATAAAGATATATTTTAATTGTTCTTTGCCTAATTTGTTTTAGAGATTAAGAATTGGAATCAAAAATCGAAATAAATAAGAAATAAAATGATTATGCCGTTGATATTTTGAAAAAACCAATAAAACAAAAACGGGTGCATGCTGGCTGGTGCGTGCCTCCACAGAATACCATGTCGACAGCAACTAAAACCTTTGAATTGAGAACACATTAATTGGGCTGTACTTCATTGGATCATTCATACCATACTCATAACCTCACTATCACAAATACGAAGATTTCTCTTCAACTTAATTACGTACAAAAACAAAAAAAAAATGAATTTAAATACACTTGAAATACTCGATCATACCAAACTAATTTTATATCTGTACCGACTTACACAATCTGAAGCCCAGCGTTCTATAGCGCCGAAGCATAAGTGTACATTCAGACGGGTATCAGATTCAAGTTGAAACTTTGTGATTGTCTCAACTTAAGGCGAAGGTAAATGGTAACGGCCAGTTTTAAATCTCTTATTTCGCCGTCAAATAATGCAGGTTAGTTGTGCAATTTTTTTATGTTAAACTAGAACATATATACATCAATCGTACCTGTGAATATTTAACTATTGTAGTAAAATACTTAATGAAATAAATTCATGAATTCGTGTCTACCCAAAACATAAAAACGTAATTACTTTCAAACCGCTTAAGATATTTTCATGATTTGTTTTGTGTGAAAAGACTATGTTACTACCTATAATATTGCCTGTTACTTTTTTTTTATTTTATATTTTAGATACTAAAAAGTAATAATACGTCTAATTCTGCACAGCGCGCTCCTTGATAGGCGAGTCGTATTGCTCGGTGGATGTATGTCGCGTTGCTTGAGCTCAGCGCAGAACACTCAAGCTATACCGCCCAAATCACTCAAGGCCGTTGGCGTATACCGGGGCCTTAAATCTAAGACTCTGAATATGTCAATATCATTAGAGGTAATGACGTTCTGGCTCTGCGGTCACCAGATAGATGACCTAAGAGAGTGTCTCATTCGAAACTTCTGATTTTGGAGAGGTCCTTGTCTAACAGTGAAAATCAACACGTTACTGATAATCTGACGGAAATGATGATATTTATTGCAGTTTAAGGAAAACCGCTCCATAAAATAGTCTATATTAATAAAAATCAATGTTTGTTTGTTTGTCCTTTTTACGTTCCTATACCTACCATTAATATGATTGACTTGAAACTTTGTACAGTATGTTGTGAGAAAGCCAAAGGTTTCTAATTAAAAACAAAAGAACCGAAACAACGCACGGCCAGGCACAGCTAGATTTAAATTAAAAAATAAAAACAACAGTCTCTCACTCAGATAGGCCAGCTTGGTAATGATCTTAAATAAATTGATCATTGAAGGTTTTTATTACTACACAATTATACATATTAAATAAAAAGCCCTACCCTCTTACATAAAGACAATGATTAAATTAAACAGCTCATAAATGTCAATTGTCATCTCTATTCATTGTCATACAAATGCAAGGATAGTTGTATATTTAATCAGGGTTAAAGTTAAGAGGCGTCTTAAAGTAAGGGGCTCAAGTTCCTCAAATGATCATGCAACATGATCATGCACGTAAGGCATGTCACGCAGCATGACGGTCTGGAGAGGGCTTCAATAAACTGGAAGAACGCAGATTATTATGTCAAACGTATCAATCAATATACATAGTTAGGCGATCATGCAGCAGCGTGATCTTACGTACATACATGATCGTCAGGGGAGCGCTTAGGGATAAAGTTTCTAATTACAACACCTTAAATAGAATTACGTTACTAAGTGTCTCAAACATCTACGTTGTTCAGCATCATTTATGTATGAATTAACAAACTTCCAAGTCTGTAGTCCGCGAGCGAAGTGTCAAAGTAACTTATAATTATTTTAGTCCGAAATACTTGAAGCAGCACTTTCTAAGTGATACCTTAACTAACAAAAATAATGCTTGAAGGAAGTCAGTAAATACAGCTTACAGTATTAAGAAAACAGGCCTTCTTACTATTGTAAATGCGACAGTAAATCTGTCTGTCTGTATGTTTGTTTGTTACCTCATCATGACTAAACCACTGAACCAATTGTAGTGAAATTTGATAAAGATGTAGCTTGGGACCTGGAAAGGACATAGGCTGCTTTTTATTCATCAATAGCAACAGCTAGTAAGTTGTAGTTTTTAAACTTTCGCGAATTGTACACATGTTTTTAATTATATTGGGCTTTTCGCGCACAAACTTAATCAAAATATAAGGTTAGTCAAAATTCTTATATTTTGATTAAGTTTGTGCGCGAAAAGTCCCAATATAATTAAAAACAAGCTAGTAAATTATAAATGATCTCATCTCTGGACAGTGCTTATCCGGAGAATATTGGCCATTAGTCTAACTTTAGTTACAATTTTTTTTAGAAAATTGTATTTCTTATTTTTCTTAAAGGTTATTTTTATCGCAAGTTGCGATGCTTTAACAGTTTATCCAAAAAACTTCTTCTCTCTAATAAACTGCTTTATTCACATCAGTCCATTTTCTATCTATTATTGACTCTATACGTTGCCTTATTAATACTCTCAGTATGGAACTGTGCCCAATTTCCCCCCACATCGATCCTTGGTCCTTGGGGTCGCTAATAATCTATTCAATTATCTTCACAGAATAGACTTCTCGTATGTGTGTGTGTGTGGATGTGTGCCGATGGGATCCATTTCTAGGATAATGCTCAGGAATGACAAAAGCGATCCACTATTAGGTTAAATTTATTGGAACGTGGTCGAGTTAATTCCATTAAGGTTAGTTTGGCCGTCATTCTTTTTTTGAAAAGTTTTTTTGGTTACGGTATTGAAAATTATTTTTATTTGTGATATAATATTATTTTCAACTAGCTTCCGCCCGCGGCTTCGCTTGCGTTTTCCGGGATAAAACGTAGCCTATATGTTATTCCAGGTCCCAGACTACGTCTTTGCCAAATTTCATCCAAATCCGTCCAGCCGTTTCAGCGTGAAGAAGTAACAAACATACACACACACACACACACGCACAAACTTTCGCATTTATAATATTAGTGGAATACACTTGCTCATAAAATGGCTGTGACTTTTTCATTGCTATTATTCACAAGTGAGTTATAGGGTTTTTTTATTTCTAAATATTTTTATTTTTATTATTTTATTCACTAGTGTGTTTGTAAAACGTCGTATGATACTTGTGTATTGATGATTACCGTCCTCGGATATCTCAATAGCGCCTCAGCGGTAATCACCAACATTACACACTTATACCATAATGTACTATTATTTATTATAAATTAATATAATTGTAGGTATACCTAGCGATAATAAAGTAAAGTAGGTAACAGTTCTTATCAAAAGTAAATAGGTAATATTAATATTCCAAAACAATTATCTTACTTTAAATAGCAAACGGTAGGTATTATATCTATAGATATTCCAATTTCATAACCAGCAAAGCATTCACAAAAACTGTTGCCATCTCAATTTCCTAAAAGACAGTAATTACCGTCTTCAACGAATTAATCCTTCCCATTGTATTTTCATTTTGCGAACCAAAAACATTTTAGAGAATAATTATAAATTTATTCCTCTCATCTACATAATATCTCAAGCTAGAAACACACCTGCGAACTGTGACGTGTCTAGCATGAATTTATTTAGCGCATTAGCGCCGCTACCGTGTGACATGTGTGAACACGGCTGCACTTTGCATTTGAATGTTCAAAATGAGACCGTATTAATAATCGTGGAATCCTGCCTTCATGACCTTCGTTTTGTGTTTGTATGAGAAACTACGTGATTGTAGTGGTAAATTGAATCTCAGTTTTAATGTTTTATTGACGTCTGCTGTTTTTATGGTTGCGTATACAAACAAAAGTAGACTTAAATGACCTGTAACAGGAATTCAGAATTTAAAAGAATGAACAGGCTAAGAAAAACAATCCGACAAAATTAAATGCGAGTAACGAAGTAATCTTATAAGGGTTCTTTTTTCCATTTGAGGTACGGAACCCTAAAAATATATTATCAAGAAATATAACTTTACTAGAGTAACTTCTACTAACACTAAATAAAGAACAAAACACAATTTGATCACAAAAGTTACCTTAGAACTAATAACTTCTAACAATGTTACAACTTGCACTGAGCTCACTTTAACACACGCAAGTATATAAATACTTACCTTGCACAAACTACTTAGAATACTTTAAGCTCTCTTTGGTTCGTAGACAAAACTTTGAGCTGGTTCTTTGAAGCGAGATCGAGTGTGCACACAGTTTTCCCAAAAGATTTCAAAGATGAACTTTGCAGGGGAGAACAAAATTGTGTGTTTTGTTTCTTCTATATCGGTAAAGAGCGTTTATTTTTAGGATTCACTTTGTGGTAGTGACGGGGTTCTTTAGAATTTGTTGTGGCTTGAACTGATTTTGATACCTACGGTAAAAATAAACATTTGAAATTAAATTTATATATTTATTTAAACATTATAACATATTTTTTTTGCCAGAAAATGAAGAAATGTAAGATGTAATTTAGTGTTATATGTTAAATTAATGTAACTTGTAAATTATGTTAGTGTTAAACACCTATATTATATATTTTGAGCAATAAATGTCTATGTCTAGGTATGTGATATGTTTGAGCCTTTTCGTGTTCAGTGAGAGATATTTTAGTGAAACTTTTTATTTTGTTTAATTATGATTTTTTAACAAAGGACACACAATTACGTGGTAAAAATAAATATTTTGTATTAGGTGTGCTCTTTTAATACAAGGGGACCTCAGCAGGCAATTTTAGCTGGAATACAAAAAATAATGCTGCAAAAAGAACTATGGTAGAACTTATACTTAGGTGTACCTTTCTGTATTTTAAAGTTTTCTAGAAATCCCTTCAAAGATAAAATTCTCTCATTGGCACCTAAAATCGCCTACAACAACATTTCATTTTATATTTACTCAGACAGTTATTATTATAAGTACAAAAATAAACCTCGAATGAAATCCGCCCGCTATCAAGAGCTCGAATTGCATTTTAAATATTGCAACCTGCTTTCGTTCCCATGTTAAACATAATTAAATTACCTCGGAACAAACCAACTATCTGTTTAACGGGCTTGCAAATTGATGCTCAATTGTTTTTATATGTTTGTAGCACTCCATCGGGAATGGAAAGTATTGTTTATTGTGAATAAAAAACAAATGAAGCGGAAATATCTATTAAATATTTTTTATACCATTCCCCCTCTAAAAAGCTTATTTTATTCACTGAAAACAGTGAATAAAAAGCACTTTTACTCACTGTTTTGATGTTTGAAAATGGAACACACCAATGTATTCGACCACAGATTTAAAGAACCTATGCTAGATGCGGCACGTTATTAGATTGTATGAAAACCGAACGTGTCATCTTTTTTATACCTACGATAACTTCACCCCAGCCATTTAGTGATGTGCTCAGAGTAAACAGAATTGTTTCAATCACTAAGCGTCACTGAGCTAACAGACTTTTTTTAGTACGAACAGTCAAACATGCAGGGCACGCTTGGTCGTGGCTTGCCGTATCTAGTGTAAGTGTAATCTGTGTATTCGACCTATATTGATGTGTTCTAAATTCAATTTGATTGGTCGACATTTTCGACAAGGAGTTTAGTATTAGAATAAAAACTGTTTTGTGTTTTTTGCTGTCCTTAGTAAATTGGCGCTATTTTGAATACTGTAAGTTGTAGTGTTACTTTAATCTTTAATTTTGTATTTGTGTAGTGTTGTTCTAATCGATTAAAAATGCATTCTAGTGATAAAGATGTGTTAACACCTGAGTTTGTGAAAGAGAGGGCGGCCGATATAGTGGAAAGGTGGAAAGCTTGCTACCCAAAAAATCACGGCTGGTTTACATCAAAGCCAATTTAACTTTACTTTTTTTTCATTATATGTATATTTTCACTTAAATCTTTCTTTTTCTCGTAGTCATGGTATAAAGTATAGTATGCAACTCTTGAATAAAACGGATTTATATCGAGGGCCATGAATCGCTCGCGTCGCTCAGGATTCTAACACTTGAATCACTCGCTACGCTCGTGATTCAATCATCATGAATCACTCCCTACGGTCGTGATTCAATCGTTAGAATCATTCACTAGCTCGTGATTCATCTACGGCCCTCGCTTTAAATCTGTCCTTTATTCACTAATTGCATAATATACTATTATACCATTCCCCCTCTAAAAAGCTTATTTTATTCACTGAAAACAGTGAATAAAAAGCACTTTTACTCACTGTTTTGATGTTTGAAAATGGAACACACCAATGTATTCGACCACAGATTTAAAGAACCTATGCTAGATGCGGCACGTTATTAGATTGTATGAAAACCGAACGTGTCATCTTTTTTATACCTACGATAACTTCACCCCAGCCATTTAGTGATGTGCTCAGAGTAAACAGAATTGTTTCAATCACTAAGCGTCACTGAGCTAACAGACTTTTTTTAGTACGAACAGTCGAACATGCAAGGCACGCTTGGTCGTGGCTTGCCGTATCTAGTGTAAGTGTAATCTGTGTATTCGACCTATATTGATGTGTTCTAAATTCAATTTGATTGGTCGACATTTTCGACAAGGAGTTTAGCATTAGAATAAAAACGGTTTTGTGTTCTTTGCTGTCCTTAGTAAATTGGCGCTATTTTGAATACTGTAAGTTGTACGAACACAAAGTTTAGTGTTACTTTAATCTTTAATTTGGTGTTTGTTTAGTGTTGTTCTAATCGATTAAAAATGCATTCTAGTGATGAAGATGTGTTAACACCTGAGTTTGTGAAAGAGAGGGCGGCCGATATAGTGGAAAGGTGGAAAGCTTGCTACCCAAAAAATCACGGCTGGTTTACATCAAAGCCAATTTAACTTTACTTTTTCTTCATTAAATGTATATTTTCACTTAAATCTTTCTTTTTCTCGTAGTCATGGTATAAAGTATAGTATGCAACTCTTGAATAAAACGGATTTATATCGAGGGCCATGAATCGCTCGCGTCGCTCAGGATTCTAACACGTGAATCACTCGCTACGCTCGTGATTCAATCATTATGAATCACTCCCTACGGTCGTGATTCAATCGTTAGAATCCTTCACTAGCTCGTGATTCATCTATGGCCCTCGCTTTAAATCCGTCCTTTATTCACTAATTGCATAATATACTATTATTTAATGCAATATGGAACACATTAATCTGTATGTGAAATAAATGAACTATATTATAAATTAATGGTCAATTAATATGACTATTTAATTATTTATATTTATTGTTAGTTGTGTGTTATAAACAAACATAATAATAATTACATAATATGAGTTTGTAATGGCTCACTGTTTTATATGAGCTCTTTAAAAAACATGAGATAATCACGAGGCAAAGTTGCAAGAAACAATCACACGACAAAAATGATATGTAAAAAAACTTTTTTAACAAAAAATAACCGACTTCAAAAAGCCACTACAAAGAAAATAATAATTTTGGTTTCGGAAGTCGGTGGCTTTGGTTTTTGTTTGCTTTTTTGCCACCGACTTCCGAAACCAAAATTATTATTTTCTTTGTAGTGGCTTTTTGAAGTCGGTTATTTTTTGTTAAAAAAGTTTTTATTTTTCCCTTTTTAGTTCTTTATCTTGCGTTAGATTACTTTGACGACTTCGTTCAACAGTAAATCTTCTACGTAGTGAGTACATTTATGCATATAACTTTGTACATAGGAATGATTACCTAATGTATTATATACTAAAACCTTCCACAATGTATGTAGATTACGTTAATGAAAACCCCATCCAAATCGAATCAGTAGTTTTTGAGAAAATCGCGCACATACAAACATACATACATACATACATACATACATATATACATACATACATACGGGACGAATACAGAACCTCCTTTTTTGAAGTCGGTTAAAAATCGACACTACTACATATTTAAAGCCAGTTATCCAAACTGGGTGTCATAAATCTTGAAAACGACCGCCTCAAGGTTCGTCAATCGACAAGTGAAAGATAGCTCGCATTAAACAAGCAAATTACACGCCAACTTGTACGTATAAGAAGCAATACATCTCCATATTTCACAGTCTAACATAATAGCGTTGATGATCAAATGCCAAAACGCTTACGTAACAGAGGAAGCAGTCCATTTGGGACCCATATATGTATACTGTGGCAAAAACCGAACGTACATGATGACCCACTTGTCATTAATCATATCTGCAGATCATAACCGAGACCACCATATACCAGATATATCCGGAAGTATCCGGAATACCACGCTTAACAATATGGTGTCCTATTTTCCGTGTAATAAAATTGGAATAACGGCAAATAAAAGGTTTGGTTGTTATTTTTGGTGGGGTTAACAGCCAATCGTGTCAATGGCGGCTGTGAAGCCAAATTTAGCAAAAAAAGTGTTATTGTTGTAGAATGGATCAGCGTTTAACGTTGTTTCAAAACATGAGCTCCTCGATTTCTTTTCCCTATTTGAAATGGGTTGATAAAATTTGTTTTATATAATTTATTTTCAATTTTGTTTTGTAAGTGAAGTAGGTAGTAGGTACCTACTCATTGCTACAATACAATTAAGACTTCCATAATAAATACAGATCAACAAAGACACGCTCTGAAGGTCTATTCTCATAAATAACTAGCACTGTTGACTAAATTGAGATTAGATTTTGAATTGACAAATAATTGGTATTCAGCTTCTCAGTTTTGTCGTTTATTTAAGCATGAGAATACCATTTTTAGGGTTCCGTACCTCAAAAGGAAAAACGGAACCCTTATAGAATCACTTTGTTGTCCGCCGTCAGTCACCGGACCATAAGTGGAGCCATCTGCTCATAGATGGCGCCATTGGAATTATGCAGTAGAGCCATCTATGATCATATTTCGGAACCCTTAGGGCGCGAGGCATACTCGCACTTGTCCGGTTTTTTTGTTGATTATATACCAGTTCAGAATGTTAATTGAACAACTTTAGGCTTAGGTCAATGGTCAATTATCGATTTCATTGCGTAAGCGTAAGTTTGATTTATGACACTCAGATATAAATTATATTTTGAATGAACATTTTAATTAGAAGAATTGCTCTTCTGGTTGTAAGGCTCTTTATAAGCTTGAAGTTGCGTTACAATAATCCTTAATCTTTTCTGCTTGCTAACGTGGCATGTTATATGGGGCACAATGTATAATGTCCTACTTTAGCAACGTGCCACACATTGCCACGATTTTGTAGTTTAAAACGTGGTGCTTAAAATAAATGGTGTTTCCTGCAATTAGTTTTCATTATACGTTCAAAGGATGGTGCATATACGAGACACATTAAATAGAAAATAGTATCCTGTTAAAATTTAATAATTTATGAAGAATACTAGAGTAAAAATTTCAGCTTTTAATTTAAATAAATAAAACGTTTTTTGTGATAACAACTTTTTTACCAGGTAGAAAATTAATATATTGACGAAAAACGCACGCGTCTGAGTAAAAAATAAGCCTTTATTGTGAACTGCGAAAAAGGGTCGAGACTATATTGGAAATGACAAGATAAAAATAGCAGCAGTAAATCTTGAAACTGCGAGAGAAGCACTAAATAACTACAAATCAAAACGTGACGCAGCCCTATCTGTCGCCATAACATGCGAATGACGTGTCGCCATCTACCGGATCGTATGCGCATTCCGATCACGTGCGAATCATCACTTACGTCTTTGTAAAGGCGCGTTGTACTTAGATGGAATTTTGCAATTTTGGAGTAAGTTTTTGGAGAATATTGCTGTTTCATTGCTTTGTTCTGGAGAGGTTAGATATTGGTATAATACTCGTATAAGTACAGAGACGGTTTTCGCCACTTCTATAATATTACAAGGATATAGCAGTGTATGAATACAATATTATATCTACAGTTCAAGAATGTTAGTGACATAATAAAAAAAAAACCGGGCAAGAGCGTGTCAGACCACGCATAGTCTAGGCTTCCGTAGCAATAAGTGTTTCAGTCTTACTCTCAGATCATAGAAACAAGGGAGCTGTGCCAAGGCGCTATCGAGCTTGCTGCCTGAACCTGAGCAAATTGCTCATATTAAAAACGTACGCGCTGGCGACGAACCGAACACGATCGATGGTATAAATACAGTGTTTTAGTTTAGTGTTAGTGTTGAGTGACGAATAACAGTGTTAGATTAAGGATGTGCGGAATGTTTAATGCGTGGGAGATCTTTTTATTCACAAGGAGCGCTTAATTATGCGCGTAATTGTGTCGAAAAATGTACTAAAAGTGGCATCAGTTGTTCTCGTACTAATTTACTATGATTTTGCGGTTGGTAAACTCAAAACTGAAAATAGTGAATATTTCAAAAACTAATTGACGCATCTTGTTCAAACAAATTTTAATCGAAAGTATTTATTAGATGCTACCAGCTTGATTTTTTTCAGATTTTTTGATAACGTTTTTGGAAAACTACAGGGAGGGACACATTCTTTACGACTTTCGGAGCTTCTAGTTCACTAAGTATGCACTTAAATAAAAAAGTCATTCATAAACCTTCATGTTATTTTCAAAGACCTACCCAACGATACACCACATGAAGGGGTGCGGTAAAATATTTTTCTTCATACCTCTGTTTCATGTATGAGGCTTTTCCCCCTAATTATTTTATTCTTGGTCAAACCAATTTTAATCGTATTTTTTTATTAAATGCTATTAGCTTGATTTTTTTTCAGATTTTTCTATAACGCGGTTGGAAAATTACAGGGGGGAGGACACATTGTTAACGACTTTGGAAGCTTCTAGTTAACTAAATATAAGTACACCTAAATAAAAAAAGAATTAACAAACCTTTATGTTATTTTCAAAGACCTATTTAACGATACCCTACATGAAGGGGTGCGCGAAAAAAATGTTTTTCATCCTTTATGTATGGCCCCCCCCTGTAATATATATATATTTTTTAATTTCACTGCAGGCTTTTGTGGCGGCTCACAGAAGACATTTTCCTGTAAAGTTTCATACAAATTAGTTATGAACTGTAGATTTTACGAGGGTGTGACAGACGGGCAGACATACAGACAGACAGACAGACAGACAGACGGACAGACGGACATGCTATAAGGGTTCCTAGTTTTACTACGGAACCCTAAAAACGAGTATAATGTCTCTTGTTGTTTACTTTTCTTGATTAATCATAAAATAATAAGCGCAGAAATTTTGCTTAAATATAAAAGTATAACTTGTAAACTGAATCCACGACCACACGTTTAGCAGCCAAACTTACGAAAGGACAGCAATGAGGTTCTAGTAATTTAATAGTTTTCATGTCAACTATTAGCGGAAATTAATACGCTTGGGAGAAAGTTCTAAGTTTAATGAGGTCTAGATTGAGCTTAAGCCAAATATTATTACAATCATAGATGTTTGAAATGTTCAGAGTAGCGTAAATTTGAAATAAGTTTAACTATACACACTTCTTAGAATATCAAGACTTTTGTTAGATATCAAATATTATTAAATTAATTCAAAAACCAACTGAAACCTAAGTCCATAAGAAAATTAACTTGCTTTTGACGGTTACGAATCTCTCACACGACTATTCAAACCTATTCACCAAAGAAAACCGAGCTACTAGAATTCGTATTTGCTCTAATCTTCAATGGTAAGTGTGCAAAGAGTGTGAGCTTTAATGCGTCTTTGTCGCTACACGTTCACTTTGACCCAGCTTCTATTAACATTTTTGATATGTGCAAGCATTACTACGACGACTATTAAAATCTGAAAGTGTAATAGCAGCCATTAGGACATGCAAGCATTTACTATTACAAACGTCATTATATTATTAATATGGCTACATATTTGTGCTCAGATATGACTTAAGTTTTAACAAAAGCTTTTAGGTGACTTTTCAATTCTTTTCAAGAAAAAAAAAAGAAGCTTGTGCCTTTCAAATATTCTATTTTAAACGTACCCTAAGCTGCAGGGGTAGGCGTGCAACGAGTAAGAGCCTTTTGTATGTAGCGCTACACCTTTGTCTCGGCTCCGTGCACAGCCTCCGTAGGTATTCCTCAAGGAAACATTTTTGGGCCATAATCAAAAGAATGCCTTCATGTTTTTTTATAAACACGAGCAAGTACTTCTATTGTTTACGAATTTGTTTTAGGAAAATTGAAACATTTTTTGAGAAGAATGAAGATTCTGTTTACTTTTTCCAAACAAAGTCTTCTGTATAAGAAAATATTATAACAGTGGAGTTCTAATATTAGATAAGTTGCTGCCAAGAATGATGGTATATATTAAACGAAATCTTATAACAAGGTTACATCATATTGAAAACAAACATTATTTAATCTCGCTCTTGCAAAATTAAAGCTATCACAGTATACGCGCCTAATATGAAGCAGCCCTTGTTTATCAATGAAATGAATGAGTAACCTTATATTTTCTTTCCAAATTGCTTGTACGGGGGCACCTAGTTAAACAGGGAAATGTATACGCCGAGTAATAAGTTCCTACGTAGAAGTTATTAAGGAGAAAAGATTCCATTCCTGCGCGAAGCTTAAGACAAAATGAACCGGTTGTGTATATAAAGAGGAATGACGCAAAGAGTCCTTCTAGTTATTTAAGCCAGTACAAGCTTTAATTAAAATTGTACAATTCTGTTAAAGTCAGAAGAAAAGTGATTTTTCAGTAAGTTTTCAGAGTTATTTTAACTCTATCAAGAATCTATTTCCTTTTTGAATAGGTACATAAGCCTTAAAGCAAAAACCTGTTACAAAGTGTTTTACTTTAACATGGTTATTCATGCAATGTTATTATTGTTGCAGTTTTTAATAAAATAATAGTTTAAAATTACATAATAACTGGAGTTAGAATTGAATTAGCACCTTACGATAATTCACTCAAATGCCGTTTTCTTTACATTAAGGTACATCAATATAATGCACTTGTTACAACTTAAAAAGGCAATTTTATTATAATCGCTCATAATTATTGCTTAGAATAATAGCATACGTTATGAATACTTCAGCACACCTTTTAGGTCACTGTAAAATAATGGCAACCAGCATGCAAGATTTTTTTAGGGTTTGTCCATATTACCGTTTCGTATGTTATGCGATAACTTAAAATTGTAGATTAACAGCAAGAAACGATTGAGTTGCCCTTGCGAAGTCTTATTTCAATCATAATTCCATTACGAAACGTTAATTAATGTTACGCCTAATATACCTACGAGAATTTCGGCATCTTTTACATATTATTTTCTTCTCTCGTGTTGACACGAGCTGTATGCACTTTTGCCAATTTTGCGATTTTTGCGCTAGACATTTATGACTTTTGCATACATTTCTAGCGCAAAAGTAGCTAAATTGGCAACAGTGGTCTCTGCCGGAGAGTCTCTGGAAATGACCACTGCTGCCAATTTTGCGACTTTTGCGAACATTTTGAACGTTCATCTGTCGAGAAGCCTCTTGGAGGTCAAAATCTTTTGTGTTTTTCATCACTATTGGACATTCGACAGACGAAAGGTTAATAGTGTTTTCTAAAACAAACCTTCTTTAGCCTACATTATATGCAGCTTAATTTTTTTTTTTTTGAAGGGCCTCTCGCAGTTGGCTTCTAACAGCCGTCACTGCTTAACCGGTCATCTGATGAGGACTTACAAATGCCTCCAGCCAGGCTTAAAACTAAATAAAACTACAAACTAAGCGACCACACGCTAAGGGCACCCCTACTGGGATACGGGCCTCGGCTTAGGGCGTCGCTGGGGGGAGAGCAACAAAAAAATTTATAATTATAAGTATTGCATGTAATGTGTATATACACCATTAGGTACCTACTAACAAAAACAACTAAAGCAATTTTAATAAAACACCCTGATGAAGGTGCATTAAAAATAAATTGCCATTCTCAACCGTTGATTAACAAGTTTATGATATAGTGATTTGAAAATTTTAAACTTTATTACATATTTTGTCACGATCATTTTGTTACATGCGATTAGGGTTGCCAGGCGTCCGGCTTTAGTCGGACATGGCAGATTATGACATCATATTGTAAAAGGATTTTGTATGGATTTTGTTATCAGATGTCTAACGTTACCGTTGAACATAAATAATCCTTATACAACAATTTTTTTGTTCATAAAAAGCCCCCAAAAATATTTTAATTAAGTCTATGTAAAACATTTGAAAACTGACAAACTAACTAGATTCATCCCCGCGTACAAAATATTCAATTACTTATTGACAAACTTTAGCATGATAGCTTTGTACATAAAATATCCATAATTTTATTTTATCTAATATTTGTGTGTTAAATTAAAAATATTAACGAGCCAATAGGAGCCCGCACCTTTCACCTCTTTATTTTTAAGGAGTTATTTCATTAGTATGCTGCTGATTTTGTCCGTATTTTGCAATTTTTATTTTGGCAAACCTTGTATTGCCTACTTGACCTACTTTTTAAGTGATAGAATAATGAATAAAATTCCTTTAACAAAAAGTTTAGTACTGTTGTGGATAGTAGCGCCATCTGTTATGAAAACAGTGATCTATCTTAGAGGTACTACGCATGTCGGTTACATTTTCTGTACAAATAAACTGTTTCATTTGCCAAGTTGACTGATGCTTGATTGAGTAGTGCACTCCTATATAATCCTTGAATGTTCTTTCATTCTGGTGCAATGCTCTTTCATAAATGCCTTGGATAGTAAACTGAACTTCGTTTTAGAATAATACCCATGAGTCCTTTAAGCCTCTATAACAACATGACATCATGCCTAAATTTTCTGAAGGGTTAGACAGAGGTGTTGTTTAAGACTACATAATAGGGAGCAAGTCTATTGCCATCAACCAGACACAAAAAAAACACTGCCTGTTCCGGGGATCGAACACAGGACCCCAGGTTCAGCAGTCACATTTGCAACTACTAGAGACCTAGACTATTGAAGTATTAAAGCCTATAATTAAGTTAATCACCTGCAATTAGGATTCCAAGTAATGAGTATCTATTCCTGGGCCCTATCAGAATACCAGCGCTGCGGCATTTATTTTTAAATGTCGTGGCACTATGCTGAGATAGGAGCCTTTTGGCCTCGTACAGGTTTTACTATTTTACCTTACTTTGTACTTTTATTTTTTTTATTTCATACTTTTGTTTTCTTTTTTTATGTATGTACCTACCCATGTAATTTACCTACTGTGCGAGTGTCAAATAAATAATTTTCTTTCTTTCTTTCTTTTCCTGATTACCGCTCTTGCTAATTATACTTGTGGTAGTGGACGTCCCATAGTTATAATATTATATCGGGGTTCAAACTCACGACTTCTTGCTCGCCAGTACCAGTCATTTTTATTGGGTGACGTAAATAAATAAGATAGCTTTTGATAATAATTATTTTATCACGAAATAAATCACTCTTACCGTGCTCTTACCACTTATTTTACTAAGTATATTAAAATTAAATGTCTTTGTTTTTTTCAACTCAATTTATTCGACCCAACTTTTTGGTCAACCTTTTGTTTCCCTCATTTAAATGATGACTATTATTGCAATAATTCTATTATCAATGACTGTAAAATTTTATTTCATTCGTCTGTATTCAAAAGAAATTATTAAAAACAAGTACTTAACTGGCCATTTCCTGTTAAATATAAATGAACAATCTCACAATATTTCATTTAGCCTTTTTGTTCCTGCAAAAGATTTTAAAAGCTCTTCTAACTAATTACCACCCCTTCGTAAATATCAAATTAGTTCACAATTAATGAGGCATTCTTGTCAACATTCCTCTGTTTTTTCCAGAAGATTTCTTTAACGAAATTAAATTACATTTTTGCGATACTTTAAAGGAGATTGTTACCGTTTTTCCTTGTAAGGGCAATATGAATAATTCTTTATAGATGAGAGGAGACAATGCAATACAATTTAAATTATTTTTGTAATTTTATTTGTGTATTGTGCCGCGTCAAAATCTTTATTGCAAAATCGAGAAGACTGTTATTAAGCCTTAGACCTCTTACCATCAGGCGGTGACTATCTCTATGAAAAAACCGGATAAGTGCAAGTAGGAATCGCGCTCTGAGGGTTTCGTACAAACTTAATTATGTATGTACCTACTTATAGATGATGATTAAATTAAACAGCTCTTATGTCAATTGTCATCTCTATTTAATTTCGTACAAATGACAAGGATAATTATTATTGTATATTTAATCAGTGGTTAAAGTTTGAGGCGTCTATAAGTAAGGGGGATGTTAAATAAAATAAAATATTTCACTAGAAATATGCAATAGCGCCATCTATGTGCAGGATGCCTCGGACTTGCCACGGACAGACGGACGACAAAGTGATAATGGGTTCCGTTTTTCCTTTAGAGGTACGATACCCTAAAAAGGTACCTAGTGGTAGGGTAGACCGCTTAGGGTGCAACATTTAAGTATTTTCACTCGTGGAGGCTATTATAATGCACATTGTTGTTAATTCGGACTTGTGCACCGTAAATAGCTTTCCTACTTCCACTACACTCCCGAAACTCTATAGAAACGAACTTATACAGGGTGGCAGGTTAAACAGTGGAAATATTTTAAGGGGTCATTGTACTCATCATTATGAACAACTTTTACTATGGGACCAACCCTGAAATCGGGAAAAAAATCAGCTGTTCCATACATTTTGTTGAGTTATGTGAACATAAATGTATGGAACAGCTGTTTTTTTTTCTCAATTTCAGGGTTGTTCCCATAGTAAAAGTTGTTCATAATGATGAGTACAATGACCCCTTAAAATATTTCCACTATCTAACGTGCCACCCTGTATGAGGCGTATGGAACTTCGTTCCTGACCGGCGTTCCCCACGACCGCACACTTTTTTTTTTATTTTTAATTGTTTGTAAATATGCGATATTATTAAAATAAATAAAAAAATTGAATGGTCTAATTGTATTGTGTTATAAAGTTCATTTGAATGATTTATCACAGTTTTGGGAATATAAAGGTGATAAGCAAATAATAATAATTATAACCTACCTTAATGTCTCTTTTATCACCCTTGAGAAGTGTTATTATACAAATGTATGGTGTGAAAATAACGTACCTATTCTCGATTCCCCTCCAATCAAGATATGATGCAGAGAGTCATTTGTTACCAGATTACATTGCAGTCGACAGAGTGTAGTGACAATCAGAAACATTAGATGTCAGATAATCTAAGGGCGGGTTGCTTCAAACCATCTGTATTCGTAAGTCAGTACGTAATCGTTAAGTCAGTATGAAATTGTCGTACAAGCCGCCATATTTGACGGTTACAGATACGTAACTGTAAGATGAAACAACATGGCCTAAATGATGCCCATGTATTTATGTATAAATACCTATAGAAGTGTGAACAATTCTGAGTAAATAGCATTGACGAAGGTCGAGAGGAAGCCAATACAATGAAATAGTAACAAAGTAATAATTCTGTTTTACTCACAGAAATTTAAACAATCTTAATGATAGTAATAGATATACCAAAAATGGAATTGTAAACGATTTTCGAAAATTTTAAACCGCGTATTCTAAGAAAATGAATAAAATAATAACTTTTTAATCATTATCCTGTAAAAAAGCAGGTCTTTCGTCCCTTTTTCCTTATAGAAATGTAACGATTAGGTACTTGCCCTTTTTACACGTCAATACTGTCGTTTAGTTCCGAAAAATTATTAGCTTCCTTTTGGTATAGCAAAAAATAATATTAATGAAAACTCCGTACCTTGCAATACTCTTTTCAGTGCTGGTATATTGTCGTTGCAGTCACGGGCAAGCGGTTGCACGGTGACAAATTGTCGCACAGCACGAGACGACAGTGTTGTATAAGCCTTTTATGGGTTCCTGGTAAAAAAATACCAAGAGTTATAGCTGTTGATGTTAGAAACAGAATTTTTGAAAGATTTTTCTTTATTCGCGTCAAGTTCTAAAGTTAGGTCGCATTTTAAAATATTTTGGATGGAAAAACGTGTTTTCTTTTTACCCGACTGCGAGACGCAAAGGAGGGTAATGTGTTTATCAGTCTATGTATGTATGTATGTATGTATGTATGTATGTTTGTTTCTATGTGGCGTTCTAGAGACCAAATGCGTAGGCCGATTTTGATAATTCTTGCGTCAATCGATTCGTCTTAACCTTGCGAGTGTCACTAAAGACATAACAGTAATCAAAATTCACCACAGCGACAACCAGACGCCATATTGACAAAATGAAAAAAAAAAAAAGTTGATGAACTATGTCAAGTGGGGTGTCGTTGAATAGGTATTTTAAAATCATCTCCTAGGTTCCTTTTATCATTTTTCATTTTAAATAATAGTTTAGGATATATAACGATTTAAAGTTGTTTAACAAAGCAATCATTCTCGCTAATTCTTACTTATTGATTTAAGTTTTTATTTCAAGTATTAACGATATACAAACAAAAAGGAAGATTACGAAAACATACATTAAAAACTAAAAAGTGAAAAATAAAAATTGTAAATTAAAAATTAAAAAAACCCGACTGCCAAAAAACAACTAAAAAGTTCAAAACAAGAGCACTTTTCAAGCAGTCTGATGCAGTTGGTGGCATAAAATCTAAGATTTAACACAAATAATTGCCACCAACTGCATCAGACTGCTTGAAAAGTGCTCTTGTTTTGAACTTTTTAGTTGTTTTTTGGCAGTCGGGTTTTTTTAATTAATATTATTGGGTGGCAAACAAACTGGCGGCCCACCAGATGGTAAGTGGTCACTGTTATAGGTACCGGCGTGATTGATGAGCACAGATCACGCGTGTACATTTTCGGCCCAATAGCCAATAGACAGTTGACAATACGTAATAGAGAATAGTCTAATAGACGACGAGCATCGACTGGCGAACCAATCGCGAGCAGCCTCGGCGCTGCTCGCCTTCTTCATTCCGCCAAAGAAACCGAAAAATCAACTCATGCGCAAGTGATATTTGTGCTCAAGACTGGTGCCGGTACCTATACTAATGGACATTTAGAACACCAGGGAAATTGCCGGTGCGTTGCCCCTAAAGACAAAGTTGATAATATCTCATGTGCCTGTATTTACACCGGCACGCTTCATATCAGAACAGCAATGCCGCTTAGTGACAGAAATAGGTATGGTGGTAGTAGGTACTTCATCTCTTTTGCAAAGA
The DNA here is from genome assembly GCA_948465475.1 of Thalpophila matura. Lineage (NCBI taxonomy): Eukaryota > Metazoa > Arthropoda > Insecta > Lepidoptera > Noctuidae > Thalpophila > Thalpophila matura. The sequence goes on from OX419182.1 coordinate 14,672,246, forward strand.
GTTCTACTACTGTTTCAAATACAATTAGTAGGTTGCAGCATAAATCGACGAGTATACGGTTAGGTTTTGAGCGTTGAATTTGTACTTCTCGAAAATAGTTTCTCGAAAATAGTTTAATAAGCTGGAGTTAGTGCTTTGAAACTAGGTTTAAAAAATAACATCATGTTAGCAGGTTATAGCTCCTCTAGATAAGTTCTGACTTACGGCTGTCCCCATTAACCAATCTAAAGGCTCTTTCCGATACTAGAAATAGTTTTTTGACATAAGCGCTATAGAAATAATGTCAAAATATATCTCTAGTAGGGTAAAGAGCCGACAGATCGGTTATTGGGAACCGCCATTTGTTAGCAGATCATTACATACAGATTCTGTTCAATTCTTGAATTTGTCTTGTAAAAGTGCAAATCCTAGACTGTATAACTGGCTCTTAAAATATGTAGGAATAAAATCAAATAGCTGAAGCCCGCACTTGTTTCCTTGTAAAGTAGGTAGATAATAATTTATATTAAAAGAAAGCATCTGTGTTTCCTTTGTAGCAAAAACTGATTAATATCACTGGACCCATCTTGCAACTGAAGAGCGCCGCATAAGTAGGCTTACTCGACCATGGTTTTAAGTCCATCTTTGTAAGTTGATATCATGAAGTGAATTGAAAGAAAGAAGAAAAGAAAGACAAATGATTTATTGCATGCGACGACCTGAGAACAATAAAGGTAGCAAACAACAAAAAAAAACGAAGTATTAAAAAGTAGGTACATGCAAAAACATTAAATAGAATAATAAAAAATTAAAAAAACCCGACTGCCAAAAAACAACTAAAAAGATCAAAACAAGAGCACTTTTCAAGCAGTCTGATGCAGTTGGTGGCAATTATTTGTGTTAAATCTTAGATTTTATGCCACCAACTGCATCAGACTGCTTGAAAAGTGCTCTTGTTTTGCACTTTTTAGTTGTTTTTTGGCAGTCGGGTTTTTTTAATTTTTAATTTACTATTTTTATTTTTCACTTTTTAGTTTTTAATGTATGTTTTCGTAATCTTCTTTTTTGTTTGTAAATCGTTAATACTTGAAATAAAAACTTAAATCAATAAGTAAGAATTAGCGAGAATGATTGCTTTGTTAAACAACTTTAAATCGTTATATATCCTAAACTATTATTTAAAATGATAAAAGGAACCTAAATATGATTTTAAAATACCTATTCAACGACACCCCACTTGACATAGTTCATCAACTTTTTTGTTTTCATTTTGACAATATGGCGTCTGGTTGTCGCTGTGGTGAATTTTGATTACTGTTATGTCTTTAGTGACACTCGCAAGGTTAAGACGAATCGATTGACGTAAGAATTATCAAAATCGGCCTACGCATTTGGTCTCTAGAACGCCACATAGAAACAAACATACATACATACATACATACATACATAGACTGATAAACACATTACCCTCCTTTGCATCTCGCAGTCGGGTAAAAAGAAAAAACATTAGTACCTAGGTTCCTACATTAAAAAAAAAACAAGAATGAAAAGAAAATAAATTAATAAAAATAGTAAATTAAAAATTAAAAAAACCCGACTGCCAAAACACAACTAAAAAGTTCAAAACAAGTGCACTTTTCAAGCAGTCTGATGCAGTTGGTGGCAATTATTTGTGTTAAATCTTAGATTTTATGCCACCAACTGCATCAGACTGCTTGAAAAGTGCACTTGTTTTGAACTTTTTAGTTGTGTTTTGGCAGTCGGGTTTTTTTAATTTTTAATTTTTATTTTTCACTTTTTAGTTTTTACCCGACTGCGCGACGCAAAGGAGGGTAATGTGTTTATCAGTCTATGTATGTATGTATGTATGTATGTTTGTTTCTATGTGGCGTTCTAGAGACAAAATGCGTAGGCCGATTTTGATAATTCTTACGTCAATCGCTTCGTTTTAACCTTGCGAGTGTCACTAAAGACATAACAGTAATCAAAATTCACCACAGCGACAACCAGACGCCATATTGTCAAAATGAAAAAAAAAAAAGTTGATGAACTATGTCAAGTGGGGTGTCGTTGAATAGGTATTTTAAAATCATTTTTAGGTTCCTTTTATCATTTTTCATTTTAAATAATAGTTTAGGATATATAACGATTTAAAGTTTGTTTTCCTCAAAACCTATCATGTGGGGTATCAAAATGAAGGGCTCGAAAAGAAGATTACAAAAACATATATAAATACATTAAAAACTAAAAAGTGAAAAATAAAAATAGTAAATTAAAAATTAAAAAAACCCGACTGCCATAAAACAACTAAAAAGTTCAAAACAAGAGCACTTTTCAAGCAGTCTGATGCAGTTGGTGGCATAAAATCTAAGATTTAACACAAATAATTGCCACCAACTGCATCAGACTGCTTGAAAAGTGCTCTTGTTTTGAACTTTTTAGTTGTTTTATGGCAGTCGGGTTTTTTTAATTTTTAATTTACTATTTTTTTAATGTATGTTTTCGTAATCTTCTTTTTTGTTTGTATATCGTTAATACTTGAAATGATACATCCACTAGTTTGGTTTTTTTTTTTTTTCTTCGTAGTTGTTTTGTGTATCATACACAATTAAAAAACTTAAATGGAAGTGGGCAGGCCACCTAACCAGAAGCACAACAGAGAAATGGGCAAAACTAGCGTCGGAATGGTACCCAAGGGAGGGCAAAAGGAAAAGAGGACGTCCGTTTCAAAGATGGGACGACGACATAAAAGCAACCGCAGGTAAAATGTGGAGGAGAAAAACCTTAGACAGAGACCTGTGGAAAAATCTGGGGGAGGCCTATGCCACGGCAAAACAATCAGAAGTTATCGATGTCTAAAGAATAAATATATATTTAAGAAAACTATTGTAAGATTGTTGAATAAAGGCTAATATATATATATATATATATATATATATATATATATATATAATACTTGAAATAAAAACTTAAATCAATAAGTAAGAATTAGCGAGAATGATTGCTTTGTTAAGCAACTTTAAATCGTTATATATCCTAAACTATTATTTAAAATGAAAAATGATAAAAGGAACCTAAAGATGATTTTAAAATACCTATTCAACGACACCCCACTTGATATAATTCATCAACTTTTTTTTTTTTTCATTTTGACAATATGACGTCTGGTTGTCGCTGTGGTGAATTTTGATTACTGTTATGTCTTTAGTGACACTCGCAAGGTTAAGACGAATCGATTGACGTAAGAATTATCAAAATCGGCCTACGCATTTGGTCTCTAGAACGCCACATAGAAAGATACAGCGTGTAATAAAAAGGGTATAAACATACGGACGCGGTAAAAAGTGTATAGAATATGTATGCAAAGTTTCAACTCATAATCAATTACAGTAAAAAAGAATACTTTTATTTAAAGTCTTCAAATCCTCTTTTTTCATCTTATATATGCCATAGCATAGAATCAATTACCACTAACCGAACCTACACACCACTTTTAATTTAGATGTGAATGAATAATAGATATATCGTCAACTTATGCAAGGGGAACTAAATACAGTACCTACCTACCTTTATTGAAGGAGCTTGTTAAATTTCTACTCAACCAAAGTTAATAAAATTTTTAGGGATCACCGGACGAGCTTTTTTTATCAAATGAAAAAAACAATCATAAAAATCGGTTCATAATCGGCGAAGATATCGCGTAACAGGATACAAAAAAAATACAAGCGAATTGTTTACCACCTTCTTTTTGAAGTCAGTTAAAAATTGCGGTATAAGCGACGAGAAGACTTGACTAAAATAAGTTTTATATAACGGTAGCACGGCCACATGTCCCTCAATATTATCTTCGCTCATACAAGTAAATAATGTATAAACAAGGCGGAAATTTCAGATGTTGCCAACGTGATTGACAACATCTATTATAAGCTTTTGTACGCGCTCATTCATGCCGTTAACAGCCTTTGACGTCACGAGCATTTTGAGTGAAGCTCTCGTTAAATAATATTACGAGTATAATCGATATTTTGTATTTACGAGTAAAGGTAATTATGATGGGAATCAACAACAGATTTTTTTAGGACGTAAAAATCTAAATAATTAATTAATTAAGAACTAACATTGACCGAGTGTAAAATTACAAGTTCGGGAAAATTCGCATGAATCTATTAAGCCTGTGTGACATTTCTGTGTAGGTAATTTTTTTCTGAACTTAAATTCTGAACAGCTAGAAATTTAATTGAATAAATTATTTTTGATGATGGTATCAAAAATAATTTATTCAAGTTAATTAGCACTTTCTGGTCCTCTACTCATATTAAATTTCTAGCTGTGCCCTTGACAGCAGCTGTGTGTTGTTTTCTTCATGCAAACTTTACCACCCCTGCACCCCTTTAGGGATACAATTTAAAAAAATCTCTCCTGAATACCTACCTCAAGGAATATTTCCTCCAAATTTCAAATCGCTATGTCTACCGGTTAAGCCTGTGCTATCACAGTAATGTTATAAAGGTATAGAAGATGAACGCAATAATTATCCCTACTCTGCTTATTATGTAAATAGTTCATTACGCTGACAAGTTTGTAATCCTCAAATAACGAACCTGGGTTTTGCGGAAATGATATAGGTATTAGGTTCCATTTATAACATGAAATAAGGCCATTGCAATTTATCGAATACAGTTCGAATTTCATGCAATACCTGTGAATTTCCAACGGGAAACCTCAATATTACTTTCTGTAAACTGCTAGGGCAGGGTTTCTTAAAGTGGGATCCACGGACCCCTCAGGGGTCCGTGACATAAGTGCCAGGGGTCCACAGCCACTCAGATCATAATGCAGGAATTCACGCATCGTTTGTTTGAACTCGCTCTTATTAGGATTACTTTTATTGGATGGTTTTCTTTTTTTCCTAAAAAAAGAAAACCATCGAATTTACTCGACAGGGGTCCGTGGAATTTTTGAAATTCTGAAAGTGGTTCGAGGCTATAAATAGTTTAAGAACCACTGTGCTAGGGGAATCAATAGCGAATATTAGCCCTCGTCCACAGTGAGAAGCTAGCGCGGTGGCGACGGCAGGGGGGATACATTAAACGTAAGAAACTGCCGTATGCGTCCATAGTAAAGTGACTGTGGTGGGCGCGTCAAGCGACTTCAAAATTCGCTTGATTCCTCTGTATTTTATAAAATGTGCAAATTACATAAAATTTTATCAAAATGTTCTAGAATTAGGTAGAATTCTATTGCATTTTACATTCAAATTCGCCTACCATACGTCAAAATTATTCGTGATGCCCACTGCTCGCTACAACAACTTGCAACGCACTGTATCTAAGGCCTACCCTACATTAGGCGTGGGCGTGCCTCGAGCGTGTGAGCGACGCGAACGCCGCGACAACGCAAGACGCAACGCGACGGCGGCCGCGCAAGCGTCGCGTTTGAGCAGCGTGCGGCGTGTGCACAGCGTGAACGCAGCGCGCACGCGTTCTATGACTCATAGAACGCGACGCGAACTCAACGTGCGCTCTGCGTCCACGCTGTGCACACACCGCACGTTAGTCCAACGTGATGCTCGCGCCGCGGTATCGCGGCGTTCGCATCGTTCACACGCTCGAGGAACGCGGACGCGTCGCTCCCCACTCCCACCACTGCGTCCGCACCCTCACTAGTTCCCGCGTGTTAAGTTGTTAACTCTGAACGAGGCCTTTGAAGTACATACATACAACTAGAATTGTATTTATATTTTATTGGTCGTAATTGTGGATATCGATAAGGTTTTCATGGCATGTATTTAAATAAAGATTATGCAATCATACTGTTATATTATTGATATAAACGGTAGGTAGGTACTACTGGACACGACGCGAAATGTTAGGAGGTTCCTCTCTCTGGAGACAGGAACACTATCTGATACTATTCCTTTTATTTTTATATGTTTTCAAATTAGAATTCCTGAAAAGGAAAAAACAGGACCCTCACTTTGTTGCCCGTACCTATGTCTTTCTGTCAAGACTTTTTTTATATCTACATACATGATTTTCTCGCCATTTTCATAAACTCAACATATAACACGAAAATGCAATAAACTTAAACTCTCAAAGCACACATTCTAAAAACGACGCCTGCAGAGTGCCACCTGAATCGCTTGTGATAAGAACTGTCATAAAATCTCAGATCATAGAAACAAGGAGATGTGCCAAAGCGCTATCGAGCTTGATGCCTGATCTTGAGCAAATTGCTCATATTAAAAACGTATGCGCTGGCGACGAACCGAATACGATCGATGGTATAAATACAGTGTTTTAGTTTAGTGTTAGTGTTGAGTGACGATTAACAGTGTTAGATTGAGGGTGTGCGGAATGTTTAATGCGTGGGAGATCTTTTTATTCACAAGGAGCGCTTAATTATGCGCGTAATTGTATGGAAAAATGTACTAAAAGTGGCATCAGTTGTTCCCGTACTAATTCGCTATGATGGCATATCTCCTTGTTTCTATGATCTGAGCATAAAATAGATGCACCGAGTTGAAACGTGTGCTCACGTCGCAAATAGCACTGTGATGGATACTATGCTTTTATTATAATTACTACATAACCTAGGAAATGTGTTATGTTCATTTTGATGGCATGGTCGGCGCTTTGGTTGAGCGATTGGCTGCGCTACGTGTCGCTGGTTCTATTCTTGCACGGAACAATACAGAGTGGCGATTAGTTTATCACATTAAATAGTACAACTGTTAATACAAGTTGGTACATTTACTGACCTGTAAAAGCGGCAACCGGCAATTTTTTTTATTGTGTATGTACAAAGAACGCCATTTAGGATACATGGTTTCATTTAATGTGATAACCTAATCGCCACCCTGTATACATATATACCTATCTAAGTATACAAATAAATAAAATTCAAGTGGCTGTTTGTAATGTCAAAATAGCGGAAAAAACAAGCTTTCTATCTGTCTAGAAAGAACCATCTTTCTTTTCATCTTTGATGGATTCTCTCAAAAAAGACTAAAAGTTGATGAAGAATTCTCTTATAACGGCTAACAATAGTAATAGAGAGCTCTTTGTAAAAGAGCTCGTCCGTAAAAGTATTACCACTGTTCTAGGTATACTTTTATTTTTACCGATAAGCAGCATTGATGTGTTTGTGATGTAATTACAACGGCATTCATACCCTTCATGGTATGAATGCCGTTGTATGTCTACTCTGTCTCTAAAATGGAAAACTTGCCTACTATGTTTCTGGTATTGCATGATCATAGTTGGTGGTGACCACTTACCATCAGATCAGCCCTTTTCTTGTTTGTATAAATGTGTAAAAACGCGATTTTTCACATACATAGTTCAGTCTAAATATACAAAAGCATTAAAAATAGCCGTGAAAACCGTATAAAATTACTAGAAAATACGTACCTATTCATAATTTATTACTATAAGATTAGCTGTCTTTGGTCATTTACGTACCCATACTGAACAAAATTCACATTTTTAGATAACCCGTGAAATTCAAACGTGTATTATCTGAAACATGATGGCTAGCGCCATCTGTTACGTGGAGTACAAACTTGGCGCAACATATAATAGATTAAAATTTTATGAAAGAGAACCCACAACCTACGACTTATAAGTCGGAGCCGCTACCACTAGACCACCACTGCTTGTAGGTATACCTACCAGTGGCGAAGGGTCCCTACAATACGATTCCTACCGGCTTCCCTTTGAAAAACAGCACATGCCGTATTGCCTACTATTATCAAATATTTATAATTAGTTTTTTGTGGCCAGGTAAGCATTAGCAGCTCCGACTTACCTCTTACAAAAATTGACCCTTCGCTACTGATACCTACTTAAGCAAAATAAAATAATTACAAGAGTAGGTACCTACTGCATATCCATTCACCATAACATTTAAGACATTGCCATTGATAATGCAAGACATCACATTTATACACGGCGAAATTTTAGCGGTTGTTTTACCGTAGAGAAATGATTTTGTCTTGGCAGTACATTCGATTGATATATCAAAAAAAAATTAGAATCCAAAAATGGCAGAATGGTGTGATGAGAATGATGTGAAAAACAAAATCTCAGACCAATAGTAGGTAACGATAGCTACGCAAGCGCGGCGACGACGCGAGTGGCCGCGGCCGAGCGGGGCGCGCCCGCGCGGTCATTGCCCTCCGTGTTTATCAATCAGCTGATAACTATTCCCGAGTTATTGATAGACAAATTATTGAACACGTGAACACGAAACTAAAAAAACAAGATTACTAGGTAGGTAGGCACCTATCTTAGAAAACGATATTTTCTGAATTAGATACCTATTAAAGTATTTAAGGCGTAGGTATTCAAAAAAATGGAATAAACTTATTTACAATGATTTTAATTACTTACCTACTTTTAAATGTTCGGTATTTAATACAAAGGTACAAGTAGGTACTTACGCTTAGGCCCGGTAACGGAGTAATTTTTCGAATTGCAAGCCACTGCTGCCACTGCGTTCCATACACAATAACACAATCGAGCACGTTTTATTTGATTAACTTTACGAAAATGATAGGTACTTAAGCAGTCTTTCATTGTTGAGCACTTTCCAAACGTAGTATTGACTTACGTCAAACCCAGCCATCACAGCCATACACATAGGTAGGTACTTCGACGAGGATCCCGTTTGAAGTACCTATTTGTGGATTTCCTCGCCGAACTCGCGCAAATGAACGGCTGATCGACCTCTGGTACATACACTGTAACTCCCCATGATCGAGTAGCACTGTGTCGCCGCTACGATCGTCCGGGCCTGCGGGACTTGGGGGTTCAGAACACCGCGAAGATTGAGCGACTCCAAGTGTTGCGGCTCCGCGTAACGGCAGCATGGGAGTCATAATTCACCCTAGCGTAGTTGCATCATAGCGAGGTACTCTAAATTGGAGAAACTGTAATGACGATCCATTATTTCAATGTTATCTCACTTCACTACGCGTAGGTACCTACGACATCGCGTGATGTTCGCGGCATCAACTTCGCGGCGCAACTGAGCCGCTGGCCGCTGAGTGCGCGCGGCATCTTTTGTTTTAATTATACGACTCGCTAAAGGAGTGCGGGGCAGGGGGGGTTCATCGGTAGGCACTCGCTACGGGCGATCAGGCTAGTTTATGCCGTATCACCATGCGCGAGAGCTTATTTTGCTCTGCACATTTGTGAGGCGGCTTCGTCTTTGGTGATCTTTGTCGGCACCGCGTGAGCGACGGCGTGCTCTTTGACTAGATAATGATACCTACGTTAGATCTAGTGAGTTACTATTGTTTTTCACGCTTTCGAGTCTACGAATATTTTTTTTGATTATTTGAAAAAAAAAACATATTATTTTTTAAATTGAACTCTATGTTTCGATAGTACTACTGATGGCAAATCGTTCTGCTGCCGGAGAACAACCACTAAAATTTCACCGTGTATACATCATCTCGTCTCAAAAACATTTCTCAGAAACCACACTATACCTCCCGTTATTGAACTCACGTATGTCTAAATAGGATTAAGTTTCAATAAGAACATAACGAGATACAGTGTGTAAAATGAAAGATTTATCTGCTGGCCCAAGTCGGGTCCCCAATACATAAATATATGCATAGACTCCATTGAAAGTCGAGTCCCCAAACCGGCTCTGAGTGTTTTTAAAAGAAACCTCTTTGATATTCCCGATGTAAGGCATGTCAAATACCTCAAAGTGAAAGTACTCGGTGTTAGTACAAATGGATGCTGTAGAAGTCAAGCTTTATTTTGTCAGACATGCTGTTTCTAATATTGGCTTATTTGCCTTTACGTGAGCGTTTTTCTCCAGAATGTACTAATAAGATCAGCGGTCGGAGTTACATTTAGATGTTATCTTTGTTTCATGTTTTGATATTCTTATTCTTTGTTGTTTTATTCTTAGATATAAATAAAAAAAAACCAGTTGTAATATAGGGCGAACCTATTGCTAAAAAAGCATTTTGCCCGACCCGGGGATCGAACCCAGGTTTAACAGTGGCGCTTGCGACCACTGAACCAACGAGGCAAACAGCCGAGCAGTTAGTTTATTCTTAATTTTTGTACATTAACCCCTTCATTTTTAAGTCGTGACGATTTTATTGTCGTCCCGTCGAAATATCGTGGCTTGTTAATTAAAATGGAGTCGTTTACCTATAGCACCACCCGATTAACTATCATCTACAACTCTTTACCACAATATGTGATGACAAACTGTCATAATATGACGATAATGGGAACAGAGTCGTCCAACGATAAAAAAAGTCCGGCACAGGTGAAAACACGCCTTTAAAATGTATTTAAATAAAATAATATTACAATTTAATGGCTTCTCACTTCGGGTCAGAGCCCATTCGTCCCCTAAAATTCGTCCCCCAGCATAAAAGTTGTGGATTCGGCCCCTATATAGGTGCCCATTGGTCTCCCGGTAGGGGACCAATTAATATTTTAATCAAAAATATTATTTTTAAGGTACCCATTCGTCCCCTCTAATATATATACAATATAAGTTAAAGATTCGGCACCTATTTAGGTGCCTATTGGTCCGCTGAGATAAAATTAGCTATATTTTACATAAGAAACGGTTTACCATAGTACACTTGTGAACAGTTTATTAACGGAATTAATTTAATAAATCATAACAGATCATTGAAAAAGAGAGCTATGATGAATGATAATCCGTCATGATAATAATATAACCTGTCGATAGGCTTACGATGTAATATTATATTTTGTCTCTCTACGAATGGCTTGTTAAAAAAACGGGTTATAAAATAGATAAGGTGTTTTGTTTGTATGTTATGGCTGCCTCGGTGACATATTGGTTCTTGAAAGTGACTGCGAATACGAGACTGTTCAATGTGTCTTTGGTCTTTTATTAAATGAAGTTCGCTTAACGAAATAAACAATACTGTTAATATTATAATAATAATATTTTTTAACATAAATGAATCGAATTATCTCATTTGAATCCTGGAATATGATTAGTATTATTATTGATGGTAATTCACTTTATGGTAGAATACTACAGTCATATTTTGACAGTCATATTGGTATTGATATTTGGTTATTTGTTTGTACACTGGATGTAAATTAATCAAATAAAATTCAGTTATTACTGGGATTTTATTTAAATAGTTACACAGTTTTATTTTACTGCATAAAGATATTATAGTCATCATATATTTTGCTAAATATTTACAAATTTACAAGAAACCAAAAGTTGATTAATTATTTTGAAGACTGGCTTAATGCCTAGAGCCTAGAGGCATTTTATTAAACTTAATCTTATTTGAAATAAACATGATATCTACCGAATTACTATATTTTTTATTTTTCCCTTTTCTGCGCGACTGTACCAGGACTACCAAGCTGCAGTATACACATATACATGTACTTATATTAGAAGAATGAATAAAAATTAATATTCTTCAGGGGACGAATGGGCCCCTCAAAAGTTCCAGGGGACGAGTGGGCACAGGGTGCGAATCTTAGGGGACGAATGGGCTCTGACCCCTCACTTCATTGACTAAGAATTCATAAAATATTTTATGAATTTTATAAAGATACAATTTTGATGTGGTGCCAGCACTACTTTCAATGAGCTATATAAAATATATTGTTTATGAGGATGAATGATAATATATATACCTATATAACCACAAATAACTAATTATAGTCCGTATAAACAAAACCAAATAAATATAGTAGTATATGTACAAATATTAACTAAAACAACTTAATAAATCGTTTATGTTCTGCACTGTGTCGTAGGTCTTAGTAAACATGCAACGACTTTTAAAGTGCACCCTACCCCCATTGCTAAAAACTATTGTGTTGTTTCTTGTGTGTAACCTACCTACTTCTGATTTGCTTATTGTGTACAAGCTAAAACGATGTAATGATATTAATATGTCGAAGTATTATTAATGTTTTTTTTATGGTTTTTGTTGCACGGGACTTTAAAAAGTCCCGGACCTTTCGAAGGCGTGCGTGGGGCCGAAGCCAACACGTAGAGGCCCTTTACAACTACCTTAAAATATATAAAATGTAATGGTGACACAGCTGGCGATTATCCCTGTATGCACTATATAAATGCACGCAAGGAGAAACCCCAGCTGTGCAGAACTATTGCAAACATGTGGAAAAAAGAAATTACTTGGGCTATTGTGATGGGATGGTAGTGGATTGGTTTTGGGGAGCTATGGGAACCTATGGCCCCTGCCTGTCCAATGGTTGTAAACACGGATAAAATAGGCAGGGGGTGACTTGCACACTCAGTAAATGGGCCCCCGAAAACGGCCGCTAGCACATAGTGACGTAGCGACAAGGGGGCAACATATCTTGAGGTGCTTGAGGAGTGGAGCGGTATTCCACGGCTATCAGGACAATCCCGGAAGTACGGTCAAGATCCCTACCAGCATCTTACTGGAATACTTCCTTCCCCCGAGCACGTTTGCTCTTGCGAATCTCCACTCAAACCAGCCAATAAAGGCAAGAGAGAGGTGGGAGCTTTGTTCCTCGTCAGTGCTCACTCTGACCGGCCAATTAAGGCAAGCCAGAGATGAGGAACAAGAGTTCTCCCGGGAGGGTCAGGTCCGTGGGGTCGCTACTGCCCAACAGCTCGCCACAAGCTGCCCTGCGGGTTTAATGTTATTTTTAAGATACAAAATTGTTTTTGTTTTTATCTACGCTTGCTGGCAGTTAACATTGTTTTTGTGGAAACTTTTTAGTTGAAACAGCATTTCAAATTGATATTCGAACATGTGTTTTTTGATAATGACTTGTGTCATTCACTTGAATAAAAGTCTTCTCTGTGCAAACAACTTTTTTCTTCCATATCCTAGTTATCTAGTATATTTCATCAATAGGTCATGGGCCCAGTCACTAAATTTGCCATCAAGAATCTCTGCGGCCTAGATGACTACTCTACGTGGAAATTCGCTATAAAAATGATTCTCATACGAGAAAAGTTGTTCAGGTATACGTCTACGTACCCGGATTCCAAAGACTCCACCGCCATCGAGAAGGACCAAGATGCACTAGCTTTGATTTGTCTACATGTGGAACCTACACTTTATGCGTATGTACAAGATTCAAATTATGCTAAGGATGCTTGGGATAGCTTAGCGAAAGCGTTTGAGGACAAAGGCGTAAATCGCAGAATCACCCTCATGAACGCGTTGTTGGATGAAAAGCTAGAGAGACACTCGTCGATGTATGAATATGTTGCTGTAGTTATGTCTCTTTCTCAAAAGTTGAAGGATATTGCCACCGGATTTGACGATGATCTTGTAGCTGTCGTGTTGCTGAGAGGACTACCTGAAGAGTACAGGCCTATGCGAATGGCACTGGAACACTCTGGGATGAAGTTGACTTCAGAGAACGTACGGCAGAAGTTACTACAGGAGGATTCACGTCAAGGTTGTAGTACATTGTCTTCAGCGGACTCGGCATTGGCTGTGCGTAAGAGTAAGAAGTGGAATGGGAACAAAAATATTGATATGACCAAAATTAAATGCTTTAAATGTGGAAAGAGTGGACATAAGAAGCCGGACTGTCCTGAAAGAAGGAAAGCGGGTTCAATCTCCAAACTAAGTGACGTCGCGATCGTGAGCCTGTCTTCATTCAGCGCCGGAGACTCCTTCAATCCGACGGAGTGGTACATTGACAGCGGGGCATCTTCACATATGTCTTTCCAGAAACATTGGTTTAAAGATTTGATTATGAATGTTGGTATGAGTAATGTGACTTGTGCGAATAATGATAAGATTGAATGCAAGGGTAAGGGTGATATCATAGTGAGTTTGAAAGGACGAATGCTTGCTGTGAGGGATGTCGCGTATGTACCTGGTTTGCATGTTAATCTGTTATCAGTATCAAAATTAGTAGAGAAAGGATGGAAGGTAAGTTTTGACAGAGATGGGTGCAAGCTAATTCACCATTTGGTTCCAGGCCATTTCAAGGGAAAGATTCTGGCTACCGCAAGTGAAGTCTCAGGGATCTACAAGCTTGAAGGTTGTCAGGCGGTTGTAGATGGGACTGCGTTGGCGTCAGTGAATGCAGGTAATCCTTTGATGTTGTGGCACCGGCGGCTTGGACACGTAAATGAGCGAGATTTACGTAAGCTCCTGGGTATGGATTTTGGTAAAAGCGTAATGGAACCTTGTGTCGCCTGTATTAAGGGGAAGGCACATCGTTTACCTTTTCCAGTTGGTGAGGCTGAGAGGGCAGTCGAGAGACTGCAACTGGTTCACGCAGATATCTGTGGTCCAATGTCTGAACCCACGTACGGTGGATCTCGGTATATGCTAGTTATTTTAGATGATTTTACACGTAAATCTTTTGTATTTTTCCTTAAATCAAAAGATCAGGTTTTAGATCATTTTAAAGTTTTTCTAGCTAGTGTAGAGGTTGAAACCGGGTTGAAGGTGAAGTGCATACGCACGGACAATGGAACAGAATTTGTGAACAGGAAGTTTGATGGGTTTCTACGGCAAAAGGGTATAAAACATCAATTAACTGTTCCCTACACTCCGGAGCAGAATGGCGTAGTGGAGCAAGCAAATCGTACTATTGTGGAGATGGCTCGTGCTATGTTGGCGGAAAAGGGTCTGAGTGCGAGACTGTGGGGAGAGGCATGTAATACGGCTGTTTATATCAAGAACAGGCTGCCTCACAGTGGCAATAATGGTAAGATTCCTGAGGAGTTGTGGACAGGGAAGGCTCAGTCATTTGATCATTTCAGAGTTTTTGGAACGAAAGCGTTTGTGCACGTGCCCAAGGAAACTCGGAAGAAATGGAGCCCTAAAGCGGTAGAACATGTCTTTGTTGGCTACTGTGAAGAAACCAAGGGATATCGTTTCATTAATCCCAGTAATCCTCGCGTCATTGTTAGAGGAAGGGATGTAGTTTTCTTGGAGAACTCTACAGCAGTAGTTTCAGAGGATCCTAGTCAGCTCGTAGGTAGCGGTGACAAAGGTGCTGAAGTAATCTGGGAACTTGCAAAGGTAGAAGGCCAGTCAGATTCGTCACCTGATAGTGCAGAAGCTTCTCAAGGGCCGAGTTCCATAGAGCGGGCTGAAGTATATGAAGACGCGGAGATGGAAGTGGGAGAAACGGGTGATAGCGGAGCAGAAAATGTCGTGGTGGAAAATGTTGAAACTGAAGATTCTATTAACAGAGAAGAGTCAAACGAAGGTGAATGTCGTTATCCTCTACGTAGTAGAATCCAAAAAGGAAACCTTCATGGACTTGCATGCTATACAGAAGACAAGGAGCCTTTGACAGTTAAGGAAGCCTTAAGTCGGGAAGATAAGGATAACTGGAAGGAAGCCATGAAAAAAGAGATGGATTCGATGTACGAGAATAAGGTCTGGAAGCTCGTCAGAAAGCCACCTGAAGCTAAAGTCGTGGGAAACAAGTGGATCTTCAAGTACAAGTTTGATGCAGATGGTAATAAGACCTATAAAGCTCGACTTGTGGCGAAGGGTTTCACTCAGTCCTACGGGGTTGACTACTTCGAAACTTATTCACCGGTCGTGAGAAGATCGACAGTTAGATTGCTGCTATCGTTGGCTGTTGAAAAGGATTTGTTCATCAGTCACTTCGATGTGAACACCGCCTTTCTGAACGGTGATTTACATGAAAGAGTTTATATGCGACAGCCGGAGGGTTGCATAGATGAAAACTCGAAGGAAAAAGTTTGCTTACTAGAAAAAGCGATATACGGCCTCAAACAAGCTTCACGGTCTTGGAATGAAAAAGTAAATGAAGTGTTAATGTCTTTGAACTTCAAGCGCTGTGACTTTGATAGCTGTCTTTACAAAAATAATAATTTTTATATCGCTCTGTACGTAGACGATTTTTTATTATTTTACAAAGACAAACAGCAGAAGGAAGTTTTATTAGACAATCTTTGTAAACAGTTCAAGATAAAGGATTTAGGGGAAGCGAGACAAGTTTTAGGTATGCTTTTGTCTAAGACTGATACTGGAATATATTTGAATCAAGAGAGGCTTATTTCGAAGATCTTGGATGAATATGGTATGTCTGACTGCAAACCAGTAAAAACTCCGACGGAAATGGATTTCCATAAAGCCTTGGCGGAAGGGGAAGGAGGTAAGTTCTTATCCTGCCAAGACTCTCGTAGTTATCAGGCGCTCATAGGGTCGCTGAACTATTTGGCCTGTAACACACGCCCGGATATTGCGGCTGCGGTAAATTTTTTGGCACAATACAACTCATGTTGTGAGGAACGTCATTGGAAAGCTGCTAAACATATCTTGAGATACCTTAAGGGTACAAGGGATCTATGTTTGATATTTCCCAAGTCGCCGGTGCAGGACATCACGGGATTTGTAGATGCTGACTGGGGAGGGAACATCAAAGATAGGAAATCGTATTCTGGATTTATTTTTAGATGCGGAAACTCGTTGATTAACTGGGAATGCCGGAAACAAGCTTGTGTGGCACTTTCGTCAACGGAAGCCGAATACATTGCACTTTCGGAGGCAACCAAGGAGGCAGTTCACTTGCG
Source organism: Thalpophila matura (assembly GCA_948465475.1). Classification (NCBI taxonomy): domain Eukaryota; kingdom Metazoa; phylum Arthropoda; class Insecta; order Lepidoptera; family Noctuidae; genus Thalpophila; species Thalpophila matura. Next base: position 14,688,788 of record OX419182.1, read on the forward strand.
GCAGTTGAATGCATTTATAAGAGGTGAATATCTTGGGGCTATTTGCATTTTCGTAGATAATCAGAGTGCTATTAAACTTGCGTACAATCCTGTAGCGCATAGAAGGACGAAACATATAGACATAAGGGCGCACTATGTCAGAGATTGTATTGCTAAGAATGTTGTACGTCTGGACTATGTGTGTACGGAAGATAACCCAGCAGATGTGCTGACAAAACCATTAGGTCGTGTGGCATTTAATAAATGTGTGCGCGATCTGAATCTGAGTGTGTCTGGTGTGGTGTGATGTGAGGATATCTGATGATGGATGTTGTTTGAGGGGAAGTGTGGAAACTTTTTAGTTGAAACAGCATTTCAAATTGATATTCGAACATGTGTTTTTTGATAATGACTTGTGTCATTCACTTGAATAAAAGTCTTCTCTGTGCAAACCACTTTTTTCTTCCATATCCTAGTTATCTAGTATATTTCATCAATAGTTTTAAACCTATTTATGTTTTCTCTGTAAGTGAATTGATTGTAATTCTTTTGAGAAATAAATATCTTTAACCGTAATGAAAGGGGAATGACAAAAGGAATTTATAAGACAGTTGTTACTGATAACGTTGGGGCGAATCTGATCTTTTTATCCGACTGCCCCAAAAAGAGGGTAATGTTTAGATATACCTAGCAAGAAGAGGGTAATGTTTAGGTATAGCCTCAGATCATAGAAACAAGGGAGATGTGCCAAGGCGCTATCGAGCTTGATGCCTGATTTTGAGCAAATTGCTCATACTAAAAACGTACGCGCTGGCGACGAACCGAACACGATCGATGGTATAAATACAGTGTTTTAGTTTAGTGCTAGTGTTGAGTGACGATTAGCAGTGTTAGATTGAGGGTGTGCAGAATGTTTAATGCGTGGGAGATCTTTTTATTCACAAGGAGCGCTTAATTTTGCGCGTAATTGTGTCGAAAAATGTACTAAAAGTGGCATCAGTTGTTCCCGTACTAATTTGCTATGATGGCATATCTCCTTGTTTCTATGATCTGAGGGTATAGCAATATTTAGATATTACGCAGTTTCATAATGGAGTACCCGTCTACATTTTTTTTCGTAATTTTATCACATTCCTTCTAAGGCGGTTTACAAAAGACATCTGCAAAGTTTCATGCATAAAATACCAATAAATAGTTTCCGAGTAAAATGGCTATGAAGGAAATGGAGGAATGGCTAAGATGGACAGGATGAAATTATAAGGGTTCCGTTTTTACTATTTGGCGACAGAACCCTAAAAATACAGGCTGATACATGATTTAAATTTACATATACTTCACTATTGTTAACACGCAACTTTGTGTTTGTCAACGTCCCGGAGACATACTTAGTTAAAATCCTAGAATGGGTAACGTTTAAAAAATAAATTGATGTAGGTACAATGCCAGTTTCAGTATTATTGTCAGAAGATTATTTTTCAAATTGGTGTTTTTCAATACGCAGCGCTGTAGCGCTTTTCGGGATCCATTCAACAAAGGGGTTTTATTGGTTTTATTTAAGAATTTGTTTGCTTGCATTGCAGCGGCTTGCTTTATGTAGCAACGTTACATAAACGGCCTTACCACAAAAAAGATAGACACACGTTAAACGCGAATGCTACCAAAAATAATACACACTTGTTTTAGACAAGTTAGTGCTAAAACAATTGCCTATTATTTTTGGTAGCATTCGTGTTGAAAGTGTGTTGAACAGATGTTTATTTTTTTGTGGTACGGCCGAACGTGTTTATCACACAGAGAAGGGTTGGCGAGTTTAGTACCTATCGTGGTCTTTCTTTTACTTATTTTAGGGTTCCGTACCTCGAAAGGAATAAACGAAACCCTTATAGGATTACTACCTATGTTGTGTTGTAGGGGTCAAGTTGGAATAAATAGGTATTAAATACTAAGGTCCACGTTTTCTTAGAGGTGTAAGGCAGGGGCCACATTGGTATAAAGACAGCGTCAATATGAACATATGAACAATATTTAAATGCTTGTCGTTTCTGCAGATCAACCATTGAATAACATGGCTAACAATTGCTTGTGTAAATGTATTGAATTTTGGAATCATAACTGTACAAAACAGAAATAGGTGCTTGGATACTCGTTGGACTAATTGATGTTTACCCAACACTTTACAATACCTTAATTAGCTGACCAAACAACGCAAACAAATATTATAGTCAAACCCTATCACAGTAAATTGTATCATTATTATACAAACAGACACGTCAAACACACAACAACGCTACGGAACCAAACGTAAATAATTCTATTTGCGCCCACCACTAGGACGGCCCTTAATAACGTCTGGTACAATGTGAATTATTAAGTTATACTTGACACATTTCGGGTCGTCCTGCATGAGATAGTAAGATAACAGAAGATAAACTCAGATCTACTATTTGGTATGACGTCATCGAATAAAAGTGCAGATAAATGCTCAGATTCATCTTCAACCTCATAGATTTTTTTAATTCTTATTATATATATAAGAGATTTAAAAATACCTGACACGGGCGTGATTTGAACCCGCGACCTCTGCCGTACCGTGGCGTACCGCGCTATGACCTAACCACTGCGCTACCCTGTCCTGCCCGCGTCAGTTGAAATTTTTAATCTCTTTGAATACACCTTTTAACGGTGGTATCGTAGACTAATTACGAAAATGTCTCATACAACTTTACAACTTCAGAGAAAACGTCATGAAGAAATCAATTAAATCACTGCAGCATACTTCTATAACAGTGCTTACACAATACTTAACTGTTTTCTCCTCGAAAAGTGCCCTTGGTCCGATTAATCGCTCCAACGTCGTACCGGTATTACGCTGTCACGGTTCTGAGTATCATTCTGCGTGACAAACGGACCTGTGACGTGGGATGCGTGAGCCCGAGATAACGTCCAGGGGACGAATGAGCGACGTCCTGAATACACTACGCCAATAATCGCGTGTCGACGGCAGGACAGGGGTATACGTCACCATAATGTGTTATGTGACGCAAATATGGCGGTTCTAATATTTGAATTTAGAATGGAATTGAATTTTTGTCAGATTTTGAGAAAATTCTGCTGCCTTTAGAACGTGATAATGGAGTTTTTTCTTTTAAAGCAAGCTTAAAATGACATTTTTTACTTCAATTATGCTCGTACAGTTTTGTACCAAATGAATGTTAGGTGGTTAGGTAGCCTAAGTTGATGGAATGTCCAGTGAACAAACGAGCAACAAAATTAACACATCGCGCTAAAATCGCGTACTGATGACAGTCACAATATGGCAAAAGGCGACGACACCGACGCCGACGCTAGGTGGGACAATCTTCGTTATCATTTCATATCACACTAGCACCATTAGTTCGATTTATTTAGTTTTTCTGGTAGTACCTAAGCAAGTGGCATCGTCTATCTGTCTATTATAAACAAGCTTCAGTATTCATATACCTAGTCAAGTTTAGTTAGTAAAACTAGACTAGAAATAAAACAACCTCGAAAGAGCGTCATTATATAATTTGACTTTGCAATATTTACCAATAGTTTTTGTTATTCACACAAATTTTGTCACCTACCATGGTAAGTCAAACACATATGCAACACATTATAAATAAAAATGGTTTAATAATTCACACAGCTATCTCACTCTGATAACACTGTCATCAATGTTTTAACAACAACGACCATTAAACGCTGCCTAACCATACGCATTATACGCCCGAATGTTTCCTTAATTCATAGACTTGAACCAAGTTCGTTCACACGGAAAACTCTACAAAATTATACCGTTACGTCATAATGAATACGGCTCGTAGGAGGAAAAAAAAATGTTAAAGATTATTGAATATTAGAAATTGAAGGACTTTGATCTGCCAGAATGTGATTACCTAATTTTGGGAGAAGAAATCAGACGCTGAATATTATATAGCAATTCAGAAATAAATCTGAGCCTTTTTACAGAGAAGCTGGTATAGGAAATTGAGTTCGACAAGTTATTGACAATGTATTTGACAGATGTGTCATGTAAGAAATCTATCTACCTATTATATAAAAGGGTCGTCCTGACTGACATTGGATGGACCAATGCACAGTCTAAACTGGTAGTCGAAAAAACGTTATATTTGAAGCATGTATTCCTAGTAAAGCTGACAGCTTTACTATGAGCTATATGCTATACTATATAGCATTATAGCATATAGCTCATAGCACGACAATATCGCGCACCATACATTGTTATTGACACGTTCACACTGTGCTATACTATATAGTATGGCTTTGTATGGCGCGCTATACTATATAGCATACGCTATACTATATAGTATAGCGTAGTCTGAAGACAGCTTAAGATTCAGACATTCGGTAAGGAAATATTCTTTTTAAATTCCACCCCAAAGAGGGTGAAAAGGGGTGGTTAAAGTTTGTATGGGAAAACCTGTTTGCTTGGCCTGACCAACTTCAAACTTTAACATTTTTATTTCTGACCTCCACGCGGGCGAAGTCGCTGGCAAAGGCTAGTCTACCAATATAATGTATATTATAGCAAAAATGACAGTAGTCAAACAAATTATTTGACTTGAAGTTAATATTTTTTCATAAACAATTAGCTGAAAATTGGGAATTATAACTTACCGACGAAATGTAGGTGGTACTATTACACCACTGCCTACCCCTTGGGAAATTGCAGGTGTTATGTTATGTAGTAAGATAACCAATTAGGTACCTACCATATAGGTATGTATTTCTTTTTTATATAAAAAACAGTGTGTTGTTCCTGTTAAACTAAATAAAATAAACAACAAACTTTGCCAGCAACGTGTTGGTTTTATACCTGTCAATCAATCAATTAAAATGTCTGTGGCATTCCCCCAGTGGAAATGGGCTTTCATATTTTTATAGTTGCATCTCAAAACGTTTTTTCTGTTATTTCTATGATGAAAACATTAAGGTATTGTAAAAATAGAGGTGGCTCAGTGGTAAAGACCTGACTTTCAAAGTTTCAAGTCGTAGGTCATGGGTTCGAACCCTAGCAGGTGTACCTATACTTTGTGCAATTTGTTTCATCATCATCGCTCTAAAAACGGTGAAGGAAAATATCGTGAGGAAATCGGCACGTCTTAGAACAAAAACATCGAAGACATTGTGACGTCCACCAATCCGCACTGAGCCCGCGTGGTGGACCCATTCCTTCTCCATGGTCGGCCCATTCCCTCTCCATGACAGGAAGCCTAAGTCCCAGCACTGTTAAATAATAATCATGAAATTAAAGTCATCAATACAGTCCTCGAAATTATATTTGAGGAAAATACACTACGATTATTTCGTGAAAACATTACGATTTTCCTCAAATGTATGTAATTTTGAGAGCTAAATCGATGATTATCATTTAGTAATTATAATAACATTACTTTCGCGAATCAAATTTGGATCAACATACAACGTAAAACAGCGCTATTACATACCTATTGTATACCGCGCAATTTGCAAATAACTTAAAAAACCGGCCAAGTGCGAGTCGTACTCGCGCACCGAGGGTTCCGTATCATATTTGGACGTATAAAGAGAAAAAATCCGGACCGCATAACTAAGTTTGTTTGTGAAGGAATTTTGATGATTTTGAAAAAACTGTACCTACTAGTTAGGAACATCGTTTTATTTTTGGTGCAATTTTGGTTCAATTCCTATCAACTCTAATTATTTCAGATTTTTCGCCCCGCAAACTTCGGAGATAAGGGAGGGGGAATGGTATTTTTTTGGACATTTTTCATCTATTTTTTGACCTAGTAACCCCACTTTAAAATTTCGGACCCCCATTCCGGCCCCTTTTGCAATGAAAATAAAAATATTTTTGGACTTTTTTCATTTGCAATAAAGTTGAACAAGCATTTTTTATAACTATTCCAAATTTCAAGTTGATAGCATAAGTAGTTGCTGAAATAAGCAGGTGTGACAGACAGACAGACAGACAGACGAAGTCGCACCATAAGGGTTCCTTTTTTACCATTTTGGTACGGAACCCTAAAAAACAAATTATTTAGATAGTGTTGACGGGTTAGTTACCCAGCGCAGGGCACGCCGCAATAGCGGCGGTAAGACCCCTCTTTGAGGAGTGGCTAGGGAGACGTCACGGCGTCCTCACCTACCGCCTGACGCAGGTCCTCACCGGACACGGAAGTTTCGGGAGGTACCTGCACATCATCGGGCGGGAGGAAACGCCCGGGTGTCATCACTGCGTTGACCGCCCCGAGGACACGGTGGAGCACACGGTGGGGGCCTGCCCTGCATGGGCGGAGCACCACCGTGTCCTCGTAGAGGCGATCGGCAGCGGCGGCGACCTCTCGCACCCGGCCCTGGTTCAAGCCATGGTCCGGGGCGAGGGGGAGTGGGAGGCAGTCGCCTCCTTCTGCGAAGCAGTCATGCTAGTGAAGGAGGCGGCGGGACGGGAGAGGGAGAGATTCTCCCGTCCAAGCCGCCGCGGTAGACGCTCCGGGCGTCGGGAGCCGCGTGACGACTCCCGGCCACCGTAGGCGCGGGCCTGCGGGCGGTGAGTAATGGGTAGCTCACCGTCCGATCAGGACCAGGCCCGTGCCGAACGGCGCGTACGTGTTCCACGCGCGCCTCAAAGAGATGTCAGCATCAGAGAGGGGGCCCTCTAGGGCCCAAGCCTGCCGGGAAAGCGGGATTGTCCGGAAGGGATACCGCTGACCCGGACAAAAGGGCTAACGAAGGAACATGGGTGGGTTTTAGTCAGTAAGAGTCTGACACTCCCTTCCGCTCCGCCCAGAGCGGGAGGGGTCATTTGATGATTTCCCATCCTCAAAAAAAAAAAAAAGGGTTCCTTTTTTACCATTTTGGTACGGAACCCTAAAAATTTGCCTTAAAAAAGCAGGTTCATTTACCTGTAGTACTTTACGACTTCATCAATTTAAGTGAACATGCGACAGTCTTGTGCTCGTTATAATACGAGCACAAGACTGTCGCTATAGCTTCTTGAACTAACTGCATCTAAAGTCAAAGTCAAAGTCAAAGCATTTATTTCAATTAGACCAATTACAGGTTCTTTTGAATTGTCAAGGAGTCTGTCAGTTAGTAATAATGATGAAGCTAGATGCCCGTTCCAAAGCGTAGATTCCTATAAAGAAGAACGGGCAAGACTTACTCTACTTATATGCATTGTCCGAGACGAGATAGATTCAGTGTGCACGGAGTCCTCTTGTCTGTACATTAATTAATTGATACCCTGTCGGTTTACCTGAGGATATATGACTGACACCGGTATTTACGAACATTAGTGTGAGGACTCATAACAAAGTGTACTTACAAAAAACTCATTCAGATATTAACATTGTATGTATTATGTTAGGGTTCTGTTCGTATGAAGCGCTTGTTTATATTCGCTTATATGTTTATGGACCTTTGTTTAATACATAATATAATGTTCATATTTGTATTAGTTTCCTGTACACTGCGTTCGAGACCTCATAGTAATATTTGTGAATACGGTTCTCTAAACTACTCCCTGGTTTAGAAATGGGAATGAAAATGAATACTTTGAAGTCCGATTAAAGGCATTAGACTGAACAGGGGTATTATATAGTATAAAATAGCAGTAGCGTATAAAATAGTAGTATGCGATGTATTTTAGTACCTATAATAAATATCTGGTGAAAAGGTTTGTTAAACATTGATAAATATCTCATTGGCGTTTTGTAATATTTTATTTTATTTGTCAGAGCAGCAAATTCGTTTGTAATAAAAGTTTTGACAGGTCAAACTTACATGTATTGATTTTTAAACATTTTACAGCTATGCTAAGCTTATATAGAGATTTTAGAAACATCATACATATTTTTAAATCTCGTATTTATTAAAAAGTGAAGTTTAATAAAAATTTCAAATTTCATTTATTTTTTAGTCATTTTCTTTTCATTCCTTAAAAATAATATAGAGTTTCGAAACCTTTAATTTCATACTTACCATTTTGTTACTTCAGTTAATCGCTTTCAACTAATACAAACAATGACATAATCAGGAGACTTTAACAGTCAGTAATTTTCATTTGCCTCCAAACCAAATTAAAAAAAGCGCTTTCAGTCACATCGCACCTACATTCACTCACAAAACGGTTCAGGTATTTCAAGTATCAAGACTGTTTCAACCCTAACCCGCTGTGACACGGTACAGTGTAAAAGAAAAACTAAAAGCTCTTTAAATACAGGACGTTCTGAACTAGAGGAATTTGCAGTAGCTTTGAAACGAGCTGCCGGAGCCCCGATACGATACGTATCGTGATCTACTTGTCAGTGATAGAGTATAGACTTTCGATGTAAAGTGAAGGTAGTTTGTTTATTGTACCGTTTAAGGGATTTGAAGAATGTATTCTGGTCGCATAGCAGTCGGTCAGTTGGCAGAGGTATATTGTCCACCCATTTTTTGTCAGTAATTATCTAGGTTACTAATATTACAAAGAGATAATGTCTGTAAGTTTGTATGTATGAGGTAATCCGGAACTACTGAGACGATTTCAACAATATAACTCCCTGAAAGGTAAAAAAAAAACCTGACTACAAAAAAAGAACCAAAAAGTTCAAAACTAAATGATTTTTCGAGCACTCTGATGCAGTTGGTGGCATACAATTTGAGACTGAACTTAAGTAATTGCCACCAACTGTACTGTACTTGAAAATTGATCTTGTTTGGAACTTTTTAGTTGTTTTTTTAAGTCCCGGAAATAGGGTTCCCGAGAGACTTCATCTCACAAAAGCCTTCAGTGCTCTATGTATAAACAAGCTGTTAGCACTCTTTAGTTCATCTTAATGTATTTTCTTTGTGTCTAGAACTCAGCTTGAGAAACGTCGGCCAGTGATTGATTTAAACGTTTTAGTTTTCAGCGTTATTTATTTGAGACTGGAGTGAGCTCCGATTTAGATAATATCTGGATTATTTTTTTTGTTTAGGTGGTTCTTTCTTGCAAGAAAAATATCTAGAGTAGGTAACTTATTTGATATTATATACCTACCAACAACATTAAATATAAATTCCAATTTCTGAAATCTCTAAAATGAAGGACCGTAAGGTTGGGGAAAAAGTCTTTTCGCATTATAGTATGTATGAACTTGTAATAAAATCTCTTTGGCTATACTATTTGTACTGGCTGGTTTTGGTATCATTGAAAGTTTAAATTTTAAAGAACATAATTCCAAATTCAAATTAGGAAAATGTGTGATTTTCATTTGTTTTTCGTACCGTCAAGATGAGTGAATCTAATGAAGAAATTCGATACATTTTAAAATTTTACTACAAAAAAGGTAAAAATGCAAGGCAAGCCGCGAAAAAAAGTTGCGATGTTTATGGACCTAGTGTAGTGTCTGTGAGAGTAGCACAAATTTGGTTTAAGCGTTTTCAATCCGGAAATTTTGATGTCAAAGATGCACGTCGCTCTGGTCGCCCTATTACGGATAAAATTGATGCCATTTTTAAAAAAGTGGAGCAAGATTGGCATACCAGTAGTTACGACGTAGCTGAAGAACTGGAAATTGACCACAAAACAGTTTTGGCGCATTTTGATGATTGAAAAAAACTGGGTACACAAAAAAGCTCGACATTTGGGTACCTCACGAGCTCACTGAAAGAAACCTAATGAACCGTGTACTCATTTGTGATTCTTTATTACGACGTAATGAAACCGAACCATTTTTGAAGAAGCTGATAACTGGTGATGAAAAGTGGATCACGTATGACAAGAACGTGCGAAAAAGGTCGTGGTCAAAGGCCGGTCAGGCTTCACAGACTGTGGCGAAACCCGGGTTAACTCGCAACAAGGTGATGCTGTGTGTGTGGTGGGATTGGAAGGGCATTATTCATTATGAGCTGTTACCACCAGGCAGGACCATCGATTCTGAACTCTACTGCGAACAACTAATGAGATTAAAGCAAGAAGTTGAGAGAAAGCGGCCGGAATTAATCAACAGAAGGGGTGTGGTTTTTCATCATGATAACGCTAGACCTCACACATCTTTAGCCACCCAACAAAAATTAAGAGAGTTTGGCTGGGAGGTGTTAATGCATCCGCCGTATAGTCCTGACCTTGCACCTTCAGATTTCCACCTGTTTCGGTCTCTTCAGAATTCTTTAGGTAGTGTCAGGTTAACATCACGAGAGGACTGCCAAAACCACTGTCGCGGTATTTTGACCAGAAGTCCCAAAATTTCTATAGCAATGGGATCATGTCCCTACCTACAAGATGGCAAAAAGTTATCGAACAAAATGGTACCTACATACTTTAGTTAAATGTAAATAAACTTTATTAAAAAATGTTTTGAATTTTCTTAAAAAATGCGAAGAAACTTTTTCCCCAACCTATTATAAGTATTGATAACCATCATTGTTCCATTGTGAGAAAAGGATGTTGCTATTTGTACTGTACATCACTATCTCTTTTACACCGCAATAATCATGGTAACTCACTCCTTTTTCATATGGGGGAAGGCAGAAACTACAGAACGCCACGTGCTACGATTCTGATGTACTTCTTTTGCTTCGTCCATGTTCATACATCTAGTTATACACGCAAGTTTGTTGCGAGTACTACGCACCTGACCTTTTTGAAGAAAATCACTAATAGGATCAGTGTATGACTGTATGTCCTTCTAGGGCGTCCCTGGCGGTGGCTGCGTTTTTACTAATCTAGTCCACCTTAATAAATTCCTGTAATTAATCGTCTTTCAATCATATTCCCAACATGATGAAACCATCTAAGCATACTCTTTTTATATTGTTTGTCTATTTTTGTCATTTTATTACTAGGAATTGCGAGGGATTTCCAAAGACTGGGTTAAGTACATAGACGATGCGAACAAAAGAAGAATGCATTTTCAACAGAATGTGTCGCTAAATATTTTCAAAGCTAAATTGAATTTTGTATCGCAACAATACAATGCAGAGGATTTTGATTCAATTTTGTTATATTTACGTCAATAAAAAGAGTTAATACGTTCTTTTTAGTTGAATGAATTATTTCATCATAGTTCTTGCTTTAATGTTGAAATTAATGTCCTATATGATAGGGTCATCAACTAGTAATAATTTTTTATTCTGCTTTGATAGACATAACAGGACAAATATTGTTATTTTAATTGTAACCATAATATCAATATACTTACTTACATTAATTTCTAATTCATTCAAGATACCTACACATCATATTAGATTTTACTTTTATTATATTCTCGAACCCTACATATTTTTAAAGATTATCTTCAAAAAAACTTAAAAAAATGTTACTCACAAACTTTAAATTAAAATAGAAATACCTGTGTTTCTTACTAATACAAAAATCTACTAGGTAATTATATTATTATTCTCACCCACCACCAAGGTTCTAGAATAAGATGAGAAACACCCCAAATTGCTTCGCTAATGAACCGATAAACACCTTCGTATGTCCATCCATACATTATTCATCCTGCTATTAAGATCGAATGTGTGTGTGTAAACAGTATTCAGACTTTTTGCCTAGGAACTAGAAAACTGACAAAAATAATTAGTTTCATCATGATATCCCCGTGTGAAATTGGAAATTGTATTGTAGGTACTCGTATTTTGACCATTATAGGTACCTCAGATCATAGATCTATGATCTGAGATAGGTACCATCTAGAGATAATACGGTAGTGCCATGGGCAAGACAAAGTATTCTATTTTCTTGAAATGTTTTACTGTTTCGCATAATATTTGAATTTATAATGAAGTGTAGCGTGTGATGTGCCTCCTCGCTAATTGTAACTTAGCCCATTATAATAATTATAAGTAGACTCATAAAACATAAACACGTCCCTAACCTCCGTCATTGCAAAAGGTTACGGCAATATGAAATACGTAAGATAGATCGTTTTTGAACTTTTTTGATGGAATTTAATAAGTCATATAGGTACCTAATTTCAAATATTAAAACTAAATCACATCAAAGGTCTTTTATACCATTCCCCCTCTAAAAAGCTTATTTTATTCACTGAAAACAGTGAATAAAAAGCACTTTTACTCACTGTTTTGATGTTTGAAAATGGAACACACCAATGTATTCGACCACAGATTTAAAGAACCTATGCTAGATGCGGCACGTTATTAGATTGTATGAAAACCGAACGTGTCATCTTTTTTATACCTACGATAACTTCACCCCAGCCATTTAGTGATGTGCTCAGAGTAAACAGAATTGTTTCAATCACTAAGCGTCACTGAGCTAACAGACTTTTTTTAGTACGAACAGTCGAACATGCAGGGCACGCTTGGTCGTGGCTTGCCGTATCTAGTGTAAGTGTAATCTGTGTATTCGACCTATATTGATGTGTTCTAAATTCAATTTGATTGGTCGACATTTTCGACAAGGAGTTTAGCATTAGAATAAAAACTGTTTTGTGTTCTTTGCTGTCCTTAGTAAATTGGCGCTATTTTGAATACTGTAAGTTGTACGAACACAAAGTTTAGTGTTACTTTAATCTTTAATTTTGTGTTTGTTTAGTGTTGTTCTAATCGATTAAAAATGCATTCTAGTGATGAAGATGTGTTAACACCTGAGTTTGTGAAAGAGAGGGTGTACGGGACTAACCAGGACTTTTGTAAAATAAAACAGGAGAATATGGATGAACTTGAAAAATGTGTACTAATGAGGTAATGACACAAGCGCTAATGACTAGCCATAAAATACTTAAAATTAACTTATATCTAATTAATGACACATCGCCGCTCGCTGCTAACAAAAATTCATCAGGCGCTCCGACATGCCCCCGGACGTTGAAAGATTCTCTTTCAACAAGAATCAGTAGAAAGGGGTAATGGGCAAATCCTATTGAAGGCGCGCCTTATCACTCCAGCAGAAGTCCGGATGTCAGCCACACGTGCAATCTCATCTGATCCTGGATAGACAGCGACAATTCTTCCCAATTTCCACTTAAGGGGGGGTAGGTTGTCTTCCTTTATCACCACCAAGGAATTCAGCTTCAATGCATCCTTACAGGAACGCCACTTCGTTCTCTGCTGCAACTCAGAAACAAACTCCTTGCTCCACCGAACCCAGAAATGTTGATGGAGTTGCTCAATCCTCTGGAAACGAGTTAAATGATGAAAGGACTCGTCCTGGTAATCTCGCTGTGGCAGTGAAGTAAGAGGTCGACCAACAAGGAAGTGGCCTGGCGTCAGTGGTGTAAAATCAGCAGGATCAGCAGACAGCGGCGTCAATGGACGAGAGTTCAATATCGCCTCAATTTGGATCAGCGTGGTGTTAAGTTCCTCGAACGTAAGGTGACAATTTCCCAACACTCGCTTGAGATGATATTTCGTCGACTTGACACCCGCTTCCCAGAGTCCGCCGAAGTGAGGAGTATAAGCGGGAATAAAGTGCATCTTAATTCCATCATTGGCAAAATTTTCACTTAAGGAATCACAATTCGATTTTAGAAATTTTGAAATATCGTTGTACGCGCCAACGAATGAGGTACCGTTGTCGGAATAAATGTCTGCCGGTTTTCCCCGTCGCGAAATAAACCTATACAAAGCTAGTAAATATTTATTGCTAGTTAGATCACCTACTAACTCCAAATGAATAGCCTTGGTTGTGAAGCAAATAAATATCGCAATGTACACCTTTACTAGCCTGCAACCGCGACCTTGCCGACTGGCACACATGATGGGACCGGCATAATCTACGCCAACACATTCGAAAGGATAACCTCCTGGAAGAAGACGCTTCTGCGGCAAATTTCCCATTAAGGGAGTAACTACGTTACCCTTCACACGACAACAACGCACACAGTTACGGTAGCAAGCCTTCGCTAAATTTCGGCCGCTTATAGGCCAATACGATTCTCTAATCGAGGCCAATAATAACTGCGGGCCTGCGTGCATCAATTTCTTGTGCTCAAAATTAAACAATAGCTTTGTGAACACATGAGTGGACTGTAAAATAATTGGGTGCTTTTTATTATAACTAAAATTTGAATTCTCTAAGCGTCCTCCGACACGCATTATATTATTGCTATCCAAATATACATTTAACTTAAGAAGGGCGCTTTTTGCAGGTAAACTTTGCTTATTAATAAGTAATTTATATTCTGGAAACGAATCGATTTGACATTTTAAAATAATAACATTTAATGCTTCCTGCAATTCTTCTTTTGATAGAAACTTACTGACTACAGGAAGTTTCTTACAGGTTTTAATAAATCTCAACACATATGCTACACAACGAACAAGTCTTAAATAATTAGAAAAACGTTTAAAATATATAAATGTATTATCTAAAATATTTTTTACAATAGCGCTCAATGAAACTTGAGGTCGAGTTTCGGGCAATGTCTCGTGTTCTAAACATTTAAGTTGAAATGGCCAATTGAACTGATCTTCTTTTAAAAAGTCAGGACCATACCACCACATATCGGAACCGTGCAGAGTACCGATATCCATCCCACGTGATATTAGATCTGCCGGGTTCTTATCGGTTGGGACGTGTCGCCAAGTACAGTTACCTTTTTTTTTTTTTTTTTTTTTTTTTTTTTCCGAGGTGGAAATCCTCATGGATGTCCCCCGCCCTGGGGAGGGCGGAGGGGTCTGTCAGACTCTTACTGACTAAAACCACCCCGGTGTTCCTCCAATTACCTTACGCCGGGGGCGCGGGAGTCGCTTGCGCATTCGTCCGCACCCCCGGCAGGTATTGGCCCGCCAAATGAAAGGCGGGCCCCGTCACCCTATGCGGCCGTCATGCACGGCCGCAATTCCTCTAGAGAGGCGCGCGCGGAACACGTCGCGCCACCGTCTCGGGCCTGTTTCCGTTCGGGCGACGGACGCCCCAAGTCCGCCGCCCGCAGGCCGCACCCTATGGTGGCCGGAGATCGTTGGCCGCCCTACGGCGCCCGGTGCGTCTGCTGCGGATGGGGAGAGAGGACACCGCCTCCCTCTCCCTTTCCGCCGCCTCCTTGGCGTCCATCACCTCCTCGCAGAAGGAGGCGACGGCGTTCCAAGCGCTCTCGCTGCCGACCATGGCCTCAACCACGGCCGGGAGCGAGAGGCCACCCGCAGCTCCGACCGCCGCGACGAGGTCACGGCGCTGCACTGCCCACGCTGGGCACTCCTCCAACGTGTGCTGCGCCGTGTCGTCGGGGCAGTCACCGCAATGGTGGCAACCGGGCGTCGGCTCCCGGCCTATACGGCACAGGTACTTTCCGAAGCACCCGTGTCCAGAAAGCACCTGTGTAAGCCGGAAGCTAAGGGCGCCATGCCGTCTCCCGAGCCACTCCCTCATCACGGGCCTTACCGCCGCTATTGCGGCGTGCCCGGCGCTGGGTCGCGCAAGTCGCTGCTCCCATTCCGCCACAAGGATCTGGCGGAGCTCAGCCCTTTGTGCCTCAACCTGTCGAGGCACCAGGCGTTCGCCCCGCTCCGCTACATCCCCGCGCCACCGATATAGTGACGCGAGGAGTTCCGCCTCGAGATCCCAGGGCGGGGATCCGGCAAAGAGGCTCGCCGCCTCGAAGGAGATCGTACGGTACCCCCTTATAACCCTGACGGCCATCGCTCGCTGCGGTCTTCGCAGTATTGCGACGTTGCGGGCCGTCAGGGTTTCCGCCCACACTGGCGCCCCATAGAGCGCCATGGACCGTACGATCCCCACGTAGAGCCTCCGGCAGGAGGTGTTGGGCCCCCCCAGATTGGGCAGCAGCCGCGATAATGCAGCCGCAGCCCCCATCAACCTGGGGGCCAACCGCCGGAAATGCGGCCCGAAGTCCCACCGGCTGTCGAGGACGAGTCCTAGGTACTTCATCGTCGACTCGACACCGATGGAGACCCCTCCCACCACAATGTTGGATCCCTGAGGTGGCCCCTTCCGAGGCCCGTGGAAACAAAGGGCCTCAGATTTATGGAGGGCCACCTCGAGACCCAACCGCCGGATCCTTTCAACGACTTGCGCGACCCCAGCTGTCGCCAGTATGGTCGCCTGCCGGTACGTCTTCCCACGTGCTGTTACCAGCGTGTCGTCGGCGTAACAAATCACGCCGACGCCGTGGAGAAGCGCACCGCGCAGCACCCAGTCGTATCCGATGTTCCACAGGAGCGGCCCCAGCACCGATCCCTGTGGAACACCGCACGACATCTCTCGCCGACCCCATCTTTCCTGACCCGGATAGATGACGTCTCGGTCCGTCAGGTAGGCCCCGATGATGCGGCGGAGGTAGTTCGGCACCCTGTGATACAGGAGTGCCTCCCTAATGCAACTCCAGGGCAAGGTATTGAAGGCGTTGGCGATGTCCAGAGACACCGCCAAGACGACCTCACCCCGGGCCACTGCTTCCTCCGCCTGGACCCTCACGCGCATGATCGCGTCCACCGTGGAGCGCCCCCGGCGGAAACCGAACTGGTTGTCCGCCAGATCCGGCCCCTCCCCAGTCAAGTGCCGGACGAGGCGGTCTGCGATAACTCTTTCGAAGAGTTTACACACCTCGTCCAGCAACACGATGGGCCGGTATGCGGACGGACTGTCCGCAGGGCGCCCCTCCTTCTTTAGCAGGACCAGCTTCCCAGTCTTCCACCGGCGTGGAAACTGGCCCCGCTCCAAACATGCGCTCAAGAGTCCTTCCAATCGGGGCCCGAGAGCCCTTAAGGCCAGGACCCATACACGGCCTGGAATGCCGTCGGGTCCCGGGGCGGTGTTTTTGGCCTGAAGCCGATTCACCGCCGCTCTCAGTTCTACCCGGGTCACTTCGGGCACTTCGTCGTCGTCGTTTTCCGCGTTAGGCACCATGTAAGGCGGAACCATGGGCGGTGGTGCATGCTCCGCCCTCGAAGGGAACAGTGTGCTCACCACATCCTCCAGCAGTTGCGGCTGGAGACTCCGGGACAGTGGGGGGGCCCACGGGCGCAATTTGCCCCTCACCATAAGGTAGGGGCGCCCCCATGGATCTCGGTCCAGAGTCGCCAGCAGCTCCTCGCGGGCCTGCACCTTGGCCCGCTTTATCGCCAGCTGGAGGGTCTTCTTCGCCTCCCTGTACCCCTCGTACAGCTCCGCCTCCCTAGCCGTCGCATTTGGGTTGCGACGGCGCCTCCTACGGTACCTGGCGTACTGGCGTCGCGCCGCCACACAGGCGATGCGCAACTGCGCAATGTCCTGCGACCACCAGTACACCTGGCGCCTGGCAGGTATCGGCCGAACCCGGGGCATCGCCGCATCGCAGATATGCGACACACCCTCCCGGAACCACTCCGCCTCTTCGTCAATGTCGACAGGCCTGTCCGGTGATTCCAGCCAGGCCTGCACGATCGAGGCCTCCAGGAGGGCTTCCCGGTTCAGCCGTTTCAGTGCCCAACGCGGGCCGTCCCCTACTCCGACCGGGGCCGCCTGTAGCGGACCGCCTGAGGTCTGGGCAGAGACGCTGAATCGAATATATCTGTGATCCGACAGCGTCTCCACCTCCTCCAGCACGCGCCAGTCCTGGACGCGGCGCGCGAGAGCGGGGCTAGCGAACGTTAAGTCCACTATGGACCCACCCCGCTGTCGCACACACGTCTGGACGTTACCCCGGTTTAGGAGGAGAAGGCCTGACTCTACAGCCCACTCCTCCAGCACTTCACCCCGTGCATCCGTTGTCGGGGAACCCCAAGCCACGGATTTGGCGTTGAAGTCCCCCAAGACGATAACGGGGCGAGGACGGCTACGACTAACGACAGTGCCCAACTCCAAAACGAAGTCCTCGAAGTCGGCGAGAGATCGGTTGGGGGAGAAGTATACCCCCACGACCATAAACTCTCCGCATGATGCCGCCACGTATCCCGGTCCCCGGGTGACGGTCTCAAGGGACGGGGACCCGGCGGCGACCTGCGTGATTAGCGTCACCGAGCCGTTAGTGTCGCTCACCCAGTCATCCCTGGGTGGGACAAAATACGGCTCGGCGACGGCAGCAACGCTGATTAACCACTCCGCCATGCTCTGGAGCAGAAGGTCCTGAGCCCTGGCGGAGTGGTTTATATTGGCTTGGAGAAGGCGTAGCTGGGGCGTATTTATGATTCCATGGCTAACGCCTCCTCCTCAGCACCTTTCGACTCTTGGTCCCCAGCAGCCGGTGGGTGAGCCGGCTGCGAGGGATCAGTCTTCCCCTTAGTAGCGGCCTTCTTCTTCCGCTTGCGCTTGCCTTTCCCAGCGCAGGCCTTGCCGCCCGCCCGGTGTTCCGCCGGCTTGCCTGCCGCCGCACAAACTACGCAGTGCGGCGTGGCTTCGCACGAGCCGGCTTTATGGCCGGGCTTACCGCAGCGGAAACAGAGTCCGCTGCAGTCGACCCCTGCGGCGCACCGCACTCCAACATGTCCCTCTTCGAGACAGCGGAAGCACCTCTGGGGTCTGGGCGTCAAGAGCCTCACCTTCGCCGAGACCCATCCCACCAGCAGCCTGCAGCCCTTGGCTAGCTTTTGGGCCGTCGCTACGGGACAGCTCACTAGAACCGTCCCCAAGCCGGAACCCGCACTAATGGTGCCCACCTTGACCTGGTCAGGCGGGCAGGCCCCGGCCGCTGCGACGGCGGCTGCGACTTCGTTCGGCGTGACGGAGTCGTCCAGGCCAGAGATGCGCAGCTTCAAGCACATGGTCGGCCTGGACACCTTCACGTCCTCTTCGACGAGCGTTGCCCGCAGCTTTTCAGCCAGGGCGTCGGCTTTAGGACCGCTGGTGGTACCGGAAATCTCCAGCAAACGGGCACCGGTAGCAGTGGTCTTACACACGATGCCCGCTATGCCGAGATCCCCGAGTTTAATTTCGGCTTTGGCCTTCGCCAAAACGCTGGCATAACTGAGGCCCCGCTCCTCCGCTCCAGGCTGCAGTGTCAGCACGACAGCCGTCGAACGGGGGGCGCGGAGCCTGGCGGCATCTTTCCTCGCCTTCTTCGCCGCCTTTTTTGCCGCCTTCTTGGCCTTATTTTTGGCCTTTTTCGCCTTCTTTTTGGCCCCGGCCTCCTCCCATTCTCCTCCACTGGGCTTGGGAGCGTTGGAGGGTTTCTGGGGAGGGGGGGCTTGAGTGGATGGGCCCGGGGTCACCGGGACCACCGTCCTCTTGCCCTTCCCCTTCCCCTTGCCCTTCTGGGACGTCGGGGCCGTCGATGGGGCGACCGCCTGGCTGGACTGCGCTGCTGTGCGTGGCGCCGCAGCTGCGGCTTTGGCCGCATAAGTCGGCACAGCGGCAGTGGCTTTGGCCGCAGGGGTTGCCGCCGGGGTATCCCGACGGTCTGCAGCCAAGGGCGGGCGCAGAAGCCTGCCCTCTAGGGCCCCAAAGCGGGCATTAAGGCTCGCCATTTCCTCTCGGAGCAGGCGAGCCAGCTCCGACTCTTGGGGCTGAGGCAGGCCTATCTCCTCCCGCAGACGAGCCCGGCGGAGATTCGCCACCTCCACCTTGAGCTCGTCATGCTCCTTGCGGAGCTCCGCAACTTGGGCTGCCAGTCGGGCATTTTCGGCCTGCAGCCGCGCCGTTTCCTCCGAGGAGGTGCGCAGAAGAAGGGCTTCAGCAGCCTCCACAATCGCTGCCGTGGCCTCCTTCAGCGCCTTC
This sequence comes from Thalpophila matura, assembly GCA_948465475.1. Lineage (NCBI taxonomy): Eukaryota > Metazoa > Arthropoda > Insecta > Lepidoptera > Noctuidae > Thalpophila > Thalpophila matura. The sequence continues at coordinate 14,708,370 of OX419182.1, forward strand.
TGGCTGCAACCGCTCAGGCCCTTCGACACCCGGCCGACTCGCCTAATGGCCGCCACAGCATCGGTGACCTTCTCTTTAAGCTCAGCAGCGGACATGTCCGCGGCCGCAACCTCATTAGAAGCGGTAGAGGACCCCGACAGACGGGTGACACGACCAGCGGTCACCTTTTCACCTCCGCACGCTTTTCTGCAGCCGCAGCTGCCTTCTGAGCCGCTGCCAGCTCCTTCCGGGCCTTCGCCAGGCCCACATATTCCCCAAATGTGGCTCTGCCTCTTCCCCTCTGGGCTGTTGTCACTTTGGGGGCTGGGTCCTCCTTGTCACTCAGGGCCGAGTCCGACCCTGAGTGCTCCGCGCTAGAGCGCGGACGCTTGCGCAAGCGCTTTGAGCTTCTGCTCGTTGCGCTCGCCACGCTCATCATACTCGATGCAGTGTCAGAATCTGACACCACATCCAACTTCTCCACCAGTACGACTGGTACCTTCTCCTTTTTGTTTTTTAAGTTAGTAATATCCATAGAATTCCCACGAGAATTGGAAGAACTAAACGTCAACCTGGGCAGTGCTCCATACCAACAGGTAAGCCTACATACTGCAGAGGACGGCAGGTATCTGCAGGGGAAGCGCTAACGACTGGAGTCCCTCCAGCCATTCATCCCATCGCCGCGCTTCTAAACTTGGGATTAGGTGGTTTTTTATCTTAGAGGTGTCCTTCCTCTGGGCCGGGCGGTTAAGCCAAGCCCCCGGCGGCGGCATTAAACATGCCTCCGTCCGCTGTCCGGCCAACCCGGCTCAGCGAACCCGCCGAAAGTTTGCTCCTCGATCCTCAAGGAGCAAACACACGCCGCTTTGGTGCGCCTGCACCGCAGCAGCGTAGCCACGTCCATGTCAATCGACCACGGTCGATTGATCAGGAGCGGCCCTCCCCGTGTCTCTCTTAGTCTGGCCCCTCACCTTGGGCCTGTCCGGCATGAGTAACTCTACCCGGCATAGCCCCAAGGATCATTGAAAGCACGCAAGCCCCACCACGACGGCAACGTGGAGACACCCCGGTGGGGAAGTACAGTTACCTGCCTTATCTAAAGTTTCAGCAACGCGATTGCGTACAAATGGCTGAAGCTTCGAAGGCAGCATCTGTAGCCATCCCAACACGATGGTCGAGTCAGTCCAACAATAAACCCGATCGAACTTCGCTCGAAGTGATTTAACCACCTTGTCATAAACACGAGCTCCCACTACGGCACCACACAGTTCCAACCTCGGAATTGTGGTCGGTTTAATTGGTGCCACACGACTTTTAGCTATTAGCAAACGAACCATGCATTCACCATCAGCATTGACACTACGAACATAGGCGCACGCACCGTACGCACGCTCGGATGCATCCGTGAACACATGGAGTTCTAACGTTTGATATAAATCGGATATAACAATACGTGGAACACGAAGACTATTCAAAAGAGGCAAAGCTTTAACGATAGCATTCCAACTTGAGTTGAGTTCGACTGTCAACGGTTCGTCCCATGAAAGCTTGTCCAACCACATTTTTTGTAATAGCATCTTCATGGTAACTACAAAGGGAGATAAAAGACCTAAGGGGTCGAAAATGCGTGCAATTACTGAAAGCAACTCACGCTTAGTGCTGCTAGTAGAAGGCATCTTAGAACTAATTAAGAAACCTAGTTCGTCAGAATTGGCAAACCAGTCCAGCCCTAACAGTTTATCAGGTTCACTAGAACCTATATTTAAATCTAATGTTGACTGAAAAGCTCCAGAGACTAATTGAGATTCGTTAGACTTCCACTTCCTAAGTGGCATGCCAGCTGACGCAAGTACATTGGTGACTTCGTTGCGAATAAACATCACTTCATTTAAATCGTTGCCACCAGTGAGCAGATCATCTACGTAGAAGTCATGCTGAATAATGGTGGCAATCTTATCGTTGGTACACTCAATGCCTAATTGCTTGAGGCAGCGCGTCGCAAGAAATGGCGCACTAGCCGTACCGTATGTGACGGTGTTTAATTTATATACCTTGACAGGATTGCATGTATTTTCACGCCAAACTATCTGTTGCAAGTGCCTATCAGATGGATGGACTACCACCTGTCTATACATCTTTTCAACATCGGCTGACAAAACATACCTATACTGTCGAAACCGAAGGAGTATAGACAGGAGGTCGTCCTGAACCGTAGGACCCACCATCTGCAAATCATTAGAAGAAGCTCCTGATGAGGAAGGGCAACTTGCATTAAACACTACGCGAAGTTTGGTAGTGGTACTGCATTCACGTAGTACCCCGTGATGTGGTATAAAATACGTATTAGCAGTAAAATCAGGTTCCTTAATTTCGGTCATGTGACCCAACATCTCATATTCAGACATGAAATCGTGATATAATTTTCTTAAATCTGGTTTAGCCTTTAGCCTACGTTCTAGAGAATATAAACATTTTGTAGCCCTATGAAACGAATCTCCAAGAACAGAAGGGTTCTGCTTCATTAGTATACGGACACAAAACCGACCGTCCTCTAGGCGTGTCGTATTTTGAACAAAATGCTCCTCACACATTTTTTCTTCTGGCAGATAATCAGAAGACTGCGGGTTAATCTCTTCGAGGTTCCAAAATCGCATCAAATCATGACGAATTAATTCTAAGGAATTAGTTTGAGTAAAATTACATTTAATATTATTACCTAATTTACCATAATTGTAGGTAATGGGGCCAGAGACGATCCAGCCTAATCTGGTTTCACACAGTACTGGCTTCCCGACACCTAACTTTATTCTTTGCGAACCTAGCAAATCCCAGAAGATGTCAGCACCAATTAGAAGATCTACATCTGCGGGTTTGTAAAAAGTAGGGTCAGCCAGACAAATATGCGTGGGAATATTTAGGTCAGATAAATCTAATTCACGACAGGGCATATCATTAGTTAATAATGGCAATACAAAACAAAATAACTTCGCATTATAACTGTTATTGAGTGACGTCATTTTTACATGACATGTATTACCTACGCGAGAAATCACGTTATTTATTCCGTAGATTGACCCGTCTACCTGACTTGTTTTTAATTTAAGTCGTTTGCACAGTCGCTCCGTCATAAAGCACGATGTGCTACCGCTGTCGAGTGTCGCTCGCACAATATGCTCATGATCATTAGAATCATACAATTTAATTAAAGCGGTTGACAATAACACACCGCGCTGCATATTGTTATCGCTATAAGATGGTGAAATATTCGCAGATAAAGCTACATTATTAGCGTCAGTGTTAGCGGAGCGCGCGGGCGCCGCAGACGTTGACGGAGACGAAGCTACGTTATCAGATGTGTCATTGTTATTGCCTTTAACTGTCGAAACATGAATTAACGTGTTATGCCTGCGCTTACACAACTTGCAGCCCGGTTTTCTACAATTGTTGGCAAAGTGACCCGTGCGAAAACAGTTATAACAAACTTTATAACTAGGCACTAATTTAAGACGGGCTTCATTACTTAAACCAAGAAACTGTGAACAATTCGTTAAACTGTGGTCACCTTTACAATTGGGACAAGACTTTATAGCAGATTCAGTGCTCACATTATTAGAATTTTGTGTTGAAATCATAGACCTTATCTTATTCGTAGAACTCGATTTAGTGGTAACAGACACGTTATTACGCGTCAATTCTAACGTTTCAACTAAATCAGCGCGTGTGCGAAGAAATTGAAGGAATGCATCAAACGTTATCTTGCTATCTTTGTCTATGCGACCTTTAAACTCCTCCCATTCGCGATAACACTTCTGGTCTAACTTACGAGTAACTAAATATATTAATAAAGTGTCCCATTGTTTGACTGGTTCACCTAATGACTCCAACGCTCGCAAATTTTTATTTAATTGGTCTATTAAACCTTTCAACGCGACAGAGGACTCTTTTGTGATAGCTTCTATATGAAATAACGCTGATACGTGGTTCTGCACTAATAATCTTTTATTGTCAAATCGATCGCATATTAAATTCCAAGCTACGGTATAGTTACTAGCGGAAAATTCAATCGACTGTATAACCACAGCTGCAGATCCTTCCAGAGAAGCACGCAAATAATGATACTTGTTGATCTCATCAATCTCATCATTGTCATGAATGAGGCTAGTAAAGGTGTCACGAAACTCCAACCAGTTGCTATATGACCCATTAAATTTTGGTAGTTGTATAGTAGGCAACTTTATAGGTTTACGACTGCTAGCACGAGTACTTTTATCACCACAGATCGACTCATTATCCTTACTGTATTTACTTACCAATTCTTGAGACCTAGATAACGCTTTATAGTATAATGTCTCGAACTCAGCACGCTCAGAGAACTGCGTTTTCACATCGTCCACCATGCATTCTAACCGCAACTGCACCTCATCGTATTGCTCGTACAACGATTCTACCTTGCCCATGCGCAGCTGTAATTCGTTGACATCACAACTGCTTAGTTTTTTGTCAATCAATGCGTCGAGGTAATTAATGAACGTCGTTAAGCGACCCTTATAGCTGCCGCGCTTCTTCACTAATTCCTTTTCCTCGGACATACTGGGAGTTTGGGAATCGAGTGTCAAATCGACCTGGAATGTATATAATTGTAAATTAAGTTTATATACTTAGACAATACTTTTAGGTACCTACCCTACGTGTAATGTAAAAATAATTATGTACTCGGTTAGATATGTAAGTAATTGATTTTAATATAATGTAACAATGTAAATAGGCAATCTTTATGTAAATATGTAAATACAATAACAATCTGATAATGCAAACTTTTATTTAACTCTAAATTCCTCAATAGGTATTATAATTCATTAATTTATAAAGGATTAGCATATAAACAAAAATAATAATTCAAAGTACACTACGGTATAACTACTGAACTGTAGTTAATAAATTGTAATAATATCTAACACTAACTAAATTAATTATGTCTAACAAATACCTACCTACGCATCAACTGTAACAACTGAATAGTTATCGATCTAATGCAACAATACAATAATTATAAATGTAGTACGAATTCCTACTATACTTATTAAAAGTATTATAATAATAATTGTCGCTAATTGTACATGGAACATACAAAACAAAGAAACTATTCACTCACAATGCAAATTGGTACTTGACGAACATAATCTTTATTAATACAGGTAAAAAAATGCACTAACCTTTGATATCTTATAATAAAAGTTAAATACAACCTGTTCGAGTGTTGGGTGACGATATTATCCAAAATAAACTTAACACCGTTGAAAATATTAATGTACTCGATCCATATTCCACGCTGGCTAATAACCTCTCAAGTCCAAGTTAATTATTATTTCCGTTGTTAACTTCGCTGATTTCAATAATCTTCGACTATCTTGATGAATATACACCATCCAGCTCGATAAAGGACCATGTACGGGACTAACCAGGACTTTTGTAAAATAAAACAGGAGAATATGGATGAACTTGAAAAATGTGTACTAATGAGGTAATGACACAAGCGCTAATGACTAGCCATAAAATACTTAAAATTAACTTATATCTAATTAATGACACATCGCCGCTCGCTGCTAACAAAAATTCATCAGGCGCTCCGACAGAGGGCGGCCGATATAGTGAAAAGGTGGAAAGCTTGCTACCCAAAAAATCACGGCAGGTTTACATCAAAGCCAATTTAAGTTTACTTTTTCTTCATTATATATATATTTTCACTTAAATCTTTCTTTTTCTCGTAGTCATGGTATAAAATATAGTATGCAACTCTTGAATAAAACGGATTTATATCGAGGGCCATGAATCGCTCGCGTTGCTTAGGATTCTAACACTTGAATCACTCGCTACACTCGTGATTCAATCATCATGAATCACTCCCTACGGTCGTGATTCAATCGTTAGAATCCTTCACTAGCTCGTGATTCATCTATGGCCCTCGCTTTAAATCCGTCCTTTATTCACTAATTGCATAATATACTATTGTTTCTCTTTAATCTTCTAATCCAGATATTGGCGAAATCACAAAAGAGCTTAGATACCCCGACGCACAAAGAGCTTTTTGAATTGCACTTACATAATTTTTAAGTAAAGAATTACTGATTGTAGAAGGACCTGCTTTTCACAATCATGATAATAATAATGTAAGGAATAAGGGTACAAAGAGAATAAAACAAGAAAGGATACATCTAAAATTATGAAATCAAAAGATATCTTTAATTTTTGCGTCCTACAAATGAAATGGATGAATTCGATCCTTTGAATCGCGAAGATAATTATGTCGAAGGATACAAAGTATGGCGACGTTGATAGATGAGGTCTATCGATAATGAAGCGATCGTTCGATAGCAATCGTCTGCAGTGCAGCTGACATGATTAGAACTGTCGCATGAACATGAAGAAATAAGATTTATTTCGTATGTAAGTTCAAAGATTGAGTCCTAAAAGCCCAGAGCTCAGGCCCTTTGCGCTTTAGGCCAGATCAAACTTCCATAAGTTCTCTGTATTAGTAAGACTATCTGAATCAAAGTCTTACATTATCTGCTGATTTTGTAGAGCTATATAAAAGTACAAAAAGCCCAGGGATGTGACATTACTCTCGGGGTGCGCTGCCGGAGTGGGTATTCCCCGATAGTTACAATCTGGGTGTCTTCAAGTAGCGAGTGCATCAGTTTATTCTAAGCAAGCGTATTCTATCGTAGACCGTATCATCGCTTAACATCAGAAGAGATGACGGGCAAAGACAAGCCTATTATTAAATAATAATTTAAAAAAAAAACATATTATTCTCGATCATCATCTGCCTAGCCCTTTTCCCAAATTATATTGGGGTCGGCATCCAGTCTAACTAGTTTTGGCTGTATATCAATATTTTACGTGGAGCGACTGCCATCTGACCTCCACAACCCAATTAATGGGTAATACCGGTATTCGAATGTTAGACCAGCTGTCAGACTTTAGGGCTTCTGACTACCCGTAACGATTGTCAAAGATATTCCTATGGCAACCGGGACCGACTGCTTAACGTGCTCTCCGAGGCACGGAGGGGTCTCGATGTGTAAAGAACGGTCACCCATCCAAGGACTGACCGCGGCAAGCGTAGCTTAACCTCGCAGATCGATCGATCAGCGCGGCCGTCATTTAGCTACGAGCCCCTCTATATTATTCTCGATAGTTTCAAATAAATAGGTACATTCCATACTTTATGGTAGTACTAGCTTCCGCCCGCGGCTTCGCCCGCGTTTTTGGGATAAAAAGTAGCCTATGTGTTATTCTGATGTATAAGCTATATTACTGTAAAGTTTCATCAAATTCAGTTCAGTAGTTTTTGCGTGAAAGAGTAACAAACATCCATACATCCATACATACATACATCCATCCTCACAAACTTTCACATTTATAATATTAGTAGGATAGGAAGTATATTAAATTAAGTTTTCTGGAAATGTTTTTTTTTTTCAAGATCCTAAAATATTTTAGCGTTTAATTAGCAATCTCGTAATTACTCGTCATATTTTTTAGGAAAAAAAACAAATCATGTTAATTCTAAAAGCTTGATGTTTTATGAGATGTTAGTGCTTAATTAAATAATTACGACTAATGAAACTTTCTGACTTAATAACTGTTTTTTATGTAGCAAACGTCCACTGCTACACGTAGAATTTTTATAAAATAGGTAGTCAAAAGATATATTGATCAAAAGATATGATATATATATAGATACTAGTTTAAAGTGGCATAATTTCTGCCGGTGATTAAACGAAATGTAGCTTATATATATTTTTGTGAATTATAAACATGTTAGAGAAGCGTTATAAAGAAAAAAAAAATTTAAAATATATTATTGAATTTATTTTCCATCTGTTTCCTTATAAAGTGATTATGAAAATTGATGAATATTGCTAACAAATTAATATCTAATTCAATATTGAATTATCTATCTGATTTGTCGAAAATAATCACTTTAATACTATTAAATATTAATTTATGATCAAACAAGTCACTAGTATAATTATCATCTATATTATGTACCCGGTAGTAGATTACCCGTCATTCCCTTAGATGTGTTACACTAATCTAATAATACGGAAACTGTACTAAACCGAAGACACACACATACACACGACATACAGGGTGGCAGGTAAGACAGTGCAAATATTTTAAGGGGTCATTGTACTCATCATTATGAACAACTTTTACTATGGGACCAACCCTGAAATCGCGAAAAAAAAATCAGCTGTTCCATACATTTATGTTCACTTAACTCAACAAAATGTATGGAACAGCTGATTTTTTTTTCGCGATTTCAGGGTTGGTCCCATAGTAAAAGTTGTTCATAATGATGAGTACTGTGACCTCTTAAAATATTTCCATTATCTAACCTGCCACCCTGTATATGCTTTAATGATATGCATGATTAAAATAAATGATTTAATAATAATAATGATTTAAATAAATAAATAAATAAATAAATAAATAAAATATTACAATTATCCAGTTCTCATGTCAAGGGTTTGGTCTATAGGGGACGCATAGTATATAATTATGTATTACTTACTGTGTATAATTACCTAAGTACTGTCTTTAATATGGGTACAACAGTAGAAGCAACAAATATAATGACAATTACAAAATAGAACTATAACAACCCAAATAAAAAAGTGCTTCTTTGGTCTCTAGTACCTAGTCGCAAACACGACTGTTGAGCGGGCCTGGGTTCGACCCCCGGGTCGGGCAAAGTGATAGGGGTTTTTCCATTAGGAAATTCTCAGAAGCAGCCCGGAGTTTTAATTTGTGCCCGGTTAATGGCAATAGGTTCGCCCTAACATCCTGCACGATCTTAGCAAGGCCGAAGTTAGTCACTAGTGGCTGCTAATTTAAATTGCTCAATATCCCTCACTATGATAAATCAAGAAATAACCGAATAAAAACTTTTTTAACCAAAAATAACCGACTTCAAAAAGCCACTACAAAGAAAATAATAATTTTGGTTTCGGAAGTCGGTGGCTTTGGTTTTTGTTTGCTTTTTTGCCACCGACTTCCGAAATCAAAATTATTATTTTCTTTGTAGTGGCTTTTTGAAGTCGGTTATTTTTGGTTAAAAAAGTTTTTATTTTTCCCTTTTTAGTTCTTTATCTCGCGTTAGATTACTTTGACGACTTCGTTCAACAGTAAATCTTCTACGTAGTGAGTACATTTATGCATATAACTTTGTACATAGGAATGATTACCTAATGTACTATATACTAAAACCTTCCTCAAAGTATGTAGATTACGTTAGTGAAAACTCCATCGAATCAGTAGTTTTTGAGAAAATCGCGCACATACAAACATACATACATACATACATACATACGGGACGAATACAGAACCTCCTTTTTTGAAGTCGGTTAATAAAAAGTCTAGTTATTTTTGTGAAATAACAAAGTTGCTCAAAGTTTGCCCACTGCTTTCTTAGCGACTGTACATGTGCAAATATCTCGGCCAACTTCAGGTTGGTCACGTTAGATGCGCGGTTGGTACACGGGATTGAAATCATAGCTGGCGAAATGTAGGTGTACTATGCACCTCTGCCTAACCCTAAAAATATAGGCGTGATGTTATGTAAGTATCAGAATATTGAGCACTAGGTTCCACAGCAATAGGTACTAAGTTTCCTAACAAATCAGCTAAAAATCGTGTAAAAGAGCTGATAAACTTGATCTTTCATTCGTAATGAGCATTCCCGCGAATGTCACATTACTAGTAAATGCTCAAACGACGCGACCATTTGATCAAATAGGAGCATTTTAGCAAATCATCAACTTCCAACTTTTTGCTGAGTCGAGAATATCTCATAATTCCGCCGCCGGCCCTCCTCCCTCCAATTTTTAGGGTTCCGTAGTAAAACTAGGAACCCTTATAGTTTCGTCATGTCTGACTGTCTGTCTGTCTATCTGTCCGTCTGCATGTCACAGCCATTTATTTCCGAAACTATAAGAACTATAGGTACTGTTGAAACTTGGTAAGTAGATGTATTCTGTGAACCGCATTAAGATTTTCACACAAAAATTAAAAAAAAAACAATAAATTTTTGGGGTTCCCCATACTTAGAACTAAAACTCAAACATTTTTTTTTCATCGAACCCATACGTTCTGGGTATCTATGGATAGGACTTTAATAATGATATTGAGGTTTCTAATATATTTTTTTTCTAAACTGAATAGTTTGCGCGAGAGACACTTCCAAAGTGATAAAATGTGTCCCCCCCCCCCTGTAAATTCTAAAATAAGAGAATAATAAAACTAAAAAAATATATATATATACATTACTATATAAACTTCCACCGAAAATTGGTTTGAACGAGATCTGTAAGTAGTTTTTTCAAAATCATCAAAATTCCTTCAAAAACAAAGTTTGTTATGCGGTCCGGTTCTTTTCACTTTATACGTCCAAAACTGATACGGAACTCTCGGTGCGCGAGTACGACTCGCACTTGGCCGGTTTTTAACTTAAGCATTCTCTAGATGATCATCAAAATTTGTATGCCGTTATTTGTTTTTCAGTTCGACATCATTTACGATGATTGCTCAATTTTCTACCTCTAAACAGTAACGAAAGAGTGATGCAGTTTAAAAAAAGGGATCAAGCAATCTTGATCCGCATTATTTTTGTGTCAAGAAAATATAATTAAGAAAAACATTTTAAAATACCAACATAAATCACAAGGAAATATATATTAATTTGTTTACAATCGGTGATAACATGCGCAAAGGCAGTAACGAACACATAAACAAAACTTATTTTTTATATTTTATACTGAATTAAGTTCTTACGGACCACAGGTTGGGAACCCCTGCTAACACTTTATAGTACATTCTCAAATAGTATTTGGTGGACATGACAAGTCTCTGCAGAAATCATTACTTACCACTACGTGTAAATTGTTGTTTAGGTTTACCAATTATTCAGTATCACTGAATATCAAGTCAATCTACCAATCAAGAACTACACTAAAACAAGGGCAATAACGTCCTCCATGGTTGTTACCATAGGATTACAATTACCTAGTTGTCACGTCACGGGCTGGTGGTCGCTCTAATAGACTACCGCTAGTCGATGTGACGTAGGCATGAAATTGAATATACAGCATGTTGTCGATCTGAATTGGTAATTGGTAAGTTCATGTTTACGATATGATTTACCAAAATGCACACCTGACAAAAGCTACTAGCATATTTTAAATGTTACAATAACAATGAAATGATTACGATTAAATGTTACAAAAAACAAAATTGAAAATATTGTAGCCAAACATTTAATAATTGAGAAGCGAGTAACCCATTTTTACAGTCAGTTTCTCATATTCCTCTGACTTTTTATGATACGAAAGCATTCTACTAAGAAAAATACAACATAAAAATGTTCCTTGCAATTTTTGCTTTGTGTTTTACCTTACATACAAGTGCATCAAATAAAATACCTTTTTAGACACCTCCGCCACGAGGTTTAAAACAAGCGAAACTATCTTGCAAAACTACGCCAGGTAGGTGAGGAGTATTTTATACAAGTAACATAATATGAAGTACGAAGTCTTAGAGCGCAGTTCCTTAATTTAAGTTTCTAGAATTTACAGTTAGCTTCTAAATTCTGTATAATGTTCTACCATGTTTCTACCCTTAATTTTATTTATGAGAGAGCTAGAAACAGTGTCAACTCTATTTTTATTGAGCAATTTATGCAAATTATGTCGGTAGTGTAAATACTACCCACACTTCTTTCGTTTTTACTCATAAAGTCCAAATAGCATTTAAAAGAACGACAGCGAAATAATTCATAAAAAATATTTCATCAATAATATTATTACACTGAATACTTATAAATAAATATTTTTCAGGAATAAATTGGTTCAAAAAAGTATAGAGTGCGAGCTACGAAATGGCACTTCAAATATACGGCTTTAAGTGCGTGCAATGCAAAAACTATTTTTCATAGCATGAAGATCAATTTTAGAGAAATGAAAAGTTATTTCGAATACCATTTACATCAAATCTTTAATACTTCGTTTTAATTTTATCGATATTCCTTATATTAACTTGCTCTACTTACTTATTGGATGAAAATAAAATCTTGTAACAGAAAACCTTCGCATTTTATTGTTTCTCACTATAAATAAGCTCAAAATAAACAAAATTTGTTTATAAATATAATTAAATAACACAACATCAAAACAAAGCCTCATGCCATTAGTAAAGGATATTCTAATTGCATCTAAACTTACAACAACTCAACCTGTATAAACCGTAAGGGCTGTCCGAGTCGAAGACGCAAGTTCGTTAGCGATTCCATACACAATGTAACACGTACCTACCTACATACTCATTGTTGCTAAACACACAACAATAAATTCTCCATTTTCATAGACTTATAAAATTTTATCGTCATTGCGGCATTAATTTTTAACTCCCGTACCAGCAATAGGCAAGATTAAATTGTGCAAAACTGCAGTAAAATGTCACTAAGATTTATTTATTAGTGAGGTATAATTTCATTCGAAGAAATATTACCATCTGTGATCTGTGGTGTGTTTATTTACTGTTATTTCCTAAAACAATAAAATTGATTTTTTTACGATAATTATAGAGTGGCAAATAGGCAGGTGGCCCAAAATGCTGATAGTAAGCATCTGAGTAAGGGCTCGTACACATAGAACGTCCGTTTTATAGGTCCGTTTAAACGTATATGTTATTATCGTATGTATGTAACGTATGAGCGAGTTCACACACTCTTGTGTGTGAACTCGCTCATACAGCTACATACGCTGTTTACTGTCTTCCGTATTCCGGATCCAGTAAAAAATCCCGCACACAACGGAAATACTGATCCGTTTTATCGGATCGTCGGATTTATACGACAACGTCCATCCTCGTAGAAAGTAGGTGATACACTGAAGAACGAAAGTCCAGTAGCGTCGGATCTGTTAAAATCGGTCCTGTAAATGCTGTGTGCATAATTATTACCTCAAGTAGCGACGGATCCGTTAAAATCAGTCCCGTAAATGCTGTGTGAATATTACCTCCAGTAGCGACGGATCAGTTAAAAAGGATCCTGTAAAATCGGACATTCTATGTGTACACGCCGGTCAGCGTGTAAGTAGTAGTAAGTGGTCACTGCCGCTTATAGACATCTGCAATACCAGAAACATCGCGTTGTTTACCCTAAAAACTTGAAATATCTCAAATAATGTTTCAAAACATACTAAATAGTACCTAGCCAACAGTAAAAATTTAATTTGAAATAACCGTAATAAAATAATATTATAATATAATTTAAAAAAAAGATGGGAAACTTTTGCGTGGTTCGATTCAACTCGCAACGGACCACGTCGTGGTTCGTTGGGAATGACCCTTAAATAGTCACGGAACTATGGAACACAGTAATGCTGCTTAGCGGTAGAAATATTATGGTGGTAGTACTTTCCCGGACAAGCTTTTTCATAAAGAGTTCTATTACCTACTACATTTTTGACAATGTTGCCAGATGGAGAGGTACTTTTCGGGCGCCTTAGTTTAGAGAAAGACAACGTTGCTACACAAAATTTTATAATTATTTTGCGTCATGCAAGGAAATTATTATTGGCTAGCGAAGGCACGACTTTATTATTAGGTTGTGCAACAAAGTATTTATTTTATCTTCTGTTTGATTTACTTAATTTTTATCCAGTGTGTCAATTAGAAACAAATATAACAGCGTATTTTTCTTTCGGCTTTGCGGCTTACCTGTCGATGTGCTTCTTCCCGATTAAGGTCAAATTCCCATTGTAGATTTTACTTTTATTCTTTAAAATGGAAGACTTTTTCGCAAATTTTATGTTTATTGACTTATTTTGTAGGTATTTTGTTTAATTATTTTTTCATATGTTTTTATTAATGTCATAAGATTTTTAAATTTTGTTTTGTCTAATAATCTGTTTATTATTGTTTCACTGGGCAATGCCTTCCTTTTAAGCAAAGAAGAAAGACCATCATTAACTAAGTTCAAATTAAGTGCGCGTTGGAGATTGTAGAAAAGTATGTGGGCGACCTAGCTTTGCTCGGCACCTTTCGACGAATTTATTTTTGTGTGAAAATGGATTTTCTTAAGAAAATTCCTATCTAGAATTCTAGATAAACGTGGAACGTAAAACATTATCTAAATACAAAACATCCAAATCCTTAGAGCCGTTTCCGAAAAACCAATTACCTTTTCAAGTTAAAAAGCCATGTCAGTATATTGAAGATATTTCAGAAAAAAATACTCGGTGTATGGGACTGGGGCGTAACCATGCCCAAAAAATATTTTATTTTATTTTTCGTCTGTTTGTGCGCGCATCACGCAAAAAGTATTGAACGAATTTTGATATGGTTTTCACAGTTTGGGGTCCAACTTAAAATCTTAGCCACATTTTATTTAATGCACCAGAGATACAGTTTGACCTCTTTGTAGCGCTAGCCACCCTACACTAAGGAGGTCATTTAGTCAATTTATTAATAGTCAATTTATTGTAGTCCACTTGAAAGGAGTCACGGGCAAAAGTCTAGTAAACCTAATTACATTTATAAAAGAATAATTATTAACATATAGTAATAAGATCAAGTTCTTGTTATATTTTATTATACTGAATTGTATTTTCTTTAGTCATAAATGAATTATTATTTTTGTTAAAATAAACAACTTCATAATTTAACTTAGGTTATAATTTGTTATTTGTTATGAACTAGATTAGGCACAGACATTTATTAAAAATAACGTTTGTGAGATAATTAATACATTTGACCTGTACTTTAAAAGTAAATAGTGACCTCAGGTCACTAGAATGTTAAATAATTAAAAAATGACCTATAGTCAAACTTGTTAATCATTCAAAGTCAAATTAGTGAGGTTTGGTCTGAACTACAACCATCGATTTTAAACGGAATTACGAAACCAAAAATGATCGCAGCTTAATAGATTCACAATAATTTACCACATGCCAACAATACAGCTATTGGCTATGTCTATGACTATGACGCATGACCACATTAATAATCCGATAACATTAGCCGTATCAATGACGTCATAAATTCTCGTTACAAATTAAAACGAGCATCGGAGCAGCGTCAACAACAAAAGGAAAAAATATTTAAAAAATATGTCTCTCATTCCAAAGAATATTTTTTCCACCAACTTTATTTTTTTCCGTACGGCTTGAAAATTACCTTGGGAGGTGAACAACCGAATTTTACTCATTCACCCGACGGTAATAATTCATAATCGTGTTAGGACGTCGACAGGAAAATGTTGGGGTGGGGACTGAGTGACGGAAATTAATATTTTCTTTGTTTATTTTTGTGTGGAAGCTTGTTAGTGTTCTGATCATTAGTGAGTATTTTGTTGATATTGTTAACGGTAGTAGTATACATGAAACGGTGATTAATTTTCTTCGTCTAAGTGCTAACTTTAGCGTGCAGAGCCTAAACTGTCGCTCACGTACAATGTGACATCGTTATAACTTTATAATGAATTTTATATTCGTGTTATAGATGATTATTAAGTTGAAGTTTCATAGTCATTTGCCCTATACGTGACTGTCGTGGCCTATCAAACGAAATAAAAATCGCGGACTTATCATTTGTAAAATCGTACTGTAGTTAGCACTATTAGAACTGTGTCTGAAAAATAAAATACAAAGTGTCTGAAAAGAGAATCGAGAAGTGTTTTTCTAATTATTTTATTATTCAAAAGGCTAACACCCTTACCACAAAAAAGATAAATACGTGTTGAACGCGAATGCTACCAAAAATAATACTCACTTGTTTTAGTCAAGTTAGTGCTAAAACAAGGGCGTATTATTTTTGGTAGCATTCGTGTTGAACGCGTGTTTATCTTTTTTGTGGTACGGCCCTAGAGGTTTTCCTTTATGAAGTTTAAGGCGCTGATAACTGCCAACGGCCTTGAGTGATTTGGGTGGTATTAGCTTGAGTGTTCTGCGCTGAGCTGAAGCAACGCGACATACGTCCACTGAGCAATACGACTCGCCTATCAAGGAGCGCGCTGTGCCGAATTAGACGTATTATTTACTTTTTAGTATCTAAAATATAAAATAAAAAAAAAGTAACAGGCAATATTATAGGTAGTAACATAGTCTTTTCACACAAAACAAATCATGAAAATATCTTAAGCGATTTGAAAGTAATTACGTTTTTATATTTTGGGTAGACAGTAATTCATGAATTTATTTCATTAAGTATTTTACTACAATAGTTAAATATTCACAGGTACGATTGATGCATATAATTATGTTCTAGTTTAACATAAAAAAATTGCACAACTAACCTGCATTATTTGACGGCGAAATAAGAGATCTAAAACTTGAGATTTACGGCCGTTACCATTTACCGTCGCCTTAAAAATAAAAATAAAACGGTTAAAACCCCATTTTAGGATAAGTTTATACGTTTTACTTACCTTATGACATGCTACAACCCTATGAGTTTATGACATTTTTTAAAAATTTAATTCATTTATTTATATTAGGTAGGTACCGTACACATTTACCAGGACCTATTTTAAGTCTAGACCAATGAAGTACGTAGGGTCATACAAACGACTCAACTTACCTGGGTAAAATCGCCGAATGTTCCGAAAGTTGTGTTCTGGTGTGTTACTGATTTGGTGGGTGTTCTATTATGTTACAAGTACAACTGGGACAACGCATATTTTATATGTGCTGTATGCATATTAATAACACACTCCAAATCAATAACACACTAGAACACAACTTTCGGTGATTTCACCCACATAACCGCTAGTCGCTCCTCCCATACCTGTCCTCACCTCACCTTGCACCGCGTAAAGTATCGATCAGCGTTTGAGAGGCTTCCCGCTGAATGTGGTTCGTTAGGTGTGTTAGTGTTCAGCGTGAGGAGACCGAGCCACTTGTTTCTTCACCGCACACCCTTTAGCGCTGAGGTAATATTGAATCAAATAATATTTGATTAGGGACACAGGTGTTCTCCGAGTTAGTGTTTTGTTTAGCCCCGGGAAAGTACTTGTATCTTTGTGTTCGTTACGTGGTTTCTTAATACTTTTGGCTAGAGTTTTCTTAGTTTATTTTTCAGTTTTCTTTTTTTGTTTGCGAAGTATATGATGTCGCATTCCATGAAAAAGCTAAGCAGTCAGTACGGGTAACACAATTTTCCACATATTTTGAATATATTTAAATACACATAAATAAAAAACCTATTGTTTAAAGTCTGTTTTTTGTATCAAATGTCCACCATTAGAACTACGAGTACCTATCTCCCAACGACCATTCAAAAAATCAGTCAAATCGGTTCGGCTATTCAAAAGTTACGCCTGAATAAACGTTTTGAATCGTTTTTTAACGAAACTTTGGAATATTCAGTACAGTACGCACTACAGACAGTTTTGTGGCACCTACAAATTGCTGTTGAAATCGTTTTTGTGCATTTCAATTTGTTTTAACTGTTCAATAGTTTTATACTAATAGACTTCCATTCAAATTAAGTTTTGACTAGAGTAACGAATTCTGAAAATTATACACACTATATAGATTTATTATTTGATTTTAACATATATAGATAGATTGGTTTAACCAGCAATAGGATAATAACGTTGCCATAAACTATACTATGGTACACTAAAGGCTAAAAAATAATTATAGCTATATAGATAAAAAAAAATACCAATATGTTACTTGTATTTTTAGATTATGAAGAAAAATAAACTTAATTCTGGTACAGCTAAGAAAAAGACGACCATAGTTGAAGACAAAGAAACAGAAAATACTGAAAAAGTGCCAGTGAAGGTTGATTCTTTGGACGATGAAGAACAAGGCTTCGGTGGGTGGTTAAGGTAGTATAAATATTAATCTAATAGTAACAATAAATAATAAAGCGCTCTATGAATTGAAATTAAAAAAAAAAACACCGGACTAAATAAAGTAAATAAATAGTACCTCAGAGGGAGAAAAATTATTATGTTGGTAGAAAGCTCAAATCATAGAAACAAGGAGATATGCCATCATAGCAAATTAGTACGGGAACAACTGATGCCACTTTTAGTACATTTTTCGACAAAATTACGCGCATAATTAGGCGCTCCTTGTGAATAAAAAGATCTCCCACGCATTAAACATTCCGCACACCCTCAATCTAA
This sequence comes from Thalpophila matura, assembly GCA_948465475.1. NCBI lineage: Eukaryota > Metazoa > Arthropoda > Insecta > Lepidoptera > Noctuidae > Thalpophila > Thalpophila matura. Next base: position 14,726,551 of record OX419182.1, read on the forward strand.
CACTGTTAATCGTCACTAAACTAAAACACTGTATTTATACCATCGATCGTGTTCGGTTCGTCGCCAGTGCGTACGTTTTTAATATGAGCAATTTGCTCAAGATCAGGCATCTAGCTCGATAGCGCCTTGGCACATCTCCTTGTTTCTATGATCTGAGGTAGAAAGATAATGTATTAAGTTATATGAATGCCCAAAAATAACGCGTCATTGAAGTACCTTTAACATATTGGAATTTATTTTCCAATATCCTGTTGATAACCAAATCTTTAAGGCACACACATCTTTAGAATACATACTCTTGATGTTCAAAAAATTAAAGAAATCTGGCTATCAGATCCAAACGAGTCTTTAATGTTCCGGGACTTCGAGTAACTTCAAACTCATCCACGCGAATGCTAATGCTTTTGAACGAACGCGATCGGCTGGGATCGTTTAAAATCGGTTATGGCGGAAAAGTTATTTGCTGCTAACCGTTTAGATATAAGCAAGTTCGAATATAGATACAATAAAATAATATTACGGCTGTTGAAAATGCTTATTTATTTAGAAAAATATAAAAGAAGCATAGCTTTGTAACTTCGCAGCTCTGTAAATCTTTGGATTAAGTTTTGCCCTTAAAATGTATTACAATTTCTACTATTTCTGGAAATCCATACTTTTGAGTTCCAAAATTAGATTCAATTTACCTAATATAAACTGATTTTGTTTAATTTTATAAATAAATTCCAAAACAAAACTCAATCAAAATCGAAATATAATCGTTACTCAAGTATGAACTAATCTTTGGCATGAAAGAGAACAATTAGGTCAAATTGTTTGAATTCTCTTCCGATTCAGAAATTATTTCAACAATTAATAATTAGATACGATTTCTAAGAAACTGATATCAATCCCAGCAGGGTTTGTGAGGTCAGAAGAATCATTTTACGTATTCGCGTTTGTGGGAAAAAAACCTATGAAAACTAAGCAATATCACAAAAGATCCAATATCGTACCTATCAACCCAGTCTTCAATCAGATCAAGAATCCGCTTTTCTTCAAATGGCTCAATAAAGGGTCTATACAAAAAGTTTTCATTCGCTATTGGAGATTGTAACGGTATACTTTTACGATTTACTTCCCATTTTCAGATCATCAGATGGCATGGAGACTATGAAACTGTTTGTGATGGCAAACAGTATTGTGATGCTTACCACTATCGTGTACCCACACGCTCAAGCAGTCTTCGAGATCTTTTCCGAAATGATTTATGGCACCGATATTTTGTACGACGATTGAATTCATTACATAAACCAACCCTATTTACACGAAATTCCCAAGAGATCTGTCTGTGAGTCTGCATCAGCGGATTTGCGTATTTTTTAGTACTTATTCAGTATATTTATATTTATGGAATATATTTAAATGAATAGTGGGCGCTGTCTGAACCTTTTTCATTATATTTATGATGATAGAAGCCTTTATCTGTACTGATAAGTCTATGGTCTATTTTAATATTCAACTTAGTTTCTACTAGGTTTGAATTTACTTTGTCTCACTCCAATTTAATTTAAACATAGACACGTGGCGTGCAGACTACCTACACTATCACAACTACCATTTTGTCTTCACCTTAATATCTTAAACATTTTGCTACTTTTAGCACATTGCAAAAACTATTGTCTAATAACTTCAATTTCTTTGTAAGCTCGCTACTTTCTTTTCTCTTGCGTTTAAACTTAAGTGGGTGATAAGTTTTTGTTTAAAACGTTTAGGTGAGAAAAGTTTGTTAATTTAATTCTAAATTATTTTCTACGTTCCACTAAAATGTGATGACATCATCTACATAAATATAAAAAGTCGTACATTATTGTGCATTTTAAGAAACTGGTATATTATTATGGTTTTATATAAAATAAAATACATTTATGCAATTAAAATGACATTATAGGTATGCATGTAAGACATATATATTGAAAGATTTTGAGCTATATTGATTAACAAATGAATTTGTTATTATGCTATTTTAATGTCAATATCTCATAATACTTCTATAATAGCTGCTAATGTACCGTAGTTGCCAAATATTTTTATAAAGTTTAATAGAATTTGCATCGTATTAATATTCCGTTTATTATATTTTTGTAAAAATGCTTGGTATATTATTTCGTTTGATATTTTCTCTAAGCGTAGTTGTATGGTATTCAATAAATGTATGGAACATGATATCAGATTATTTTAACAGAGAATTTCATAGATTATTGTCTAATGAAACTGATTCTATAGAAATTGACCAATATGACCATGAAGAATTGTAAATTATTTATGAATAAGTATGACATAATATAATAATTAAGTAAGTATAAAAATGTGTAAACATGAGCCTACAAATATTTTATAACATTAAGCCTTAAAAAAATATATTCTAATAATGTGTGGATTATTAAAATGAAATGGAGTTTCCTAAAAACCACTAGTTTTTCTTCTTCCTTCCCCTTAAACTATTTTTAACGTGTAATTTTACATGTAAAATATAAACAACACAAAATGATTCTTGCCACATTTACAGAAGAGAGCAGTGCATGTGAAGACTTTGTTGTTTATAAAATTAATGAAATATTAATAAAAATACTCTCATATTTTTGGTTGCTTTTATATTAAAAAATAGTACTAACATGATTTTGTGGTTATAACTCCCGTTTATGTACGAGAATTTTAAATGATTATCTGAATAGGAATATTTATAACAACGTCCACAGTTTTTACTCTACCTAACATTATTCTCGCGTGATAATACTAGATCGTTTCAGCTTATTTTCATTATTTTGAAAAACAAATGTAAATAAAACATAAATAACGATTATCAGGAAAATTCCCGTATCTGAACTGATTTATGACTTTTGGTCATGCGAAATTACAATTTTAAACACGAAATTATGACTTTTGTAATGTATGTGGAATTAGACTGAATAATTCATTGTTCTTCTTATTGCAACTGCAGAATATATTAAGTTTATTATATTTTATTTCAATAGCCATGCATTGGCTGCAAAAAGTAAGCTGAAATTATGCAAGAAATCAAGAACCTCAATTTTGGAGTTAGTACACCTATGTATTTTGGTATTTATCAATATTAGATTTGTGAAGATCAGACGAGGAAAATACTGTGTGAAGTGATAGAATCATAAAAAAGTGACTGATGGTACCCCTTGATAAGTTAGCGGTTTGTTGTAATTTACGCAAAGTATACATAAAGTATAATCTTAAACCCTTGAGTTTTGTTTTTCAATAAGAACAAAACTCCTAGAGTGCCAACAAACTTAACCGTTATTCCAATTCGCTTTGTATTGTAGCTGTGAACAAAAAAGGTTGCGAATACACTTAACCTAATTTAAAATGGAGTAGCTCTAATGAATCTCAGCTCGCTTTTCGAGAAAGGCTTCAGTTCAGGCAATTAAGTGCGTAATAATTACCTGCAGATACTTCAGCAGTAGGAGTTTGATCATTTAGACCTTAATTTAATTAGAAAAAGTCTTTAAAGTCGCCACTAAGTCAGGTGCGGTCTTATTTTTGTAAAATTTTAACAATGACTGAATTCAGTTACATCTAAAAAGAACGTAAGAATAAAATAGGGGATTTTTCTAGATTACCCGGAAAGTGTTTTTAGAGGGAGTCTAGAAGTTACTTTTCAATTTAGAATTTAAACAGTTTTTGTTTGACTTCGTGCTTTGGAAGTTCTATTTGGTTTTGCATAATTTGCGACAGCGATTTTATTTCAGTACAATTACACAATAGAATAATTATGTAATTGTGGATGTAATTTACTCAAGCGTATGTTTAACTTTGTATATGTCGTAGGATAATTTGATACTTCGAATCTTCGCGAAAATCCTAGGGGTTTTGCGAAAACGCGGATAATTAGACATAGGCGAAAAATTATCAAATCTTACTGGACAAAGTCAGGATTTTTGCGAAAATACTCGTTACTATAGTAAGATTTGATGTGCTCAACACTGATTGGCTACAATTTTGCTGGCTGACTTCTAATTGGTTCCTAGTTTAGCATAAGCATAAGCATAATCGGCCTATAATGTTCCCACTGCTGGGACACTGGCCTCCTCAGTGAGAGGGAGTGGGCCGTAGTCCACCACGCGGGCCCAGTGCGGGTTGGTGGACGTCACATGTCTTCGAATTTTTGGTTCTAGGACATGCCGGTTGCCTCACGATGTTTTCCTTCACCGTTAAAGCAAGTGATAATTAATTTCTAATACGCACATGACTTCGAAAAGTCAGCGGTGCGTGCCTCGGGATCGAACTCGAACCATTCGCCGTGGGAGGCACATGGTTAATCCACTAGGCTATCACTGCATTCTAGGCTATCACTGCATTATTTATGGTTCCTAGTTTGCCGATGATTAACTTCAAGTATTGTATCATAGAGTTATGAAGGTTTAGAATAGGTGAGAAAGAAAAATCACTAAATTGATTTTTATAAACTTTTTATTGAAAATTTTAGTATGTATGTTGTTTTCTACAGACAATAGGAGATCTCAGTCGTAGTAAAAAAAAATGATCCAACATCCGTGTAGCACTTTTATTTACCACTTTATTTAAGTCCAAGTAGGTACACTATTTACGATAAAAAACAAAACACTTCTGCAATTTAACTCAGACACAAACGTAAACAAATAACGTGCGGCAACAAATGATTGACATTTAAGACGTCAACCAATCAGAGACGATCTCTTATTGAACGCGCTGACCGACCAATCAGCGTTCTTATTTCATAACAGCCAGCGTTTCGTTTCGCAATATTGCTATAATAACGAGTATTTTCGCAAAAATCCTGACTTTGTCCAGTAAGATTTGATAATTTTTCGCCTATGTCTAATTATCCGCGTTTTCGCAAAACCCCTAGGATTTTCGCGAAGATTTGAAGTATCAAATTATCCTACGACATATACAAGTCTGTAATCAAACGAATCGAGTTTATAGATTTATTGTTTTTGCATTTCATTCTAGAATAAAAAATGCTCATATTCCTAGGTAACTATAACGTATAGCCAGAGATCTGAAGCAGTGATAACCTAGTAGTTAAACCATGTGCCTCCCACGGCGAATGGTTCAGGTTAGATCCCGACGCACGCACCGCTGACTTTTCAAAGTCATGTGCATACCTATTAGAAATTAAATATCACTTGTTTTAACGGTGAAGGAAAACATTGTGAGGAAACCTACTTGCCTGAGGGTTCTCCATAAAGTTCTCAAAGTTGTGTGAAGTTTGCCAACCCGCACTTGACCAGCGTGGTGGACTATGGCCCATCCCCTCTCATTCCGAGAGGACGCCCGTGCCCAGAAGTGGGACAGTATATAAACAGGGCTGATATTATTTTAGAGATCTGAACCATTCGTGACTATCAAAACTTAATCGTCCAACTAGGAAGTAAACATCGTCCCGTACCTGTAACCACCCAGAAATCCTGTAACCACAAAGCTCGTATTGTAAACGACATTGACTCGGAACAATAAGTAACACAAATTGTTTATGCTTGCCAAATGCATAGCCTTTAGGTAAACGTGCTTCGCGCTACCAAATCGATACATACAGGTTTTCTTGCTAACTCTGGCTGTTCGCCAAATTCAGTTGCATTTCGTACAAACTCTGCCTCGCCTTCGCGACAATTTATTAACGTTCTAACAGCTAACTGTTAACTAATGATTGAACTAAAGACAGCAATTACATCGTGTTGAGTCCTAAGTGTTTGCGATGGAATGAAATTGGGTGTCAAGCACACTTGTTCTAAGAATTTAATTTTATTTCAAACTGATGCCGAAATTAAATTCTTTAGCTAGGTCTCAAGTTTTGTCGTTATTATTTTTTCTTGTGACTGGGACTAAATTTGCTTAGTTTGTTTAAAATAAATAGGATATTTATGACCAATTTATTGTATTTAGTAATACTGCTTTTAAATATTTTTTACTTAACATTCATATACATAGAAAAACACTTATAGGTAGGTAGGTATGTCAATATCGAATCAAAAAATTTTAAGGCCCATATTCCAGAACGATACTCGAGCACTATGATCTTTGCTTGAGCATAGATTTAAAGCCATTTGATTGGTTGAAACTAGTTTCAATCTATGCTCAAGCAGAGATCGGTGCTCGAGTATCGTTCTGGAATACGAGCCTTAGACTTTATATTTGTTTAAAACCGTTTTTAATGAACAGCAATTATTATACTTACAATGATATTGTAGGAATAGGTGCCGGCATTAAAGATGATCACAGATCGCGCATGTACATTTTCCTTCCAATAGACAATAGACAGTTAACAATACGTAATAAAAAATTGTCCAATTAGACGACGAGCATCGACTGACGAACCAATCGCCTGCAGCATCGGCGCCCCCTGTCTTCTTCATTCCGCCAAAGAGAGCGAAAATCAGTTAGTGCGCAGGTGACGTTTGTGATCAAGATCCACGCCGATACTTGTACCATAATATTTAGTTTTAATTTTTTTTTTCAATTTACTGATGAAACATTCAATTACTGTACTGATTGACGTTAGTAATGATTTATTTTAGAATATTATTCAAATATTTAATAATAACTTTAGTTAACTCTAAAATTAATTTCTAAAAAATCAGATGCTACACGTTTACTCCTTAAGATAATTGAACCAATTAATCTGGCTCCACGTCGTGTCGTACTTACACAGCGTCACAACAGCAAACAGAATCAATAGTGTACTAAACTTGCATGCGCTGGCGATACGCCAGGACCATCTGTTTTCCATCAGCAAACACTGAGAAATACGTGTTCTATATTGCATTAAAGTCCTTTACTCTCCCTAGGAAGATATGCAGTGTGCGTACACGGTGCATCATCGTATGTTTAACCAAAACACAGGTGTACAATGCCGCCTGTCGCCGCTGCTGCCTTGGTCATATGCAAATCCGGCCAAGTTGAACGTGTGGCATAATTGCTACCACACACTGGCCAATTACTTTGACACGTTGTTATATTGTGAATCGTGATGTTTGCCACAAGGCATTGCTAATGTACTGCAGCAAGCTCTAATGTAACGAGATGTGTATTTGTGTAGGTAGGTACATATCTATTTCTGGAATGTAGTTTTGATGTAGAACTATCCAACATAGACGAAATTGTATGCTCTCTTCGCTTAGTGGTGCCTGATGTCGTATTTGGTCGACAGGTCGTGGTGCGATTATGTTGCTATGGTCAGAAATGTAATTAAATATTTAGGCCGCGGTCGCACCGGTACGCGCGACGTGACGGCGATTTCCTGAACAAATAAATTTCACTTTTCGTTTCTGCAGTGCGGCCACCGACATACTTAATTATGTTTTATGAAGTTGTTTTCACGATATCGCCGCCGCCGCGCGCCGCTGCCATCGCGTCGCGTCGCGCGTACCGGTGCGGTCGCGGCCTTAGAGTTAAGTATACATTGATCTTTATAAATACTGATTGGTCATTAATATTTGAGGAAACTGATAGAAAAACAAACCTAAAATGGGACAAGAATGATAGTGAAAGTTCTTCATCGTGCAAGTAATTGAAAGAATTAAAATTATTTTCATCGGTATACTCCAGTCAAATGCTACACGTAGCCTAAATGATTATAGGTAGGTAGTACATTACAAATTTAAAATATTGTCAAGCCATTCTCGAGCCTTTTATTATTTTAAATTGCATGCCTGTTGTGAGCTAATTATAACCATTCCATTAGCCATAACTGCACTATAATTACGTTTCACTTTATGAATATCGTGTATAAACACTGATATTACCGATGTTTGTATTTGCAAAACCATTTCAAAATTATGTATTTCATGAACAGCTTTCTATTTTTTTCAATATTTTAAATATTATTTATTCGTCTCTGAACTAAATTTTGTTATTTGACTTTAGGGACAGTTTTTAATATCCGTTTGACTCAAATTAAGATGAAAACCAAGCAACATTTTTCAAAAGAGTTTTTTGTTAAAAACAAAGCGTAGTAATGTACCTACGATAGAATTGAGAATATTTTTATTTAAGTATTATTTTCTTGATCTGTTTTTTGTTTAATTTAAAATATCAAATACAAGTCAATTGATGAAGACTTTTCAGTAAGTCAGTGCGTTTCATTTTTGATATTTATTTAATTAAGTATGAAGTTATTAAGTGGAGAATCTTGCCAAAATATCCACTTTTGGCAGGAAGATTAGTGTTTTCTTTATAATTGTATCGGTCACCGGTGGATGCTTCGATATCATACTCTCTTTAAAGAACAAAATGCTAGGATAAAATTTCCAATTATGGCAAAACGGTGGTAAGTAAGTTATGGCCTCAGATCATAGAAACAAGGAGATGTGCCAAGGCGCTATCGAGCTTGATGCCTGATCTTGAGCAAATTGCTCATATTAAAAACGTACGCGCTGGCGACGAACCGAACACGATCGATGGTATAAATACAGTGTTTTAGTTTAGTGCTAGTGTTGAGTGACGATTAACAGTGTTAGATTGAGGGTGTGCGGAATGTTCAATGCGTGGGAGATTTTTTATTCACAAGGGGCGCTTAATTATGCACGAAATTGTGTCGAAAAATGTACTAAAAGTGGCATCAATTGTTCCCGTACTAATTTGCTATGATGGCTCCTTGTTTCTATGATCTGAGTTTATGGCCATATTTTCAAGCACTACAGTAATGTTCTATTTGTTATACTTTGTTGTATGTCTAATTTTTAAAGTTACACATGATGAAGATTAATTAAACGGGAGTATGGAAGAATGTTAATTTTGATAAGAATAATACTTTTCATTTAAATTTGTAATATTTTGTGTATGTGCGACTGTGCGTATTGTACTTACAATGAAGGTAATCATTTCAGTAATCAATCTGATTTGAGAAGCAGTATAAGAGCTACTCTGAAGTCAACTACCGACTTGCCTATTTTAGACTGCAGGCAGCCTGTATTGTTCAATGGAAAGGATGAGTTTTGTGGCAATTATTTTATATTCAGTGTCATCAGGTTAATTCTGTTCAGCAGTCGTATTATAAAGTGTTACAGCCATATTTTTTTGCGATTTTTCAGAGAGATGAGGTTTAATACAGAATGAATAGGAGGATTCTGTTTTTCACAATGGAACTGTTCAAAAAACAACCGCAGTTTTCCAAACCATTCCATTCCATTCCAATACTTACAGAATACATAATAGTACTGACGCGTCAGTACTATTTATCACACCTAACATACAGTTCAAACTCTAATGCAGTGAAAATAACAAGTGCCGAGAACATAGACATGCGACTTAGACAACGACTGGGTTCCGACTGCTTGTGCGGAGAGGGTCGACTACCTGAGTTACAAAATGTGTCCTTTTTTCAATGAACCGGTTATTGAGCTGCAAAAATATGTGGCTTTAATAGGTTTTTATTTAACTTCGTAAATTCGACTTTTGACCGGATTTTAGATGAAAATACTCCTATGTGTGACGTAACCATTCTTAATTAAGCGCATTAATTGCTTGCATTTGGACCTATCGCTACAGTATAGGTACCTATGCAAAATGCATGCACACAAGAATCCACTTCTGTACATTCGAAACATTTCTGGAGTTGTTTCACTTATTCTGTGAGTTCTCTACAATTTATGCAAATGTGTAAGTATGTACATAGTTGTTTATAATGGAACTAGTGTACTTGTTCCAAATTCGTTTATCATGAGATAGTCAAGTCTGATTTAAATTAATTAAATTAGGCCATTTGTAAGAGATTTGCTGGCCTCGCCTTAAATTCTACTTTGCGATACTTCCAATCACTATTTAGTTAGATTAGTGTGGTATTGCTAAGTTCTTTTTGATATTTAAATAATGGCCAACCATTGTTAGAAGTTTCATGTTCCAGATCTATCAGTTTGCATGTTTGTTTTTTAGTTGATACTTAGTTAGAGTAGAATATTGAAATGCTCTATTCTTAATTTACATTTGCAATTTTTTACTGTTTGTTGCCATTTATTCTACGTCTGACAATTTCTTTTAGAACCAGTGTGCCTACCTTTGGCGTTACATACTCGTAATCCCATCTGTATGTAACAAAATGTTTGACTTTGACTACAAAAATGTACCACGTACAACTACAGCTACTCTTTGTACTAGATTTTATTTCGGTACATAGCCAAGCAATAGTAATTCATTCCCACAAGTCCTCAAAGGGTTGGTTTCTAAACGAAAAGTAAAAAAATAAAAGCACTCACATACAACCAGATTGTGTCATCTTTACAAAGAGGAGCCTTAGGCTATTGCTGGAAATGAGTGTTCATACAAAATGTACACATAAATATATTTATTCCTACTAATATACCGACTTTAAAGTCGTAGTAGGTTAATTGGGTTCGGATCCCGGAAGGCGCACAATTTGGGCAATTTTTTCCATCACCACTGCTTTGACGATCCACTCGATAGCTGGGCACAAGGGTTCCCAATATTAAGGTTGGGTTCACAGTCAGGTCGACCGCCAGCGCTGCCAGTGCAACTTGTAAGCCGTACGATCATACGCGTGTTTTACGCGTTTCACTATGAAACAGTAAATGATAAATGATAAATGATATTTATTTTGTAAATAGGTTAAAAATAACACTTTTACACGTCAAAACATTTTTTAAGCTAGATGAGTTCGGTGTTTCCTATATGACTACCTTTGAGAAAAAACACCGAAACAAACTCAAAGGTTGATGTCTCTTTTAAAGTCCAGACAATTAAGATAAATTGTGTAAGAACCATGCAGGTTAGTCTGAAATGGCCTTTAGAGGAAAGAGCCATACAGATTTGAGTGGACCTGACCTGACTGTGCACGCATGTGCCGGGTATCGTGGTAGCTCAACCCAGACTTAGGGAGCTCAACGACCCGACGAACATTACCATCAGAGAAGACATTTGGGTAGGCCCCCTAAAGTACTCAAACTGTCAGACTGAACTTGAGATCTATAACAGTAACATAATAACCCACATAGTACTCACATTTACAATAATTATAATCAATATATTACATCATTATTATCACATAAAATGTCATTTTGTATATAAATTGTTTCAAAAGGAAACATTTAATGTCAAAGTGTATATAGAAAAAATTATAAAATCAAATAAAAGAGCAATAATTTAGTGGTTATGTCAATAATAGTATTGGCCCATGTATGTTTTGGAACAGCTCAATCCCAAGCCTTTTTGTCCTCCATCCTCCTCCTCCAAGACAGTACAAGACAGCATCTATCTCGTGCCCCGTAAGCGCGACTATGAAATCACCGTTATACACGGAGTGCGTGAGGAGCGCACGTGTGAGTCTACTGCTGGGACTCAAGTACCTCTATGCGAGAAGAAGTGAGCCAGAATCCATCAATCCACCACGTGGGCTTAGTGCAGATTAGATACAACTGCGAGGTACCAAAAATATAATGATAAACACAGCCTACCAACTCATTCACACGTACCTATTACCTAATAAAGTACTTTAAAGAATGCTTAAAACCAAAATAATATTTTATTATGTAATACTGCATCAAAGTCGACTTTTGACGTGAACAAAGCCATGGGTTATTAAATACAGAACATTAAAAAGCACAAAAAGCATATTAAATAAACGCCCAACAAGAATTTCAAAGATTTTTTATGCTAATAGCTTTTTACCTTTACCTTACACCCACAATATACGGGTAATCCAAAGTGGTGCGTCAAACGTCATGAATAATAGATGGATCTTCCATAAACAAACTGTGCTTAATAACCGTTTTAATCTCAGCTTTTAAAGCTCTGCCACTTACAAAGGCAGATTGGAAAAGTTTTTTCTTGTGAGAGTCCAATTAAAGTTGTTAAAAGCAATTTCCTGCGGTTGTATGTGTGCACGGACGCAGCGGAGCGCGCGTGTGCCGTAATCCGGCTTAATTGTTATTTTTGGATACTTTCCCGATATTTTCTTTAGGGTTTAGGGTTTTCTTTTCATCCTTTTAACCTCTCTTAAAGTAACATCTTTGATGTACCCGCCTACACGTAAGGTAGATCGCACACGCACGTGAGAATATTTGTGATTTTCTCCTGTATATAATTATTATGTCTAAGACACAAATTTCACTTGCACAAACACCCGATTTTGTATTATATAATAATCATTGTGCTGTGCACAATTAAATACAGTTGAGAAACGATAGAAGTTACACATTAGGGATCATCTTTGCAAAATCAGATATAGTGCTATTAAGACTAATTTGCAGCGCTTGAATCTGAATCAGTGAACAGCAGTATACGTTTGAGGTGACAAATTGCTTGCTTGTTAGCTACAAGCACGTAGGTACATACCTATTACATCAAATCTTTTGACGACTACTCCGGGACATAAATATGTCTAAAATCACTCTCAAGTGGAATTTAGAGACCGTTCCACGTAAGAATTCCCCTAGAAGTTATGTTGGCTGCCCTGAATCTCAATTTATTACAACGTTTTTAACGGTGTTGGAAGTTTTCTTTCAGCACCAATTCACTTTCATCACTTTTTAACGTCCTAAATATTATTATCTATACTTATAATAAATCTGTAGAGAGGTCAATTCTGTACATGAAATATATTTTCAAAATAACTATCAGGGTGTGATTAGTGATCGATACTGATGCCAAAAATGCAATCAGTAAATTTTTTGTCTGTCTGTCTGTATGTTCCTTATAGAAACAAAAACTACTCGACGGATTTTAACGAAACTTGGTACAATTATTTTTCATACTCCTGGGCAGGTTATAGTATACTTTTCATCACGCTACAATCAATAAGAGCAGAGCAGTGAAGGGAAATGTTGGGAAAACGGGAGAAGTTACTCCATTTTTTAAGCTTCCGTCGCGTGTGCAGCCTTGATGGTTAAAGCTACATACGAAATGTTCTACATAAAATTATCTAAAAAATATCTCACAGCATATGTCTATCTTTTATGGTTGACTCACAATAACACGTGTAACTCCCGATGGCTTAGCAGTTCGGAGCTTTCTGATTGTATTACACACAAGGAGTTACACGCTGATGGAGTCGCGGGCTATTAATAATAATATTCTGCGGTTCCTTATTGCGATATTTTTCAACAGTATTGTGGATTGACATATTATATTTCCCTACTAAAATACGAAAGTTAATCTGTCTGTTACATCAAAACCATTGAACCGTGAGGACATACGCTACTTTTTTACGAAAAACGACGGAAACGCGGACGAAGTCGCGGGCAAAAGCTAGTAAAACATAAATCTACAAAAACACAAAACGATATTCTTACGTGGAACGGTCTCTAGTCAGTACGTCCAGCCTGTATCTTCTGTACCGACACGCCGCGCCGCGTGATTTCACCACGAGAACTGCCAATTTGTTTGCGAACGTGCGAGGGAGAATGTCACGGTGAGATTCTCCCTTATATATATTATATATAGATATCCCCTATAGAAATCACGCGACATGTCTGTACCTACAGAATAGACAAGCTGGTGATGTAACATCTTATTAATATTAAATATCACGTCAATTCAAGATATAGTATGTATTATGAAATTTGTCTGATAATAAACTCTTTTATACTTTCACTTCAATCAACTCTGATTATCAAGCACATTTACAAAATACTTCAGCGTAAAAGAGGTATTATTTCAAGCTAATTATTCTTATGCTTTCAATCGTAGATCTAAAATTAACGTTCTAAGTATACCACTTACATAGCAACCCATTCAAGGTAACAATGTTACCACTTCAAACACATCGTAAACAAAGAACCAACAGAATTTTGTAAGTAACACCAGGTCACAGGAAACCCTCGCGTGTTCCGTCCAAACTCCTATTTTCACCTCCTTTGCCCAAAACATAATGGCTAATTTAGACGTTCCTCGCTTCGCCTGAAATTCATTATTTTAGTGGCTCGTTACGTCAAACATTGAGCACGCAAAAGCCCGATTCATAAAATTGAGTGACTACCTCGGCTGCTTGAGATATGAAGATGAATTCCATTTTGGTAATTGAGTTATACGCTTATTGTCGACCCCGGCTCTTGCATGCCTTTAGAATTTTTAATTTAGGACCGTTTTATTGGACGGAATTTAATGGAGTATTTGATGATTTTGAACTGGGAGCTTTGAAGTTTAGAAGGTAATGAAGTTATTTAAAATTAAGGTTTGTACGGACGTGTCAGGACTATCTACAAGCTTCTACACGTTAACTCAGTTAGGCACAACAATTGTGATAGGTTGCTGGTGCTATCCAGTATTGATGACTAAACCACGACTCAACGACTTTTTCAGACAGAAATCTATTGGTCTACAGCAGCGGCTGGCAACTTGTTCCGCCTGCGTAGTCCCTTCTTGCAGTATCAAACACCGCTTTTTAGGAAACCACGTCATCTTGTCTGTTGACAATGTTGCAATAACGTCTTTGGACGCTAGATTACGGCCGCTGTGTGACGGCATCGCTTTTCTAGGAAACCGTAGCTTTAAACGTTGTCGATCGCTCGTCTACAGTACCGTTACAGGTCTTTATTATAAAACCAGCAGCCCTCGCAATATAAGAATTTGCCGCACGATATTTCTATGGTTAAAACATCCTTTCTTTCGTTTTATTTTCGGAAAATAATTGGCTTCCTTTTCCTGCGGGTATTGCAAAAGCCTACTAAAGTATTGACAACAGTGGATAAGTCGTAGACTCTAGTCTATACCTGATGGTCAATTCAATCCATACGCCAAAGATAGATTATGGCAATTTGTGGCAATGTTTTAGAACGCTGAAGTCCATGTTTATGGCCACAGCACAGTGTTACCCCCGTTGCGTGTGATTGGTGACCAAACACAACAATTTACATTTTGCCCGAACGCGTGCGGTCCTGCTTGGCGCTCCGTATCTCCATCATAATCATGATTAGGTACATACATCTTGAAAACGCATGCAAATAACACGCAACGTCTTCTCGTGGAGCTCGCCCTAGGCCCCAAGTCTGCTATTGCAATTGTCATAATTATGTCAGACTGGTCTCATAATGACATAAGACTAGGGCCAGAGCAAGAGAGGGATTTTACAATAGAATGGAAAACGCCAAATCTGAATTTGAAGTTTTTAAAGTTGCAAAGTTTAGAAATAAATCAACACAAGATATTAAAGCAAGTAAATATATTAAAAATAGAGACAGAAAACTACTAACAAATAATGAAGACATAAATAAAAGATGGTACGAATATTACAAAGAACTAATGAATGAAGAATTTCCCAGTCAAGACCTGGAACCTCTTGCACCAGTAGAAGGACCGGTACAAGCCATAAGTCGAGAT
Source organism: Thalpophila matura (assembly GCA_948465475.1). NCBI lineage: Eukaryota > Metazoa > Arthropoda > Insecta > Lepidoptera > Noctuidae > Thalpophila > Thalpophila matura. The sequence continues at coordinate 14,741,869 of OX419182.1, forward strand.
GAGGTAATGCAGTAAAGAGAATGAAGAACGGAAAAGCTGTCGGTCCAGATGAAATTCCAGCTGAAGTGTGGAAAGCACTACAACAATCAGGAGTGGACTGGCTTACGAGACTCTTTAACCTTATCGTCGATAGTAAAAAGATCCCAAACTCTTGGCGACTTAGTCATCTGATTCCTGTTTATAAAAATAAAGGCGATGTAACGGAATGCGGTAACTACAGGGGTATCAAGTTAACGTCACATACATTAAAAATCTGGGAAAGAGTAATGAATAACCGAATATCCCATCTAACTTGCATGAGCCCAAATCAATTCGGGTTTACCCCCTCAAAATCCACAACAGATGCTATACAGGCCGTTAGGGTTATGACAGAGAAGCATCGGCTCAATAAAGAAGATCTGCACCTCGTCTTCATAGACTTAAAAAAGGCGTTTGATAGGGTACCACGCAGACTAGTTTGGCAAGCATTGAGGGCCCAATATCTGCCAGATATATACGTACAACTAGTGCAAGATATGTATACTGATGTTCGCACTAAAGTCAAAAGTCCCGCAGGGCTGAGAGAGGAGTTTGAGGTAGGAGTAGGAGTTCATCAGGGCTCTGCCCTTAGCCCGCTGCTTTTCAACTTAGTAATGGACTTCACTACAAAACATATCCAAGCGCCACTGCCCTGGAACCTCCTGTACGCAGACGACATCGTCCTAATAGCCAGATCAACAACAGAGTTACAGACCACTTTAACCACATGGATTAATCCATGTGGCCATGACCTGCAGACTCTAGAGTCTGCAGGTCTTAAAGTAAGTAGAGCAAAGACTGACAATGCCAGTTTAATAACAGCAGCAGCCCAGCCACAATCTACTACCCTGATCGTACGCCTGTGCCGAAAATAAACAAATTCAAATACCTAGGTTCGGTTATCACAGACCAAGGAGACGTCGACGCCGATGTAGCATACAGGGTGAACGCGGCATGGCTGATGTGGCGATCACTAACTGGAGTCTTATGCGATGCTCGTATGCCAATAAGAACCAAAGGTAAGATCTACAGATCGGCGGTAAGGCCAGCTATGATGTACGGATCGGAATGTTGGCCTGTGAAAAAGACGCATATACAAAAGCTTCACACGGCCGAGATGAAGATGCTAAGGTGGTCTGGAGGTGTGACGAGATTGGACAAAGTGCGAAACGAGCATATCCGCGGTAGTTTCAAAGTCGCCCCTATATCACAGAAGCTAACCGAGAGCCGTCTCAGATGGTATGGTCACGTGATGCGAAGGGACGAGGAACATGTAGTGAAGAAAGCTTTGCAACTACCTGAACATAACAGAGGTAGAGGACGACCTCCGGCTACGTGGTGGACTAGCATGACAAAACTCCTATTGGAGGAAGAACTGCCCGACCCGACAACCCAGGACAGATTGTCCTGGCGCCAGAAAATTAGGAGAGCTGACCCCACCTAAAGTGGGATAGAGCTAGGAAGAAGAAGACTGGTCTCATAATGACATCGTTTTGAACAATGACCAACGAGATGGTCTTACTCTAAGCCAATGACCGAAGGTCTGACTTAGGTTTCGACAGTTATGATGTCATTATGATACCATTTTTATACAATTGCAATAGCAGACTTGAGGCCCTGATTGATGGATCTGTGAGGTTAAGCTGCACTTGCCTCGGTCAGCTCATGGATGATAATTTTCCTTACACACTGAGAACCCTCCATGCCGCGGAGAGTACGTTTAAACTGTCCGTCCCGGCTGTTATACAAATATCTATGACAGTCATTACGGGTAGCTAGGATCCTGGAAGTCTGGCAACTGGTCTAACCTTAGAATGCTATTTATTATCCAGTTGTTGGGTTGTGGAGATTAGATGGCAGTCACTAGACCGAGCCCAACTAAGTTGGAAAAAATGCTATGCCAATGAATAGGTTAGTAAAATTCTTTAGCTTTTACCTCTATGACATGTTACGCATAGTATGATTTGAAATGGCTTGACATCTTGCATCATAACACAGATACTCGGGTATATTGGTATATCGCAATAATGTCGGACAGTTGCTTGTATAAGCTAACTCCAACAATGTCCGCTCGACCGGCTTGAAACCCATTCCTTGTTAATCTCAAATCCCATCGGCCATATTTGTGTTGATTATGTTACCAGAGAACAATACATTTGGCTCCTGATTAATTATACTGTTATTTAGAGTTTCCTGCTAATCTCATGTTTTATAATTTTTTCGGGCATGTAACAGTCAAAAAGTCTTCTATTTTATAAGAAGATTTAATGACAAGGAAATGGTTTTATAAAATAAAATATCAGTAAAGAAAACGAACAAAATCGAAAAAATCAACTAAAAAAATAAACAGGCAGAAGCTTTAGAGTCTTTAAAATAAATGGAGACTGGCATCAAATTTTTCGCATACCACTTATAGCAGACACATTTTACAACATGGAACTGAAACGTCACCTTTAGGCCTTTGCCCAATAAAAAAATAACCGATAATTAATGGTAGCAAACGTTTCGTCGAACTATCCGTGAGTATGCAGTAGTGTCATGGTATCAAGCGTTCGTCGGCAACTTGTCCGTGCATTGACTACAATAACTAACCGTTAGTCATGGTGTTCGTAGTAGGGTACTTGCTATTGTGTGCTTCTGACACGCCTGTTTCAGAAGCATGTAATAAATAAAGACTGAGTTATGTGTACTGCAATTTGAGTTTTATTACAGCGCTTTACGCTTGTACGTGAATCTGTAAATTTAGTATGGACATCAAAAAAATGATGTTGCGAAAAATGTATGATGTTATTTTGCGTTTTCTTTTTCAATGTAAAAATTGCACATGCGAAAAGATTTTATTTTTATATTTATTGGAATATGTTGCAGGTTTCAAATTCAAATTATACCTACTTTCTTTCTAAGGAAAATATTTTTAATTTCGTCACAAGGCAGGCGTAATGGAGCAATTCGAAACACGTTTTTTGTTGCTTGTAAAATTCTTGCAACATAGTAGTATAGTCATCACATCACTGACATGTCACCGACTTATTATCCAAGTTTTAATAGCGTCATGGAAGCGTATTTGCAACTAAACAAGTACCTAACTATCTTGACAAATACATGGAATTGATTAGTGAGAAACACATGACTACAACGTGACAAAGTTCCAAGTTTAGTGATACTGGATTTCAGTCTCAGGAACTATTGATTCGAGACAATTTGGTGAGAAATCTACGATGAGAACTAGAATTTGCTTCAAAGGCAGTGCATCGCCGTCTAGTATCTACACGTAGCTCAAAATGTACGTTCTCGGAATTAAATCGGATGCAATACACACTAGTCGATAGCACAAAGTGAATGTACGATGTACAAACTTTGGTAAAACTGCATGAACCCTTCAACAATCAAAACAATTTTGTTTGATTAGTGTAATGGCTCCACGAATGGCAGTACCTACTAGGCAGTTAGTCATGCTACCAACCTGGTCATTGGCTAATCTTTTTGCTAGGAAATGAGCCAACATTCTCGCGTAGCTCATGCCGATACGACAGAAGAAGAATTTAGAAGGTGATGACGAATGAAGGTGGTGAGGTTGATGGCTTTCTTTTATACCAAAAGTATTATAAAGTGTCCAGAAATTTAGCTCACAGCAAGCCTGTCCGATAATAACTTAAGATAACAAAATTTTCAACTACATAAAATGTTGAAACCAAACGAAAGGATCTGAATCTGGTACCACTTATGAACATTTGGTATGTATTTATATTCTACCATTGTGCGAAATAATACAGGTCAGCAGTAAACTACAATATACATAAAATATATATAAAATACGATACCCTAAAAATTTTACTCATTATGTACATTATTAGGCTAGTGACAAGCGCTACTGCTGCATCAGTTCCGGGTTTGATTCCTGTATCGAGAAAAGTGTTATGGGATTTTTCGAAAATATTTTTTTTAGTTGCAGCCAAGTCTGAATTTGTGCTCATATAGTTACAGTAATAGGCTCGCCCTCTATTAAATGGCATTCAATAAAACATAACTGGTAAAATGTCGGAAATTTAATTTAAAATAGCTATTCGATTTTGCACGTAAAATCAAACTTCTAATAAAATAAAACTCCACTCGAATACGAAATGTATTCGAGTGGCAAATCAAAACTCACAAGTGCCATTACCAAATCCTACAAATTTCGAAACAGTTGCAGCAACATGAAACTTCATAGTTATTATTATTTCCTTGCAAGAGCGAGATAGTTACACAAGTTTACACAACTATGCACAATGTAGTGCATCTCTTTCTCTCGCAATGACACTATAACACTTACAGTTAATATGGTCCCAGATGTTCGCAACTACCTTTAGCGTTACTGCTATTTTTCGAACAGTGGCACAATATTCCTAAAAACGCATTAGATTAAAATATCTTCTTAAGAGATTTTGCGTTGTTTTGAGATCTAACAAACTTGCTGGTTTTAAGTAGGTATATTGAGTATTGGGTCTTTTCATTAGGAAATTCTCAATAGCAGCCTGACGTCTGGATATGGCCTGGTTATTGGCAATAGGTCTACTATTTATTATATACCTAGTGCTTAAAATACAACTGGCGAAAATCGGTGTCCATGACACTGTACAATTAAGTACAAATTGCCCTAACTCTTGGGGGAACAGAGGTATGATATTATGCATAAATCTTCCATTTATCGCAATTTTTTGGGCAGCCAATTATTTTCGACAGTCGACGCATGCAGTGGACTGTTATCCAAATATTTAACAGAACGCTGTCCAAGCTTTGTTGTGGGAAAGTCCCATAAGCCCAGTTATATTTTTTTTATTAAAAGTTTTTATTTATTGAAAAATATAGAGTATTTCCTAGCACTTTTTATAGTCCATTATGATTATGTTCTGTCAAGTCCGCATTAAATATGAGACTTTGTCCGCTGACCCGGACAAAAGGGCTAACGAAGAAACATGGGTGGGTTTTAGTCAGTAAGAGTCTGACACTCCCTTCCGCTCCGCCCAGAGCGGGAGGGGTCATTTGATGATTTCCCATCCTCAAAAAAAAAAAAAAAATTATGATTATGTCTGTCAAGTCCGCATTAAATATGAGACTTTGTCAGTGCGTTCACAGCCCCAGATGGCCTAGAAATTGTATGTCACCCATACAATTTCTTGGGGCTGTGGACTCTGGGACTATAAAAAGTTTTTCGATATTTATGGAAATACCCGATATTTATCAATAAATAAAAACTTTCAATAAAACTGTAACTGAACTTACATGCGGTCTGAAGTAGATCATTATAGTTTGTGGAAGTTAACCTGTTAAACAATGTAATGTCTTCTTAAAGCTAACAGCATCTTCCTGAAAAATAAACCCATTTTTCGCTCTTATACGGCATCACGGCAAGTAACGGGATAGCTTTTAATACAATGCTTAGTCGAGAACCAGCGCCAAACTTAAACAGTGGGTTGAATCAACTTAAGCTTTATTAACCTCATCTTCTTATCTTGGTTTATCTACTTTGTAAGTTTTTAAGTACCTACGCATAGTTCCACGGGTTATCTCGTTTGTTTTTATGTTATGCTTCAAAGTTTGATTTTAACCTTTCTGGAGAATTTGGCAGGTTCAAGGTTAAATAAGGCAGTTTTTTTAATTGTTGGCACAGAGTAAACGATTCAAAAAATGTAATCGTATATTAGTAGTAGGTACAGAAAATAGGCTGTAGAACTCTTCAGTAGATAGCGAATAAATAATTGTGTTTTCATAAAAGTAATTTAGGTAGTAACCGTAAGTATGACATGACATATTTTTAGAGTTCCGTACCTCAAACTAAAAAATGAAACCTTATAGGATCACTTTTTGTCCGTCTGTCTGTCTATCTTTCAAGACCCTTTATCTCAGGAACGCACGTAGGTACGTATCAAGTTATGATTAAGGCCAGGATATCCGAAATCAACGTATTTTTGATTCAATGGTAAACAGTCAAATATTCTTTGTTTTGATCAGATAAAAATATATGTTGTAGTTTCATAAACATTCTTGATTATTCTATGGTTCAAAACACGATATGTACAACTTCACTCGATCTTAAAATATTACGAAAACAGGGATTTTTTTATCGTTTTTCAGGTCATACTTAAAGTATATCAAACTTATATTCATCAAAATTATGTCAAAAAATAGTCAATAACGTTTAGAAGATTATTCTATGGTTACTTTTTCTCAAAACAGTTTTAATTTTTTTTAATACAATATTATTTAACAAAAGGGAGGAGCGCGAGCGCGCGGCTCGCTTTAGTAGCCCGCCAGGCGTCTCCGAGGTAGGACCTGTGTTCCTTTTGCTGGCTCGCTGCGTTCGAATAATAAATCGACCGAAATATCAGTTTATCGTTATTCCGTGATCGCAATAGTTTGAAAAATCTGTCTGTAAATAATATTGTAGTTTCTAGTACCTATTAATAATTAAATTGTAAATATTAGTTTAAGTAGTAAGTAAATAGTTAATATAGTGATCTAGTATTACCTATTTAAGAATATAAAAATAAAATATGGGGAATAAAAACAGAAAAAAGAATAAAAATCAAAATTTGAACTACGGAAGCTTAAAAAAAACCAGCCAAGTGCGAGTCGTACTCGTGCACTAAGTTTGTTTGTAAAGAAATTTTGATGATTTTGAAAAAAACTGTACTAGTTAGGATATACAATAAAATTGGACAAGCATTCTTTATAATTGTTCCAAATTTGAAGTCGATAGCATTAGTAGTTTCTGAAATAACCAGCTGTGACAGACAGACGGACAGACAGACGAAGTCACACCATAAGGGTTCCTTTTTTACCATTTTGGTACGGAACCCTAAAAACATAAGGTAAGTTTGATTACTAGTAGGTACCTAACCTATTTATAACTACCTACCTACCTACCTTCAATCAACAATATAATAGGTATTATTGCTGATCGTAACTATCCTTGACACGACAGAGCAATATTGTAGTTGTATTTATATACCTACCTACCTACTTGCTTTCGTCACAGTACTAGCTAAGCCTATCTATAGCTGGGTACCAGTGGCGAAGGGTCAATTTTTGTAAGAGGTAAGCCGGAGCTAGAAATGCTTCTACCTGGCCACGAAAAGCTAATTATAAATATTTGACAATAGTCAATACTGCCTGCGCTACTTTTCAAAGGAAAGTCGGTAGGAATCGTATTGTTTTGTTGCATTCGTATTGTTGCGATAACGTTATAAAATAACATTTTCGTAGCACAATATTATAAGTAATGTTATGCTTATATCCGCTATAATAACGTTATAGGTAAAACGTTACAGATTCACTTGTAACGTTATTCATAAGAAGTTTTCTTTCTCATTGACCACCACGGCGCCGCGGCCGTTGCACCCCGTAGGTATAAGTCACCGTCGTATTCAAGAGAGAGTGCGTAGGGTAGGTGCACCTGTTTGCCGACCACCGCCTATTTTCGACCATTTGACGGCACGTAGCTACAGAACTCCGAAAAATTGCAAAACTAAGCCGATTCTTTTTTAAAACTGTGTTTTCGTAGAAACTTTAACCCGGCGTCATGGGGGTTGGGTCTGTGAGACCCGGCACATTTTATTTTGCTTGAATTTCGGTTACCTACTACCTTTCCGACGTTGCTGTTGTTCTCAGTAGCTGGAGGTATTGAGTTGTTCTCAGCGTCGCAGGCAACACATTGGTCGTGCGACAGCCGCACTGCGAGTTACACGTGCGCAAAGTTGAAAAAGGTCACTAAGACCCGCCCCCGCACTTAGTGTAACAATTTTGCGCCATTTTTCACATATGACTTTTACCATACTGTGCTGACTGTATCAATGATAATGATGCGGAGTGTTTTTTTTTTTAGATATACTAGTTTCCTATTAAAATGTGCTATTAAAACATTAAGACTGATTGTTTATTACTATTATACGATATTTTTCTTTTATTTATTTACATGAATACCTAAAAAAATAAACCCGAATAAATTTGATCTTTTTAATTTATGAAGTACTAGATTATTTCACATTTAATAAGCGGGTCTGTATGACCCACCCCCTACGTCCATGTTACACTTTTTCACCCCCATGACGCCGGGTTAATATATTAGTAGTTTATACACAAGCACTCAAAGTAATTTGTACGCATCTTACATCGAATGTAATTAAATCATTCTGTGGCTCCGAACGAACGCGAATAAACGGGTCGTTTTCTAATAAAAAATAGTGCGCGTCGTAACATTAATAGTAAGTTTGTAATGTTTTCTAGCACTTTTTAGTTTGTTTGTTGGTTAAACAACATTGTTTAACATGTATTGAATATGAAAAACGACATTGTTACTTCCAATTTTGATATTATAATCATAAAATAAAGCGGTCGAGAAACAGAACTACGGTTTTAAATTGTCTAGTTTTCGACCGGATGGTCGAAAATAGGCATAATATGGTCTACCTAGGCTGTTTAAGATAGGTAATAAAATAATGTATGGAAAATAATAAAATTAAATTCATGAGTTTGAATCTAATGCACGCAATAAACATTTTGAAGGCCAGTTTTCGTCCACATTATTATTATGATTTAATTAATTACAGGTGCCCAAAATATCACGATGTCGAGAATTGGACACGCACTAGAGATAAAGCCAATTTTCGACCGCAGTTTTTTCTAACAAAATTAATTAGTGATTTAATGCTCAAATTAGACTTATTTATTGGTAAATAATAATACCTATCTACTTATGTGTTTATTTAACAGGAAGAAGGAGGAGAAGACTGGCAAGTGGCAAGTCCTGCAAAAAGTTCTTGAGAGGGCTCGATTTGACCACATTGGTCGAATAGGCAACAAACATGGTTCCGTACCTTGGGAGTAGTAAAGCGTGTTGGTCCCTAGCTAAATCAGTCGAATCGAACTTCTGCCACCCCTCACTACCTACTGAAACCTGATGGGACGCTGGCTCACACCGCTAAGGAGAAAGCAAACTTGTTTGCGGAGTCTTCACGTCTAGATGCTGGTAGTGCCATACCTCGAACTCCGCCTGGCAGCACGACATTTATGTCGGAAATTAGCATTCGCGAAATGGAGGCTGGCAAAACGCTTCGCAATCTTAACGTGAACAAGGCCTGTGGCCCAAATGGTATCCCAGTCATAGTTCTAAGGACATATGCGCTTGAGTTGTCTCCTGTGCTGACACGCCTCTTTTGTGTCTCACGTGAAACTGGTCAAGTGCCGAAATCATGGAAGCTTGCCAACGTGCAACCCGTGCCTAAAACAGGCAGCTGTGCCGACCCTGCTAACTACAGGCCCATCTCGGTCACGTCCATAGTCTGAAAAAGCATGGAACGTGTCTTCAACAGCAGGTTTCTGGCGAAACAAGAAACTAATGACCTTCTCAGTGACCTGTAATATGAATTCTGCAGAAACCAGTCTACTGGATACCTTCTAGTGTACGCCCGCCGTTCTTCTGGACATCTCAAAGGGTTTTGACGGGTTTGGCATGACGACCTTATACACAAGCTTTTGTCCACCGCTTTCATTGCGTGGATACTGGATACCTATCGGATTTCTTGAAGAATCGTTCGATTCGAGTAATCAGTGAGGACTGCTCGCCCGATCGAATGGCTATTAATGCCGTTGTCCCCCAGGGGTCAGTGCTCCCTGCGACTCTCTTCTTGCTGCATAGCAATGATCTACTAAAGCCTCAAAATATTAACATTGCAGTTTTCGATTAGGGCGATGCCGACGTGGTCAAGTTAAATGCAGCTAAGACTTAGGCCTATCTGTTCTCTGCCAAAAGGAGGCCATTCCAGCCCACTTCTACTTTTCGAGACGTATCATACCGATAGCTAACCATCTTGAGCTTCTGGGCCACCTGGACCTATATTGAGGCCAAGGCTCAATTGGCAGCTAAAAAGCTGGGTATCATCTCAATGGTGCGGCGGTACTTCACGTCTGGACAGTTGCTTTTATTGTACTAAGCACAAGTTCGTTTGTGCATGAAAGACTGCGCGTAACTATGGGATGGCTCAGCCAAGTACCAGCTTGAGGCGTTAGAGTTGGAGTCTTTTGAGAAAGGTACCAAAAGCTCATCAACAACAAATTCCTTTTTCAGACTAACCTCCAAAGTCTTGAACATCGACGCAAAGTTTCTAGTCTATCGGTTTTTTTATCGCATACGTTTCAGAGAGTGTGCTTCGTATCTACATGATTTAATTATTTCCTGCCCTTCTTTCTATCGGACGATCAGAAGCACGAAAATGCGACATAACTTCATGGTTGCCATATCAATAACCCGAACCAAGCGCTTTGATTCCACTTTCATTGTGAAAACCACCCAAACAGTGGAGTGCGCTGCCGAAGTGGGTGTTCCCCATTAGTTATAATCTGGGCGTCGTCAAATAGCGAGTGAATCGATTTCTTCTAGGCAAGCGTGCTCCATCGTAGACCGCATCATCGCGAATTCTTAGGAAGTTTTATGTCATTTTAATTAAATTCGACGAATTATTAAATTCTAGCTGTGCCCTGCGGTTTCACCCCCGTTGCTTGTTTTCGAAGGATAGTTGGGTTTCTACCCATGAATTTGGCTATCATTATACAAAAAGATCGAACTCGACTAGTAGTTCCAGAGATTAGCGAGTTCAAACAAACAAACTCTTCAGCTTTATTATATTAGTATAGATGTTGATACATGAATTTTTAGATGATTTTGTCATTTGAATTATAAAGAGAGGTTGATAATTTACTCGTTCAATTTTGTATGCTTACTTTTCTCCACTGAATGCTTTACTTTCAGTAATTTCAGTAAGTGGTGGAAAACTGGGTACTAGGTGGTCGAAAACTGAATTTTCCGGTCGAAAACTGGGAGAAACGGCATTTTGAGACATTTAATTATTTAAAAAATAACCAGCATTCTAAATTAACTAAGACTTTAACTTAAATGAAAGAGTATATTAAGAATACATTACTTCATATTATTTTTTGTACTTGTTAGCGGAAATATTATTTTTTGAATTTTGATTTGACAACTCCACTAATTGGTCGAGAACAGGCACAATTACCCTATATTATTTGAAGAAAGTTTGCAGAGGTATTCCGGTTTCGCAGTCGCGTTGGTGGTAAAATAACATAGGTACTATTTTTCAATATGCAACTGACATGATGACTTGATCAATAATAATTCGTAGTAATATATAGGATAGTAGGTATTTAGGCACCTGAAGAGTTTTATTACAACCTGGAACTTCACACTTCGACGATTGTTTGTCATCGCTCAATGAAAAATCTCTGAATACAAAATTTTTCTTCTTACGGCTCATGATTTAATAAACTGAAATTATACGATTGAAATCAGATGTAAATAAAAATAAACACGGCGAAATGCTAGGTTGCCGTTGTTGCCAATACTGCGTTCGGGGAATCGCCACAGATCTCAAGGTCAAGGCTAGCTGGCAACGTTGCGTATCGAAATGAATGATATCGAAATGAATAAACGTTATTATATTATATCGTTATATTAATAACGTTATTATATCGTTATTAAATAGTTGTAGATTTCGTTCCGTTTGTTAGTATCGTTATATACAAAGAATTAATTATGTTACGTTTCTGGTGGAACGGTACAAATTATCGTTACTGGAACGAATCGTAACGTTATTTTGAATAACGTTTCAAGTCCCTGCTGCGAACACAAAGGCGGCTCGCAGTGTGATCCGGCAGCTCGTAGCTAGATACGCGGTGGACCGTGGACGAGCCGTACCCACTTGCAGGTTGATACAGTATCTGATACGTTACATGCTACACTGCTAAGTGAGTACCCAGCTTATTATTATTAGGTATCGACAGATTTCAAGCAAAGTCCCCATAGTCCCCTTAGTCCTCATTGTCCCCATCGTTCCCATTGCCCCCATAGTCCCCATCGTCCCCGTAGTCCCCTTAGTCCCCATAGTCCCCAAAGTCCCCTCAGTCCCCATAGTCCCGTTAGTCCCCACAGTTCCCTTAATCCCCATAGTCCCCTTGTCCCCATAGTCCCCTTAGTCCCCATTGTCCTATAGTCCCCATAGTCCCCTTAGTCTCTATCGTCCCCATAGTCCCCTTAGTCCCAGTCCCCTTAGTCCCAGTCCCTTTAATCCCAGTCCTCTTAGTCCCCTTAGCCCCCTTTCCCCCTTACAAAAACACTACAGTTCATTGGTTATTAGTCAGATTCAATAAGTGCGCCGCACTATTGAATTTGAAACATCTAAAGAGGATTAAAAACTCATTACTGCCCGCTAAAAGTTTCTTATAGAACACACTACCTTTGGACGCACTTAAAGGCGAACCAAGTCGTCCTTTGAAAAATATTTGACAATAGTAGGCAATACTGCCCATGCTATTTTTTAAAGGGTAGCCGGTAGGAATCGTATTGTAGGGACCCTTCGCCACTGTAAGATAGATATAGATAGTGTAATATCCACCATAGCCGCATAGCTAGCCATAATCCATAGACCATACTCATAAATAAAAGAAGAGAGATTCGTCGAAAATAATAAAAAAAAAAAAAAAAATATTAATAAAATAAATTGTGTAAGGTGCTTTATAAATGTATTTACAACGTTTTACATAAACCTAGCTACAAACGAAACCCCAATTTTTGAGGGCTTCGTTTCTTAACGAACGAAATTAATGTTAATATTTTGAGGTTGGTAGAATTTATACTGTGACGCAAAATTTTTGTTCAGCGGGGTCAGCGAGTTCATTTGAACTGCGCTTCCGCGTAATTCGCCGCGCGGGGAGGAAGGGAGCGCTAAATGCCTATCGCACTCGGATATCGTGGCCTTAATATCAAAAACTTAGGTCTACGGTCCCTTGGACCTGAAAACACAAAAAACTTAATAAGATCATTTTAACTTTGCGCCTTAAAATTTTAAGGAGTTATTTCATCACATACCACATAATATCACATATCTAAAACAACACGACCAGCTCACAACCTATCCAGCAACGCAAGGAAGACAATAAAAATTCTATCATTTGACGACACCGGCGTCCTTTCGGCAGCTCAATAAATTATCTTGTTCTGATTTATCACTAAAGGCAGTCAATTTAATCCTGAAATAAGTCGCCATGACTCAACAGATAAGTCTCACTATGTGATTACCTGTCTGGAAAGGGCGAACAATCACTATTACATTGTTAACCATCCTCAGAGTACTATCATTAACTTTTATGCGTTAAGGGAACCCGTGAGTCGGGCTTTCCTTACGTTTTGAGGGCAGTTTGCGCCATCTAGTAAACTTGGGTGGAAGTTGTTTTACCGTATGCCCTTTATTTTGTTCCCTTTTGACGGTCGTTGAATGTTAAATAGTTTGTGGAGCTTGTTTGAATTTTGGAAGACATATTCTGATACAATTTTTTCTTGCTTTTGGTTGTTATTTTGTAACTGGGTAAGTAGGTATAAGTTCTTGTGCTATTAGTATCTAAATAAAACAGGATATAAACAGAATTCAGTTGACTAGGGCCCGTATTCCAGAACGATACTAGAGCGCCGATCTGTGCTTGAGCATAGATTTAAAGCCATTTGATTGGTTGAAACTAGTTTCAATCTATGCTCAAGCAGAGATCGGTGCTCAAGTATCGTTCTGGAATAGGGGCCTTAATGTTTGGTTCGTGAATATTTAAAAAAATGTTAATTTATGGAAATGTAGATAATAGATACGGAGCTCTACTTAAATATCATGATTTGCTGCCAGCTCAGAAATAAATTTTGTTTGACTGAAGTTATATTAGACCGCGATGCGAACTGTGATATAACATACATACTCGTAAGCGAATAAAACGTAGACTTCAATTAACATCACTATCAGTTTTGAACCGATGAATCATACATCAACATCGTAATTCCGTATATCTCACTCAAACCAAAACTAACTCTTACCAAACCGATACTTAATCCTAACATTACGCATTCTATCACCTATCAAAATCAATGGTTCCAACCCTCCAGTGCGGGCAGTAGCACATTGTTTGCATGTCAAACGCCGACGGAAATCCGTGTGTTTTAATCACACTGAGCGGTGAACAGTTTGCTTTGAGCTCGTGTCTCGACGAATTGAAAATAAATAGGTGTTTTGTGTGCAGGTTATGTTGCGTTTGAATTATTTTTGGACAGTATGTAATCGTGTATTTGGGCGTGTGATTACCAAAGAATTGACAACCCGCTTACTTCCAGAGGGTATTTTTAGGGTTCCGTACCAAAATGGTAAAAAGGAACCCTTATGGTGCGACTTCGTCTGTCTGTCTGTCTGTCTGTCACACCTGCTTATTTCAGTAACTACTTATGCTATCGACTTGAAATTTGGAACAGTTATAAAGAATGCTTATTCAACTTTATTGCAAATGAAAAAAATCCAAAAATATTTTTTTTTCATTGCAAAAAGGGCCGGAGTGGGGGTCCAAAATTTTAAATTGGGGTTACTAGGTCAAGTGACATATCATATGAAAGGGCTTGATTTACACATTTCAAAATATATTTTCATTTTATTTTATGTCTCACAGTTTTCGACATATGATGAAAAATGTCCAAAAAAATACCATTCCCCCCCCCTTATCTCCGAAGTTTGCAGGGCGAAAAATCTCAAATAATTAGGGTTGATAGGAATTGACCCAAATATGGAACCAAAAATAAAACAATGTTCCTAACTAGTACAGTTTTTTCAAAATCATCAAAATTCCTTCACAAACAAACTTAGTTATGAGGTCCTGATTTTTTCACTATACGTTCAAATATGATACGGAACCCTCGGTGCGCGAGTACGACTCGCACTTGACCGGTTTTTTTTATGATATTGTGACATTTTTATTGAGAAAAGAAATAATAAATACACGATGATATATGACGTCACGGTGGATCAGAGGTCACGTGTTTGAGTGCCACCTGTGTCATTTGCTTTTAAATTTGTTTAATAATAAATAATTACAATACCAATCTTAATTTAATTTTCCAAATAACTGTAATAAAATGCTGTGTAATAAATAGTTCATTTAAAATACTGTATTACAATGTTGAGTTTCATACTTATAACCCCATAAAATTTATATTCTAATAAGAGCTACCATAAAAAAATGGTGGATGGTTGTAATATTTTGTATATAATGGCATAAACTTTAGAAGCGAATAAAAAGTATTCGTAGCCTAGTCTTGCTGAACTACACAAATTGAAAACAAATTGTTGTATAGCGTGCACGTTGTTTTGTGTGTTTTTTGGGCCATATAAAGTACTCGGCGAAGACGGGTTATTGTAGTAAAACGCAACAATAGCTCAGTAGTTAAGGGGTGAAGAGTAGAGCTAAAGGTCGTCAGTTCAATTTTCAGCTGTTCCAAATTTTTTTTTTGACATGATTTCATGCCAAGCATGAGCAGTTCAGTTATAGGCCTTAAACATAGAACCATCTAGCAAGGATCAGAGATAAGTTGTGTCGCTGATGAGTCCCGTTGCAGTTCAGTCTTTTAACGGGTCATTAAAAAGTCTACCGATCTCAAGACAACGTTCAATATAACAATAGTTTAACCGACAACTTCGGATACATATTATTCTCATAACCAGACTCTAAGCTTGCTAGCTTGCTTGCAAGTCTAAATTTTCTGTCGACAAACTAGAAAGTTAATCCAAAACGAGTCGCATTCAAACTTATGCAATGATACATACTCGTAAGTAGGTATAAGTCCTGGCGTCAGTCTTGATCACAAACGTTACCTGCGCACTAGCTGATTTTCAGTCTGTTTGGTCTCTCGGTCCTCTGCAGGCGATTGGTTTGTCAGTCGATGCTCGTAGTCTAATTGGACCATTCTCTATTACGTATTGTCAACTGTATATTGTCTATTGGACGGAAAATGTACATGCGCGATCTGTGATCATCTTTAGTGCCGGTACTATACCTGTCATAAGTTCTGTTTCCTTACTAATAGTGTAAGGCTCGTGAATGTAGACGCACAGTAGTAGTAGCCTCTTTAAATTTAAATAAAACATATCACATTTTGCGAAGGTAAAGCTAACTGCCTAAAACATCAAAGGGCACTGGCAGACGCCCATAGAACGCTGGGCCTCAGATTGTGTAAGTCGGTACAGAGATGAAATTAGTTTGGTGTGATCGAGTATTTCAAGAGTATTTAAATTCATTTTTTATTTGTTTTTGTACGTAATTGGGTTAAAGAGAAATATTCTTATTTCTGACAGTGAGGTTAAGTATGGTGTGAATGATCCAGTGAAGTACAGCCCGACTAATGAGTTCTCAATTCAAAGGTTTTAGTTGCTGTCACCATGATATTCTGTGGAAGCACGCGCCAGCCAGCATGCACCCGTTTTTGTTTTAGTGGTTTTTTCAAAATGTCAATGGCATAATCATTTTATTTCTTATTTATTTCGATTTTTGATTCCAATTCTTAATCTCTAAGATAAATTAGGCAAAGAACAATTAAAATATATTTTTATTTTTGGTTAAGCTTTTATTACTGTACCATATCAAGCCTAAAACTGCCGACGTCCTTTAAAACTTTAGTAAAAATATCGCGATAAGAACATAAACAAAACACGGCATAAAAAAATACGTTAAATACGTTTTCCCCGTATATACTTATTGTTATGAAAATATTTATGTAAAGGAATAAGGAAAACTGGAAGTGGGATATAAAAATCAGATCACATGGCTCGCGTTTATGGAAAGTGTGGGGTTTCTTGGAAGGAAAGATGTTCATTATGAGGTATATCTTGTGAATATAGATAAGTGTTATGTACCTGTAGCTTGAAGGTAGTTTATGAGGGTTTTCTATCTAAATCTTCTGTTTATTGGATGGTATGCCCAATTGATTGGCCGTTGCTGCCGAGATACGAGATAAATATTTCTAGGGTGGTTTATTATGGTTATGATATTTATCCATGTAAAACGGGTTTTTGTATGTCTGAAGCACTGTTATATGTAACACTAGACTTTTGCCCACGACTCCGTCCGCGTGGACTACAATGAAAGACCAGTTTAAATGACCTCCGTAGTGTAGGTTGGCTAGTACTACCAAGAGGTCAAGCTGTATCTCTGGTTTTTTTCAGCGGAATCAGATGAAACGTGGCTTAGATTTTAAGTTGGACCATAAAATATCGCACTGTGAAAACCACATCAAAATCCGTTCAGTAGTTTTTGCGTGATGCGCGCACAAACAGACAAACAGACAAAAATTCAAAAAAAAATCTTTTCGGGTATAGTTACGTCCCAGTACCCTATCCCGACTGTTTTTTCTGGAATATCTTCAATGTACAGACACGGCTCTTTTACAATTTTATAATAGTATAGATATAAGCAGAATAACGTTAGTTAAACACTGAATAATTTTTGAGTGTTATTTTATGTATTTAACTAATTTAGTTGGTTAGTGATAATTATTGAATAAATAAATGTATGTGCCGTCTGTATCGCTAATCCAGTATTAACGTAGAAGTTATCACATATGTTCGGGCTTTTACAATAACATATAGATCTCACAACTTTTTGCGATAGAAGAACTGCGTTGCGAGACTTGGCACTTTTGTACATGTTATGTTTATGATAGGATTCCTTTATCAATTCCTGAACTATCAAAAATTAACAAAAGTTTTCCATTACCTATAGGCTATACCCATTACTTTCCATTAGACACCCTGTGTATCGTTTCAACTCCAAACTATTGTAATTATTTGCTTGACACTTGCGAACCATTTGTCGCCATGTTGTAGGCAGGTAATAAAACTAGGTAACAAAGGTCTAATCCCTATTACGTATTCAGCAGACAACAATAACATTTATTGTGCCTAATGTGAAACACATGCGACCTGTCTGGGCATTACACGTTATGTCCAATTTATAGCAATCTACCACAGACATGGACATTACATATTATTGGCCGTGCTACTAGATAATGTTCATAACTAACTATTTATTATACCAACCATTCTATTTTAAACCCTATAGCTTTAAAGATAAAGTTGAAATTTTGTTGGCTTAGTAAATTTTGAAGAACTATATACAATTGGAGGTATAGAAATGCTATCATATGATACGATAGCGTCTGTCAGTTGGCTGACTCCGCGTATCGGTTCTTATCTTCGTCAAAATTCAACTGAAAGTCATATTGTTCGTGTATGTAATTATAATAGTAAGGTTAAGATAAGAGAAGGGGTGTAGCAACGTCTTAATGTAATCATTATTGCCGACGGTGTTTGAAAAGGCTACGCTTAGTTTGGTATCAAAGTGTGCTTGTGACGGCTGGTAAGAGTGATAAGATTTATATTTATTTGCGCAAACATGTGTCTAATAATGATGTCGCCGTAAGATAGGCAAAGCCGTGATATAATAATCCATAGTTATATAATCATAATATTATAGTTAATAATGGTTAATATTATAGTTGTATAAATACGCCTCATGACTATCTCACTAGGGATATAACGTATAATACATAAGCGCTAGAATAGTTACTGTACTACTAGCACTTTGCCCGTGACTTCGTCTGCGTGATATACACGTAGCGCCATCTAGCGTCCTAAAGTAATTGTGGCCGTTGTTGTTTTTACCTCGGAAACAGTACTTTTTTTTCTGGATGAAAAGTATCCTATGTCCTTTTTTGTACCCTTGACAACGTATTGAAAAATATTATGATGATCTGTTTAGTGGTTTAGGCGTAGGTAAGAAAAAAACAAACTTACTTTCGCATCAATAATATTAGTTATATAGGATTTATACACTACAAATTTTTCCGCGACTTTATCCGCGTGACTCACAGGGACTTTACATTTTTTTGGGATAAAAAGTAGCCTATAATGTAGATTCCTATTGCTGAAAGAATTGGATAAATAGGTAGTCTCAGTTATTACCACATATGTATATACAAACTTTATATTTTTTCTATAATATTAATTAGGCTTTTGCTCGTGACTCCGTCCGCCTAGACTTCAATAACTTGACCATTTAAATGACCTCCGTAGTGTAGGGTGGCTAGTACTATGAAGAGATCAAGCTGTTTCTCTGGTTCATTCTATCGGAATTAGATGAAATGTGGCTTAGATTTTAAGTTAGATCCCAAAAAACTACACAAAATCCGTTCTGTGATAGGTAACGGTTGAATAATTATTCTTGCTTCATTCCGTGAAATTCTGAAAGGGCATTATAATCTAATATTAAGTACCTACATGCAAAACTATAAAATCATCAAACTCCAATTTCATTAGGTACGGTAGGTACTAATTACTATATTATTTATTCAGTTATGAATTATTATTTTGTGTTATTAGTTGTAATGCCCAAATTGTAATTAGTTATTGAAACAATATTGTGGCAATAATTTAATTTCCATTGATGATAATATAATGTGGTGAATAAACCAAAATTTATTTCATGCGATCCAATAATCATATTTAATTAAGTTTTTAATAAATTATCTTCATTTAAGCGACTGGTATTTGTTTAAACTTAACTTTAACTATTAGTTTTGAAATTAAAATAACTATTGCCGCTAAATACCTATACCTAGTATGACATTCAAAAGCACAAACGACAATACGAACGGGACTAAAGTCTGCGACGTCTGCCGTACCGAAGCGTTGTTCTGATGATCTATAGCAGCGTTTCCTATTTGCCGGGTCGCGACCCGGTACCGGGCCATCAAAATAAAATACCGGGTCACTGGTAAACCCGCACCGGGTACCGGTAAAGTGAAAAATTAGCAACAGTTCCATACATACTTCGCACTAAAATTTTGTGACTAAATAGGCGATGCTATTAATAAGTGTGTTTTATTTTACCTAATAGAACCAGCTTTGGTTTAAAAGTAATAAGTGGATCACGAAGGGGCAGTGTGGAAATTACCGGGCCATGGCAGAACAATGTTTGGGAAACACTGATCTATAGCGTCACACATAATTTTTAAAATTTCTATTGATGCAGGTGTGAAACGATAGCTTAGCGGTTAGAGCCACAGTATGGCGAAGACCGCGGGTTCAACACCCGCTCGTGTCAGTTGTTATTGTATCTCTAATAGATTTAATAACAATAACCTCAAAATGACTTGAACATTTAAAAAAACATAGAAAAATATTATTATGTATTTTCTGATTTCGCAACTAGATGGCGTTACCAGTCTCTTAAGTAACAAATATACTTTTTTATTTATTAGTCTTGAATCAAAGAATTCAAAATTACTTATTATAGTTAGATATAGACGTGATTACAATTTGTTATTCATAGGCCTACACCGTCTGTCCATCCATCGTCCATCTGTCACAGGGCTATATTTTATGAATCGTAATAGCTAGTCAAGTGATGTTTTCACAGAATACGCGTAAATGTAGCCCCATCATGGTTAATAACAATGAAAAGTCAAAACTCAAGAGGGATCCAAACAACCGGAACGAAACCCTCACTGCACGAGTCCGACTCGCACTTGGCCGGGTTTTTAATTATACGAAGACCTCACACACCTCTTATAAACAGCATTAATTAATGGTCATCAGGGAACATTACCCTAATTACCACCCTTGGTATACACCAAAAATGTTTGGTCCACCCAAACAAAACACTGCCAACCCATTAATTTGGCACAAAATCGTTATCAACCGGAAGACAGTGCTAAAGTGCCTCGAAACAGTCCCCATAAACTGCAATGAACAACCTCCCTTGCATTCAACGACTCCCTAGTACCCGACATAAAAGCACAAAACCTTTTTGAATGGAAAAATATTGTGCCTTTTCTATTTTATAAACTGTTACTTACTGTAACTTGACTCCGCGGTTCCGTTTGCGAGAATTTCGAGTGATCGTGTAACATAGAAATAACATTTCATTTCATGGACATGTGGTTCCCTAGGGATGGTGTCGGACTAAAAAGCAAGATAAATTCAGGATTTTATGGCAACCGAGTCGGTTTGGTGTCGTAACAAAATATATATCAGCGTGCTTCTATTTAGGGTCTTGTTTCGAAATGCTTGCATGTTTATGTGTAATTTTTTCTTATTTGTAAGATTTTTTTGTTAAATTGGAGTAAAATATTATAGGATTGTATTATCAAGTACTTAGATACTAGATGCTTTCGGATATTAATAAAATAAAGGAATTATTCGCCTTCAAAAAGAGCACAACAATGTTAAGTGAAACAGTTTTGGAAGTAGTGGTGCCGAAATAATCCAAATCAATGGTAAGTATTAACTTCCGAATCTGTTTCGTCCGAAAAAAACAACTTTAAATACGAATATTCCCGAAAAAAATGGTTCCGTACCTGAAGATTGTCAACGCAACTCTGTTACTAAACTTACGCTTATGGAAGTTAGTGCAACCAGAGTGCTGATTCCGAGTTGCAAATCACCACGTTAATCGAGTAAACTTCTATCGAAGTGAATGGAGTAACCAATCATGTGCGTTAGCGTCATCACCACCTAGCGCAAACCGGTGTTTGATTGGTCGTTGACTATGAATTTCGCTAACGTTCTCACGGTCGAGTACGTTAGAAAAACTCGCACTAGGCACTCAGAAGTAACAGACACTTGAACACATTAAAATTCACAAAATATTCGAATAACTCTCCAATTTCTTAACACAGTACAGCAATAACCCATAGAGTTACAATACATCCATAAGCATATTCAGCGATACAATAGAAAAACTTATTTCACTTTTTTCTGGCAAACGACCAATCCAAGAAAAGCTTTATTATATGCCAGCAAGAAGTATTTAGTAAAGTTTCAACAGTTGGCACGCTTCGGATTGGCAAATAAATTGAAACTTGAAAATGTGACTAAAAGTTTCTGGGAAAAAGCAAAATTATGTTTAGTTCATCCATTATAATTTGTCTGTTGGTAATTTGAGGTATTGTTGGTAGTCATAAAACGTGCAATGATTGTTAGTCTCTTATTAATCTTACAACAATCATTGCACGTTTACGCTTAAAATGGTGAATATTATCCTACTAATATTATATACGTGAAAGTTTGTGAGGATGTATGGATGTTTGTTACTCTTTCACACAAAAACTACAGAAGGGATTTTGATGAAACTTTACAGTAATATAGCTTATATATCAGATTAACACATAGGCTACTTTTTATCCCGGAAAATGCGGGCAAAGCCGCGGGCGGAAGCTAGTCTATAATAACTTTGGAGAAGCTCGTGGCTAATAAGAGCTACGCTGATCCATCGATCTGTGAGGTTAAGCTGCGCTTGCTGCATATGCTGCGCTTGCTGTCTATGGATGGATTACCATTCTTTGCACATAGAGGCCCTTGAGTGTCTCAGAGAATACGAATGACAGTCGTTTCGGGTAGTCAAAAGCCCTAAAGTCTGACAACTGGTCTAGCATTCGAATACCAGTACTACCCCTTAATTAAACTGTGTAGGTCAGATGGCAATCGCTCCACGTAAAATATTGACATATAGACTGGAAGCCGACCCCTATCTAGTTTGGGAAAAGGATAGGTCGAAGATTTTCTATACTAACATAAATTCATTGGTAACGAGTTATGAATAGTGATGGGTTTCTGCCCGGGAAAAAACCCCGTTTCGAGTTTATGCCCGGGCATAAACCCATCTATATAGTTGGGTTTCTGCCCGGCCAATAAATTGTTTCGGGGTTTTTGCCCGGGCAGAAACCCATCACTAGTTATGAATTGACTAATGAATGCCACCACCGCTCCATATGATATTAATAATTATATAGAAATGCCGACACGAAATATTGTTATGTGATTAACATAATTTACTGGTTTTACTGACAACCGCGTACTAAACTAATTAATATGATCACGAAAATGGTAAAATTTAGCTTTTCTTTCGATTAGTCATCCAAAGCCGTAGTATTTGGGCTAAAAATTATCTATGTCGCAGGATAATTGGATGAATCTAATCTTTATGAGAATCCTAGGACGATTGCAAAGGAAACTTAAAGGGGGAAGGCGATAATCTACGGAGCCCCGTTGCGCGGGCTCCTATATCTGCCTGCAAGGTATACAGTAACCTAACCGGTCTATAATGTTCCCACTGTCCCAGCAGTGGTTCCTTTCTGTGAGAGGGAGCGGGCCGTCGTCAATCACGCGGGCGCAGTGCGGGTAGACGCCACATGTCTTCTTTTGATTCTAGGACATTTCGGTTTCTTTACGATGTTTCCCTTCACTGTTTTTAAAACGGTGGTGATGGAAAAAATTGCACAAAGTATACTCCTGCCGGGGTTCAAACTCGGTAGGGTTCAAACCCGGCAGGCCGGTAGGCCTGCGGGGGTTAAACTTGTTAGTCGGGGCCCCTAGCTACTACTGGGCCACCTTCACCCCTAACATAAACAAAAATTAAATCACAATCATGTAAAAAGTGACTGTAGACTTTATGCCTCGCTAAATTCCAATATGAAAATATCCCAGCATCTATAATAACAGATAAACTTTAAGCTAAACAACCAGCCTACATCGCATAAATACTCAAAAAGGTTCGAATATTCAATTTCTGTAACACTGCTATAGTAGTTTAGCCAGCCGGCCAAGTTTTACCTAATCACTATATCCAGTGGCCAATCTAGGAAAACTTTGAAGGCTTTAGTTCACATTCCAAAGTTTGCATTTTAACAATTCTACAAGGCAATTTGGATATAAAGTTAGCGTTCAAATTAGATTTTGATTTAGAATCTATAGAGCGGGCTTAATTGAATAAAAAGAAATTTTACTTGGTGATTGGTCATTACTAGTAATTACAATGTTTATTGTGTTACTTTCATCTGCTTGCTGCTTAGACTAATGGTGTAGTGAGGTTGTTGTGATTGTGAGGTTCTAGGTTCGGTTCCCGATTTCTGTCGGGCAAAATGGGTGTTTTGTCAGGGAATAATTATCTGTAGCTATCAGGAGATTCGAATTGTGTCTAGCTGTAAATGACATGCCATACATGGAAACCACGCATGGGATCTACCATAGCCTGGTAAACGGGGTGTACTTAACCGGGTAATACATTTCTGTCAATTTCTTCGGGGACATAGGCCTGATTATATGTGGGTATGTTTGCAAAATCTTTAACCTTAGAATATTAGACTTTGAAGCAACTAATGTGTGTGATCTTATACAATTCTCATCTAATATGCTAGCTGTGTACGGCATGCGTTGCAATGCCTTTTGTACCCGACTGTAAAGGGAAATGTGTTTACCTATGTAAGTTTGTTCCGTCAGTCCGATAGCGAACACGAATTCCTTCAGAAGAAGAAATCAGTACTTCTCGGACTACAACTGCAAAATATAAGGCAAACAATGTCGGAGCTAAGACACAACCTTGCTTCACTCCACAAGCGACGGAAAAGAAGCTTGATTGGTCACCTTCGACAGCTACACAACATTGCATGTCATCATGCAGGAGCCGCAGGAGCCTTACAAACTTCTCTGTACACCCTAATTTCCCCAGCACCTTCCAAAGGGCCTCGCGAGGAACGCAGTCAAAAGCTTTTCCAGATCAACAAAGCAGAGGTACAGGTGCTGGCCCTGCTCTCTACTTTTCTCCTGCAGTTGACGGACTGCAAATATTGCCTCACAAGTACCTCTGTCTGGTCTGAAACCAAACTGGGTTTCTGGCAGAATCTTTTCGGAGAGTTTCCTGAGGCGGTTTAATAGTACTCTGGCAAATACTTTTCCAGGGACAGAGAGAAGTGATATACTGCGGTAAGAGCCGCATTCCGACCGGTCACCTAGTTACTAGGTAGTTACTAACCTTCATGAGCAGTGTTGTAGATTTGGCTTAAAGATCAGTGTCAAAAAGACTGAAGTGATGTCACTAGACAGTCATGGTCATGAAGAACTGACCATCACGCTTGGTGAAGATGTGCTGAAGCAGGTCGATAAGTTTCGATATTTGGGGAGCACTATAACATCAAAGTGTGACCTTGATGTCGAAATCAATAGCAGAATAGGTGCCGCAGCCTCTGCTTTCGGTAGACTCGACAGGAAGGTCTTCAGCTGACATGACATAAAGGTATCCACAAAGGTTTCTGTGTATATGGCAGTTGTGTTGCCTTGTATATTGTACTCTGCCGAAACGTGGACACCGTACCGACGCCACATCAGACAGTTAGACTGCTTCCACCTAAAATGCCTGCGCAAAATTCTTAACATCCATTGGTCTGATCGTGTACGAAACACAGAAGTGTTGAGAAGATGCAATGTAGGTGGCATTGAAGCCTACCTCATGAGGAGGCAGCTCCGTTGGTGCGGACATGTATCGCGCATGTCGGAGAATAGAGTGGCCAAGCGCATCCTTTACTCCGAGTTACAGGAGGGTAAGCGAAAGCATGGCGGACAGCTGCTACGATATAAGGATGTGCTGAAGCGCCACATGAAAAAATGTCACATAGACCCGTCTCAGTGGGAGGATCTGGCATCCAACCGCATAGAATGGAGAAGCCGCGTTAGAGAAAAAGTCTCTGACTTTGAAGTACGCCGGCTTTCTGAGTTGGATGCCAAACGTGACGAGTTGATAGCTCGATCACCTGTAGCTATCAACTATAACATTGTGGCTGGTACCCTGACATGTCCGCAGTGTGCACGGACCTTTACGCATAAAATAGGGTACACCAGTCATGTACGAGCACACGCACGACGCCAGTAGAGTCGAAACGGTCGCCATTACCGAAATCGGTGTGGAGGATTATTATTATTATTAAGTTTGTTCCATTGTGGCGCTTTAGAGACCAAACGCGTGGGCCGATTTTTATGCCTTAATCATATGAGTCATTAAAGAACGATAGCAATTAAAATTCAATATGATGACAGTTAAATGCCGTAATGTGAAAAAGAAAAAAAAAAGTCGACGAAGTCAAGTGGGGTATCATTGAAACGAAAAAAAAACCGACTTCCAAAAACTACACTAAAAACTATGAAATAAAAATGTTAAACTTCCATAAATAAAAATCTAAATGTATATTGAAGTCGGCGGGGCCTCTTCTTCAGGTTTTTACCTCTCAGCCTTTGAACAGGAAGAACGTGCGCAGTGTGTGCAGCGAACGTGCAGTATTACTCAATTTTAAAAATAAAGCGAAGTCTCCATGAAGCAAAACTTCTTATCTACAATATTTAAAGTACTTTCCCTCCATGTGGCATAGCCGTGGGACGACCTGTATACCTAATATTGGTATTAAAAACAGGTTTTAAAAAAACCGACTTCCAAAAACTACACTAAAAACTATGAAATAAAAATGTTAAACATCCATAAATAAAAATCTAAATGTATATTGAAGTCGGCGGGGCCTCTTCTTCAGGTTTTTACCTCTCAGCCTTTGAACAGGAAGAACGTGCGCAGTGTGTGCAGCGAACCTGCAGCTTGCTTTGCGCCTCGACAAATTAAAATTTCCTTTCATTCCTATATTTATGCTTAGGCCCCGCCGACTTCAATATACATTTAGATTTTTATTTATGGAAGTTTAACATTTTTATTTCATAGTTTTTAGTGTAGTTTTTGGAAGTCGGTTTTTTTTAAACCTGTTTTTATTTTTATCTTTTTAGTGTAGTGTAACCATTTTTGTTGTTGTTAATTTATTACAATAAAGTACCATAAAATCATGGACAGAGCGACTTTGATCATTTATGTACTTTTACCGAGATCGATTACTTCCACGAATTTAAATAGGTACTTATATTCATAGATGTTGGTGGATGAGAGCATTTCAGTAAACAAAAACCGGGCAAGAGCGTGTCGGACCACGCACAGTGTAGGGTTCCGTAGCAAGAAGTATTTCAGTGTTCCGACCGCAAATACAAGTTTGTATTTCATAATATTATTATGAAATATTTATTTTTACGGTTGTCAAACTCAAATATGACAAAAATTTACTGACGTATCTTGTTCAAACTAATTTCAATCGAAAGTATTTATTAAGTGCTATAAGCTCGATTTTTTTCAGATTTTTCGATAGCGCGGTTGGAAAATTACAGGGGGGGACACACATTGTTAACGACTTTGGGAGCTCCTAGTTCACTCAATATGCACTTAAATAAAAAAGGTATTTAGAAACCTTCATGTTATTTTCAAAGACCTATCCAACGATACCCCACATGGTGGGGTGCGCGAAAATATTTTTTTTCATCCCTCAGTTTCATGTATGGGAGCCCCCCCTAATAATTTTATTTTTCGTAATTTCACTATAGGCCTTAATGGCGGCTTATAAAAGACATCTACCTACGAAGTTTGATACAAATTGGTTATGAACTGTAGATTTGACGAGGGTGTGACAGACGGACAGACGGACAGACAGACGGACAGACAGACGGACATGACGAAACTATAAGGGTTCCTAGTTTTACTACGGAACCCTAAAAACAGTGTTTTTTCAGATTGTAATAGAAATAGGCTCGCTCCCTAGTCTTCTATCAAATGCGACTTAAGCATGAAAAAATTGTGTGTACTATACACCTCTGTCTAACCTTGCGGGAAATATCTGCGTGATGTTATGTATGCATAATATCGAGATCGATTGCGTTCAGGAATTCATGTACCTACACAATATCACTTTTTCATCATCGTCATGATGTCATCGAGATACACCAAAAATACCGTTTATTACACCTGGTTAAAAATCTACTCAACCAAAGTTAATAAAATTTATATGGGACCACCGCGCGAAGTTTATCTACCATATGAAAAAAGAATCACGTAAATCGGCTCAGAAATCACGGAGTAATCGGTGTACATACATTAAAAAAAAAAAAAAAAAAAAAAAAAAAAAAAAAAAAAAAAAAAACAACCGAATGCAGAACCTCCTCCTTTTTGGAAGTCGGTTAAAAATCAAACAAAACATTTTATATATCAGATTATTAATAAATCTATTTTTAGCAGATCAAACTTTCATCATATCAAATATAAAATTCAATAATAAATCAAATATCTAATTTTATTTGAATGCTGCTATGTAATCATGCAAATAGAATTCAATATAAAACTTTCGAGTTGTCTCAAGTGTTTATTGTGATTCATTCTAATTGCCATTCATTGTTGAACTAATAGAAATGGCCAAATTCGTAAATTTAGTTCATCTTTCGATTACGAAACTCCGAAACATGGCTGAAGTGGATAAAAAACTTTCAGAAGTTCCAAAAGAATTTAGCAAAGTCAAGAGAGACTTAGAAAGTTAACAACTAAAGAAGCCACAGCGAAGAAAATACACGGAAATTTTATTTATTTGCCATCAAACAATAATGTTTTAGGCTCTCAAAATAAGAAAGTTGATTTATAAGTCCATTTCACGAGCGAGATTCCTCTTAGAAAAAGTTTTATTGACTTCTAGGGGCTCCCAAAGGAATCGGTTAGATAACGCAAAAGCTGGATTAGTTTGAAAACTTTTGTAGACAATGTGAATGTGGTATTATAATATTAGCTTTATGTATTTAAGAGAGATATCCCATAAACTTCGAGACCCCTCCATGCCTGAGCACGTTAAACAGTCGGTCCCGGTTGTCATAGAAATATCTTTAACCGTCGTTACACTAGTCTGGAGCCCGAAAGTCTGACAACTGGTCTAACATTCGAATACCGGTATTACCCAATAACGGTGTTGTGGAGGTGAAATGGCAGTCGTTCCACGTAAAATATTGATATTCAGCTGCAACCAGTTAGACTGGAAGCCGACCCCAACCTATTTTGGAAAAAGGCTAGGCAGATTAAGTAAACCATCATTGTTCCATTGCAGGAAAGGAATATTGCCATTCATCTTATACAGCTCTATCTCTTTCACACCGCTATAATAATGATTACATTACAGATTATTGTCATAGTAAGGTAGCAAGAGTACCTAAATTATTGTAATGATTCATTTATCCTCTAGATTTGGTTGCTGGCCTCCATTATAATAAATAAGCTGACAATAAAAGATTTTCTAAATCATACATACCTACAACCTACATACATAAACTCCCGGCTTGTTCTCATGGAGGTAGGCAGAACTAAAGAACATCACGTGCTACGATTTTCACATACTCCTTTTGCTCCGTCCAAGTTTAAGCATCTGGTCAAACACGCACGTTGGTTGCAAAAAAAACTAATTATTACGTACATTTTATCGAGTGATCTTGACTTAATTTGTAAGAAAAGTTGGTCCCTTCGTAGAAATTGTTCATTATGTGAAGTAAAATGGTCCTTCTTTCGGCTCCAAAACCAACGAAAATTCAACGTGTACAATAATAGAAATACACCTAATTTTGCTAAAGCAGGTTTGTTTTATCGCCCACATCAAAGACCGACCACTATTATAGCCTTGTTCATAACTTTACATAGGAAAATTGTAGCAAAACTTTTCACAGCTTCGCCTACATGTTTAGGACCTACTTTAAACTAAGGGTTCTCTAAACTAAAAACAGAATTACCACAAACACGTGCTAGATTTATATTTCGTAATTTTCAATTCATTTCAATTCATTTATTCATTAACAATTTTTACATTGTGTCTGAATTTTCTTATAATTAACTAATCATTATTCACATAACATCATGCATATAAAAGTAAGTAATAAAAGTAGCATTCTTTTCATTTTCTTTTTAACCATTTTTGTGATGTCCGGACAAACAAAATACAAAATAACTCAAAATTCAAACTAATATAAAATGTCAAAATTTCTAGATAATTTTTGTCATGTTAGGACACACATTAATAATTCATGAGGCGCTCCACAGACGGTGGTCATTTTGCGAAAACAAAACGCCCCGGTGTTGTGTCCTTCGCGTGCACTATTGTAAGGGCGGACACAGACATTGCGAGGCATGCGCAGCGCACGGCATTCATCGCATGCTTTGCAATGTGTGGACGTTCATATTCGTGGTGAGGCATGTGCAAATTTATATTGAGGCGTGAGCTGCGAGGCGATGTAATAAGGGGCGAGTCTATCTCGCAGTGACTATTGACATTATTACGTCTTATTATTATTTAAAGTACAGTATAATTGGTGACATCAACAGAACAGTTGAGCTGTGTTGTGCAGAAATGTTTCAGGCCATAGAAACAAGTTTATGTTTGGACACACTCTACGAAAGTCAAAAGAGTCTGTCTTTTAACTTTCGTAGAGTGTGTCCAAACATAAACTTGTTAACAAGTCAATTAAAACGACAGAAACATTAAAACGCAATCGATTGTTCAACAGGCTGACTATTTGACTATTTTTATAACAAAAAAATATCATTCAAAATAAATGGCACGAAGTTAATATTTCACCGTGGGAGAGCCATGTTTCGGCACGAATGGGCCGGCTCGACCGGAGTAATACCACGGCCTCACAGAAAGCCGGCATGAAACGACGCTTGCGTCGTGTTTTGCCGAGTGAATGAGGGTTCCGGAGGCCCAACCCCCCCCCCCCCTCATGGCGCAGTTGATACATCCATTGTTGTGGGGGGGGGGCAAAACTGCGCTCAACAATGCCCAAGGCAAGAGCAGCAACGCACATGTGACTCATCTGGTGTTGCGAGTGTCCATGGGCGGCGGTAATCACTTACCATCACGTGATCCGTCTGCTCGTTTGCCTCCCATAATATAAAAACAAAAAAAATAAAAAATGTTAGAAGTGATTATTGATTTTTTGCGAAGTCGCATTTCTTTTTAAGGTTAATTGGAAATTCAAGGATAATGAGAAATATCCCAGTTGATGCTTTTCCCAAGTTAAAAGCACTTGTATTGTTAAAGTTTGATTATTAAAAAGTTGATTATTATGTAATTTGCATTTTTTTTTATTCATCGTAATTTAATTGGTTCTGTTTAAAAGTAAATAATTCACTTCTAAATAACTATTTTGATTTAAATAAATGATAATTATAATATTTTGAATTGGTAGGTACCGTACCTAGTTTCCATTAATTTTCCACAAATAAAATACATAATGTAGGTAAACAATTTTCACTAAATATTATGGAATACCTACTAAAATAATATTAGAAAATTTGTCTCAAAGTAAATTCTTCACTGATGTTATTCACTTCTAAATTATAACTAAGTTTTCGAAGTCACTAATTTTCATTACGTGTTAACTTTAATAAAGGTAGTTTATCAAAAAGTTTTATCATAATATTTCAAGAAAAGCCAATCAATTTTTTGAATGAACTCCTAATTTTATTAGAGACATTATTTAAGTGAAATTGGGATACAATTTATATTTTGATTAAAAAAAGAATAGACAAAGAAAAGATTCATTCGGTCTAGCTGTAATTCTTATAATTATATTTTGTTTTTATGAAATTTGGGTATTTTTTTTTGCTTTCAGCTACCTATGAGGCTCTACAGATCGAGTGTCACGTTGGGTCGTTTGTACGCAGCTTTAGAATTTTATGTAGAAGACTAGCTGTTCTCCGCGTTTTCACCCCCGTTCCTCGGCTCGTAGCATGATGTTAAATAGCCTATACTTTTCCTCATGCATAATGCATGCATAATCAGCCTATAATGTTCCCACTGCTGGGACACAGGCCTCCTCTGTGAGAGGGAGTGGGCCGTAGTCCACCACGCGGGCCCAGTGCGGGTTGGTGGACGTCACATGTCTTCGAATTTTTGGTTCTAGGACATGCCGGTTTCCTCACGATGTTTTTCCTTCACCGTTAAAGCAAGTGATCATTAATTTCTAATACCGATATGACTTCGAAAAGTCAGCGGTGCGTGCCTCGGGATCGAACTCGAACCATTTGCCGCGGAAGGCACATGGTTAATCCACTAGGCTATCACTGCACTTTTCCTCATGAATCTGGCTAAATTAAACAAAAAAAAAATCGAATCCGACTGGTAGTTCCTGAGATTTGCGCATTCAAACAAACTCTTCAGCTTTATAATGTTAGTATAGATTATTTTCGTCAGGTGCACCGTAGGTACCCTCTATAGGTAAGTGGATTAACGACCTGCAGCCTAATTGCGTACCTAACTCAATTTCTTTCGCCGTGGCTTTCATTTTGACAGTTCAACAACATCCATTGCGGCGTTGAGCTAGTTAAAAGAGCACGGATTAACAATCATACGGCGTAATGAATGTCAAAAACAATGCCATGGTGATAGCAATTGAGTTACGCAATTTGGGTGCTGGTGAAAATCGCGGGAAACCGGATTCGGGAATCGCAAAACCGATCGATAAGACGGTCCAGCATTGGAAGTTGTTTGGCTGATACAATAATGGTCATCAGCTCCTAATTAACCCTAGATTTAATCATTAAAGTATCTCAATACATTTTAATAAAAATAATTGAAATAAAAAATAACCGACTTCAAAAATCCACTACAAAGAAAATAATAATTTTGGTTTCGGAAGTCGGTGGCTTTGGTTTTTGTTTGCTTTTTTTTGCCACCGACTTCCGAAACCAAAATTATTATTTTCTTTGTAGTGGATTTTTGAAGTCGGTTATTTTTTGTTAAAAAAGTTTTTTATTTTTCCCTTTTTAGTTCTTTATCCCGTGTTAGATTACTTTCACGAATTCGTTCAACAGTAAATCTTCTACGGAGTGTGTACATTTACGCCTATAACTTTGTACATAGGAATGATTACATAATGTATTATATACTAAAACCTTCCTGAAAGTATGTAGATTACGTTAGTGAAAACCCCATCCAAATCGAATCAGTAGTTTTTGAGAAAATCGCGCACATACAAACATACATACATACATACACACATACATACATTCTTACTTACATACATACATACATACATACATACATACATACATACATACATACATACATACATACATACATACATACATACATACATACATACATACATACATACATACATACATACATACATACATACATACATACATACATACATACATACGGGACGAATACAGAACCTCCTTTTTTGAAGTCGGTTAAAAACTCCAACAATCCAGTTCTTCTTGTATTAACTCAGAAACTTTATGTGCAGTTTTTAATTAAAATTGTTTACTAAACTTGTAAAGAAAAAACCGTGTTGCTTCTCTTTTACTCTTGAGTACCTACTTATAAAGAACAAATCTGAACGCTTGAGAAACTTACAAATTTATAGAAACTTCAACGGTGCATTTTAATTTGTAACATTAATCGGGCACGAGTATCAACTCCAAACTGCTAGTAAAAATTTCATAATGAAAAACCTAATGACACGGTTAGCCGCCGCGCTTAGTTTTTTTTTAGGGTTCCGTACCAAAATGGTAAAAAAGGAACCCTTATGGTGCGACTTCGTCTGTCTGTCTGTCTGTCACACCTAGTTATTTCAGCAACTACTAATGCTATCGACTTGAAATTTGGAACAGTTATAAAGAATGCTTGCTTAACTTTATAACAAATGAAAAAAGTCAAAAAATATTTTTATTTTCATTGCAAAAGGGGCCGGAGTGGGTGTCTGAAATTTTAAAGTGGGGTTACTAGATCAAGTGGCATATCATATGAAAGGGCTTGATTTGCACATTTCAAAATATATTTTTATTTAATTTTATGTATCACAGTTTTCGACATATGATGAAAAATGTCTGAAAAAATACCATCCCCCCCCCTTATTTCCGAAGTTTGCGGAGAAAAACATCTGAAACATCTGAATTAGAGCTGATAGGAATTGACCCAAATATTGCACTTAAAATAAAACGATGTTCCTAACTAGTGCAGTTTTTTCAAAATCATAAAAATTCCTTCACAAGCAAACTTAGTTATGCGGTCCGGTTTTTTTCACTTTATACGTCCAAAACTGATACGGAACCCTCGGTGCGCGAGTACGAGTCGCACTTGGCCGGTTTTTTTTATTTGATAATAGGCTTGCGTTAGACCGCCATCTCACCTGATGTTAAGCGATAATGCGGGCTACGATGGAGCAAGCTTGCCTAGAAGAAACCAATTCTCTCGCGACTTGAAGACACTCAGATTGTAACTGTCGGGGAACACCCACTCGGGCAGCGAATTTCACTCACTAGACCAACGAAGAAGTCCATTGCAGAATTTTGTTTTCAATGCAGGAACAGTTCAACTGTAGGTGCCGACGTCCTGATCAACCTGTGCAAAATGATCACAAAGAGGATCGGTAACACCATTTTATAGGCTTTTATAACGGATTGCAGTCACCAAAACATTTATCAAACATAGGAACTATGATTAGATTAGGTATATTTAATTTTGATGTGAGCGTTTAATTTTTTTTCAGTTTCTTTGACCGCACGGTTGTCGCAGTGGCTGAGAGATTGGCTGCTGCGCGACGTGTCGCGGGTTCGATTCCCGCATTGCACACTGATCTGGCTGTTTGTGTATGTGACATTTGTGTTTGTAAACGCACCCACGACACAGGAGAAAACCTAGGGTGGGGAACCGTTTTATTAAAAAAAAATGTAACATTATTATTTACTAGCTTCCTCCCCAGCTTTGCCTGCGTTTTTGGGATAAAAAGTAGCCTATGTGTTATTCTGATGAATAAGCTATAATTATCGTAAATTTTCATCGAAATCCGTTTAGTAGTTTTTGCGTGAAAGAGTAACAAACATCCATACATCTGTACATACATCTTCACAAATTTTCACATTTATAATATTAGTAGGATAATGCACATGAAAGTGAGGTAGTTTTATAAAAACAATAAAGGTATTAATTATTCGTTACCTAAACCCAGCAGTCAAAACGTCGTCCCCCAATTATCACAAAGAATCCAACCTACAAAGCTGTTTACAACCTCCAACAAATTCTTTCTGTTACAGAAACCTAGCCAGGATATGGTCTAAAATATCGGCCACGTATCGGCTATATTAAAGGGTCTAATCTTCGGACCGCAGACATCTAAGAGTCTATAAACCGAAACGATGAGTCTTGGGGTCTTTATAATATAGAAAGGAAAAAAGATTCCAATATAACGAGTAGGAACAAACGGGGCGTAACACTGCTCCTGATCTGTGTATTCGACCATGGGTTTAGGGTCCAGTACTAATAATATTTTGTCATTCATCTGTCACGGTATAATGGATATCTGGTTTAATGAGCGGTTCGTACTCGGTCCTTCCTTATTTTTTTTCCGCATTTGACAAAGGAGAGCAGTGGTTATTTGTGATAGGCGTACGTGCAGAACCCCATAAGTTCATAAATATCAAACAAAATATTTTTTTCAACTATCTATTTTCTAGACAGTTGTAAGTTAAACCAGGCCCTATTCTAAAAAATAGGCTCATTATTGAAAGTACATACTTTCAACCTAAGAGGTGAGGTACCTAAATTTTATCAGTCTCAGTTGTAAGTTCGTGCAGGCCCTATTCTAATAAAAAATAGGCTTATTATTAGAAGTACATACTATCAACCTGAATTATGAGATACCTACATTTTATGAAACTCTATTTAGCAGTAACGGCTTCTTCTTATGCGCTCCTAAAAAATGTAAATAAAATCGTTCCTATGCGCTCCAAAGATTTTAAAGTACTGACGCAATCTTGTAAACTGCTACTCCAGCAAAGCAATAATACGAAGGTTTACTTTAAAAAAAAAAGTTGTACAAAGACTCGTAGATCAGTTATAATAGAATTAAACAAGTTTTAAATAACTTTCATTGGCTATAAAAACTAAGGCTCGTATTACAAAACGATACTCGAGCACAGAATTTTGCTTGAGCATAGATGTCAACCAATCAAATGGCTTTAAATGTATTGTGCAATATGTACTTACATGTAATATTGGTATCTGTGATCCAACAGACTAACTAGGTATATAGTTTTGTTGGACATTGTATTATATTATAGACCTTAATATGTACCTTTTACTATGTAATAAATAAATAAAAAATGCTCAAGCAGAGATCTGTGCTCGAGCGTCATTCTGTAATACGCCTGCCTAAGAACACTTTTTTTTTTTTTTTTTTTTTTTGAAGGGCCTCTCGCAGTTGGCTTCTAACAGCCGTCACTGCTTAACCGGACATCTGGTGAGGACTTACAAATGCCTCCAGCCAGGCTTAAAACTAAATAAAAACTACAAACTAAGCGACCACACGCTAAGGGCACCCCCTACTGGGGTACGGACCTCGGCTTAGGGCGTCGCTGGGGGGAGGACAACTAGAGGAAGGGGCTACTAGCTGGATCGGATTAATATGATTTAGGGACATATTTAAATCTACAGGCTCAGCGCGGGCTGGCTCGAGCAAGGGTCGGTTAGGGGACTGAGTCATACGCGGCGGCGGACTCGGGTCGTGATGGGGACGTCGCGACGGGCCTCGTCGGCGAGGTCGGAATGGCGCCGGTCTGTATTTGTACCTACGCAGAGTGCTGGTCTCCCTGCTGCTCTCTTGCAGTAAGGTGATAGCATCATCGGGAGTATTTAAAGCATGCCTCGGGCGGCGAATTTTGCTAATCTGAGAGGGGGTGTATCGGGCGGCCGATACCACCAGAGGATTCGGGTGGTTCGGGGCAGAGTCAAAGAAGCGCTTGGAGGCGCGTTTCAAGCACTGCTGGATGGTGGGCAGTTTTAAGTCTAAGTGCAGGCGATCATTACGAACGTACCAGGGAGCTCCCGTGGCCTTTCGCATGAACCAGTTTTGAATGATTTGCATCCTATGGATTCGAGATGCCTTGACGTGTGCGAACACAGCGCCAGCATAGGTCATGATAGGGCGTATGCAAGTCACGTAAATGCGCACTTTGTACTTAAGTGCCAACTTGCTACGTGCATTAAGGATGGAGTGGAGGCGACCGAGAGCGAAGGCGGCGCGAGAGCGGACCGTCCTTATGTGCTCGATAAAGTTCAATCTCCTATCGAGGATGATGCCCAAGTATTTGGCTTGCTTATCCCAAGGGATCGGCTTGCCGAACATGGTGATCGGGGAGGGGTTATCAGGAGGAGTCCGCGGTTTGGAAAACAAAACCGCCTGGCTCTTATCGGGGTTTACTTCGATTCTCCATTTCCGAAACCAATCGCCTAGGGCGTTGACCGCGGTCTGTAGATTTCGAGCTATGCTATTGGGGCTGATGCCTGAGTAATAGATGGCCGTGTCGTCAGCAAATAAAGCCAACTGGGCCTTTCCCTTTTTGGGAATGTCGCTTGTGTACAGCGTGAACAGGAGGGGGGACAGCACGGAGCCTTGAGGGACTCCGGCTTTTATGGGATGAGGGGAGGAGAGAGCGCCTCCCTCGATGCGATAGCGGAAGGTGCGATTCGACAAAAAGTCTCGGATGATGTGCACGAGACGATCTGGCACTCCGAGTTCGTACAGCTTGTACAATAAGCCGTTGTGCCAGACTTTGTCGAAGGCTTTTGCCACATCGAAAAATACTATGCCCGTCATCGTTCCATATGTGAAGCCGTGGCTTACATGTTCAACAATACGGTGGACTTGATGAATACAAGAGTGTCTGGGTTGAAACCCAAACTGCTCGTCAGGAAGGAGACTCTTGGATTCTACGTAATCCTTGAGTCTTTTGTAAATTAGCCTCTCGTAGATCTTCCCGAAAACCTTGAGGAGGCTAATGGGGCGATAGCTAGAGGGTTCGGATTTGGGCTTACCGGGTTTATGGATGCCTATAACTATGGCGTCTTTCCACGCTTGTGGAAATATATTATTGCTTAATGCACCATTGAAGATGGCGGTCATTAGCAGTATGAGGTGGGCGGGGAATAATTTAATCACTTTGTTGGTGATGCCGTCGGAGCCAGGGGCTTTTTTGGGGTTAAGCCCCTTAATGAGATCTTGCACTTCATCAGGGGTGATGAGGGGCAGGGGATTATCGGGGTCGTCTACGGGAGGGAGCGTAGCTCTACGTTCGACTTCGGCGTCTACCCGGGAAAGGTGGGCTTGGTCTACTGGTAGCGTACTAGGCGTGCATTGGGCTTCAAGACTGTCGGCCAGGCATTCAGCTTTGTCTTCATCGTTGAAGGCGATCGACTTGTCGGGACGTACTAGGGGGGGCATGGAGGTCACCTGTTCGGATTTTAACTTCCTCTGCAGGTGCCAAAAAGCCTTATGGGTCGGTTTGAGTTCGCTCAACATCTTGTCCCAGCGGGCTCCCCGCACTTCTGTTATGCGTTTCTTTACAGATCTCTGTAAATAGCGCATATGAGCACGGTTCGCTTCACAGGGAAAAGCGTCATACGCACGGATGGCCGCGTTCTTCTCGGTCAGCAGAGCACGCACATCATCGGGCAGCCTCCAGCGATGGTCGTCCATCGCTGGAACCTGCCTCGAAGAGTCGTCCAAGATGGACTGTACGTGACTGCCGATCGAGAAGGCCGCCGCCTGCGTTTCGTCGACTGTGTTAATAGCGTCGGGGATAGAGTCCAAGTGTACGGACCGGGTGGATTTTAAGCCTTCGCTCAGATTCCCCCAGTCCGTAACGGTCTTGGTAAGATCGGGATCTCTAGGACCCGTGAGAGGGCCTAGAACCATGACAACTGGTCTATGGTCCGAATCGAGCTCTTGTAGCGTCTCAATAGAGCGCAAACCGAGGTTCACGTTCTTAAGAAGCGCTATGTCGAGGACGTCAGGACGGTGGTCTGGGTTGGGAGGGAAATGAGTGGGATTCATCGGAGCGATGATGTCGAAGTGGAGTTGGCCACACATAAGGTGTAAGAGCTTGCCTCTCGTGTTATTCGAGTGGCTATTCCAGGCGATATGTTTGGCGTTAAAGTCGCCCGCTATGATAACGGAGCTACTCAAGCCAAGAAGTGTTTCAAGATCTTTTTTAAGATCGTTGTTATCGGAGGAAGAGGGAGGGAGGTAGGCCGATACTAAAGTGATCGGTTGATGTCCTGTCATGCCTAGTCGACAGATTGAGACCTCTAACTGCAAAAGAGGTGGGGGATCCATAGGTATGCAGTACAGTGACCTTTTGTGGTAGATGAGAGTTCCGCCCTTGTGGCAGCGAATCCTGTCATTGCGTACAACTTGGTAGTTGGCAATTGACGGGTTACGCGTGCTGGGCTTTAGGAAGGTCTCCTGTACGAGGAATATATCAATTTGATGGTCGCGGAGGAAGGTGGCGATCTCATCGCGTTGATTTCTAATACCGTTGGCATTAAAGAAGCCTAAATTAAGGGATCGGGGTTTGACTCTGCACCTTTCTTTTGTACTATCCATACTTTTTTTTTTTTTTTTTTTTTTTTTGAGGATGGGAAATCATCAAATGACTCCTCCCGCTCTGGGCGGAGCGGAAGGGAGTGTCAGACTCTTACTGACTAAAACCCACCCATGTTCCTTCGTTAGCCCTTTTGTCCGGGTCAGCGGTATCCCTTCCGGACAATCCCGCTTTCCGTACTATCCATACTAAGGGTTGAATCTGAGGTTTTGCAGGGCGACTATGACGTCCTGGTAGCTTTCCCATATTTGCGAAAGTGCAAAAGGGTTGCCTTCGTTGGCGCGTATGGCTTGCGACATTTCACATGCCCTGGGGCTCATGTACACCGACGTCAGCTTAATTATGGGACTAGCCACCGACATGACGTCTGAGACGTTGCAAGCGGGGCGGGTAATGGGGGCGGGGTACGCGGCGGCGGCTGGCACGGTTGCGGGGGCAAGCGCGGGCTTGGGAGCGGACGCGGATTTGGGAGCGGACGCGGGTTTAGGAGCGGACGCGGGTTTGGGAGCGGGCGCAGTTTTGGGAGCGGACGCGGGTTTGGGGGCGGACGCGGGTTCGGTGGTGACGGGCGCTACTTGAGCGGTCGCAGGGGGTGACGCGGCGATGGGGGGGACTATCGGCGCGGGGATAGGGGTTGGAGTTGAGGGAGCCACCTGCAAAGCCGGGAAGGCTTGCTGGTGGTTGAGCTGGTTCCACGGAGAGGGTCTCTGTGGACTGAGCCTATTGGGTAACTGTGCCGAGGGAATCGGGACAGTGGGGCTCTCCCTCTTTCGGCGGGCGTTATTGCGCTTGGCCGATTTGCGGGAGGATTTGGGGGCTTTGGGGCAACCACGGTAATTAGCCGGGTGCCCGGATTCGCCGCAGAGCACGCAGCTGGGTGGGCCAAGAGGGCCGCAAAGGGTGCGGTCTTTGGGGCGTTCGCACTGAGAAGTGCCGTGGTCACCCAGGCACTTGACGCACCTGGGCTTCGCAAAGCAGTTCCTCTGCGAGTGACCGTAAAATTGGCAGTTGTGACACTGCGTGACTACACCGTTTTTATATGGTTTTTCAATCGATATGCCTGATAGGTGGCATACGGATTTAACATTGAAGATGGGGTGGTGGCCTTCAACGGGGTCGCACACCACAAGTACCATGTCGAAGGCCTGACGTTCAGGCCCTCCACGGTGCATGCGGTGTACTTCCGCAACGGGAATACCTTGCGACTGAAGGTCGCTAAGTATTGATTCGGAGTCAAACTCCTTGGGGATGCGCTTAATAACCACGCGAACTTGTTTTTCCTCCGGAAGGGAGTAAGTATGAAAGGATATTTGAACTCCTTTCAAGAGTTTTACCAATGATCGGTAATCATCGGACGTGGGGACTTGGACCTTAATACCCAGCTGGGTAGCTACGGCCTTTGTGTAGCCAATTGAGCGGCTACTACACATTTTGGACACATCGGTCCATTTTCCCTTATCATGAATATATAAGGGTGGGGGAGGGCGCTCCTTTTTGGAGGACGCTGCAGGAGCGGCGTTAGCCTTAGGGCTGGAAGGGCGGCTGGCCTGGGAAGCGGCCGACGGGAGCGGGGTAGGAGCGCGGGGAGCGTCTGTTTTCTTGGCTTTAGAAGCCTTAGAGGAGGGAGGGGTAGCCCTCTTTCTCTTCCCGTGGGTTACCACTTGGAATCCCTCTTCCTCGGAAGAGGAGGGGTTCGAGTCACTCAGAGAGGGCTCGCTATCAGAATCGGACACAGGGGAGGTGTCCATGGCTTCGGCGGTCTGCACAAAGGATTGCGCAGGTGTGCCGGTTTCGGCGGAATTTGCTTCAACAATGGGATTGTTGGAGACAAAGGGAGCGATTTCCGGAATCGCAGGTACGGGGCGCGGTTGCGTTTCGTTAGAAACGACCATTGTTGTCGCTTCTATTGTCTTTTCGGACAATAGAGGCGTCAACAATCCTACTTCGAAGGAAAGTGCCTCGGTGGAGGCTACCTCTCCTTCGTTGCTAGGGAGGACTGGGCTCGCGGGCCCGGAACTAAAAGCGGGGCTAAATGGAGGATCGGGGGATTCCGGGGCATCCAGTGTTACTGGACCGATGGAGCGGGCTAGCATGGGCCCATACTTCGCTCTAACTGCCGGGAATTCGGCTATGATCTCTCTTAAAATGGAGAGCGCTAGATCGGCGCTCTCCATCTTAGAAAAATTGCTAAAACTACTGAGGGGAACCTAACATTACTCCCGTAGGAGTCCTAAGAACCCTAAATACCTAACTCCCCGGGTGGATGGGCCCGGGGATGTGTAACCCTCCCTGTCGGGTGTAGACAGGGAGGTGAGTACCTATGGTGTGCCCTAAGCTTGTAACCCGTCGCCAGTCTTATTGTGCGAACGGGGCCCTGACCAGTCTAGCGCTAAGGGTGTTAGACAACACCCTAACGACACTAGGTGTGTAGCTGTGAACGAAACCAGAGACTAGGACCGACTAGGAGACCCCCCAAGGCCGGTGGTCTAGCTCCCGACTCCAATTGACTGCCTCACCCTGAAGGGGCTCGGCGGGTGTGATTGGGGCAACACCCCACTCGGTTTCGTTGGCACCGTAAGGTTTCCACCGAGGACCACGAAACTGTGGTTTTTGCCCTGAGGGGGCCTAGGTGAAGCTACACAACGCGGGTAAAGAAACAGTAATCAGCCACCGCCTTGAAAAAGGCAGCTTTTGATTAAATGGTTGTAGTCGGGTGACTACGATGACGTCACGAGCGAGCGTGACGAGAAGGGCGGCTTGACAGCGTCGTAAACAGCGAGCGCGGAGCGACACGTCCGTTCACGGCGAGCGTCAGGCGGCGAGTCTGAGCCTAAGAACACCAAATTATGCGTCTTTTATTTGCCTTCACAGAAATTCTTAGCAAACGTGTTTTCTCTTATTTTTACCCCCTGTAAATAGGTTCAGTACCTACACACTAAAGATAAAAGAAACGTAAATAACACCGTGTAGGATGTTTCCTAGCGTGTGTTCTCATCACTAAAGGAAACAGGATGAAAGCTTCAGTTTTTGTTACGAAAACCTTTTTTTTTTCATTTGATTAAAAGGTTAAGTATAGATGAAAGCGGGACACCCACCTTGACATGTTGTTTCATATAATTTACATAAAACAAGTCAAGACATAATAATTTATGAGTATTATTTAGTAGTAAACGTAATAATATACGTATAAAATACGAAATAAGGATTTTTTTGTGGTCAATATCTTTTTGGCCATAATATTGGCTTTTTAAAATAATTAATTGAGTATAGAAAAAATCGCGAGTAGGACTCGCATCCTAAGGGTTCCATTCAAACCATAAAAAAATATATTATGTTGTAAAATCGCGTACTGAGGAATATATAACCTTAGGTCAGCGCCCCAAAGCAGCGAACCCTAGTACTAATTTATTGGTCAAGCAGATTATCAAACTTAGGGCGGGTTGCTTCAAACCATCTATATTCGTAAGTCAGTACGTAATCGTTATGTCAGTATGAAATTGTCGTACAAGCCGCCATATTTGACGGTTACAGATACGTAACTGTAAGTTGAAACAACATGGCCTTAGTGTAGATTTATCAATAGCAAGACAATGGTTAAACTATAAGTGATGATTAAATAAATATATAAAAATAATTTATGTTCTGAAGATGGTGCTATTAACGATCACATCTAAATGTGTGACATAAATGGCCGTATCTTTTAAATTTTTATTTTTTACACCTCCTAAGGACATTAAATTGATATCACTAGCCATTCCTGACAAAAAGAGTTTTGACAGATGGTAAGACGGACGTCAAATTGATCTTATAAGGGTTCTATTTTTTCTTTTTCAGGTACATAACCCTAAAAAACAGTTCAATATACTTATTTTAAAATACTTTCAGGTTGCTGATTTTGAATAGCCCTTTTTTAGAGTTACTATACAAGAGGGTAATATTTTTCTCAGATAGGTGCTCCTAACAATGTTGAATATAATTTCACGCTCACCAGACTGAATGAACGAGTGAGTGAGTAACACTGTAGAGGTCACAAAAGGGATATTACGGAGTC
Organism: Thalpophila matura; assembly: GCA_948465475.1. NCBI lineage: Eukaryota > Metazoa > Arthropoda > Insecta > Lepidoptera > Noctuidae > Thalpophila > Thalpophila matura. Next base: position 14,784,953 of record OX419182.1, read on the forward strand.
CTTTAAAATTAGTTTTTATTAATGTTTATGAAGCTTTTTAAGGGAAATGTCGAGTAGTTAGTAAAGTGAATGATATTAAGATGGAAGCACACGTGCGTATAATTTGATGTGCGTCGTTTTATGTTACAGTAATTAGTACATTTATGCTATCGAAACTTAACGTAATTAAAAAGCACTATATACCTAACAAGATGTGGTGGCTCATTATTAATAGTATAGCTCCGTACGGCTACTACAAAATTGAGTGGAGGAGTTGCAAGGGGGACGCCTCTAATAGACTTTCTTTGCTGTTTTTTTCACGTTTACGACCAATATTGGATAAATGCATTAGGATTACACCTGCGTCGGTTCACCTGTGTCTTGAGAGCAGTAGCGGCCCCGACTTACAAGTCGAAGGTCGTGGGTTCAAACCCCGGCAGGCACACACTTTGTGCAATTTCTTTCATTACCACTGCTCTAAAAACGGTGAAGAAAAACATCGTAAGGAAACCGGCATATCCCTGAACCAAAAATTTGAAGACATGTGACGTTCACCAATGCATTTTTTTTTTAAAGTCTTGCATTTATGAACCTCAGACCCCGCGAGGAATACGGGCGACTGAGATCCTTTGGTCTAGTTTATGTTTTATTGAATTCTTTTAATTAATTAACTATTATTTTTGTGAATTGGTTGAAAGATTCTGTAGTTTCTATAGACTGGATTAGTTGCTCAAGATTGAAAGGGTCTACCAGATCTGCGCAAATTGCTTCGTGGTTGTATCTATGATTGTTGAATTTTGGGCATTCCTTTAATGGGTGTTCTACTGTTTGTGGCGTGATTTTGTCACACGGACACAGGTTATCAGTCACAATTTTAAAATGGTGAAGGTACTACTTATGATACCCATGTTCGGTTAACATTTGTGTGAGATGGAAGTTCGGCTTAATTTTACTGTGCATTTTGTCTATTGATTCTATGGTCGGTAAAAAATTATTTAGGTGTAATCCTGTGTGTGACGTTGTGTAGGTATATTTCGTTATTTTTAAGTGCTGATTCTAATTTTCTCCTGTATTTGAAATGCATTAGGCCCGCCTGGTGAACTTCGGCTCACTCCCTCTACCAGACAGTGTAATAGGCCTATGTCCCAGCAGTGGAAACTTTAGGTAAAGGCTGAATATGCTGGTACTGTGAAAATTTTGAAAAGTTGTTTTTAGCGGTTTTCAGATGTTATTGGGTCCCATGTGGTAGGGGCGTTTTTATCGTCAATGTCGGGGGCTATTCTGAACCGAAATTCAAGTACATTGCGTCACATGAGGGTCCCTATGAAAGGTCGCTATCACGATCGAAGTAAATCATACCCGCAGCTGCGTTTCCAGCTGGGGTAGATAAGTTTACAAAATAATTCAGGCTGCGCCCTGTGATATCCTGTTGAGCGGGGTAGCAGTAGCAGCGGAGCAATGAGCGGGCTGAAAGATCTGAATCTAGTTTTATTGTTAGTCCAGCTGTCCTCTTCAAGCCTGAGACCCACTTTGGAATGCCTTTGCTAAGGATGTGTAAGATATCCACCAATAAGAATCGTTTACTTTCTTAGCTTAGCTTAACATAGGTGGAAATGACTTCAATGAAGCTATGTTTTTTTTATATGGAAAGAGGCGAGCTACTCGTAAGGATGTAAGCTAAGGATGTGCGAGTGATGTAGCTATGTGCAGAGCAGAGTAGTCGACGTACTACCTTAGCACGCGTTTGTCACCGAGTATTCTAGTCAGACATCTTACTCGTACACCTTCCTCGCACAGTGCATCTTCATAACACATCTTACCTGCTCCACTACATCGCTTAGCTTTGATGCAAACGGTTACATAAATGATAAATGATATTTATTTTGTAAATAGGTTAAAAATAACAATTTTACACGTCAAAACATTTTTTTAAGCTAGATGAGTTCGGTGTTTCCTATATGACTACCTTTGAGAAGAAACACCGAAACAAACTCAAAGGTTGATGTCTCTTTTAAAGTCCAGACAATTAAGATAAATTGTGTAAGAACCATGCAGGTTAGTCTGAAATGGCCTTTAGAGGGAAGAGCCATACAGATTTGAGTACACATAGTTGAGTACAACATAGTTTCATAGCTTAGCTTTGACCTCACTCACTGCTTAGCTACCTCACACATCTTTGCTGGAGTGGCACCCTTAAGCAGCTTATTTTAAATCGCCTACATTAATGTACCTATCAATAGATTGCTTTCAGAAATTATGTCGTTAAATCGACCCTTATTATGTATTACCAATTTAAAGTGGGTTCAAAGTGACAGTTAAATAAGGGTTAATAGGCGTTTCAAATAACTCGACTGAAATAATTGTTTGGGTTAAATTAGTTAAGATGTAATTATGTTAAAGCCGCTTGACTGCTTGCTTTATGGTCTAGTGATGCGTGAATATTCGTAATAGTGATTGGTACTTAAATGAAATATCTTTGCCAAGTCTATTTTAAGATATCTAGCTTTAATTCAATCTAGAAATACCTAGGTATGTACTTGTAAAATTAACGGTTCGCCAAAGGTCGCAGGTTCAAATCCTGCTCGCAAATGATTCAAATATTGCACCAAAAATAAAACAATGTTCCTAAATAGTACAGTTTTTTCAAAATCATCAAAATTCCTTCACAATCAAACTTAGTTATGCGGTCCGGTTTTTTCACTTTCTACGTCCAAAAATGATACGGAACCCTCGGTGCGCAAGTACGACTCGCACTTGGCCGGTTTTTTTTTTATACGACGATGGTGGCAACCAGGCGTAGGCCAGACCCACCTGATGGTAAGCGGCCACCGTAGGCTATGAAACGCTTGCAACACCGAGTATCACATGTGCATTGCCTACCCTTTAAAATGAGCGACGGCTTAGGGAACAAGCAGGTCTCCGGTGTCAACACAACGTTTCCTCAGAAGCTCTGACGACCTCACACATCACAGAAACAATACTACCGAAGAGTAGCGTTATTTGGCATTCTGTAAGGTGGATGTATTTCCCCAGGCGGACTGCTCCAGTATTGAGCAAGACTCAGATCATAGAAACAAGGAGATATGCCATCATAGCAAATTAGTACGGGAACAACTGATGCCACTTTTAGTACATTTTTCGACACAATTACGTGCATATTTAAGCGCTCCTCCTTAAAAAGATCTCCCACGCATTGAACATTCCGCACACCCTCAATCTAACACTGTTAATCGTCACTCAACACTAGCACTAAACTAAAACACTGTATTTATACCATCGATCGTGTTCAGTTCGTTGCCAGCGCGTACGTTTTTAATTTGAGCAATTTGCTCAAGATCAGGCATCAAGCTCGATAGCGCCTTGGCACATCTCCTTGTTTCTATGATCTGCGGAGCAAGATATCCCACTGTGCCCTAACTCTCTTAAATACCTCTCATTGTTTAGTTGGGCTTAGACTATCTTGAGTATAATACTGACGGTAGTTAAATGTTACTAAAACAATTTATGATGCATGGTGATAGTGATAAAAGTTAACGTTTCACTAATGGATAAATAACAGATTAGTTCATACTTCGTAGCGCTGTTGTAGGCATTTCATGGTATTTTCGTAGGCGTTTCGTAGCGCTTTCGTAGACGTTTCGTAGCACGTTGGTTACGCGACTTTTTAATTATAATAATCATGATTAAACATTTTTAATATACTAGCTGTGCCGTGCGTTATAATGGTCGTTTCTTTTTAATCTGCATTGGTATCCCTACAACAACTGTACAAAGTTTCATCACAATCTGATCAATGGTTTAGGAATGCATAGAAGACAAACATTAATTTCTATGTACTATATGGGGTCCTACCCTTCATACTCGAAATATAATAATGTCTTAGGTTTTCGCGATTATTACACATTATAATAAAACAAGTTTAAACGGATTAAATGTGTTCGAAACGTCAGGAAAACTCTGTAAAAATCTGTAATATACGCGATTTAATCCGTTTAAACTTGTTTTATTATACTCGAAATATTTTAGGAGGCACATCAATAGGTGGTAAAGATGCTATACAAATGAAAAAAAAACTTGATCTGAGTATTTTTATTTTTTAATAAATGAATTAAATCATTTTAAATAAATTATTTGACACATAAAAATACTATTTTCGACATCCATTACGCTAGTTTCTAATATTAATAGTAAGTTACGTAAAAACTAGCGTAATGGATTTTGAAAATGATATTTTTCATGTGTGTCAAATAATTTAAAATTTATTTATTAAAAAAAGATTTACTCAGAATTTTTTTTTTCGTTTGTATAGCATCTTTACCACCTACAGCATAATCGGCCTATAATGTTCCCACTGCTGGGACACAGGCCTCCTCTCTGTGAGAGGGAGTGGGCCGTAGTCCACCACGCGGGCCCAGTGCGGGTTGGTGGACGTCACATGTCTTCGAATTTTTTGGTTCTAGGACATGTCGGTTTCCTCACGATGTTTTCCTTCACCGTTAAAGCAAGTGATAATTAATTTCTAATACGCACATGACTTCGAAAATTCAGCGGTGCGTGCCTCGGGATCGAACTCGAACCATTCGCCGTGGGAGGCACGTGGTTAAACCACTAGGCTATCACTGCTTTAAAGCAGTGATAGCCTAGTGGTTTAACCACGTGCCACGTGCCAACCTACAGATGTACCTCTTAAAATATTTCGAGTATGAAGGGTAAGACATATACTCGTATATAGATTTTATGCACGCAGGTATCTTCGTCAAATAGGTACCGTTACGTTAACATAATACCACGTTTGTGGCTTATACCATACCAAAAAACACAAGTCAAACAGACATAGACACTTAGCATGTTAATAGAATAAGCGCCTAATTTACCCCCAAACGCAATTTACTTGAGAAAAAAGAAACACTTAAGCGGTAAAAGCTTGGTCTAACAAACCATCCCCTCCTAATGGCAGCAGTTAATGTGTTCCGTAGGCTTATGAATTCCGGAGAATATGAGATATTGCTTTCAAAATTAATTAAACAGGGAAGAGACGGAAATAATTGCAATTAAGACTGTGTTATAAATGGTTATTAGCCTATCAATGTATTAAAATGAGGCACAATGAAAATTTTATTGTTTGCGACCGCAGGAGGTCGCTTGTGCATGAACAGAGGATGCGTGTAACAGAAAATTTACTTTTTTGGTAATTATGTTTTAGTTTAATGGCCGTTTCTAACCGACTTCAAAAAAAGGAGGTTATCAATTTTATACGTATGTATGTAATATTATTGGAACTGCACTATATTCACATATGATGATCTATATATATATCTAGGGCTTCCAAACAAATATACAACATTTCATAGGTATGTGTGTATGTTTGTCCACGAATTTCTCCGAAACTATTAATCGGATTATGACTATTCTTTTTTTATTGGCTTACATTTACTTCAACTTAGGGAACAGTGCAAGTTTCATCAAAATCGGTTTAGCAGTTTTTTACTAACGTATGTATCCGTTATTTTGCTTATTATACTTCTACATAAATAACTATGTCAAAATTCGATCTTTATTATGGTAATAAACAGGTTATTAAATACGGCCATAAAAAAAATAAAACATTTATAGCCAGTTCCAGATTTCGAATTGGCACTATTCACTAAATAAATTCAAAATTAAATTATTGCCCAGATTTATTAACCGGAACTTATTTGAAGGTGGTAAATCCAGCTGATAAACTTGTGTAGTTTAAGTTGACATACCGCACCGCGTATCGCACATTCGTAATATATATATATATATATAGTATAGTGCATCTTTGTAATAGGAGCAAGAGCATAGAACTCACGGCTTTTAGTTCACCTAGTCGAATGACCAATTGGTTGATATTATAAATTACTAGCTCCGCTCGCGGCTTTCCCCACGTTTTCCGGGATAAAAGGTAGCCTATGTGTTATTCTGAAGTATAAGCAATATTACTGTAAAGTTTCATCAAAATCCGTTGAGTAGTTTTTGCGTGAAAGAGTAACAAATATCATACATTCATACATCAATCCATCTTCACAAACTTTCACATTTATAATATTAGTTGGATTTGAGATTTTACCTTGTGATTAATTACAATAATTACTTATAGATGATTAGGCACAATATCCATTAATGGCTACTTTCAAAAACCGTTTCGTAGTCTCTTTCCCCTACTACAATAGTGCTTCCATATAGCTTACGTCAAAATTTGATCAATAATAAAATTGAAGAAAGAGCCGATAGATTGAAAACGGCCATAAATCATTTCAAAATTGGAACAAAATTGGCTGATAAATTAACCGGAACATATTTGGAAGTTGTAAAACTGGTCATTAGTGTCTTTAACAGTACAACAAAATAACGGTTAAAATTTTAATCAACACGTTTTGGGAGAAACTCGCATCCCTGCTAACGGTATCGTAGTTATATTGTCACGAATGTAAACTATTACTATTCGGTCCAATAGTTTCTGTTGCGTACTCGGTATATAAATCCTTTGATGTATTGCTACAAGATCCTGCTATATATTCGTTACAAATTGACTGAAGAATTATAGTATTTTAAACATGGATCATTCTATAGAATGATCTTATATAGGTACTACTAACATTAGGTATAAATGCGAAAGTTTGGATGGATGGATGGATGTTTGTTACTCAATCACGCCAGAACGGCTGAACGGATCTGAATGAAACTTGGCACAGAGATAGTAGTCTAAATCATAGGCAACTTTTTATCCCGAAAAACGCGATCGAAGCCGCGGGCGGAAGCTAGTCACATATATTGTAAGACGTTCAAAGCTGGATATTGGCTTCCCCCAAGCAACGGCACAAAGACTGTCCGGTATTGCGCTTCTCACATCCAGCGGATCTCCAAGATTCCTTATGTTGTGGGTGTAACACGATAGTTCCGTGGTTATAGTAACGCCACGAAACGGGAGACGTTGCAGGTTAGAATCCCACTCATGACAGTTGTTTTTAAATCACTTATGAATATTTAATTACAATAAGATAAGCAGGGCTTTATTGTTTAAAATTCATAACAAAATATAGGTTCTAATACAAACTATTTACTTATCTGTGTCAAATATTAAAATCATGATTAATTTGTTTTATAAAGAGGCTTTGATCAATAACCTTCCACAAACTCGCGATACTTAATCATCACTTCAACCATCGGAACACTACTACTAGGTGTAATTGAGTACAGTGCGGGGATTAATTGAGGCAGAAATGTATCAGGAGTGCAGAGCCGGTGCGCAAAGCTACGCAGGCGCGCTGCGTACCCCACATCGCAGTGGCAGCCCTACTAACGCCACGAACACTCGTACCCCTCACAACCTTCGCGATACGAACACGTTAAAAAGTGCACGTTGAATTTTGTTACAACCCTATTTTTGAAACTTGATGTGTGAAGTGATTCTTTATTCAAAATTGGATCCAGTGTTCTGTTTTCAAAGTGCTGTCAAATTAAAGTGTTGACTACAAAATTGTGTGAAACTTTTTTGTTTGTTTTAAAACTTTGTGACAGTTTGTTGTATTTTTATGCGAGTACTGTTTTGGTTACGTGTTTTTTTATTCTTGAAGAACTTGGAAGTCTATTGGGTAAGATTTTCTGCTTTTGTGAAGTCTCTCAGTAGTTCCCTTTGTCACAATAACTAGATTCTTATCGATATAATTCGTATCGCGATTGAATCGTGGACTGAAAGGAATTGTTGATTTTATTTCGATCAAATTGTTCGCCTAGAAGGTTTATCGTTTTTCCAATAATGACATCAAATCGTAAAGACGTTTTAGGCTAATATAGACGATATCGATAGGTTATTGATGTCGTTAACTTTACCTTTAATGTGAGTTTGTTCAGTAAAGTTCAGTTTAATGTAAAGGTAATATTAGTTGATGTACTATTAAAGTCCAATATATTTAGGACAGTTAGGTAACTACTTTCCTGAAAAAGATAATAAAGGCTCGTACTGTGTACTATTTGATTATAAAAACTTAAAATTTTAAAGTACTATACAAGTTTGTAATATAGGCAAAAGCCAATAATTTATGATTCTATTTAAAAACTAATTTGAGTACCTATTTTGTAATTTCAAATACCTATATTTATTGTAATAAAATATAAAATAATCTATATAATAATATAATATAAAATAAAATAATCATAACCAAATAACTGCAGCTTTCTTAAAAAAATACATAAACAAAAACCCAGCACAATAAAATTAAGCAATATAAATAAAATATTTATTTTTATAGATATAAAATAACTTCCTCAACATTATTTCGCGTAATAAAAAGCCGATGAAAAAATGCCAACGTTCTTTGATCTCCCCAGTGATCCAAAATGATTTATGTCAATTCACAAAGGACGCACATCATTCTGGTAACACAGTGAGACAAATTGACTTTTGACGTAAACATAGTGTGTACTTTTTTACGCACGCACAGGGAATTTATAAGGCAGTACGTAGGTAATGTATTGTGTGTAATATTTTACGAGAGTGCACATAAAGCCGTAATGAAAAATTCGTTTATTTAACGCTTTGTGAACACTGTACAGTGTAGTGTTAGGATGGATTTTTTTTTGTTTAATAGTGATGTAACTATGTTGCGTTTTTATTTTTGTTGGTTTTTGCTGATAGAGTAATATTTGGTCAGATTGTGTATGATGTTATAAAAATCATCAATTTTCATTCATGAGAAAATAGATGCCTAATATTTAATTTATTTAATCATATTAAACAATTTAAAATCTTCATTTATAAAACTTTAAAAAATGTATAAGTGAATGAATTATTGAAGCTTTTCTCAATTTTTTCAATTATTTTACGTTTTTTTTTCAACTGTAAAATCATATTTTTTTTATTAAAAGGGAAATAAAAATCTGTGCTTATAACGATGATTAAACGTTATTTAACTTAAAAAACTCTTAAGGCAATTGTCATTGTTCTCCATTCAAAGTCATGGAAATGCAAAGAATAGTTTTCTATATAATGAATGGCTAAAAGTGACAAGTGTTTATAAGTAAAGGGGTTTATGTGCAAGAAATGCGTAATCAGTAGGTCCGGAATGATACGCCGAAAATCATTATCGCATTTATTTACGCGAATCACATTAATTAATTATATTAATAGTATTTACCTACCGACTCTGATTTTACTTTTATATTTTTTTAACTGACTTCAAAAAGGAGATTTAGATACATATTCGTCTGTATTTTTTTTATATTCAAGTCAATCGTTTCGATCGAAAATTCAATCGAAATCACATTGTAACCGGTCAACTTATACTTAGATCTAATAAGACGACGCATCTACCGAATTGATATATTGATAGAGGAATTATTTGAGGAATTATAATATAGCAAGCAAGAAAAAACTTATTATATCTAAAATGTTAAACTTTTGCACACAATATCAAATTAAGAAACACAAAAAACACTAATACTTTATTTTCATAAATTGATAAATTTAATTATAGCAGCTTTTTCATAAATATTATTCTGCTGACTTAGAATAAATAAAACCGAACTCATTCTGCGTAATGCATATCATTTAACTGAAGAACACGGGATAATCGCCATTCTCCTTGGAAATAAGCCAATAACTCACAATGAACTGGGAGTTTTCTGTGGCTCAGCATATCTTAATTCACTCTTTAGTGTGAATATCATCCAAACATCGAAATTCTATTACATCAATATTATTCAAGAGATTGAATAAATAAATATTTCATTACCTTATTAAACTTAACATTAAATTATTAATAATAACAGTTTCGGAAGTCGATGCCGAATCATTCAAAATCAACATCCAAAACTATAACACACAACAATAGTCACACTATTGTTGTGTGTTATAGTTTTGGAAGTCTATGCCTTTGAATTCCAACTTCCGCTCGGACTTAATATTAAATAACTAATAATAACAGTTTCGGAAGTCGGTACCGTATCATTCCAAATCAAAAGTCAAGGCATCGACTTCCGAAACACTCAACAATAGTGTGATCTTTTTGAAAATGGCATAAACTTTCTTTTCAAGTCAAAATCAAATCAATTAGGTATTTCAATCAGACCATTAAGTAGTCAAAAATTAACGAAAAAAGCTATTAGTCATTTTTTTGCCGACTGCACGAGGAGGGTAATGGTTTTTGAGTGTATGTAAATGTATGTATGTGTATGTCTATTTCTTTGGCATGCTTTGTAGCCATAACGACTTGATGGATTTCAACAGTCGGGTTTTATGTTTTTTGATTAAATTTGTTTAAGTATCTTATTTAAATAAAATAAAAATAATTTATTTCAGGCATAGTGCCCATAATGGTATGTGTAAACAATAATGATGAAATAAAATTAAAATCAAAATGAAAATCAAATTACAATTAAAATCAAAATCAAAATTAAAATTAAAATTAAAATTAAAATCAAAATCAAAATCAAATCAAATTACAATCAAAATTAAAATCAAATTACAATCAATCAATCAATCATTTAAAGTTGGTTCTTTTAATTCCTCGAGCTATGAAGTCGCTGGTTTCCACAAACAATATAATTTGTATTGTGTGTACCTTTCCACACTGCTTAATAGGTAAAAATAACTTTAGTAACATGAAGTTATCGGGCTATTAAATACTGAAGTGTTACAGAGGAGGTCATAAAAATCTCATCTTTTACGGGTCCTTAAAGTTTTATAACTGAGGTTTGATGTTAGATGGTGATACTTTCTAATAATTATTTGTAATATTAGTGTTTTGATATAATATAAATTAAATTATTTAAAGAAAGCAGTAGCAAAGGTAACTGAACCGGTTTTTATTAAAATAGCCCTTAGAGGCTAATATCGGAAAATTATAATATCATTTTACCGCTAAGGCCTAAAATTATATTATAATTTTCCGACTAGTTTAATAACAACCGCTTCAATAAAAAGTCATGATGAGGAAACATAATTATTTTTGGAATTAATGTAATAAATTGACTTATTTACTCATTTTAGCACACGTAAGACTTAGCGTCGCTGCACACGGGCAACTTGTGGCGCCACAAGTGGCCCGTGTGCGGCGACGCTAAGTCTTACGTGTGATAAAATGAGTAATTATCTATTACTAGTTTTTGCCGTGGACTTTAATATTTTATGAGAATTTCAAAAAATTGAAACTTATTTCCCTGTTTACAGCATAAAAGAAACATCTGTGCTAAATTTCATCTTTCTATGTCCTATGGTTTGAGCTGGACGTTGAGGAGTCAATCATAGCGTGAGGCAGGACTATTCTTTTTTAAATGTATTTATAATGCAATTTTAAATAGGTATTTCTATAAAACGAATAAAAATAATTTTATAAATAAACGAACATTAAAAAGAGCTCTCCATCGGCATCGAGAATAGGGGTCCAAATAGAGGAACCTACTAACATTGCGAGCCGTATCTAAGAATACCATTCTATCGCTGAGTTGCAGAAAGGGCCATTAAGTTTTAAAGGAGACTTTAACGAAGGAAATTGTATGGTTAATGCCTCTATTAAAATTTAATTATCTTTCTGCAACTGACCGTCTGTATCCCTTGATCTAACTGCTTAACGAATAATTAATACCGATTATTTTACTAGCAATATTTTATTATTAAATCTATGGGTGAAATGATGGACGCACAATGATGCAGATTTTACGTTAAAAATTATGTAGGCACAATTTCTTTAAAAGGACTATACTTAATTGATTTTCTTTGTAAGTATTTGTAGAGGCTTGTACCTTCTTTTTAATCGCGACCTATTTAGCTATTTAGCTACTCCCAAGACCCGTCTTACTCAAAGTAATTGGTTGGCCGTTCATCAGCAATCCCTTAGGGAAACTAGGTTATTGCTGAGTAATGGAATCAGTGGTCCTACTGCCACAGACTATAGTGGCCAAATAGTATATTGCTAGAATGAAAAACAATTGGAAAACATTGTACATTTTCAGTTTTGAATACAAATGAGTCAGTGATTAGTTTTTATGGAATCAGTAATCGAATAAAATTTGTACCTAATGGTTTGCTCTACAACTCTATTTTAAAATAATTTAAATTTAGAAAATTCTAATAAACGAGGTTTTTTTTGAGCTGTGAAGCATTCTATCATCGAAGTAAGTTTCACAAAATTTTCGGGCGCTTGACAGCTTTTCGTTTTCAATCGCGCAAGACGAACGTCTTTTGTTAGAGGTCTTTAGCATAGTATAAATAGGGGAAGTAGGTTATCTTCATACAAACGCACCGCGCGCGGCTTGTATGTGTGCTCCAATGTATCGATGCGTCGCCGCACGCACACTTAACAAAATCTCGACCCGTTTTTACTGAGAAACGGGTCGAGATTTGGTTAAGTATGTGTGTACAAGCCGCGCGCGATGCGTTTGTATGAAGATAATCTACTTCCCCTATTTATACTATGCCTTAAGGTTGTCTTTGTGGTAGTCAAATCAGTCATAATGAAATAAAATGTATTTAGGTACCTATAGGACTATAAGAGACTTTTTTTTACGCGATTGAGAACGAAGATCCCGAGCAATTTGTAAGACTTACTTCACTGAGTGTTTGTTTAGTTCTCAATCGTGCAAAAAGAACGTCTTATAATCAATAGCAATTTATTTACTACCAATGGCATATAGATAATGTAAGTTTTTATCGTCTACATTCTGGTTATGTGTGATTCAGGTTTATTACATGAAAATTCTCTTATCCCATATTTTATAGGAACCTAAACATTTAATGATAAACTGTACGTGTTCAACAGTTTACTCTCAAAAACCTGTTTTATCCCTAGGCGTAGCTGAATTTAAATTATCTTATTAAAATAAAATAAAAATTAAATAGATACACAATAAAAAAAGATCCACCGCAAAATACCCTGTAAAGAGAAATGTGATTGAAAATTGAGATTTTCAATTACATTCAATTTCATTCCTACATTTAATTATTTTTATATAATTACTAGCTTCCGCCCGCGGCTTCGCCCGCGTTTTTCGGGATAAAAGATAGCCTATGTATTATTCCAGACTATAATCTATCTGTGAGCCAAATTTCATCCAAATCCGTCTAGCCGTTTCAACGTGAAGAAGTAACAAACATACACACACACCCACACACACACGCACAAACTTTCGCCACAGCATTGATCCGGTCATCACATTCACACTGCACTCTTATTTTCTGCACCAAAAGCAGCAAAATGGTACTAGATGTATGCCACTTTAATGAATCAAAGTGAATGAGACGAATTTGTACCGTAAAGCACACTAGAGGGACACTATTCAAATTCACTACACGAATGCGAATGCGAAAAATGTTTGATGCGAAAATGCGAAAAAAGATTCCGTCCGTTGTCACGTTTCTATAGTTCGTTAACGTTTGATTCAATCGGTTGGTGCTGAATCGAGTGTTTGCTAAAAAGGTAGAGTCAGTGACTAACGCCTGACGTGTTATGTGATCGACTTTTTTATACACGTTTGAATTTTGGAATCATGAAGTTTAGGGTTGTAATTTTTTTTGTACTTTCGCATCTTTTTTGTTTTATATTTTTTAAGTTGGCATTTGTTTATTTCTACTTTTTTGTTTCTATGTTCCGCCACTTGGTAATTCCAAGACACAGACTTTTTTATGTTATCAAACAATCATCGTTGAGCCGACGAGAGGACGCCGGCGTCCTCCGTAACATGATTATTATGTGCAATATGACTTAATTATCATTTCGCCTGTATAAACCAAAGGGTGGGGCAGAAGTGTATGGTAGACACACACTTTGCTAGTTATGTTATAAGTCCCATGTATTAGGGCAAGCCTTTTCCCATTAAACGGATACAAACTCCATACTGATACAAAAAAAAAAAACAAAAAGTAAAACCTAATAACATAACCCGTCCCGTAGGTACATCGAACCCAGAACCACGCTCGGCATTCACACTTGCGACCATTACACTATGGCTGACATTAGGCTGCGACACACACTACGATACGAAAACAAATAATATTCACAAATATGCCTAGACTGCACGTCAAATATCGCTAGCAATATTTGATTAGTTAAAGCAATAGAAACAAACATTAGTTTAACCACGGCTCCAGTTGCATCATCCTGTCAGCAAAATTGAAGTAAAACTATTATACAAACAATCACTTCCTTGATTAGTTTAATAGTACTGCTATATAATTATGTGCGTGGCTATGTTGTGCGTATAGTCGATGCGCGGTGGACGTTTAATTGGAGTGCAATGTATCCATAATGTGAACGCCGGTTTTTGCGCATAATGTAGCTATCAAAAATTATCTGGTTACGCTTTTCCAGTCGCAGTGAAATCGCGGCTTTATTCTCAAGAGGCAATATTAAAATAAATGCTTATTAAAGCGAGCCATTGACATTTTCCTGATAAGAAAATTCAAATGACCTATCAAGTTGCCTTCTTGATCAGAATAGCTACCCAGCCTCACTATTAATTTCATTAGACTTATTTAATTACACACTTAGCTGAAAAAGTTTTGGTGTCCCGATCCTAAGGATCGCTTTAAGACAAACTTTAGCTGTTTTCTAGAACAAGTTGTTAGATTCTAGTTTTCTACGCTCCTATTTAGTCATCTAGGTTTATAGATATGGCTGTAATATTATAGACGCCATATAACGCGTGTTTATAGACCAAATGACGAAACGTGTCATCTTGAGATGAAAATGTGCTATGAGCACCGCCTTGCATCACGTGTCATAAGTCTGTCCCACTTTTATCCTCGTTATTACTGCGTCATCCAGCAATTATAATATGGTAAAATAATACTCCATATCAAAACTCTCGCTTCAAATGCGTTCAAAATCGAGTGATTAATCTATAGTTTCAAAGCTTTAGATTTTTTTTTTGAAGGGCCTCTCGCAGTTGGCTTCTAACAGCCGTCACTGCTTAACCGGTCATCTGGTGAGGACTTACAAATGCCTCCAGGCAGGCTTAAAACTAAATAAAACTACAAACTAAGCGACCACACGCTAAGGGCACCCCCTACTGGGGTACGGGCCTCGGCTTAGGGCGTCGCTGGGGGGAGGGCAACTAGAGGGAAGGACTACTAGCTGGATCGGTTCATTATTTTGGGACGAATTTAAATCTACAGGCTCAGCGGGGGCTGGCTCGAGCAAGGGTCGGTTTGGGGTCTGAGTCATACTCGACGGCAGACTCGGATCATGATGGGGACGTCGCCACGGGCCTCGTCGGCGAGGTCGGAACAAGCTTTAGATACGACCAGTATCGCTTTTATACGAACTACAAGCTGCACCCCTTGTCACTCCTTTAGGAATGAAATTAGAAAAAAAATCTCCTTAGTGCACCTGTAGGGTACCTACCCAAAAATTTTCCTACAATTTTCTCTAGATCTAGTCTCGAGTGTTTTAGGCTTTGCGTTAACTGTTAGTCAGTAGGTCTGAAGAAATATTTATGACAAGATAAAATAAACATTAACTTTATTACATAGGCGGTTCTGAAAGTGGGTGAGGTATAAGATAGACATAAGGTAGCTAGGCAAGTAGTCAGGTACACCTCTTCTCATCTTTAATCTCTATAAGTAGAGGCGAAGCCGGTACAACAAAATAAGTGCTATTTTGTAACAAAATCATAAATAATTCCGTTTTACTTAGTCATAGGTACCTATTCGTTTGTTCACTTTATTTACATATTTTGGATTGTCTACTTAGTATGACATAAATAAAACGGAATTATTTATAATTTTGTTACCATTTTATTGTACCGGCCTCCCCTTACTTTTCGTCACTGATGTGTAGGTTTAAGTTTTGTGATCAGTATAATTATAATGATAAAATTTATCATTAATTGTGACTCGTGATCTTAAAATCTACTTTACTACTTGACTTGTTTAACTTAGGGCACGCAATTTATGTGAAATATTCAGTTGACTTGCGCTTGATCGTAATAAACGATCCAATATTTGATTTAATATCAACCTGTCACATACCTACTGTTGAGGCTCATAACTTCAAATAATACTTTAATAAGTTGTGAAATGAGTAAGTAATCAATAAAAGTATAAAATTGTATTATCGTCTGAGCATTGTTTAAAAAATACCTTAGATTTCATTGATTAATCGTTACTGCAGTGTTTTGAATTAGGGCCTGTGCACACCACGTTTTTTAAGCGCGCCGTCGACGCGCGTTTCTAAAAGGCGCGTCGACGGCGCGCTTTTATCCCACAGAGGTCTACAGGCTGCGTCTGACTTGTGTGCGTATCGCGTCTGTATCGTTACAAACGCGCGTCAACGGCGTGTTTAAAAAACATGGTGTGCACAGGCCCTTAAAAGGGATTAAGTAATGTTAAAAAATTAAATATTTTTATTAATAAAAAATATCATTTTAGTGCGAAATCAAGACACGCTGGTTATAGGTACCTATTATGCTATTGTTTGGGTAGAATAGGTGATCAACATTAGTAGCACATCAATTTGCCTTACCTAACACAGAGAATACAAGCATTACAGTCATATTATATGAAATCGCAAGTCGTGTGTAGTCAGTGTAGACTTCAAGGAGATTTCAAGAAAGTAAAAATATATTCTTAACTCCGTTTCAGTTGATAGTGTCGATTTTCTTACATTCTCGCTTCGATACATTTTTTCCGAGCGCAATTTGAAATAAATCGGAGCAAGTCTTCGGTGTGAACGTTTTCATTGTTTTTTTTCTTGTAAAATATTACTTTGGAACGAGATTCTTTTGATACTGACAATTTAAGTATGGTTGGAGCCTTAAGACATGAACAATAAACGAGTATAATCTTGTGTCAAGAAAAAGGACTAGCGGATTTTTTAATATTTGCTCTCACATTTGCCTCTATTTTTTTTTGTAGCAACTTGTATACCAGAGGGAGTCGTGGCTACTTATTCAGCTACGAGCCCCCAGGTTAAGCTACGCTTGCCGCGGTCAGTCCGTGGATGGGTGACCATCCTTTACATACCTCAGTATGTAAAGGATGGTCACCCATCCACGGACCGACTATTTAACGTGCTCTCCAAGAGCCGGTAGGGTCTCACCCTACCGGCTCTTGGAGAGCACGTTAAATAGTCGATCCCGGTTGTCATACGAATATCTATGACAGTCATTGCAGGTAGTCAGATGCTCGAAAGTCTGAAAACTGGTCTAACTTTCGAATACTAGTATTACCCAATAAATTGGGTTATGAAGGTCGGATGGCAGTCGTTCCACGTACATAAAATACTGATATTTAGCCGCATCTAGTTAGACTATACTGAAGCCAACCACAAACTATTTGGAAAAAGGCCAGACGGATGATGAGTACCTTACCCGTATGTATTCTCATTAAAGTCACTTTTTGAGGTGGAAAAAACCGAGTAATGATAATACACATTGCCCCACATTGATCACACTTCCATCTATGTCTCGTACTTGTGTATACGTTTACACCAGACAATATGTCCATGTCTCAATACGTCATTCAGTCAGTTATCTCGGCGTCACGCTACCGGGGCGCTGTCCTGGGACGCCGTCAACGTGTGGTCGCAGTTACACGACTAAGCTTCGCCGTCGGCGCGACAAATGTGTGGGTCAGGTCCGGAGCTGGACAATATGGGCATAAAAATGACAATCGAGTTACGCAATTATATCTTGTTGTGCAACTATTTGTTTAAAAAGCGGTGTGACTTTTCGGTCTAAATTTTCTTTGTTTAAATCTTGTTGGTTATATTACCGCCGCGTTTAAAGGTTTCATTTTATTATGTTTGCCTTTGTTCGGCTGGGAAAACTGGATACCTACAGAGCTCAAATGCAGGGGTTTTTTTAAATGTAGATACAACTATAGGGTGGGCTATATGCACCAGTCTAATCGAAAAAGTAAATATTTATTTTTGCACAATCGAAAAAATAATTAAAAGCCAAAATGTGAACGAAATCAAGTATTTGATGGCGCCAAGTAATTCTTTTAATTTTCTAAATGGATTTTGAGGGATTTACGTAATTTTTCCGTTACCACATCCATTAGGATATTGAGGTAAAAGTTAGAGCGCTATCACACTAGCGATTAGCGCGCGGTTGGCATGAGGCGGCCGCGACGCGGGGGCGAGGCGGGCGCGTGGCGTGTGTGGTTGGATTCGATAAATTCAATTTCAGATCTATTGATGTGTCTTATGACTCAAATTATATACAAAAATTTCAAAACGAGTTAGCCGTGGGTGCTGACGCGCGTGGCGTGCGCTTAGTGGGTGCGTATCGCCTGAACGCAGCTCACCTTGCTACGCACCCGCGGTGAGCTCGCAGCAGCTCGCTACGCGCCCGTGGTGAGCTCGATACGCGCCCGTGGTGAGCTCGATACGCGCCCGTGGTGAGCTCGATACGCGCCCGTGGTGAGCTCGATACGCGCCCGTGGTGAGCTCGCTAGCCACCCGGGTCGAGCTTGCTACGGATCTGCGGTGAGCTCGCTACGCCCCCGCAGCTAACTCACTGCAAACATCCTCTCGCTAGAAATATGCTCGCAAATCGCCTGTGTGATAGTGCCCTTCTGTAACCTTTGAAGTAATCACTTATGTGGATACCGCACAATGCAGGGTGTATTGTTAGGTACCCCTGCCTACGTTGGGTTTCTCCTAAGAGGTGTCGGCCAATCAAAGGAGGTTACAATACATCAGCTACGATTGTAGTTTATTTTTGTGCTCATTCTTTTCTTTATTTCATAAATACATTTAATTGAATTGGTTTTTCCTATTGGTCATTCCTATTTCTTTTGTTTCTATAGTTGTTTCTATAGCATTGTTTGTGCTTATTATAAATTATTTTCCCTTTATTACAAAGGACCATATAAAATATTGTTTATACCATTCCCCCTCTAAAAAGCTTATTTTATTCACTGAAAACAGTGGATAAAAAGCACTTTTACTCACTGTTTTGATGTTTGAAAATGGAACACACCAATGTATTCGACCACAGATTTAAAGAACCTATGCTAGATGCGACACGTTATTAGATTGTATGAAAACCGAACGTGTCATCTTTTTTATACGATAACTTCACCCCAGCCATTTAGTGATGTGCTCAGAGTAAACAGAATTGTTTCAATCACTAAGCGTCACTGAGCTAACAGACTTTTTTTAGTACGAACAGTCGAACATGCAGGGCACGCTTGGTCGTGGCTTGCCGTATCTAGTGTAAGTGTAATCTGTGTATTCGACCTATATTGATGTGTTCTAAATTCAATTTGATTGGTCGACATTTTCGACAAGGAGTTTAGCATAATAGCATAATAGCATAATCGGCCTATAATGTTCCCACTGCTGGGACACAGGCCTCCTCTGTGAGAGGGAGTGGGCCGTAGTCCACCACGCGGGCCCAGTGCGGGTTGGTGGACGTCACATGTCTTCGAATTTTTGGTTCTAGGACATGCCGGTTGCCTCACGATGTTTTCCTTCACCGTTCAAGCAAGTGATAATTAATTTCTAATACGCACATGACTTCGAAAAGTCAGCGGTGCGTGCCTCGGGATCGAACTCGAACCATTCGCCGTGGGAGGCACATGGTTAATCCACTAGGCTATCACTGCACTTGGGAGGAGGAGTTTAGCATTAGAATAAAAACTGTTTTGTGTTCTTTGCTGTCCTTAGTAAATTGGCGCTATTTTGAATACTGTAAGTTGTACGAACACAAAGTTTAGTGTTACTTTAATCTTTAATTTTGTGTGTGTTTGTTTAGTGTTGTTCTAATCGATTAAAAATGCATTCTAGTGATGCAGATGTGTTAACACCTGAGTTTGTGAAAGAGAGGACGGCCGATATAGTGGAAAGGTGGAAAGCTTGCTACCCAAAAAATCACGGCTGGTTTACATCAAAGCCAATTTAACTTTACTTTTTCTTCATTATATGTATATTTTCACTTAAATCTTTCTTTTTCTCGTAGTCATGGTATAAAGTATAGTATGCAACACTTGAATAAAACGGATTTATATCGAGGGCCATGAATCGCTCGCGTCTCTCAGGATTCTAACACTTGAATCACTCGCTACGCTCGTGATTCAATCATCATGAATCACTCCCTACGGTCGTGATTTAATCGTTAGAATCCTTCACTAGCTCGTGATTCATCTATGGCCCTCGCTTTAAATCCGTCCTTTATTCACTAATTGCATAATATACTATTCTATCGTTCATATTTACATACTGTAAATTAATGTGTTAGTTGTGTTGTTGTATAAACTGTATTTTTAATTCTTTCTTTACAATTAAGTACATTTCCATATGGTACTGTCTGGTTTTAATTCAATGACGTTAGAGCACGTCTCGCGACCAATTTTTAATTAGGTCTACTAAAGATTTAAGTCTCTATACAGGGTGGCAGGTTAGACAGTGGAAATATTTTAAGAGGTCATTTTGTACCCATAATTATGAACAACTTTTACTATGGGACCAAACCTGACATCGCGAAAAAAAAATCAGTTGTTCCATACATTTATGTTCACAAAACTCAACAAAATGTATAAGTTGCAACATTAGCGTTATTTATACTAAATTTAGTCCATTTTTCTGATATATTTTTGTTAGTGTTCTCAAACTAAAAACCCAGGTAAAATTTTCCAACATTTTTGAATGGCTAATCCCCCACATATTTTATGGTACAGGGATAATACATTTTGAAAGCGCCGTCTACGAGTACGTCGGGTATATTTATAGTTCAAAACTAGTTCCAACTAGACTAGACCAATAAATCAAAAACTATTCACCTTTACGACGACTCCAACTCTTTCATTTACGGCATACTGTTAAGGTATAAGGATTTCATTTAAAATTATTAGTTGTTATAGATCGCCGATACGAGAAGAGAAGAATTTAAAAGAAGCCATTTTGATGCTTCTTGTAGTATTGAAGTTCGTCTGTTCTGTTGTTCTGTTCTTAGTTAAATAAGAAGCAATAAATTTTGAGCATTTCAACGTAAAACTATAACTGTATGGGGAGTAAAAGGTTATCAGTTTGAGGCTATCCTATAGCAATATTGACGGTAACCTATTTCTTAACTAGCATATTAGTTGAAAGGTCTGATGGAAATATTAGTAATTACCAAATAGTTAACCTATCTATAGCAGTGATAGCCTAGTGGTTTAACCATGTGCCTCCCACAGCGAATGGTTCGAGTTCGATCCCGAGGCACGCACCGCTGACTTTTCGAAGTCATGTGCGTATTAGAAATTAATTATCACTTGCTTTAACGGTGAAGGAAAACATCGTGAGGAAACCGGCATGTCCTAGAACCAAAAATTCGAAGACATGCGACGTCCACCAACCCGCACTGGGCCCGCGTGGTGGACTACGGCCCACTCCCTCTCATAGAGGAGGCCTGTGTCCTAACAGTGGGAACATTTTAGGCCGATTATGCTTATGCTATTATGCTAACCCCCATTTTTTTCTATCTCTTAGTTTCAGTATGCCACTCTCCTCCCCTAATTATGTTATTTTTTTTTATTTCACTGCAAGCCTTTATGGCCTTTCACAGAAAAAACCTACCTGCGAAGTTACATAGAAATTGGTTATGAACTGTAGATTTCACGAGGTTGTGACAAACGGTCATGATTAAACTTTAAGGCTTCCCAGTTTTACTACGGAACCCTAAAAATAGCCACTTTAAAGTAATTTGTTCTTCTACTACACAGTGTTTTTCAGGTTGAATAACCAGCACTTATTTCAGTAATTTGCCTATATCGCTTTGTGAATTAATTCTGCCCATATCCATTGAAGCTTATTCTTTGAACCGGCGAGGTTTGTGTACATTCTGTTGTGTGGTAGCCGAGAATAGCTTTGCCATGATCTGAATACAATGTTGCAGCTTATGGATATTCATATTATTCATCGTTCTAAAGCAAACAAAACCGTTTTTGGATTAAAAGCAAACATAGCTGAATGCAAGTCTTGCTGTTGTAAGCATACCGAACTGCATATGTATATGAATTTATTACGTAAATTCTAGTCTGAATTTTCGCCTACGTTCAGATTTTATTGATTTAAGTTATCTGATTGGTTTGTTTGCAAATAAACGGGATGTCTGTAATTAAATTGTAATAACTAATAATATATCTTTCTCTTTCTTGACGTCTGTATTAAAGTCCATTTTAAGTACCTAGTTGTTAGACCATTTGTAACTCAATAACAGCTGAACCGATTTTGACGGGACTGAAATATAACTAATTTGTCCGATGGAGTAACTTAAGTTACTTTTATTTTAGAAAAATAATTAGGGTCCGCGCAAAAAAATGAAAACCCATGAAATCCAATAGTCCACGCAGACAAAGTCACGGGCACAGCTAAATAAATCATACATAAATATAAGCACCAGTGGCAAAGGGTGCGGAAAAACCAGTGCATTAAAATATTAATAAAATATTATAAAAAATTCGAAACAAAATTACGCAGACACAGAAAAACTGCTAGAGATTTTAGTATGATGTTTATATTACTTCGTAAGTATTTATTTTGTTTAATGTAGTATAGTTTTTAATTATTATATACCTAGAGTTTGCTTTTGTTAATAATTGATGGAGATTTAATGTTTTAATAGATTTACCTTTAAACATAAATTACAGTACTATTTAAATTCGGTTGTAAAGTGATGGCCTGAAACACAGGTTTGAATAAACCTAGATCAGGCAGGTCGCTACATAAAATCCTAATTATAATAAAAAAATTAATAATTGTAGGTATTTATAGTTAATATATTTCAGTTATACACTATTTTATTTAGGGACTAGTAAACTATTATAATTATAAGACTTACTATTATAGCTTCTTGGTTGAATTTACATTTTTTGTAAAAAACTGTTTATAAATAAATTTTATTTTTTATTTTTTTTATTATAAATAATTCCGTTTTACGTTATATCGTTTCGAAGAAAATGCAACATTTTTATATTCAATAAATACCATTTCTTCTTATGTGTGTAATATTTACTTTTCTTTCAAAATCACTTAAATTATGGGCATTTTTTAATTCTTTATGTTGGTAATCACAGATAAACTGCTTCAGCAACAATTACAGAATTGCCTCAATAACAAGATATCTTCTACAATATTTTTCCTATTATTAAAACCCCTAGTTTACTTCTTTAGCCATCACAGCATTGTTCGAATTCTTGGCATCTTTAAATACTGGGTTGCCAGCTATTCTGGGAATAGTTCCAAAACTCTTTAATATGTATGGACCTACTTTTATATCTTTGAATTCTTTGGAGACTGTTTTTATAATGTTTTTACTTTGAGATTATTATTCATTTTGTATAATTTGTTGATCTTCTGGTGAACCACTCCAGATGGTGTATTTTTTTTATATTTTATTAGAAATTTAGGTATATTTGTTTGAGCTTTGTGACAAATTTTACGTTGATTGGCATTACGGTAGCAAAAATGTACACACAGAAAATTATGATTTGCCTTGGTTATTAGCCTGCCAATGCCCAAATACTCAAACGACATTTAATGGATATTTATTTCTTGATCGGGCTGCCAGCCCACTTCAGACTTTTTGTAGGTTCAAAAATGTTATCTTCTGACAAGCTTAATCGTAAAGTTTGTATGAAAAAAATTTTTTTTAGTTATGATGAGCCACTTTGTAAAGTTAACTCTTCAAAAGAACTAAATTAACACGTCTTTCGTTAGTTTTGAAAACTCGTCTCTTTAGTGAGCGAAACCGGGGTGGCGGAAAGTTAATCTAATTATAATGTCTAAGTCGACTAGCCTTTTGCCCATGACTTCGTTCGCAAGACCTACAAGAACTGCGCTTTATTTTTGGAATAAATAGTAGCAGTACTTGGTAATAATGTAGGTAGTGATTTTTGTTTGGAATCGGATTAGTTGTTCCAAAGATTACCTCATACATTGTATACCAACTTATAATTATAAGATCTTACCCTTCATAGTCGAAATATTTTAAGAGGTAGGTACATCTGTAGGTGGCAAAGATGCTATACAAACGAAAAAAAAATATCTGAGTATATTTTTTTAGCTAGCGTAATGGATGTCGAAAATAGTTTTTTTAAGCGTCTAAATTTATTTAAAATAAATTTATTTATTTATGAAATGATGTGCCTCCTTAAATATTTCGAGTATGAAGGGTAGGACCCTATATAAATGTTTATGTCCCTAGTCAAGGTTATTAAAAGTTCTAGTAAGTTTGTGCTCTCTATTATTCGCTTGTTAAAACTACAATTTCATTTAAAAATGGTACTTAAAATTTATTGACAAAGGATTTATATTTCGCGAAAAAAACGCTAAAGTTCACTGGCATTAATCTACCTAATTCGTCTCAAAAGTTTAGTTCGAAATAATCTAATTATTTCTAAGGATTTTGTTGAGATATTATAGTACTTACCATAACAAATATTAATTTAGTATTTTAAACCAACTTCAAAAAGAATGAGGTTTTTAATTCGACTGTTTTTTATTTGTATCCTGTTACGCGAAAATATCTTTGCCAATTATAAACCAATTTCAAAAGATTATATTTTTCATTTGGTAGAAAAAACTCGCTTTGTGGTACCATATAAATTTTATTAAAGGTGAGTAGTTTTTTAACCAGCTTCAATAAACGGTATTCACTTCGCCTATGTTGACGATGTATTAATTCACACAGCAAGGAGTATGTAAGTTTGGTTAGTGGTAATGAATTCACGCAATTGATGTGATCGCGTATGTTTATGTAACTCACAATAGAAAAAAAAACCGGCTCCAAAAAGATCACAATGTGTGAAACAGTTTCGGAAGTCGCTGCCTCTGATTTTTGATTTGGTTTAATTCGGCACCGACTTCGGAAAAAAAAAATATTTTGCAAATCCGTCTATAAATGACGGAGTTATGCCCGAACATACATAAAAAAAAATATATATATCCGAATTGATAACCTCCTCCTTTTTGAAGTCGGTTAAAAATATATAATAACGCGTTTCGGATGTCTCCGTTGAATCAAATCTGAAATTGATCTTTTTGAAGGCGGTACTATTTTAAGTTTTTTAATAACAATGTGATGACCTGTGACTATCTCGTTAGTGGTTGGAAGCGCGATTGCTGAGCGAAGGGTTCTGTGTTTAATCCCCGGGTCAGTCGAAATGTTACCTATTGGATTTTTCCAGAATAAAATTCTCAGTATCAGCCCAGAATCTGGATTTGTGCTCAGCTAATGGCAATAAGATCGCCAGTTGTAGTGCATTTTTGTGTTCTGCTCTCAGTTGATTTTTTTTTTCATATTTCAGTGTCGGTCCCATAATAAAAGTTGATCATATTCATGCGTACTTTCACCTCCTAAACTATCCGCACTGGTTTTAATTTTACCCTGTATAATAATAATACCCTGTAATAATATGGGTGTATTATTAAAGCTTAAAAGCTGTGTAAAAAACCTCTTCCAAATGCTGGTTGAACCCTTGATATAATATCAAGTTTTCTTGTAATATTATAATCATGAACACCGTATACTACTTAAGAGTCTAATCCCGCAAAGGCCCGAACAATATGTGACCCTGTCACTTTAGTGCCAACTTGTGATGCGTCATCTGGCAACCCTCTTTTGCGGTCAGAGGTACAATAGACCCGGTCTCTGTTAATTTTGTATGACCCATTATTTTCGTTATTTATTGTGAGATGATGGGTCTTTGGTGATACTAGTAGTTTAATATAATTTGGTGTGTGAGAGGTAATTTACTTAGTCACGCGATAATGCGTAATTTTTTTTATTTACTATAGTTATACGTTGCTTGCTATACCCAAAAAATTCACAATGTAATCTACATATAGTTTGGTTTTATGTAAGGTTTATATAAGAGGTTGTGTAACCACTGCTTTACTCAAGTGAGCAAGAAATATACGAGTATAGATTATGTCATTAATAATTATCATCAATCGTGATTCTTTTAAGTAATGCCTTTTGTGCAA
This sequence comes from Thalpophila matura, assembly GCA_948465475.1. Classification (NCBI taxonomy): domain Eukaryota; kingdom Metazoa; phylum Arthropoda; class Insecta; order Lepidoptera; family Noctuidae; genus Thalpophila; species Thalpophila matura. The sequence continues at coordinate 14,810,866 of OX419182.1, forward strand.
GTGCTGCATATTGGTGAAATGTAAATTAAAAATTCATTTATTTTTATCCTACTGGCTGGACTTTCTATTATGGCTGAACAAGCAGTTAAAAATTTTATTCAATGTTCAACATTTCGCACATCCGCAAGAAAGGTGTCACAACAAAATAAATGTAGTTTTTGGGAAATCACGATTTTCTTTTTTTTAGATCCTAGAATTCCTTTAAAAAAATCTGTATTAAATGCCATCTCTCAGCGAGGAATCGCACTATAATTATGATTTTTTTTTAGCAGATCAAGTTTGTAATTGCCTTTCAGATGGCATATATAACTCAATTTTGTATTATTATGTGTTGTGACACCTTTCTTGTGGATGTGCGATATCATAAACACAATATTATTTTTGTACGATCATCAAATAATACCAGAAATTAGATTACCTTCGAGAATCGCCATTCATATTAATAAAACAAACAATTTTCAGCGTAATACTGCTGAGGTTAATATGCGGGTTATAATGGGAAATCTCGTAGCACGTTGCAAATTAAGCTGTTAGCCAAGATTAAAATAATAATATTGTTTAATTACATTCAGGAAACAATAAGAGTTTTCGGAAAGATCAAATAGAAGAGTGCGGTTATGAATATTAATGATTGGCTTACAAGCCTTCGCCGCGGTTCAACTTTGTAATTGATTGTAATTAACAACATCATGTCACAACACAGCAGTTTCGTCATGCGTGTATAATATTAATTGCTTAATTAATTAACAATGTTTTCGTCTTTGAACCTTCAGCGTATTCGACGTCCTTTGACAAAAATTTGAAGTAACCTTCAAATGGAAACAATTTGCTTGAATTTGGTTTACAATATACCTACATGTAATTGTTTTGTGTAATTGTAATTGCTTGTATGTATTATGTCGACACATTACAAATCAAATTACCTACATATTATAGTCTAATGCGTTTTGTTAAGTAAAGCTTTTATTTTCATCGTATTGAGTATAATTTAACAGAAAATAAAAAAAGTTTGGATTATAGGTCGCGAACCATAAAGCGACCATAAATAAAATTATTACTGACTGATTAGTAATAATTTGATTTATGGTTGCTTTGATATAGTAAAACAAACATGCTTATACAGCTCATATAACTTTTTTGTATAACGATAAGTTTGTCATAACTCATTAGGTGTTAATACCAAAAAGTGGTTACTACATTCGCATAAAAAGCGTAAAACCTAATAATAGAAACCGAATAAAATATTTATTCAATGTTGACACTAGTTGACAGTGAAGATGATCAGATTAAAACAAACTAAACAACAATTGAAATATATAACTTTTTCACAACTCTCAAAGTAATTGTTTCAAATCAAATCTTACGAGGTGAAAACTTCAAGTTCAAGAACAAGAATATGTAAGCAGGTGTTCCACGAAGTTGAAAATTGAGCAGAATAACGAAGGATTAAACCAAACATAAATTAAGAAATTAATTCTCAGAAAAAATAATCTTTTGAGTTATTCTTGTTACAATTTACCTTCAACTCGCAGCGAAGGGTTAACACAATTACAAATAGGGCTATAATATTTCAGAGACAAAACGAGTTCCCCACGAATGAAAGTTATGATTTCAAACAATAAAATTCAAAAGCTTACGCTTTCAAATCGTACATATTGCTTTCGTCCATATTTGTATTTTGAAAAAGGGCAAATTCCCATAACATGGACCGTAATTGGCTCATAAAAGGACTTATTCAAATATAAAGTCCGGATTTCAATGGGGACGAACATGAATAGTATATTTAGGTACATTAACGAAATGAAAGAACGAATTACCGACCACTAAATGAGACAGTAACCCAGAATTATGAGGAAGTGGTTTACCTTTTTGTGTTTTTATTGGTACAGCGTTTGCCCTTGTGAGTAGAGGTTTATTGTCTATTGTAAGTTATCTAAGTTTAAAACTAGACTTACGTACGATAATCAATACCTACTAATATTATAAAGAGGAAAGATTTTTTTGTTTGTTTGTACCGAATAGGCTCCGAAACTACTGGACCGATTTCAAAAATCCTTTCACCACTAGCAAGCTACATTATCACTGAGTAAGATAGGCTACTTTTTATCCTGAAAAATGCACAGTTCCTGCGGGTCACGCGGACGAAGTCGCGGGCAAAGTGCTAGTGTCTAGATAATTATAATTTAGTTTAAGAGTGGCCTTATATCAGGCATATAGACTTGACGGAATGATATTAATGATTTAGTATGATCAGGTATGTACTTCAAAAAACCGCATTGAAATCAGTCTTGCCATACGTTTGACACATACGATAGGATGCTATGTGCCACAAACATACAAAAACTTCAAGCTTAGGACAAAAACTATTTATTCTTAATGCAAAAATTCAGTTTCACTGCTCTAAAAACGGTAAAAAAAGCATGAGAAAACCGACCTATCCTTAAAGCAAAAAATCGTAGAAATGTGACATCTACAACCCACATTAGGCCCACATGGAGAACTATGGCCCACTTCCTCTAACAAAGAGGGAGCATGAACCCGAGCAATGGAAGTATAATAGGCAAGGCAAATTAAAATTTATATAATTAAGTGTAATGGAAAATCACCCGTTGTTGTGTTGTTGCAGAAAATTTTGCAACCTTAAAATACCTCTAGACATTTTTGATTTACGAGTATGCAACTGTAAATACCTAATGCTTTCATAATTCATTGCATTCCATTTCAAGTGATCTATTTCATTGTAAATTCATTCGATGTTGCGGTATTCCCGAAAAAGAACCTCGATCGCGGCTGTCTGCTTGGGATTTCAAGTCTCTTTAAATTTTTGGAGACTATCTTGATCAGATGCGAAAGAGCTTCGGGAATTCATATGGATTGCACCGTTGCCATTCCTGATACCGTCTTTAAAGATTTTTGGACGGTGTTAAAAGTAATACATGTTGCAATTTGTTTATAGCTGTTACAATTTACAAGCGATTGTCATTTGTCTTCAATGGGCATTGTCATAAAGTTTAAGTTACCATGATTGATGCGCGCTCGTGTAATACAATAGAAAATGTTGCATAAAATAATGTCGTATCGAAATATGTATCAGAAGTCGTTCCTAAGCCTACATGAAACCAAATGGTCGATAAACTATTCAATTACCCATGTTCAAGTCACGCATTAAACATTATAATAGTATACGATTTGTCGCCTTTGAACATTAATTTTACCCTTACCGGTTTCTACGACTTGTATGGCAAGTTAAGCATACGATTTATTGCCGTATTTGTATACACTAGGAACACGCCCCGGCGTCGCTGGCTGACGGAAATATTGCGTTTCAAACCACACAGTGGGGGTGAAATAGTAAACAAAATGTCATGCGAGAAATTCGTTGTGGCTTTTACAAACTTTTCTGATCTTTAGAACCAAAATTCAATGAGCTTTTAAATCTTTTCAGCTTAAAATTTTCAATATGTTGAAAAGGAAACTATTTTCCTTGCAAATAATAGACTACCCGTCTCTTCAGCGTTTTGTAAAAGGCGACGAAATGAGCAGTGGGGATTAGTGGCGACGTTCTTTTGTCTCTGAAAACAAAATAATACCTACCATCACCAGTCAGGCGTCTAAGCTCGGTGATTATGGAAATAATTATGATCATAGGTAGTGGTTAACACTAATGATAGTGGATCGAAAGCTACGAGTCCTCAGAACTTCTTCTGGGCAGTGGCAGTGGTTTAAATTTTGCTGCCCAAGAATACGAGACGTGGTGCATGACGAATATTTGTTAATATTTGACTCGCAGGTCTTAAACTGCTTTCACAGTTACGCTGCTGCAAGCGTGGCTGGCGCGGCTCGTAAGCCATACGATTGTGTATTTCACTATGAAACGGTACAAAAGCGAGACATATATATCTCGTGCCCCGTGCCGCTTACCATCCGCGCCACTATGAAGTCACCCTTAGTATGTATTTACACATTGAGCACTTTGTAGGCTTATGAATACGAATTAAGAGACCATATTTTCCAATCGAAAATAAATATTGATTTGTAGTTAACATTCGTAGTTGTTTCATTAGGTATTTTGAGACCGCATAGTTATGTGAAGTTTTTCGTTGTTCCGTGATTCGTTGTCAAATATTTTTGTTGTTACGATATTCGTTGTATTTTAGTCATAAGTCATAACATTATTCATTATTGCAAACTTTTGGCGTTTTTTTATTCGGCGTATCATATTTCAAAGTCACGTAGTGTAATAAAGAAGGGTCCGCCTCCTTTATTGTATTCACAAATATTAAATACAATAACTTTTCTATAGATATTTTATGTATAAAGGCGAGCTTAACTCAAAATTACACAACTTAAAGTGCTATGTAAATAAAATTTTTATTTAAAGTTTTATTTCGAACGACTGTCATAATATTGAAACTGAATAAAACCAAAGTCACTATTATGATTTCATTCTGTTTCAAATACATATAAAACGCAATCATCTAGAATTCTAGATATATGAGTAGAATAATTGAAAACTTTAAAAGTATTTGTGGCTCCGTTTCACTAGATTGCTGTTATGTAGTTTTAAAGCTCTATTTTTATTGGAGCTCTAAGATCACTTTAGTTTTATATTTAGGATTTAAACTTTACTTACCTAAGTCTTGAGCTTATTGGGTTTTATAAGAATATTTTTGTGTACTTTTATCGGTTTATAGGTATTATTGTGGCAATTGATTGCAATTTGTGATTGTGAAAACAAACTTTGGATGTATGAAATATTAGAGTTCAAGAGTTTTACAGTTAAATTAAATAAAATGATATTTATTTTGCATTTTGTTTATGAATAACGCTTGTATGTGGCCATATTTTTTAAACTAGACGAGTTCAACGACCAACCAGTATCCTAAAGGCTCTTTCAACTTAGACTATTTGGTATGATTGGTATCGGACTGCTGCCGTGCGATAGTCGTGCGGCAGCCGTGCAGGTGTCGCATTGCCGATGGTTTTTAGGGTTCCGTACCAAAATGGTAAAAAAGGAACCCTTATGGTGCGACTTCGTCTGTCTGTCTGTCTGTCTGTCACACCTGCTTATTTCAGCAACTACCTATGCTATCGACTTGAAATTTGGAACAGTTATAAAGAATGCTTGTTCAACTTTATTGCAAATGAAAAAAGTCCATTTTTTTTTTATTTTCATTGCAAAAGGGGCCGGAGTGTGGGTCCGAAATTTTAAAGTGGGGTTACTAGGTCAAGTGACATATCATAATTATGAAAGGGCTTGATTTGCACATTTCAAAATATATTTTTTTTTTATTTTATTTCTCACAGTTTTCGACATATGATGAAAAATGTCCAAAAAAATACCATTCCCCCCCCTTATCTCCGAAGTTTGCGGGGCGAAAAATCTGAAATAATTAGAGTTGATAGGAATTGACCCAAATATGGCACCAAAAATAAAACAATGTTCCTAACTAGTACAGTTTTTTCAAAATCATCAATATTCCTTCACAAAAAAACTTAGTTATGCGGTCCGGATTTTTTCACTTTATACGTCCAAAAATGATACGGAACCCTCGGTGCGCGAGTACGACTCGCACTTGGCCGGTTTTTTTTCCATATAGTTGACATGTTGAGAGAGCCGTTCGACTGTCGGACTACAACCGTTCGGGCGTCGCACGACAACCGGACGGCTGCAGACCAACACCAATCGTCTAAATTGAACCCTTTCAATTTAGGCGATTGGTTATCACAATTGCTTTTATTTTGTTGTTCAACAACATCGATTGCGTCGTATGTTTCCAAATCCGTATTCACGTGAGCACTAGTGCAGCATAATGGATGTTGAAATGTCAAATTGAACGCCACTGTGATGGCGAGTGTTAAATAAAGGTGCTGACTGACATTTCTTAAAAATAAAGCTAATATCTTCTTTTAAATTAAAATTAATTGCCGTACGTTAGTCTCCCAAAAACTTGAAAATAGCTCAACCGATTGACTAAATACAATTGTTGTGGGGACGCCAAAAAAGGTTTACAAAACGGGTATTGCAACGCATGGGCACAGCTATTAAAAAATAAAAGAAAGAGGAAAAAAAATCAGTTAACCTCAGCCTACAAAATAATTCCGGTTACGTCCAATTTAGCGAATATATTCCCATATAATTGATAATAATAGTTAAGCTCCTAGGAAGGGGAGCGCCGGCAAAACGGACCACAAGTATGATGTATTGCTTCAGACGCCATCGGTCTTGTTTATACGAGTAGCGCTGGGGAGGACCAATTATATCATTTCCCTTACACTACTCTAGTACCTAGGTAAAAAAAGAGCTCATTATTTTTTCTTTACATAAAAATATAAGTTAACAGTACATACTATTACGATCAAAGTGCCTTACATTTTAGTAGATACTTATTTTTAACTTGACTAAAATTACTATATTGCCTACATAGTATTATTCCATAACAAAATAAATAAACCTACTTTAATAATTCAAGATAAATACAGAGAAGTCACTATAAAATAATAATTATGAATAATTTATTTTGACATTATGGTAAAGAATAAAAGTTCAGCCTGAAAAACAACTCCAGATTGAAAACTATAATAAACTTAGGCCTAAGTTCACCGACAAGATAACAGTCCGATAAATTAAAAACGGCCGTTTAACATGACTTTTTGTATAGAGAAAGATATGATAAACAGCTCGTTGTTAATTTAACGGACTATTATCTTGTCAGTGAACTTGGCCCTTAATTTTTCAATTTTTTTATTATTATGTGTGTCAGTTTCTGGTGAATAAACATTTTTTAAGGGATTTACTTTACCTCATACTAAAACAATCACCTATCTATTAAAACCATATTTGATAATATGTAGGTTATTTTCTTAAACGTTTCACACAACATAACATATTATTACGGTACCTACTAAAGAAACTATCACTCTTGTTTGCCCAAGTAGCGTCGGGAACGACACATTATTTCATTTCCCTACAACCGCCTGACGTAATGGAGCTATTGTTTGACACCGACGTGTAGGCATGACCTTATTTTTTTGCCAAACTTTCTTCAGCGTTTGGGCCATCTGTTGTTATTACGAATATGTTTCGGTATGAAATTTCTGAAGAGGTTATAATATGTTACTAAAATAAAAACAATCTAGATTCGAGCGAATGTTTCAGTATTGTATAGTATTAAATTAAGTGTTCGTAAATAATGCTATAGACAGGCGCTAATTACATGGATAATATCAAATACATAATGGTTTTAGTTGTTAGTAGGTACCTATAAAGTGGTTATTCTATAAATTAGGGATTCTTCAGATACATAACGCTTGTGTGAAATTACATTCTCACATTCTATGACGTATTTCCGATAAGGCTTTAGCAGTCAATAAGGAAAATTATGGCAATATAATTATAAAGATATTACGTACGTAGGTACTTATTACTTATTATTTTTCCTGTTCAAATCTTTCCTTATTTTGTGAAATAAAATCATTTCACAAAATACAACCATAATTCCTATAATATCATTATCAATACGCATTTATTCATGAATGCCAATACGAGAATAATTGGCAAATCGTGCCAAAAGCAGCATTGATACCCTTCACCAATAATAATAATATCGTCGATGTAACATCTCATGCCTTCCGGATATAACAGATTTGCTACACATCAATAAATTTTATGTTCCAACGCGTTCATTCCGAATCACGATATCAAAGAAAATTTGGGCCAGTGACAGAGACCTTCATACCCACAGATATAGAGTAGGCTAGATACCGCAAGCCGTCCGTCCCAGCCTCAGATCATAGAACGAAGGAGATATACCATCATAGCAAATTAGTACGGGAACATCTGATGCCACTTTTAGTACATTTTTCGATACAATTACGCGCATAATTAAGCGCTCCTTGTGAATAAAAAGATCTCCCACGCATTAAACATTCCGCACACCCTCAATCTAACACTGTTAATCGTCACTCAACACTAGCACTGAACTAAAACACTATATTTATACCATCGATCGTGTTCGGTTCGTCGCCAGCGCGTACGTTTTTAATATGAGCAATTTGCTCAAGATCAGGCATCATGCTCGATAGCGCCTTGGCACATCTCCTTGTTTCTATGATCTGAGGTCCCAGCGAATAATTGATGCAATGCTCCTATTTGCTGCTCTTCTACTTGAGTTTGCTTTCAAACGCGCCGGTGAAACTTGACGAGCGGTGTCGTTGAAATTATTAACTGTAAAAACTCTTCAAGGATAGTCCAAGCCCTAAGGGGCTTGAACTATCCTTGAAGTTAAGATTTAAGAATCTTAGTAATAACTAGCTTCCGCCCGCGGCTTCGCCCGCGTTTTCGGGATGTATTATATTTAAATACCTATAAACTTTCCTCTTGAATCACTCTAATAAAAACCGCATCAAAATCCGTTGCGTAGTTTTAAAGGTCTAAGCATACATAGGGACAGACCGACAGCGGGAAGTGACTTTGATTTATACTGTGTAGTGATTAGGTATAATTTTTTAATAGATATTAATCAACATTCAGACTCTTAACTTGGATCCGCCATCCTGACATTCACATGACTTGCGCGATGTCATCGGAGGCAGGGAAAAACGGAACGCTATTTTTATACTATTTAGTAAACATGCGATATCCGGTAATTCCCAACGGACCACGTGGTCGATTTTTGAGACCTCTAAAAATAATAAAAAAACAAGACGATATTGCAGTCGGGACCCACTCTTATAATAAGATATTAAATTTTACCTGAACGAGTGGAGTTTTCTTGTGTTTTTTAATATTTTTAGAGGTCTTAAAAACCAACCACGTGGTCCATTGGGAATAACCCGCGATATCTAGCCTACTTTATGTCTGTGTTTATACCGGTTATAACAAAGACTATCGACAATAAAGTCCTGAAGCCTTCACCATGCCGATGTAAGGCTTTCATCAGAAAGCAACGAACCAATTCGCTTTAAGCTTACTGCCGGAGATTGGGAATTGGAACAATATTGCGTTCAAAAGTTTGCTAAGAAATGTTGACGGGCTTCGGACGGTTATTGATTCTGTGCCAGTTTTGTAATCAACAATCTGTAATTAAATGGCATGAAATTTGAGCTCTTTGTTAGTGTATCTTGTTATTATTACATTTTCTGTATTGGTGAAGAGCTTAATTTGGAAGATCAGGAGATATCTTGATGGTTTTATTTAAACAGCAGTACTGCAAACTCTCCTTCTTTTCCGGGAAATTCCATGACTTTAGAACATGTCTCCTTATCTCCAATCGACAATCTTGGGGGTCTCAAAATATAGGTATTTAGAACTGCCTTCAAAAAAATCACAATAATGTTATGTGAAGTAGTTTCGGAAGTTGGTGCCTTTGATTATTTACTTGGTTTGATGCGGCACCGACTCCCGAATATGTTTTATACAAAAGCATTTTGATCTTTTTGAAGTCGGTTAACATTAAATACAAAGGAAATTATTTTTGCATTCCATTAACGTAGGAAGCCCCATTACAAACCTCGTTACACGTCTAATTTAACATGCTCTTCATGACGTGACCTTGAAATGTGAGCCACATATGGTTCCCATTATCCATAGATTTCAATTATGAGATAAAACATTCTTAAGAATGACGCGCTGTGTTTGCTTGTTCTTGTATGAACAATCATCCGCCTAGCCTTTTCCCAAATTAACCAGATTAGGGATGGCTTCCAGTTTAACTTAATCCACCTTAATCTCAATATATTATTATATGTGGAGCGATTGCCATTTGGTTGTGCTATCCTCCACGGCCCAAATATTGGGTAATACTGCTGGTATTCAGAAGTTGGACCAGTTATCAGACCTTCGGGCTTCTGACTACCCGTGAAGACTGTAATCATAGATATTTGTATGACAACCGGGACCGACTGTTTAACGTGTTCTCTAAGGCACGGAAGGGTCTCAATGTGTAAAGAATGGTCACCCATCTATATACTGATCGCGTTTAGGGCAGCTCAACCTCACAGATCGATTGATCAGCGCGGCTGTTATTGGCCACAATCCCTCCAACGAGATTTATGTATTTGAATAATTTGCTAAAAATGTATTTGGATTTGGGAAACTCTTTTGTTATTTCTTACCATTGTGAAAAAGAGAAGGCGATATTTGTCCTGTATAGATCCATCTTTTTCTCACATCAGAAAAAAGATGGCAATAACACATCAAAGTACAACTCCTGCCCAATGTTAATAAAGGCGTGTCAATTTTTCGTTGAATAAGGTGAAGTAGTTTTAATAAAACAAGTTTTAAATTCAGGGACCGATTAATCCGGTTAAAAGGTTACCGGTTAAATCTCTAACCCATATTTTTGGTTAATCTTAATGCAGGGTAACCGGTTAACTCTTTAATACGGATACCGTTACCGGTTAATATTGCTGATGAATTCGAATGAAATAGAACAAAAATGAAAAAAAGGAACAAAAATGAACTCTATGCGTGAACCGGTTATTATTAGGCTGATTAACCCAGAATACGGGTTAACCTTTATGCAAGGTTTTTCACCTAACCCAAAAAAAATTACCCGGGTTAACCCCTATACGGGTGACCTTTTCGGTACCTGGTTTTAATGGATTACATCGCGTATATTTAGGTTTTTTGTTTTCCTGACGTTTTGAATACTTTGCAACGCAGCAAAGTGAAAGGCAAATGTCAAAACGAGGCACATGAGACATTTCAACTTTATCTCTAGGGTGGACAACACATCTGTGATGCCTCTGGTATTGCAGAAGTCCATAGTTGGTGGTGACCACTTACCACCAGGTAGGCTGCTTGCTTGTTTGCCACTCAATCATAAAAAATAGAAAATAATATAAACATGGACCCTTATCTTTATAATTTATCAAGTTACCGTTAACGTATTCCAAAATGTTGAGACAAGTAAGATAATGACTCTTTCAACAACTTTATGGCAAAGATATATTATGTTATCTTAGAAGTCCGAGCACCCATTATTTGTTCTATTGTTTCAAAATCTAGTGAAGCGACGGTCTAACAAAGGAACGTTGAGTGAGACAGAATAGGAGATAGAGTAAAGTCTATCTTATCGTTCTGATTCATATTAAGTACCTAAGGATATTGTTGTAAGATAAGGCAGATGATAGTTTCGTCTATATTCTTCTTTTTCTTGTCGATAGCACGTATATTATACAACTTGTAACGGAAAGGCAGAAATCCGATTATTAGCACATTATTTAGATTTCTGATTGATTGGGTGGTGGAGATTGGTGGTCACGTCAGGTCTTAAAATTTTTGATTCTAGGACATGCCGATTTCCTCGCGATGTTTTTTTTTCACAAAGTGTACTATATACCTTTGTGTAACCCTTCAGACAGGCGTAGGCGTGATGCTATGTGTATATTTTTTCTATAAATTGCTTTAAGTTTAGAAACAAAAAATAAATCGTTAATTCTACTAATACCACTGTTTGTGTTTATGTTTGTTACTTCTTCACGCTGAAACGGCTGGACGGATTTGGATGAAATTTGGCACGCAGATAGATTAAATATCTGAAATAGTACATAGGCTACCTTTTATCCCCGAAAACGCGGGTGAAGCCGCGGGTGGAAGCTAGTAAAAAGTAAAAATCTAACAGTGCTATTGGAAAAACCCAATAACACATTGCCTGATCCGGGAGTTGAACCCAGGACCCAACTCTCAGCAGTTGCATTTGTGACCACTAGACCAACGTGACGTGGTAATCAATGTACAACGAGGAAGTCAAGTAAAGAAATAATATTTTATGGCAGTGACTCCTGCTTCAATTACACACAGCTATCACCATATAATCCGAATATTAAGGGTCAGACAAATTATCGGACGCGTCTCTAAGCCGCGGCTGACAGCCGCATCCGATGAGTGCACAGTCGTTCGGCGCCTGCCCGCTAGATTTCTATTAGACATGCGAAAAAGCTCAAGGACGGTCCAAGGTTAATGTTGAATGTAATATTATCCAGATACAAAATAGACGCGGCTGTCAGCCGCGGCTTATATACGCGTCTCATAATGTGTCTGTCCCTTTTAGTTTAGAAGTTGCAAAAAATCAACCCATTTGCATGCAAATGCGATGTATTATTCATCAGTTTATTTTTATAATAAACTTTTAATTTGCTAATTATTTACATTTTATTTTCTCTTTACTAATAAGTATGCGTCTATTTCAATATATATTTTTTTTCTAAAAATATAATATTTTACATTTACGTTCGTTATTGGAAAGTTTATTTTATAATTTCCATAAAATAACCAAACATGCTATATAACTAAAAACTCAATCATAAATATTTTATAGAAGACCCTTTTTTTATTCATGAAACAGACATCGTTTGACTTTATTAACCTTTTATGACAGGACCTGGCCATATTGTAATATTTTCCGCTGTATGAATATCAAATGAACCGAGTAATTACAGTATGAAAACTGGACAAATGATTTAACCTGTTCAGAATCAATATAATGACCGGACGACCTTTATCTGCCAATTATTAGATATAGATCTCAACTCACGGCTATACAATTGTAGCAAGAAATTGTCAAAAAACTAGCCCGTTTAACCGCACCTTAAGCCCAGGCAGCGTGATTGACGTAAGTACCTACGCGTTATCAGTGACTATACAAGCGAATGCGCGGCAACAACATGGCTAGACGATGACCATTCGCTTCCACGGCTACCACCGCAATAGACGTTATTCTCTTAAAGATAAAATTATTGTTTTTCCGGCATAAACGGCGTTATTTAGCCACGAGTTCCTCGGACAAAAGTGCAGCTTGTTGAAAAAGAAAGGAAAGAAAATTGGAGACAGTAAGTAGATGGATAAAATAACGATTTCATCACTTTGTTAATGATTTTTTGAAAGCTGTTTGTTGTTATCTGAAGACCAGACGCTGTTATCTTTTAACGTAGGTAGGTACCTAATTATTTAGTTGCTTTTTATGTTAAGGAAACCACACAAAACCATTCATCAAAAGCCTTCTAGGAAGGAAATACCTACAAGCATAGAACTGAACTTCACATTTTCAAAAATCGATGGAATCCAAGATTTTTAATTACGATAGTATTTATCTGTGTTAGCACCTCCAGCAAACATTATGAGCTTCTGTTTCTTCTCCGGCTCTCTACTAAAGCCTCTCAGAATGTCAGGTTATATAAATTAACAATTAAGAAATCTGAGTTTTCATCATTTGAATACCTTTGAAGTTTCTACTTACCAGTTACCAAAAACACGTAGGTACAATCTGTCATAACACTGTATCGAATTACCCAAGGGATAAAACAGAAGATGAAAATAATAAATAGTCTTACTCAATCTTTCTGTTTCGTTTCGAATAAAAAATACAGCTACGTTACAAGCACATATTATTAAAACTGCCTTATTTTTGTTGACATCCTTCTAACGGTTACATCTAGGCAGAATTTAATGTTAAAGAAATTCAGGCAAATACTGAGGCACTAGAACATAAACTTTTACGATCAGTATATGCGTGGCTCATGATATTACGTTAACGTCCAGAAAATTCAAATTTTCGATTAAAGCGATGCCAGAATTTTTATTATCACAGCAAGCGTATAAGCGCCTAGTTTATTTTGCTGGAGCCAAAAATAGGGTTGAAAAATGTTCAGAACTTTTAATTAAAAGCGGCATCGTATGAATTATTTTCTATTAGCATCTTATATGTAGGGTGCCAAGTTATAAGGTGTGTGATATAATATTTCAGAACTTCATAAACAGCTTGCAGTAAAAATTCAATTTAAAATAACCGTGGTCTGTTGGGACAGTTATATTCTTACGAAGTAGTTCCAACAGACCGTGTCGTTTAACAGGAATAAAATTTAATTTATTTGTAATCGCATCTGACCGTGGCGTAGTTCGATGGGGAATGAAATTGTAGTCGCATCTGACCGCGTGAGCCGATGGGAAACTTTTGTGTGGTTCGATGCAACCCGCAAAGAACCACGTGGTTTGTTGGGATGACCATCTATTCTGCCTAATTTTAATTGTGTATGCCTTTGGTGTTCGCAGTTTACTATGCCTTTTTTTTTCTTGACGAAAACACTCTGTCACCTTTAACGACAATCATGGATGGAGGAGATAGCATAGTCTTTACCAACATGAATTTTTAGACAAACTCTTATCAAAACCTATTGCCTCTTAATATTCTTGTGTTAAAAATATTAGTATAGATTTGTTTGTATGTCTATTTCTAAAGCACACTTTGTAGCTTAAATGGCTTGATAGATTTCAATGTACCCATAAGATACCCATAAGATGTAGTTAAGTTCGTTTTCATTGAGAGAGTGACATAGGATAAATATTTAAATATCATGCAGTTGGGTTTTTTATTTTTTCTAATAAAATGTTAATATTGTTATGTTCAATGTGATAATATAAAACATTAAAAAAATCATCAAATAAATCATAAAAATCATAAGTGGTGCTCTAATTCAGAAATAAATAGTATGTTGCTATAGGTTAGGTCATCTGTAATAGCAAATCACGCAAAGCGTAATGTCCTTTTACATTATTTGTGAGTACTTAAGACCGTGCTATGTCAATACTTTTAATCAATACTCTTTGTCAATTACACAAAGATTCCAGTAACGAACACTTGCTCTCAAACTCTTCATGTATCGCCTTTTCGTTTGCTGCCGTTACAGTTTCGCAATTCTCTTTGAACCCGCAATCATTTGACTTCTTATTTCTAGAAATAAATTTCCTCCAATCACGAATAATTTTTTAGTGTGTGTATACAGTGTATTCCTAACTAGATGTGCCCGTGACTTCGTCCGCGCGGGATTTTTGGTGCGGCATGTTGGTCATAAGTCATAATACCTACTAAATGGCAGTAACAGGCTTTATTTATTTATATACTCTTTATTGTACACCACTAGTAACAATATAGAACAAGGCTTAAAAAAAATAATGTACAATGGGCGGTCTACAAATATTCACATTCATATCTTCTGAATCCTGCAAGATATCGAAATGAACACACGAAAATTTAACTTCAAAATTTCTGTTTTAGTCCCTAACATTTTCATTGAAACCCGTTTGAGCCGTTTCGTCGCCTATTTGAGACAAACTTTCAGACGGACAAAAAATTTTAATTGCCAGGGGCCAGCTAAAATCAGTGCACATAGGTAGTAGAATAGCAAATACTGACCGGAATTCCTTTGTTATAAACTCATGTGATAAATTGTTGTAGGCATGCTGTATGTGTGTAGCAAAAATACAAAAACAAATGGTATAAATGGATTTACGTCAATAAAGGGTGGTTATCGTAATAACCTTTCATCCGTGTCCGCGCTCTAACTGTTGTTATTGTCGCTTAGTAGAAATGCGATAACACAGTATTATTTATCCTTGCTTGACCGGACGACGAACTGCAGGAACTTGAGCTCACATCATATCAGGGCCCCAATTCTGATATTGCAATAGTGTAAGAATGGTGTCATAATGACACCATAACGGTCTAAACCTAAGCGGTCATTGGCTTAGAGTAAGACTATGTCTTTCGTCATTGGTCAAAACGATGTCATTGAGAGACCATTCTGACACGATTATGACAATTGCATTAGCAGACTTGGGCCCCTGATCTATGATTTGGTACTTAGGTGTTGGGTGAAATCAACCGTTTGTGTTACACAGATTTTTTAAATGTGATTCATTTAGAAAATGAGGAAGAATTAAATAAATGATTTTTGTTTTGAAGTAAAACAAAGAGTTTTTAATGTTCTACTTTTAAAATACCCAATAATATAAGACTGACGCTGAGTTGCAGAAAAGGTCATTAAGTTTTAAAGGAGACTTTAACGATAGAAATTGTATGGTTAATGCCTCCTTTAAAATTTAATTATCTTTCTGCAACTGACCGTGAGGTTACTTTTATGATGTCGTATCTCACAAACTAACATTTAAGCATAGTCGTAATAGTAAGTAATGATCTACCTGAAAAGCCTTATATGACGGTACAGAAGCAAGCGAGCTGAAGCTAGTCCTTTACGGGCCGAATAATGTTTATTGTATTAAAAATAGTAGTACGTACTGGTACTGATTTAAATTATGATGCAACAGAATTCAACAACGTAACAGAAAAACGCTACGAGTAATAAAGACGGCTACAAAACAATATAAAACACGCAGTAAGGTCGCCTACTCAAGAAAATTGACGCCCTTACAAACCCTACCGTTTTTGCCGAGCATCCAAATGCCGCGTCCTATTTTGCATACAACCTAAAGCTGTGTTTTCACTACACGACAAATGTTGCGATCAAATAATGTACGTCTTGGCAGTTATAAGGACTATAATTATACTGAATAATCTTATTTAAACTTATAACTAATTAAGAGGAGACGCGACACACATTACAGGATCAATATTCTGCACTTCAAAATTGTCATATAACGGGTGATTTTTTAAGAGGTATAGGATTTGATTTTCAAAAAAAACACAAAAAGTTTGAAAAATTTGATGAAATCTTTATTGGAATCGATAGAACGATCAATATAATTTAATGTTTGAAGATGATTTCATGCAAATGCTGGCCGCGGCTCCGGTTTAGATGGCCCATTCGCAAGGCCCAATTTCGGCACACTCTCTCCAACATATCAGCCGGTATATCACGAATAAATGCTTCAATATTGGCTCCCAGTGCGTCAATCGTTGCTGGTTTATCCCTGTAGACATGAGCCTTAACATGGCCCCACAAGAAAAATGGCCTAATTGAGAGCCGCCTTCGGTGAACAGTTTATCTCACGTTTTGGGCCCGTCAATTGGCCGCCTAGATCGTGTGATCTAATGCCTTTGGACTTTTTCTTGTGGGGCCATGTTAAGGCTCATGTCCACAAATAAACAAAAACTGACGTCAGTCTCTAAAATCGAACTAAATAATAACATTGTTCTCGCGGACGAGTGACCGTTCATAACACATTAAAACCCTTCTGGCCTAAAAAGGTTAAACCCCGTACCGGCTTATCGTATCATATGATAAAATGAATATCTTGCTTTACTATGCATACAGGTAAATATAAGCTTTCATTAAATTTCGGAAATTATTGCGTTTGGTAAATACAGAACCTTCTCTTATAAATAAATCGGATACACATTACCCAATATCAAAGAAACATTTTATTTGTGTGTCTTTACCATTACATAACGTTACTAGCAATTTTGCCTGTATCGGAGATGCGTCTATAAATACATAATTATTCCATATATACAAATACACAGATCTGGCACACTTATCTTTAGGTGATACCAATTTTCCGTGCGAGAATCGAACTCGCGACACGCAGCGCAGAATCCAACCGTGTCGTCAAAATTTACGAATAATCTCCTTTTGGAGATGGCGAGAAAAGACCATTATCTATTATATTTATTTATTTAAAAAACACAATAGGTAGGTACATAAAAAGTTAGAAAAAAGTACCACTTAAACCTCTTAGGCCGCGGCCGCTGAGTTTGTTTCATGAAATCGCCGTCGCACCGCAATCGTCTTACTGGTGCGGCCGCGGCCTTAAGGTTGACTGTGGGACTTACAAAAATTTCTCCTCATATAGGTTTACAGATACAATGTATAATGAGTGGGTGTTACTTATAATAAACATTATTTTAAATATGTTTTGTTTACAATTTTAACGGCAATGGTTATCATATCACATTTGCTGTTGGAACTGTTATCTCCATTAGGTATATTAAGCCGAAATCTCCAGTAGAACGCACCATTAAACGTATCGCCATCACCAAGTGAACACTTAACTTAAGAACGAGGGTTGCAGAGGTTATTAGCGCATTCTTTTGTTTCAGGAGCGATGACCCTTCGCCCCGGGGAGCCGGCCTGAAACATGGCGCGTGCGGCTGCCGTAGGCCTATTCACAGCTCATTTCCTGGCCTGCATTATTGGTAAGCGTTTTTGTTATTATCTTGAGTGTGTAGGAGGTTTTATTTTTGTTTTTATGTTGTGGTGGCGAGCTTGTGTAATGAATGAATGTGTTTGTAGCTGTGAGATGTTTCAGAAAGCTAGATCAGTGTACCTGTACTCCGCGGACACCTGAGGGTCCGTGAGTATATGTAAGGGGAGTCCGCAGTCTCATCTCTAAACTATTTAACAATTATAAATAAACTAGCAAGCCGCCCCGGCTTCGCACGGGTGCTATAAACCTTCCTCTTGAACTCAGATTATAGAAACAAGGAGATATGCCATCATAGCAAATTAGTACGGGAACAACTGATGCCACTTTTAGTACATTTTTCGACACAATTACTCGCATAATTAAGCGCTCCTTGTGAATAAACAGATCTCCCACGCATTGAACGTTTCACAGACCCTCAATCTAACACTGTTAATCGTCACTCAACACTAGCACTAAACTAAAACACTGTATTTATACCATCGATCGTGTTCGGTTCGTCGCCAGCGCGTACGTTTTTAATATGAGCAATTTGCTCAAGATCAGGCATCAAGCTCGATAGCGCCTTGGCACATCTCCTTGTTTCTATGATCTGAGCTCTTGAATCACTCTATCTATTTAAAAAACCGCATCAAAATCCGTTGCGTAATTTTAAAGATCGCATACATAGGGACAGACAGACAGGAAACGACTTTGTTTTATACTATGTAGTGATGATGCTACCAAAAAATTCGTAAAGCAACACCCAACCTTCACATTAAAAATCGTATGCTAAGGCATTTATGAAAAAGTTTATTTTTTTATTTCTAGTATGTAGGTACTAAAGAAATGGTCTAGTTGTTGCTGCTTTTTTTTATTAAGGGGGTCCTTGACAATTGTGCTTGATTTTCTAGGGGGCGAAAAAGGTTAGGAAACGCTGTTCTAGATGATCATTCAGCATGATCATCTAGGGAGTGCTTAAAGATGAGAGTTAACAATTTTGTTGAAAATGTTCTAAGTAAATTACGGAATTAAAGCGTGGTTTTTCTTTTATCCAATGTGCTCGAAAAAAACTTAAAATAATATAAAAATAAGTCTGTAATATGAAAAAGAGCGAACGCCATGAATTTGCATATCATGAGTCTTTCGTTTTACTAAAATCTAATGCCACGTAGCATTTTTATAATAATAAGAAAATATGATTAATGTTTCACACTCACGTTTTAATTTCACAAGCCTTGTAACGAAATGTATCAAACATAAACATATAATACAAAAATATATAATAATACAACAAAAAAGTTAATATTCTAAGGAAGTTTCGGAAAAAACCTTTTAACGTTTCCTAACAATAACGTGCTGTTGAAAACCTAATTAATTATAAAACATCTAAAAATTAACAACGGCTCATAATTCTTTGCTAATACCTTTTAATGAGTACTTAGTGAGAACGAGTCGAGACTTCCAGCTACCCTATCTCTTATACAGAGATAAGCATTAATTACTTCACGTTTGTATTCTTTGACGGGGTCGGCAGAGCTGTGTAGTACACCCACAGTTCACCTGTTGTAATAAACTCGTAAGTCCTGTACTGTACTGTAAAGGTGCGGTTAAACGGGCTAGTTTTTTGTCAATTTCTTGCTGCAATTGTATAGCTGTGCTTTCTGTGCAACTCATATCGTGCAACTCAGTAGAACGATTGACGTAATCTTGCAGTATAGTCACAGTGCAGTATAGTACAGATATTGCAATGAAATTAACTTTTGACTCATGGCTGTTACTAAGATTTTTTAAATGGAAACGCACAACACTTTACCCAAACCGGGGATTGATCTTAGGACCATACGCTCAACGTTTGCAATCTCAGGCGAGATGGCGGTCGAATGCAAGCCTGTTTTTAAGTAAATATAAATAAAAACAGTGGTCGGCATATAGACTACCAAAGTGGATTTTATTACCACGTTTACTCCATTAAGTTCCTTAAATATTCGGACCTATTATTGGAAGATACATACATACACAGCATATTATTTAAATAAATAATTTCGAACATAAGCGGCAATTCCAGACAAATAACGTGCTGGTTATACGGTCAATTGAATAGGCCACAATTAGCGTCAGTCAAGATTGTATCATTTTATTTTATAGCGAGCACAAAAACACGCAATGCAGGTGCGATTTATCTACTTGCGACAGAAGTGAGGCATTCATTTTTCATGTGCGTAATAAAATGCTAAAGGGGCGTGCAGACGACTGGCCAGAAAAATGGTCCAACTTTGATAATAGATAATATTTGAAAATAGAACATTTCTTTTTTATAACTGAAAAAGAAAACTGAAACCAAGGATTCAGCATCTTCTCCAAACTCTTTAATCTCCAAACAAAGTCGTAATTTTCTGAGGTGTTCAGAATAAAGTTCTGTATAGACCGTTCCACGTAAGAATTCCCCTAGAAGTTATGTTGGCTCCCCTGCTTGTCATTCCTATTTAGGTCATTATCGTTTTGTGTTTTTTGTAGATATATGTTTTATAATAATATTTAGGACGTTAAAAAGTGATTAAAGTGAATTGGTGCTGAAAGAAAACTTCCAACACCGTTAAAAACGTTGTAATAAATTGAGATTCAGGGCAGCCAACATAACTTCTAGGGGAATTCTTACGTGGGACGGTCTCTACCTCTATTATGAGTTTTTTTGACGCATAGTTTCGTTAATGTAAGCATAATTTGAATCTAAAATACAACAGTCCTAAGAACATTTTGATAAAATTTAATACAATTTGCACATTTTAAAAAATACAGATAAATTAATTAAGTATTTAATTTATATAAATATTGTGTAGCAAACGTATATTTCCAATTCAAAATTTATGCTTACATTAACGAAACTATACGTCAAAAAAACTCATAATAGGGGTACTGAACCCGTGGTTTCAGTTTTAGTTACAATATCACTTACACCCCGTATCTGAGTTTGGCTGACTAACCGAAAATTAATATGTATGTATTTAATTAAAAGACAGAATCAAGATGAAATACTAGTGAATAAGCGTCAATTACGGTACGGTTGGCCCAGTAGCTTGTTTTTACCGCGGGTTACGGGTTTGATTCCCGCACGGAAAAAATGTTTGTATGGCCTACAGATGGTAGTTTTCGATTAAAGTGTTTATTAAATGCATGTCGAATTCGTTTATGTATAAAAAACTTGTATATACCTAAAAACAACCGACATTAAAAAATCACTAGAAAGTAAATATTATTTTTATGTTTCGAAGGCTTTAGTTTTTGTTTGCTTTTTAAACTTTTCCTTTTTAGTAATTTATCCCAAGTTCTATAACTTCGTCCTTATGAATAATTGAATAATATATAGTAATCGCTCTGAAGATATGTAGATTACGATAGTGAAAAATCATCAAAATTGGTTCAGTTGTTTTCGAGAAAATGAGACATGCAAACCTTGTTTTTTGAAGTCGCCAAAAATCACCCTTGATACAGAAGAAATACTTAGTGACGGGCAACATTCATCAAAACAAAAAGAAAAGAAAATAAATATAGGAGCAATATTCTAACACGTACGCGTCCAGTAGGTGTATAAAATCTGAGCGTTATGGACTATAACTAGCCGACATTTGTCGGACACAAATCTGTCGTCTGCATCCATCCTAAGAGGTCGTGCGACGCCATTGCGTCACCAACTCTATATAGTAATAAAGTGTCACCAAATTCGTCCAAAGCTGAGGGATCATAATTTAAAATTTACCACTCAATCAAGCTTCAGCTGACAATCGCGATTTACGAGACCTCTGTGGACATTTCATTTTCTACACAATTACTTTCCTCAAGTCTTTAAGCGATAATGCGATTAATTTTTAATCTGATCAGAGGGTACCATTAATCTGATGGGGATTGAAGCAGTCGGGGAATAATTAATGAAGTTATCGTTGTTTATTGTAGCTTCAGCCTAAATGTTCACAATTATTCCTAATGACTTTTGAGACGAGCAATATTTAAGGGAGTGAATTTAGTTTTGAATTCTTTGTTGATTGAAGCGTGTTTTGTTATCTTGTTTGATGAGGCTGTGGAATGAATGATTAATGTTTTTATATAATTTGTCATAAAAATAAAATAAAATATTTTGCTGTAAGTATCTATTCGTAATTATTTATAGGTCACACGTAGGCAGTAGTTTAATGTCAGTATAATTATAGTTGTCTGTTGACAGAGTAATGAGTTTCGTGCGATAAAATGTTTTTTCATTAAACATAGTTGCTTTTGCTGACTTGTTTGAGATAATCATTTCAACACGTTCGCGTGCAGTGCCTTGGAGGATAGATCAGATAACTGCATTACTAGTAGCCGACATAATGTTCTGCTACGATTGCGTAGCTAACGTAGCGTGACGTCACAGCGTAGACGTGTTGTAGCGGCTACGTAGGCATTTTCAACAAAAGCTGTCTTCGTTTCCCAGTATAATGCCTTGATTGATTGAGGTGTATTGTGATCTATAATATTCCTCAATAATTTACGAAATAATGGTTATTACAAAGGCTGATGTCGGCTGCGTTCTGAAGTTTCTGCCATGGGAAAAAGGCGTGGGATTATGTAGATATTAAATTTATTTCTTTCTTTTCTTTTCTTTTCTTTTCTTTTCTTTTCTTTTCTTTTCTTTTCTTTTCTTTTCTTTTCTTTTCTTTTCTTTTCTTTTCTTTTCTTTTCTTTTCTTTCTTTATTTTCCTTGTTCCTTCTGTATATAATTATGTCGGCCACTTCTGTTGCTTCTGTTGTTGTCGCGTATATTTTTTAAGTACGTATACCAAAAATAGTCAACAAAAATGTTTATTTTATTTATGTAAATATCATATCTCGGTATAGTATGTGCTTAAAGAAAAGGTAAAAACATTGGCATTAAAATTATCTAAACCTTATTTCTTACGATTCACTTCGAGAAATGAGAAATGTTTTGAGAACTTGAATTAATCAAAGAAGATTTTTAATTTAATTTCAAATTCTCCCTTTGTTATGTTGTCAAGGTTATCAAGATATACTATAAATCAGTTTTCCTGTTTCATTAAGAATTATAATCACATTTCTCTTTACCTACTTTTATTTACACAATTTGTTCACTGGCTTCCTATTATTTGTTGGATTTCAAACATAAATCTCGCATGTCCAAACATAATATTGTATTACTACTCAACATTTAACACAAAGGCCATAATTATGACTACTGTACACATCAAATCTCATACTCTGTTTTTAATTTTTTTTATATTATAGGAAGTGCGTTGCCGGCCTTTAAAAAACTGCTCTTGCCTTGGGCATTGTTGAGCGCAGTTTTGTTGCCCCCCCCCCACAGCAATGGATTTATCAACTGCGCCATCATGGGGGGGGGGGGGTTGGGCCTCCGGTACCCTCACTCACTCGGCGAAACACGACGCAAGCGTATTTTCACGCCGGCTTTCTGTGAGGCCGTGGTATTACTCCGGTCGAGCCGGCCTATTCTTGCCAAAGCATGGCTCTCCCACGGTTAAATATACGGTCTGTCTGATGTAATACGACGAGGACAATCCTTGTGCATTTCATGTGTGGACCAGAAATATCAGCCTATCTATTCTGTACCGACACGTCGCATGATATCACCGCGAGAAGTGCCAATTTGTTAGCGAACGTTCGAGGGAGAATGTCACGGTGAGATTCTCAAACACTCCAGTCCACAATTATGTATAGAATAATTGTGGAATGAAATGTTTGGATACATTTATACTTGAATAGTTCAAAAAACTCACTAGGTATTTGATCACCTAAATATTGCCAACATTATGAATGAAAATGGCTATTCAGATAGAAGATGAAGAGATGACCTGTGCCCGTCATGCGATAAAGGAATCTGTTTGAAAAAGACAATGAGAAATCTTTTCATGTAGGTACCTTCTATAAGAAAGTATTTTACTAACAGCTCCTGCAATTATTAACAGAGCAATGCAAAAAACTTTCATTTCAATATCGTTCCGACCCAATAACCGTTCGTTCTTTCGCTTGATTTCTTTTTCAGAAGCGATTGCTGTTTGACCTCTTCAGAGCGTAAGAAACCATAATTGTAGCAAAAAAATGTTCGTTCGGAATCACTTCAGAAGTTCAGAACCACGAATAAATGCACGAATAAATTGTTGTATTATTTTGTTCGCAGTATGTCACCAAGACAGTGGCAACAACAGACCTCGGGACCAAAGCACAGTCTCGGAATCTTCCAGAAGGTTCAGGACGGAGTTCCTTGAAGACTGGCCACAGACTCCTGGAGCTCCATACTTCGACCCTAGTACCCCGGAAAACGTGACCGGCCTTGTAGGACACCCAGTCATCCTGCTGTGCAAGGTGAAGAATTTGCAGAATAGGACTGTGAGTACTCTTTTGTTCTGTCTATTAGGGTACTATGACGTCATTTTCGCTGTGCGGCTGGTCGTATACTTCTCACAAAGTCCCCTAATTAGAACTATCCCATTAGGTCACTTTCTTCTAAAATTTTGTAGCAATCGCCTGTGATTGAGCATTTCCACGGTCGATTTTAGTCCCACTGTATACAATCTGTCATCTAACGCAAAAGTTTAAACCTACTATACTTTGACATTTGGGATTTTAGTTATCGGAACAATGATGATAATAACATGCTTAGCTATAGTACGGCCCTTGAGCCTCAAGCCTTGGTCACTGAAGCAAATACTCACTACGAATCTCATTGTCGCATCACAAGCAAACTCTCAAACTCGAGATTCTTCCGCCACAAAAAATACCTTTGTGAGTTGAATTGAGCATGTTCATAATATCACTGATATAGCAACGCCCGCGCGGTTCATATGTGTGCAAATAGCCATTCACTACGCGCGCATCCTTTCTGTTCTCGGGGGTGCCAACCGTGTGACCGAAACTTTAGCCTTTGGTTTGCTGCCCGAGGCTTATCAAACTTAGCAAACATTAAACGTTCACCAGATCTTCATGAGATAGACTGTAATAATTAACACGGCATATCATTGTAATCTAAACTTATTTTTGAAAAAGCTATTATTTATTTCTCATTCCTTTTTCGATTTCCTGTGTTATTGCAGGAATTAAGAGGAAAGAACAGAATATTTATTTTGGAAGATATTATTTTTATATCTTTACACTTTTTTAAGCGTAAAGCTTCATCATTAAGAGTATTAAAAGTTAATTCATCGCTATAGCAACATTTCAATAATTATTCTTTTCTATGTTGCAAAATTGTGTCAAAGGGAAGGATTACATCGTAAATGAAAGCAATGAGTACAACAAAAGGCTAATTATCAAGCTCTATTTCCGATTTAGCAAATGCTCAAACTGAATGGCTAACCACTGGTTGGAGCTTCAAAGTCCTGTCCTAATATTGCCGTCACAGTTTCCGTTAGTACTCCTAGAGTGAATAGAGAGCTAGTCTCATTGAATTCCGTTCTAAACTCGCCACTAGTATTACAGTTATTAGCAGTTTTAATGTACCGGATGATTGGTCTATTGAGTATTCAGCTGAAGTTGGAGCTAGAAATTAATTGATTGTAATGTTTTGTACTTCACCAGTAACAAGGGTTTTGTCTCAAATGGTTTAGACTAGTTTAGGAAACGTATTTATAGGTTTATCAAGAAACTAGACTTTTGCCCGCGACTCCGTCCGCGTGGACTACAGTGAAATGACCAGTTTAAATGACCTCCGCAGTATAGAGTGGCTAGTACTACCAAGAGGTCAAGCTGTATCTCTGGTTTCTCCCATCAGAATTAGATGAAACGTGGCTTAAATTTTAAGTTGGACCCCAAGCCACCACATCCATGAAAATCACATCAATATCCGTTCAGTACTTTTTGCGTGATGCATGCACAAACAGACAAACAGAAAAACAGACAAACAGACAAAAATTAAAAAATATATATTTTCGGGTATATTTACGTCCCAGTACCCTATCCCGACTGTTTTTTCTGGAATACCGTCAATGTACTGACACGGCTCTTTTACAATTTTATAATAGTATAGAAAAAAAGGAAAACAAAGAAGATTGGGAGATAGTGAAGGAAAAAATTATAAATGTACGCAATCATAAAATAAATGTAAATGCAGGATTTCAAATAAAAGATTTTAGTAAAATGAAAACAAAGGAAACTGAAAGTTGTTACGCGATTTCAAAATTGCATAATCCAAATTCCAGTAATTTGAACAAAATTGCAACAACACAACAGCAGGTTAACAAAATGTATATAAGTGTTCAAAGTTATGATAAAGTTCTATTCAGAACCAGGTGTCGCGAGATTGTTTGGTTGTATAGAAGTTGTAATATCAAGCTTGGATATAGGTCTCACTTCGAACAAAGTCGCCGAATACAGTTTTGCTCGACTTTACAATAGGCAATTTCCGATTCGTGTAGAACTCATTTCTGCAACAGAGCCCAAAGTGGTTTGGGAGTTGAAAGGTAGTATTAATATTATCGAAGTTAGGTCCCTCTTGTCTTTTGGGTAAATGGTGGAAAAGACTTACATATTGAAACTGTCAGTAATTACATTAGTTGACGTATTACATTCAATGTTCTTTTGAAATTATTTTTTTTAATTCTTCCCCCTGATTCAGTAACCAAATTGGTATAAAAAAACATCAAACAACTTCTCATTAACGCTAGCCCATAAAAGTAACGGCTATTTTCGTTTTATTTAATACAACAGTATTTATATTACTTAAGACCACACCACAGGGTTTAATAAGAAGGCTATTGTCTGAGTTTACGACGTTTAAATTAGAAATACCATTATTTAACGGACCTCCGTTGTTTAATTCAAAGAAATTTCTATTGGAACCATTTCTTTTTTAACATCACGTTTTTCAATACTATTGTCATCACTAAAAGTTTAAATTGTTGTTAGATATACGAATAACTATTTTCTTGTTATCATTATTCGACCCATCTCAAATGAGTTAGACAAGGCAATCCATTGGATTAGTTATCGCGATGCCGTTTTGATTAACCTAACAGTACTTCAAAGGTTATTCGGTAAGTTTCATGTACTTCAGCTTGTAATGTATGTTTGGATGAGAAAGTTACGTAAACTGTGTTTGAATTTGGTATCAGAATTCGCTGTACTATGATCAACTAATATTCTAGTTTAAGGGCGCTCTCGGAATTTTGTCTCTTATCTCGCTCGCACAGAAACATTTTTAAGAATGTTGAATGAAAAGATGCATTTTTTAAAAATGTAATCTCATAGCAAACTACAAAATGATATTAATTTTACAGGTAAATAATTAAAACACATTTCTACTGTGATATCTAATAAACAAACATAAAAAAAACAATTAATATCTGTTTCTGGGGTTTGTTTAACTCATGTGTTTTTAATAATTAAATTTGAGTTTATAATATTATAATTAATATCATTTTGTAGTTCGCGATGAGATTACATTTTTCAAAAATGCATCTTTGCATTTAACATTCTTAAAATATATTATGGTTCTTTGCGAGCGAGAGAGGTGCCGAATGCGAGAGCCCTCTTAAGCATAACTTAGTAATGCTATACCAACTCAATTATGCTCTCCATATTCCCTAATCATGAAACCATCACACTGGTATAATTTCCGGAATGAGTATGCGAAGGTGTATTAGAACACCTACGCTTTGCCATTTATATTCCAGCCAGACCTATTTAATAAAGGTATATTCTTTTATATACTAATCACATTAAAGTAACACGATTTAAATTAAGATAGGTAACGGTTAAGGATTCCGTTATTTTCATTAGCCTTCAGCGAATATATCTTCAGACTATGGCTCCTCAATTTTATGTTTATCATTAAAATTCACATTGTTTATTACATATTGTATAAGTACGAGTTAGGACAGACCAATTTATTAATGTTATCATATGTAACTTAAAAGCTGGTTTGTTTCTTTTAGTTTTTCTTTATGTTTGTTTTGTTTTTCAATATAATTATGTGCCTTGTGGACTCTGATAATAAACGTTTTTTTTTATTTTATTTATAATTGTATCTATCAATACGAATTATTTTGTCAAAATAATCAATCATCATTTTTGTACAGTACTTAAGGCCTTTTCCTTTACTTTTGACGCAAACATACTATTGTTTCTTTCATTTATTATGTCTAAATTGTAATTATTTGTTGTGCAGGTGTCATGGGTCCGTCACCGCGACATCCACCTGCTGACGGTGGGTCGCTACACGTACACTTCGGACCAGCGCTTCGAGGCGCAGCACAAGCCGCGCTCCGAGGAGTGGGCGCTGCGCATACGCAGCCCGCAGCGCCGCGACTCCGGACAGTACGAGTGCCAGATATCCACCACGCCGCCTATAGGACATGCTGTGCATCTTGTTATTGTAGGTTAGTGATAAGTGATGATGAGCCTAAGTCAAAAATATAGGTAATTGGTTTTGTCGTAAGTTAAAACTACGTAGGTATTTTGAAACTACATTTATGAGTTTTATGGTTATTTTTTTAATATCGGTAGCAGATAATTGCGTACTCCCCGAGGGGTTAAACAAAGGTGTATAATAAACCCACATTTCAACAGGGATGTTTAAAATTGAAATCCAATGTAATGGGGGGCAGACAGTTGCATTTTCGTTTTAATCGAAAATTGGGTTAGCTTGTCAAAACCTTGTTAAGTTTATTTACAGTAAATCCAGTGTTTACAATCCATGTGAACATCTGAAATGTAATCAGGGTTATGAATATGTGGAACACTAATTCCGACTTCCAAAGTACTTCTAAAATACTTACCCGCTTGCATTGCTATTTGGATGCGTTCCAATTACACTGAATGAAGTCCATTCAAACTTAGATTCGACCTCCAAACACCCAGGGCTATTTGAAACTGTCCAAAGATTGTAACAAGCTACGTTATTGTACTATATTTTTCACAAGGACCAAGAAAACATTGTTGCAGCCAATAGACGTTGGTGAATTGGAGAAATTCTTGGCACTAAACTCGGATGCGACTCAAATAGTTTGATGTCACGGTAGATCACTGAGTAAGAAAGAATGGAGCGCTCACGACGCGGGTCAAGCGGTCTTGGGATAAGGATCTTGTTCTGTTTACGTATCAATAACTGAACTTATATAAATAACTGTTTACCAGCAACTGGCTAATTTGCCATTATAGCAAGTTTAAACTGTATAATTTTCCATGTCGTTTGTTGTCGACTTGGCTAATAAAAGGTGATTCGTCTCTTTTGTATCATCATCAGTATATTTATCGTTTGTTTGGGATCGGCGCAGCATATTTTTTTTTCACATACATCTATATCAGCCATCATCTCAGTTTTGGCACTCTTTCTACCCATATTATCTTACACGCAATTAATCTGTCGTACCTATGCATTACGTTAATTGCAGATCACCATTTTACTCAAATTAGCACTCCATTCTTAACATTTCATGTACCTCGAAAAACATAAGGTTGCGAAATCGCAAGGAAGTTTAGATAGAAATCCACCTAAGTTAAATAGAACATATTACTGAAACTATTGTTAGCATGGCTTGTGTTTCACACTCTCGTCTTCTATGAACATAATATTATACCATTTGTTTACCTTCCTAGTTTGTTGTTCCATTATTATTTCATTAGATATTAAAGTTAGTGTATTGTTTGTTTGCGCTTACTTCGGAAACGTTGAGCCGATATTGTTTTAGGTTATCGAAAGTTTATTTAGTGTAAGGGTTGGAGTTACATTTTATGTTTAGTTTAGTAAAGTTCAATATGAAAATGTGTTTAATCGTCTTTTGGTGGAAAAGATATTAAGATTATTCTTTGTGCTTGGAAGAAATTGATCGTTGAAGAATACAATTTTTTTTTTCATTAAAGTTGGACCATTTTTATCAACGCCGACGATATTTAACTATAGAATAAGTTTATTTGAAATATCAGAAATATATAAAAATTGCAATAAGCACCTACATATTTCTCTTAAATGCTCCTAAAGAAATCTCTTTAACTCGATTTTGCACACTACAATGAATAGGTACCATTCACGCCTCCATAATTCCTGCAAAGGGTAGAGTTTTATAAAGAATAGAAAAACTAGCTGGAAAAATGTCCTTTCACTTTTCTGCCTGATGTGTAATGGAACCTTTATGTCAAGGAACAGCTGTCTTTCGGAAAATGTTAAACTTTTCTTCAGAGTAATGAAGCATTTCATGGCAACTATTTTTTGTTAAGGGTTACATATATCCGTCACGTTATTGCGTTTTTTTGTGAGTGACGGTAATGTATGGTTCTGGTACAATACGTGTTTCAATATTCAATATCCTTTTTTTGCGGTCTATGCTAAATAGGGAAGCTTTTTTGCTGTAGTTGCTTCGTGAATATTTTTCTTCGGTGGACAACGAGTAACCCATATACCGTAGGCAAATTAAATGTTTGATGCAGTATATTTATTTCAGTTACAAATAAGAAACTGCCTGTATTTAGGCAGTTATTTTTTTTTGAGTTTCTTACCTCAGAGGAAAATGTGGAACCCGTAAAGTATCACTTTGTTGTCCGTCTGCCTAGAAACTTTTCCTTAGGAATAAGTACAGGTACCTATTTAATTGAAATTAATATCAAATACTAAGATCTACTATTCTTCATAGGTGTAAAAAATTCAAGCTTCAAGTCATCACACTGAAAAGATACGGTCATGTAGGTATGTCACATAATAAATGGTAATTCATAATAGCGCCATCTATGAAAACAAAGGTGTTAAAAATATCAACGTACCTACTACTTAGAGTTGTAAATCTAAATCAAGTTTTCAACCGCACGTGTTTTCTTTAGTAAATAAATCTATTTGCAAAGTGCAAACTTTACATAAATATATTTATGTGTACAGTTTGCACTTTGCAGTTTGAAAATAGTTTTAGTTTTATTTGTTTAGGGAATAAGACCAGTACAGTTTGAACTTCTTGGAGATATTTCAGTAGCTTAGAAACTACAGACAACGGTGGGGACAGCATGTGAGAAGTTTTTTAGTTTACCTGACCCCAAAAGGGTAATAGTAGTTTTAAACTTTCGCGAATTGTATGTACACATCTTTTTTAATTAAATGGGGACTTTACGCGCACACAACATAAAATAAAAGTATTTTGACGCAACCACGATACAAAAAAATCCAAAAAAAATGTAGTTAGTGCAGAAAAAAGTTGTTGGCAAAGATTTTGTTATTATATCTAAATGTTACATTAGACCCGAAATATAAAACTTACCTAGGAAAGTATTTAGAAACGTTTTTTACCCGACTGCGCGACGCACGGAGGGTAATGTGTTTTAAAGACAAAAATGGCTGGAACAAACTCCTAACGGCTTGTTGTTCATATGCAAGCGAGGGCTCCAGAAGTAAAGATGTTTCTTACATTGTACTCACATGTAACCGTTGTTCACAGAACCCGAGACAGAGATCATGGGAGGTCCGGACCTGTTCATTTACGCCGGGTCCACGATAAACTTGACGTGTATTGTAAGACATACACCAGAACCGCCCAACACTATTAATTGGACGCATAGAGGGAAGGTAAGACTAAGAATATCCTATAATGTTTAAACATAGGTACATTTATTATCCACTAGATATGCTGGTGACGTATATTATATAAATCACAGACAGATACTTCAATTTTATTTATTGGTAAAGATGAGTTGTGAGACGCTCGGAAAATGTATGATAATAATTCGTTTTGGGAAGAAGGGTATGTATATTGCTTATGAAGCGCAATTTTACGAGGTTTGGCAAATCAACTAGGTATTAAAATTGATTGTTGTCAAATAAACAGACAAAAATCCCATTAAGAAATATTTGCTAAACTTATATTTATACAGGGTGGCAGGTTATGAATAACTTTTACTATGGGACCAACCCTGAAATCGCGAAAAAAAAATCAGCTGTTCCATACATTTTTATTCACATAACCCAACAAAATGTATGGAACAGCTGATTTTTTTTCGCGATTTCAGGGTTGGTCCCATAGTAAAAGTTGTTCATAATGATGAGTAAAATGACCCCTTAAAATACTTCCACTGTCTAACCTGCCACCCTGTATATTATGTTATTTTCTCTGTAAAGTACCTACCTATACCTACATAACAAATAACTCAAATGCATTTCTTTGTAAAGGTCTCAGAAATGTGACACTAATAGAAATGGTCGTGTGCTAGAAATAAAATATGATATAAAGTAAAACTGTTTACGTAGCAAAATACGAATGAAAATACGAAAATTGCTTACTAGTTTCTTGCTCTGCATTATTCAAATTTTCCCGGAAATTTCCTTTTACTTGATCTAGAATTTTAATGGATGCTATTAATCCCTATCTGGCTATAATTAAAAAAATAATGTCTGCAAAATACGCTATCTTTAGGTAAATACTAGTTTTGACGATGCGTTGCCATCCTAATTCGCTTGCTGTCATTCGGTTCATGTATTATTATAAGTATCCGGTATCCGGTAAGTTTATTTGTTTGTTTGTTACCTTTTCACGGCTAAACCACTGAACCGATCATCATGAAATTAAATTTTGCATATTATTTATACGTTGTCAAGAGTACAGAAAAGGACATATTATGGTACCCTTTATCTAGAAAAAAGTACGGTTTCCGAGGGAAAGAACAATAACTTTCGATGGTCACAATTGCTTTAAGACGCTAGATGGCGCCACGTGTATATCACGCGGATGAAATCGTGGGCGAAGTGCTAGTTAGAGATAAAGTCGATATGGCTTTAAACAGTATGCTGATGGCAGCAGGCATTTTATTACAGAAGAAGAATAATACACATTATATGGAGCAGTAAAAATAACTTAGGCACACCACACCTATTGTTATGAACATCACAACTTCTCATTGCATTACAAAGTCTTTCATAAATAAGAAATTGATGAAAACCCAACAAAAAATCCAATAAAAAGTTTGATTAAGTATCAAGATGAAAGTTGTTTCTTCAGAAATAATAATGAGTTTGTGTCATACTGAAACGAGATTCGCAGAAACCGGAATCCATAATGTTTAATTCATGTTCGGTCTTCTACTAATAATGAATTATACATTTTAAGCATTGATGAATGTATTTTTTTACGTTGTATTACAGAACATCACGCCCGTATCCCCCGAAGGGATAGGCTGTGTGTACACTATAGAAATTTTATTAATAAGTCAATAGAAATGTATTAAGGAGCGTGTAAGTTGCCGTTTCTAATTTATTAATGCAAAAAACCCAATACCACTTTTCTTTACTCGCGGATAGAAGCCAGGAGTCCCCGATCAGCAGACACACTTGCAGCGAGGCAGTACGGCTGTCCCATTTCAAAACGTAGTAGGGAACATTTATTTTGGGACATGGTTTTATAAAATGCTGTCTCGAAAAAAATATCCCTTACTAGGTTTTGACATGGGACAGCCGAGTACCTAGGCTAAGATATGACTTAATTGATTGAGTGCTACTATACGAGTACAACGTGTATCAGAGATGCTTGGTCATATTTAAGAGGATTGTTTGGACTCTCTGAACATTTTTGATAGGTCAAACAAAAAAACCGGTAATTTTTTTCGACTCTCCATACAAATGACATCAGCTGATCGGATGAGAATCGAAAAAATTATGGCCTATTTTATTTATTTGACCTATTTAATGTTGCTCTGAATAAGTGTATATTTTTAATTGTTAGTAGGTAGATAATTAATGCACTATAGTACTAGTTTTGCCAGTCATGCCAATAGATACAAAATGGAATCCTATTTCAAAACTCGATTTGTCCAAACATAAAGTTTTAGCCTGCTAACTAAGTCGGTCATTAGCTTTAGTGCTAAGTCCATGAATTAAGTTCTAATTCTATTTAATGCTTTTAACTGATCTATACCATAGAAGTGGAATGCTGTTCCCGAAATTGCAATTAGACGCAAACTCGACGCATCCTCATGTGAATACCGCGGTGTTAGGATTAAGTTGATTTTACACTGGGCTATTAACATCAAATTGTGTCAGACTTAGTGGCATTGTACTTGGAAGAGATAGTATTGCCTTGCAACTATGAAGATAGGTGTTTTTTAGAAAGTGATATTTATTTATAATAATAATATTAATAACCCTAACCACCGGTAGCTTGGACCCTGTTCCCCATATCGGTAGATCCCTATTTTTTATATTTTTAAATGTTTTGCTTTTTGTTTTATTTTTATATAATGAAATATTTTAAAATATAAGTAGTATGTTTGTTCAATGAATAAATGGTATTAATAATGCTAGTAATAGATGTAGTATTTATTAGGTACTTATAGATGAGAATTCCACGTCAATGATATAAATATTATACTGAGGCCTGTCTGTTTGGTAGGTACATTTTACTCTAAAATTGCTCCACTTAGATTTTAATTTAAAGAAAGTTATCTGCAAAAGAACATAGGCTGTTTTATGCTGAATTGTTATAAATTCTATATGAGAGGTGGAAAAGAATTCACTTTTAATCTACTATATAAAAATAAGTCTGGTTTTCCTTCCTGACGATATAAGTCCAGAACGGACGAACCGATTTCCACGATTTTGCATTCGTTGGAAAGGTCTCGGGCTCCGTGAGGTTCATAGCAAAGAAAATTCAGGAAAATTTAAAGAGAAAAGCAGTAAAATCTTCTCGCTAAAATCTTCTTTCACATACAGCGCCATCTCTGATACATAGCATGTACTACGGTGGCGAAACGGAGTTCGCCAGGTTTGCTAGTCTGATAATATATTAATAATAAAAGAGCCCGAAAAAAATCATAACCCTGCAACACATGTACCTTTTAATGTCAAAGATTATGAGTACGTACAGGAAATTGCCTCGTCTCGCTTTCATAAGAGCTCAAATTAAATTATATAGGAACATAATAATTTTCTTGACTGACAGTATCTTAGTTGCTCATTTCGTCTCATATATTGCGACGACAGAGTTGATTTCATATACGTTATGACGTAGAAAATTAATTGTCTTTTTTTAATAAAAAATAACACAGGTAAAAAGGGTATAAATGTTTTTTTTTTTGCTACAAAATGTTCAATATTTTTTTTCCAAGTTCGGACTTTTAGGTTCTACGGCGTTGACGTACACTGAAAAAAAAATCTGTAAAAATAACCCGCATTTTATTAAAAGTTACCAAATGTGAAGTTAAAATGAAGCTACAAGCATTCAATACGTTAGCATAACTGAAAAAAGAAAACAGTTAAAGTAACACCGTTAATTTTACTGTTTTATCCGGACTGATGTTCAATTTCTTGTGACAATAAAATTATGTTAAAATTACTGTTAAAATACTTACGTTGGTATTAATGACCAATAAATTTTTGTAACTATTCAAACATTTTTTATGACTGTTTGCCACTAACTGTTCAGAATTTGTTACCTCAACGACGTAAAATAATTAATTATCACTGAAAATTACTTGTTACAACTGTAATAATAATGTGACAATCTACTGGTGGTAGGCTTCGGCCGTGGTTAGTGACCACCCACTGGACAAAGCCATGCCGCCAAGCGGCCTAGCCGTGTTCCGGCATGATGTCCGGTGACACCGCTTGGGAAAACGGGTCGGAATAGTTGCTTCGCTGCTGCATGACCGTCCTGCCATGCGTCGTCGCACTGCATCGGGTAACTGGTCGTGGAGGGTAGCGGGATCCGAGGCACGGTGCACCGCTGGCCGACCGCAGTCAGTAGGGGGCCCAAGTAGTGAGCTAGCCACTCACGAAAGGCTGCCCCGCCAACTTGCGAAAAATCCCGGGATGCGCCATCGTGCCGGTTGGCGACCGGACGAAAGGGCCCGATGGACACTCCCGGGGGGGCTCGGGCGTCCCCGCAGTCTCCAGACCAGTTCCCCAATGGTGTGGCGTTGCGGCGCATGTCTACTGGCTAGCAGCGTGGAGCCTCATTTCACTGCCGTTTTCCCACCGAATCACTCCCGACAAACTATGCAGCATTTGAACAAGAGGAAAAAGGTTACACAGCGGCTGCACGCCCTTTCGTTTAAAGTGCACCTCACCAACATCCGAGGACTGCACTCAAATATCGTACCAGTCCACTACCACCTGGAGACTGAAAAACCTGCACTCTTGTTCATCACGGAGACGCAGATCGGAGGTCCGTCTGACGTGGCGTATCTGTCGTATCCAGGGTACACCCTGGAGCACAATTTTAAGCGTCGAGCTGGTTTGTGCTTATACGCCCGTGACGACGTGTCCTATCGGCGTCTCCGTCAGCTTGAAGACCCCAGATTTTCTGTGCTGTGGGTACTGGTGGATATAGGTATCGAGAAAATTCTCTATGCCTGTGTCTACCGGTCGCACAGCGGAGATGAGGATACAACCAGGCTCACAGAATATCTAAGTGAGGCAGCGGATGCGGCTCAACAGAAGTACCCTACAGCCCAATTGGTACTACTGGGGGATTTCAACGGCCACCACCAAGAGTGGCTATTCCCATACCGGGACACCGACCACGCTGGGAGAAAGGGCACTCGGCGGGTGTGGCGATACAGGTCAGCAGACTGGGATGAGATGCGGTCTTTCTTTGCATCTTATCCTCGGCAGCTGGTGTGTTTTTCGTCTGATGATCCTTCGACCCGCGCGGATGCCGTGACGGATGTGTTACATCAGGCTATGGAATACTACGTCCCATATTCTGATGTACCACTGTCTGGCAAAGCT
The DNA here is from genome assembly GCA_948465475.1 of Thalpophila matura. Lineage (NCBI taxonomy): Eukaryota > Metazoa > Arthropoda > Insecta > Lepidoptera > Noctuidae > Thalpophila > Thalpophila matura. The sequence goes on from OX419182.1 coordinate 14,847,483, forward strand.
CGCCCATGGTTTGGGCCTCAATGTGGTTACGCTGAGGCCCGTAAACATGAGGCATACCTGGCCTGGGTTGATGCTCGACACCGCAAAGCGAAGGAAATTCGTCGGAGGAAGAAGGCATTTAACAAGGCTGCCAAGTTCTGCAAAAAGGTTCTTCAGAGGGCTCGCTTCGACCATATTAGTCGAATAGGGAACAAATTGGCTTCGTACCCTGTGGGTAGTAAAGCGTTTTGGTCCCTAGCTAAATCAGTCGAGGCGAACTTCTGCCGCTCTTCACTACCCCCACTGCTGAAACCTGATGGGACGCTGGCTCACACCGCCGAAGAGAAAGCAAACTTGTTTGCTTCTCTGTTTGCGGAGTCTTCTCGCCTTGATGCTGGTAGCGCGATACCTCCAACTCCGCCAGGCAGCACGACATTTATGTCAGAAATTCGCATTCGCCAAACGGAGGTTCGCAAAACGCTGCGTAATCTTGACGTGAACAAGGCCAGTGGCCCAGATGGTATTCCAGCTATAGTTCTAAGGACATGTGCGCCTGAGTTGTCTCCTGTGCTGACACGCCTCTTTCGTCTCTCTCTTGAGACTGGTCGAGTGCCGAAATCGTGGAAGTCTGCAAACGTGCAACCCGTGCCCAAAAAGGGTAGCCGAGCCGACCCTGCCAACTACAGGCCAATCTCGGTTACGTCCATACTCTGTAAGACCATGGAGCGTGTACTTAATACCAGGCTCCTAACGTACCTAGAAACTAATGACCTCCTCAGTGACCGCCAATACGGATTCCGCCGAAATCGGTCTACTGGAGACCTTCTAGCGTACGCCACTTACATATGGAGTGAGGCCATCGAGAAACATGGGGAGGCGCTCGCCGTTTCCCTAGACATCTCGAAGGCTTTCGACAGGGTTTGGCATGACGGCCTTATTCGTAAGCTTTCTTCATATGGCTTGTCCACCGGTTTCGTTGCGTGGATAACGGACTTCTTGAGGGACCGTTCGATTCGAGTGGTCATTGATGGCTGCTCGTCCGATCGAATGGCTATTAATGCGGGTGTCCCTCAGGGGTCAGTGCTCTCTGCGACGCTCTTTCTGCTGCATATCAACGACCTGCTAAAGCCCGGAACCTTTGGGTATGCAGACGACAGCACTGTCGTAGAGAGCTACACAGCCAACGCACGGACCGGTGGACCTCAAATCCGGTCTCTGAGAGAGGCCATGGTCGAGCGCTTGAATTTGTCCCTTAAGGCAGTCTCCGATTGGGGCGATGCCAATCTGGTCAAATTCAATGCAGCTAAGACCCAGGCGTGTCTGTTCTCTGCCAAAAGGACGCCATTCCAGCTGGCTCCTACTTTTCGAGATGTGTCTATACCGATAACCAACCGCCTTGAGCTCTTGGGCGTAACTCTAACGTCAACCCTCAACTTTGGCTCCTATATTGAGTCCAAAGCTCAATTGGCTGCTAAAAAACTGGGTATCCTCTCGAAGGTGCGGCGGTACTTCACGTCGGAACAGTTGCTTCAATTATACCAAGCACAGGTTCATTCGTGCATGGAGTACTGCTCGCACCTTTGGGATGGCACAGCAAAGTATCAGCTTGAGGCGTTAGAGTCTATTGAGAAGCGTGCCAAGAAGCTCATTAACAACGACTCCCTTGTTCAGTCCAAGCTCCAAAGTCTTGAGCATCGGCGCAAAGTTGCTAGTTTATCGGTTTTTTACCGGATACATTTCGGAGAGTGTGCTTCAGATCTGCATGATCTAATTCCCTCCTGCCCTTTCTTCTATCGGACGGCCAGAAGCACCACAAGGCGCCATCGGTTCATGGTAGATATACCAAGAACCCGAACCAAGCGCTTTGATTCCACTTTCATTGTGAAAACCGCCAAGCAGTGGAATGCGCTGCCCGAGTGGGTGTTTCCCAACAGTTACAATCTGGGTATCTTCAAGTCACGAGTGAATCGGTTTCTTCTAGGCAAGCGTGCTCCATCGTAGACCGCATCATCGCTTAACATCAGGCGAGATGGCGGTCAAGCGCAAGCCTATCATCGAATAAAAAAAAAAAAAAAAAAAAAAAAGTAATAATTCCAACTGCAAAAAATGCATACAGATGGATTTTTTTTTCAGTGCAGTTGCACTTTTTTGATCCTTATTTTATACAGACATTCGTATCTAGCCTGTTTCAATGCGCTAACCTCAGTTTATTTATCCATACCCTTGAAAGCTAAAAGTTCAGTTATTAATAATGTTTCCCTTGCACTCGACTCTCGACTCTGCATAAGTTTTCTTGCACCGCTTAATCTCTAACTTGTTTGCCGACTCAACACTTCTAGTTTCATACTTGGAGCGAGAACTTCGAAGAAACAATTATGATCTTTTATTGTAAAACATATTGTTAGTGTCTAGGTTTTGGCTTTGAAATATCAGATTTAGAGTTTTTCTGATTCCAAGAAATTAATTAAGATTGAAAGTTGATTAAGTTCTCTTAGTAAAAATAAACAACAATAGTTCCTAGAAACCAGTTTCGCTAAATAATTTTACATAATTTTTGTGTGTTCAGCTGTTTTATGTTTTCTAATATAATAGGTCGGGGAAAAAGTTTCTTCGCATTTTTTAAGAAAATTGAAAACATTTTTTAATAAAGTTTATTTACATTTAACTAAAGTATGTAGGTACCATTTTGTTCGATAACTTTTTGCCATCTTGTAGGTAGGGACATGATCCCATTGCTATAGAAATTTTGGGACTTCTGGTCAAAATACCGCGACAAGTGGTTTTGGCAGTCCTCTCGTGATGTTAACCTGACACTGCCTAAAGAATTCTGAAGAGACCGAAACAGGTGGAAATCTGAAGGTGCAAGGTCAGGACTATACGGCGGATGCATTAACACCTCCCAGCCAAACTCTCTTAATTTTTGTTGGGTGGCTAAAGATGTGTGAGGTCTAGCGTTATCATGATGAAAAACCACACCCCTTCTGTTGATTAATTCCGGCCGCTTTCTCTCAACTTCTTGCTTTAATCTCATCAGTTGTTCGCAGTAGAGTTCAGAATCGATGGTCCTGCCTGGTGGTAACAGCTCATAATGAATAATGCCCTTCCAATCCCACCACACACACAGCATCACCTTGTTGCGAGTTAACCCGGGTTTCGCCACAGTCTGTGAAGCCTGACCGGCCTTTGACCACGACCTTTTTCGCACGTTCTTGTCATACGTGATCCACTTTTCATCACCAGTTATCAGCTTCTTCAAAAATGGTTCGGTTTCATTACGTCGTAATAAAGAATCACAAATGAGTACACGGTTCATTAGGTTTCTTTCAGTGAGCTCGTGAGGTACCCAAATGTCGAGCTTTTTTGTGTACCCAGTTTTTTTCAAATGCGCCAAAACTGTTTTGTGGTCAATTTCCAGTTCTTCAGCTACGTCGTAACTACTGGTATGCCGATCTTGCTCCACTTTTTCAAAAATGGCATCCATTTTATCCGTAATAGGGCGACCAGAGCGACGTGCATCTTTGACATCAAAATTTCCGGATTGAAAACGCTTAAACCAAATTTGTGCTACTCTCACAGACACTACACTAGGTCCATAAACATCGCAAATTTTTTTCGCGGCTTGCGTTGCATTTTTACCTTTTTTGTAGTTATATTTTAAAATGTATCGAATTTCTTCATTAGATTCACTCATCTTGACGGTACGAAAAACAAATGAAAATCACACATTTTCCTAATTTGAATTTGGAATTATGTTCTTTAAAATTTAAACTTTCAATGATACCAAAACCAGCCAGATACAAATAGTATAGCCAAAGAGATTTTATTACAAGTTCATACATACGATAATGCGAAGAGACTTTTTCCCCAACCTAATAGGTACCTACGTTTTCTAGAACAAATTATAAAAAAAACAAAGTTAAAAAACTTAAACTAGAAATTTGTTTTAATGGTAATTATATTTTTATAATGATTTTTTTTAAGTTAGCAAAAATTTATCAAACAAAAATTATAGGCCAATGTGCAATCGGCTCAACATATTCCACATATTTAACCCTCGCACGGCGACTGCATTTCAGATTGGCGTATCTTGAAGCGCAGGCGAGTCGTTGAAACAATTACCGGAGTTACGGAACTCTTGGACATTATTTTATACGAGAATTTCTCTACACCAGTTTGACGCTAAGCTTCGTATCGTGGTCGCAAATTTTAGGGTTAAATTGTTGGCTAGGAAGAAGAATATTTTATCTGAAGTACGAATGTTGCTTTAAGTTTTACAGAGGAAAAAACTTTTTTAACAAAAAATAACCGACTTCAAAAATCCACTACAAAGAAAATAATAATTTTGGTTTCGGAAGTCGGTGGCTTTGGTTTTTGTTTGCTTTTTTTTGCCACCGACTTCCGAAACCAAAATTATTATTTTCTTTGTAGTGGATTTTTGAAGTCGGTTATTTTTTGTTAAAAAAGTTTTTTATTTTTCCCTTTTTAGTTCATTATCCCGTGTTAGATTACTTTCACGAATTCGTTCAACAGTAAATCTTCTACGGAGTGTGTACATTTATGCATATAACTTTGTACATAGGAATGATTACATAATGTATTATATACTAAAACCTTCCTGACCTCAGTTTATTTATCCATACTGAAAGTATGTAGATTACGTTAGTGAAAACCCCATCCAAATCGAATCAGTAGTTTTTGAGAAGTACTGAAAGTATGTAGATTACGTTAGTGAAAACCCCATCCAAATCGAATCAGTAGTTTTTGAGAAAATCGCGCACATACAAACATACATACATACATACATACATACATACGGGACGAATACAGAACCTCCTTTTTTGAAGTCGGTTAAAAAATAAGGTTATTGTTATGCGATAGTTTGTTATCTAAGAATTGAAGGAAAACATGTTGATTATTTCATGAAGATAGCGTATCCTTATTATTTTTAAACATTGTTTAATAGTAACAAATACATATTTTTATTTACTTGGGAAGCGGTAACAGAAAACTGTAGAGAAATAAAATTACTTATTGTTATTTAATAAATATCTACAGTTATAGTATGGGCACTATAAAAGCAACAAAGTAATACACTTACGCGCACTCAAGCCTCCAATATCTCTTAAAAACCGTGACTAGCAACATAATCAACCTGTAGGTAATGTGGGGAACATTACAGGTCGACTATGTTGCTATTGGGACTCAGACGTTTTCTCTATGATAGGAAGTGGACCAATCCCCCATACACCTTTTTATTGCTTCTATTAATACTATACAACAAAATCGGTTTTCGTGTTTGTCTGTTTGTCCGCTTGGTTTTTCTAAACTACAAAATGGATTTTACTGCAGTTTTCGTCATTTTATAGAAATCTAAACATTTTGACCTGTCGCCACATCAGAAAATAAAAATATTAGTTCCCTTTTTACAAAAATTAAATTAAAGTAATAAAATCATAAAGAAATAAAATATATATAATAATTATTTGGTAACGCTTTGTATGAGGGTGGAGTGAAATATGCTACTTTTATCTAAACTCGCTTATTTGTCCACGAGACCAGTCTTCCGGATAATTCTTGTTATCGTTTCGCTATTTTGCTATCAAAGGTCGACTATAACTTTGTTGAACACAAAGTTTTATTTCAAAATAGTTCATTGTTCAAAATAGTTAGGATCTTTGAAGTTATACAATAATATTAAGTTAGAAATAACAGTTACTGGGTTGTTTTTGTACTAGAAATGTGATACCTACATAAAATTCTAGATTAACCAATTTTTAAATAGCTTATTTTATTAATCATCACATATTAAAAGATTTTTAATTTCAAGTGTATAAAAAAAAAAAACACTGTCTTTCGATGATTCAAATAATCAATCAATCTGTTCCTTCATTCAACCGAAATTCTAAAATCAATTTCGTATCAAAACACAAATTCAAATACGAAATAATTTTGTATTAATCACATAGAAACACCAAACCAGATGAGTTTTTTTGACGTGTTACGTTAACGTAAGCATATTTTGAATTGAAAATACACGTTTGTTTCACAATATTTATATAAATTAAATACTTAAATAATTTCTCAGTATTTTATAAAATGTGCAAATTGTATAAAATTTTATCAAAATGTTCCAGGACTGCTGTATTTTAAATTCAAAATATGCTTACGTTAACGAAACTATACGTCAAAAAAACTCATGATAGGGGTACAGAACGCTGCTATTATCTCAGTATGTAGATATTAAGCAAGTTGGGAGTTGTAATGCTGTTTTGGCGTTTCCACTGACAGAAACAGCTAGGGCAGTATACAAGCTTGTATAAGTGGGTATATGCCGGGTAGCCTACATTTGCGTATAAATTTGTATATTTTTTTGTTTTTTTTTTAAGTTGATAAATATTTAATGTAACGCTGTAGTAGCTTATGTAAGTCTTATGGAGCGACTTAGTCATGTAGACCAAGTTCTTTAAATAAAGATTATAAAAAAGAAACTATAAGGGTTCCTAGTTTTACTACGGATCCCTAAAAACACCAAACCAGCAATGCAACAATATGCAAATAAGTCTAAATGCGTTTAACGTTTGCCAGTCCAATTAATAAATGACCTGCAGTAGTATTAGTACCTAAATAGCTAGTTTACACTTTGTATTTCATCCTAGTTTAATGAATCTAGGGCCCCTATTACAGAACGATGCTCGAGCACAGATCTCTGCTTGAGCGTAGATTTAAAGCCATTTGATTGGTTGAAACTAGTTTCAATATAGATTGAACGATACTCGAGCACAGATCTCTGCTTGAGCATAGGCTCAAGCAGAGATCTGTGCTCGAGTATCGTTCTGTAATACGGGCCTAAGAATTTTATTAAACAGAGTGCCAATTCAATTAACACATTTAAATGATACCACGTATATAGAACAATAACATTTAGGCCATGGCCGCACCGGTACGGTGACAGCGACGCGACGGCGATTTCGTGAACAAATAAATGGCACTTGTCGTTTCTGCAGTACGGCCACCGACATAATTATGTTTATATGAGTTTGTTTCTCGAAATCGCCGTCGCGTCGCTGTCGCCGTATCAGTTTGGCCGCGGCCTAAGCATGCGTGACGTGTGCTGTCAATTGCGGAAGATGGCGGAGTTCCAAGCCTAATTTATGTTCGTTTTAACGATTAATTTTTACGATAATTTAATAATAATTATTCTGCTATTAGGGGCCTAGACAAATCCAATAAATAAGAGGTCATTAAAATCGGTCCAGCCATTCTTGAGTTATAAATGGTGCAACCCTCAGATCATAGAAACAAGGAGATATGCCATCATAGCAAATTAGTACCGGAACAACTGATGCCACTTTTAGTACATTTTTCGACACAATTACGCGCACAATTAAGCGTTCCTTGTGAATAAAAAGATCTCCTACGCATTCAACATTCCGCACACCCTCAATCTAACACTGTTAATCGTCACTCAACACTAGCACTAAACTAAAACACTGTATTTATACCATCGATCGTGTTCGGTTCGTCGCACAGCGCGTACGTTTTTAATATGAGCAATTTCCTCAAGATCAGGCATCAAGCTCGCTAGCGCCTTGGCACATCTCCTTGTTTCTATGATCTGAGGTGCAACCCGACTTTGTTTTATTTATTTAGAACGATGGGGATTCATATTTGTTTTCTTCCCCAACAGACGATAAACTTCGACTCAACGCGTGGCGGTATATCCTTAGTTACTGAGAAGGGTATACACAGTAGCAGTAGGCTGCTGGTACAGTCGGCGCGGACGTCGGACGCGGGCACGTACCAATGTGCGCCGGACAACGCACAGTCAGCGACAGCTAGAGTGCATGTGCTCACTGGTAAGACGGCTATTACATTTTTGCCACCTGTCTCGCTCGCACAGAACCATATTTATAAGAATGTTAAATGAAAAGATGCATTTTTGAAAACTCTATTCTTATAATGTTTTAGATAATAATATTATTAAACAGGTAAATAATAAAAAAACCGGCCAAGTGCGAGTCGGCTCGCGCACGAAGGGTTTCGTACCATTATCAATAAAAACGGCAAAAAAATCATGTCTGTTGTATGGGAGCCCTCCTTAAATATTTGTTTTATTTTAATTTAATTATTTATTTTTAAAGTAAATATATAATTAAATATTCTGTGAATATTTCAAGCGTCTACCTGTTGCCGTTATCAATATCGAGCAAAAACGAGCAAAAAAATCACATTTGTTGTACGGGAGCCCCCCTTAAATATTGATTTTATTCTGTTTTTAGTATTTGTTATAGCGGCAACAGACATTCATCATCTTTGAAAATTTCAACTGTCTAGCTATCGCGGTTCATGAGATCCAGCCTGGAGACACACAGACAGACAGACAGACAGACGGATGGACAGCGTCTCAGTAATAGGGTTCCGTTTTTACCCTTTGGGTACGAAACCCTAAAAACACATTTCTACTGGGTCATCTAATCAATTTAGGAGCAGTTATATAGGATAATACTTCTGCTCTCTTATTCTTAAAAATACGGTTTTGTGCGAGCGAGACAGGTGACAAAATGTAATAGCCCCCTTAAGTTCTGGAAACTTCATCGAATGATGATATTGTTGATAGATTGTGTGTGGGCTTGTAAAATTGTGGGGCTGATTGTCACTTGTCACACGGCACTTTAATTTGATTCACACTATACTTACGTACGTGTCATGTCGTAACGCATCAGTGGGTATACCTACCAGTAGCCTATTATTGGCGACATAATATTATATCTTGTATGAAGTGTAACATTATTTTGACGTGATGCTGTGACCTGATGCGTCAAAATAGTTTGTACACCTTCATAAAAAATATTTGCCGTAAATCAAGCGTAATATTTGTGTGACAGTCATTGTTTCGAGTCTAACATTTGTGCCTGTAAACGAACCCACCCCACTATGTCTGTGCAAATAATTATTATTTTTATAATTGCATGAACGCTGCAAGTATTTGAACACATTGTATTGTATCTCGCGTGGATCCGCGTTACAGTATACGACGAAATAAACTATTAACTTCTCTCCCCAATGCTGTCCAAAAAGTCTTTAATAAGACTCTCTTCCAAATAAAACTAAAAGCATTACTTAACTTACGCTCTCCCATCTGTATAAAGATGGACAATAAATCAGTCCTGTCTTCCTAATTAACGGGCGTCTCAGAGCGTCTAGTAGTTCTAATTAGTTAGACAATCTTCAGACATTGTCGCGAAATGGAATTAGTGTGGATTTCATTAGCTGGGATAAGCGACGATTTGTCTAATTGTTTACAAACATTTCGTCTTCTTTAATTTAGATGTCTCGCATCAGCCGTTTTTGTTGGAAAATAAATAAACCTCTCGTCTATATTTCCACGTGAAACATTTGGCGTTGTTTTCATTCTGCAGATCCCGGTATCTTCAGAACATCGTCTGCTCATCTTGGGGAATCCAATATTACTCTAATTGGGGAATCTAATAATTTTTCGGTTCATATGTAGTTATCATTAGGTGACATTTCTTCAACTGTTGTCTGTTCTGTCTCAATATGATCGTCATTTTGATGACTGTTGGTGGCTGTTTGACTCTCTGACGTAATATAAAATAATACTAGAAAAATACTAGTTTTCTAAAAATTAAATCTCAATCAGTCCTGTTTTTGAACTAATTACTGTTCGACTCGTAGTTCTAATTAGTTGACTGTGTGTGGTGTTTGGTGGGTGATAATAGTACGCCGCAAGTTGTTCCTGGCGCAGTTTAAATTAGCTAATAAAGTAGTAGCATCGGAGACGGAGGAAATTCCCTTTATTTTCAAACGATTTTCTTCAGTTTAACACTCACCTACTATTTTTAGTATATTGAGCGCCGTCTGATTGTCGTGCAACAGCTGTGCGGTCGGCGCACGACAGCCAGACGGCGCTTTCGACGTGTCAACTGTATGAGAAAAAACAACCGGCGGTACGCAGTACGACACCTTACAACATTCGCATGTCTGCCGTCAGCAGTCCGACACCAAACGTCTCAATTAGTGTTGCCCAAATGCAAGACCGAGACGAGTCTAACCCAGTTTTTGGTCTCGGTTTTGCGTCAGTAAATACCTATAGTCGTCTTGGTAGTCTTGGTTTTAGTATTGCACATTCAATCTCGGTCTTGGTCTCAGTCTTGCTGTAATGAGTCTTGGTCTTACGAAAATGATTGATGCAAGACCGATTTTGGGCAACAGTAGTCTCAATTGAAGAGTCCTAAAGAGTATACACACCGAATGTGTAAACTATGTAAACTACCCGTAATATAATTATACAATCACGCAGACCAGTTGTGTAGACCATCACATTGGAACTGTGACGTCAGACTAATGTATTCATTACTTGGTGCTGGCACCGTGTTCCAAATTACGGCATTAGTCCTTCCTTCTCTCTGGTGTCTGAAATGGAATGGTGTTGGACAAATCGATGTAGGTATGTGCTTTCCGACTGTGTTACCGCCAATTTTCGTAAGTCTATTTAAGGGTTGGTACCATGAAACGTCTTACGGGAAAACCATAACTTTATACATACTTTCTTTTTTCTTCTTATTCTTCTTCTATACAGAACACGTAAAGTGGTAGATACGAAAAAAAGGCCTGACTAGCCAAAAAGTTTTTTTAGTGGCTAGAAAAATCTTATTGATGATAAACGTTGTAGACGAATGTAAAAAAAAATGAAAACGTGGGAAAAGCACTGCCGTAGAACCATAACTTTAGCGTAAATAAGCACGACCGAGTAGAGAACCCGAGTAGAAGAACAGAGTACCCGCTGAAAGTTGTTGTTTTCCATAACAGTACTTCTGTTCTATGTAAAAAAAAACGCTAACTTGCTGAATTTTTCTGAATTATATTTTTTATATTTCGGGCGAAAAGTTCAAACATTTTGGCTTTTTTACACTTAACAGAAATATTGTTATGAAAACAGGAAAATTCAGCGGGTTCTCTGTAGCAGCCAGCTTTGTAATTTTTCCAACTATTAATTAAACCGATGACAATCCTGCGCGTATCCTTTGTCATAGACAAGATGAACGGGTGTTATCATTATTTATTTATTAAATATAGCGCACAGATAGTGATCTTTTGGCAAACATTTTTATTATTTTTTTAAAAGAAATAAATTAGTACCTATTTTATATTTTTGGCCCGACAGCAATATAATGTAATGACCCATGATTTTTTTACTGCAAAGCAAATACTTATCCGACTTGTATATCTATATTATTTGCCTTATCTACACGTATTAATCGGCTAGACTAGAGATCCCCCTTAACTTACAAAAACAATTTTCTTTAATACCAAAATTAACATGAAAATTGCAGTAATACAAAAGGAAACTCCGCGAGCAATACATATAGTTTCGTATTCATTGCTTGCTTAATGCTTGGAGCCAAGTGTACTGCAAATTACAACATTAGTTCGCTTGACTGCCATCGTCTTTATGTGCCAGTAATATCGTTACAACGAAGGATAATGCATACTAAAGTCTACCTTAGTTTTCTTATGTGAAGATTAACTGAAGATATGGGCGGTGCCAAGACGCTTGCAGCCAAGTTTAAGTAAAATGTTGCATTGAAAATATTGTTTTGATATTTTTATTTTAAGGTTCAAGCTCTTTAGTTATGTGCGAAGTATGTTACTTTATAATTACAATTGTAATGTACTACTTATTTTTTGCCATAAATACAAATGTAGGAACAACATCCTATACGTAAAATAACTGATTAAATAACAATAAATGCTTTTCTTCTATGAGCGACTTATTAAGCATTATTTATCATTTTAAAAGTTTCTACCCAGTTATGAGTATCAAACGTATAATAAGAACATTTTTTAAAGGATTTCAAAAAATACTAAAGTGTTTCATATAAGGTCCGAGTTGTTACAAAAATAATGTACCTAGTAAACAAGACGTAAATTAATTGATGATTGAAGGAAATTGATTAAAAAAATATGTCGTGACAACCAATTAAACGGAACGGTTACACGAATCAATTACTGTCAATCCATCTGTGTACATTCCGAAATTAATTCCATAGAACTGTCAATCCACGTGGAGACCGTTAATTCCAAAACTTGTTTTACATCGTCGGTGCTGTCATTTATATCCCAGTTCGGTAGTAATTATGTTTGTTTTCATAATATTGAACACTGAGTCCAAAGTATTAGGAAATGAAATAATAATTAATGTGTTTGTTTTTTTTTATTAAAAATGTCGTAACTTTGAATATTTTGAGTCATTGAATAAATATATACCTTCGTCATTAAGGTCATGTTTTAATAAGTTTTTTTTTGTGTGAAAACGGATTTTCTCAGGGATGACGCGTAACTAGATAAGCTTGGGAAGTAAAACAATATCTAAATGCAAAATTTCATCCAAATCGTTAGAGCCGTTTCCAAGAAACCAATAAAATCCGAGAAAGAAAATCCGTTTTCAAAAACTCGAAAAACGTCGAATAAAGCTCGGTTGATCAGGTACCATGTACCTATACAAAAAATGCTCGCTTAAAGTAATAAGATAAAAATGTAACATGCGAAAAATTTCGATATTGTCGTCAAACATGTTCGAGATTTTATTAATCCTGTTTTTATACATAGCTACTTACCTAATTTAATCTTCTACCTTCAATATATGTACATTGTTTAGAATAATAATATGTCCTAGATCTAGACATTGACCACATTTTACCATCGCATATAATTATGATGAAATCACAAATAAGCTTTTCAGAGTTACGGTCAGCAAAGAAAGTCGGTGAACAAAATAATATTTAAAAAAAAGGAAAATAAAATTTTACATAAAGATAACACAAACTCTTGACATTACTTACTTTACATGAAAGCTGAAAAGCAGTAAGTATTCAAATATTTTTGAATCAATTTTTTTTTTTAGGTATGTTTTGCCCGTAACTCCGTCCGCGTGGAATACAATAAATTGATGCTAATATAAAATACTTAGGCCCGTATTCCAGAACGATACTCGAGCACCGATCTCTGCTTGAGCATAGATTTCAACCAAACCATCTTTAAATCAATGCTCAAGCAAAGATCTGTGCTCGAGCATCATTCTGTAATACGGGCCTTAGTGTCATTGTCCGTTTTTCCTCCTGCCCTAGAAATATACCTACTTTAGATTCCAAACGGATGGACCTATTTTAATCTATTTTTTTTTTATTTAAAGCTAATTCAATTTGGATAGCTCTTAGCAGTATTTAATGAAAATCTGTCCAGCTATCTAAAAGTTATGACCTCTTTTCCGAATTGGTATGAGATTTTTTTTCAAAGTAGCAATAATAACCAACTTTCGTTGCTGATCGTACCAGTAGTTTCATGCCCCGTTTAGCATGCAACAGCCATTGTACTCCCCCGCTATTTAGCAACTCGCAGTGCATTTGTTAAATACTCGCGATCAAAACTAGGATGTTTCCGTTCCGTGACGCTGTGGAATCATGGACTACCTAGTTTGTGTACTGGCTTAGGGGAATTACTAGAGCTTTTAATTGTCGGAAATAATTGGTGTACCTAGTTACTTTTGTTTGGTCTTGTGTAATTTGATGCTGTACTTAGTTTAGTATAAAGGCTTTGCTTTATTACGAAAGAAGAAAATATTCAGACTATTTAATGGTTCTAGGATATATTTTCTGATTATCATCTATAATAATATAATATGAAAAAAATGTATTTGTCTTCCATACATTCCATACATCTATATCAGCCGTCACCTCACTAGTCACCCACTTTCTGCCCATATCATCTTTCACCCAGTCCATCCATCGCTTCCGTGGCAGGATTCAGTTAGTAGGTAATAAATAAAGCTTTTTATGTATCCGTACAGTAGGTATATAATTTGAATGAATTTTGACAAAAAGATAGCCTGAGACCTGGAGAAGCACATCCCAGGTGGCACAGAGAGTTCTATAACGGTTGACTAATGGTACACATTCATTCTTTAAGCTGTCAAAGAACTCTCTATAAGGGCTCTATAGCACGCTATACAGCCCTTATACCACCGGTTTGGGCACAAATTATTCAGTCTTAAGTTCACAAAAGATACACAGTAGCAGAATAGTAGCACTTTAATGGCAGTTTAAGAGAGAATAGTGATCTTAAAACTGATCCACAGTACTATATAAGTTTCCGTGTGGTCATATAGACAAGAAAGTTATAAGAAGTAACGAGTGAACAATTGAAGCATTGGACAAGGGCGTTAGGGCACCTAAGGCCCTTTTTGCTATTATTGATTCAAATGAAGCATTGTACCATAGAGTTTCATGTGACAAAAACTCATTTCGATTAATTGATTCTAGAAGGCGTGATAGGTATTTATTGATACGGTTTTGCTATTTCTAATGTAAAATCATGTCCGAAATCAGTCAAATCAGCGATTTTAGTGGAGATGATGACGAGGCTGATTGTTACCCCAAAAAATAGACTTAAATAATGAAACCAAACAATTCTTGAAATCCCGGAAATCGTAATTTTCTTTTAATAATGAGTACAAATTATTACTGTGATTTACTTTTGAATTAAAATGATCCTTTTAAGTATCTAAAGCTATTATTTATGCCATAAAAACCATTTAAAATATGAACGCCCAAATATTTTTCGGGTTGGGTGCAATAGGGGCGGATAACATGTATTCAAAAACAATATTATCTTTAAGTTTCTAACTATCTTAAAAAGATAATAATACTAGAATCCTATAACTGAATAATGGTACTAATAAATTTAAGAGTCCTTGAGATCTATCTTATTTTATTTAGAAATTATAATATATCAAAAACTTTAACTTCAATTATCTCAAAACTCACTTTTCTGTGTAACGCCCTTGTTGCACCCAATGCTTCAATTATACAGTCTCTATAGTAATTAAATGCTCACAAGTGTACCCAAAAAATTACTACTAGGCCGTTTTTTCTCCAAATTATTACTATGGAGTACCACATTTTATTTATAAGTACGCGCAACATCAGCAATGGTCGTGCGAGTGTCATATTTATAAGTGATTTTATTACTACTGGTAAAAATTACCTACTTGTGTTTATCATATTCTACTGTAATATTATGGGAAATGTGAATTTATTGTGAAGTATATACATATTTAGAGTTAAATTTTTCACGCGCCTCAGAAATAATGCCTTTTTATCAAAAAAATCTTTCTAAATAAGCAGAGACGAACGATAAAATTTTTCATATTTGTGTGTTTATAAGGCATCAAAATCAGTCTATGGTTTTGTATTTCAACACTAACCACAAAATGAATCATGAAAACTCCGTAGTATGTGATATAATCATAATCAATTTGGAAATATTATTAGGTTATGAGTGAACAAAATGGTGTTTCATTTTCTCCACCTACAGTGAACCATTGCAGCTCCAAATTAACGTTGTGAACTCTTTGAAGTTTCACATGTCTACCATTGTAATGTCGTTAGCTCTAGAAAGGTTCACATGTGTATCATTATAATGTCGTGAGCTCTAGAAAGGTTCACATGTGTACCATTATAATGTCAATTTCTGTACAACATATCTGGGTTAGGCTCATATTTAGCCCTGAGCTGGTGTGCAGTTATTCAATAGTTCACGTGAATACCCTTTTAGATATTTTTAGCATACAACATTTTAGAGATCTGCATTGAAAATTTAATATTTTTTTGATTACCACAAGTTAGTGTATAGTCTATGATAGTAAATGTAGTAGGTGGTATGATTGAATGAATACGTTAATTTTAATAGACGATTAGGCATTGTTAGAAATCGGACTGAATTAACTATAGTTCATGTCAATCCATTTAATAAGAATGTAAAAAAACAGGTCAATAACTTGTTTAGTGATGTCCAATTGTAGTGTTAATTACAGTTCAATTAAATAATTGAATGATTCGGTTTTATTTATTGAATAAGTTAGATTATTTTTATTTCAATTGATTTTATTGATCTATACCTAAAATAATGTGTTTGATTGCAAATGAAATTCCCATTGTTTTAAACTTATAGAAATTCGATTTAAAAATTCGATTTATATAATCGATTACAAATATTTAAATTGAATAAATTGAAAAAAATAATTTGAACAGCACTCGCGACCACAGATACCTAATATATGATTTTTTATCTGTAATCTAACCTCACTTTTCGTCTAAGAAATAAATATTTCTTTTCAAATACTAATATTTAATGCTGATCAAACGAATCTTGTTGGAAAAAGTGGTGAAGTATCAAGCTGAAACCTTCAAAATACGGATTAATGTGTTACAAATTCCATTAAGTAAGTGTTTGTGTAATAATTTTATCGAAATTGGGTTTGTTTACCTTCTTATTAAAATGGATTGACATGAACTTCAACAAAATACTACATAATATATATATATATATATATATATATATATTATGAAGTTCAAATTAAAACACTCCAAGCAGTGCTGTGGAGCTCTCTACTTACATAGGTATTTTGCACTATATTATCAAACGAATACCTGTCTATATCAACGAATTCATAATAATCGCGGGCATTCCTTGCGATAGGTGCGGCGTCTGTGCGCATGCGTGATGACGCTAATATATCACAAACAGACCCGGTTACATCAACAAGCTGAATAACAGTCCGCAAAGATTCTATGTAACAGGTTTTGGCTGCATTAATGTTCACAGGTGTTCTATTAAAATGCCAGTAATATAACACCGTACATGTGGACCTTTAAATTGCCAAAGCCGTATATAACTCTCTAAAAATGCTCTTATTCAGATTTGTAAATGAAAGCTGACGAGTAGAGTAATGTCATCCTATTATAACACCAATAGTTACATAGTAGGCCACTTTGACACTTCTATACATGCCATAAACAGGTATAAGTGGAATTGTTCACTTTATTAAAGCCAATGAACCACTTGTGCCCAATCTTAATGCTTAGAGATCACCAGTGAACTAATCAACTAAATGTGTCCTCTTAAATAGAAACAAATGCTACCTGGGATAGGCTACTTTTCATCTATTTTCACGCAAAAGAAGTCTCGGGCAACAGGTAATTAAGCGTAGTTATGAAGTTATAAAGCCTCTGATTAGTAAACCTGGTTTGAGTAGACGGCGAGTTAAAGTTTATAAAGTTTTCAGTCTAATTATTATAGGTCATTTTGGTATCTAATTGGTTGCGAAGATCACCTGACTGTTCACTAGTTTGGGGTAATACTAAGATTTTAGCCTTATTTGGTCTCACATCTTAGCTTGTTTCCAAATCCAATACGTGGGTAATTGGAGCAAAGCCAGGCTAATGACGTAGAAGGTACAAGAATTGAGGGTGTACAAATAATAAAAAAGATTGTAGTAACGATCCATTATTACGTTACGAACTGAATAAAAAAGCATATATACGTACAACGCTTTTGTCACAATTACGAAGCGTGCTATTTTGAAAAATAAAAATGTTATTCGAATCCTTTTTGAACATGTTACGAATTCCAATTGGGACGTGTTCCATATGAAAATGTAAAACAACGGATTTATTCGTTGTATTATTCGGTACAATTTCTGTTCCGAGTGCCAAGTTTATCCAACAAATCATAAATCTATACAATAATAATTGCTAATCATTTTGTGAATCATAAAGTGGATTTTGTTTTAGTAGGTACACCTACATAAATATTTATTACCACAATTAACTGCTGTTCAAAAGTAGGATATTTAGGCCATATTGTTTCAACTTACAGTTACGTATCTGTAACCGTCAAATATGGCGGCTTGTACGACAATTTCATACTGACTTAACGATTACGTACTGAATTACGAATACAGATGGTTTGAAGCAACCCGCCCTTAGTAAATCTATGTAATTTTCTATTATTCCACACATAAAAAAATCTAAGCTTCAAACACTAGTTTAACCCAAATTACCTATATTACAGTTTTTGTTTAATTAATCAAATATACTTATTACCTACGGGTTTTTGTTAATGAAACATAACTTATACTAACGCGGATAGTATCACAACTATTTTTGAAATAAATTTAATGTAATTATTTCATTAATCTACATAAGTTTCATTTGACTGGAATTATAAAGCCGTTCACTCACAAGTCGACTGGCGTTGGTACGCCGCCACCGCCGGCTACATCGTACTTGGTTGCCATTGTTGCCAAACATATGACGCAGGCATGCAACGTTTATAAAAACGAAAAAAATATTTATACGACGTAGTTGGTTGGCAACTGGCGCAAAAAAGCATGTTTGATGTAGTTTAATTTTCGTTCAAAATTATATTAAGGTCTATTTTGCACTCCGAAAAATTACAGACAACTTTTCACGCAGTTGTGACCGCGGGCAACTTAGTTACTCTACATTTTGTCGCCTAATGAATGCTCAACTTTATCGTAACCGAGATTCGTGACACTAGCTCATAAAATAAAATACCTACCTAAATATTGCCGTACCGCGCGATAATTATGTTTGCTTTTATAATTATTTTCTCTTATTTTGACTATTAACACCGCGGTCGCTTTATTTATTTACATTTTTATTACCTGGGAACTCGACATTTATTTTTAAAAGTGTAATCAACATGCAGCTTTATTAGCGTTATTTATTCAGTTAATTTTTTCTATTGACATTTTTGGTCAGTAGCTTTTATTTCCAGGCTCCATTTTATTTACTATGGCTTAATTTTAGTACCTTTTTTTCAAGTACGTGTAAGGCCTCCCCCACATTGGGCATCGCGAACCTCCGGCGTGTGAATGACGCGAACGTTCCCGCACGGCGGCGTTCGCGTCATTCACACGCTGGACGATCGCGCACGCCCAATATGGGGGAGGCGTAAGATCAGTAAAAAGTTTTGAATTTATAACTGTTCCAAATTATTGTAATTGGGATAATAAGGTCTTAATTACTTTTAATTAAGTACTAAAATCTGTAACTGAATTGTGTAACCTGTATTTGAATTCATGCGTTGTGTCTCCCAAGGAACAACAAGGAACATGGAACGAAGTGGAATATTCCACCATTGAAATAGAAGGATCCTCCGATCAGACCGGGTGGTAAATATTATATTGCACATCTCAGCGGAGATTATGAAATGTTCTGTCATAATTTTTACTGAACCATAGTCACTTTAAAAGTGAGATAAAACCAAAACTTCAAAATAAGGTTTTCAAGCTTATTCTAATTGATACCAAACTAACAATTTATCTAGCTTAAGCTAAACTTTGAAGCTAAAGTATTGACCGATCTTATCAAGAGGAAAACAGTGCACAAAAAATGATCTTCTATTCGTTATTAGTCGGTATACCTTCGGACGATTCCTGTTTTCCTTATGGGAAAAACATTAAGGAGGATTTCTTTGTGCTGAGTACCATTATCATCAATAGCTCAGTTGACTAGTGATTGAGTACCAATATAATTCTTACTTACGTACCAAGCGTTTCCTTGATTTATTATTAGTTAGGGATAAAAAAAAATACGTCAAGCCTCAAGGAAATAGTAATTAATATATACTTTTAGCCAATATCTGACGATATTATTCAACTGTCACTGGAAACCAGCGCTGTGGCTCAACTCTGTTCATGGGTCACAGCATTATGCTGAGCGATACTCGATAGCCGTTTTGCGCAGACGTCACGCATTATTTTCGTACAGTTTTTTTTCCTCATATCTTATGCCTCTTTTTTGTGCGTTATGTCGACTCCAATAAGAGCACTTTTTTCTTTCTTTCATTTTCATTTCTAGTCGGGAAAAAAAAACAAAAAATGGTTCAGTCGTTTTTGAGAAAATCTTGATTTTTGAAAATTTAAAATTAAAAATTGCCTATCAACCAAACGAGTCGAATACAAAACCTACTTTTTTGAAGTCGATTAAAATCTGGGGACATACACTCAGAAATTCCGTTTTCCACTAGGTCTATGAGGTAATAGGTATGAAAACTAGCTTTGTTTTACTAAATGTGACCTACTGAAACGGTGAAGGAAAACATCGTGAGAAAACCAGGGCTGGTAAACGTGCTGATCGCAATGCCCGCTCTTTCCTCATTGTAATGGCAAAAATACCGTGTGGAATCGTTATGAATGAAACACATAAACGTATTTAACAGCTGTTTTATAAATCATTAAAATATAGGGTGAACCAATTAAAACATGAGTTTTATGGGGAAACTGAACAAGTCGTAAACATTGAAACACCCTTTTATAGCTGTGTTAAGCAATCTAGAATTATTTATTAACACACTATAGTAAAAGCAATTTAAAACAGTAAATAAATAAAAAACAGGATATTTTTTAAATAAATGCTTACAAGTGAGACAGACACTTAAAACACTTTATTGTTATGAGACATTTTAAAGTGCTTATTGAATATTTTAGATAGGTATTGAAAATGGGTGTACTAATGTCAAATCGAATGCCAAATAATCGAATATCATTTGATCGACTACTATAAATCGAACATCTAAATACTTGAACCTTCATAATAATATCAAGTGGTTATTAAATCGAATATTACATACATAGTACCTACACCCATGTAAAATATGATTTATCTATATTAAAATCCTTATTGATATAAAAACATCTTGTAAAAACATTATTATCGTCGCCTTAGAGTGAAGACCTCGGGAATGCATTTTTGCTCAAATTTATTTTATTGCAGTTCTAGGAAGAACTCCTCGCAACGCACATCCTGATCTGACTATTTTTTTCATTTGATACTCGTAGCGTCGTCTATGACAGCAAATGAGAATCTCATCAGATCTATGAGAATCTCATCAGATCTGTCAGTTTGGCATGATATTTGAAAATTGATAACTTGAGTTTATCCTGCTGTACTTAGTTGTTAAATCATATTATACTTAATTAATAATAAAAAACACAGAACCAACATTTTACAGCGCTCAGTTTTTTCTCCCTCCTGAAAAGTTACTTCTTTTACACATACGAGGTCTTCACTCTAAGGCGACTTTATAGCTTGCCCAAATATAGAACGCCGCAAAGGTGAATATTTCCTTAACATGATGTGTACAACCTTTACAAATCACATCGACTTTTATCACCATTGATAGCCCAAAATATTCCAATAATAGAGTGTCACAATAACATGTTTTATATAAAAAAAAATAACATCTTACGTCATCGTATTTTTCCGGGTATCGACACTCAAAAAACTGTCAAGTATGTCGATAATAATAAATAACGTGTGATTTTTTTTATAGTTTGGCGTCGATCGATTACATTGAAGATGCGTTATATCAGTGCTACGTTATAATGGCCGATTTGAGTTTGTCCGCTCATAAAGTTTCGTAAACATTGACAACTAGGTACTTTTGAAAGAACAATTGCTGTACTTTATTGAAATTAGTGACGCATCATTATAAAATATAAAGTACAGCTTTATAATAGTATCGAAAGTTATCGAGACTAGCTGTTACTTATGGCACGGGGTCTCATCAGGAACAAAGTAACATTTGTTGAAATAACACATAATAGATGGCGTTATATGTATCGAATTGTTATTGAAGTTTGTGTAAAATTGAGAACATGAAAAAACACATCATGAAAAATATTTGTTCAAATTTTGAAAAATGCTTTAAGCACGGAAAAATGTATAGCCCAAAGATAGCCCGCGCTAAATCGGTCACATTTCTTTGTATGAGATGAGGCATCTGTACGTATAGTATTATATTATCTGTGCTTATGGTTTCACTCACGTCCTAGGGCAGTACTTTAAGTACTCAAATAAAATATATTCTATTTACGGTGGAATATTCATTGAGTTTTTGCGCTGAATTTATTAGTGGTATAAGTACTTACTCCGAAATTGTAACTACGGATGATAAACCTTAATATACTGAACCATCAAGAGCGATAATAAAAACCGCCCACTCTTCTATTAGATCTTTATGTGCCTGGTGGTTTAATCTAATGAAACTAACATAGGCCTTTTTCAAGTACCTTACTAGGTATATAAGACCTAAATTAATTTATATCGACCTCATGAAGGCGCACTTACTAAAAGTGGAACTGTATGAAGAAGAGACAGCATAATTATAAAAATTTCAAGACGGCACTTCACTGGCGTTTTTGACAAAATATTAACCTTATTTGGCTCATACAAAATACACCCTATCTTGATAAGAACAAAGTTTATTTTGTATTAAAACAACACTTACGGCCAGTTTCACCACATCTGTATAAGTTCCAATTAAGTTATTTGGCAAATTATTTCATACAAATTCTGTTCTATTTTTTAATTTCTATCTACCCATCTATCAGATGATAGATAGCACCTATCCAGGGAGTTTTATAGAACTAATCCTGAATTTACACTTTCAAATGGCTTGAGCCTTAATTTCACTCATCAAAATTCTTTTCACGCTCACCGCCACGCCATATGGTGCGCTGGCTGCCCACAAATATTTTAGTATAGCACGCCACCTAGATTTTAATGTCACGAGTATCTTTAGTAACACGCTAAAGTAAAATTTGTTTTAATTTAGGGGGCTATAGCGGACCACACGGGTTGCCAATAAAGATAATTTTGTGTCCGCAGTCTACGTACCGCAACACATAAATTATTGGCTTATGACTTGCATCTAATGACGTTGGTGTAACCGCCAGTGAACCACACAGCGGAGCACACTGAAAATTAAAATATACATTGCCGTACCACAAAAAAAATAAACACGCGTTCAACACGATTCGAATGCTACCAAAAATAATAGGTTTAGCAATAACTTGTCTAAAATAAGTGTGTATTATTTTTGGTAGCATTCGCGTTTAACATGTGTTTATCTTTTTTGTGGTAAGGGTGACAAGGTTTAAGGTTAAACGAGGATCATAATATTGAAGAACCGTATTCATTATTCGATACTGTTGTTCGATCAAATACGAGACCACCCTTGAAATCATGAAAAAATCATCTGCTATTCCATGCATTTTGTCGAGTGATATGGATTTTTTATATAGGGCAGTTGATTTTTTTTCGTGATACCTACCAAGGTTGATTCCGTAATTAATCGAACGAGTATCGAATTCTGAATACTCTACTTTAGCACGTCCCTCGTTTAACCTTACAGTAACCTTAAAGCAATGCCTAAAGTGTTAAATCACCTTTTTAGGTTTTACGTTCTATTTACGGTTAATACATTGTTTTTTTTTTTCCACAGGTGAGACTCCCGCAGCAATGCAGGGAAGCGCACAGTGGGCAAGCAGTTTTGACCTACATACTCTAATAGGCATCGCTAGTGTTATATACTTATTAATTGTGTAAATAAAAAGAACATTAAGAGAACTGTGACGGTTATAAAAAATATCGATCTTCCAAATCGAAAGTTTTAAAGACATTCCAAAATTTGGTTCAAAAGTGAATTCTAAATGTAAAATCGGTTTTTTGAAGATATTTGATTGATCAATCAAATTGGTCGAAGAACAAGAGTTGGGTTCTGGACTGGTTTGTAAAAATAATAATAATAGTGTTGTACAGAATGTTTGGAAATTCGAAGCCTGATCCTGATTGTCAGTTGTCAACTGAACGTCAATCTTTTAGCAAAACTGGGGTTATGTCGCCGAAGCGAATTTTTACGTTCCAATAGTTTTTGACAAGCATTTTACTTTGTATTTTTTCTGTGTCGAATTTCAAAGGGACAATCAATCAAAAAACAAAAAGGTTTGTGCTTATTTTGTATAGATACATTTAAGTCTCAATTTCATACAGTTGTATTCAAGTTTGTAAAAACTTTATTCTACACTCAAATGATTAGTAATGCCTTCATTTATTTTTTCACTGCGGAGCGATCCAAATATTAAGATTTTTTACAAAAATCACTAAAAAGTTTTTCGTTGTGTTACGATTACGATCAGTCAGGATTAAAATAAGCCTGACAGGAAAAATCTGTGCCAATGTTGCATAGAAAATATCCTAATATCAGGGTAATGTTAAAAATAAAGCTAGAAATAATACTACATTTCAAAAAACTCACGTTTCTAATGTTTAAATTCATAACTCTAATTATAAAGACCAGATGATTGTCAATCGAGCGATTGAAACTGATTGATATACGATAGATTGACTGACTGATGATTGAAAGCAATTGACAATTGAGATTGACAATGAACTGGTCATCTAAGATCAAACGATGTAAAAATTGTAGTTAAAATTATAAATAGACATAGATAATATTGTTTTTGAGATTTAAAGTTGATTTAAATAAAAGACCATTTTTTAATGATGTTGGACTTTATTATTTCCCCACACTATGTACCGCATGGACGTCTTTAAGGGCCGCTACACATTACGCCACAGCGGCAGCGGCGCCGTCGTATTTTCATACATTTTCATACGCGTGGAACCCTGACTCACCGCTACCGCTGCGGCGTAATGTGTAAACGCCCTAAAAGTTTGTCGTCATTCTCGACAAGATTGATGCAATGAACACTTATCTTGGTGAAACAATCACCTTGGATGAAACTATCTATGCCAACATCGCAACCGGTTCAGGAGTGCAATATACCCTTGACTGAGTAAGTAGGTATGTAGGGTACATACAAACCATGTTATAGTTTATAAAACTTATTCATATGTAGCGACTCGCCCCTGCTTGGAATGAGTGCGATTTACTCATGTAGCGACATGTCAAAATATCTAGATTTCTGTGCTCACTATGGGAGGTCGCACACGTCACGTAACCCGGTCCGGTTCCTTGATCAAGTTTATCGGACCCGGTTTGAGCCCCGCCCACACGGCTAGATTGCATTCGGTTTCTACGTTCGACGCACCGACCGTGCATTCTGACCGGACTTTAGGTTTTTTAGTCTGATCCGGCTGTTTGGTTAACCGGACCGGTTTACCTGACGTGTGCGGTCTTCTTAAATGGTGATGAAATCATAATTGATCTAAGTGTCACTAGTATTCAGTAGAGTGCGACTAAATCAGCTCAGTCACTCGAGTCATGCAAACAACCACTCCTAACCTGTAGGTACCTACCTCACTGGGACGCCATGACTACGTCGCCAGTAGCGTAAACTTGGCCACTTCTGGCAACCGAGGGTCGCTGAACAGAGTAGCCAATAATCTCGACTGATATGTGCTAGAGCGTATGCGCGCCGAGCGCACCTTGCATTGCTAGAGGAGCGCCGTTTTTTTTTTTTTTTTAAATGGCCTCTCGCAGTTGGCTTCTAACAGCCGTCACTGCTTAACGCGGACTTCTGGTGAGGACTTACAACTGCCTCCGGCCAGGCTTAAAACTAAATAAAAACTACAAACTAAGCGACCACACGCTAAGGGTACCCCCTAGTGGGGTACGGGCCTCGGCTTAGGGCGTCGCTGGGGGGAGGGCAACTAGAGGGAGGGGCTACTAGCTGGATCGGTTAATTATTTTGGGTCGAATTTAAATCTACAGGCTCAGCGCGGGCTGGCTTGAGCAAGGGTCGGTTTGGGGTCTGAGTCATACTCGGCGGCGGACTCGGGTCATGATGGGGACGTCGCGACGGGCCTCGTCGGCGAGGTCGGAATGAGCTAGAGGGGCGCCGATAGCGGATACGCTTTTAAATTGGCGACGTAGCCAGTCTATCGCCAAATGAGTTAGTTGCCATACATTTCAATATGTTCTGTTTGGCGACACCGCCATGGCGTCCCAGTGAGGTAGGGTGCTTAGAATCACAAAACATTTGTAACATAGGACACAATGAATAAGAAGAAAAGTTCCAAATTTACACCTACAGACGTATAAATTGGAGTTTTACAGGAACTTAACGTAGGTAACAAATATTCGGAGCGGGGACAACACGGAGAACTGAATAAAGTTTCTTAATTACGTTTGTTCTAAAACAGGTAAAGTAACTCTACCAAATAAACTGAAAGGTGCTGAACTAGAGGTGCAACCACACCGCAGTTTTGTGGAGCAACACTGTGCATCACGGTAAAATAGTAACTATTGTGGCTACTTGTTACTATTTGTTGAATGTTACGTATCGCGTCCATCGGTATGGACGCGATAAGTAACATTCAACAAATGAGAAAATATAACGAGTCAGAGACATTCTCTAACAATATTATCAATTGTTACCACATGTTGACTGTTTTCAAAAGTTAGGCAACGTTACTTAACATACTAACACGGCTACATAATATTATATTAAACTAAGAATAAATAACTTTTTGCTATCGGATGTTTCTCAGTAATACTTGGAAACGTTGTATAAAAAGTAACTGCAGTGTGGATGCACCATACCATAAGACACTACCTAAGCTACAAATAACTCAAGTTGTTACCCTATTATTTTGTAGTTAGTAAAGTTATTAAGTTTATTATATAATTATTTTGACCTTGTAAAATAAATAAAGCAGTAAACTCGACATACCATCGTCACTTAGGATTCTTTCAATTCAGACGTTTGGTGTCGGACTGCTGCGGTGCGGCAGCTGTGCGGGTGTCATACTGCGCACGGACTATTGTTTGTATGTGCGCGTTCGTGTGTACCCGTATGTATGTATGCATGTTTGTATGTGCGCGATTTTCTCAAAAACTATTGATTCGATTTGGATGGGGTTTTCACTAACGTAATTTACATACTTTCAGGAAGGTTTTAGTGTATAATACATTATGTAATCATTCCTATGTACAAAGTTATATGCATAAATGTACACACTCCGTAGAAGATTTACTGTTGAACGAATTCGTGAAAGTAATCTAACACGGGATAAAGAACTAAAAATGGAAAAATAAAAAACTTTTTTAACAAAAAAATAACCGACTTCAAAACTCCACTACAAAGAAAATAATAATTTTGGTTTCGGAAGTCGGTGGCAAAAAAAAGCAATCAAAAACCAAAGCCACCGACTTCCGAAACCAAAATTATTATTTTCTTTGTAGTGGAGTTTTGAAGTCGGTTATTTTTTTGTTAATAAAGTTTTTTTAGGGTTCCGTATTTTCCATACAGTCGACACGTCGAGAGCGCCGTTCGGCTGTCGTACGGCAGCCGGGCGACGCACGATAGCCGAACGGCGTTCTTAACAGTCTGACACCAACCGTCTAAATTGAAATAACCCTTAGCAACAGTGTACATACGGCATGTTTACCCTCTCGGCGTTTTTCGCAAACATTTGCCTACCTATATTATTTTTGTTAATCGCCTTTCATTACAAAAAGATAAATAGATTTAATACAGAGATTGATGGCGGTAAAAATGAATTAAATTAATGATTTTATATTAAAGGTAGAGTACAAAGCAAAGTATTCATGGAATTAAACAATTATCAGCTTTCCACAATACGAAAATCAATACGTTTCCTTTAATAAATTATTACAATCCAAATCATAAAGCAATTCCGACACTCAATGCCTTGACAACATGAAACATAATTCGGTACCACGCTCAGTTTGGCACCATTCAAAGTTCCTGGAAAGTAACTTTCATACATAACCTATGTTTTCCTTTCCCCCTTTTCATAGGAGCTCTTAGAAACACGTTCACGTCAGCTTGTCTATTCAGAGCCAGACTCATTCGGGTTTTATTTAAGCCTTTCATTTAGACGAATGTAGTTGACGGCGTACAAAAGTCTGAGAGGGCCTCAGGCGCGAACGCTTCACTGGCAATGAAGCCAATCGAAACCTAGTCTGATGGAAAAGTGTTCTGGCAGACTTTTTATGTCGGTGTTGTTTAGATAAAATTAATAGGCTGCTTTAAAAATTGTGTTTACAGTTATCGGTTTTAGTCAGCTACGTTTTGGAACCTCTTATATTCTACATCTAGGTATAAAATAGTACCGTGACTGTCGGACACAACGCACAGCCTAAAGGTACGAGTTCGTATCCGACTACAGACAGCAGCAGCAGGCAACGTGTCGCCGCGACACTACTGGTTTCTGTGTAATTCTATGAAATACTTTCCGTAGTTAGCAACACGTCGTCTTCATAGAAATACATAGAAACCAGTAGTGTCGCGGTAACACGTCGCCTGCTGCTGCTATCTGTAGTTGGCTACGAACTCGTACCTTAACCTTTGGGCCTAAAAATTTGAAAAGAGGAATATTTTTTGAGTACCTTACTGTTGTACAATGAAGAGGGATTAATGAGGTTTTTACGATCACTACACATTATAATATAACAAGTTTAAACGGATTACATCGCGTACCTACATTATTGAATTTTGGATATCTGTCATGACGCTTACTATCTTAGTATCCTGCGACCACGAACGCTGAAAAGTGTTCAAAACATCAGGAAAAACAAAATTTAATGATATCCGCGGTGTAATCCGCTTAAAATTGTTTTATAATAAGGAGGGATTCTCTGAAATTCCATCCTAAAAGAGGTGAAAAGGTGTGGAAAATTTGTATGAAGAAAATAACGATATTGCTTTATTTTCCGACTCTTACGCGGACGGAGACAAGGGCACAGCTAGTACATTTTACGAAGCAGAAAGTGTGGTCAGAACTAGAGGGAAAGTACCCTAAACATGGAAGGAATTTTGCTTAATGGAAACATTTATTTTTATTTGGAAAAAAGTATAACTGCATTCAAGAATTTCTGAAAACTTGGTTGCCTCATCCTGGATTCAAACCGACAAAAATGACAAAAATTATATCGTGTGATGGCATT
This sequence comes from Thalpophila matura, assembly GCA_948465475.1. Lineage (NCBI taxonomy): Eukaryota > Metazoa > Arthropoda > Insecta > Lepidoptera > Noctuidae > Thalpophila > Thalpophila matura. The sequence continues at coordinate 14,876,067 of OX419182.1, forward strand.
TATGATTTGTACCTAGGTATAAACAAGCTCTTAGTACTTAGCGATGACTAGTCGTGTGTAAACCGATATTCGAGCGAACGAATTAGCTGTCGAATGTTCGAGATCGATCAATGTAGTCTTCGAAGAACGACGGCTAGGCTCCGGTAAAATAAAATTGGTATTTGGTAAGTACTGTGAGTAGGTAATCAATTTTGTACGACATACTGTTACCACTAGCGCGTTGCGTTTTTCTATAGCTCAATAAACGTACTTAGTAGGTAGTACGCGTGCGATAGTAATCTAAGGCTAAGTACACACGATCGCGCGCCACGAACCGCGCGGTACCCGTATTCAACTAAACAGTATTATCGTTTACATGATCGCGCGGTGCTGCGCGGTACCGTGCGGTACAAGAATTCAACTAAACAGTAATAACGTTTTCATGAGCGCGCGGCACCGCGCGATCATGTGTTCCTAGCCTAATGTTATAAAGCTGAAGAGTTTTGTTGTTGTTGAGTGTTTGTTTACACGCTAATCTCTGGAACTACTAGTCGGATTCGAAAAAATATTTTTGTATATGATAGCCAAATTAACGAGGATAAACTATTTAACATTACGCTATGACCCTTAGGAGCCAAGCAACGGGGGTGTAACCGCGGCGAACAGCTAGTAATACATATTATTAAAAAAAACCGGACAAGTGCGAGTATGCCTCGCGCCCTAAGGGTTCCAAAATATGATCATAGATGGCGCTACTGCATACTTCCAATGGCGCCATCTATGAGCAGATGGCTCCACTTATGGTCCGGTGACTGACGGTGGACAACAAAGTGATCCTATATGGGTTCTGTTTTTCCTTTTGAGGACCGGAACCCTAAAAATAGGAAAAAGGAAACCCTTATAGTTCAATTCCTTGTCTGACTGTCTATATTCTGTCAAACCCTTTTTCTTAAGAATGCGTGGAAGTTGAATTTAATATCAAATACTAAGATCTACGGTCCCTTGGAGCTGTAAAAATCATGCTTTTAGAAGTTAATTTTTTTACAAATCCAAGGTCAACGTAATAAATAAATACGGCCATAACAGCCGCATATTTTGACACTCGCAAATTAATCAAAACCTGTTGGGTACTTAAGTGACCTAGAATCATTAAATTTGTCAAGAAAAAAGGGTCTCACAACACAAGTACCTGCCTACTTAGGTATGTTGTTTTTGCAATTACAAATTTACTTTTTGTACGGAACCCTCAGGTTGCGAGTCCTACTCGCACTTATCCGGTTTTTATTAATTTGTTCAACTTATGATTAAAAAACTGAAGATCTAACCGACTTTTGTCGCTGAATGTTCGGCAAAGGTGCACTTATCATATTCCAAAATATATATTAAAATGCAATAGTGATCACATAAATCAAAACCTAATAAAATTTGAATTTGAATGAAGTTCGAAAATCATGCGTCATCATATCACTACGTTTTTGTTCGCGATTCAAAATAAACCCAATATTATCTTACCATGCAAAACTACTAAATTATTATAATAATTTGATTTATTTACCTGAGTTCAGCTTTCAACCGTAAATTCTATCCAAAAGTTTCTGTATGAGATATCGACAAATTGAATTCTCGGCATAATGAATACCTATTTGAGTTTATTGAAACCTTTGAAAATTCACCTTTAAGATGTATTGAGATTGCGATGATTGAATTAGATTACATATTTATTTGACAATACATTACTCATATTGGTACTACAACGTTTTATATTTATGTAAATTCGACCTTTGGTAGGATAAAGGTATTTTAGTTTGAGTGCTTACTATATATAAGTTATCGTTATTTTTATGACAAATATGTTAGAGCTATGTTATACTTATCTTACTGTTATTAAATATACACCTTGTCCCAAAATTTAAAGGTAAGCGGGCACCAGGGAGTGGGCAAATTAATAACTAAACAGGGAAAAAGAAAAAAAAACGTGACTCATTTTTTAAAGTTAAAAATACTTTATTTGACACGCTGTACAATATTTTTAGGTACCACCTACGACTAAGGGCGGGTTGTTTCAGCTCCACTTAACGCACGCGTAAACGTTAAAAATGGCGCTAACTATCGTCAAACCAGAAAAAGTGTTGTTTCACACAATGTTGGCCTTAACATACGTTAAAAAATAACGATAACCGTAACCAGTGCTCCACCCACTGGTTAACGTAATTTTATTTTAAAACAGCTGCGTCAAACAGTAATAAACAAGGATTCTCTTTTGTATTCGTCTCTTTATTCAACGATAGTTCATCTGGTCATGTTACAATAGTGTAGAAAAAAAGAAAAAGTATTTAAAACACGTGTTAATAACCTAGACCTATGGGACGAACAGGAATTTATTGCAAGATAGATAGCTATAGGTAGCTTAGTTACGCGTAATGTTTTTTAGGGTTCCGTAGTAAAACTAGGAACCCTTATAGTTTCGTCCCGTCCGTCTGTGCGTCTGTCCGTCTGTCACACCCTCGTCAAATCTACAGTTCATAACCAATCTGTATGAAACTTTGCAGTTAGATGTCTTCTGTAAGCCGCCATAAAGGCCTGTAGAATAGAAAAATAACGAAAAATAAAATAATTAGGGGTGACCCCCATACATGAGACTGAGGGATGAATAAAAATATTTGCGAGCACCCCTTCCTATGGGGTATCGTTGGATAGGTCTTTAAAAATAACGAGTTTTCTAAATTACTTTTTTATTTAAGTTCTTATTAAGTGAACTAGAAGCTCCGAAAGTCGTATACAATGTGCCCCCCCCCCCTGTAATTTTCCAATCGCGTTATCAAAAAATCTAAAAAAATTGTTTGAACAAGATCCGTTAATAACTTTTTGAAATATTCACTATTTTCAGTTTTGACCGCAAAAATAACTTTGTATTTCATTATAATATTAGGAAATACAAACTTATGTTTGCAGTTGGAAGACTGAAATACTTCTTCCTACGGAACCCTAGACTGTGCGTGTTTTGACACACTCTTGCCCGGTTTTTATATGTAATTATGACCATGCGCCGTTACAATTTACACTGGGCCCAAAAAAAACTGTGCTTTACAGTACATTCTCTGTAGAAAAAAATACCACATATCCATGAAGTCCAAAAATAATGAGAAACAGAGCAATATCGTTACTTTAACAAATAGCATCAAGCCTATTATATTTACCTTGGTGTAAAAGTATTCATTTTGCAGCAGTAGTAATTTTTAATCACCAAAACTTCTCGCTTCTGATGCGTTACATTATTGCAACTGAGCCATTGTCGAATAATATGCAAACACAGTATCACGTTCTGAACTTCTGGCTTCTATTATAATACAACACGGATCAATGAAGTTCAATTATTCTTATCTATAACATCTACGAATAGGAATAGGAATACAGAGATAAACAGTACGTAATATTATGGTAATTTAACATATAAATTTAAATTCGCGGTTAAAACGTCTAGCTTGTCAGATAAAAATTGACGTTTACAAATACGTATTGCCATAATTAAAAAATCTCCCAACCATTTTTATTGGAAAAAAGTGTTGCTTTCTACTGGCAGCCCGAATAACTTTGACGATCGGTGTTTTATGCAATGAAACAACGCTTTGTATTTAACGAACGTTAAACATCTCACGTTAACGTTAATATTTAACGTACGTATGTTACGTTAACCAACCGATTGAAACAACCCGCCCTAAAACTGCAAATGTCACTGTTATTAAAAAAAATACGTAGTCGCAGTACCTACAAATATTGTATAGTGTCAAAAAAAGGCTTTCAAAATCTTATATAATTTATAAAAAAATTAGTCGGAGTTTTTTTTTAATTTTTTCCCTGGATAGTCATCAATTTGCCCACCCGCTGGTGTCCGCTTATCGTTAAATTTTGGGACACGTTGTATAAGAGCTTTAACATTAACTGACATGAGTGGGACTCCCATAATACACCTTGACTATAAAAATATTAAACAATGAATATAACAACGTGACATAAGAACATCGTTAGTACTGCTAAACCCAACAACCCTACAAATAGATACTCTGATTTCCATTCAATGAAAATTAATGTAAGTACGAGCAGAAAAACCGACCCGTTTAAAAATGAGATAACGATTAAGTACGATTCGACGGATTCCATTATAAAACCCCTGTTTTTATTAAACCAGCTTTCATTCCGATGGACTTTTTATTAATTATTGAAAACGGATTTAATGAGTTATAACATTCTGGAAGTGGCTCGGGAGAAAAGAACTTGGCTTGATTTTTTTATGTGGGCGGCGTAGATCAAATGTTATGCTTTAACTAATGTAAAACTATGAAGATTTTTATATTAAAAAAATACAAAGTAGAAACTATAAAATGGATCGGGAAAAAATAACTTGGTTGGACTTTTTTCATGCGGGCTGCGTAAAGTGGGAAGCTTCTAGGAAAACGTTACCTATACCTACTAAGGTTAATAGAAACTAAAAACTCCAAAATTATATACTTTGCCTCTCAGTTGATAACTTTTATACTTATTGGTTGGTAGATATCTGTTTTCCAATTTTGCGGCAAAATTGTATTATTTTTTGGATTTTTTACTATCTGACAGTCCTATAATAATCCTAGACTTTTTGGTACTAACTTTATAGTGTAAAATATACCTACTTTAAACGTATCATCTTTCTCCCAAGAAAAATAAATTGTTAATATACACTCCCAAAAGATCAAACCAGTCAGAAGTAATAAGACGAAATAAATCTAACGAAATTATAATTCATGAAACCTAAAAACGCCCAGCCGCACTATCTCATGCATTTATATAGACCGCTTTTCATTATACCACTTAAGCTACAAACATTCGAGTATGACATTCAGAAATCGTCTGATCCCTCTTTGGAAACCACTTAACCGCTCAAATTTAAGATACAGTACCTTCCTAGGCATTTTAATTCAAGCAAGTAGATTAGGGATGTGCTCAAACTTTTTGTGTAACAATTCAGTCTAAGATTAACAATTTACCTACTAAAAATCGTGCAATACTCGTAAATTAATAATTAAATTATAATTGAACCACGGACTATTTACTGAAACAATAAAGAAGCAGTAATGAGAACCATATATCCCTTTCCCTTAAAACATCGATCGTTGATTTGATTTTTTGACGGTCGAACTTTTAAAGAACGTCCTAGTGTTGTGGTTTACAAGGACAATGATGTTTCTGAAAATAGAACATTGTCTGAAATGATCTGTCAAATAAATTAAATGGAACATAAAACAGAGGTGGTAAAACTTATCACTCAATTCTTCTGGTAGCTGGCTATCTATGGAATCTTCTATGATATTAAAGCTAACCCGTCAACACTATCTAAATAATTTGTTTTTTAGGGTTCCGTACCAAAATGGTAAAAAAGGAACCCTTATGGTGCGACTTCGTCTGTCTGTCTGTCTGTCACACCTACTTATTTCAGCAACTACTTATGCTATCGACTTGAAATTTGGAACAGTTATAAAGAATGCTTGTTCAACTTTATTGCAAATGAAAAAAGTCGAAAAATATTTTTATTTTCATTGCAAAAGGCGCCGGAGTGGGGGTCCGAAATTTCAAAGTGGGGTTACTAGGTCAAGTGACATATCATATGAAAGGGCTTGATCTGCACATTTCAAAATATATTTTCATTTTATTTTATGTCTCACAGTTTTCGACATATGATGAAAAATGACCAAAAAAGTACCATTCCCCCCCCTCCCCATCTCCGAAGTTTGCGGGGCGAAAAATCTGAAATAATTAGAGTTGATAGGAATTGACCCAAATATGGCACCAAAAATAAAACGATGTTCCTAACTAGAACAGTCTTTCAAAATCATCAAAATTCCTTCACAAACAAACTTAGTTATGCGGTCCAGATTTTTTTACTTTATACGTCCAACAATGATTATGGAACCCTCGGTGCGCGAGTACGACTCGCACTTGGCCGGTTTTTTTTCATGCTGATGATATAGGTAAGAATACCAATATAGCTATAAAATTATGGCATTGATTTTTAAAACGTGTGCAAAGTGTTGAAATAGCTCACAAGCTCTTCTATCACTATACAAAAATTTTACACCGAAAATAAAATTAATTTACCCAAAAATTAACTTATTGGTGGTACCTAGTTAAATTTCCCTCAGCCCTATTAAGACTAAAAATTTATTCGGTCACCCGTCTTATATTGCATTTAAAATTCAATTTAAAGACAAAACAAACAATATATAAAATTCCGCGAACTGTTGCGTGAGTAAATGTATAATTAAATTCATTCCGAAAATGTTTAAATAGGCGTTAATTTATTTGGAGCACTGTTACGCACGAAAGTGTTTTACTGGGGAGGCGTATTAAATGTTTTTGTTTGATATAGTGTGGTTTGTTTACAATTCACGAAAGTTTAAAAACTACAAATGGTTTTGGAAGTTTTGCGGCATTTTTGTTTAAGACTCAATGTATTACTATTATATGGATTCTCTGTCGACCACAATTAAATAAACGGATGAATCTGAAAGCATTATTGACGCAAAAAGTTGTTACTTATAGCCAGAAATAATTGACACATACCAACAAGGTATTATTTTTTTTGGATAATCATACAGTAAATATCAATAATAATCGGGAATACTAAATACAATTGCTAATAACAAATAACACTTATAAATAATAAAATAATATTCATAAAATGACGTTCAATTAGTTTTGTGAACAATATTAAAAAAGTTAAATATAACTACCACCACGTTTAACTTTTCACTGAGCCATTCCTCTTTTTGCTTAACAAAAACTACATTTTTAACCACCGCAAATCCTGGTCCAGTTTCCTCGACACAAAATTCACCCCTTTATAAGCTTAAGGAAATTTTGCGCTGCATTTTATTTTATCACTTTAGGTTTAGAGGTCATGAAGCCCAACCCGCATCGACCCGGATTTCTCAAGCGCTTTTGTGCTGGTGCAGCTTCTTGCAACCCTAACGAAGCAAAAACAGCTCAAAGTAAGCGTAGCTTAAGCCTTTGCTGTGGAAATTGCATTTAATTTTGCTATATTATTTTATTCGCCCAGAGATTGAGTCAAAACAGCGTCCGTATCATCTTTGGCGTTATTTTAAAATCTGAATACGGATATAAAATAAACTTTGAATAAAAGACCTCTTAGGATAATGCTTTTGGAAAATACTGATTGTTTAATATTCAGTGAGTCATATTGTTCAGTAAGCTTTTGGTAAAGAATGTATTTTCGTCTAATTGCGTTGTTTTTAAATGATTCGATGCGTTGGTACCTACTCGCACTAGTGCTCGATTTTGACCGGTTACTTACAACAGTGGTTATGCTTCTTTATAGCTTTAAAATAATATACCAACTGTTATAACAAATTATGTCATCTCCAGATATGTAATTGGTAATTGTCAAAAATGGCTATCCAAATGAGAATTTTATACAGACTGTGAAACAACCTGCCCAAAAAGGTAATAATCCACAAATATCGTATTTCCAAAGTCCTTTTTCATAGGACATAATATTTTATATAAAATGCACACCAGAAAACAAAATACTTCTACCGCATAATAATTAAAATCACAATACAAAAATGCATGCAACACAAAAAACCGCAGAATGTTCTCAAAAACGACTGATTGCCAGGAGCACAATACTAACTCATTCCGTGCTGTGAATAATAATTACAACTTGCACGAAGAGAGAAACAAGTTCTTTATTCCTTCAAAGAGTTTATTAAAATACTGCAAACTCCATAATTCTACTTAATAACTCCATAATACCATAAGAATTTCCGTATAGACATAAGATTGCTCTCAAAATCGTTTGATGACTACGGTATTATAAATTGCACGCTCAATTACCGTGCCCCCGATTTTAATCGAAGATTTATGACTTGGAAAAGACATTTAGCACCCCATCTGCACCCTTTGCCTTCGCTAAGGGAATTCAGTATTTCACTTGTCCAATAATGTCGATCCCACTTTCCTGACGAAACTTGGAATCTCGAATCATTGATGTACTTTATTGTGTTAAGCTTTTTGTGTTGAACTGTACTTTAATAATTGTTTTTGTATTCAATAAAATTGAATGGTTATTTTTTGTTGATTGTAATTAATATTCTTTGTTAATAAATTAAAATACTCGAAAGTATATAGGTAAATAGGTACCACAATTTTAAATGATAGAGCCTCAATTCTCTACAATATTTTTTTTGTGTATACAAATTAAAATACTACCTTCTTAATTGAGATTCATTTAATGACTTGCAAAAATCTTGTTCCCAAATTCATTCCAAATTATTTAAGTATAGGTTACATGCGGACAGAATAATTAGTCAAATAATAAAATAAAGTTTATTGACACTGACCCTCAGTTACTACATTAAAGGTCCATTTACATTCGCCCATCTCACGGTATCTCCCATTACTTAAGAGCTAAAAGCCGAAATTGGGGATCACATCATTAAATTTAATCTATATTCTAAACCATTTAGACTTGCCAGGGTGCGTTTGTTCGTGGATTATCCCAGATTATATCTAAGTGGTGGTAATTTGACTGTACCTACTCTTTTGGCCTAACGCTAACGTTTAAAATATTGTAATAATTGCAAAAAGAGAAAAAAAAATTTTGAAGCATGACCATTACTTTGGCTTTAATTCTTGAAAAGCCTTGGGCTGAAATATTTGGTATTTTCTTTTATTTCGTTGTATAATTTTAAATTGCCAATAGATTTCTTGCGGACAAAGAAATATTAAAATGAAGTCGAACAAAAATGAATAATGTAAAATATTGGAATAATATAATATTTTTAATTATCTCTTGCTCTGAACATCACCGACGAATATTACTTTATGTTGCTGTGACACTGGAATTCTACAATTTACATTTATTAACTTAATTGCCATAGTTTGTAAGCATACAGCCATTTATTTTTTTAATCTTAGTATACGGGTTTTGGCCTAACTATTAAGGCACGGACTAGCGAGCTCGGTCCCCTCCAGCACTACTGACGGGAACTCACTCTTGCACAAGTATTTAGGTAAGTTGTTTTCTATAATTTCATTTATTTATTACGATTATAACTTACAGTAGAGCTAAGATAAACCGTGTACGTATCGGTTTGAATGTGGAGTTGAAGATATTATGGGGAATATTAGTAATAAATGAGAGTGGGTAATACAAATCGTACCTATGCGTACGTAATTATGTAGATAGTGTAGGGGTGAACTATGTATAACTATCATCGGCACATTATCCAATATCTATATACAATCTAATGGTACAGTATCTATAAATAAAGTATTGCCGTGTTGTAGGTATGAGTGACAGTTCACAGAATCACTCAATCACAATAGCATTATTGTAGAAGAAAATCTATGATACGATAGTAGATAATTATATCATCATATCCAATACGCTACACCGCATACGTTTTACAAACCAAAACACTTTGAAAAATGTTTTGAAGAATCAATAACTGAACTTATTTAGGTATTCACCTGTACAAATCATGAGCGAAGTAATAATAATGATGAATTTTCTATATCGTGAATGCGAGGCTTTATTTGATAAAAAAGTAATATGTAATGCTATCGAAGGAATCATAATACTTCAGCCAAAGAGATTGGAAGGTGCGAAACCTTAATCTGATTTGGAATTTGCAATCTCATATTTTGTAAATGGGCCTCGATGATAGGAGTACTTTTGAAAGATTATTATTTTATAAGTTAGTATTTAAATAACTTTTGCCCGCGGCTCTGCCCGCGTATTTCATAATAAAAGGTAGCCTTTGTGTTAATCTGATGTATAAGCTATATTTCTGTAAAGTTTCATCAAAATCCGTTCTGTCGTTTCTGCTTGAAAGAGTAATCAACATCCATACATTCTCATAAAGTGACACATTTTTATTTAGTAGGATTATTTTGACGTGACGATTTTTGATTTAATTATTTTTTTTCTTTTTTTTGTTATACTAGTTACTACGATACTAAAACCATTTACACTATATTGCATGAACTTAAAATGAGTAATAAATAATACGGGTTTCGTTTTTCCTTTTGAGATACCATTGAAACATCTTTTACAGGACCGAACTATAACTAATATCTTGTCAATGAAAAAACTTTTCAGGTCGTTTTTTCATCGTTTTTATTATTCATACAAATATTTTTATAACTTGAGTAGCGGACAGTTCAATGGATTACGAATCTAGGGTAAAAAATGTCTGAAAAAAGATATGTAGATGCCTAGCAAAGAAAGCTCTTATTATTTTGTTCGTAAGCTGATTTGCGAATGGAAGAAAACTGGGAATCCTAGCTTCTTATCATCCTTTGCAAGAAAAGGGTATTGTCTAAGGAAAATACGGTATTATTGAGCTAAACATTTTGCTTGGCCGTATGTATTATCTCCGGCATTTTTGCTTGATTTAAGCATTTCTATAATGATACTGCCTTGGATTGACAGTAATATCCCTCATGATATAAAGGCAGCATGTATGAATAATGACGGGAATAATTGTAATTATTTTGTTCAAGTACGGTATCTAAAGTTATGATTTAGATGTCTAATAAAAAAACAAAGTTTAAACGAGAAAATAACCGACTTCAAAAATCCACTACAAAGAAAATAATAATTTTGGTTTCGAAAGTCGGTGGCTTTGGTTTTTGTTTGCTTTTTTTGCCACCGACTTCCGAAACCAAAATTATTATTTTCTTTGTAGTGGATTTTTGAAGTCGGTTATTTTTTGTTAAAAAAGTTTTATATTTTTCCCTTTTTAGTTCTTTATCCCGTGTTCTATTACTTTCACGAATTCGTTCAACAGTAAATCTTCTACAGAGTGTGTACATTTATGCCTATAACTTTGTACATAGGAATGATTATATAATGTATTATATATTAAAACCTTCCTGAAAGTATGTAGATTACGTTAGTGAAAACCCCATCCAAATCTAATCAGTAGTTTTTGAGAAAATCGCGCACATACAAACATACATACATACATACATACATACATACTTACATACATACATACGGGACGAATACAGAACCTCCTTTTTTGAAGTCGGTTAAGAAGTCGGTTAATAAATATTAAAGGAGGATAAATCAATATCTGATACTAGTTTGATTAACTACGGGACCAACCTTGAAATCACGTAAAAATTCAACTATTCCATAAAAATATCTAGTTATATAATAGCTGATTTTCTTCGTGATTTCGTGCTTTCTCTCGAACAAGTAGATATCGAATACTGAACACCCTTCTTTAATATGACCTTCATTTTACCTTACAGACTGTAGATTTGTAACCATAAAATATTTTGAACATTATTTTAATGGCATAGGTAAATAGGAAAAGCCTAAAATCATTTTTGAAATAACGTGATAAAACAATGTACCTATCTACTTGTATCTAGACAACACTTTGATAGGACAAAGGCTTTCTTATCATTATATATACCTGCAGATATGAACTTTCTACAGAAATTGTGAAACCTTTGTTATCATCAGAGACTCCTGTTTAATCCATGGGGAAAAAGGTTGCCAAGATAACCATAATCTATGTATATGTTTGACTTACCCAAAATTATCTTAAACATATTCGTAACCAAACTCCCATGTGTCTAACAATGAATATTTAACTTAGATCCCTTAAGGGGGATGCTCATTTCCCCTTCTTATGTAAAATATTGTAAAATTGCGAGTATATTTCAAAATTAATAAAATTCATGTTTAATCGTTAGTAAAGCATTCTTTACACTTTCAAATGTGTATTTTAAACATTTTTTTTAATTTATCATAGAGCCAATTTTTCAATCGCCAGTCCTATGAATGAACTATGTTGGTTGCACTCTAACACCTTTTGTTTTATGAGATCAATATTGTTTATTCCTACGAATAAATTTTATCTGGCGGTTGAAAAATCAGTAAATACGTCATAATAGTATAATGGGCACATACTTTGTACTAATCGTTTTTTTTAAGGAACTAAAGTATCTCTCTAGTTCTCTACATAATATTTAATTAATTATTTTAGCCATCTCAATGTTAAAAAACTCGTCTTTATTATTTGCTCACTTTTATATTTATATTAATAGGAAAAAATAACAATGATTTTATCCATTAATCAATAATGAATCTACTTATTTACAAGAAGTTTATAGTTACAGATTTATTATACTGATAGTTTGTATGAAATACGAGCCCAAATTATCCCTTAAGGGATCGCCAATTGATTGGATAGGAAACAAGAAGGTCTGATATGTTAGACAATTGTCAGGTTGTTACTATGAAGCTCCGAGAACTGGGGCTGCATACGTAATCGAGAAAAAAGCTTCGGATGTGTTACTGATCACACAATACACATCAACGGAGTTCTGGGGTGTGTCTGTTAGTGTGTACTAAATGGTTGAAGATAGGGAGATTTAGGAAGAGAAATGAGCTTATGTGCGTGTAAAATTTGATAATATGAATAATAATTGGAATTAAAAAAAAAACAAGAAAAAATAATACATAGTTTTATATGGGGTTTTAATTTGGGAATTTTAAAAAATAATGCATTATTTTAAATGGGATAAGAATACTACTATGAAACCTAGTAGGTAATCTTCGAAATTGGAAAAATATTTGATTTATTTTGTTTATGTACCTACGTCAGTTAGTTCATACTTAAACTGAAATAAGAAAAACATAATGCTTTATTCATATATTAGAAATAATGTATTGTATTACAGGTTATTTCTGTACAGAAAATGTATTCATTCAAAGTTAATACCGTTGCCTAACTAACCGTAAAAAGGTGTATCGTAACACACGCTTCATATAAGGCGAATTGTAGGTAGGATCTACAAAAAAAACATAAAATTCAGTGAAATATGAACACTAAAATTCTTAGCACGAATAACTTATTTGCGAATGCTAAGAGTTATCATTCTTAGTTTGTGACTGAAATCCATAAGTTTTCGTATTATTTATTCTTAATTTTAAACAAAATTAGGTACTGCATTTTTACCTTATCTAGAGCACGGGGTCTCATCAGGAACAAAGTAACATTTGTTGAAACAACTCATAATAGCTGGCGTTATATGTATCGATTTGTTATTGAAGTTTGTGTAAAATTAAGAACATGAAAAAATACATCATAAAAAATATTTATTCAAATTTTGAAAAATGCTTTAAGCACGGAAAAATGATAGCTCGAAGATAGCCCGCGCTAAATCGGTCACATTTCTTTGTATGAGATGAGGCATCTGTACGTATAGTATTATATTATCTGTGTCTAGAGTGTGTCTCTAAAAAAGTAACTTTGAATAAAATTATGTGTCTAGCATTTATCATTTTTCGCTTTAAGATTAGCTTATAATTCATAGGTAGCGTGTTTTACTAAAGAAAAAGTAAGAAATACGATTTATGAGCATTCATGGTAGTGCCCGTTATGAATAATAATAAAAAAAAAGAAGAAAACCAGGCTACAGAATCCTTTGCATCCTTGCCTTTTACGAATGAAGTGAACCTGGTTGTCTGTTCTACAATTAAAAAGAGTGCCTCGGACAGACGAACAACAAAGTGGTCCTATAAGGATTCCGTTTTTTCTTCTACCTACGGAACCCTAAAAAAAATACAAAGAGTCGCCCACGCGGTTACTACAAAAATATCTCAATGGATTCGATTACAGAATCACCAAAAGAAACCGCAAAACTAACAACGCGCCTTTATCAATTCCGACCTATCTATTAAACGCAAAATCGAAAAACTTTTAAATTAATTCCCGCCTGGAACGGCGTTGCGTGAGAATTATTAGCCTTATCAACCACGAAAAGAACTTTGCGGGTCCGCAAAGAATGTTTGAAAACTATTAAACTGTTACGATAATGATTACAGTAAAGGTTGGACCGTAAACCCGAGTTTGTAAAAGTACGAGTTTGATGGAATCGACAAAACTGTGATGATGACGGGGTGATGTAGTCTAGAGCTGATACAGAAGCTTAGGTTCGAACAGAATATTTTTTTTTTGACTACGATGGTGTCAAACAGAAGAATAAAAGCAGTTACCAAAGCCTATGAAATGCTTTCAACAACAAGTGTCACATGCAATTATTATGTAAACCATAGATACGTTACCCGCGATCTAAAATGGCGACAATAAAGTAAGGTAATTGCCCACCATTCATTTAGTCATGCACCAACCAGTTTCTTGGCTGAACTTGCAACATTTTGCGAAAAAAAAACCTACTAAACAAGAGGTAGGTACGCTAAGTAAGTCATTCGTTTTCTTTCCCTTTTTTTGCACATATGCACTGATATGTAGCAATTTCGCTATTTAAAGTATTTGCGCCATTTTTTAGTACAGTGATGTTGGTGTATGACGTGTCTACCTATATATAATACGTCATTGGTCACATGCGCGTTGCCGAACCTTTAAAATGAATATTCATTGTGCCGCTATCTTAAAGGCGGATACAGACAATGCGAGGCATGCACCGCACACGCCTCGCTACACATGCCCCGATATTTTCTTTATGACAAAAGGTAAAGTTCCGAAGTTCCCAACGATGGACGTCTAGAACAGACGTCCATCGTTGGGAACTTCAGAACTTTACCTAAGCGCTTTGATTCCGCTTTCATTATGAAAACCGCCAAACAGTGGAATGCGCAGCCGGACCGGTTCTCCCCCCCAATTTGGGTATCTTCAAGTCGTGAGTGAATCGGTTTCTTCAAGGTAAGCGTGCTTTATCATAGACCACAACATCGTTTAACATCAGGCAAGACGGCGATCAAACGCAAGTCTATTATTAAATAAATTACACTTTCTGCGTTTTCTAAAACGTTGTAAGTAACTTAATACAAAGAAAATTACTTCTTTAGATTTAAATTATGCCTGTAACTCAGACTAGACTTAATTTACCGCAACTAATTGACTATTTAACTTTGACCAACAATTACACATCGCGTGAGTATCCATAGTTTTTTAAACAGATTAAACTGATAAAGACCAATTTGTATGTAATCCTTACAAAGGTTTCCGTTACTTAGTGCTTTTAATTTTAATCCTAAAGAAATTCAAGTCACAGATGTAGTTAAGGAAAGTGGTCGCGATAAGCCTTGTTCGGGCGAAGCAGACGTTTGGAATAAGCCGTTAAATTAGCATAAGTGGGAACCACTCAGTTGCTAAAACTGTTGGGTGTTGTCGCAGCCATCCAACTATATCTTTATCGCAACAAACTGTAAGAGAATTGGATATTTTTGTATTAAAATTTGGAATAAATTATGTTTTACCTTGTCACGACTGCCTCGTTAGGGCCCATTCACACGTACCACAGCGACACCACACCACAACGATAACTACGCGGGCAAAATGCATAGTTTTATTCAGTGAATAAAACTATGCATTTTTATCATTGTGATGTGGTGTGGCTATCGTATGTACATGTAAATCAGACCTATTATATCTGGGGGTCCCAAACGCAGCTGAGCGCAGGATCTTGGGTTTGATGCTCCATTTGGGCAATTTTTATTATGATACACATTCGGTTTTTTCTTATGATAATTTTCAGTGGCAGCTTAAATCTGGATTGGGTCCCAGTTAATGGTAAAAGGCGCGCCTCCTATTATGAGGGACAAACATAAGTGGCGAAACTTTGGTGCACTATTACATCCCTGCCTAACCCTGCGAAGAGCACAGGGGTTATGTTATGTTTAAATTTTTTGTATATTTATTATGCAATATTCAGCTATTGACGAAGCACACGTCCGTTCTACAACACCGACTCATGTTCACGTACTTGCGGTTCTTTAACGAGCTATACTATATTCAACTGGCTTTGAGACAAAACGTAAACAATATAAGTCTAACCCTACTTAATTCAAAATCACACGATGCACCGTTATTTGTTGATATTTTAGTTCATTTTACCTTGTCAGTATAATAGCAACATAAGCTGCCATTATTATACTGTTATGTTAAGATGACCCATGAAAATCAATAGTTTACAGTGCAAGGCGCGATTTTGTATTCGGTCGGGTTATATCTTCATTGTTTATGCTTTGTCTCACGGCCAAGTAAATATAGTATAATAGGGTATCAGTTACCAGCTACGACAGCGTAGCAGGCGTCGTAGCGGTGACGTATTCACATCAGCTACGACGTAGCAACATGTATGGCGTAATACTGAACTATGTTAAAAGATTTCGAATAGTTGTTTATAAAAACGTATTACTTTTTACGCCCTAAGCCGAGGTCCGTACCCCAGTAGGGGGTGCCCTTAGCGTGTGGTCGCTTAGTTTGTAGTTTTTATTTAGTTTTAAGCCTGGCTGGAGGCATTTGTAAGTCCTCACCAGATGTCCGGTTAAGCAGTGACGGCTGTTAGAAGCCAACTGCGAGAGGCCCTTCAATAAAAAAAAAAAAAAAAAAAATACAATACTTGCTGTACTGACCCCAAATACACCGGAATAAGAGTAGGAGGATGATTACACCATATTGATGCAAAATGGTGGTCAAACGCAAGCTTATTACTGAATAAAAAAATAAAAAAAATCTAATTTTGAGTTTGGTCCTGTAGTTGATTGAATTAGTATCAAATACTAAATCTTCCTAAAATACGTCCTTCGTTTATCCTAACACACAATTTATTACTATAGTTAGTGCTATCATCAGTCCGTTTCGAGCATGATGACAATAAAAATCCTTAGAACTTTATGCAGTGGTTATTCAAGTCCATGTTCAATCAGAATCATCTGCTTTCAAAAGTCCTTTTTATTTATGGGATTCTGAAAATACAAAAGTAATAATTTAGGAGATGAATATTTTAGTATTAGACTACTGGTTTTCTTGTACCTTGGTTTTATGTGCATCGTAAATGGTTAGTTACTATGGCAGTATTAAAGTCATTGCGATACAAACCTACATGAACGTGTTTATATTGTTTTTATGAACCTTCAGGAAGTTTTCAGGTAAAGTTTTGTTAGAGATTAAAGTCTATGTACCTACATTGGCTTAAGTAGGGTAGTAAAATTTAAACTAAGGTAGTAATATGTACGTACTTATTTGCTTCTTAGTGGATTGCTATATTTTTTTATGATCGGTAATGCATCAGTGTTACAACTGGAAAATATTATCTAATAACTAGCTTATGCTATTTTCAAAGATGTTAAACATAGCCCTGTCTTTGCTGTTGCGCGGTCGGGTAAAAAGGGGACACTTAACGTTTCAAAACCATTCACTACTACGCTACAATTTTTTACATGGCATTCCTATCGTACATATATTGCCCTAAATGTAAAACAACCTATGTACGTTATATTTTTATATTTACTTTAGTTCAAACAGACATACAGTTTTGTATTTTTCCGTCATCATGTAAAACAACACCGAAATAAAACTGTTCAAAATATTCCGCGTTATCGACCAAAAATATATATTAATGTGTACATACATACAACTTCCTCTCACAAAAACAAAAGCGGATTTGGAAGGTAAATTTTACACAATGTAAGAAGGGTGGTTTCAGTGGGCAATACCTAATCCTCAAGAGAAACCTGACCAAATATTTCCAAATAAAACCTTTCTACAGGTACATACGATGTCAGTAAATATGTAGGTCGGGTCTATATACACGTGTAAATAGATTATGTACGAAACCTTCGACCTATTGGATGAGCAAAAAACTTAGTAGTTACGTCTTTTTTGCCCTGAATATCTGAAAAGAGAATTTTTAAGGAGAATAGACAAATAGAGTGGGTGCAGCCACGTGTAAAAAGATTAACTCGACTATATTTAGCCAATTTCAAAAGAGTTTTTTGTAGAGTAGGTATATTTTTTTTTTAAAGTAGGTGTTTATACAATCTAAGTAGGTCGATTTTTTTTTCAATACGTTCTTATTCATAGTTTCGGAGAAATTTAGATTTTGGTATGGCGTAGTACACCAATCTTGAACACAAACGTCACCTGCGCATTAATTGATTTTTAACTTTTTGGCGGAATTAAGAAGGGGGGGGGGCACCGAGGCTGCACGCGATTGGTTCGCCAGTAGATGTTCGTCGTCTATTGGACTATTTTCTATTACGTATTATCAACCGTCTAATCTTAGGTCATTTTTACCCAACTGCGCGTTACTCAAGTATGACCGATGACGTGCTCCTTCGATAGATACACCTAGCATACTCAAAATCGCCTGGGTAGGTACCCTGTAAAAGCATTTTCTTGTATCCTAGATCACATAAACTTGTTTTACAGTGCCCCAATCGCAGAACGTGACAATTCGAAAATATATAACATTACACAAAAACATTTTAAATTCTGTTTACATTTTTAGAACATGATGTTACACTACTGGATTTAATGCTCTATGATAATTTTTATAGTGCCGTAATAATTATTAAGGGATTCGCTTGGAAAAACTAAAAAAAACATCCAGTTGGTATACTGTGAAACAGCCGCCCGTTTGGCGCTGATCGACTGTCAAGCAACAAGACCGCATTTTAGATTATCGCAGTTTCAGTTTCATTCCTGATCCAAGAGCGTACAAAGCAATTGTTCTTTTGAGTTTGTTCAATTTTATACTACGTAATATATCACATGCACGTTCCTACCTCTTAAAATGAGGATTTGCTATGCCGACAGCCTAAGGGACAAGCAGCCCCGCTGTCAACACAGCGCATCTTCAGAAACTCTGGCGACCTTACTCACCATAGAAACACAACACTACCGAAAAATAGCGTTATTTAGCAATAGTATTCTGTAAGGTGAAGGTACTAACAATTTATATACAAAATGACATTGAATGTGATAATAATGATGTAATATATTGATTATAATTATTGTAAATGTGAGTACTATGTGGGTTATTATGTTACTGTTATAGATCTCAAGTTCAGTCTGACAGTTTGATTACTTTAGGGGGCCTACCCAAATGTCCTCTCTGATGGTAATGTTCGTCGGGTCGTTGAGCTCCCTAAGTCTGGTTTGAGCTACCACGATACCCGGCACATGCGTGCACAGTCAGATCAGGTCCACTCAAATCTGTATGGCTCTTTCCTCTAAAGGCCATTTCAGACTAACCTGCATGGTTCTTACACAATTTATCTTGATTGTCTGGACTTTAAAAGAGACATCAACCTTTGAGTTTGTTTTGGTGTTTCTTCTCAAAGGTAGTCATATAGGAAACACCGAACTCATCTAGCTTAAAAAAATGTTTTGACGTGTAAAAGTGTTATTTTTAACCTATTTACAAAATAAATATAATTTATCATTTATCATTTACTTCCCCAGTTGGGCTGCTTCAGATTTGAGCATACGTCTCTTCAAACAACGATAAATAGTTACAAAACAGCTAATCGCTTTATCAACTGCGGTTTTGCAGCGATCCACCAACGAGTCATGAGACTGTTTTTAAAGCTCGTCTGTTGATTACTGACTAACTGTTCAAGATTTCTGAATACCTACAAATTACAGCAATTAAAAGATAAACTGGTATTAAATAGTTAGAGTTACATTCGCAGGTGATCTCGGACAGCTATCTACTAATTAAGAGGACCGGTTCAATGAGAAAATTGCTGAATGAACTCATTCAGTATTTGAATTTCATTGGATTTACTTCAGAACCGATCCTGAAATTGTAAAAAATATTAGCTATTCTATACATTTTGTTGAGTGTAAGGATATTTTTGTATGGAACAGTTAATTTATTTTGTGATTTCAAGGTTGATTCCAGTGATATATATCCAGAAATTCTTTTTGAGAGGGTGCTAAGGGTTCATCAATATATTTAGGCCCCCTTCCCCCCGGGAATCATCTTAGAGCAATTAAAAGCTAAGATGGTTGAGCAAAATATTTCATTCGTAATAAAAAAATGCGTGCCTAGATTATGAAGATTATTCTTTACTCCAAAAGGCTTTTCATTTAGCCTATTATAATTAATTATTCTCTAAATAAACTTAATTACTGAGATAAATCCTGTCATCTCTGCTTATCCACAAGGGGATAGCAGCGATAAATATTTATTCTCTTTTTTAATTAAGTACGTACTCAAAACTGGAACGTGCTTTTTGTCTGTCGCATATAATAATAAAACCTATTTTTAAAATACAGCGTAATACAACGATGAAAAAAAACTCTGGAGTGTCGTAACGCCATCTTAAAATTAGCATTTCTCGAAGCGGTTGCGAAGGAAGTTATCAATGTCGAACAAGGTAGCCAGGTGGCTCGGTAAAAGTAGGACAAGTTTTATAATCTTGTTACTTTAAGCGAGCCTTTCTTGTCTATAAAATATAGTATAAAACAAAGTTGCTTTTCGTGTCTGTCATTTTCTTTGCCTAGTTCTTCTAAACTATATACAATAGATTTGACACAATGGATTTTAATGCCGCTTTCACAACCATTTACAGAATTAATTCCGGACGGTTCATTTGTACAATACTTTAATCTGTATCTAAGATACAGCAGAGAAATTTCGATGTTTTGACATGTCGCAAAATACCAATAGATTTTACGCATGCGAAGCAGGGGCAGGTTGCTAGTTTTTTAATCATAATATAGGTATCTACCAATAATTGGTTTCTTGGCTTTACGGATTTCAAAGAAATCTTGTATGTACCTATATAATGTTTTGCTTTCCAAGTTTGTTTAAATAGGTGTCATCCCTGATAGAATCTGTTTTCATAAGATAAAAAGACGTCTTTTTACTCGAAGCCAAGTGAAGCTCTATCGCCCAGGTACTAATAACAAATTACTCAATCAATATTATCATAACCTTTTTTTGAAATTCGTAAAGCCAGAATATTAACAGTATAAAAGGAAAAAAAAAATAAAGTTGATAAATATATTATTATTGGTCTCTACGCTTTTGTAGTACACAATGATGTAGATAGGTTACAAATATGACGTAACAACAACAACAATTCATCGAATCCACGGCTGTTTTAGGTATTCAAACTCGTAGAACCGACAAATAATTGGTTTTGCCTATAAAAAGCTTCCAAAATAGTACGATATAACAATTTAGTTTTACTCGACAGTTTTAGCCTAACGAAATTATTTGGACTTTAGTAATTACAACTGCTGCTGCCGATTGAATCCTGATTTCGGTGTAAATTTCAAACTGACATACCCTATACAAAGCAAGGATCCAATACTAAATGGAACATACTCGTATATAAGTATTACCTACTGCAATATAATGTTATACTAGCTGTTGCCCGTGACTTCGTCTGTGTGAAAATGGATGAAAAGTAGACTAAGTGCTTTAGGGTCTGCAGTCTCGACATAGATAGGAGGTGGCGGGACGGGAGAGGGAGAGATTCTCCCGTCCAAGCCGCCGCGGTAGACGCTCCGGGCGTCGGGAGCCGCGTGACGACTCCCGGCCACCGTAGGCGCGGGCCTGCGGGCGGTGAGTAATGGGTAGCTCACCGTCCGATCAGGACCAGGCCCGTGCCGAACGGCGCGTACGTGTTCCACGCGCACCTCAAAGAGATGTCAGCATCAGAGAGGGGGCCCATTAGGGCCCAAGCCTGCCGGGAAAGCGGGATTGTCTGGAAGGGATACCGCTGACCCGGACAAAAGGGCTACGGAAGGAACATGGGTGGGTTTTAGTCAGTAAGAGTCTGACACTCCCTTCCGCTCCGCCCAGAGCGGGAGGGGTCATTTGATGATTTCCCATCCTCAAAAAAAAAAAAAAAAGTCTCGACATAGATAGCGATCGCTTTACGACTGAAATCGGTCGCAAAGTCCTAACGATCCGATTATAATGAAATTTGATAGTCTCTACTATCAAAACTATCGAATGTTATCGGTGTATAGCGAACTTTTTCGCAAACTTTACGATTTCTCGTAATGTTTGCGAATATCTTTCCGACCATTTTTTTAACCAGCAAAGTATTCGTTATGACGCGTTAGGTAGGATTGCAGTAATTAATTGGTGATTTTTAAAATCAACAGCAGTAAAAATCAACAATAAATATGGCGCGATATGGTTTGCTCGTAAAGACTTGCATTTATCGTACACATCGTTACTGCAACCGATTTTTTTTTGTTATTATTTCGGGATTGGTAGTTTGCAATGATATCGTTAGCAATGTCAGAACTACAGGGTCAGGTCCCAGGCTACCTTTTCGTCAAATTTCAACCAAAACCGTTGAGTTCTTTCAGCGTGAAGGAGTAACAAACACACATACACACACAGACTTTCGTATTTATGAAATTAGTGTAATTAGTATTCCGATTTCCACTTTATTATCGGTATGGTATCGGTATAACAAAACCTACATTTCAATAAACTCGCATCTCATATAAGTTTAATTGAAATACTACCTTATTAAAATACGTTGCGTAATTTTTCGATACCGAATCGTTTCCGAAAAAAAGGTATCGCAATGAAAAAAGATTAAGCGATGTAAGTGTCCGGGTATTACGACATACATAATAATAATAATATGATAGCGGAATATAAACACCTATTATAGTCCATGAGTCCTTCAACATAATATTACACCGTCCTTTCATTTCCTATCCCCGTTTACACAAATAGTGTGGTCACCCTACTGGACCCAAACGTTAACGCCTTTATACACCCTACCGATATTAGGTTTTCAGAAGTTCCGAATTTATTGATCGAGACGTAGTCATCAGCATTCCTGTGAGGTACATAATATTGAAATATCTCCAAGTTTGATTTGTATCTCAAACTTTTATTAATGCCTACTTGTTCTAAATAAAAATCTAGCGTAAGTCAAGCAATATTTTACACGGAAAGACCTCGGTGACCTAGAAAATAAGATGAATGTTATATCATACAATGACTAAAATTGCTTACTGCAAAACTTTTTTACACGAGTATAATTCTTATTGTTACACCACCCGCTCG
Organism: Thalpophila matura; assembly: GCA_948465475.1. Classification (NCBI taxonomy): domain Eukaryota; kingdom Metazoa; phylum Arthropoda; class Insecta; order Lepidoptera; family Noctuidae; genus Thalpophila; species Thalpophila matura. The sequence continues at coordinate 14,898,924 of OX419182.1, forward strand.
ACAATGTCCAATTAGTTATTGGTCATGTAAACCTAACCTTTTTTTTTTTTTTTTTCGAGGTGGAAGTCCTCATGGATGTCCCCCGCCCTGGGGAGGGCGAGGGGGTCTGTCAGACTCTTACTGACTAAAACCACCCCGGTGTTCCTCCAACTACCTTACGCCGGGGGCACGGGAGTCGCTTGCGCATTCGTCCGCACCCGCGGCAGGTATTGGCCCGCCAAATGAAAGGCGGGCCCCGTCACCTTATGCGGCCGTCATGTACGGCCGCAATTCCTCTGGAGAGGCGCGCGCGGAACACGTCGCGCCACCGTCTCGGGCCTGTTTCCGTTCAGGCGACGGACGCCCCAAGTCCGCCGCCTGCAGGCCGCACCCTATGGTGGCCGGAGATCGTTGGCCGCCCTACGGCGTCCGGTGCGTCTGCTGCGGATGGGGAGAGAGGACACCGCCTCCCTCTCCCTTTCCGCCGCCTCCTTGGCGTCCATCACCTCCTCGCAGAAGGAGGCGACGGCGTTCCAAGCGCTCTCGCTGCCGACCATGGCCTCAACCACGGCCGGGAGCGAGAGGCCACCCGCAGCACCGAATGTAAACCTAACCTAAAGCAAGTTATTATAACCCTAGGGTCTAGCCGGGCAATAATATTATACTCAATTTCATTATAACCTGCTGGTCAATAATGTGATTTGCATTTGGAACCTCAATTGAAAATTCGCATGAATTTTTTTACCACAGAGACCTCCACCAAAAAGTTATTTCTGCAAAACTTTGTTCCGCAAAAAAAAAGCAGTTGCCTTTTAACCGAGCGAAGCTGCGGGCCAAAAGCTAAATAATAAATCATAACAAAATCCAGAAGTAACGTCGCAAACCGCAGCTAACAATTTCCAGGTCCTGATAAACGACCCTGTTGCTCACAGTAGGAACGTTAGCTTTATTGCCCGGAGACACGCGTTGTATACCGTGGCTATCTCATGCAATAAGCAAATTAGTGATATGCCATCAGATAGGGATATTGGGAGAAGATTCATTTGTATTTCGGCAATGAATGATTTTAATGATGACAAAAAAAACCGGCCAAGTGTCGGGTATAGGGTTCCGTAGCAAGTAGATATTTTAGTTTCCGACCGCAAATATAAGCATGTACGTACTTCATAATATTATTATGAAATACAAGGACCGCCGACTTTTTTGCATAAAGAGACGTCTTATCCCACTAGTACGTTCTTGTGGGATATTTTACGACTTCCATGTGAGTGAAACCTCATGGTTTCACTCACATGGAAGTCGTAAAATACTTTTTGTTTTAAATTACTTTTTTTTATTCTTTTTTAATCAGCTTTTGCTCATGCAAAAGCTGATTAAAAAAGAATAAAAAAAAGTAAAAAACATTGTGGAACTAAGCTTGGTCTACATTAAATTTGCCTTAATTTCAGCTAAGTACTAAAAGTGTGTCCTAGAAAATATGCGAGGCACCTGTGCCGTACTAACATAATGGCCTTTTTGCTCTACCTCTTTTCGACCTCCATTGCTCTATATAAATGCTCTAAATTATATTCGTCGAGAGAATTATAAAGAAAATTCTGTGAAGTGCTTGTAAGTTATTTGCTCATTATTTGATGAAAATGGTGTTCAAATAGTATTTCACAATTTTTTACGGTTCTGTACTCGAAGGATGCCAATAAAATCTAATTAGTAAGCCTACACCGCCTCTCTGTCCATCTGTCCACCCGTCGCGTCGGTCCGTCTGTCACTTATGCTGTGGACTGTATCATCCGAACGGAACCGGTTTTTTTATTTATTTATTTCATAATTGATAAGCTCCCGTTTGACAACTTTCTCACTTGAAGATGATAATTTTGTATGGAAATTGATCAACTAATAAAGTTAATCAGTTTCAAGTAATTTTTATCTCCTAAAAATAACATTTCATATTAAATTTGTTTAAATGTGAAATGTGTCTATTATTTTTTTATTGTTTTGTTTTGCGTTTTCCTAACTATAAATTAATAAGGATTTCAACATCTTGTAATATTGCAAATAAACGTTGAAAGTATAATTATATAGGTAGTGCCAATTTCATTTTTAGGGTTCCGTACCAAAATGGTAAAAAAGGAACCCTTATGGTGCGACTTCGTCTGTCTGTCTGTCTGTCTGTCTGTCTGTCACACCTGTTTATTTCAGCGACTACTATTGCTATCGACTTGAAATTTGGAACAGTTATAAAGAATGCTTGTCCAACTATATTGCAAATGAAAAAAGTCAAAAAATATTTTTATTTTCATTGCAAAAGGGGCCGGAGTGGGGGTCCAAAATTTCAAAGTGGGGTTACTAGGTCAAATGACATGTCATATGAAAGGGCTTGATTTGCACATTTCAAAATATATTTTCATTTTATTTTATGTCTCACAGTTTTTGACATATGATGAAAAATGTCTGAAAAAATACCATTCCCCCCCCCTTATCTCCGAAGTTTGCGGAGCGAAAAATCAGAAATAATTAGGGTTGATAGAAATTGACCCAAATATGGCACCAAAAATAAAACGATGTTCCTAACTAGTACAGTTTTTTCAAAATCATCAAAATTCCTTCACAAACAAACTTAGTTATGCGGTCCGGATTTTTTTACTTTATACGTCCAAAAATGATACGGAACCCTCGGTGCGTGAGTATGACTCGCACTTGGCCGGTTTTTTTTTAACTGAATTACATCATATTCCAAAAAAACATCTGATATGGTAGTGCCTACTATAATGTTCATAGCTATAATATTACACGATATAATCAGAAGTACCTACGTCATAAAAACCCGTATTATTTTTTCTCCTAAATCGTGCCTTGAATACGCCTATAGGTACCAAGGCCTGCTCAACACTAAAACAATTCTCACGTATTTCGGCTTGTTTTTCTTAACTAGGTCTACTGATAGTTTTTTGCCGCACACCTCAGTCCCAAGGCTCGCTTTACAGATTGCCTCCACAGGACTGGTTTCCTCTCAGTCTAGCGAATTTGCTAGATTATTATCTGGGTAAATAATGCGTGCTGGGGACTCATTGTGGTTACCCTTGTTAGATATTGAGCTTCCAAAGATAAGATTGGTATTGCGTTTTGGTTGGAGCGGTCGATTTTTAGTGTTGTGAGAGTGCTTCCTTTTGTTGGTTTTACATAACTTAATTTTATGTAAGAACAGCCTATTTAATATTTTTTTAATTTGTGTTTTTAATAGGTATTTAAAATATATTAAGTAGGTATTATATATAATTATGAATATAATCAGGTATATAACATTCCCACTTCTGGGTCTTTGCTCCTCCTTTGGCTCCTCCCTGCGAAAGAGTAGACACAGTGTGGGTTGGTTTTACCTTTATTTATTAATTTATGTACACAATATAAGTTTGTATTTCATAATAAGTTATGTTGAAATATTATGTCATTTTTACGGTTTCGACTCTCAACTGAAACTAAAAATTGAAGAAAATAGTGAATGTTTCAAAAACAAATAAATTTTAATCGAAAGTGTTTCGAGTCAAGCTTGACTTTTGTCGATTTTTTTATACTGAAAATTAGAGGCGGAGACATATTGTTAACGACTTCCGGAGCCCTTATTTCACTAAATAAGAAAACTACTTAGAAACCTCTTTGTTATTTTCAAAGACCTTCCCAACGATATCCCATATGAAAAAATCCACGAAAAAATTGTTTTGCATCCCTGAGTTACATGTAGGTTGTAACCACGGAATCTTGTTTTTTCTATTTCGTGTTAGTAACCTACCTATGAAACTGAAACCCCCTATTTCTTTTTCTTAATATTTCCAAAATCTACTTGAGCAAAGTCGCGTGCAAAATCTAATACAAAATAATAGTTATTTGTTATACAAGAGTGCAAAGTTGCTTTTTAACCGCGTGCTCAATTTTGATGACCGAGCAAGCGAAGGATTCAAAAATTAGAATCCTGAGCGTTAGCGATGGAATCAAAAGAGCACGAGGTGAAAAATCTTTGCACTCGAGTGCAACACGTAACTTTTCATCCCACCTCAGCGAGGAAAAAAAGGTTGAATTAAAAATTCGGCACCATAGAGGTAGAAGTAAATAGGTTTAATGATGTTTTGAATTCACAAACTTAGTGCACACGATGTTCTAAATTCAATTTACTTTATCCTCTAGAGAATAAAAACGGCTTTTGCACTCAGATATCGAAGAGCATTTACTTTAACCTCTAGCAGATAAAAGCGACTTTTGCACTCAGATATCGAAGAGCAAAAATACTCTTTCCGAGATGGTGGGATGAAAAAACATTTAACACATATTTTATCCCGTGATTTACTCATGTAACACGACTCCGATATATTTTTTATCTCGATTACCGCTGAACAAAAACTTGCATAACATTGGAGTTTTGTTGGAATTTTCCTCTCAAGTTTTCTTGTAATAAATAATTCGCAAGTAATCTTAGGGATTCCGTTAAGTGTTTACCTTATAACTTAACAAGTTTTGAAGAACGTGGGTTGGTATTTTTTTTTTATTATTTTATGAAGTTCGGATTAGAAAACTAGGCACATTAATTAAATATAGCTATTTTATTAAGTTTGGAGTGAATGCTAGTGTGAAAATTAAATGCAAGTGTTTTTTTTTTTATACATTTTCGTGTCGTCAATACAAATTATTTTTTTTTACACTTTAAAAAAGATTCGGAAATATTAGAGGTTTACATCCAACTAGAATATTTAATAAACCTACGGTAGGTACTTGTAATTTTTCATTTATAGCTAACAATAATTGCTTGAAGTAAAGTCTAACCCTTGAACTGCACCCACTAAAACTTTAAAAAATAAACCCTACGTTTATATATTTTTTTTATGTAAAATGTATTGGTACTAAAATTCCAACAAAACAAACTTAAATTACTCAATCAGTCAACCAGCAAATAAAAATGCATGAACAAATGTTCTAAGAATATTACACACACATATTCACTATAAATCCTTTATTATTTCGCCAGAATGATATTATAGCGCGATTTAGAATTTCATTTCCCGAGCTCTCGTGGCGTCATATGCAGTTCACTGCGTCTCGCTTTGCCGTCGTCGGGTTATTTTTTTTTTTATAAAATGGCAAAGCACTGGTAGGTATTTTTGTAAATATGCTTCGAGATTAGTGCGAAACTTTAAAATGTGGTGGTGATTTTTCAAAATGTGACAGTTAATTCTGAGAGTGCATTGTGAGAGGGAATTTCAGGAGTGCACTATGAGATAGAAGATGTTTTTGCTAGAATTAATTCAAATATCCACATTTTTATAATATAACGATATAGTATAAAATCTGGATTAATTGTGTCTACGTTTTTCATCCAACTCTCGTGTCGCAGGTCAGCTTGAAAAATTTTTTAGTAGTACCTTTGTGCTCAATTATGTCCAATTTTTTTTATATTTTTTTGGGTTTTGTGTATAGATGAATAAATAAATAATAAATACATACAATGGGAAAAGTTGATCAACTTTTCAGGATGTTACATGCTATCCCATCATGTCGAATCTAACAAAGTTTGTCAAGTAACTTAGAAAAGGACTTAAAAGGACGTGGGATTCTTTTGACTGCAAAACAAAAACTTTTCACGGAAGCAAAACGTACTGCTTGTTACTTTTACATATAAGACCCTATTCATAAATAGGTGTCTAATAAAAATATGACCAAATTAAATTATAGAGTAAAAAAAATTAATTTTTTCTACAGTAACATTGTGACTATTCAGTATTTCATTTCCCGGACAGTTATGACAACAGACGGTCCACTCCACTGCTCCCACTTTGCATCGGTTATATTTTATTCAGAAAAAATACTGGTAAGTGTAAATTGAATGAATTTTTTTACGACTACCGCAGGCTGACATAATGGACAACTAACTATTTTGTGTCGATGATGAAAACATTTAATATTTTCATGTCGTTGGATTTTTTATAATACTTCATGGCTTATTCACACGGAGCGAATACTTGCAGCGAATGCAATTGCTGCGAAAAAGCTTTTTGTGAGCAAGGCTTTACATTTTGAAACACGAGTAGTATATAAAAATTTTAATAAAATAATATTTTATGCTGACTTGAATCATAGCTAGGTATTGATTAAAACCATGATAATAATATAAGACCAAACGAAGTTCTCAAATGAAGATCGCTGGAAAGATCGGACGGGCTGTGAGGCCCTAGACAAGTATAGCTTTTGTATATATAACATTGACAATAACATTGTTCACGCCAAACGATAAGCACAAAATGTATGGCACTGACGTTACCTGCGGAAAAGTCACGTGACTCACTAATGTCACTGCCATACATTTTGCCCGTAGCGTTTGGCGTAAACGCTAACAGAAAAGCAACTTGTCTAGGGCCTCTGGACGGAAAGTAGTCGTAGTGAAATTAGCAAATTGTACTCAAAGGAAATCTTTATTGTTTTTTTTTTAAAGTTAAATTGCATTATTTTATCATTTAAATAAATTTATATTACTTAAAAAAAGACATACGAAATATAATTAAACAATTCTTTTAAAAACTCATCAAATTAACGCTAGTAGCATGAGTCGCTACTTGTATTTGTTTTTAAAGCCGTGGTGATGAAACAAATTGCATAAAATGTCGCCTGCCAGGTTTCAAACCCACAACCTATAACTTACACACCAGATTAATACGTACAATAGATTAACGTAACAGATTGTGATCATCTCAATTTAGTCAATCGTTTGAGCAGCTACTAGATATTGCTGTAATGATTACCCTATTATTGCTTTAATAATCGTATTACCGTGTTAGTTACGTATTGGGAACAGTTATATAGTTAGGTATTTGTAGTTATGCTATATTGCACTGAAGATTGTGACTCAATTTCAGAATGTACTATGTGTCAAAGGCTGATAATATCTTTGATATTATTGCAACGTAATAAGCTTTAATTGAAGGGTGATTTGATATCTAAGCTTAATGCACAATAATATGTTTATGACAGTTATTTGGTCGTTGTGAGCATTTTTGGAGTGACATTGGAAAAGTATGTTGTCTACTAACATCTGTCGGTACAGTTTATGAGTCGGGTCATTAATATTATGTTTGCAGTTTTTTTATGTTATTGGTGTCAAACAGACAGCCTTATGATAAGTAGTGAATGCCGATTATGGATGTCTGTAATACTAAAGGCATCGCAGGTAGGTATATTGTCCACCTTAAAGACAAAAGGACACTGGCAGACGCCCATAGAACGCTGGACTTCAGATTGTGTATGTCGGTACAGTTATGAAATTAGTTTGGTGTGATCGAGTATTTCAAGAGTATTTAAATTCATTTTTTATTTGTTTTTGTACGTAATTGGGTTAAAGAGAAATCTTCGTATTTATGACAATGAGGTTAAGGTTAAGTATGGTGTGAATGATCCAGTGAAGAACAGCCCGATTAAGGAGTTCTTAATTCAAAGGTTTTAGTTGCTGTCGACATGATAATTATTCTGTGGAGGCACGCGCCAGCCAGCATGCACCCGTTTTTGTTTTATTGGTTTTTTCAAAATGTCAACGGCATAATCATTTTATTTCTTATTTATTTCGATTTTTGATTCCAATTCATAATCTCTAAGATTAATTAGGCAAAGAACAATTTAAAATATATTTTTATTTTTATTACTGTACCATATCAAGCCCAAAACTGCCGACGTCCTTTAAATGTTTCTTGTCCCTGCAATTACACCAGCTCCCAAATTCTTTAAACCGGAACATAACAAAGCTGCTTATCGGCAGAAACAAATATGATAATATCTACTACCATAAATTGAGTTAAATAAAAGCAAATCTATCTAATTTCAAATCACAATAACTTTCACCAATATAACAAATAATATATCTAGGCAATTAATCGAAGCCGTCAAAGTAATTTTCAACTGTAATAATGTGATGTTAATTTTATGATTTTATCAGTTGTACGGTAATACAGTCATGCCTTTAGGGTATGTGAATATAGCTATCAGCTTATTCAGATAATACTGGTAGTCAGTTGTTTTGAATAATGAAAAATTTCGTTGAAAATTTTGAACGTCGAAGAAAGTGTTTCCTTTTTTTACAAGTACTTTTGAATTTTTAAGTAGATAGTAAGTTGAAGCTAGTTGCCGATTCCAAATCAACTATTCCCATGAAGAAGAATGGGCAAGAAACCTCATGTTTACTAACTTTTTACCCCCCGATCTTGAAAACGTCCTCTCAAGCATCTGCTTATAAATATTTATAGTATATAGAACACAACATATTTATAGTAAATATACAACAAATCTATCTAATATAAAAGCATATAAAACCTTGTGTGTTCTTATATCAAGAACGTACCTACTGAATACAAACGCTGATATGTAGGTACTTACAAAACCTATTTATTTAACAACTTAGATATAACCTAGATATCAGAACTGCTCAACTCTGCTATAAACCGAAAACTTTCAATTACCATGAAGTTAGTCGTAATAAAAAAATATAAATTTCCATATTCTGAAAAACAATTGACACGACCCTTTTTGAGATTAAAATAAATAAATCCATCCCATCTGAAATTCAGACAAAGCCACGGGAGAATCCATTACGTAATAAAACGGAATCGTTTTAATTTATAATTTCATCAGCGCGTTTCGACCACTACATTGTACGTGGTTTTAATTAACTTTTTAATAGCTTAATGAAAGAAACGTTAATGAAAGCTTGCAAACATAACTATATCTTTCGGTGCTCTTTGTCATATTAATTGATGTTGTTAACGTTTGCGAAGTAATTGGAGACTATTTTTGTTGTTTCCTGAAATGGGGAAGACTTTAAAATGAATCTGGGTGATGGATTCAAGTGTATTATTAATAGGGAAATATTAATGAATTAGAGTTTTGATTTTTGTTTTTAAATTGCAATGGCAGTTATCATTACCTATACTCCATTTACTATAGCATTAGAAAAATAACAGCAAAATAACTATAGTTATTGTATTATATTGTTGTAATGACTGCGTTTTTGTGTTTAAATTTACTTGCAAATAGTAAATAGATTACATAGCTTTAAATATATCGTGAAATAACGATGCTTATTAGACGCCTACATCCAAATAACGAAACAGTTATAACCGTTTTTTGTCTAATGTTATAATAAATGGAGTATAATCGTTTCTAATAACGACAATAAAAAAACAAAAAACGTTACTAACTAGTGTCATTAAAAAAAAAAAAATTGAGTTCCCATTATTATTTATTACGTAGCCTATATTTTTTAACAACAAAAACGCAATATTCTGCAACGTACTATGAAAACAATACATTTAGATCCAATAAAGTTATTATGATGCTAATGGTATTTAAATTGTAAAATGTTCCACTAAAACACATTCAAGTTTCTTTGTTACCTGTCAGTACAATGCCTTTAGTTTTCGAATAAAACTCTTTCCTCGCTACAAAGTTGCAACTCAAAATGGTCGTCGCCAGTAATTTAAGGTCTCTTAGTAGCGTAGTAAAATACATGTTAACCATATACTTGCATGTATGTATGTAAGAGGAACAGATGTGAGAGAGAACCGCTTTGTGCATTTTACTGTTGATGTTTTTTTTTGCGCGCTTGGGTGACTGTGAAAGCGAAAAACTGTAGTAGATATTTTATGTAGCGGCTTCAGAAAATATTATACTATACCTATGCTCTTTTTTATGTAGGTACAATGATTAAAAAAGGATAAAAATATATCTAGAAATATACAAATTTTTTATTATTTTAAAATCTCTTTTGGCTTCACTTTAAGCAAATAAAATTACAAGATTACGTAAAACTCTTGAGTAATTGTCTTTCAGAAAACATGAATTTTCTGAAAGAAAATTACTATCTTTTAGATTCGAACATAACGAGATTACATTTGATTTTTTATTAGTAATAATCAGCCTTTAATGTTTCAACTGTTGGTAGACAGGTCTCCTCTATGTGAGAGGGAGTGGATTTTGGAGCAGTGGTAATAAAACATATAGCACAAAGTATGCACGAGCCGGGGTTTGAACCCACGACCATTACTGTGAATCGCAATTTTCTAGTAAATCTGGGAAAAAAAACATTTTTCTTTAGTAGCCGTAAAATCTGAAAATTACAAGCTAATGAGTTATTACAGCGCTAAATGATGCTCTGGCTTTTTTACCGGACTTTCCAGTTAGTCGCGGATGGCTTTCAGTAGTTCACTGAACCATAATGTTGTTAAATGGGCTAAAAATGAGTCTGGAATTTAATTATTGGTTTTTTCTCGGTAATAGTAGGGTATTTATTATATTTATTGGTTGGAGTGTTTTTTATATTGCTTTGTTTAAATATGCATCTTTTTTTTTTTTTTTTTTTTTTCTTTTTAATTAAACGTTGCCCCACACTAGGATTTCTCCTGTGTCGTGGGTGCGTTTACAAACACAAATTTCACATATACAAACAGCCAGACCTATGTGCAATGCGGGAATCGAACCCGCGACACGTCGCGCAGCAGCCAATCTCTCAGCCACTGCGACAACCGTGCGGTCATAATTAAGAGTCAGGACCCTATATGCTATAATATAAAGCGATGGCTGCGATGATATAAGGGTGCGCGAAAATATTTATTTCATCCCTTAGTTTCGTGTACCCCCTTATTAATTTATATTACGTAACTTCACTATAGGCCTTTATAGATGTTCACAGAAGACATCTACCCAAAGTTTCATACTAATTGTTTGATGATTTTACGACTGTGTGACAGACGGACAAATAGAAGGACACGACGAAACTACGAGTTCCTAGTTTTATTACGAAACCCTAATAAAAAGATACATTATAGGATGATTATTTGAAGGTACTATAAGACCGTGAGTTTTATATTTTTTTTAGTAAAATTGTATTCGTTTTAATTAAATCTCTTAAGCCATGTGCAAAGATTTAGGTTACGACATTACTTTATATTCTTAACTCATCTGCAAATTAATATTGCAACTTTTAATTAATTCTGAGAACAACTTTAATTCTAAAATTTCAACTAATATTCTGTTTTGTTGTTTAAAACTTTATTCAAAATTCAAGATGCTGTATAAAAATAAACTTTTAAGTGGTAAGGAAGGTTAATTCATTACTCTTCGCAGATTGTAAATGAAAAGCTACCACAATCATTATTTTTATCACACGTCATATAGGTAGCTGCAGTTTTAATTGCAGTCATTAGTTAAATGTCAATCAAAAAACATAATTAGGGCTCTTTCAATTGCCGGATGCCTTTGATTTTTGAATTGGTTTGATTCGGCATCAACTTCCGAACAGTGGCGTGCAGTGCATATAGGCAAGTAGGCAGTGCCTACCTCATATGATTCAATAAAACTATTTTAACTGTTACTACATAAATAAAATATATAAATCATGACTAATTATTGATATATAATGATGTCATATTGATGTATTAATAGTTAAAATGGTTTTATTGAACCTTAAGAGGTAGTCACTGCCTACTTGCCTATATGCACTGCACGCGCCTGCTTCCGAAACTGTTTCACATAACGCTATGGTGACCTTTTTGAAGGCGGTTTTAATTGCTTAGAATAATTACTTCGTCAACATAGCCAAAGTGAACTAAATACTGTTCATTGAAGCTGGTTAAAAAACCAATTAAAAATTAAATTTTATATAGGTCTACCATGCAAGCATTTTCTACCAAATGAAAAAAAACAATCATGAAAATCGGTTCATAATTTGCATATAAGGTCCTACCCTTCGTACTCGAAATATTTTAAGAGGTACATCTGTAGGTGGTAAAGATGCCATACAAAATTGATCTGAGTATATTATTTTTAAATAAATTAATTTACAATTATTTGAAACACATAAAAAAAATATTTTCAACATCCATTACGCTAGTTTTTATGTACCTTACTATTAATGTTATAAACAAGCGTAATGGATGTCGAAAATAGTATTTTTATGTGTCAAATAATTTATTTAAAATAATTTTATTAATTTATTAAAAAAAAAAATACACAGCTCAATTTTTGTTTCATTTGTATGGCATCTTTACCACCTATAGATGTGCCTCTTAAAATATTTCGAGTATGAAGGGTAGGACTCTATAGATATAGTAACAAATATACAAAAAAAAAAAAATCGAATTGATAGCTTTCTCTTTTTTGAAGTCGGTAAAAAAACATTGACACTATAAAAAGAATTGACTTTAAAGTCCCACTCACCCACATACCAGGAAAAGTGTGCAAATAAATAAAAAAAGCAATCCACGGAAAAACAGTTATGCAAATATTCACTCGTTATAGATGACTTTCCAAGGTTTGTTATGCATAGCTCCCATCCAATCAGGATTCCGTATTATTTATGAGATAAAAACCCATGCAGCGTACAATGGTCTGTTGAACAATGAATGGGCATAATCATCGCCAAACAAACGAAGATCGCGTTGGACCCTGCGGCAGTAAAATCTCATACAAAAATATGGAACGCCGCACACTAGCGTTTCCAATTTTTATTTAGGTCTTTCGAATTTTTATGGAAGTGTTATTTTTCAACGAAAACATACAAAAATTACATCTTATCCGAAAAGTTTTATCACCATAAAATCCTTTGTTTGAGGAAAAAATATCTACGGTAGTTGTTCTGAAACATTGAAAACAACAATGACCTTGAAATTCGAGCAGGAATGTCTGATTGACTTGATTAGACTGAGAGACTGAGCTTTGATGCCAAATTTGGGTGAGGTCTATGTCCAGAATAGATTAGTCAGTTCTTTTTTAAATATCGCGGCACCATGCTGAGGTAGGAGGTGGCAGGTTTGGTCTCACACAGGTTTCACTTCTTTTTTATTTCATACATTTGTTTTTCCTTTTTAGGGTTCCGTACCAAAATAGTAAAAAAGGAACCCTTATGGTGCGACTTCGTCTGTCTGTCTGTCTGTCTGTCTGTCTGTCACACCTGATTATTTCAGCAACTACTTATGCTATCGACTTGAAATTTGGAACAGTTATAAAAAATGCTTGTTCAACTTTATTGCAAATGAAAAAAATCCAAAAATATTTTTATTTTCATTGCAAAAGGGGCCGGAGTGGGGGTCCAAAATTTTAAAGTGGGGTTACTAAATCAAATGACATATCATACGAAAGGGCTTGATCTGCACATTTCAAAATATATTTTTATTTTATTTTATGTCTCACAGTTTTCGACATATGATGAAAATGTCCAAAAAAATACCATTCTCCCCCCCCTTATCTCCGAAGTTTGCGGGGCGAAAAATCTGAAATAATTAGAGTTGATAGGAATTGACCCAAATATGGCACCAAAAATAAAACGATGTTCCTAACTAGTACAGTTTTTTCAAAATCATCAAAATTCCTTCACAAACAAACTTAGTTGTGCGGTCCGGATTTTTTCACTTTATACGTCCAAAAATGATACGGAACCCTCGGTGCGCGAGTACGACTCGCACTTGGCCGGTTTTATTTATATTTGTAATTTCTTGTGCGAGTCCCAAATAAACAATTTTTGTTTCTTTCTTTCTATTTACAGAGAGGCACTTTTTCTTCCTATAGTTTCTGAAAACATTTAGTGCTAATATGCAACACAACATACAACCGTTCACTGAATTTAAATTCTACCAGAAAGAACTCATCACCTCATATTTCAAACGACAAACCACCAAAAAATTCACGCTGATATATAGCATGTTTATTAAAAATTCAATTGAAATCGCACGCACTATAAAAATAATAGATCCGTTTATTTCGTGAGGCACGCTATGGATGGGCACGTGAATTTGTCTCATTTTACCTGTTACCTGGTTGTCTGTTACTGGCTAATGAACTTGTATCCATTAGTATTTTTGGATGCGTTAACACATTATTGGTTAAAAGAGTATAGTGGTAAGAAAAGTTGCTAATAATGGATTTGGTGGGATACCTTGGTGGTATTTGTCAACGAGTTATAAAAGATAAATTGCGATTGTCAATACGTTTACGGTAATGTAAAAATGGCATCAAGGCTAGAGGAATATTAATTCATATGATTAAGATAGTGATATAGGCTCTTGTTAAAAATAATTATTTTTCTCTTAAAGTATTCTTCGGTTCCGATTGTATGGGGATCACCTTTGAGTTTTGTCTTTTTATTATTATTATTTTTGCCATGATAGCAGCTATAATTACACGTATGCTGTAAAAATTTCAACTGTCTAGCTATTAAGTTTCATAACATACAGCTCTGTGGCAGATGGATAGACAGACGGCATATAGGCTTAGTAATAAGGGCCCGTTGGCACCCTTTCGGTACACAACCATAGAAAACTACAGTAGTGGTTTTAATTTAAAGTAATAAATATAATAAAAAAACTACATAAAGACAAAAGCGAAGCAGGTATATCAAAAACCTTCATACCTTTGTGTAGATAAACAACTCATTAAGTTCCTTTCGATTTGTTAGCTTCCATGATTCACCGGCATGAATATTATTGTGATCAGTTTACAGCTTACGCGTTAAGACTACATAAATTTACATTAAAATCAGCTGAACTAACTTTTTGTTGCTTCTCTTTGTTGTTAGGAAAATTTATTTCATTGTTTAGGTCCTGATTTTCTCAAGTATTGTTTTTATTATGTACAATATTGTTTTGTGTGTCTTCGGGATATTGTTTAGATATTAGATGAAGTTTGTTATTGTTCAGATGAGTAATAGATTTTAACCCAAATCTAAATTCGACGAATTTCCTAGAAATAAATCGATTAAAAAAGAATTCGGTCACTTGTGACTGGTTTGTTGGTCTTTTGGCCGCAAACGCGACTACTGATTAAGGGGACTTGGGTTTGATCCCCGAGTCGGGCATAATGGTATTGTTTTTCCATTAGAAAAATTTCACTAACAGCCCGGAGTCTGAATTTTTGCCTGATTAATAGGCTCGCCCCCTATCTATTAGATTGTTTTAAACATAATTGGTGAAACGGATTACTACATATCTCTGCCCCGACCCTTTCGGGAATACAGGCGTTATGTTATGCCCGTCACACTTTTTTAATGTTTAAAAAAATATTTTGCATTAATTTTGTCGCAACCATGCGGACACTCTTTTTCATTACCACTACGTATGTAAAACGCAAAACGCATTTTGATGAATAAGTCCGGATCAAAAGTTGACGGGCGAGATATTCTGCGACTATTTCGAAAGAGCGTGAATTTTAGTTGCATTTATATGCTGATTCCGGTGTTCGTGAGAAATTGCAGTGGCTATTCGATATTTGTTCAGGTCGAAGATTTTGTACGACTTCATTTGCGCAAGTTATTGAGTGCAGGTATTTTTGTGGCGTTCATATTTGTTTGGATACGAAGTTTATCGGTAACATTTTGAAACTAAAAGAAAAACATATACAAATATTTTTATGTAAAATGTCTTCAAACTTTGCAAGCAACGTAAACAGAACAATACTTAAATCATTGCGATCTAGCCGAACGCTTTCAAAAAGACTTGTTTATATGAGTTTGTTTTTACGAAATCGCCGTCGCACCGCAATCGCCTTACCGGTGCGGCCGCGGCCTTATGTTTAGAAATCAAATACTTACATAACTTTTTATTGTTCACCAAGGCCGATAAAAAAAAACAACCAAAGACGGCATTATTGCAAACAGCGACCTCTTCAGAATGGACAGAAATTCATCCATAATAAGAAATAACAATATCCACATAAAATATTTATTTAACATTAGAACTAAGAATATCCACCAAAAATATCTAAAAATGAAACATTAGCTTTATCTAAAACACAAAACCGACACAGAATCAATTGATTACTCTTTAAAATTTGATTCCGGCAACATGAAGCCTTTCAACGAAGTTTTAATTAATTCAAAGCTAGAGATAACTACTGAGGAATGTCGCGGCGACGCAGTAAGTTACCTACTAACTTACTGCGTCGCCGCGACATTCCTCAGTGTTATCTCTAGCTTTGAATTAATGAACATACGAATGTTAAGAATCTGGGAGTCTACTCTCTAAGCACGAAATCCGTAGTTTCAACCTTAGTTACGGGCGTTTCTTACTCCGTATCACCTACGGACTTATGATTAGTTCGGGGCCTGAACTAAGAATGAATGATAGCACGATTTGACAGTTGTCCCTACTCCCGATGTGTTGTTATCCGTCCGAAAAATTGAATTTGACACTTGTTTTGACGGAATCTTATGTCTATTGTACTTTCGGACGGGCCTGTATCTTCGTTGACGGACTTACAGAGTAGACCCCCTGAAACTTGTAGGTATATCTGAATTAATGACTTGCACGTGCTGTTATTGCACGTGCTGTTATAACCGCTGGTGTGTTTTCGAAAATCAAAAAGTGCGGCCACTTTGCCGGTGACCTTGATTCCACACCGTGCATTCGACCCGCCGCAACTAAAACTTAATTTATGACTTTCTCGAGAGGTGCACTTGAAATGTTTTAACTATTCTGAGTAGCCATTGAAACAAGGAACAAAAAAATGTGTGTTATTTTAATAGATCTCATATTATAGTAATTGCAACAGTTTATGAAGTACAATACTACGACGACCCCACTTGATATTTTGAAATTTTAATTTTAATTGAAGAATCAATGAAATTAAATCTAAAATACGAAAGAACACTAACTAGAGATTAATTTGGTATATAAAAACTAGTAGAAATCAATAAAATAAAGAACTTACAGCATATTATTTCATAACCTCTTTGTAATCACAACACGTCACTTGGTTCATCAGAGCTAACTAAAGAGTATCAAATATTTTTTTCTGCGAAGAGATTGGTAATGTACACATAAGTCTACGAGAATTTTATTGGTCTATGCTTTGGACACATTTAATTGAGACTCTAAGCCCTTGTATTAGAGATTAAGGTAGATTTGTAAGACCGTGTCGCCCGCAGCCAGCACAGATCTTTGCTTGAGCATAGATTGAAGCTAGATTCAACCAATCAAATGGCTTTAAATCTATGCTCAAGCAGAGATCGGTGCTCGAGTATCGTTCTGTATACGGGCTAAACTGTTCTCCGCGGTTTCACACTCGTTGCTCGGCTCCTAAGGCTCGTAACGTGATGTTTAATAGCCTATAGGTATTTATTATTATCCTCATGAATTTGGCTATCATATAAAAATATTTTTTCGAATCCGACTAATCAAACAAACAATGGATCCGAACAAACAAAAAAGAAACAAACTCTTCATGAGAAACAAACGCTTTATAATATTAGTATAGATTTGCAAGACTAGAGGAATGGAACAAAAACGACTAGGTACTTATTTTTACTGATTCTATTTTTTTTAATTCACTATTTTTATTGTCTATCAATGAATGAAATACATGGAAGACCGCATCATCGCTTAACATGAGATGACGGACAAACGCAAGCCTATTACCAAAAAAAAAACCGGACAAGAGCGAGTATGCCTCGCGCCCTAAGGGTTCCGACATATGATCGTAGATGGCGCTACTGCATACTTACAATGGCGCCATCTATGAGCAGATGGCTCCACTTATGGTCCGTAGACTGACGGCAGACAACAAAGTGATCCTATAAGGGTTCCGTTTTTCCTTTTGAGGTACGGAACCCTAAAAAAAGAAAAAAAAATAGATATGCTGCGCCGACCCCAAATAAATTTAAATGAAGGCAAGAGGATGATGACAACATTTTTTAGAACAACAGTCACTAATACTACACAAAATCTTACATAAGACTGTTTGCCAAAAGCCTCGTTTTCAGTTTAAGGCTAAAATATTACATTTGCAGCGTCGAAAATCACTACAAATTGGGCTAGTGATCCAAAGTAGACGAGAGCCAAACTACACTGAGAGCCGTTTGAATATCTGCCAAAAACTTGATTAGCTATTACCTTACATTGAAACGTCAGGCACGTCTACTAAAAGCGTTGGGACGAAGTTTTAATAAAATTTTATTGTGCAAGTTACAAAGCTGTCAGTTTCGTTATTTTTTATTAAATTAAAACATCTTTACTTATAATAAATTTGTAGAGAGGTGAATTCTGTACATGAAATATATTTTCAAAATAACTATCAGGGGGTGGGTGATTAGTGATCGATACTGATGCCAAAAATGCAATAAGTAAAATTTTTGTCTGTCTGTCTGTCTGTCTGTCTGTATGTTCCTTAAAGAAACAAAAACTACTCGACGGATTTTAACGAAACTTGGTACAATTATTCTTCATACTCTTGGGCAGGTTATAGTATACTTTTCATCACGCTACAATCAATAGGAGCTGAGTCACTGCTCAGCTCTTATTGATTGTAGCGTGATGAAAAGTATACTATAAAGGGAAATGTTGGGAAAACGGGAGAAGTTACTCCATTTTTTAAGCTTCCGTCGCGTGTGCAGCCTTAATAGTTAAAGCAACATAGAAATCATGTATGACGGAAATATTCTACATAAAATGATCTAAAAAATATACCACAACAGCATATGTCTATCTTTTATGTTTGCTGAGGCAATAACACGTGTAACTCCCGATAGCTTAGCAGTTCGGAGCTTTCTGATTGTATTTGTTTACTCTTACGTTATAAGTAACGTAACGTCCATCAGCGTGTAAGCACGCTGATGGAGTCGCGCTCGCGGGCACAGCTATTAATAATAATATTCTGCGGTTCCTTATTGCGATATTTTTCAACAGTATTGTGGATTGACATATATTATATTTCCCTACTAAAATACGAAAGTTAATCTGTCTGTTACATCAAAACCATTGAACCGTGAGGAAGGATATACGCTACTTTTTTACGAAAAACGACGGAAACGCGGACGAAGTCGCGGGCAAAAGCTAGTAATGAATAAATACGTATTAAAAAGTTAATTTTCTTAGTGATTTATTATTATTCATTCATTCATTCTGGCTGCGACCATAAATACTAATTCGAAATACTAGTATTTTTAATAGTCTAAAAGAACCTAGGTTCTTGACCGATACTGATATTTCTAATCTTTTCTTTCTTTCTTTCTAAATTCATTTTATTTTCTTCGCAGTTTGATCACCCAATGTTGTGTGTATTGTAGTTGATTGTTTATCAGAAAAATATTTTGGAAAATCACTAAGTCGCGTCTAGTAGGTACATCAGTAGATTAATTTCGTGGTTTATTCAAAACTTATAACAGCAATTCAAAGTAGGGCATAATAATTAAGCCAGCGGCATTAACTTAGGTATTCTAAACGTAAACAGTTAAAACAGATACAAACTCTTCAGGCGATTTGGAATTCAATCTAAATTCCACTCGTAACGATAGCCATTACTAGGTAGGCACTAAAAATTTAAGGGTTAGGTTTTGATAAGATTTGGTTTGGCTAACGTTATTGTTGTTGTTATTGTACCATCAGATTGTTGTTGTTGTTATTATTCTATCTATCAGATTGGTATTTGTAAATTATCGAAGTATACTTTAGGTGTGATTGATTTAGTAAAAAAAATACAGCTGTAGGTAGTTGTTGTCTTTAGCTGTTTCAGTGCCTTTTGCTCTGAAAAGTTTTCTGCATCAGATTTAGGTTAAAAATAAAATACAGCGATCTTACCATCACTTGTTGGGAACAAATGTAATCTTTAAGTAATTCTGATTATAGGATTAAATCAGAGAAACTAATATCTTCAACTAGCTGTTGCCCGTGACTTCGTCGTGCGTAAAAATAAATGAAAAGTTGTTTAAGTACTTTTTCAAATGCCAGACTATATCTGTCTCAAATTCCATACAAATCCGTCCATCCGTTTCAGCGTGAAAAATTAACAATCATAAACACATTCACAAAGTTACGATTTATAATATTAGAGTGGATAATTCCAGACTCGCTTTCACCAAACGAATATAAAGCAACTTACAATAAAAAGGATACACTCAAATAAATCTTTATACTTATAGCTACTAGTCCATTAAATCATTTTAAATACGGTCAAACATTTCAGCAAAGAAAACCATAAACATTTTCCTCAGCGGTGCACTAAAGAAAAATATTTCAAAATCTTGAAACAATACAGCGTTATTATTTCCACAATGGAAGCTTCCACAAGTTTTGGTTTTAAAAAAGACGGGTATATCAACACGTCCGGCAATGTGTGTCTTTACAATTTTCTTGCTGTACCAACGAAATGTGACGTTGTGTGTTAGGATGTAGAATTTCTAGAAGCGATTTAAATAAAATAACAAATGTTTTCTGATCTTACAAATTAATAAACTCCAGCAGCCTAATTGCGTAACTCAATTTCTTTCGCCATGGCTTTCATTTTGACAGATCAACAACATCCATTGCGGCGTTGAGCTAGTTACAGGAGCGCGGATAGCTATCATACGGCGTAATGAATGTCAAAAACAATGCCATGGTGATAGCAATTGAGTTACGCAATTAGGGTGCAGTTTTTAATCCCCGATTTATTTTCATTTGCTGTTAAAGGTACCTATACGAGTTCGTACCAGATAACAGGCAGCTGCAGCAAGCAACGTATTGCCGCGACAGTACTGGTTTCTATGTGTTTCTGAGAAAGTGAATTGTCATTTGCTAGGGAAGGTATTTCATAGAAATACATAGAAACCAATAGTGTCGCGGCGACACGTCGCCTGCTGCTGCTGTCTGTCGTCGGGTACGAACATGTACCTCAAGTCAGCCATTTCATTGGTTGCCTGAAATTATGAAAGCCAATCAAACCGTTTGATAGAAGGTTAATAGCAGATTACAATTGATTATCCTTTCAGAAATTGGGAATTGGTATCTAAAGCTATTCCTGCAAAGAGATTAACAAAATCCTACCTTCCATTCCTGACTTCCCGCTTCAACAATTAATAAATCTTCCGAACCAAACCAGACCAATCGTTTTATAAATGTTTAACTCGCTTCTAGAAGCATTAAGTCGATGTTCACCCTTTTGTAGGAGTCGAGTCACGTAATTCTACCTATTTGAACTACTACAAAGTAGGTACCTATAGCTTACAATGTTCTCCACCTAAAGGGGTTTATTTCGGCTTAGGGAACAAGGTGTATAGTCCCGATAGATGTTTATTTACTGGGAGTGAGAATTTAATATGAATGGCTTAGTTTTATAAACTTGTATTCAATGGACTAGAAGGTAGACAAAAGGACCAAGTAACTAAAGGAACGCGTTTAGGGTTCCGTACCTGAAAAGGAAAAAAAATATGGAACGCGTGTAGGATCATTTTGTTGTCCGTCTGTCAAGACCCTTTGTTTCATGCGCCTGCCACACACTCGACGAATGGCATGGGAAGTAGCGAGGAAAGGAGGCAGAGACATAGTGTGGCAACATTACTCGTCATGCCACACGTCATGCTCCTATCCGATATCTTCGGATCGGATCATATCTTATCGGATCTCTTCCTCTCTCTCTCTCTCTCTCTCTCTCGTCTCGTCCGGCAGAGAGGGCAACATCGCGGCAAATCACGGCAGCGCGAGGAGCATATCGATGAACAGCGCAAGGAGCATAGTCTGGCAGGCGCATCAGAAACGGGTAAAAGTATCAAGTTGAAATTTAATATAAATGCTTATTTTTTTTTATTTTTAATCATTGTTTCTAAGTCAACACAATTAAAAGATCCTGCCATTTATATCATATTTTGATGTACTTAGTTGGTAAAAGCGCCATCAATAAGAAGTTATGAGAACATAGTTGAACTATTGTCTTGTTATCGAAAAATCTACAGTAAGCTTGACAAGTTACTTGACCAAGTAATACTAGAGGCCACCGCTTTGGGGCGCCTGTCCTAAGGTTTATAAATTACTCGTTACCCGATTTTACAACATACTTAAGTTTGTATGGAACACTCACGGCGTGAATTCTACTCGTAGGTACCTACTTGTCCAATTTTGTATTTTTTTTACTGTTTATAATTTTTTACTAAACTGTTCTTTATATTCGAGCATTATTAGATTATTCATAGTAATTATTAATTCATCAACAGTAAAATAACACTATTTGCTATGAATATTATTTACCTATTATAAAGTTCACCGACATTATTTTATCGTCAACATAAGCAAAGTGAACTAAATAAAGTTTATTGAAGCTGGTTAAAAATTACTCAGCCAAACGTAATGAAAATTAAATGGGACCACTGTGCAAGGTTTTTCTACTAAATTAAGAAATAATCATTAAAATCGGTTCATATTCAGGAAAGATATCGCGTAGCAAACACTCAAAATAAATACGGTTGAATTTGGGAATTTCCTCTTTTTTGTGTCGGTTAAAAAGTACTTAATTTGATTTATTACTTTAATGTTACATCTACATTTTCTATACCTACGTGATCTAGGTAAAGAGAAAAATAAAGAGTATCTTTCTTACGAGTTAAACGAGGCACGCATACATTTTGGTTGCTAGATTTTTTCGGTAAAACGGTTGTGTTGTGTGGTAAACAAAAAAAAATAAAATGTACGACGTAGTTGAAATGTGAGACACCATCTTGGTTATACATTACGTACACACACACCTCGTTCCACGTACGATTACATAAAGCCTTTATTTAAAATTTAGTATTTGTTTTGTATAATACAGGTAAAAAGTATTTGTTAAGGAAAGGAAAGGCACCCCTTTCCACGATCGCCGCAGGAGACGCCCTGGGCGGCGGAAATCGATAGCCGATTCCCGGCCGCGAATTTACAAAGGCTATACTATTTCAGTCACGAGTCAGACTCTAATAGATGAGCTTTTGTTTATGCATATTACTCGACAATACCTAATCTATCTCAGTAAAAATATTGACTCAAATGGACTAGCTTTTTGCCTTGATATTTTCAAAGAAAATGCACGGACAAAACCTAGTACTGTATTATACATATTCACTCAAATAGATAATCTTTTGTCGAGATATTTTCAAACATTACGTACGAACAAAACCTAGTCGAGTTCAGAAAAATTAAATTCTTTTGCATAATGTGTCATTACATTATACTGCTAGCTGAGCGATATATTACGTAACATTATTGAAACTAGAAATATTTACAGGTTAAATATCAGTTTTATTTGCAGTAAATACTTATTTTCGTTAAATACAACAAGTAAAAAAATCAATAAATTACATTAAACGAAATAATTAAGTATCTTTTGCAAAAATTTCTTTAGTTAGTACGAAATTCCGAACGTGTTTGTCTTTGAGGTCGAATTCAAAATCGGAACTTCGAAATGGCTGATCTTTGTCTCTCCCTCTTTCTAATGGCGGGAAAGAGATAGTGTGAATGTTTCGAATTGTATGATTTTAACCCAAGGCTGAATAAGATATTCGCGGCTTTCTGAAAAAAATAATTAAAAAGTTACTTTGTCGCACTCAGTGAGCAAAATCGCATTTTGCTCACTGATTTCAGGCAGCAAAACCTACATGTTTGAGCCACTGAAGTGAAATAGTATATTATGCAATTAGTGAATAAAGGACGGATTTAAAGCGAGGGCCATAGATGAATCACGAGCTAGTGAAGGATTCTAACGATTGAATCACGACCGTAGGGAGTGATTCATGATGATTGAATCACGAGCGTAGCGAGTGATTAAAGTGTTAGAATCCTGAGCGACGCGAGCGATTCATGGCCCTCGATATAAATCCGTTTTATTCAAGAGTTGCATACTATACTTTATACCATGACTACGAGAAAAAGAAAGATTTAAGTGAAAATATACATATAATGAAGAAAAAGTAAAGTTAAATTGGCTTTGATGTAAACCAGCCGTGATTTTTTGGGTAGCAAGCTTTCCACCTTTCCACTATATCGGCCGCCCTCTCTTTCACAAACTCAGGTGTTAACACATCTTCATCACTAGAATGCATTTTTAATCGATTAGAACAACACTAAACAAACACAAAATTAAAGATTAAAGTAACACTAAACTTATTGTTCGTACAACTTACAGTATTCAAAATAGCGCCAATTTACTAAGGACAGCAAAGAACACAAAACAGTTTTTATTCTAATGCTAAACTCCTTGTCGAAAATGTCGACCAATCAAATTGAATTTAGAACACATGTCATCAATATAGGTCGAAAACACAGATTACACTTACACTAGATACGGCAAGCCACGACCAAGCGTGCCCTGTATGTTCGACTGTTCGTACTAAAAAAAGTCTGTTAGCTCAGTGACGCTTAGTGATTGAAACAATTCTGTTTACTCTGAGCACATCACTAAATGGCTGGGGTGAAGTTATCGTAGGTATAAAAAAGATGACACGTTCGGTTTTCATACAATCTAATAACGTGCCGCATCTAGCATAGGTTCTTTAAATCTGTGGTCGAATACATTGGTGTGTTCCATTTTCAAACATCAAAACAGTGAGTAAAAGTGCTTTTTATTCACTGTTTTCAGTGAATAAAATAAGCTTTTTAGAGGGGGAATGGTATAAAAAATATTTTAGGTTTATTATTATTTGTAAGTGTGTAGTGCGTAGGTACCTGTTTCTTACCTAATAAAAGTTCGTTTTGTTAATTCGTTTTTCTTTTTTTTTGTCAATCAAATACAGATAGATAAAATTTGCATATCGGTATCAAATTGAATAGCATTTGTTGCTGCAATGTTAGAATGAATTTATCTAACAAAGTCTACGCGTTTCGGTCAATTTCTGTAATAGAATATAGATTAGGGTTTCGTCAAGTTTTTGTCAAACAAAAGCTAAGCCAGTTCAGTTTGCACTTTCACTCTAATGGTATAGCTTTTGTAAATTCGCTTCCCGGCCACCGTAGGCGCGGGCTTGCGGACGGTGAGCAATGGGTAGCTCGCCGTCCGGTAAGGACCAGGCCCGGGTCGACGACGCGTAGTGTTCCACGCGCGCCTCGAAGAGATGTCAGAAAAACAGAAGGGGTCCACTAGAGCCAATGCCCGCCAGGGTTGCGTTTTAGTCAGTAAAAGTCTGACACGCCCTTCCGCTCCATCTAGAGCGGAAGAAGTTATTTGATAATTTCCCAGCCAAAAAAAGGGTGCCTTTTCACCAGAGATGTGCGCAGTAGCTAAGCGGTGAGCTAGGTAAAAGTTTACCCGTCGACACTTTTCGAGTTTTGAAGTATTTAGTGAATGTCAGAAGCTGGTATTTTTTTTCTTACACATGGTGAAAATATCGAGAAAGCTCTGGAATTTTTAAATGCAATTCTAATTACTTTTAATAATAAAAAAAATGTTTCATTTGAGTCAAAATTAAAAGCCATCACTCATTATAATCACAGCGCTCCAGCACAGCAAGAATTTGTGATTTAAATTAGAGCTTTAGGTATGTTATATATTGTACAATAAGTACATACATTTTATAATGGTAAGCGCGCTTGTCGCGAGCCGTTGGGTAATCTATCTTGATATTATAAAATGTATTGTTACACAAGACTTAAAATTCTAATTTAAATTACAAGTTATGTCCTCTGCTGAAGCAGTGCGTTTATAAGGAGTGATGACCTAATGTGTACGTGCCCTAGAGACCATTCGATCGTTTCACCCTGTATACAAAATTTCAACTAAGTATCCCATTACGTGCGTACAATATTCGGATTTCCGCATTCAAATACCCATATCGGAACTTGATACGTTTTATGATATATCGATTGACCAAAATGGTAAGCAGGAAGTTTTCTGACGTACGTACGATTTAACCTGCAATTTATCGGACCTATTTGAATTCTCAGGATGTTAGTAATGGTAGAATGATTTATTAAACAGTTAAATGCGATGGAATTTTGTGGGGAATAAACAACTGTAGTCGTGTGTATGATGCGTTTTGTTTGCTTAATAGGTTTAACGAATTACATGTTATTTTAGTGTCAGTTTTCAGTTTTGTAGTTGACTAAGCGTATATTGAAAGGTAAGTATCATCTGACCCTGCAATCTAAGGCTCGTATTACAGAAAGATACTCGAGCACAGATCTCTGCTTGAGCATAGATGTCAACCAATCAAATGGCTTTAAATGTATGCTCAAGCAGAGATCTGTGCTCGAGCGTCATTCTGTAATATGCCAAAAGATTAAAAATTAGATTGGACACAACGAAGAATGGGTTAACTAATACGTTTTGTAACTAAGCAGCTAATCATATTATATAAAAAGTTAGAATGACATCAAACTTTCGACTGAACATTATTCAGAAAGTTCAGGCTTATAATATGAATAGCTTATAACTTTATTTATACAAAGAAAAGTTTACGTAAAATCGGAATCGAATTTAATGACTTCAAAAGATAACTCAAGCGTAAAGTATTGAAATATTAATAATTTGATTATTTTTTAAATTGTTGTGAATTGCCATAAAACTCTATTTTGTCTTATTTTTCTTCGAAATTTTATCATAATGGGCCTGTTTTACAGTATCCTGATAGATTCTATACATTAGAAAATTCAAAACTGGAATAAAACCTCTATGAAATATCTGCCACATAGGACTGAAACTTATCTGTATGTAGTAAACCTATCAATTTCGTCTTTTAAATAATTGTTAATTTTTTGGATACACATTTAGATACTTAGGTATCTAAATGTGTATAGAAAGTAGCAATGAATTTAATTCAATACCTATTTTATATTCTTGTACCTGCTCACTTGCTACTTAAATAATAAAAATAACGCTACTTAGGGTAGGTAACAAAAATATTTTTTTTCAAATAAAGAAGAACTTATTTAGTTTACTCAATTAACAACCCTACTCTGGTCAGAATAAAGATCAGTAAACTCGAGCATGTAAAGTGATGAAGTGATGAGTAAGAAATACCTTTCTATAACGTTACGTAGACCCATTCATACTATAGGTTACAGGTGAACGAACTTTTTGATTGATTGGGGCGGTATTGGTAGTTCCAGAAAAGGATACAATAGTTAATAGAAGCTTGCTATATTTTCCATAGAACATAAAATGACAGACATTGTTGTCTGAAATTGTTATTTTAGGGTTCCCTACGGAGCACCTCAAAAGGAAAGAGGAACCCTCGATTAGCGTTGTCCGATTGTCTTTTTGTCTAAAAAAAACACGGCTATTTAAGCCGCATATCTTCATACTCGCCAAGGAATTATGACCTATAGGGTAATTCCCGTAGACCTATCACGAAATTTGGCAAGAAGCAAGGTCTCTTAGCACAGCAAAATAATGGAAAAAATCGAAAAAAAAAATATTTTTATGAAATACAAATTTATACAGAAACTCACCTTGCGTAACCCTACAACAAAGCGCGTGGTCCGACACGCATTTCGCCGGTTTTTTCTATGAAGCATTGGTACTTTCTTATAGTAAAATTATCGTCTAATTTTCTGAAACTACCGCTCCAATTACCGAAGTTCGTTATTAACCTGTAGCTTCGATGTCGATAATTACTATCGACGCTCGTTTAGGCTAACCTGTCTTTATTTGGCGTAGCAACTGACAATGTACAAACTATATGAAAGCTATTACTGCCAATTAATCAATCTTCCAATAGATCCAATTAAGTATTTAGTTCTAGATTTAATAAAGACGAATAATTGATAGAAACAGATTAGTTTTAGATTAATTGGGATAAATTCTATTTCATTGGCTTCAAGAGTACCTAACAATTAATATATAGCTAATCGCTAGTCTATACTAATATTATATAAAGCCTAAGTTGCTTGTTTGTTCTTTTGAACGCGCTAATCTTTGGAACTACCAGTCGGATTCAAAGAATTATTTTTGTATTTGATAGCCAGATTCATGAGGAATGGTATAAGCTATTTTACATTACGCTACGAGCCACGAAACCAGGGGAACAGCTAGTTGATTAAGGGTGATTTTATAGTCGCGCTTACGCGCGGGTTGTAAGCGGTGCGGGTCAAGAGATAGATGTGTCTTGTAGCGTATCATAGTGAAACGCGGCTTGTAAGCGTACGATGGCTTACGAGCCGCTTGCCGCCTGCGCTGACGGTCAGCGACGGCGACTGTGCAACGACGAACGACTGTGAAACCAGCCTAAATGGGCTGAGTTAGTGGCGCAAAATAATCAATTCTTATTTTTATTTTATTGAGTAGCAAACAAGCAGGCGGTGTATATGATGGTAAGTGGTCACCACCGCCAATAGATATCTGCAATACTAGAAGCATCGCAGATGCGTTGTCCACCCTAGAGACAAAGTTGAAATATGTCATGTGCCTGTAATTACACCGGCACCCATACCCTTTGAACTGGAACGCAGCAATGCTGCTTAGCAGTAGAAATAAGTATGGTAGTAGTACCTACTTCCCCAAATCTCCCCGATCACCATGTTCGGCAAGCCGATCCCTTGAGATAAGCAAGCCAAATACCTGGGCATCATCCTCGATAGGAGATTGAACTTTATCGAGCACATAAGGACGGTCCGCTCTCGCGCCGCCTTCGCTCTCGGTCGCCTCCACTCCATCCTAAATGCACGTAGCAAGTTGGCACTTAAGTACAAAGTGCGCACTTGCATACGCCCCATCATGACCTATGCTGGCGCTGTGTTCGCACACGTCAAGGCATCTCGAATCCATAGGATGCAAATCATTCAAAACAGGTTCATGCGAAAGGCCACGGGAGCTCCCTGGTACGTTCGTAATGATCGTCTGCACTTAGATTTAAAACTGCCCACCATCCAGCAGTGCTTGAAACGCGCCTCCAAGCGCTTCTTTGACTCTGCCCCGAACCACCCGAATCCTCTGGTGGTATCGCCCGCCCGATACACCCCCTCCCAGATTAGCAAAATTCGCCGCCCGAGGCATGCTTTAAATACTCCCGATGATGCTATCACCTTACTGCAAGAGAGCAGCAGGGAGACCAGCACTCTGCGTAGGTACAAACATAGACCGGCGCCATTCCGACCTCACCGACGAGGCCCGTCGCGACGTCCCCATCATGACCCGAGTCCGCCGCCGCGTATGACTCAGTCCCCTAACCGACCCTTGCTCGAGCCAGCCCGCGCTGAGCCTGTAGATTTAAATATGTCCCTAAATCATATTAATCCGTTCCAGCTAGTAGCCCCTCCCTCTAGTTGTCCTCCCCCCAGCGATGGCCTAAGCCGAGGTCCGTACCCCAGTAGGGGGTGCCCTTAGCGTGTGGTCGCTTAGTTTGTAGTTTACCTTAGTTTTAAGCCTGGCTGGAGGCATTTGTAAGTCCTCACCAGATGACCGGTTAAGCAGTGACGGCTGTTAGAAGCCAACTGCGAGAGGCCATTCAAAAAAAAAAAAAAAACTACTTCGCCCAATGAGCGGTTTCAAAAGAGCTCTACTACTACGTTTGCTAAGATGGCAACTAAGTGAGGATCATCAATAGATATGCACGATCGTATGTTCATCAAAATCATCAAACCCCCATTGCCACAATGACCGGTCCTGTTCTGCAAACAACCGGAAGCTTCCTTCACTAGTTCTTCAGTCCACCTTTTGGGAGACTACCCACCCATCATGCTTTGTTACAGTTTAATTATACAACCAATGTCATGAGAAACCTCTACATTTTCATTGTGAACTAAACACAAATAAAAACCATTTGGCCCCTATATTTAATGAAGTGTTCCGAGTGAAAAGACCTCAATTTTACCCTTGATTAGTTTAATATTAAGGATAAACAAGTAAGTCGCCAACTTTGGGATCGGTATTGATTAAGTAAAGTTTGTACATTAATTCATAACGTTATTCTCGATATATTGAATCTGTGTGCTTTGAAATTAAGGCGCTTTATATAAAAAGGTTTACCTTTGCTCATTTATAAGGTCAATTATTATTATATTTTTGTTTAATATAGGTACCTATTGGCTGCTGCCCGCGACTTCGTCCGTATAACCCACAGGAACTGTGCATTTTTTGGGATAAAAGTAGCTTATAGCACTCAGGAATAATGTAACTTGCTCTGAAATAATCCAGTAGAGGATATTTAAACAAAACCGGGCAAGAGCGTGTCGAACCACGCACAGTCTAGGGTTCCGTAGGAAGAAGTATTTCAGTCTTCCAACTGCAAACATAAGTTTGTATTTCCTAATATTATAATGAAATACAAAGTTATTTTTGCGGTCAAAACTGAAAATAGTGATTATTTCAAAAAGTTGTTAATGTATCTTGTTCAAACTAATTTTAATCGAAAGTATTTATTAGATTCCTTAAGCTTGAATTTTTTCAGATTTTTTTATAACGCGGTTGGAAAATAACAGGGGGGGGGACACATTGTAAACGACTTTCAGAGCTCCTAGTTCGCTAAATATATATTAAATATAAAAAATCGTTTAGGAACCTTTATGTTATTTTCAAAGACCTATCCAACGATACCCCACATGAAGGGGTGCGTGAAAATATTTTTCTTCATCCCTCAGTTTCATGTATGGGGCCCCTAATCATTTTATTCTTGTTCAAACCAATTTTAACCGAGTTTTTTTATTAGATGCTATTAGCTTGATTTTTTTCAGATTTATTTGTAACGCGGTTGGAAAATTACAGAGGGGGGACAAATTGTTAACGACTTTCGAAGGTTCTAGTTCACTAAATATGCATCTAAATAAAAAAGTAATTTAGAAACCTTTATGTTATTTTCAAAGACCTATCCAACGATACCCTACATGAAGGGGTGCGCGAAAATATTTTTTTTAATTTCCCCTCTAATTTTTTTTTTATAATTTCGCTACAGGCCTTTATGGCGGCTTACAGAAGACATCTACCTGTGAAGTTTCATACACATTGGTTATGAACTGTAGATTTTACGAGGGTGTGACAGACGGACAGACAGACAGACAGACAGACGGACAGACGGACATGACGAAACTATAAGGGTTCCTAGTTTTACTACGGAACCCTAAAAACTTACCAGTGTATTTTGATCAAACTAATTTCAATTGAAAGTGGTTTTAGATAAATTTAAGTTCAGGCTTGTATACATATGGGGAGTGGGAGGCAGTCGCCTCCTTCTGCGAAGCAGTCATGCTAGTGAAGGAGGCGCGGCGGGACGGGAGAGGGAGAGATTCTCCCGTCCAAGCCGCCGCGGTAGACGCTCCGGGCGTCGGGAGCCGCGTGACGACTCCCGGCCACCGTAGGCGCGGGCCTGCGGGCGGTGAGTAATGGGTAGCTCACCGTCCGATCAGGACCAGGCCCGTGCCGAACGGCGCGTACGTGTTCCACGCGCGCCTCAAAGAGATGTCAGCATCAGAGAGGGGGCCCATTAGGGCCCAAGCCTGCCGGGAAAGCGGGATTGTCCAGAAGGGATACCGCTGACCCGGACAAAAGGGCTAAAGAAGGAACATGGTTGGGTTTTAGTCAGTAAGAGTCTGACACTCCCTTCCGCTCCGCCCAGAGCGGGAGGGGTCATTTGATGATTTCCCATCCTCAAAAAAAAAAAAAGGCTTGTATACATATACTTGATTTTTAGCAGATTTTCAGTCACTTAGAATTCTTCATGTAATTTAAAAAGACCTACCTAACGTACCTACGCAACGTACCTATGTATTTTTTTTTATCCATCTGTTTCATACCTATATGGAATACCACTTATAAGAAAGACTTTTCTTATATCATATTGGTTAAAAATTATAGATTTTACGAGGGTATGACAGGCGGACAGACAGACGGAAATTACCAAATGCAAAAAAATAGACAAAACTATTTTTAGCTGGTAACAGAGATCTTTATTACATCAAAAAATTTATTACCATTTGAAAATATGGCTGTCTGTGTAAGTCTGCTCTCTTACTAAAGCGAGGGTAGTATGTGACATTTTTATATAACACTCCACTCATATTATCTTACTTTTGGGAATACGTAGTTTTGGAATACTGCCATCCACCAAAAGATAGCTTGCAAAATATCATGGTAATTGTAAAAATTACTGTCGCATATACAAATTTTGGATGAAGTCTGTTATAACTGTTGTATTGTGCAGTTTTATTTTTCACGAAGGATATTAATTGTTAAGGGAATTAGAGGGTTCCGTAAAGGTAGCCCTCGACATTAAAAAAAATATTTTTTCTCGTTTTATGTTGATCGAGATTCAATACGCGACAGTTACGATAATATATTTACCAAATAATAATCACTAAAATCACAAATTGACTATACTTAGCTCTCGAAATTATATTTGAAATTTTTTTTTCTCAAATATTATGTAGGTATAATTATTTTTTTAATTTAATTGTACGGACTCCGGACTATAACAGCGATTTTTTTTATAGAAAAGAGCAATAACACTGCCTGATCCGGGAATCGAACCCAGTACCTCACTCTCATCAGTCAATTGCGATTACAAGACCAAATAAGCAGATAAACATTTAAAATACCAAACGCTTTTTAGAAGCTTAAGCAGTCTAAAATACTGTATCAGATTTTACTGGACGATTTGATTTACTCCAAAATAATTACTCTGTTTAAATTTTGAAACTTTCCACAGTTTACAATAATTATGAAGTTTTCATCAACTCAAACACAATAACGGAATTTTGTTTATTCAAACTTTTGTATCGAGATTACACGGCATAATTTACCGTCTTCCCAAATAAAGTAGGAAATAATTATTCCATCCACCCCACCAAATAATTTAAAAAACAAAACATTGAATTTGTATCCATTTCGTCTCTTGAATAATAATTAATCGTGAGTCAGTACAGAATGAAATGTGATATTGGACCTTAATGTGTAAGTATAAAGTCCCTATTCAGAATTATCGTTCCAACTTTGCACATCATTGTAAGTAAATTTTAATGTTCTCCTAATATTTCGGTGACTTGACGGATTTCCCTGTTTATAGTATATAATAAATATATCTCGTTTGGGTCATGACACCCTGTTTTTGTAAGCTCCTTGGTTCACAAAATATTGATAAAATAACTACCGCTGGTACATGCAGTGAAAACTGGCTTTATGTTTTTGTATAAATATGTTAGTCGTTTTTCAAGCCTTGACGCAAAAAGGTGCGGGTCAAATGTATGTGTTGCTTGTTTATAATGAATAATTTTCAGAATCGTTTTTATGTCGGAGTGAGCAAAATTCGAAATGAATGGCAAAAGTTTATTGACTGTAAGCGAATTTGTGTACATAATCCTGCCTTGATTTTCCCGTTGCGTGTGGTCGGAAAATTTAAACGATTGTGAAATCTTTTTGTGAAGGTTTTCCGTTTGGTACATCGAAACGCTCTCAACTCAACTTTTGTCTGCTGTGATCTGCTGAACACCTCAACAAACACTTCCATTTGGCGCTACAAATCCCCGTTTGACCTGTAGAAATCTATACTGGACGACTAATTATACAGTATGGTATTTAGTATTTGATATTACTTTAATTAACTATGGGGACTAACGCTAAAATAACGAAAAAAAAATCAACTGTTTCATACAAAAATATCCACATCACTAGATAAAATGTATGGAACAGCTGGTTTTTAGGGTTCCGTACCTGTAAAGGAAAAACGGAACCATTATAAGATCACTTTTTCATCCGTCCGTCCGTGGCAAGTACGAGGCATTAGCTTATAGACAACGCCGAGTGAAGAAGTATGTAATAGCGGAATCTTGCTCATAGATGGCGCATATTTCTAGTGGAATATTTTATATAACATAATATCTACATACACAATTAAGTTTGTACGGAACACTTATGGCACGAGACCTACTCGCACTTATATATCCTATCAACCAGCTTCATAAAATTAAGGTTAAGATGTCAAGTTCACCACATTTTGTAAGACCGGACCTCAGTTCGGAGAATAAGCGCTTTATGCTCATGAAGAAAATCTACAGGATATCATTTTAACGGTTTTTGTGTAAATTATTATTTATTTTTGTATTTTAGCAGCTTTTAGACTGGATTAGATAAATCCTCTTGAGATACAACTTATCTTATTTGGGTTTTTTATTTTCATATACCTATAAAGAGCTTTCTTCGGTTGGAAATTGTGATAAAAAAATCATCTTTCGCTAAAAGCAACTTGATGCGAGAGCCTTAGATGTTTATATTAGTAAAAATATTTTAGGTTAGTAGTAAAACTGTTAGGTATTATCCAGAACTAGGAATTTATTTGCCTTGTGATTTATGTGATAACCGGTAAGGTAATATGTACCACTGCAATATCTGATACGTCTCTTTCACTTAAGATTGCGATCTATGCGACATTTTATTGTAATCGTCACCGCTCTAATGTGCATGTCAATCCACTGGCACATAATATACCTTTTAAACTGGAACACAGAAATGCTACTTGGTTGTAGAAAAAAGAGTGGTAGTAGTTCTTCCTTCGACAAACTCCAGGAGCTACTTGATTGTTAACCATTCTATAATCCGATCCCTATTATACAACGTGTTAGAGAGTAAGCGACATAGGTACTTCAAAGTGGCCCCGTTTACATAGACTCATTATTATGTATGACCAGCTTTTACTATGAGACCAATCATGAAATCGCAAAAAAAACCCGCTGTTCCATAAGTTAGTGCCATAGTAAAATTTGCTTAAAATAATAAGTGCAATGAGCCCCTTTGAGGTCTGGCGCTTACTCTCGAACAAGTTGTAAAGCTATTGCCAAATCACGACCACGTGTCATGTGACTTTTATTCACATTGACATAAGGTTTAAATTACACGCGTCACAAATAGTCGCGTTGCTATTGCCAAGTCACGACCACGTGTCATGTGACTTTTATTCACATTGACATAAGGTTTAAATTACAATTATTGAGTCGTGTTTCTTAAACGCAACAACTACTCAGTTACGGAGAAGGTATCTCTGAGATAATTTTACATCAAAGATTCTTCGCTGTTACTTTACAGGAAATAATGACAAATAAGTTTTAATACATTATTATAGAACACAAAAGTGCTGAACTGGATAGAACTGACGGCCCTTTAGTGAATATAACGAGCTATGGTTGTCAGCGCCGGAAAAGACAAGTTGGGAACTGCTGAGATCGGCCGCGGTGATAAAAATAATGTCTTTGTTGGAACGTCTTGTGCTGAAGAATAAGGTGTATCAGATTTAGAAATTGTTGTAGCATTATACTGTTATGTACTTGAATTTTAAATTTGTAATAGATTTTGTTGCTGTTTTTTAATACTTTATGCTTAAATACAGTCCACACAATATTACTTGGCCGGACAGAAGTTAGTCTCGAAGTTAGGCTGCTAATTTAAATAGCTAATTATCCCCTAGTATCTACATACAATAATTATATCATTATATGAAATACGGTGGTGGACTACTATTAAAAAAACCGGCCAAGTGCGAGTCGTACTCGCGCACCGAGGGTTCCGTACCATTTTTGGATGTATAAAGTGAAAATTTTCGGACCGCATAACTAAGTTTGTTTGTGAAGGAATTTTGATGATTTTGAAAAAACTGTACTAGTTAGGAACATCGTTTTATTTTTGGTGCCATATTTGGGTCAATTCCTATCAATTCTAATTATTTCAGATTTTTCGCCCCGCAAACTTCTGAGATAAGGGGGGGGAATGGTATTTTTTTGGTCATTTTTCATCATATGTCAAAAACTGTGAGACATAAAATAAAATAAAAATATATCTTGAAATGTACAGATCAAGCCCTTTCATATGATATGTCATTTGACCTAGTAACCCCACTTTGAAATTTCGGACCCCCACTCCGGCCCCTTTTGCAATGAAAATAAAAATATTTTTGGAAATTTTTCATTTGCAATAAAGTTGAACAAGCATTCTTTATAACTGTTCCAAATTTCAAGTCGATAGCATAAGTAGTTGCTGAAATAAGCAGGTGTGACAGACAGACAGACGAAGTCGCACCATAAGGGTTCCTTTTTTACCATTTTGGTACGGAACCCTAAAAAGTACAAATAAATTATTTTATTCCAAAGAAGGAATAAGAATAACAAAAAAGTAAAAATAATTATTATTATTTATCACAAAATGAAAACATAGACGCTTTTAAAGTTTTTGGAGGGAGTATCGCTCCGTCTTTGTCGCGCGAAGCGGACATAGATGGTGTTACGTCACTTGTCATGCATGGCGTCCGTGTCTAGCAAATCATTTTAAAACGCTTATAACTTTGCCAATTTTGTAGATGTTTCATCGTTTTTTTTGGTGTTAATTATCTTTTTTTAACCGACTTCAAAAAAAGAGGGGATCTAACACGGGATAAAGAACTAAAAAGGGAAAAATAAAAACTTTTTTAACAAAAAATAACCGACTTCAAAAATCCACTA
This sequence comes from Thalpophila matura, assembly GCA_948465475.1. Classification (NCBI taxonomy): domain Eukaryota; kingdom Metazoa; phylum Arthropoda; class Insecta; order Lepidoptera; family Noctuidae; genus Thalpophila; species Thalpophila matura. Next base: position 14,935,034 of record OX419182.1, read on the forward strand.
CAAAGAAAATAATAATTTTGGTTTCGGAAGTCGGTGGCAAAAAAAAGCAAACAAAAACCAAAGCCACCGACTTCCGAAACCAAAATTATTATTTTCTTTGTAGTGGATTTTTGAAGTCGGTTATTGTTTGTTAAAAAAGTTTTTTCAAATAGTTTACAGATTCACAATAAAAAAAATATATTCAACATCCCTATTGTTCAGAGGAAGACTTAATGCTGTAGGTATTATTTTTGTACCAGTCAAGTTAAGACATAGGTATCAAGCAAATGATAGCATAGCAGAAAGCATATCATATACCTATCATAGGTAGCAGAAAGTGATACTCTTGGAAACAGCTTATCTTATATCAATACGAGCCGTTTCCAAGAGTATAACTTTCTGCATCAAGCTCTCAAAGCCTCGAATCTTTTTAAACTATGGTGGATTGAACTAATACAAGGCGAATATTACAAATAGTAGAGCCTATCAGACGTTACACTATCATCCCTAATAGGCTACCTACCCTAACGCCAATATAATAATACACTATAAAGTAATAGAAATAATGAAAGAAAAAGGTCGCATTATTTTTTTTTACAAAAACACATTTAACAAATTATGTTCTGCGGTTCAATTGCCGTCGTCACCTCCACCCAAAGAGACGCAGTAAACGTGAAATTATAACCAGAAATTCAATGTTAATTTGTGAGTAATTATTTTCTCATTACTGTAAGCAACTGAGGTCGTTGAGGTTCAAATTGTTGTCAAAATTTCCACGCACATTCCAACAGTTTGAAGGGGAATTTAAATAATATTTTGATTGTGAATAATTTAAGAGAGATTATAAAATTATTTAGCTCTTATTAAAGAACTAGCTGTTCCCTGCGATTTCACCCCCGTTGCTCGGCTCCTAAGAGTCATAGCGTGATGTTGGATAGCCCACCATACTATTCTTCATGAATCTGGCTATGATATACAAAAATATTTTTTGAAATCCAACTAGTAGTTTTAGAGATTAGCACGATCCAACAAACAAACTAGACACTTCTCGGTCGCACGGTCGCATCTCGGTGACTGCAACTTACAGTGAGCAAACGAAAGATGAAAGACCGATGCTTTATTTGCGCGGAATTTGTGTCCAAAGTATTCTATACAGAGGAGGTCAACAAATCCATTCATGCCCGTAATAAGTACGTCTTTTCACAGTACCTATATCAACGTGAACGAAAACATCTCCCAAACCCGTCAAGCCCAATCTTCAGGACAGCAAAAATTCACAGTACGCGAACCCAAGCACAAAACTTTAACTAAAGGAATTATATTAAGTTAGAAGTTCATTAAACATTTCCTCGATACGGTTCAGCTTTGAAAACTTTCCGTACTACCCTCGTAATAGGGTAGTATCGGGGTAGTAGGTAATGTTAAAATTCTATGGAACTCTTAATGCGAGAGGAATTTCTATTTTCGGTTTTTAAATTTGGTTTATTTTGATTTTGGCGTTTTTCTGTCACGTAATTCAAAGCTGGACTCCTTTTTAACCGACTGTCGCATAAAGATTGTTATTGAGTGTATGTATTGTATGTATGTCTATTTTTTGGCACGCTCTATAGCCTACACGGCTTAATGAATTTCAACAAAATTATGAGGTGTCGATATATTTGTCTTCATTGTGGGAGTAGCATAGGTAATATTTAAATATTACGCAGATTTTTTTTCTAATAACTTTGTTTATTGTTATTAAATAAGATATTATTAAAAACAATATTAAGAGATTATTAAAAACAACTGAATCAGGCAGGGTTTGAACCCGCGACCTCTGCCTAAACCGGGGCAGCGCTCCGGCCTTGTTTCTATGATCTGAGGTAAGAACCTCAGATCATAGAAACAAGGAGATGTGCCAAGGCGCTATCGAGCTTGATGCCTGATCTTGAGCAAATTGCTCATATTAAAAACGTACGCGCTGGCGACGAACCGAACACGATCGATGGTATAAATACAGTGTTTTAGTTTAGTGCTAGTGTTGAGTGACGATTAACAGTGTTAGATTGAGGGTGTGTGGAATGTTCAATGCGTGGGAGATTTTTTATTCCCAAGGAGCGCTAAATTATACACGAAATTGTGTCGAAAAATGTACTAAAAGTGGCATCAGTTGTTCCCGTACCAATTTGCTATGATGGCATATCTCCTTGTTTCTATGATCTGAGGCTCTTACCAACTGACCTGTGCGTCTATCTCCAGCTATTGAGTAAATAGAAAATATTCACCACGGACCCCATAAAGAATTTTCCCAAGTAATTCAAATTTAGCAGATTATGATATTACTTTGAGTCATGACTTGGTCATGAGTCATAACTAGAACCGTGGACAGATTACGATAACAATTATCTTTGAGCTTACAAATGAGCTCAATCTTTTTAAAGATGGCGGCCATTAAAGTTACTTCAGAGATAAAATGTTTTAACGCTGAAAACGTTTACGCGACGTTCTGCACAGGGAATAAAAGAAAAAGTATGATTTTATTAGTGGCTTGGGTAACCGAGTGGAGGACTTTTAAAGTTTATAGTCACAGTAACATTGTTTTGTTTTTATTTTATGTATAAGAGGTCTTGGCTAAAGCTTTTGGTAGATAAGCAGAATGTTCTCGACTGTAGATTGGATTGGAAGAGATGAACGAAGTAAATTGACTTCACAATTATGTAACATACACCTGATTATTCCTCTAGAGAAAAGCAGAGGTGTAATTAGTACATCTTTTTTCGCCAGTAATGTTTTACTTGCTTATTATTTTATTTACTCCACAATTATGTAGGACCAATACTCTAGAAGAGTAGATGATACAATTCGATCGACCAGATATGATTGAGCTACTTGAAGTCGAAGAATTAAGCCTTAAACGTCAAGCTGTCAATTACAAAATTTGGAACTATAGTCTGCGCGCAAGTGCTAGTCACTTCCATGAAATGTTCAGAATAGATTTAAAATTTATACCTAGGAGATAATTTACGATAGAAATAACAAAATAAAAATAAAATAACTACAAAGTTATTTTGACTGTAAATTACTTAATATAAATTTTAAATTCATCTTGAACGTTTTATGAAGGTAATTAGCGCTTGCACGTCGTGGACTATAGTATTAAATAATGATAGGCTAATTTATACTACGATGCTACCAAGATAGATAGAAACCAAGAAATATTCTGCACAACATTTTGGTATACAAAAATCACACACGACAAAAGAAAATCTCAGTATAAAGCCATAAGTGTGAAGCTTTTCTTATTTTCTATTCATGCCTTTCCTGTGGCTATTTTTGTAAAATGCACCAACTTTCTCGTGCATTTGACTGTAGTTTTCTAGAGACTTGGAACCGCAGGATTTTTATCCATTGTAGGGTGTTGCGATTTTAGTAGAGGTGGCCTCGACTTACAAGTCGTAGGTGTGACTGTATCTGAACTTCGAAATACAAAAATGTGTGCGGTACGAAGGAATGGTAGTGCAATGAAATATACACCAACAGAATACTTCTTCGATGAACGTCAGTGCGAAAAAATAGCAGTACTCAGTTACGGTCTCGTCGTCAAAAAATTGTGGGTTCTATTGAATCCCAGTAGGCGCAAATTTTATGTAATTTGTTTCATCATCACTGCTCTAAAAACGATGAAGGAAAACATTGTGAAGAAACCGGTATGCCCTAGAACCAAAAATTCGAAGACATGTGACGTCCACCAACCCGCACTGCGCCCGCGTAGTGGACTATGCCCACTCTCTCTCACAGAGAGGCCTGTGTCCCAGCAATAGGAACATTTTAGGCTGATTATGACTGATTTCAATGTATTTAAATTGAGTTATGAAACTCAAAAAATGAAAAATGATAAGGCTTGAAAAAAGTCACGGTAAAATAAGTTTGATTGATCCGGTTAGTTTAGTGAGCCAATGTAAAAAACTGAACTTTTTTCAGAATTTTGTTTTAGCTATGAATCAGTAACATATTTTAATTGCGGTTCAACAGTTTTTTCCATTTATTCCAGTACATATAAAATGTTTTCAATGCTATGATTCTGAACTTTGAACTTAAATATAACCTGACCACAATATCAGCGGAAAAATAGCAACAAAACTTTTTCCTTTTTAACGATATTTTTTTTCCCTCCATAGGTAAGCCAGACGATGTTTATATAAGCCGATCTTATGCCACACAAAGGCTAAGCGCGTGCCTCCACATTAAGCTGACTTGAGCCAACAACTAAACATGTGCGGAACCATTTTTGGCTCCCAACCAAAATGCATCTACCGTGTAATTAAATGGACCACCGTTCACCAACTCCAGTACAATATTTTAAAAATTGTACAGATTTATTTGGGTGGAAGTTCTCGTGTAGTGATTTAAAGAGGAGCGCGTTTTTATGTCTATTTTTCACGCTCGTTTTTCATGTCGGTAGTTGAAATTTGTGAGTTAGAAACGAATTGGTTCTTCAAAACATGCTTGATAAACTTGATAGAGAGGGGAAAAAACAAAATGTGATAAATGGATTATTAATTTATTACCCTTCATAAGAAAAGTAAAAAAGGTCATTTAGCTACACAATTACTTAATTGTGTAGCTAAATGACCTTTATTACTTCTGTCCTGTCTTCTCTTCTTCTTCTTGTCTTGTCTACTTCTTACCGTCAGCAACATAAATCGCTGATCATTTCAGAATTTAATCATTCAATATCGTAGAACCTAATTATTGTTACTAGTTATGAAAGCATTGCTTGCTCTTTAATAATTTTGTACAAGCAAGTGATGATTGGTTAGTTTTCATTCATAAAACTTTCTCAATTTTTGGTCTGATGTATATGGAATAATGTCTTAGGTTTTCGCGATTACTACACGTTATAATAAAAACAAGTTTAAACGGATTAAATCGCGTATACTTATTACATATTTTTACAGTATTTTCCTGACGTTTCGAACGCTCCAAAGTGTTCGAAATGTCAGGAAAAATCTGTAATATATGCGATTTAATCCGTTTAAACTTGTTTTATTATAATGATGTATATGGACTTATATCGCTGACTATACGTTTATTGGATAGATGATGTGAAAAAATAAAATACTGTTTATAATTAAAAATATTGTAAAATGTTCCTTTTTTGTTCTAGTAGGTAACATACCTACAGAGTAAGACGCAAGGCAGACTTCGAAAGCAGACTAACAGGCTTAATAGCGGATCGGAATTAACAATGGTCGTCTCTTACAGGCTAAGAGGGATTAGGTCCCCTCTTAGCTGCAGTTCTCTTTCACTCATTCGATAATTGATTATAGGGATAAATGGGCAACTCATTGAGATATTGCATTATAAAAGAAAATAATGTTTGTATAATGAGATTGTTTAACTATTCTCCATTGTAATGGACTCAGATACGCACGGTTGATGAAAATAAGGACTTAAGTTTTCTAAAATAAAAATTAAATAATTTTCTAAGTCAGTCGCAGTAACTTAATTCTGATGGTGTCAAGCGGAGCAATTATATTTGCTTCATCGCTGCTATTGAGAACACGGCACTAGTTCGACCATTACCGCCATTAGACACTTCAGACCCCAAGCTGTAGTCGACTCTTGATTGACCAATTAGAACAGACTGTCTTGAGTCATTCGGACAAAAGGACCAGATTGACTGTCTGTTAAGCCGATTGACATTACGAAACTAGTGTCGTAAAACTACAACCTAACAACGCGGTCCATCTATGACAATGTTTTAACTGGGGGGGTAAAATAAAGAAAAAAGTTGTGTAGGTGTATATGTGTTTTGTGTCTAACCCAAACTAGTTCAGGTTTATGATAAAAAATCTGGATTGTTACAGGTTTATGATGAAATTGAGTTTAAAATGTATCATCTTCCGGTTTTTCATCAAATGCCTAGGTTTTTGATTATAAACCTAATTTTATGAAAAACCGCTGGGACTATACACAACAATTAGTTCGATGTGTAGATTGGCCAATATAAATTATTTTTACCGCAATTACGATAATGTTGGTAATTAAGTGTGTTTGTAATTGACTATAATTGTTGATCTATAACTTTCAGATGATTATGAAAACTAAATAAATACTTAAATAATAGGAAAATGCTTTTCTCGTCTGGGAGGTCACATAAAACTGGGCCACACGATATTGTGTTGCCAGTATTATCTCTTTCAGAGGCGATGAATAATGTAGGGGCAAAATAATGAGCTCCAGTAGACATCTGTCATAGCCACTAAAAATAAATGGCCTAATGGTCATACAATGGGACTGTATGGTCTCACAATCTTAGAATGTGGTTTTTGTTTAAAAACTGATAAACTTAACCGTCTAACACTGTTTTGTCAGATTTCATACAGCAATTGCCACATATTTTTTTTATTTATACGGGGTAATTTAAAAAAAATACCCGGAACGTGTCGTATCTCGGAACTTGGCATGATTCTGAACAACGTTTGTTCTACGACTTTGACCAGAACTGAACTGAACGTGCCGGCCGGCCCTTGCGCAACTTGTCGCTATGCCCGACGTGACCCTCGTGGCCCCGCCTCTCGTCTGCCGTTTCAGTTACAATATGCAAACCACAATGTATTTTCATTATCAAATCATGAAAAGTCATAAGCAAGCGTTGTTCAGGATCATAATAGAAAGTTAGTTCTGAAAGATTTCGGATATTTTTTACAATTAAGTACCCTGTATACTTAGTGCATAGTGGTAATCTGGTGACCATGGAACTAGGCTTTAATGTTATTGGATTTATAAAAAATAAGTAACGATTTATGTCAATGTCCAATACTGAAAGTTTTTCTAGGAATATTATTTGTATCTTCTCTATATACCTACCAACCAATAATTAATCTGGATCTTGTCAAAATTCCCAGGACTTATTTCTTTAATGATAAAATTACTGTTCCTATGATGATAGCGTTATTTTTAGAAAAAAGAAACTGGGCTATTTCGTAGTTTTTGAGTTGCTAATAAGTCACTATTTCCACTATTTTATTGCTGAAATAAATAGAAAAAATACAACTCGTCGGAAATATCTGCGAACCTCGCTGGAATGCGCTTTCCCTCGCGCTTCCCCGCACCTCTGCCCGTTAATTTTTTGTACCTAATGATCAGTAACAAATGAACAGTACAAAATTGAATGAAAAGTAATCGCATTATTGTTGCTCTGTTTGTGTCATCAAGCCAGGTTCGCAGATATTTCCGACGACTTGTATTTAGGGTATTTTACAGTGTGATATCTACCGACAATTATTTATTTATCAAAAGAATTTACAAAATAAAATATCCTTTTCACCTTTTCATGCTCTATATTGTGATGTACCTATAATTTTATTATATTGTCATAGACTAGCTGTTCCCGGAGGTTTTACCCCCGTTGCTCCCGTATTCCAGAACGAGCGGACGGACCTCCGGCGCGATCTCATGGTGGCATGGAGGGAACGACTTTCGCAACCCAGCGCAGGGCACGCCACGATAGCGGCGGTAAGACCCCTCTTTGAGGAGTGGCTAGGGAGACGTCACGGCGTCCTCACCTACGGCCTGACGCAGGTTCTCACCAGACACGGATGTTTCGGGAGGTTCCTGCACATCATCGGGCGGGAGGAGACGCCCGGGTGTCACCACTGCGTTGATCGCCCCGAGGACACGGTGAAGCACACGGTGGGGGCCTGCATGGGCGGAGCACCGCCGTGTCCTCGTAGAGGCGATCGGCAGCGGCGGCGACCTCTCGCACCCGGCCCTGGTTTAAGCCATGGTCCGGGGCGAAGGGGAGTCGGAGGCAGTCGCCTCCTTCTGCGAAGCAGTCATGCTAGCGAAGGAGGCGGCGGGACGGGAGAGGGAGAGATTCTCCCGTCCAAGCCGCCGCGGTAGACGCTCCGGGTGTCGGGAGCCGCGTGACGACTCCCGGCCACCGTAGGCGCGGGCCTGCGGGCGGTGAGTAATGGGTAGCTCACCGTCCGATCAGGACCAGGCCCGTGCCGAACGGCGCGTACGTGTTCCACGCGCGCCTCAAAGAGATGTCAACATCGAAGAGGGGGCCCACCATGGCCCAAGCCTGCCGGGAAAGCGGGATTGTCCGAAAGGGATACCGCTGACCCGGAAAAAAGGGCTAAGGAAGGAACACGGGTGGGTTTTAGTCAGTAAGAGTCTGACACTCCCTTCCGCTCCGCCCAGAGCGGGAGGGGTCATTTGATGATTTCCCATTCTCAAAAAAAAAAAAAGGGTCGTAGGTAGCCTCAGATCATAGAAACAAGGGAGATGTGCCAAGGCGCTATCCATCTAGATGCCTGATTTTGTTCATATTAAAAACGTACGCGCTGGCGACGAACCGAACACGATCGATGATATAAATACAGTGTTTTAGTTTGGTGCTAGTGTTGAGTGACGATTAACAGTGTTACATTGATGGTGTGCGGAATGTTTAATGCATAGGAGATCCTTTTATTCACAAGGAGCGCAAAATGTACTAAAAGTGGCATCAGTTGTTCCGGTACTAATTTGCTATAATGGCATATCTCCTTGTTTCTATGATCTGAGGTCGTAGCATTATGTTAAATAGCTTAAGATTAGCGCGTTCAATCAAACAAACTATTCAGCTTTGTAATATTAGTATAGATAAGTGTATACAATGGTTTCTGTGCATTACTAATATTTTTTACCCAACTTTTCTCCAACTTCTAATTTCTCTCCATATATTCCTCATTTACGGCTTATTCCATAAATCGTATTTAAACTCGAAAGAAATGAGAATAATGCGTAGATATCAATTTCCGATAAGCCGCGGCCGGAACGTATAAGACTGTGATTACGGAACGAACCCGGAGTGTGAGATATTGAAACCTCTAATATTAGCTAAGTAGGTTTTACACACGGCTTTACTCGAGTAGCTTGGGAAAAGGACGAGAGAATCGAATGAAGTGTAATTGATTTCAATTGGCCCGATTTCTTGATAATACAGTTTCACATCATAGTATTAGAAAGTTTTCATTAGATAGTATTAAATAACAGAACTGTAATTTAATAGGCCATCAGTATGAGACATTACTATGGTAATAGTTTTATGGTAAAAAATATAGTTTTTCAATAAATAATTATGTTTTCTAAATAGGTAATCTTACCTACTAATACTTGAAATGATTAGTATCAGGAACAATAAGTTTAACATTTTCGTTCCATGATTAAATATCAAGGTAAGTGATATAAATATTACAAAAATACACAGGTATTTAATATAACTCATAAGTATTCATAACAAATATTTTTATCCACTTACGACGAGAAAATTGAACAATGAATTTTATCCTTCTTCATGTCTACAGAAAAATTCCGGAATACGTTCTCAAAAGAGACGTTGGATAAATTCTTTTGTTATTGTATCATTTTTAACAACTGGGTCGAGTTTCGAGTCTTGCGGTCTGGTGTATGAGCAAACTCGTCTCTAGGGGTGACCCGTTTATTTTACGTCTTAAAAGACTGGTGATATTGGTACGTATAATAAAATCGTTTATCATATTAAAACGTAAGTATAAGAGAAATGTTACACAGTGTGCTCTGTTTTTTAGCCATCCTGACTGTCCAAATAATTTAAGAAAAAAAAAATTAATGTAAGTATACTCAGAGGCACAATTAACCGGCCACCTATGTTTAGTGTCACCACGTTTGTTTAAGTTAAATAAAGCATATCATGATGAATGTTACTTCATAAGTAGCTACTATAGCAATAAATTAAACACTTATTACTCTCACTGCTTTTCTGATTTGTGTTCCCGAAGCATTTTTACGATTTCGAAAGCAAACGTGGTGACACTAAACATAGGTGGCCGGTTAATTGTGCCTCTGAGTATATATTATCGTGAATTTGAAACAAGACAAAGCCATTTTATGGTTCTTTTATGTTATTTAATATAAATTATGAGATTTTTCAAAAATGAATGTCGCAAGCGGGATTTGAACCCGCAACCCCTGCCAAACCCCGGAACAGTTCTGAACCAACTGAGCTATCGCAACTCGCTCGGTTCACTCGAAATTTAGAATTTCTTTGCATACGCCTTTTATGAGCAACGTATTATTTGTTTCTGTTTTTTATGGTTTTTACTTTTTTATCAATGTTACTACAATCAAATTACTCTAATAACTTTTGTGCTTACTACAAATGGGCACTGGCACTCAACACTAAGATTTCCAGTCTACTCCAGTTCTATTAGTCTAGTACAAAACAGTTTTAAAACCTACTTCCACGCTATAGCTATTAGGGTCAATTATGTAAATATCAATTAAACATTCGTTGCGTGACAACTAATTACATGTACTGATTTGTTAATTTAAAGTTTTATTACTAGTAAATTCTGTTAGCAGGACCTTTATTGCTAGTAAAATTTAAGCTCTGTATGTTTATGTGCACGACCCGACGCGACGACGGGGGTCGTTGACATATTGACGGAGGACGATATTTTGACGGCGAGCCAATACCGTTGGATTTGACATACTGATGTTGCCAAAGAAGAAAATTAATAGATATTTTATATTTATTTTTGAGGCAAAGGTTCATCTTGTATTGAATAATCATGTTATATAAAAGACTAGCACTTTTCCCGCGACAACATCCGCGTGGCCCGCAGGAACTGTACATTTTTTCGGGATATAAAGTAGCCTATGTTACTCAGTGATAATGTAGCTTTCTATTGGTGAAAAAATGGTTAAAATCGGTCAAGTAGTTTCGGAGCCTATTAAGTACAAACAAAAAAATCTTTCCGCTGTATAATATTAGTATAGATCAGTCCGTTGGCTACCGAAATATGATAAGAGTTTATAATATCTTATCAAATCATATAAGGACGTTTGTTGACGCTGCGACAAAGTTGGCAACACTGGCGCTATCCGCCGACGCCACGCCGCCGTTCCCGCCAACCGCCAGAGACCCAAGCGACGCCGCGAGAGCGCACGTTATTATTACAAACAAAGTTTTTTCTCTCACCAACCAACTCCAAATTTTGTAAAATAGTTTAAGTAATATGTAAAGTAAAGAAACAGTGCTCAAAGAATGTAAAACCGCAAAATAAAATATAGTGTAACATCATATAAAGAAAGCGTTTTATTGAAGAACAAGAAACCCCAACATACAAATTGGCGACCGAGACAGGACGCCGCGCGGAGGCGTGACGTGAAAACACGAGCCGAGAACTAGCGGAGCACGTTCCCCAAGAATCCAGGACGAGACGGCAGGTCGACTCCATCATCTAGAACACAGTTCCAGGGGAGTGCCCGGTCCATTTCTCTTTCCACCTTTCCCATTATTCCATTCCTATACCTACCTATCATTATTCCTTCTCCTACCTAACTGGTCTGCCACCTATTGCCTTTGTACTGAGTTATTGCAGTGTAAATTCTCATGATGACAACCCATTCAAGTTGAATAAGCCCATGATTACGGCATAAAATAAGTGTACAGTAAAATAAAGTACGTTCCCATATAAAAGTAGGTCCCCCAATAAAATAAAAATTATTGCATTGTGAGTAATTAGCGGGCCGAACATTCCAGACGCGGAGGCGCCGATCGAGCGATCACTGCAGCATCAAGGCAGCGATCCCCGTTCATGTGACAAGTACCTACCTGTGGCGTGTGGTGAGCGAGTGGGAATTTGAATCTGAAACAGGTTTGCCGGACTAAACGGTATTTATAGTGTTTTTATTTGTCATCTAGAATGTCTGAGACAGAATATAGGGATTTAATTAGGAAACGTGGCACGATTAAGGGCAGGATTACTCATTTTAAAAACTATATAAACGACTTTCAGAATTTTAAGGATGTTACGCAAAAACATGTCATGGAATTGCGGTTGAGGTTAACAAAGTTCGAATTATTATTCAGTGAGTTCGACACCATTCAAAGTAAAATAGAAGTGTCAATTGAAGATAGTGATGTGCAACTGTCTGAGAGGGTGGAAATAGAAAATCAATTTTATTCTTTAATATCATCAGCCCAGGAATTAATGCAGGTAAACCAGGAGCAGTTTAGCGATGCAGATGATAATCTTTCCAAAAGTAAAGTAAATGGATGTAACCATAACAATTTCAATATCAAGTTACCCTTAATTCGGTTACCTGTTTTCGATGGGGAGCCAAGCAAGTGGCTCGAGTTCCGTGACACCTTTAAATCTTTAATCCACGAAAACAGGCAATTGAATGGTATTAATAAGTTTCATTATTTGCGTTCCTCATTGCAAGGTAGTGCTTCAGTTGTTATTAAATCTTTGGAAATTTGTGATGATAATTATGAGGTTGCTTGGCAACTTATATGTGAAAGATTTGATAACAAAAGCCAACTTATTAGTAATCATTTGAAAAATTTGTTGAATGTTGAATCATTATCTAAGGAATCTGATAAGTCGCTTAGAAACTTAGTTGATCACATAACAAAGAATTTGAGAGCACTTAACACATTAGGTGAGCCCACTGATAATTGGGATTCATTAATTGTTCATATATTTTCGAATAAATTAGATCCTGTAACGCTACGCAAGTGGGAAGAGACTAAAGACAGTAAGCATTCACCTAAGTTACAGGAGTTTACAGAGTTTTTGCGAAAACAGGCTGACGTTTTAGAATCCTTACACAAAACAAGTTCCCACCCTGTAAAACCTGAAACAAACAAAAGATAAGATAGACAACACAAATCATTTGTGGCGTCTGCTTCTGAGTCCAGTACTCAGAATGTATTAAAAAGAAAATGTTTATTGTGTAATGAGGAACATGGTATATATGAATGTAAAAGGTTTCTGGATATGTCTCCTGAATTGCGTTACACTGAAATTGTTAAGTTGAAGTTGTGCATAAATTGTTTTCGCGGTGGTCATTATGCTAAGCAATGTCGATTAGGCCCATGTAGAGATTGCGGCCGTCGACACCATACATTGTTACATAAGTCTAAGCCAATTACAGCAAATAGTGTTGTTCAAATAGAAGAAGTTAGTGATGCAACAAACACTAATGATACAAGTAATGAGACCCTCGATGTACATTCGATTTCATTATCCTCCTGTGTAACAAGTCAGGTCTTGTTATCAACAGCTGTTGTTAAAATTTTGGATGAGAAATCGAATCAGTGCCATGAGGTGCGTGCCTTATTGGATTCAGGTAGTCAATCATCGTTTATAAGTAAGTCATTGAAAGATAAGTTAGGGCTTCTGAGTCAAAGGGTACCAGCAGTTAATGTAACAGGCATCAACAACATGTGTTTTAATACAATGGAAAGGTGTACGATTACACTAAAGCTTAAACAGTGTACAAAGAAAGTACATTGTTTAACAATAAGTCAAATTTCTAAAAACTTGCCTTCTGAGGAAGTGGATATTACAAAGTTGTGTATTCCACAAAACATACAATTAGCAGATCCGACTTTTTATCGTCCCTCTCAAGTGGAATTATTATTAGGGGCAGACGTTTTTTGGGATCTAATTATACCAGGTCAAATAAGGCTCGGACACAACAAACCAATGTTAAGTAATTCATCATTAGGCTGGTTAGTGGTTGGTCCGACAATGGGTGCAAGTTACAATAAAGATAACAAAATTATTTGTAATTTCAGTCAGGAAATAAAACAACAATTAAGTAAGTTTTGGGAACTTGAGGAATTACCCCCTAAGTTACCCTGGAATAAGGAAGAAAAATTGTGTGAAGATAATTTTGTCAAAAATACATATAGGTTGAATAATGGTAAATTTTGTGTGAGTTTGCCGTTGAAGGGTGATCCACGAGACTTGGGTGATTCATTTTCAATAGCACATAAACGGTTAATACAGTTAGAAAAACGTTTTCGACGGCAACCTCATGTCAAAGAACAATATAGTGAATTTATACAAGAATATAAGGACTTAGGTCATCTGTCACAGATTGAAAAACCTGAAGTGGCGAATTATTTACCTCACCATCCAGTTTTACGGGATAAGAGTGAAACAACAAAATGCCGTGTTGTTTTCGATGCTTCAGCCAAAACCACTTCCGGTCTTTCACTTAATGATATTTTAATGGTAGGCCCTACGATTCAGGAAGACATATTTTCAATTCTCATTCGTTTTCGTCAGCATAAGTTTATATTAATAGGAGATATTGAAAAGATGTACCGCCAAATAGTTGTTGAAGAAAAGCATAGATGTTTACAGATGATCCTTTGGAGGAATAATGAAAATGAACCGTTGCAATATTTACAGTTAAACACAGTCACTTATGGAACTTCCTCGGCACCATTCTTAAGTGTCAGATGTTTGTTTGAGTTGGCTGAATCTTGTGAGGACGACCTCATCAAACATATAATAAAGCATGATTTCTATGTCGACGATTTGTGTACTGGTCATCAGAATCCTGAAAAATTAAAATATATATTAGAAACAGTAAAGAATACATTAAACACAGCTAAAATGAATCTACGTAAGATTAGATCAAATTGTCCTTACTTGTTTGATTCGAGTACATCATTTCACGACCAAAGAAATGTTGAAATCACCAATGAATGTGGCGCTTTGGGGTTAAAATGGAAGCCGTCAACAGACAAGTTAATGACAGGTTGGCCTGGTTCAACATTACAAAATAGTGACATAATTAAGTGCACAAAACGTTCCATTTTATCTCTTGTAGCAAGTATATTTGATCCACTTGGGATTTTTAGTGTTTGTACAATACTCTTAAAATGTTTGTTGCAAGAACTTTGGTCATTAAATTTAAATTGGGATGATGATGTACCTATTGATATAAGAAACTTATGGTTAAAAATGTTTAAAGGTTTTCAGACACTGCCCTCGTTTGAAATCGAACGTCATGTTATGTGTGGTAACCCAAAACACATAGAAATTCATGTATTTTGTGATGCATCTTTGAAGGCGTATGCCGCCTGTGTATACATTCGCACAATTGATGATAACGGTGTAGTTACTGTCAAGCTCTTGTGCGCTAAAGCTAAGGTTTCACCACTAAAGACAATTACTATACCTCGCTTAGAATTGTGCGGTGCCTTACTAGGCAGTCGCCTTTGTGACAAGGTCACAAAGGCTTTAAGGTGTGAAATTAATAGATATGTATATTGGACTGATTCACAGATAGTACTGTCATGGTTGAAGATAACTAAATGGTAATGGTAAGATGGCTAAATTAAAAACTTTTGTATCTCATCGTGTTTCAGAAATCACTGATTTGTCTCGTCGTGGAGTATGGAGATATGTACCTTCAGCTCTCAATCCAGCAGATCTTGCATCACGGGGTTTGCTACCAGAAGAATTACATGGAGCCAAGTTGTGGTGGAACGGGCCATCATTCCTGCTTCGCGATGAGACAAATTGGCCCTCTCAGTTGTTACAATCAATTGTAAATTTACCAGAAATTAAGGTAGCAACGGTAACACTAGAGCAACATACTAAAGACATAATAGACATTGAAAGATTTTCAAATTTTAACAAATTAAGACGAACAGTTGCTTTCGTGTTACGGTTCATAAATAATTGTAAAAAATCAGATGATAAAATGCAAGGTCCATTAACAGTAATGGAATTGCAAACTGCTGAAATCAAGTTGGTTTCCATGGCACAGCAAGGTTCATTTCAAAGTGAAATAAATTCTTTGAAAAAGGGTACACCAGTCCATGTTAAGTCAAAGTTGTTAAGTTTGAATCCTTATCTTGATGAACATGGTGTTATACGCGTGGGAGGCAGGTTAGATAATTCCACATACGACTACAATAAAAAACATCCGATGATTGTTAATGCCAAACATTACTTAACAAAACTTTTATTTAAACATTATCATTTACAGTTAATGCATGCAGGCCCGCAACTACTTCTTTCAAGCATACGCGAAATGTATTGGCCAGTAGGAGGAAGGCAGTTAGCTCGGCAAACCTATCGAAAATGTGTAAGATGTAGACGCGTGAAAGGAGAAGTTGCTGGTCAAATAATGGGAAGTTTGCCATTGCAGCGTGTAACACCAGGTTATCCATTTCAAATTGTAGGAACAGATTATGCCGGTCCTTTTTATATCATAAATAAAAAGGGTCGTGGTGCAAGGTTGCTTAAAGCATATTTATGTTTATTCATATGTTTTAAAACAAAAGCAGTTCACTTAGAACTTGCGGGTGATTTAAGTACTGAGAGTTTCATTCTAGCATTTAGAAGATTTATTTCAAGAAGAGGAAAACCGCTCGAGATCTTTTCCGATAATGGAAAAAACTTCGTGGGGGCTAGTAAGGAGTTAGGAAAATTCATTAATAATCTAGGTGATTCTGTCTCCGATAAGTTTTCTAGTGAGGGCATCCAATTCAGATTCTCACCCGCTTACTCGCCAAATTACGGTGGCTTATACGAAGCTGCTGTAAAATCTGCAAAGTTTCACACTAAGCGCATAGTTGAAAATGTACACTTAACTTCTGAAGAATTAATGACTGTGTTTGCTCAGGTCGAGGCAATATTAAATTCCCGACCACTCTATCCACTATCATCCGATCCTGAAGACCTTTCCCCATTGTCCCCAGGGCACTTCCTCATCGGACGAACACTGACGTCCCTGCCAGCTCCGGACCTGCAGGAAAGCAAGACCCACCTACTCCATCGCTATGCGAAGATAGAGCAAATGCGTCAACAGTTTTGGGCACGATGGAGCCGTGAATATATCTGCGAGCTCCAACAGCGCGCCAAGTGGCTTCAACAAAAGCCCAACCTAAAGGAAGGTCAGCTTGTTTTAATTAAGGAAGAGCACAGTCCTCCCCTTAAGTGGCCTCTCGGGAGAATAAAGAGATTCTACCCTGGGACGGACGAGTGCAACAGAGTTGCGGATGTGGCAACCACAAAGGGAATTATTCGTCGTGCAATCACCAGACTATGTCCTCTACTGGATGGCGATGCTGACCTGCTTGAAGCCCCCTAGGTCTTCAAGGGCCGGGAGATTGTTGACGCTGCGACAAAGTTGGCAACACTGGCGCTATCCGCCGACGCCACGCCGCCGTTCCCGCCAACCGCCAGAGCGACGCCGCGACCCAAGCGACGCCGCGAGAGCGCACGTTATTATTACAAACAAAGTTTTTTCTCTCACCAACCAACTCCAAATTTTGTAAAATAGTTTAAGTAATATGTAAAGTAAAGAAACAGTGCTCAAAGAATGTAAAACCGCAAAATAAAATATAGTGTAACATCTTCGAAGGCGTTTTATTTGAAGAAGAAGAAGCCCCAACACATGCATAATTATTTTTTTAAAACTCGCAAATTGCGAATTAAATATACCAGTTTGTTTGCTTTCCCGGATTAACTACCAAAACGACTGAATTACCTATTTAACGCATAAATAAAACGAAGGATACTTTAACTCAGAAAATATAAATAAAATACATGTGGGTGATATTGCGGCTACATAATAATAATAATATTGTCACTAAGTAGTTAGAATAAAAAAAATTGAAAATTGTTACTATATATAAAAGAAACAGTATTCGAGTATACCATTACGTACCTACTCTCGTCTTCAAAATAAAATACTGTTGTCATAACTTTTAAAATAACTAGAACAAAATAAACAACTTACACAAAGAAAGTGAAAAGAAGGTCCCTAAAGATAATAGGAGGTATCCTTTACCTTAAGGTAATCATCTTGATATTCCTGACACAAGACAGGGACTTTTGAAAATATTTTTACGTATATTTTTAAGAAACATAGTTGGAAAAATCTTATCCAATATGTAAACATAAAAGATAATGAGCACGTTACCAGTTGACAGCGATGTAAAAGACGTAGTGGATTTTTCACTTTTAACAGACTTCAAAAAGGTTGTCATTGCCACTGTATTTTGCCTTTTAAATGTAAGTTACAAATCTCAACCATTTTTCATAGTTATCTACTATATAAAAATAAGTCGGGTTTTCCTTCCTGACGATATAACTCCAGAACGCACGAACCGATTTCCACGGTTGCTAGTTCGATATATTTTATAACTTCATAGGTATATATTATAAAGATTTGATAAAGACCTTCCGAGATAGAAAAAGGAACTCTTCGGTAGTTAGCACACCCGATTGCCAATTCCATTTCAATATATTCAGTGTCTCATTTAAAATAGATTATACTTAAACCATAAAAAAGTACAGAGAATCCGCCTTCCAAAGATACAGAATACTGATGTGCCAACACGATAATTTTTTTATTTTTGGCAACTGTCTGCAAAAAAATAAAAAAATATCGTGTTGTGCGTACAGCCGTTACCGTCTGATGGTAAGCAGCCACCGTAGTCTGTGAATTGCTTGCAACACCGAGTATTACATGCGCGTAGACCGCATCATCACTTAACATCAGGCGAGATGGCGGTCAAACGCGAGCCTATAATTTAATAAAAAATAAATAAAAAAATAGCGTTGCTGACCCTTAAAATGAGGATTTGTTGTGCCGACAGTTTCAGGAACAAGCTGGTCCCCCGCTGTCAACACAGCGCATCCTCAGGAGCTCTAGCAACCTTACTACAGGAACCCAACACTACCGAAGGCCTCTGCCTCGAATCTCGCGGGCAGCGGGGCGGCGGCGGCGGCGGCGCGGGAGCGGCAGGATCTTACGCGTATAATCAAATGGACCGGCCCTCGAAAACAGCGGCGCGGAAGCATAAGCATAATTTCTATTATATATAATATAATTATATATTATATAATTTCTATTTGGCTGTGGTATTCTGTAAGGTGGAGCGGATTCCCCAGTCGGGTTGCTCCAGATTTGAGCGAGATTACTCGTTGTGCTTGACCTTTCATAAACTGATTTAATAATATTAGTTATTGTGATATTTTTTATATAAATACAAAAATAACATAACAGCTAATAAAGCCATCTTTAACCAAAAATGAACACGAACTAACAAAAACTACTAAAACATAACCTATCAAACGTCGATAAAAGGGATTTCTTTTGGCCCACAGATGAGTTGTAAAGCGTTAGATTTTCGCCACCATTTGATCTTGCGCAGTCAACTTCTGAGTGGGGCTCCCAGGAGTACCCTTAGACCGCTCGGCCTGAGGCTGTTTACCGAAGTACTCTTTGAAAAACCGGCCAAGTGCGAGTCGTACTCGCGCACCGAGGGTTCCGTATCATTTTTGGACGTATAAAGTGAAAAAAATCCGGACCGCATAACTAAGTTTGTTTGTGAAGGAATTTTGATGATTTTGAAAAAACTGTACTAGTTAGGAACATCGTTGTATTTTTGGTGCCATATTTGGGTCAATTCCTATCAACTCTAATTATTTCAGATTTTTCGCCCCGCAAACTTCGGAGATAAGGGGGGGGGAATGGTATTTTTTTGGTCATTTTTCATCATATGTCGAAAACTGTGAGACATAAAATAAAAATATATTTTGAAATGTGCAGATCAAGCCCTTTCATATGATAAGTCACTTGACCTAGTAATCCCACTTTAAAATTTCGGACCCCCACTCCGGCCCCTTTTGCAATGAAAATAAAAATATTTTTGGACTTTTTTCATTTGCAATAAAGTTGAACAAGCATTCTTTATAACTGTTCTAAATTTCAAGTCGATAGCATAAGTAGTTGCTGAAATAAGCAGGTGTGACAGACAGACAGACGAAGTCGCACCATAAGGTGCGACCTTTTTTACCATTTTGGTACGGAACCCTAAAAAGACGCGGAATAAAACCATTGCGACTTTTTGCTGTTGTGTTATACTTAATACGGTGTTCCAAGCTTGCCAGTCACAATTATAAATGAAATTTTGAGATTTTAAAAATTTCTTAGATTGCTTAGTTTTAGCATTTAATTTTAATCGCATTATGGGTCGTTCTCAGTATGCTTATTTCTGCTGCTAAGCAGCATTACCGTGTCCCAATGTAAAGGATATGGGTGCCGGTGTAATTACAGGCAAATGAAACATTTCCATTTTTTCTCTAGGGTGGACAACGCATCTGCAATACCTCCGGTATTGATTAATGATTATTCATAGGCAGCGGTGACCACTTACCATTAGGTGGGCCGCCTTGTTTGCCACTCAATAATAATTATAGGTACCTACCTATATAGTTAAATTAAAAAAAACTAAACTCAAACACTTCTGAATTGTAAGAAAAAATCTTAACATGAGTATAATACTAAACTTTACCAAGTTTTTGCCTCTTGAAATAGAATTTTTATTAATATTTTAAAAACAAAGTTTAAGGTTCAACGAGATGTTCTTGAGGTAGAAATCTTTTTTCTAAAGTGTAATTCTGTGTTGAAGGACGGTCATCAATTTCATACACTGGACTTGACTAAGTAGTATTTTTTTATAAAGTATTATATGGCACTCCGATACAGACTTGACTATTAGAAACTGTGTTTTACATCGTGAGAAAAATAGTTTCTTAAAATTATGTTGAAAATAAATCAATTAAAATTTTATTTATAAATTTTTAAAAAATGTAATTTTAATGGAATCATCCATTTCAACAATACAAATGTCGGTACAACTAAGTCCAAGGGTCTAATTGTACCCCATGGAGCTTGATCAAAAATAAAACCTAGCTGCCACAATACAATATTCTTTCTTTTATCAATTTGCTGTCTTTAATATCCCCACAGAAATCGGCTAAATTATACCCAAATATCCATAATGGACTGTCATGGCCGCCTTTACGCAATATAGTACAGAAAAATATAAATATTACAATCACTTCTAATTTTGAAAAAAGAATATCAATCATATTTCGGTTTCTGTTTGTGCCAACATGATTACCCAGTGGTATTTAGGTATTTTTTTGCAGAAAAAATGGAAGTCCGTATTAATCTCGTATTCAGACGCGTCTTACTTTGAAACGAACTGCCGACATTTTTCCCGGGGGAAAGCGTTACCGTTCCACAGAAGACTTTCCTCGCAAAAGCTCTTGTCAACCAGATGCTTTGGATTTTAAACGTTATCGCGTATTCTTTGGCCTCCACAAAAGATTCATATCTTTTATTTGGATGATGTAACAAAAAAAAACAAAAGAAAAGGATGGAACAAATTGTAAGTGGTACTCTGAAGGCAAACGCAAGAAATCCTTTTGTATTGCCACAAAAATACGTATATATATTGTTGTATTTTTCTGTTTTATTCAAAAAAGAGTTCACTCTTCATAAAAATAACTAAGTATAGCTACATAATTTATTGATAGTAGAATTAACGCCTAAAACTCCATCATCCATCTTTTATTCACCAGACGTGCGGTCCTTTGCAAAGTGAATAATACTTTTCTTTATTTATTTATTTATTATATAGTAAAATGTACATATTAAGGTCTATAATATAATACAATGTCCAACAAAACTATATACATAGTCGACAGACTATGTATATAGTTTTGTTAGACTTGTTGTTAGTTTTGTTAGAGTTAGACAAGTACTTAAGTATAAGTACTTACATGTAATAGTAGTAGATCCAACAGACATGTTGGATCTACTACTATTACATGTAAGTACTTATACTTAAGTACTTAACAGTAATAAAAACCCCAATTGCTTACAATCAGCATTGAAATATTATCGGGCCAATTAGGTATCATGTTAATAGCTTACAGGTTCCGTAATATATTTTATTGTACGACAGTGAGGAATGAAGTTGTCAAATTCTAAACCTGATAATAATAATTATAAACACTAACCCCCTTTACACAAACAATACTATGAGGTCTCAAATGCAGTGTACAGAAAACTCATACGAATAAGAACATTAAACGTATAAAAAATAAGGTTTATACTTATTCATATAACCGACATAATGTATTTTGATACAATGGGCGCATCTGACGATTTAAACCTTTGCCCTGAAAGTCTAAACTATAAAATTAAAGTACAGATCGGCCGACGCCCACCGGTTTTTGACAGTCCTGAAGTAAGCAGTTTGGCTGGCTTGTTTAGGTTATAAATTATTATTATTATCTATTGCACAGCCAAACAGCCAACTTCAGGCCACCAAGAACAGTCGGCCGATCTGTAGTACTATGTAACCGCCAAAATACCTGTAAACAACAAATAAAATGCCCGCACGTAGGTACCTACCTGGGCCTGTCCGCCTGTTGCTGCAATCGCTGAGCGTTCACCTTTCGATGTATTTCACGAGCCGGGGTCACTGTGGAAGGTTCACAAAATGTTCACACACTCACACTTAAGATGCGCGCGCGCCTGGTTTGTGGAATATTGCGATTCAAGGAGAAAATTAATCCATTCACTGGTAACGCGCGTAGATCGAACTGACTCGCAAATCATACTGTGCCGCCATATTGGAAACGAGTGTGGCACGACACATTGTAAATTATACAACTACCCTGCCATCTGCCGTGGTACAAAGAAATATCGAGTCAAATTAAATTACAGTGATTAACAAAACAACTAATTTTCTGCGAATATGATGTCATATTTCATATCTCCGTATAAAAATAAAAACGTCTCCAGATATAAAAAAGTTCATCCTTCATAATCATTAAGCAGTTTCCTCGGATTTATTTCTTTACAATAATCCATTCTTGTGCCATCAATCTTTCGAGGGTAGTTGTAAATGTAAGTTTTATCTGATCTACCGTCATTCGTACCTGGTTCCTTTTGTACATTACTCTTCATTTAAAATGTATTATTTTTTGGCTCAGGAATTACTTTTAAAGTGAAAATTTTGATTTTATTTTTAAATGTATAAATAGGAGCGAGTTTTTGAAAATGTGATGTTGGACCCCCGAGTATTCGAAATATTTTTTTGCACCTACCTACAAATTTATTTCTTTTTTTTGTAAAATAATTATTATTAGATATGTCTTATAAGATTGCTAAAGCCTATCATTCAAATGAATTGTGAATATAATTATTATATAACACATAGTAATTAATTCTAATTTCATTAAAAGTTTAAATGCATTTATTTTTCTCAGCATCATTTATTTTCCTCGGCTTGGGAGAATATTCTGCAACTTAGGCATTTTTCCAAAATGTCAGTGTACAACTAAACTTTGACCGGACTGATCTGTGACACAACATATATCTCCGAAAGTACTTTCCGGCCGCTGCCACGGCACCTCATAGGTAAGACTCTTGTCCTGGACTTGTTATGTCCTGCTAGAGATGCGTCCCATCAAAGTTAAGTCTCATCGCAGTCTTTTACTCTGTAGTGTCTGTCGAAGTTGTCGTACACTGCAAAAACAAATAGTTTGCTCACCCATGTTAAATAAACTATACATTGTTAACTATCCCCGAATCATCGAAATTAATGATCACTAACCTTGGCGCCCATGATAAATGACTGCCGTGTACCAACCTGTAGAGCGGTAATCCGCTGAATATTTTAAATGGCACACTTCATAATAACTTTGGTTGTTTTAATTTGTTTATTACAAACAATTAAAGTAGTAAGTAGTAGTAGTAGTTTTGTTTATAAAGTATATAATACAATTTATAATGTTTATTGATATATAATAAAGTCTTTCAAGTGTTCAACAAATTGTAAGAGCTGAATTAATCATCTGCCATTAGCCTGCTTTTTAGGGTTCCGTACCTCAAAAGGAAAAACGGAACCCTTATAGGATCACTTTGTTGTCCGCCGTCAGTCACCGGACCATAAGTGGAGCCTCAAGCTCATAGATGGCGCCATTGGAAGTATGCAGTAGCGCCATCTATGATCATATGTCGGAACCCTTAGGGCGCGAGGCATACTCGCACTTGTCCGGGTTTTTTGCCACTATACTTATTTTAAAAAAACCTACGTTTAAATAAATATTTTTTCTGATTCATAAATGTGAAAACGTCCGCGTCGGTACCATACAAGTTAAAATATATCTGTGTTAATTACACGTATTTATTTAACCATCAACGTTTTAAGTAATGTCAACATACAAAGTAATTACGAACCTATTTTAGTACATGAAATGAAAAGCAAATTAACCCTTCATTTTAAATTTAAAACTTTTTCCATTTCAGAGGTTGAAATAAAACTGTGTGCGCAGGACACAAAGTAGGTACTATTTATACAATTTTATGACGTAATGAAATGTTGAAAGATATAATAATATAATTTTGCTATTGGCTAAGCAGCTAAGGTCAAGCTTTATCGCTTATCGAAGAGTATAAAACGCCCATCTAATCCTTTACGAATGTGTGTGGCGATATACCGCATGAGGAGCCAGTGTCAGAGCCTCGGATGCAATACAATCTCTCCAGATAAGAGCATATCCTTAAACCCTAAGATCATAATGTATGTATAATTTGAAGGTGGAGGTAAGGGCTATTGGCCCTAAGTCACTGTCGCGCGCTTCAGTTTCATGTGGCGGCGTTTGTGACTGTCACGAGTAGTCTATATGTATGTATTTAGGCGATTTGCACACCGCACCGCATCACGCAGCGTAACGCGGGAGTGCGTGATCTTCCGTTGTTTGCAAGTACTTGTATTTGTTTATAAATCAGGCGTAGTACAATACACTGAAAACGCATTCACGCGCGGGGCTTTTGTTCCGTCGCCACGCACCCCGCAGCGTAGCGCGGGGCGGTGTGTGATTCGCCTTAAGGTCAGTTCAATAGCTATCTATAATTATCTATAGCATCACCAGCAAGACTATTGCCCGTGTGGTGCCGGTAAAAAATAGCACCAACTTATTTGTTCCCTCTGTCTTTCTCTTCCGTCTGAGAGAGATACCTTACTTAGGACGTGCTTTCGTTAAGATAATAATATTATAGCTGCTGCCCGTGATTTGTTCTGCGGAAAGTAGCCTGTGTGTTTTTTTAGGTCCCAGGCTACGTCTTTACTAAACATCCAAATCAGTCTGACCATTTCAGCGTGAAGAAATAACAAACACACACACCTCCACACACAAATTTTCGCATTAATAATATTAGGTAGTGGGATGTTCCCATCTCTCTCTGTCTTCTAGTTGTTATTTTACAGCTGTGCGACAGTGATAGAGATGCTACTGAGCCGTCTATTTATAATATTAATAATAATATTTATTTATTTCAAAATTTCATTCCATAAATCTCTGCCTTAGAAACAAGATCGCATCGGAACTTGCGCCTTAAACTTAGCAAGCTGTCGCCTAACAATTGTATGTAGCCAACTGTCGTATTATTTATGACGTCACATCCGCATTACGTTATCGTTATTGAGATACGCCTGTTAATAAACAGAAACGTTTATTAGTGACATCTGTTATGTGGTATGTGATTATCGTTAAATTAGTTTTAGGGATAAGTATACTAGCTGTGAGCCTTGGATGTGTTTGATATGAAAATGTTATATTTTGCACATTTTCTATAGGTACAAGGTTAGTATCGGCAGTTAAGATTTTTTTGTTT
The DNA here is from genome assembly GCA_948465475.1 of Thalpophila matura. Taxonomy (NCBI): domain Eukaryota; kingdom Metazoa; phylum Arthropoda; class Insecta; order Lepidoptera; family Noctuidae; genus Thalpophila; species Thalpophila matura. The sequence continues at coordinate 14,960,330 of OX419182.1, forward strand.
AAAGTATAATAACTATCACGTCTGGTTTTTAGTAACATTCAGGCAAAGATTGTACTATTGTGCTGACAGCCTTATTTATTAAGAAATATAATATTTTAAAAAAGCTGTTTGAAAAAAGTCGCCCATTTCCATTTACCGGGCATAACTTTGGATTACTACTGAATATTTGAAGAATCCCTATAGAACTTTGACCGACTGGCAATCAAACTCAAGTCTCGACAGTTACATTAGCACATTGGCACCTACCATCATCATAATCAAATTATGTCCACTGCTGGACATTTATGTCTATCTAATCGCATGCCATTCGAAATTCTCGGCTCCTTTAAACCAGGCGCTATGTCTATCAGCCATTTTGTTTCATGCATTGCAGCATTTCTATAGTAAACAAAGAGGTTCAATTTACTGTTTCTATTATTTGTATTTCATAAAAATATCTCAATCACAAGTCTCTGTATTTAACTCAAAACAATAATAAAACGATAAACGTCTTTACTTACTCAATGTCTCAAGAATGGTCTTATACTAGGTAAGCTTTCAAGGATAATATCCATTCCAGTTTCTGATCCTGACAGCCCGTCAGCTTCGGCCTGACTTAGCCCGTCATCTCAGTTTATCTTTCTACAAACAAGTTTTTTTTTTTAAAACCGTACTTATTTCTCTTTTTATTAGTCTCGACGCACACGGGGCACACAAACGTCGCCACCGATCCGCAGACTACAGTTTTTACACATTATGAACTTACCGCACGTAATTGTCATCGATGGTCGCCACACGTCACAAATTGCCGCTACTCGCTTTGCCTCGTCGCACTTGGATCACTCGTGGCAGCAACAAAAACCGCCACCTCAGGCCGCCACCGAGCTGCAGACTATAGTTTTCATACATTTATATATGAACTCGCCGCATATGGTTGTCGCCGATGATCACCACACGCCACCAAATCGCCGCTACTCGCTGTGCCTCACCGCACATGGGCTAGCCGCGATACCCACAAATGCTGCCATTTTATATGAACTCACCGCACACGGTAATGGCGGCGTTTGCGGCGACGTTTTGTAGATGTCGTAGGTAGGCCGTGTGCGGCGAAGCTTATTGTCTCAGTTTCAGACAGCTGAGAGAAATAAGGAGATACTATTTTTCCCCAAGTATTTATTGTGGGCGGTCAAAGCTAATTTAGATTTATTTAGGTTTAACCTTTCATGATACAAGATACCCCCACTTAATATTTTTTTAGTGTAGGCGTTATTAGGTAATCGGACTATTTATATGGGTTAGAGGCACACAGGCACGTGCCTAAACACATGAACACGTGTGTGGTGTGTAATATTGGTTCACTTGTATAGACATCAAAATTAGGTAGGGAGAAACCTAGCTTATTAGTTTATATTGTTTTGAGTAGGTACATAGGATGATACTCCTACCTATTCCATTGACTAAATTCGTATCTTATGTTTGCCAAGAATAACATAGCCATTTTAATTAGACTAGCTGTTATCCGCAGTCTAGGGAAACTAACATAAGTACCAGAGTAAATAGTATCTTCTGTCCTTTCCGAGTGTTCAATCTATCTCATACTAAACATGAAAATTGGTTTAGCGGTTTAAGCGTTAAAATGAAAACGATAGCCAGGGTTATTTCTGATTTGTATTTGTTTGAATAAATTAATACAGTGCCTACATAAATTCATGAAATGGTCACAGTAACGATGCATAAAAAAAAAATTGTTCACAAAAATCAAATTGAACTCCAAGAACTATCCAAATATACAAAGAGACGCAGCTAAACTAAGAAAATTTATGTTATAAAGAATTTCATCTTATCTCCGCACGTCCTCCGTAAAATCCTTGCAGTAAAGACGAGATAAGGCGGAAAAGAATAAAAGAAATTCAGTTTAAAATCCTTTGGACGTCTAAAGACACTATAAATTACGTACCGATAATGTAAGAATTTGAAACTGTCACAATGGCAGTGGGCAGAAACCCTATAAGAATTGAACTATATTGGAAGCTGTTTTAATAGTACATAATAGTATTAAGAACGTTTAGTGAAATTTTGGAACAGTTTTAGAAGACGGTGCCAAATCAAACCCAATAAAAAAAAACAAGAAAAATACAAGAAAACAACTATTTTGATACCATCATTATATTCAAAATACTACAAACAATTAATAGCGTACGAAACAAAATCTCCTCACAAACTCTCAAAAGTACCCACGTCAATGTCATTAAAATTAATGAAAAAGTAGATGGTATTCCCTTTGTTACAACAAGATGTCAACACGAAACTAATGATGGACACATATAAAAGCATCAGAGTGCATGAAAACGTGAGGGACCCTTTCAAATTTAATTACGTACCTACACACGATTCCATGGCACTCGCGAGCCGTACGCACAATAAAAATAGAGTCGCCCGTTGAATTTTTATTTTAAAGTTTGCAGAAATAATTAATTATATTATGGAGGGCTTTTCATGTTAAAGTTTTTATTTTTGTATTTTTTTTGACACTGTCGAGAGTTTTATTTAAAGGGATCACGTAACTGCTGACACTAGCAATAAAATGTTATTTATCATTATTCAGTGATGGTTCTTAAAGGGGTATAATATTGTTATTATTTTCATAATTATTTTGAGAAGATCCTTACGTCTGAATTTTATTTCAATCGCAATCATAAAAACTTCACAAAACAGTGTTTCCTGCAGTTCCGTTCTTTATAATATTTAGTTTCCAATCAAAAAAATGCTGGGTATATTTTTTGCCGTAAATGTGCTGCAGCCATGGACATTATCAATGACTGCAACATTTTTTATCTCATTTTACTCCCAGCCGCAACGATTCAAGGACAAAATATTGAATGAAACGTCCAAGTTGTTAGGACTCACTCAAGATTCACGAGGTATGAATAAAACAAAAGAAATCTTGCGACTCTCCAAAAGGACTCGAAACACTTTTAAATGAACCACGTGTTATGTTGAAAATATTATACGGTTACGGCCAATAAAATGGCGGAATACTGGTCATAAATTTTAAAACGCTGAATAAAATACATTGAGATGAGGGTTGAAACTTTTGGTTTTAGTTGAACAGTAGGTATTTGGTATTCAAGAACGACGTTCGAGCGTGTATCTTGATTTTGAATTAAACTATTATTGAACATAGATTAGTATGAAATCAGACAGTTATGAATCGATGTTTGAGCATTGATAATTTTACGGACCTTCGTCATCATCTCAGTCTTTCGGTACGCTGTTGGACATATTTTCAATAAAACATGTTTACAATAACATTTAAACGTCTACTTATTTCATAGTAGATGTTATAACTTTCTCAGGAACTAATTAAGTTACAAACACTTATGTCACGAGGTGACGTTACTTGTGCATTAGGAGCCAACTTTAAGGCACCAGGAAACTGACACAAAGTTCGGCAACAGCTGGTAATCAATAAAGATAAGTGCAGCTGTAATGGCTCTAAAGACTCTTGGGAGCGACAAACAGAGGGGCGGGGGAGTGTGAAGCTAGATTGGAAACCAGATTATTTTGGCCTAAAGAATGGTAGGCACTAATTAGGAAAAGGCTTGTAAGAAAAAAGTGTGAATTTAAAGCTGTTGGTAATGTGGTATCGTATATTGTTATCTTGAGGTGAAGATAAAGATGATAATAGTTACGTTAGTTAAATGGATAGATTAAGAAGAATTTATTGAAATTGATTATGCGGAAGGCGGTAATCGATATTGTGGCACAACTTAGGAGCGGCTTATGTCCGTCAATGGACTATGAAAGGCTGACATGATTGATTAATTGGTAGATTATGAAGAGAGTGAGTCGCTAACAATTTTGTGGTTTGCACCGCTTTTGAAACAGAATAATCAAATTGAGACTTAACGTATGAAAATACTTCAAATTTGAGCGATATAAATAATGCTGGATTATATTAGTCTAGCTGACCCTTGTATTTGACTTTTTCTTAAAAGATTAATAAGATTTCAATATGTACGAGCCTTTAATATCCAAAAAGAATACTTCAATTGTAAATAGTAAGCCTGTTGTCCATAATACTTTGTTGCCATTGAGAATACAATAAAGAACAACAAATAAGGACCCTTTTAACCCTTTTGCTTCTAGAGAAAATAATGTTACCGTTAGGGTAAGAAAGCGGTCGGATAATTTCGTAAATCCACATTTTCATGGGTTAATTTTCACTCTTAACACTTTCTGCTTGACTGCACGGTCAATACCATTGTAGAGCCATGAAAAACGTGAATTTCTAAATTAATCTATACTATTATAAAATTGTAAAAAAGCCGTGTCTGTACATTGAAGATATTCCAGAAAAAACAATTGGGATAGAGTACTGGGACGTAACCATACCCAAAAAGATTTTTTTTTTAATTTTTGTCTGTTTGTCTGTTTGTGCGCGCATCACGCAAAAAGTACTGAACGGATTTTAATTCGGTTTCCACAGTTCGATAGCTTGGGGTCCAACTTAAAATCTAACCTACGTTTCATCTAATTCCGGTGGGATAAATCGGAGATACAGCATGACCTCTTGGTAGTACTAGCCATCCTACACTACGGAAGTCATTTAAACTGGTCATTTCACTGTAATCGACGCGGACGGAGTCGCGGGCAAAAGTCTAATTATTTTATAATTCTTTATTTTATTAAAGAAATGAGACTATTCATACATAACTTATTGTCTTAAATATACACACTACCTAAGTATCTACAAACTAAAAGAAAATATAACAATAAAACAAAACACAAATTATTGTCTTTTTAATTTCCTAACCTTGTGAAACTGTATTTTATTTCACGGTGCTCTATAATCATATATCCCACAGAATTTGCTTGTGAAACTTTTCGCAGGACATTCTGAAAAGCAAAAATTTGTCCCTTGACACACAAAATAAGTGAAGTGAAAAACATTGATGTCAAAACTTTGAAAGTGGTGGAGACGTGACGAGGACGAATGTCTCCTTCCTCCATGCAGTTTGTTTTAAAAATTGTACTCTACAACTTAGTAAATAAGGTTGATATCAAATGTAGACAAGAATGAATGGGTAGCGGTGTGCTTACGCCACTTCGCCGATGTTGAATTAAGAAAATAAAAATTGTCCACGCCTAAACGATAGCGATACCAAAACCAGTACTACAATGCAAAAGTTATATCCCAATCTCATGTACCTAGTAGAATTCTGCGGTGCAACAAACGAGCCACAGTCTCTCAGGAGCAGTGGCCATTTTGTACACAATATTGCGGTACCATGTGGCCCCAAACTGCTTTTACCAAAACACAATGCAAAAATTCCCCACAACCTAACTTACCCGCTCATTTTACAGCCACAACCTAAGTGGTGGATTCGCAAGAGCGTCGAGTGGTTTTCTAAGTGAAAACAAATGCTTGCCACCACCCCGCGAAGCGAGCAATTTATTCAAATAAAACAAAATAAGCACCCACTCTCCAACCGCAGGACTTAGCAATTTTCTGGAATTTTGACTTTCCCTCACATACACGTTCTATGCGGAGTTGGTGCCTTATTAAGAATATGTTTTTTAGGAACTCAACTGCATAGTTATTAGTTTATTTTCCTTTGTTCATTTTTATACACATTATTTATATTTATAAAATTAAATATAAAAAAAAAAAAAAACATTAAAAACAAACTAGAAAATAGTAACGTAGGTGGCATTTATAGTTTGGATATAAAAATATGGCAACCAATTAATCGTTTTAGTAAACTTATTATACTTATGTACACATGTACTTAATAGAAGTTTCGAAACGAGGACATTAATTTATATTCCAATCTTAAACTTTAGTAAATAAAATAATTAAATATATCTCATAAAAAAATAGTCTATTTCTTGATTATTTTCGAGTAAAGAAATCCTCGCAATGTTACATTAATGTCTGCGTGAAGGAAAACATGATGTTATAATAACACTGTATATTTTAGTCCTACTGACCATAATTTACTCTTTTTCAGTTCACCTAGTATGTTTTTTTCCAAAATGAAATACAACAAAATCATTTAGCTTCCACAAGAAATGCTGAATTCTAGCTGAGTGTACCTACCGTAATTACACAGCTTGATGGGTATAAAACTTTAAGTAATGCTTTGTTCTGGCTATTTTCAAGTCGAACAATACATAATATACACAATATATGGCGTAATGTGCTACGGTAATATAAAAATACAGGAATGATTTAGGAGTTCTAGGAAAGTTTTAGGTCTGACATGACAGAATGATAATAAAAAACTTTGGCAAAAAATGTATGTACTTTTTTAAGCTAGGTTTGTTTGATGCTTTGGTCTATTAAAGTTGTGGGGGAATATATTTTTTAATTTCTAGGTGATTATTAAAACTGATATACTTCTATTAATATAACAGAGAGTTCGATATTTTTTTAATAAAAGTAAGCGATTGGAAATTTCTATATCAACAAGTCCCAGTATAAATTATGTTAAGGAAAAATACGCGCATACAGATTTAAAAAGCGTCAAAAAACAGGCGTAAGAACCTGACAGTTTCATTCTTTGCCTTGTCACCACTATTGCCAATTTTGCAATTTTTCCGCCAGACATTATTTTATGACTTTTGCATACAATTCTAGCGCAAAAGTCGCAAAATTGGCAACAGTAGTCTTTTCTAGAGAGTCAGATTTTTGCGACAGAATTTTGCGACAGAATTTTGCGACTTTTGCGCTAGAATTGTATACAAAAGTCATAAATGTCTAGCGGAAAAATCGCAAAATTGGCAACAGTGCTTGTCACAACCCAGTCAATACACTGACAATCAACTTCAACAGTAAACCAGCAACATTCAAACGCGTTTTGCCACAATGACGCGACATTGTCTGGGCGGCTGTAAACTGTGACAAAATGCTTGACGCGAGACGGAAACTCGTCATAAAATGTCACTTGTTGTGATAACTTTTATGACTAAGCCGTGTTGCAGACATATAAAAAGTAACACGAAATTTTGAACGTAAAAAAGATGAGTAGGAAGTAGTCTCGAAGGAACTAAGTCCAACTTAGTTCCTTCGAGAGGTATAGATAATGTATATTACAAAGTAACGATTATGTTATGAAGGTTTCTAAGAAAAAAGCAATACCTTTGTTTCAGTATATTTTATCGATATGTTCCTATGGGACCTTAAGATCGTTTGCAAAATTGGTATACTCATGTTTCGGGCACTCCTATGTTAGATAGCAATAAGTACCTACTCAAAGTAATCGAAAATTAAGCCCAAATAAATTATAATGGGATATTTTAATTTAATTTAATTAGGGGGCCTAATTGTAACGGACCCGAATTACGAGTCGTAGGTCGTGGATTTGAACGCAGAGACATACATTTTTTTATGAAATAGATGTTCCATCACCCCTGCTCTAAGAACTGTAAAGGAAAACATCGTGATAAAACACCGCAAGCGGTTCTTGCGGTGTTTTTTTAAATTCGAAGTCATGTAACATCAACCAACTTGCTCTGATCTCACAGAATGGAATGGAATAGTATAGAACAATCGCTTTGCAACTAATTGTGTGCGCACCTATTTAATATCTAGGCTTTCTTTTGATCAGTGCAACTATCTTCAAACGGTTAGTTACAAGTGTGTGTATGCTTTTAGCCCAAGCATAATATTATACTAAGTTAAATGTTATAATTCTACAAAATTTTGTAGCGCCGAAAGCAAATCACAGTGCCATGGTGCTGGTGCTGGTGATGGTGTGGATGATTTTTTTTTTAAATCAACCGGTTCGATTCCTGGCTAGGAAAATTGATTTTTCAAAAATCTAATGATGCAGTTTTAGTTTTTATCAAAATTGACCCCGAGACTCCTTTGGAGCGTTTTTCGCTGTTCCTTATAGTTTCGGATTTGCCCATCCAACCCGACTTGAAAAATTCACCCTGTATACTGAATAATAGTTAACCAAATATTTGAATTTCAATATTAATCATACGATGCATTTTAATAATTGATGCTGCCATAGATTTAGTGGCATTCAATAAAACGTTTCAACCATGAATATTTATTGTATCAAATCAATATTTTATTGCGTTGCTCCGAGTGGTTTCAACAATTTATAATTATTGCTTCTATATTACCTGGAATAATCAAAGCTGCAATATTGTGATTCAAATATTATCTATTTGGCGTCTCTAAATATTATAAAACAATTTTTTTGTCTGTGTATTTGCTTAGTACCTACTTATAGGCTCGTATTCCAGAACAATACTCGAGCACAGATTTCGCCTTGAGCATAGATTTAAAGCCATTTGATTGGTAAAAACTAGTTTCAAGTAATGCTTGAGTCTTCAAATCTATGCTCAAGGCGAGATCTGTGCTTGAGTACCGTTCTGTAATACGGCCCATAAAGTACTAGATGGATTTTGATGTGATTTTCAGTTTAATTTAGAGAATTTCTTGTGACAGGTTCATGTATATAATTTATTATATTATAATCGCGAAAAGATAATAAATTGTTCCAAAGAATTCCATATTATTTGACAAAACATACTAGCAAGTAATATTGAGCCTAAAACGTACACGTATCTTTACTCTATAAGTTTCGCGGTCAATTGCCGACGTCTGATTTGGAAAACTTCCTATGTGTTCATTAGTACTAATGAGAACTGCCAAATCACTGACTAGCCTACGAAAATAGTATCAATTCACAAATGACCTAAATACACATTTCTGAAACAAGAACAACGAAATTATTAGACAAAAGGGAACGAAAATTACGTCTTTATAGATTACTTGGGTAATCTCCAGTCTTTTGTGTTATACTTTAGATAAAGTCTTTTGCGTGATAGGTCTTTAATTAGGATTATCCGATCATATTATCTGTTAATTATACCTACCTATTTTGTTACGCTCAAGGTAGGACTTTTAATTATCTAATATTCTTAGAAAATTCTTGGTTTTCTGTTTGACGTAAATATAATAATAATACCGAGATATTGAAGCAAAATTACATAAATCGATTACACGACATGTGGCCGTTCGATTCCCGCACGAGTTAAATATTAGTTTCGGGTCTAGGTGTTTTTAGATGCGAGATGTATAACTAATGTAACTAAATAGTGTGGGAATACGGTTTAAAAACAAAATATACACTTTAAACTGGGTTAAATAAAGTACAGTATTATAGGAGGGTATTCAGTTGTCAATACTAGTTCGATTAACTACGGGACCAACCTTGAAATCACGAAGTCAACTGTCCGTTCCATACAAAAATATTCATATCACTCCACAACATTTATGGAAGAGCTGTTTTTTTTTTCGTGATTTCAAGGTTGGTCCCGTTGTTAATCGAACTAATATCGGATACCCTTCTTAATAAATATGTCTCTCGTTTAACCTTATACCTAGTTAATGAATGCTTGATTTCTTTATTTTACCAAGCGTAAATGTTTAACATAATATTCGTTAACCCAACAATCTTTGAAATTATGTCAAAATCATATCATCTTGACATTTTACGAATATTAGGTAAGGGTATATCCTCAGATCATAGAAACAAGTTATAACATAGTTTCTATGATCTGAGGGTATATCTACATATATCACGGTCACCTCATTATGAATGCAGATATTAAATAACGTACAGCAGTAACAGTACATAACCCTGATGTATCGTCCAAACTGATCGCGTCAAGTCAATTGCGATTTATATAAGATAAATAGGGGCCAGATATGGTAATGTGAACACTGAACATCAATCATTATTACGCCCCACGCTACCTTTGAAAGCTGATATTTGTTCTAGTGTAAGTTATAGGCCAGAGCGAGACGACTATTTTTTTCAAAGATACTTGAAGATGAATATCGACAGAAGTACATACCTACAGAAACATTGTTCTAAATTAAAAACCGTTGATCATAATAGGTATATTACCCCCAGTTACTCAAGCCCGTTTAATTTTATCTATTGTCAAGTAATATGATTGGCCGATGTTATTTTGCCGAACCAATTACAACAGCTGACAAGAGATTTGACAGAAGATTTGCTAATCAAAGGCTTGATCAGAAACTGGGCTTTCAGACTTTAAATTTTTACCTATCCGCAGCGTTGATATTTTTTTGGCTTTTCTCGGTTTCGTCCTTCAGTCACCTCAGGCATGGTGCCAGTCAATCGTTACGAAAATGAATTAGCAAATAAATTATCTTTTTTACCCGACTGCGAGACGTAAAGGAGGGTAATGTGTTTATCAGTCTATGTATGTATGTATGTATGTATGTATGTATGTATGTATGTTTGTTTCTATGTGGCGTTCTAGAGACCAAATGCGTAGGCCGATTTTGATAATTCTTACGTCAATCGATTCGTCTTAACCTTGCGAGTGTCACTAAAGACATAACAGTAATCAAAATTCACCACAGCGACAACCAGACGCCATATTGTCAAAATGAAAAAAAAAAAAGTTGATGAACTATGTCAAGTGGGGTGTCGTTGAATAGGTATTTTAAAATCATCTTTAGGTTCCTTTTATCATATTTCATTTTAAATAATAGTTTAGGATATATAACGATTTAAAGTTGTTTAACAAAGCAATCATTCTCGCTAATTCTTACTTATTGATTTAAGTTTTTATTTCATGTATTAACGATATACAAACAAAAAAGAAGATTACGAAAACATACATTAAAAACTAAAAAGTGAAAAATAAAAATAGTAAATTAAAAATTTAAAAAACCCGACTGCCAAAAAACAACTAAAAAGTTCAAAACAAGAGCACTTTTCAAGCAGTCTGATGCAGTTGGTGGCATAAAATCTAAGATTTAACACAAATAATTGCCACCAACTGCATCAGACTGCTTGAAAAGTGCTCTTGTTTTGAACTTTTTAGTTGTTTTTTGGCAGTCGGGTTTTTTAATTTTTAATTTACTATTTTTTTAAGCTGTTACACCGACCTTTAGGTAATTGCAAATTGAAATGCACGGACAAAGATAATTTTACTCACTAAAAAGTGGACAACGAAACCAAATATAGCTGTAGAGTTAAAAGTTGGCAATTTGTATAAATGGTTAAAATTAATTAGTTGTTTGATCTTGATTGGTCTAAAAAAAAACAAAGAAACTGATGACAAAAGATCTGGATCAAAAAACGACTCCTTATTTTCTATACGCGAATCTTACAACTTGTACCACAGACATAACGCATAATATATGGCTCATAGGCAATCGTAAATAGTTGATAATGTATGTTTGCACTGAACTTAGCCGGTTATACACTAAGCTCTACATTAATCTATATATGTCACATAAATAAAGTGTGCATGCCTTCATGACACCCTATTATTTAAATGGGGTAAGCGTTATTCTAAGGAGAACTAAGGTCATCTCGGGAGAATTTTGTATCTAACAGCAAAAAATAGATGTGCCAATTTGACTTGAATGTGTTCTTCAGATGGTGAATAGTTTTCTCAAACAGGGGTCATTGGTGGTGTAAACAAGCAAAAGTTCTTTGATGAATACAAGTCACCAGAAAAGGAAAGACTCTTTTTCTATCTAGGTACCATTTAAACAACATAGTTTGATGTATATTATGACGAATTTTGAATATGCTAAAGCCAATGTTAGGCTTATTGTTATACAACGTGTATCAGAAATGCGTGGTCATATTTACTGGCGTTTTTTGGACTTATATTCAGAGCTTTGAGAGATTAAACAAAAAAATCGGATTATTTTTAAAAATGGCTGAAAGTCGAAAAATTTTTGGCCAATTTTTTTATTTGATCTATCATTTATGTTGCTCTGATCAAGAGTCCAAATTACCTCCTCATATATTACCACACATTTCTGTTACACGTAGTTTAAGTTTTAAAAACAATGATGCGGTTGTGATGTGTTAGCTCAGTGGTTACCACGCACAGCTTTCCGCTCGCTTCATTGGTAGGTAACATAGTTTTTATTCAACATATTATTCTCATGAACATCTACATCAACATTTCGATTCTACATACCTAATTAAATATTAAATTGCGATTTTTTGCAAACGGTATGATAATTTGTGTGTCCAAGAATATCATACTGTTCCTAATTGAATTCGGTGAGCAATCAAATCCAAATTATCTTCCACCAAACTCAAAGCAAAGCTTCTGTTGAATCAAGATTTCACGAAACCTAAATAATTCCATTTAACTCCAATTATACAGTTGCTTGAAACATAATAGAACAAAGCATTTAAAACGTAAAGCATTGTGATACATACCTACATCTAATTACCACTGCACGACGACAAAAGGAGAGTCCCCAAAGAATAAACGTGGAAACAATCGCTTTGTTTCAAAGGTTCTAGAATGTACTCTAGATTTGTTATGTCACTCTGTTTGAGGAACAAAAAGTTGGCCTCAAGCGAATAGATGCGGGAGTTAAAAGCTTTGGACTAGGAGTTTAGAATGAATGGATTCAGAGTTCACAGCAGCGGAACAAAGGATTTTTTAATTTAATAACTGGTGATGTTTTTAGGCTTCTAGGAAATCGTTAGTAACTCTATATTTTTCGAAACTTTGTTGCAGTTATGGTGACCATGGTAGTGGAATATTTTGTTAGTATTTTATGCGGAACAACTGCATTCTATACATAGCATTATGCTTTTCCCTTCAAAAAAGTTGCAGAGATAGTATTACACCCAAGTTTTTCCTGCTGTTGTAGGTCATCATAAGGGGTGAGGTATTGTTGCAAACTGCAGGTTGTTACTGGAAATTTCCTGACAGAAAAACCAAATAACGCATAGCCCGATCTGTGAATCTGCACTGGACCTCAGAATTACAGCAGCCGCACTTAGAGAGGATGAGATTTGACAACAGGTTAAATTAATTATTTAAGTTTATAACTTAGTTCTCTATACATAAGTCCCTTTAGTTATATACGATGATTAAATTTAAAAGCTCTTAAGTCAATTGTCATCTCTATGCACTGCCATAGAAATAAGAAGGATAGTTATCATATATAATCAGTGGTTAAATTAAGAGGCGTTTATAAGTAAGGTAGTAATAGGAAATAGGTTAATTACAGAGGAAAAAGTGTTAAGTTTCGAATTGTTTCTTTCGGCATTATTGGTACATGCACAGACCAACCAGTCGGCCTGAAAGTGACCGTTTTTTATCAATAAACAGGGGTCATAATTGATCATCATAATGTCGTGTCAACCAACAAATTTTCACATTATTTGTTGGGTGACACGACATTATGATTATCTAAAGACCACCACTATTTTTAACTTTTTAAAATTCACACAAGTTGACCTTTTTATTTATCTATATTGGCTAAATCTACGTTTACTACGTATGATAAATTTTGCCTTTTTTACCGATCGCTCGAATTTTTATGATGATTTTTCAAACGCAACTTTTTGAAAATAAATGGTGATTGTTGCTTCGTGTGTGAATTCAGGATTTAGAATACATGGAATAATTGCAGTGTTCGTCTGCCGCAGGCATTATTTTTTTACAAAATCTGTTTAATGTGACAGTTGCATTTTGTTCATTGCAGCTGTGGTGAACAATGACGTAATTTGACACGCAATGTAGATACAAAAAAAGGATTTTATCTTTTTATCCGTAGTATAAAGGTACTTAAGAGCAAAATTTCGACTCTGGCGACAGCTACCGACCGTAGCATTAGCTGCTGTCAACGACTGCAAGCGACATAGTGGTTCCTACACATTTTCTATGAGATTGTATGAAAGTACATTCCGAGCGCGGCGACACTGTCGCATCGCATGTCGCCTCCAATATATTTATTCTGTGTCACTGCCACCCAGGCTCGGTCAACTGTGTATGGGTGACTTTGGACACAAGGTGGGTTCCAGTTCATGATAAGAATAGCGCTATCGATGACTCTGTCTAACAGGCTGACTACAATGAAATGTTACCAAGTAAAATAAAATGAAATATCGTGTAACAAATTATGACCTAAACATGATTAATTTAATTTAAAATGTAGCTTAATAACTAACACCTTTTTTTTTACGGTTATATAATTAAAATTATGAACTCTAAACGAAATTTGGAAAAATTATTATATCTTTAGAAATAAATTTGAATTTAAAAAATGGACTCTGGTAGTTTGCTCTGGCAACACCATATGATAAATGTCTGCTGTTATGGTTGGTCGTTTTTTCTTGTTTCTGTTTATTTGTTGTGCTTTAAAACGATAAACTGTTTCTGATTTTTCCATCATAACGTTGAGTTCTGTTACGCCGTTGCGGTTATCATACTGTTACGCCGTTGCGGTGAAAAAGTGTTGTGTTGAGTGAGATAGTGATTCTTTCGAGATTTCTTTGTGAGAACGAGAATTGTTTCGCAATTAATCAAAGTAAAACATAGGAAAGTGCGTCAATTGTGGATTTCCAGCTTTTCAAGATGTATTAATTTGTATTATATGCCCACCTGTATGAATAGATATTATTTTATTGTCTTACTGTCAATAAAATAATATCTATTCTAGGTGGGCATATAATTTTTTTCATTGGATTTACTGGGATCCCACTAGATGGCGTGCAAATTCGTCTCACATTTTTACTATGAAGTTGATATTCTTCTCGCTAGAGTAATATTGTTCTGTGCTGCCACCTCGCCTGCTACTGCGGTCGGTCGCTGTCCGAATCGTGCCTTAAATGTTTTCATGAAACTATAGTAATTCTATCGTACATAATGATCGGAATTTTTAATAAATCGATGTCAACATAATTTTGTTGTAAGCAGGGGTTACAATACATAAGTTCATTCACGCTTTTTGCTTAGGGTAGATAGATAGGTAGGTACTACTATACGCCAGCCGGCCTAGCATGACCACCATAGAAACGGGTTTTGTCTACATAGAAATAGACAAAGTGACAGATTGTAGAAACATTTCTAACGTTTCATTCATAAAACGTACAAATGTTTCTACAATCTGTCACTTTGTTTATTTCTATGTAGACAAAACCCGTTTCTATCGTGGTCATGCTAGGCCGGCTGGTAACCTTCAGGCAAATGACAAAACATAGAGTAGGTATGTTTTCAAAACGATCGGTGTCAAATTAATATTTAGTACCTATACCTTTTTCGACTTTCATGAAAAACAACACAGTGCTCCAATAAAAATCAGAAACTAGAAAAAATCTTGGCGCTATAAAACCATATTTTTTCTAATCAAAGCGAGTATTTCGCGTTTGTAGTACCAAATCAAATACAGTCGCAGGTGCGGAATATTGCGCACAAAACAAGCTCCGTTACTGGGGCACAGTAACAGAGTTTGTGCTGAAGTGACGAAGAAAATGACTTATTGTGCAACAACTAAAAAGTTTTCTGTGTTGACAGGTTTTGGTGTTAAAGTTATTTATCTGAGTGTTGTGCTGGATAATATATTTTTTACAAGTTAATCGTATTTTTACAAGATGACTGGTTAAATGACAGATGTATTGAAAGATCATTCAGTATTCGAATCTCAGCTTACTGCAGCACAAACAAAAAAAAACATGAAAAAATAAAACCATAAAAAATATCCATATCATTCGATACAATGTATCCAACAGCATTTTTTTTTCAGACTAAATCTTCTTCAATCTATACTAAAATTAATAAGAGGTAAAGTTTGTATGTATGAAATAATCTCCGGAATGGCTGATCCGATTCTGCAAATTCTTTCACTAATAAGAGGCTAAATCATTCCAGAGTAATATCGGTTACGTTTTATCCCAAAACAAATGCACAATGCCCGTGGGTCACGCGGTAGAAGTCGCGAAAGTGCTAGTACTTAATATTTGAATTTAACAATGTTCAACTTAGGTGGTTGACTTACAATTAACATGAGATTATTATAGACCCTGTCTTGAGGGGCTCGTGGCTAAATAACGGCCGCGCTGATCGATCGACCTGCGAGGTTAAACTGCGCTTGTCGCGGTCAGTCCTTGGATGGGTGACCGTTCTTTACACATCCGAGACCCCTCCGTGCCTCGGAGAGCACGTTAAGCAGTCGGGTCCCGGTTGTCATAGGAATATCTTTGACAATCGTTACGGGTAGTCAGAAGCCCTAAAGTCTGACAGCTGGTCTAACATTCGAATACCGGTATTAACCATTAATTGGGTTGTGGAGGTCAGATGGCAGTCGCTCCACGTAAAATATTGATATTCAGGATGATGATGATTATAGACCCTGTCCTACCCAGAAATATAGTAATATAACAGGTAGGTACTTTGCCTTAATAGATCTCAAAATTGCTTTAATGTGTTACAATTTGCTTAAGACGACGTAAGGGAAATATCGTCTTGTAAACACGTTTAGAGCAAGGTCTATATATTGAACCCTCTGGGAATCTTAGGAGCCAGACTAGTGGTCAATAAAAACAACAACCAACATTTGATGGGCCCTCAAGGACAGCAACCAATAGCGTTTGATGGGTCCCCAAAGAGTTCACGTAGTTATGGGGTCCACGGCAGAATTAATCAGTAGAAAACGTGCTGAATATTTTATGCACTTAGTAAAGCATTTTAACAACCGGCCAAAAATATATCGTGCGTACTGCCAGATAAATACATTTTGTAGTTTTATAACATACAAGCTTTGGCCCGTAGCTTCGTCCGCGTGATCCACAGGAACTGTGCATTATTTAAAAATGAATTAATGAAAGAATTTTCAGAATTGGATCAGCTATAGTTCCAGAGATTACTTATTATAAAATTACAAACTTTACCTCTTTATAATATATAGTAGGTATAGACTATTTGTTACCCATAGATAGTTCACACTCATCCTAGGAATTTGTTTTTATGGCACAATAAAAAATAGCCTAGCTCTTTTACTTTCAAGCTATCTTCTACCAAACTTCATCAAGATCGATTCAGCCGTGAAAAAGTAACAGACAGTTGACAGTTGACAGGCTGAGTTCCTTTCGAATTTAAAATGTAGTTTGGATTGTTGTCTAACTAGAACAAATGTTTGCATACACATTACATGTTTGCATACATAAAGAAAGAAAAAGTATCTAAATAGGTACCCACGGTCCAACGTTTATATGTATCAACATGACGCACAAAAAATAGATAAGAGCAGAACACGCAAAAAAACTGTTGGGAAAATATGCGTCACATCCGTGCAAAACGGCCATCGCTCAGCATATGCACGATGCAGAAACACAGCGCTTGTTTTCTGCGACACACATCCCAAATTAGCCACACCAAGCGAAAATAGTACAAAAAAGTTGTTGCAACCACAGCAAAATGGCCTGATTCCTATTTTGCAAGTTTCTCGCGTTAAAAGTCGAAAATAAACGAGAACGAGACATATTTCATCCTAGTTAGTGTCCCAAGACTTTGTTGTCATAACCTAGAAACTTTCGTGTCTAGTTTCTGAGTTGGTGTGAATGTTTGTTTAGTAAAGTTGAGCATAACCAACAGACATAAACCCTGATCATTAAGTTTAAATTAATAGCAGGAATATGAAGACGATAGGCTTGTAATTAATAACACTGTGTCCCAAATTGTACAAGTACGAAACAAAATCAAACCAAACTTCATAACGTTTTCTTGATTAGCTTTTGATAAAATAATAAAGGTTCTGTTAATTGCGATTTATTTTGTATTTAAGACACAACAGTATTTTTTGGTGAGTCTGCAACCCAATATCTACAAATATTCTAAATCTGAAAGAGTGTCTGTTTGTTTGTTACTTCTTGACGCCTCAACTGTTACTACTCAAGTGATTTCAATACCTACTTTTCATTCGGGTACATCATAAGCATAAACAGCATATAATTATCATCACTGCTGAGAAGCAGACCTCCCCTCTGTGGGAAGGAGTGGGCCGTGGTACACCACGTGGGCGCAAAATTTTAGTTCTAGGACATGCCGGTTTCCTCACAATGTTTTCCTTCACCGTTTTTAGAGCAGTTGTGACAAAACAAATTGCACAAAGTGAGCACCTGCCAGGGTCGACCCCACGGCGTACGACTTATAAGTCGAAGCCGCTATCATTGGGCTACCAATGCCTCGACACAGGAGAAATCCTAGCGTGAGAAAAAAAACGCACAAAATACGTGTCGGACTGCTGTAGTGCGGTAGTCGTGCAGCAGCAGTGCGGGTGTCACACTACTGGATCCGGGAATCAAACTTAGGACTCAGTAATCGTACTTGCGACTTAAGACCACTAGACCAACGAGGCAGTCAAGCAACTAATTAAAAAATCACAAATAAAACATTTTACGCACAAAAACCAGCTCGGAGTATCGTAAAAGCATTCACATCGGAAGATGATGAAATCCCTCAACTAAAACGAGTCGGTACCACCAGGGATCGGGCAAATACATGTTTGCCAAAAGCCTCGAGAAATAGGATTATTCAGACAGCCTGCCTTACGGTGTTAGACGGTGTCAATACTGAAAAATTGAAAAGCGTTTCAGAGGTACGAGTTTGTTTATATTTTTCTTTTATTTTATTTTTAAGATATCTGAGTGTACTGGTATTCTTGAACGTAGTGCTCTGTGTCAATGAGAAATGGTGCAATTGGAGCTTATCTACAACCGCCATGAAATGTTAGTATGTTACAGTTCTTGGGTACGGAAACTGATGTGTCGTGTGTTGAAAAATATGGCGTAGAATATGAGAAGAAATGGAGAATTTGTATTTTTCTTTCACTGTTTGTAGGTATTGCATACAAAATATCTGATCAACCATACGACTTTTCAAATCAGACCCTAAAGTTTTGTAAGGTTTGTAAGTACATTTTTTTTTGTTAAAACAAAAACTGAAACACCTCCAAAATATTTTAATTATTAGCCTATGTGTAAAACATTTGAAAAATAAATAATGAAAACTAACAAGGTTATACGCTATTTGCATCCTCGCGCTGCGGACATGACCTAACGTCTAGAATATTCAAATAATATTTTTTTACAAAAGAACAGGATTTAAAAACAACTGAAATAGATTATTTTACTGATTCTGAACAAACTACTATCAGGTTTTGTATATAAATCCAATCTTGGTCCTGGTTTCCACGAACGCGTTGAGTATCATCAGCTTGCATGGTATGGAGGAAGTGGATCGGACTATTGTACGACACAATGGGAAATTTAACAATTTTAATTATACTTTTGACCAATAAGCATACGTAAGATCATGTACTCCGTAATATTTTAATAGCACGCATTTGACGCCCACTTCGAGGCGCTTAAATTTTTCAGTATGATTTATTAGTGTAAGCAGATGCTGACATTATCTGTGATAACGAGCAACGAAATGGGGTGGCATATTTTTTATCTCTTTGGCAGCATTACTAAAAAAACTCGTATAATCATACCAATTTGTCATCCAGATTTAACTTCCTATATCTCGAATGTGTATCGTTATATCGTTTGCAGAAGCATCAACATCGAATATAATAAAATAAATTAATGTAGATATTTTTACTTTACGACGTATGAGGTGTAATCAAAGTTGCGCGATATTATTAATCAGAAGACGTTACGGGCAAATCATGGCTTCATTAACAACCGTTATTTTTAGGCTCGTTTTACAGAACGATACTCGAGCACAGATCTCTGCTTGAGCATAGATGTCAACCAATCAAATGGCTTTAAATGTATGCTCAAGCAGAGATCTGTGCTCGAGCGTCATTCTGTAATACGAGCCTTAGTATTCGAAACAAGTTTTTGAATTAGAAAAAAAATATTACAATTGATTGATTTGACAAAACTTCGTCGTTACATCTGACTACACCCACAGCCTAGAATATTGCCCCTAATCACGTCTTCACCATAGTATTCCGTACTAAAACCCGATTCTGTCAAACAGTAATGTTACAAAATGATATATAACAGTACAAAGTTGATTTGTTACTGGGAGACCGCAGTCCGTGACTATGTAGTTTGAATGTTTCGTAACGGATACCTAAATAGGCGAGTTTTAGATGGTTTGTTTGACCTCACCAGACCTCACCCCAACAAATAAAAAATTATAATCGGTCTAAACATTATAAATATTAAAATTAAGTATTTTTCGGCAAAATATACTTATCATAATTTAAAACAACTGAAATTGATTCTTCTACTCATTCTGAACAAACTACTTTCAGGTTCTGTTTATACTAAAATTAGTTTTGTAGCAGCCAAGTCAATCCTTTCACTTCGCAGTAGTAAAGGATCTAGAAATTAGGAACAGGCTTTTCACAAGAGTACCGACAAAATAAATTGGAACATTTCACGTAACGGAGTGGAGCTATTTCGCTACAAATACACCTGTGTGTTGTGTACAAAAATCATTTGAGTGTTTGTAAACAGGTTTTTGATGCGGGAATTCTGGCAGATTTTATGTTCTGATAGACAAACAGTGATTTATATTCAAAGATCAGTGTTATTTAGAGTTGCAAAAGCCCGACTAAGAAGTATAGGACTATCAAGCATGCTTAGAAGAATCCTCAATTTACATGTTTGGAGAAATAAACAAACAGATATATAAAAATTTAATGTAATAAAAAAACTGCATTACAATCGGTCCATCCGTTTCGGAATTACGTTACTACATACAGATACAGAAGCTTTAAAAATAACACTTAATTTTTTGTTTTTAACGTACTTTTTCACGCAAAATTTTCTTTTTAACGCACTGTCTCATATTTGCATTTTTCATTTACTGCTACATAGAGAAAGAAAATCGTAAACATTTCCAAGTTCGCTAGTAGTTGTTATTGTTTCCATGGCAACAGAAGAATACAGCGGGTATATTCTGTCAGAGCCGCCCGTTAGTTCATCTGTAACATTCGTATGGATGCATCTAGCAGAGTGCTTTTAGGTTTTCACGAGAAATATACGCCCGGAGGCAAGCGCACGAGAAGATTACAAAAATAAAATAACACGATTTTTCGTATAGAAAGAGAGTTTTGCTATGTGAACTTTATTGTTCTATAGTCAATTTTTGTTACAAAAAATATTGTCATGGTTTTCAGGAGGGTTTTGGATTCACTTCCTGAGCACCAAATTCTAAACCTGTTACATATTACAGTGACTTTTTGAATGTGAATTATGTCGCAATTGTTTGCGCACTTTAGGCGCCGTGCAGACAGTCATTTTGATATCCGTGTTTCGGAAATTGACAATCCTCAACTAACTGTTTATGTCAATTTTCATATAATTTCAAGAAAGCAGCAGTGCACCAAATTCTAGTTGCGAGTTTCGATTATCAACAATCGTTTTGTTTTGTATCAGAAACTTGTAAAAAGTTGACAGTTGCTTCAACACAAGTTGTTACGTCTGCGCAGCGCTTCAAAGTGAAGAAGAATATATATATATATATTTAGCTTTTTATACAATTTTACTAAAAAAAATACAATTCCTTAATTACAACTAAATTTACTGGAAACTAAGTGAAAGTAAATACAATCAACTTCAACAATAATTAGCAGCGATATCGAACGTCCGTCCGATCCAAAGGTTGTGCGAAGTGTGTCTCATAGATTATACAATTAGGTGTGTCTCTGGCTCGTGCACGCTGCGCCGCTGGCGCTCCCCACTCGCGCCCCTCCATTGCACATTGTTAATCACGTGACTTGGTTTTGACGTCACAGCCAAGCCACGCCTACTAGAAATCTATTTTTCTGCTTATTATATATAATAATGAAGAAGAATAAGCCCTTCTTCCAGTACTTAGTACCCACTTAAAATATTGCTCAATACGCCGTCAAATTTTCATTATTCACCCTTTTACTCGCGAGATTCTCGTTCCGTCTTCAATAGACCGAAATCCCAAGAGTTTGAAGAGTCTGGCGAGAGTCGTAGGTGTGCAAACACCGTGGGCCCTTGACTCACTCGCTGCCGCTGAATATACATTGAAACCTATAAATAAATTCGACAAAAGTAGGTCAAGTTTGCCATGGATAACCGAGTTTGAATAGGATGTATGTCGTGATGGAGGGATTAATAATGTATGTCAATATTTTGAGCAAAGAGGTACTTCTTCCTCATGAGTGTGTTGATAAGATGAGTGAATAAGGTATTAAATATTATAGAATAGGCCCTCTTGGATACTGCCAAACTGCCAATAAATATTGCGTTCACGTGTGAATTTATGCTTAAGGGGTCCGTTTGGCAAACTTAAAATGCTTAACAGCGTTTATTGTAACGATATATTATTCTTATTATGTTAAACCCTTTTGGTTACTAGATGTATGTAACTGCTTATGATCGTATGTTAAAAAAATTACTACTTTTTAAAATCAATAAAAAAAATAATTGATTCGATTATATAGTACAGTCAGTGCCCCATATTGTTTGACCCCTCTTAAAAATAGTGAGATTCCAAGAGGGGTCAGACAATGTGGAGCACTGACTGTACAAAAAAGGGTTTTACACTTTTAAGCAAAATGGTAGTGAAAATCTTACCTTTGTCTTTATGGACTTTTATAAAGGTTTGACATTAAGTCTACAAAAGTATAATAAACCTAGTTTCTGAAACATTACTTTTAAAGAACGTAAACCGCAGCCTTCTCTAGATGTTTTGATTTAATAAAAAATATACATTGTAGAAGCTTCCATTTTATGTAAACCTATAAAATGATGCTGTAAATATTTTATTTACATCCGCAAGTGTAGCGATGATACATCACTAGTTTAGGGTTATAAATACAGAATTAAAGTTGCTAGTAAAATGTTACTTTCTTTAATAATATTTCTAATATTGCAGATTCGATCATTAAAATCTGACTGAACTTGTTTAAAATAAGCCACATTACTGTAGAGTAGATAAACTAGCATATTTGTACCAAATTCCGTCATAAATAATAGTCTCTTAACGGTCTTTCTGCAGAAAAAAAAAAACCTTTTTTAACCGACTTCATACAAACGGAGAATTAAACTGCATCGATTATCAAGTCAATTTATTGTGTGAGTAGGTTATTTAAACAAAAAACAAAATCCATGATTAACTCAAAAAAATGTGAAGAAACGTCCTCGCCTAGTGACCAGGATGTACCCCTCAAAAGGCTATTAAAGTACAGCTTAAGTAAAACCTAAGTAGTAATGAGCTTTTTGTGAAAGAGCTCGTCCGGGGAAGTACTACCACTGTACCTGTTACTACCGCTAAGCAGCATTACTGTGTTGCCATTTGAAGGATATGGCCACAGACACATTAGATATTTTAAACTTTGTGTCTAGGGTGGACGACGCATATACGCGTACCTATATAAGGTCCTACCCTTCATACTCGAAATATTTTAGGAGGCACATCTATAGATGGTAAAGATGCTATACAAATGAAAAAAAAATTATCAGAGTATTTTTTTTTTTTTTATAAATTAATTTTAAAATTATTTGACACAAAAAATACTATTTTCAACGTCCATTACGCTAGTTTCTAATAATAATAGTAAGTAACGTAAAAACTAGCTTAATGGATGTTGAAAATAATAAGGAACCAGTATTTTTAATGTGTGTCTAATCATTTTAAATTAATTTATTTTAAAAAAATAAACTTAGATCAATTTTTTTTACGTTTGTATGGCATCATTACCACCTACAAATGTACCTCTTAAAATATTTCGAGTATGAAGGGTAGGACCTTATATACATCTGAAAGAAAGACTGAAAAAATCATCGGCAATAAAAGAAGTATCGTCTTTTATTGCCGATGATTTTTTCTTTCTTTCAGATGTATACAGGGTGGCAGGTTAAACAGTGGAAATATTTTAAGGTGTCATCGTACTCATCATTATGAACAACTTTTACTATGGGACCAACCATGAAATCGCGAAAAAAAAATCTGCTGTTCCATACATTTTGTTGAGTTAAGTGAACATAAATGTATGGAAGAGCTGATTTTTTTTTTCGCGATTTCGGGGTTGGTCCCATAGTAAAGTTGTTGATAAAGATGAGTACAATGACCCCTTAAAATATTTCCATTGTTTAACCTGCCACCCTGTATAGGTACGATGGTGGCCACTTACCATCAGATAGACCGCCTACTTGTTTGCAAAGACCTTTGGTAAATTCTAATTAGACATCTAAATAAAAATACATAAAAATTTACAATAATAGTGTTTTTACTACTAATAAACATTCAATTAAATTCACTTCGTTTAAACAATTTCACGCACCATTATTTCTTTACCGAGACTACATTTTAAACAATCACGTACCCCATTAACTGATCGGTCACGTCCAAAAAACCTCCGTATACATTTCGCCATCTGCCGAAATAAACTATTCGGATGCCAACACTACTACGCAATCTGTGTAATGTATTGCAATAAAAGCCTCGTGATCTCTGTTTATTCGCCCATTTAATTCTTATCTCCCCGCTGTTAGGGATGTCACGCTGAAATAATAGTCTATTTCCCTTCGAAAGTGTAAAATTATCTAGCTCGGGGCTTTTAAAAATATCAACTGTATTTTATTGTTTGGATGTATCAATATTTTTGTTAGAATGTGTATGTATACGTTTTGGTTAGATGTTGTTCTTTATTTTTTATTTAGAGGATTCTTTCTTCATTAGTTTGAGAGCTATTAATCATAACACAAACCAGCTTAATATAATACGGGTTAAAAAAAAGTTGAAAACTCTTTCTGTTAGGGCAAAGTACCCATTAGGTATTTAAATCTCAGACGACATTGTCAAAAATTTTGACCCAGTTATATTTGTATGCCTACAAAATGGCCCAAACTTTACGAACTTAGTGTATAAATTAATTTACTCTTGAATAAAATGAAACATTAAAAGGGTGAACAAAAAGTATGTCTTTTTGTTGATTTAAAAACAGCCATTCTGAGAACTGGTTTCGTTAAAACTGTCGAGACTGAAAGTTTTTTCAGCAAAAGGTTTCTTTTTTCCTAGTAATTATAAAAAAAAGTTTATAGATGAGTAATATTAATTAAGGTATGACATTATGAAATTCTTTTCTGAAGTTTTGACACTACTAGAGAAAGTTTATGATGTCAAATTACTAAGCAAAGCTAAGGAAATACTAGTAACATAATGTAAAAAAAATTGTTTCATTGTTGGTTTGTTCGTCACCCATGTTCTTCCGATTGACTTGAAACTTTGTACAGTTATTTTGCACACGCCCAGGAAGGTTTACAAAATAAGTTAGTTAAATATTCTACTTTTATACAATAGCATCTAACTAAGTACACAAAATTATTCAAAATTTATACGGGGTCACCGCGAAAGCTTATCTCTATCAGATGAAAAACTACAAATGAAAATCTGCGAAGATATCCTGTAACAAATACACAAAAAAAAATCAGTCGAACTGAGAACCTCCCTTTTTTGAAGTTCGATAAAAACTAAAGTATTTATCGGCTTTTGTCAGTGACTGCACGTACATTTTGTATTTTCCTTACGGTACTTACTCCAAAAATAAGTTGAGCCCAACAAACTTTGTTTAGCTTTAGTGGCACGGCATTAGGGGACACATTAACAGCACTGAAAAGATGAAAATTATTTCGCCAGCACAATTACCTTACTCCTACGAGATAATGTACTAACTTGTGTTTAACTTTCGGCGATGTTTTTGTAAGGTGCGATTTACACCGACCGGTGCGGGCGCAGCGTGGCGAGTCGGGGCGCGGCTGAGAGGATGCGCGCACGTGATCCGGCAGCCGACCGATTCCGCCAGAATGCTCGCGTATCCACCATCATGCTCCCATGACTTTTGAGCAACCAGAGGTGTTGCTTTCGTGGCACCGTCTATGGTACAATTTACACCGAACGGCGTGCATCGCGGTGAGTCGGGGCGTGGCGGAGCGCATTTTAGAATACAGTAATGGAAATTGTGTCTAAACTATACAGTTATTAAACTTCATATTCGCATGCAACTTATTATATAAGTACCTAGGAACCCAATCCCCAAGACAGCAGTTTAAACTGAATTGAAATTAGTTCTAGGTACTGGCAAAAGAAATAAGAATATAAAAAAAGTGGGATCTACCAGCATCGAGAACATGGACCTATTTACTGATGGTTATGTTAGCTTTTTCTTTAAACATTTTACAATCATGGTTTTCATCTATTATGATCCAGCCACCGCATAAGAACCTATTGAGAAGTTGGCTGAAAACTTTGGACATTTTATCCAAAATTACATTTATTCTAAAATTTCATATCAATACAAAAATGTTTGTTACGTATGAAAGATACTCCATTTACTCTTTCCAGCAATAGAATAGCTATGGCCGTGATAAAAAACCGGACAAGTGCGAGTATACCTCGCGCCCTAAGAGTTCCGACATATCTATGATCATAGATGGCGCTACTGCATACTTCCAAAGGCGCCATCTATGAACAGATGGCTCCACTTATGGTCCGGTGACTGACAGTGGACAACAAAGTGATCCTATAAGTGTTCCGTTTTTCCTTTTGAGGTACGGAACACTCAAAATGAAAAATCTATTATGCCATCGTGTGTCCGGCAGTGTTAATAGATTCACACCACAGGATATTTAATTAAGTGTCCATACCCTTTCACGTTAACTATTCATCAGACGTATTTTTTAACCACGAGTCCCTATTAGTACACGGTTTGACCTACTTCCTAAACGTTGGCAAAGTGTAGTGTTGCAGTGTTGGGAACTGACTTGAGTCATGTAGAATTGAACCACCCCATCGTTTCCGTCAGTTTTCTTAGAACCTTCCAGGAAGACTACCAGGAAAACCAGCAAAATGTTTTTTTTGCACTAATGAAATATGGCCTCTTTTGGGCATGCTGCCTTTTGCTGCTGGTTAGGAACAATACAATTGTGTATTAGTTTTTGTCTATACATCCTTTCTCACGCAGTAGATGTGACCAAAAGATTTTATTTTATCTAGCAGAATGGCAAGACAGGCAGTGGTTATGTAAAATGATGGTAGACCTTTTACCATAAAGTTGCACAATAGAGGATAAAAAAAAGATGCTGAGTAGAACCATAAAGTAAATAGATTAAGAGCCTCCATTCAACGAGATTCACACGTCTTCGTACAGCGAGAGCAAGCGCACTCACTATTGAAATTCGTTTGAGACAGTTTGAAATCGCCGTGCACGTATGGCGATCTCACATCTATGTGTGGGTGCGCCTGTTATCGCTTGTTGTACAGAGCCAACCTTCTGTATCTATCTATTCTATTGTAGAACTATGCCCAACGGTGTTATTGCGTCGCGCTGCGGTGTAATGACACCACGGTGATGTTGTCTTGTTTCACAACATTAGCTGAAGCGTTAGTACAATGACTATGAAGACTGCTGCATGCTGCAGCGGTGCGGAAAGGAAGCCATACGTTGCGTAAACGCTGCAACGCGTCTGTAAACAATTACAATGTTGCTGTCTAACTTCATACACAACATGGTAGGTCATCAAAGTAGAGTCGTCGCCGCTTCCCGACTTGTTTGCACGCCCAGCCGGCCTAGCATGGCCATGAGAGAAACGGGTTTTGTCTACAGAAGAATAGACAAAGTGACAGATTGTAGAAATATCTCTACCGTTTTATGTATACAATGTAGAGAAGAAATATTTCTATTCTTCAGTAGACAACATTTTGATAAGCCAAGCACGGGTCGCCGCGTGCTCAGGCACAAGAGATAACAATTTGGATAGAAGTAACTTTGTCTATTCTTTTGTAGAATAGACATAGAATTGGTCATGCTAAGCGTGCAGCAACGTAGTCATTTTGTCTTATCACCGTAACTATAACCATTGTTTCATATCTGACCACAAAATACCTACCTGTTAAGTATAGAGGCAATTAGAGAATTAGTAGATTTATTTGAATTGCCCATTTATTAGAGTGTTGATTGCTAACGTTTACATTTCGTTGTCTGTGTTAAATATTCAAAAGGGAAAATACAAACAGAGGCTACACACATTCTGTATTCACTTTATACACGTATCAATAGCAGCTTCACACACAGAACAAATACCTTTACAAAAAGTATAATTTAATGAACTTTAAATCATTGGTGAAAATAATTCACACAGTTAATTAATTGATTGCGCTGACGTCAGCTCACGTGTAAAATGTTTTTGATTTTCCGGTATGTCAGCCAAGCCATTTTCCAGGTAGAATCTACAAAAACATGAAATTTCGTTTCGTAGTTTATTGATTAACACAAACACAAATATACGTATTATACAAACACTTGCGTCTATAAAATATATACTTAAGCATTTGTTCATTTTAAAATCTAGGACGCAGGAACTATCCTGACTGGCTAATTAGGATCAAAAGCTTCCTAAAACTTATCCTTTTTCTAATTTATTGAATTATTTTCGTAAATCTTTAGGATTCCTAAATTCAGAATACCTAGTACACATAAACTAATTCATATTGTGTTATACCTACCCGTAGACAATTCTGATACACATTTTACCAAAAAACAATGCAATAAATTGTCATAAAAAGTACACATGGCAAAAAAAATACAATATCAAGCTTCACTAAACGGGCACAATTAGATTCCAGCGTAACTTTCACAAAACTCCTACAGCGGAGTGTGTCTCTCGCTACGTTGGTATTCTTTGTTACAAAAGGCTCGTCCCTTTTGAAGATATGAAGACATGTTCCGCACTCGGGCAAAATAAGAAACTGTGTGAAACTGTGACAGAATGAACTGATTGAATAACTGAATGGAATGATGAAACTTGCGTCAAAGAATGAGGAAAAAATAATGAACTTTTTTGGTGGTGCATTTTTAAGTTTATTTTGTGATGTGAAAGTTAAAAGCATTTGGACATCACAGGCTGATAACTCTAGTTTGAAATCTAAGTGTTCATAAATACAAAAAATAAGAAGAAATAAGTCATAGCAATGGTAGTCTTCATTTATTTCAACAAATTGATGTTTATTTTCCCAAACGAATGATAGGATTGAACGAATAACTATTTCGACAACAAATCCAATTGCCATATCAATTCAAATCCAATAAAAAACGGCCTACAAACCCACCTTTGATGAATTAAATCGTCGTTTATAACTGTATCCGAGTGCTAACACGCCGTTAGGCGTAGCGTAGGCCCAATTTGTTTGCGGTTAGGCCAGGTGCACAAGTGCCAGTGCCTAATTGTACTAACTGTATTAACTTCCACCAGCTAGTGCACTAATGAACCTGCCGATAGTACATTTCCAGTCAACGTACCTTTTTTGTACTATCGACAAACTGGATACCAATTAGTGCGAGAGTTTCGTTTTATGTTTTGCCGTTTACAATTGTTAAGCTTTTTGGCTATGTTGGTGATTGTATGTTAGTACTATACGAACAAAAAATCAACTCGTGTATAGGGAATACACGAGATGATTTTTTTTGTTGTTGAATTGGGTAGGCAGAGGTGTGTCTGTGTAGTATTCCTATACTAACTCACTTTTTGCCAAATATGTAAGATGTAATAGAGAGTAGTACTTGTGATAAGGACGCTTTATATTACAAATCCAGACTTTAAACTGTTACTAAGTATTTTCTAACGGAAAAACCCTATACCATTGACCAACCTCATACTCCAAGGAACCCATACTCAGCAGTGACGCTTACGACTATTATACACGACTGTTTTTTAATTGCCAAAAAAAGAAAATACTTAGACACTGTCATGCCTAGAACAATTCTATCGAAAAAATTATTGAAAATACTTTATTTTATAATTAATAAATAAACTCAAAAAAGGAGGTTTTGTATTGCTTATCTCTAGTGGAAATGTTTTATTTTATGTAGTAAGTACGTCTTATCACTAATGGGAACATTTTACTGATACAAATCACAAGGACAGTAAAACGCACACTATCTGAGTTCCTGAATTTTGTTTATAGTTACGACACACGATAAACTATAAACACGTTTCAGATAAACATAAAACATGAGCGAAACAGTAAAATGAAACGTATGGGCGTACGAATCTTGTATATCTATCAAAATAAAGTTTTTAAGCTTTCAGAATCAACTCAAACAGCTAGTTCTAAGTCCGAACTATATAAACTTGTTAAAATCTTCGTTTCGATTTGTTTTATTCCCTCGTACCTACCGGTGAACGTTTTTTTTTAAAACCCCGTTTTCCATTTCATTACTAATTATTTTATTACGTTTTAGTCCATATTATTACATGCATTGTCATCAAAATTACATAGGTAGGTAGGTATATCAAATATCAGCTTAGTCCAATGCCAGCAAGTGCTTGAAAAATGAATTGCAAAATTTATACCGAACAGACATACAGACAGACAAGAAAGCAAGTTAATAAAAACGTGGTAAAAATGAAATATTCAGCACGGTGGTAGCGGTGCTTACAATACGCGTAATCTAAGTTGACTGAAGTTCGTCCAAGTGCGAAATAAGACAGATAGAACTCAACGAGATATCTCGCTCAAATCTGGAACAGCCCGACTGGCAAAACACCTCCACCTTGCAGAATACCACCGCCAAATAACGCTACTCTTCGGTAGTGTTGTGTTCCTGTGGTAAGGTCGCCAGAGCTCCTGAGGATGCGCTGTATTGACAGCGGGGGACCTGTTTCTCCCTTGAGCTCAGGCACAGCGAATCTTCATTCTAAAGGGTCGGCAACGCGTATGTTACACGAGTTGCAAGCATTTCATAGGTTACAGTAATCGCTTATAATTAGGCGGGTCGTACCCCTGTTTGCCATAAAAAGGAATAGCGTCACAGTATCTGTTTCTATATATTACTAGACTTTTGCCCGCGACTCCGTCCGCGTGGACTACAGTGAAATGACCAGTTTAAATGACCTCCGTAGTGTAGGGTGGCTAGTACTACCAAGAGGTCAAGCTGTATCTCTGGTTTGTCCCACCGGCATTAGATGAAACGTAGCTTAGATTTTAAGTTGGACCCCAAGCTATCGAACTGTGAAAACCAAATTAAAATCCGTTCAGTACTTTTTGCGTGATGCGCGCACAAACAGACAAACAGATAAACAGACAAAAAATCTAAAAAAAATATTTTCGGGCATGGTTACGTCCCAGTACCCTATCCAAACTATTATTTCTGGAATATCTTCAATGTACAGACACGGCTTTTTTACAATTTTATAATAGTATAGATAGATAAACGGGTAATGCCCTATCTCCCCAAGTTTCAAGTTCCCCAAAGCTTAGATTATTAAATAAAATTGTACGATTCTGTCTTGACCGAAATCTAGAACGGTACAGTCACCGAATCAATGCTTACGTACGTAATGTTTAGTGTAATCTACGTATTTACATGCGTGTACATGCGCGAACTTCTGGAGCGCCTGTCCGGCAAACTTAGGCCCGTATTACAGAACAAAACTCAAGTGTTGATCTCTGTTTATAACTAGTTTCAACCAATCAAACTGCCTTAAATCTATGCTCAAGGGGAGATCTGTACTTGGGTATCGTTCTGTAATACGAGCCTAAAGCTGGTATTACAGAACGATACTCGAGCTGAGCATCTGTAATACGAGCCTAAGATTACGTTTACTAAACAGCTCCCTAAAGGTCATGATCTTCCATTGTACTTGTACAATTAAAATGTGATTTTAAGCTTAAAATAAAACTCTCTTTGGATAATAAATTGTTTTATGAAAGATGGTCACTATTTCCAATTTAAACATTTATCTTGCAATAACAAAAACGCAAATTTCGTTAACACTATAGGTACGTAAAGACAGTTATAACTATAACTTCGTCTTTTAAAAATAGCTCAACCATTTATAAAATAGTAAGAACTTTTCTCTACATTTAAAAATATACTACGCATTTATTTTCTCCTGCGTTCCCTTTTAGACTCAATAAATTCACATTGCGTCAACAATAACTGCTCCTCGTGATACGAATATGACATCTGTACCCTTCCCACTGCATCATAGGTTAAATTATATCACACACGAGAGTTTCTTCCACATTTTCCCGCGCCATTTACAGCCAAATATACATCTCAAACAAGATGGAAATATACATAAACTTCTACGTTTAATATAATGTTGTTGATATTTGCACAGTGAAAATCGCATCGGTAATCATTTTAACTTACTTCGAAAAGGAGGTTATCACATCAACTGTATTTTTTTTTGTTTATAATTGTTAAACTTTGCTGATTATGAACCGATTTTATTAGTTCTTTTATCATTTGGCAGAAAAAGCTCTTCACCTAGGTTGAACTGTGTGGTAAACCCCAAAAATAACAAAAAAATCGAATAAAACTGGTGTTTTTATTCTGTATAATTAAAGCTTACTGCAGACCAAATAGTTGGCTGCAGTTTGGTAAATTACGCGTTAATCCTGAACTTATCGGTCTCCTAAGTAACATTGAGTTAAACTATTGCCCACTAAATAGCCTATTCTATCGACGTTATGTGCCTTAAGGTTGTAACTGGATCTTCTCAGACTTTTTGGATGAGAATTTTAATGGTAATTTTTATCTTTATTATAGTTAAACTGACTCTGGCTAGAAACATAATGAAAATATAAAATTAGTAAGTAGTAACTGCGCCAAGTCATATTAAGGGCGGGTTGCTTCAAACCATCTGTAATCGTAAGTCACTACGTAATCGTTAAGTCAGTATGAAATTTATTGTCGTACAAGCCGCCATATTTGACGGTTACAGATACTCGTACGTAACTGTAAGTTGAAACAACATGGCCTAAGTTTGCTAATGTTGTCAGAGGGAAAATTTTACATCGGCAGATATCTTTTATCCAAGGAATAAAATTGACGTTTGACAGATTTTGTATAGAAAAACTGTCTAAAATATAAAAATATTCCTTAAAGTTACCTGAAGGTTAAAAAATCGGCCTTATTTACGGCTTAACTCTTACTTAAATATAAATGATGAAATGTGGGTGGATTATAATATCTACACCTCTGCCTAATCCTTTGGGAATTAGAAGCGTGATGGTATGTACGGCTTTTGGCGACATAATAGAATAGAATAGAATAATTTATTTATTTGTATAGAATGCAGGTGTTACAATATGGTGTTAGTTTCAAATATATTTCCAGTACATTCTGCCTGTTGGCATACAAAAATATAGTGGTTAGCTTACAGATAAATTAGAAACTAGTTACTTCAATTCAAAATGAGATCATCAGCTAAATCTAAAATTATTTACATAATTAAGCAAATATTAATTCAAAGTCGAACGTAGCTCTTGGCTAATCTCGCGGCGAGAATACGAATTTTAGATTTTTGTGTGTGTAACGACGGTCATTGGTGTTTTTATGGCAATCAGGACCGAGATTGGGGTACGGTCGTTTATTTTCCAGTTCAATGGTTTTTACAACATCACATAAACTTTGACCCCAAACTAAGTTTACATGTAGGTATCTTGGGGGATTTGCAAATAATGCACAGTTCGATTGAACCACTCAGTTGTAATTGTAATTTTAATATCGTGGCTTTTAGAGCAATTATTGTTTATTAGATATATTATCTTACCGCTAAGGCATATAAGTAGATTGCTATATTATTGTTATGTTTAGCACTTTTTATCACCTGCAAATTATGGTCATAGGTCGATTAAACTGCTAGGTTGTAATTTTAATTTTAATATCATGGCTTATTAAAACGACTTGTATAATCTTACAGCTAAAGCAGATTGCTTTATTACTAGGTATTTATAGCACGTATATCAACACATATTAAATTAGCTCACTCAACAACATTCGAACATTCCACTGGCACCTAAATTGATTTATTTGTAATATTCAAGCGATTCGCAAAATTAAAACAGATAGCTGTTAATCTCTGAATATATGGGGAAATATCAAATGTCATAAAATGATTTATATATTTCAGGCTGAGTAAACAAACAGTGATATTTGTTAATTATTCGGTGTGTATCAACGTTGATGCACCGTTTCTGTATACATATTATGTACTCGTACTTTTTAATGGAATAATGGAATATGGTTATGTATGTAGTTACTTTAGTCATCACTTATCACACGAATCACGTGCTTTAAATTCAAATTCCTTAAAGTTTCTAAGTATATATTTAATTTATTGCATGAAATTCAAATTAAAATAACTTAAAGCACTTTAGTTCGGAACTAAGTGCACTGTTTTTCTTAACAAACTTTTGCTATCGTCGACGGCTGTCTAAGACTAAAGTTTTACTGCAGTTACATTCAAAGTACTAAGAGGATTGTGCTTATTTGTGACACGAAATAATGATTGTTTCTTCATTTGTATTTTTTGGCAAGAAACTGTATTTTCTGGCTAATCTTTTATGTACCATAAACATATTTTGATATAAAAAAAAAAAATGTAAATGTTTAATATACTTATATTTCATAGCAATTAATTAAAATGTTAATGTTTCATTGTAACGGATATAATTTTATTAATGTCCATTTTGTCGTTTTCTATTAGGAATTGTCAAAAAGTGAAATTTAAATTAGCTATCTGATAAAAAGTCAATGCATAAGCATAATAGCATAATCGGCCTATAATGTTCCCACTGCTGGGACACAGGCCTCCTCTCTGTGAGAGGGAGTGGGCCGTAGTCCACCACGCGGGCCCAGTGCGGGTTGGTGGACGTCACATGTCTTCGAATTTTTGGTTCTAGGTCATGCCGGTTTCCTCACGATGTTTTCCTTCACCGTTAAAGCAAGTGATAATTAATTTCTAATACGCACATGACTTCGAAAAGTCAGCGGTGCGTGCCTCGGGATCGAACTCGAACCATGGGAGGCATATACTCGCCGTGGGAGGCATATGGTTAATCCACTAGGCTATCACTGCGTCAATGCCTGTTGACCAAAAGACAACATTAAAATATTTAAAATCTATTCATACTGTTTGTCTGGCCCTAAAGTCAATGTAAAACTACAAACTATCCATATTTGAATGACAACAAAAAATCCAGACAAAAAAAATAGGAGACTCGACGTCTGAATCAAAAGAAACGCTTTAACAATAAAGACATTGAGCTCTCATTCCGTCTGGCGACTAACTTATGTTTGTTGGAACGAGGCACCCGTCTTCAATTACTAAGTGCTTTGCTAATAATAGTGCTATTATGAAGACGGAATTGAGACACTGATACTGTTTGAATCTTTTTTATAGTCATCTGTCAATAATGTAGATAATATAGTGGTTTATTCGTGTTATATTGAATTTTTACTGTATGAATAAGCAATTAGAAAAGTTTTTTTTTAATTATCTCCACGTTTTGCAAACACCGTTTTCCCTTACACAGAGAGAAGGCCTGTCTCAATACTGGGTACATTATAGGCCAATTATATTTCCAAACAAATCGAATTTTGCGGTGTATTGTCATTATAGCTAAACTTAAATAGCTAAAGCAGGCGGCACTAAAAGAAGTATATTATACGGTTTTCTTGATGTTTTTACTTTTTTCTTCATTTACCTCATTTTGTGATATCTTATCCCATTTTCTGATCATAACGGAACGGAAAAGCTAACATTTTATATTGCATAATTTATCCGCCATATTATCTTGATGTAAACAGTGCACTTTTGAATATTCAATATTACAAAAAGCTACAACACTTTTTGAAAGCTTCAGCACTGTCAGGAGCAGCGTTATGAAACTCTATGGGGATTTACGTAACATTTATGGTTATGGCACTTCATGGCGGCAGGTATCCATTACCGACATCGTTTTCATATATCGTCGGTATTCTATTATGTTTTTCGCAACTGTATTTAAGACTGTGGGGAGTTTATTCCCAGCAATTTGGTAGGATGGTAATATTTTTGAGATAGCTCTTTTAAAATGGTTCGGGAAGTGAATTTTTACACGTTCGATGATACAGAAAAAAAAAATAGAAAACCCATAAATGTGAAATATTCGTTTGCTTGTTTATTTATTACAGTAGGTACCTAACTAATTTTTCCGTTCATCAAGAGAATTTGTTAAAGTTACTCAGGGCATAAATTTAATTTGCACCAACATTTAAACATTTTGCCTCAAACTAATCAAATAGTTCAGCAGATATAACTACGTCACAAAAAATCGCATAAACATTCTTCACAAAATGCGACAAATATTAGAAAAGTAAAATATAAACCTCTCCTTTTCCAAATCCGTATATCAGGATCCCAGGACCACCTCGCTTGATAAACAGGATTAATTAACAACTGGATGTATCCCAGATTGAAGAAAATTTCAGACATTTCTCGCACAGATCGTCAACAGTTATACCTAATCAGTCGTCAAAATAAAAAAATATCAGCCATATTAAGCCGACGGCGATGCTCCAACTTTCATTAATATTAAGCTAGCTGTTTCTAATAACCCCTTTGGGGGATTAATTTTCAAAAATTCTTGCTAAGTAAACTTTTATTTAGGTAAAAAATTATGAATATGCACATAATTTCTGGTTACTAGGCTTGAATAGTTGTGGAAATTTCGTTAAAGGATAGTTTCGAAAATTTCGAAGTAAAATATGTTATTTTGTTTATAAAATAATGTCTAGTTACCAAAGCCGTTCCAAACAGCTTGTTAAGCTACTTTTGCCAACCACTATAAAAAAAACAATCCACGATAAAACTTTAGCAGCTATTTTGACTAGCTCACCATATCGCAAGTCTCATATTTTGGTAGCCAGCCAGTCGTAAGGTTAAAACTTTTAAGTGGACTGTCATAGTACGCTCTACCGTATGCCGCCTTGGCAACTGCACGAGATTACCAATAGTTATTATTCAAAAGAATCGCTTTGAACTAGAATATCACATGGGTATTGATAAATTGGAATTGTTAGTCGTATTTTTGTGTGGAAATACTTTTACGAACCTAACACGTGTGATCGTATTCCTTTGTAATTTGCTAGTCTCGAAATGTTGACTAAAATTTTCATCTAAAGTAACCAACCATTGATACAATTAATACAGGATAGAAAACTTGTTTACAAGCCACATGTCTTACACTCAATCAGACAAAGAGATGCAAAAAAGTGCCAAAAAATTACTCACGCAGGTTCTCGGTACTCAAATTCATATCGGTACCGAAAATTCATTTCGGTACCAAAATGTCGGAGTATAAATTTAAAATCTAGGCTTTGAATCGGAGAGAGTTATCACTGGGCTCTTTGTTGCTAATGTGCTCCATCTATCATGCGAACTGTGACGTTATTGGATTTTCCACTTTTGATATGTAAGCCTGTAATATTTTCTGGGTTACTTGAGGTTTTGTCAAGATTAATCTTTAATTTAGATTACACAGGCTGGTTAGCGCAGTATCTAAGTGATTGGCTGCAGCGCTACGTATCGCGAGTTTAATTCTCGAAAAAAAATAGGTGTTTATACGTAGTGTGGGGCAACGTTAGGTAACAAAAAACAAAAAGCAATTTATCCGTCTCTGTGCACGTTCTGTGTAAGAACTAATTAATAATTATCTCAGATGTATCCTAATAATATAATTAGTTTCTAGACTGTATAAAGGCTGTAAAATAGCTGAAACTTTACGAGAATGTTACTTATTTATTTAAACGCGTTTTGAACTACGATGAATGTCAAAATATTCTAAGGACCAAATCAAAGAAATAATCTGTTAACGTTGTTTAATGTATAGTCGATATTTCTCGCAAAAATGAAGCTTCCTTAATAAAATAATTTTCAGAATCAGATCATTAGTTCCGGAGATTGAACTAATCTCCAGAAGATACACACAAACTTTACGTCTCTAAAATACGAATATAGATTTATTATTAGCCTATAGTGTCCCACTGAAGGATAAAACCTCAGATCATAGAAACAAGGGAGATGTGCCAAAGCGCTATCGAGCTTGATGCCTGAACTTGAGCAAATTGCTCATACCAAAAACGTACGTGCTGGCGCTGAACCGAACACGATCGATGGTGCGATGGTGCGATGGTGTAAATACAGTGTTTTAGTTTAGTGCTAGTGTTGAGTGACGATTAAAAGTGTTAGATTGAGGGTGTGCGGAATGTTTAATGCGTGGGAGATCTTTTTATTCACAAGGAGCGCTTAATTATACGCGTAATTGTGTCGAAAAAAGTGCTAAAGATAGCATCAGTTGTTCTCGTACTAATTTGCTATGATGGCAATTCTCCTTGTTTCTATGATCTGAGGGTAAAACGCTATTTCATATTAGATTACCTGTCAGAATTCAAATTATGACAAATACTTCAAAGTCATTGGTGTTCTTCAAAGCCAACGGAAGTAACCTTACTGTGGTTGGTTATGGCTATCGTAGTACCAACAGTAGTTAGCAAACGAACCCGTTTAGACTGTGGACAAACCATAAAACGTAATTACGGAAGTCCGGAACTAAATACACTGACAATCGCAGTCGAGATATATTTTCTCTTTTTTGAATTTTATTTAAATTGCAGATAACTAGGAGATAACTAATAAAATTTAAATTATATATAATAAGAACTTTGCAAGTCAAGACACTATATTTTTACCCGTTTATTATTTTTTAGTTAGTTAATTACTTTTTAATATTATATTTTTGACACCTCAAAAATGGCGTCATCAGAAATTAATGTGGTACTCAAAGAGTCTATTAACTTTCTTTTGACACAATCTTGACATTCCAATTTCAACTATCTCCTTCGGAAATTACTTAAACGCTCAAAAACTATCAATCACCCTTAAAACGTAACCAAAAAGTCTGTAATCAACTCACGTTACGTTACTCGGCCAGAAAATTATCCAACACTAGACAAGCGTCGACAGCTTAATTACAACTGATAGCATTCACGCTCTGCGTCGACTAGAGTGGATCACAGAGCTATTTCTATGCTAATGTTTAAGCGGGCCCCATGTCCGTTGTAATACGTAATACGTACCCTGGATTGTTCGTGGAAAATTGTTTAGAAAACAATGCTATCTTCAGACTCATCAATATATCTAATTAGGGCCGCTGTTAAAAGGTTGTTAGGTCAACAATTTAGCTTTATACTGCCTAGGTTTTGTGTTTCTAATTTAGGACAGTATCTGATATCGGCTTTTCTGATCCGTGCGTCGTTTGTTGTTTAATTTTAGGAATACAATATAGTACCTACATACATAAATTCACGACTGATAAAAGCAAAAATTACAGAAAGCCATTTGGGAGTACAATTAATGATTTGTAAAAATAATTATTTTCTATTTAATTCTGTTTTGATGTTTGCTACATCTAATTATTATTCAACATTCAAATGCAAATCTTGAAAGTTTACTGGCATAAATAATCGATATCCATTGAACTGAAAGACATAACATTCTCTAGGTCAACGAAATTAAACAATTATTATTTTAAGAACTTCTAGCTTTTTTCAAAAAAACTCAATAAATATTCGTTGTAGGATTTGCCTAAAAGAATCGTCGAGACTGAAGCAATATTAGTTCAGGGCTACCAAAATTCATGCATAATCGATCAAGCAAGGAGTTTCTGGGGAAATTCAAAGAGTGATCAATTGAGCGTAAAGATAATGAAAGGCACTTTTTATATTAAAAAGTTTTTATGATAAAAAATATACGATGAAAATTGTAAAAGTAATAGTTTAACTAGTTTAATTTTCTTTGGCCTTAAAGAGTTTTTTATAAGGCAGAGTACGCTGTCACACTGCTGCTGGAAGCGGCGAAGGTAGCGAGATAAATTAGATTTATTATAGTTTGAAGGAAAACTTAAGCTTGCAACACCATAATATTCATACCTAAGATGACGGGAATTCTTGTTTTTTTTATATAAATATATTCAAAATCCGTCAAATAATCGACTACATTCAAAATTAAAACAGTATGAATAAGTATTTAAATCTGACCATCATCAAGATAGGTTACTTGACAATCGCAGATACCTTTAAAGAAATTCTACGGTCCCTAGTAATATCTCTATGAATCCCGCCTCTTGAACATCCAACAACCCATCAGATATT
Organism: Thalpophila matura; assembly: GCA_948465475.1. NCBI lineage: Eukaryota > Metazoa > Arthropoda > Insecta > Lepidoptera > Noctuidae > Thalpophila > Thalpophila matura. Next base: position 15,000,114 of record OX419182.1, read on the forward strand.
TATGCCGCAAAGTGAGGATCTGCTATAAAAATCCTTATAGGTTTATGGGTCGTAACCTCTACCGCTGTTACCTATTGATTTATACCGCTATTTTAGTTATACCTGTTAAACGATAGCTCTACTAAAGTTTTTAGAATTTTTTACGACAAAAGGTTACGTAGATAAAATAAATCGACCTTTTCGCCCCTGAATCGTCCAGAAAGGTGCGGCAAAATGATGACATCAGAAAAAAAACTGCAAATTAGATTTATGCGGCTGAAAGGAACGAGAAAAAAAGGAAAAACAAAGAGTTACTGACTGTAATAATTCAGTAGGTATATAATATTCATCGTCTCGTGGTGTCAGCTAAGCAATAACTCGACAGTCGTCGAAATCTCTGCGAGCATTATAAAACGGTGTTATTTTTCTATTATTTTTTTTATATATTATAGGAGGCAAACGAGCAGACGGATCACGTGATGGTAAGTGATTACCGCCGCCCATGGACACTCGCAACACCAGATGAGTCACAAGTGCGTTGCCGGCCTTTAAAAAACTGCTCTTGCCTTGGGCATTGTTTAGCGCAGTTTTGCCCCCCCCCCACAACAATGGATTTATCAACTGCGCCATCATGAGGGGGGGGAGGGGGTTGGGCCTCCGGTACCCTCACTCACTCGGCGAAACACGACGCAGGCGTCTATTATGTATATTCATATTATTGATATAAGTCCAATTGACAAGTCGGAGAGAAAGATTGGTTCTTGTGCGACTAACCGGAATTATTGTGATAATTTCCGTGGTAGATTAAACGCGTTTCAGATAAATTAATACCACATTGTTCGGGTAAAACAGCCTATGAATGATGATGACGCCGCTGTTGACGCTCCGCCAATCATCGCAAGTAAACAAACAACACACGATCACATTCCTGTCGTGTTTACGTGAAACAAGCATGAAGCACAGTAAAATTTCCATCAAATGAAGTATGCAGGACCAGAGGAAGAACATTCTTCACTTACTTCGCACGATACGCGTACAATACATGAAAAATTCATCATAAATTTCACTTTCAAGAAACTCACAAATGCTACTCTCAAATTCACACATACTGAGCAGAGGCAAGACGTAGTTGAAAATGCTTCCAGAGTTAATATTGACATTAATGAACGTGCCAGGCAAATACCTGAGAGTCAAACGGAATCGCGAACGAAGCCGAAGGTTATTTCGAGTGCCTAGGAAATTTGAGGACTGTGGCTGGAATTAAATTGAATGTATTTTGCGTTTAAGTGTCTTGCCTATGTGTAATATTCATACTATAGTGGAAATTTGATTGACGTCAAAGATTATTAGTGTTAAATTGAGTGGAACAGCGTTTATCGTCGCAATATGTAATTTTAGTTGATGAAGTAGGTAAGTATTTTTAAACCTTTTAACAAACGAGCTTGGGAACCTAATATTATGTACACACAGTATATGTATATGTTGAAAAAGGTTAATATTTCTTATATCTATAGTGTTTAAAATAGGCGTAGTAATATAGCTACCTATCTAACTTGCCAAAGATTTCATGTTTCCTACATAACTGTACTCAACAGACTTCATGATAATTCCTTAATTTCTAAGCCTATCACTTAAATATGGAAGTTCATACACAGAAATATTAATTGTCTAAATTCAGATTCAACTCTTGTAAAACAATTCCCACCGATAGGTAAGTGTTTTCTCATAGCAATAATTTTCTCAGTTGTATCTGACCTTCCAATTCTTCCATTATATTCTAGTAGTACATTAATTCTATGCACAAAAGCGTTTGTAATTTTGAAGGCATCTGTACAATACCTTTTTATCTAATAAATCTTCTAACGCGGAAGCTCACTCGATTTCATTTGAAGACTTATCTCATACAATCACGAGCGGTATCGACCGAACTCATCCACTCGAGTGTACTCGTCTAAAGTAATTCTGTTTATTAACTTTAACTTGCACTAAATGAACGTGTTCTATATTTTGAATAATATTCTATGTGTATTATTATTTAATACCTATTACAGGCCAGCAAATAATCATTCCTCTTTTTATTCCATTGGGTGTGATAAGAACATAGATGCTCATTTTTACTCTTCATGCTTGTACATTCTTTTATCTCATAATACACCTCAGTCATGGAAAATATTACACTTCTAAACTTTTCGGTTTCAAAACCAAAATCCTACCCTTATCAGATTACAGGTAATTATAGCCATATGGCCATACCTACATGACATTAATTTCATGAATTTCTACAGTATACCTACTGTAAAAATATCGGTTAATTTACCAATTAACCGATATTTTTAACCTAATTATGAATTCAACTTGATGATACACTGCTTACACAGACCAATCTTGAAAGTAATATTATGTTCTCAAGAAGATAACATGAATTTCAAGAATCCTTGGCTACTTTTACTCACACATATACAAAGAGAAATTAAATAGTTAATTACTTGCCTAGGACAGCACGGCTAATGAAAATGTAGAAAGATAAACATGATTACAAAATTACGCTAGTACCAGGACTGTAGGTGACAACAGTGATTATAAAATTAAGCATGCCTCGACTCTGGAACATACGCCAATGGCTGGCACATTGCGTGACTACGTCGCGTGACGTCGGAATAGCTAGAAACAGAAGGCCCATCCAAAATTATTCGTAACAAGCTCAAAATGCAGTGCAGTGATAGCCTAGTGGATTAACCATGTGCCTTCCACGGCGAATGGTTCGAGTTCGATTCCGAGGCACGCACCGCTGGCTTTTCGAAGTCATGTACGTATTAGAAATTAATTATCACTTGCTTTAACGGCGAAGGAAAAACATCGTGAGGAAACCGGCATGTCCTAGAACCAAAAATGACATGTGACGTCCACCAACCCGCGCTGGGCCCGCGTGGTGGACTACGGCCCACTCCCTCTCACAGAGGCCTGTGTCCCAGCAGTGGGAACATTATAGGCTGATTATGCTATGCTTATGCTAAGCTCAAAATTGAACAGACGAAAAAATATTTTATGAAATGCAATGTTAACGCATTAACAATGTATACGTGTTTTTGTTAATGATTTATTGGAGTTGAAAGATATTGTATAGGAAAAAACAGAATTATTGTACAAGACTCTCACGATGAATAAAGCTATACAGATTAGCTCTTGTCATTCATTTGAAGTCTCCTATGGATAGTTTAAAAATGTTTTTCTACTATTATGATATTTTGACAACTCTTGGAGATTTTCAGTTATTTTCTTTATTGATATATTTTTATTGTAAAATGAATGCTTAGTTAAATTAAACATTATTGCTAATTACTTCAAATTTGGGGTAAGAGCCTGGTGATTCTTCGCACAGGGTGTCTTTGTATGGACTCGAGTCTCCCACATAAGCTCTGAATATTTACCTACAACACCCTGAATATTGTCCCCTCAGTTTTTGAACCTCTGTGAAGAGAGAAAATAAAGATTATTCTGCTTTCATCTCAGACTCAGGCACTTCGCTGCGATTGGTTTATTCATACTATTTTATTTACCACTGTTGTGGCTTGCAAAACTTCATAGCTTACCTTTGTCATTTTATTTGTTACTTTTTACCTTCTGTTTATTTGCACATTGTGACATGACCCCGCTCGTATTCTTGTCACGTTCTCCTCATCAGTTTCGACCGCACAGAGCTTGTCCTGCACATTTAAATAATAAACTTAAGTAAAAAACGTAACTTGGAAACATATTTTCTTATAAAATAAGTCGGAAAGATCTGAGAATGGACATAAAATTTAGAACTCAGAACATCTTTACAACTTTAGTTTTAGGTACTTCCCTAATTTTCCATCGTACATGTTTATTATAATAAAATAATAATTGTGAACGTAAGTAGTTTTGTTTTGTCAAACTCAGGGTAAAAGAGGATTTTCCTGTAAATAGGCCCAGCTTCCAACCTTTTTATGCAGTAAATAAACTGAACCGTTTACAACTTACAAAAAATATTTTTATACAAATAATAGATATTTTTTAATGCACAATTGTTGTTTTTTTCACTTTAATTTTCAACATTCTTATCCCAAAATCAATTATAAAAAAATAAAATGGAAATCGCTAACAGTTTTTTTACTTCAATATTTCTTCTTTCCTATTTTATACTCCCAGAAACCTTACAAAATTAAGTCATACTTACTTACCTTTTACGAACAGAAAAGGCATAAAAAAATATCAATGACGCTTTCAACTTCAATTTCAAATCAGGATATCACAAATTCTCCCGCCTGTTCCTTATACTCAGAGAATCGAATTATACCAATATCATTTAGCCCACCTTAGGATCATTTAGCGAGATGACTCGTCTTCATATCCTCATTTCTTGGCACAGAATTTTACGACATCATTCCGTTATCACAAGAAGGCAGGCTGGAAATTCAGATTTTTTATTATATAATCAACCATTCGTAAGCAAATTCGAGATATTTAAATGTATCAAAATTAGGCGAGAATAGTATTTTTTGCGAGATTTTCTGCCGATGAAATCAGAATGAATTTTTGTGAAGCTTCAATCGAATATCCATTTAGGTACAATAATTTACCATTTATTCTAATTTTATAGCCGTGCGTAATTGTATTAAGTTTCTTAAGAAGACGATGCGGGAAAACTTATTTTTCCTTTGGACGACAAATGTTACACACCACACATTTAAATAACGCAAAACCTCAGACACCCCAACAGATTTTTATAATGTTAAATTGATATAACAGCGAATTAATCATTTTCATTGATTGTAAAAGATATTTGTATTTTTAGGGTTCCGTACCAAAATGGTAAAAAAAGAACCCTTATGGTGCGACTTCGTCTGTCTGTCTGTCTGTCACACCTGCTTATTTCAGCAACTACTTAAGCTATCGACTTGAAATTTGGAACAGTTATAAAGAATGCTTATTCAACTTTATTGCAAATGAAAAAAGTCCAAAAATATTTTTATTTTCATTGCAAAAGGGGCCGGAGTGGGGGTCCGAAATTTTAAAGTGGGGTTACTAGATCAAGTGACATATCATATGAAAAGACTTGATCTGTACATTTCAAAATATATTTTATTTTTATTTTATGTCTCACAGTTTTCGACATATGATGAAAAATGTCCAAAAAAATACCATTCCATAAAACGATGTTCCTAACTAGTACAGTTTTTCAAAATCATCAAAATTCCTTCACAAACAAACTTAGTTGTGCGGTCCGGATTTTTTCACTTTATACGTCCAAAAATGATACAGAACCCTCGGTGCGCGAGTACGACTCGCACTTGGCCGGTTTTTTTCATTTCATAAGTGTTCTAAACGATTCATAGCTCTGTGACGCACACGCAACGCCAAGCGCTCTGCCGGCAGACAGGCGAGAGGCGAGAGGGCGGGGGGCGCGTGGCTTCGTGCACTACCTAACTAACTTTAAACACGGCTTGAAATAAAAATAATCTTTTTGAAAAAAATAACCTACCATAAAAAGTAGTGTAATCGATTCTCTTCTCGATTCTGAACAAACTAGTTTCAGGTTTTGCGTTTATTCAATTACACGGTGTAGATATGTAATCGATATTATGACAAAATAGTAATGTAGGTATTATAAGGCAATGTTTTATAATGCTTATCAGTTAGGTACCTAACTTGTACTTGTATGGTGTAATATTTGGACGCCACCAGGCACCCGGCACATGTAAAATATGGAAACGCACACATGTCGCATGCTAGGGAAGATTTCATTTGATAATAGGTTCATCCACATTTCGCCAGTTGTGTTACAAGTCCCACAAAATACGTATAGGGGGTGAGCCTATTGCCACTAGCCTGCTTTGAATTTCCTAATGAAAAACTTCAATAACAGCGGCCAGGAAAAAGTGTTGGGTTTTTCTAAAGCGCAACTGATAATATTTGGATCGGATCAGCAGTTCGCGCTTGCACGGGTTGGTTTTGAAGTCGAAAGAGGGGCTTATGATACTTATGATTATATGCTTTAACAAATTATATACCGCGGTCCCATTGTAGTTTGATCCCATTGTAGAGTGGTCCCATAGTAGTTGTTTAGGTTATATACATAAAGAACTACTATGGGACCAATCCTGAAATTGTGAGAAATAAAACTAATATTCCCCACATTTTGTCCAGTGAGCTTGACTTTTTCAAGAAAACGGCTGACTTTTTACATGATTTCAGGGTTGGTCCTAATGTCCTATACATCATATACATTGTTCATAATGTGAGTATAATGGCTTCTTTTGGCTTTAAAAACAATGAAAATTCACCGAAACCCTAAAAAAAACTGTGATGCAACAAAATGATTATTGTTGTTATAAAAACACGGACAGACATTGTTAATATTTTTAGGGTTCCGTACCAAAATGGTAAAAAACGAACCCTTATGATGGTCTGTCTGTCTGTCTGTCTGTCTGTCTGTCACACCTGCTTATTTCAGCAACTACTTATGCTATCGACTTGAAATTTGGAACAGTTATAAAGGGTGCTTGTTCAACTTTATTGCAAATGAAAAAAGTCCAAAAATATGTTTATTTTTATTGAAAAAGGGGCCGGAGTGGGGTTCCGAAATTTTAAAGTGGGGTTACTAGGTCAAATGACATATCATATAAAAGGGCTTAATCTGCATATTTCAAAATATATTTTTATTTTATTTTATGTCTCACAGTTTTCGACATATGATGAAAAATGTACAAAAAATACCATTTTTTTTCAGATTTTTCACCAGATTTTTCACCCCGCAAACTTCGGAGATAAGGGGGGGGCCCCTTATCTCCGAAGTTTGCGGGGTGAAAAATCTGAAATAATTAGAGTTGATAGGAATTGACCCAAATATGGCACCAAAAATAAAACGATGTTCCTAACTAGTACAATTTTTTCAGTCATCAAAATTCCTTCACAAACAAACTTAGTTGTGCGGTCCGGATTTTTTCACTTTATACGTCCAAAACTGATACGGAACCCTCGGTGCGCGAGTACGACTCGCACTTGGCCGGATTCTTTTTTTAACATGATGGTGACAATTATTTTTGTTATTACTTGGTAAAGCGCTACAATTTTCGGGTATTTGGGTAGCACTGGCAATGAAGTAATTAAATTGGATTTTTTCACGTATAAATATTATGCTCGCTATTGTAATCCTCTGTATCTGTGTTTAGCAATTCGCTCAGCATGTATCGTGTTGTGATTTTGAGCTTCGTTATCGTCACGGTTTTGGTAAGAAATCCTAGTTTGTATTATCCTTCTCACGGAATAAAGAGTTTTTACTGTTCTGTGATCCTTCTTAATTGCTAATGATTGTCTCGGACCTCAGCCACATCTGACGGAATTTACGTCACTGATCTTCCGTCGCGTAACTTTTTATTCCTACTTCAAAGGACGCATCTTGGGTCAAATGTGTACAGTTTGAGATATTTGTATGGAATTATGTGTACCGGCGTTAGGCGATGGAAGATTCGCGACGGAATTTCCGTCAAGTGTGGTATAGGCCTTATTCCATTGTACCGACACATAATACTATTTTTTTTTTAATGTCTCTTTACAGGCTAAGGAGTTAGACAACAAACAATGTAAACATGCTGTTGGCCCTGTAAGTACATACTCACTTTATTTAAAAATATTCCGTCGGATTGAGAACCTCCTCCTTTTTTGAAGTCGGTTAAAAATAAACCTTCGTCTAATTCCTTTTAGAGCTTACCAAATTTTGAAAATTAATAAAATCAGCCCCAAATTCAAAAAAGGTATTATGTTGTATTTTTTTTTTGGCACATGGGCACGGGACCTCCTGATGGACTACAGGCCATTCCCTCTCACAGAGAGTAGGACTGAGTCCCAGCAATGGAAAAATTATAATTAATTGATAATGATAAGCTAAGCTAATTTATTTTTTTCGTTACCTACCTAACCAAATTTTTTGCCTTATCATATTTGTCTTGATATGTGAGGCGTGGGAATGAGGAATATCTCGCAAGAAAGGTTTTGAGTATTAATGTGGATAGTTATAAGAATAGAGCAAGACCAGGGAAACGACGGATAGATTGGTTTATTCCACTTTGTTCACCTGGGTGAACAAAGTAGAATAAAAAGTGTCCTCTGTTCACCTGAGGAATAAAGGACTGAGTGCTAAGATGATGGCAGATAGAAATGTGTGAATGAAAAAGATATGCTGCACCGACTCCAAATAGGTTAGGATATGAGCAAAAGGATGATGATGATAGTTACGTCTTAACCTACCAAAAAAACACTAATGTTGTTGGGAGGGAGTATTGTTATTGGTAATTATTGTGACGGCAGCTGTTGTCTACTAAAAGTACCAAAATTATGATGTACCTTTTTTGTTGACCTTTCGGTTGATTTGTTGCAGCCATAGTAAAAAAGCCTGTCCACTGTGTCCACTGTAATTTTTGGTACATTGATCTTTGTGATATACGCTGTGATATTACTAGGAACCTAAATAATCACATCATCATTTACTATACATATTTCTAGGGCTGTACCACGACGTGTTAAGATGGCGTTATGTTGATGTTAAATAGGTAATACAATTATGTTGCTTTATTTTGTTCTAGGCTGCAATGGGCTGTTGCAAGCAAGGTCCTGACACTTTCGGTAAATTCATGACAGAAGATTTAGGCGAATGCGTTTCATTATCAATAGATCCAATTAAAGTAAGTACTTAGCTCAAAATTTGTCATCCGTTGTTTTTTTTTAAATAGGATGCTTCAATATTACTTTTATTTTCAGTGTGAGCGCGAACTATGTATGGCTAAAAAGAAAGGTTTTGCAACAGATGACGGCAAAATAGACAAAGCTAAATTAGTTGAAGTTCTGACTCAGGAATTTGCATCCAAACCCGATGTACTAGAAGATGTGATATCTGAATGTGTCAATGGAGACATCGATATGTATGCACCCGCGGTGTTCTGTGACTTTATAAAAATTAGGATCTGTATTTTCGTGCAAAAGTTAAACGTAAGTAAAAATCATACATTAAAAGAGGATATTACACTATCAAAGATTTTGGATGATGTATAGGATCATAATATCCTTTCTCCAATATTTAGTAGGCAAGATTTTAAACTGTTTTGAAGACGATATGATTAATAATTATGTCTATTTATATTACATTGTCATTATATCTATAATTCAGATAATAAATATCTTTGATCATACATAGTTTTTGTATGTAATACCCCCTAACAGAGACGATATTAGTACAAAATGTAATCAGAAATAAGTTTCTATTTTTGAGCTAACATAACTATGTTTCTGGATGATTTCTGTGATTTACAGGTTGTAATTTGTTTTTAACTGACTTCATTCAAAAAAAAACTTGTGGATTACCAATAATTAAGTACAGTAGAATTTACAGTTTTGCATAGCAGGTCAAGAATCTAACATTATTCACACGGCAAATATCTGTCCCTGTATGTAACTTACACATTATTCGAAACTTAGAACATTACAGCAAAAAATTACATAATTCCCCGTTCTTTTTGCCATTATTTTATTTTATTAGGTACTACTATTCAACTTTTATCGTCATCATACTGTATTTCTATAATTCCACATACCTACCAGTGACGTCACTAATTTCAATTTTTTGATCGCAGCACTGTCCCGAACGGGACGAAGACTCCGAAGACTGTAAGGAAATGAAGAAAATCGTAGAAGAATGTGAGAAGCAAGCATCGTGAAATTCTTTTCTGTTGAAAAAAAGACCATGAAAGGACGGGTAGAAATGGAAATTTCTAATTAAATTGAACTGGTGTACTTAAATTATGTTTTATTTCCCAACGCTTTAGAAAATGTCAAGTCAGATTCATATTGTCAAGTGTCTAAAGCTTTTACAGTATTAGTTATGGACCCTAGAGTAGTTCACTTATAGTCAGTGTACTCTACAGTGTAAACTGCCAGAAGAAAAAAGTGCGTCTCGGATATACGCACTTTTTTCTTTTGGTAGTTTGGCCACATTAGTCAGGCAATTATAGTTGCAGTTCAAGTATTTTGATTGAATTTTTATTAAATCCTCGTTTTGCCTCTTTGCGAGTAAAATCAAACCCAATCGCAACATTATCATCCGCCTAGTCTTTTTCCAACTTAGTTGGGGTTGGCTTTCAGTGTAACTAAAGCTGAGTATCAATATTTTTATGTTTATTTTATATTTAAATGGAGCGACTGCCATCTCCCCTCTACAACCCAACTACTAGGTAATACTACATATTCCAAGGTTAGACCAGCCGTCAGATTTTCAGGTTGGGTAAATTCGTATTCTCAAACAACCTCGAGAGCATCGCCATTGATGACAATTGGTTCCGGAGTGACGTGTTCTTTGAACATGATCTTAGTTTTGTCCAAATTCATCAGAAGCCCGATTCGTGCCAAAGAATCAGCCAGGCCGTCCAGCATTTCTTGCAGGTCCTGCAACGATTCAGCCATTATGACGATGTCGTCTGCAAATCTTAAGTGTGAGATGTGCTCACCGTTTATATTAATGCCCCAGTTCAGTGTCTTAAACATATCCTCCAAAGCGTTAGTGAACAATTTTGGAGGAATTACGTCCCCTTGTCTCACCCTTCGCCGCAGTAGGAATTATTCAGATTGCTGGATCTCGGTTTGGACGGTCATTGTCGCGTTGTCATAAAGGCATCTCAACTCTATATATAAGTGATACTTAATTAAATAATAAATAATTTCTACCTATATACATAACTTATTATCTAATATACACATACTAAGTATTTACAAGCTAAATTAAAATATAAGAACAAAAAATAAAAATAAAAACCTAATTATGCATCAAAATATTCGTCCGCATCACTGTCAACGGGCAACGTGCCCAGAAGGCTGGCTGCATTGCCACGTTGAATGGCAATGCTGATTCTTTGACCGAAAAACAGGCCAGCCCTATGGTCACGTGATGAGTCGACTAGCCTTTTCGAGATGTCACGGAAAAGCAGCCGAGCACTCGGACCCCATGGCCCTAGCGTTTCAACCCCAAACGGCTCAAACAAATAATTAGCGACAAGATTATTGTATTTGCGCCGTTTGAGGTTTTCCGCAGCTGCAGCGGCCGCTCCAGCACAACTCGCCGTGCTAGGAAGATGAGATGGAGCAAGGGTGTCGACACAGGTTGCGTCCCACACCAAAGACCTTCCCAACTTCCATGGCATCAACGACATTCCATCTGGTCTCTTGCCATCGTCACGTGCCAAGCCATGGGGCTCTAAAATAGCTGGCACGCCAGCGGTGACAAGAGCACGACGGATGATATCGTTAATGCTGGCGTGCCGTGCTATGCGGCCTGCGCTCTTACTGCAGGACAGGCCATGGTGTCCGAGGCAATCAACCGCTTCACCGCATTGGCAGCGATGCGGAGCCACGCAGGGTGCGCCCAGACGCAGACATGTTGCGAGCCGAAAAGTAGTATCACCCAGCATAGTACCTATGTTGGGTGATGGAAGTGCCTGAAGCCAAAGGCCCGACTCCCACTCGCCAACAGCCAGGAGACGGGCACGCTCAGCAGTATTGGTGGACGTATTAATCATATCATTCCGTACCAACCTGCAGAGCGGCTCATCCCACTGTCTCTGGGAAGACGGGTTGACGGGCCAAACTGTATTCGGGCAAGCCACTTTCCAAGCGTTCACAGCATCGGTCAGATACGGCACTTCGGAGTTAACCAGTGACGGAGCTAAAATTTTCCTAGTTAACTCTTCAGCGCCGTATACCGAGGACAGGAACGCGGGTAAACTAATACTGGAATTTTTGCGGAATATATCGCAAAATTATATAATATAATAAGAGATATATAATTATATATCTCAACTCTTGAATATATCGCCAGTCGACTTGGCGTCGTTGCAAGGAATCCAGAATGGGCCAAGTTTCGATAGAGTCGAAGGCTTTCTCATAGTCCACAAATGTAGGACACACACAGGGGCCAATTGTGCTCCTCAAACTTCTGTATGATCTGCCGCACTGTGTGAATGTACTCTATGGTGCCATATCCACGTCGAAACCCGGCCTGCTCCGGTGGCTGGAATTCGTTGAGTCTTCGCGCGAGACGATTCGTGATAACTTTTGAAAACAGCTAGTAAACGTGGTAGGGTAACACCCTTTTTAATGAAAAAAACAACCACACTCCTACGCCCCGCCTTGCTAATCTACACGGTGAATTTTCGTTGGTTTTGAAGCCAAAAGGAGGCGATTATACTCACCACTATAAACAATTTCTACTATGTGACCAATCCTGATGTCGTAAAAAAAAAACAAAATACCTATATTCCCCACATTCTGTCGAGTGACCTTGACTTCTTTCTAAGACACCGTTGACTTTTTTCACGATTTCAGGGTTGGTCCTAATGTCCTATACAACGTAGAAATTGTATATAATGATGAGTATAATGGCCCTCTCTTGGCTTTAAAAACAATGAAAATTCAGTGTTTATGAAAAACCACACAGTAGGTACAAAACAGGGAAATACTTTTTATCTTATTATGTGAGCACAGTAATCATTAATAACCATTTATGACTCGTTCCAGAGCACTTCATCATCACGTAAAAATAAATATTTAACCACCGCCTAATTTGTATTTATGTGGTGACCGCAGTCGTGACAATCAAAACCACGTCAGGCATAAGTGGTAGGTAAGTACGAGTTTTACGCATTTCAAATTTATAATGAAAAAATCAGCTGTTCCATACATTTATGTTCTATTAAAAAAAAAAATATGGTACAGCAGATTTTTTTTTCGCGATTTCAGGGTTGTTCCCATAATAAAAGTTGTTCATAATGATGAGTACAATGACCCCTTAAAATATTTCCACTGTTTAACCTGCCACCCTGCATAGTTCGAATTTGCTTGAAGGAAATATTGTGTAAATTGTGTTGTGGAAAAAATAATTAGGAATAAATCGCGAAGGGATCTGAAAATTTCAGAATGTAATCACTTCCCGATCTATACTCCATACAAACGTAGGAAGCATAATGGTAAATGCTCATTTGAACAGGAGAGAAGAGAGTCGTGAGAAGAGGTCATTGTCCCTCAGTGGGACAGTTACATTATTGAAGTAACATTAAAAAAAAAAACCGGACAAGTGCGAGTACGACTCGCGCCTAAGGTTTCCGAAATATGCAATAGCGCCATTTATGCCGCTGTTACACCATAGTAGATATATCATATCTTGATCATAGATGGCGCTACTGCATAATTCTAGTGGCGCTATCTATAAGCAGATGGCTCCACTTATGGTTCGGTGACAGATGGACAACAAAGCGATCCTACAAGGGTTCCGTTTTTCCTTTTGAGGTACGGAACTCCAAAAAAAACAACAAGTACAAACTTAATCATGTAATAAAATAAAATATTTCACTAGGGTATGATCAAGATATTCCTATTTCATACTTTTTCTAGTGGCGAGATCATGAGCAAATGCCTCGGACTTGCCACGGACAGACGGACGACAAAGTGATGCCATAAGTGTTCCGTTTATCGTCTTAGGTACGGAACCCTAAAAAATCTGCGATGCGACAAAATAGTGATTGCTCCCATGAAAATACGGACAGACATTATTATTATTTTTTGAACACATGAAGGTGACAATTATTTTTGTTATTACTCGGTAAAGCGCTACAATTTTCGGGTATTTAGGTAGCACTGGCAATAAAGTAATTAAATTGGATTTTTTCACGTATAAATATTATGCTCGCGATTGTAATCCTCTGTATCTGTGTTTAACAATTCGCTCAGCATGTATCGTGTTGTGATTTTGAGCTTCGTTATCGTCACGGTTTTGGTAAGACGTTCTAGTTTGTTTATTCCTTCTTTTTGCTAATGTTGGTCTTATTCTATTGCGCCGAATATTTTTTTATTTAAATTTCTCTTTACAGACAAAGGAGTTAACCAAAAAACAGTGTAAACATGTTTTTAACCCTGTAAGTAATAAATAAACCTTAATCGAAAAGGTTATATTTTTGTAATATTTTTTTACCCGCGTGGAGACACCGCGTGGGCGCGAGACCACGTGATGGACTACGGGCCATTTTTTCTCACAGAGAGGAAGACCAAGTTCCAGCAATGGGAAAATTATAGGCTGATAATGATAAGCTAAGCTAATTTAATTTTTTCGTTACCTAACCAAATTTTTTGCCTCATCATTTGTCTTGATATGCGCATGTCAGGCGTAGGAATGAGGAATATCTCGCAAGAAAGGTTTTGAGTATGAATGCGGATGGCTATAAGAATAGAGGAAGACCAGGGAAACGGCGGATGTATTAGCCAGAAAAGAGTGACGTACCAAAGTTATAATATTGTGCCTACAGGTGCATCGCAGTTAACAAAAACATGTCACTATCTTTTTTGTAGACCTTCCTGTTGTTTTGTTGCAGCGATAGTAAGAAATCTTATCAAGCATATTATTGCTGGCATCTAAAATCGTACTATCATCCGTTCTCAGCGATTATTGGTTCACCGACTTTAGTGACACATTTATTATACGCCGATTATTACTAGGAATTTAACTAATCGCATCACCATCTACTATACCACGCCTGTAATGACACGATAATATACGCTGATAATTATTACTAGGAACCCAATGAATCGCATTACCATCTATTATACCGCTCCTGTACCACGACGTGTTAAAACTATCATTAAATTACGATGCAAAAAAGAGATGGCGTTGTTGATGTTTTGCATTATTTTATTCTAGGCTGCAATGGGCTGTTGCAAGCAAGGTCCTGACACTTTGGATAAATTCATGTCAGAAGATTTAGGCGAATGCGTTTCATTATCCGAGGACCCAGTTAAAGTAAGTGTTATTGTATAGGTATACAATCTAGTATTTTGCTATTGTGGCAGCAATATTTCGTAGTACTACGAAATACTCCCGCCATTCTTGAAAGATTAGCCAGTCAGCAATGATGGTGCGGAAATTACAACCCAGGGCACGCCCTGGTTCAATCTAATTTCTACCATTTCAATTATGGAAATGGTTTTTACACTCTCTAATTTATAAGAGTATATAATTATTACTATCTGGGAAACCTTGTTTACCTGAGCGTATTTTTGTGTACAAACAGATTTTTCAGTGATGACGCGATGTACATTTTTTTACTTTCGTGACGTGATGATATCTAGATGAACTTAGAAAGTAAAATTCATTAACTAAACACAAAATTTAACTAAAATCATTTCTAGAAACCAATTGTTTAGATAACAATTGCTCGATTAATAAAATAAGTAGCTCAATTTTTGCACCCGTCGCGTTGTCTAAAAACACCAACATACAGTAGAAATTTTAGCTAAATATTATTTTTAAAAAGGAGTTTTTGTTTTGTTAAGCTTTATTATTACTTTTATTTTTCAGTGTGAGCGCGAACTATGTGTAGCTAAAAATAAAGGTTTTGCAACGGATGACGGCAAGATAGACAAAGCCAAATTAACTGAAGTCCTAACTAAAGAATTTGCATCCGAACCCGATGTACTAGAAGATGTGATATCTGAATGTGTCAATGGAGACCTCAATATATACGCACCCGCGGTGTACTGTGACTTTATGAAAATGAGGAGCTGTATTTTCGTGCAAAAGTTAAATGTAAGTAAAAATCGTGCATCTTATCTCTTAAAATCAAATCTCAAATCTTTGATAGTGTCCCCCAATTTACACTATCAAAGATTTTGGATCATAATACGGGATGTAAGTGACAGCGTAATGTAAACTGAAACCATGGGTTCAGTATCTTATTTTGAACACCTCAGCGTTAAAAATTTGCTTCGGTCTTAAAAAAAAAAATTACAACTTGGTTTGGAGATTTTGCAGTTCGTTGAAAAAATTCCAAAGAAATTCGTATTTTTTTTAAGTCCGACGCAAAATTTTAACGCTGAAGTTAAAATTTTGTGTCGGACTTAAAAAAAATACGACTTTCTTTAGTAAAGTATGATGACAATTCAACGTTCATCGTCATCATACTTTATTTCCATAATGCGACCAGTGACATCACTAATTCAAATTTTTTGATCGCAGCACTGTCCCGAACGGGACGAAAACTCCGAAGACTGTAAGGAAATGAAGAAAATCGTAGAAGAATGTGAGAAACGAGCATCCTGAAATTCTTTTCAGTTGAAAAAAAGGCCATAAAAGGACGCGTGGCAATGGAAATTTCTAATTAAATTAAACTGGTGCACTTAAATTCTGTTATAATTCCCAACGCTTTAGAAAGTGTCAAGTCAGATTCATATTGTCAAGCTTATAAAACTTTTACAGTATTAGTGATGGAGTAGTTCACTTACAGTCAGTGTACTCTGGCTGTAAACTGCCAGAAGAAAAAAAACCGGCCAAGTGCGAGTCGTAGTCGCGCGCCGAGGGTTCCGTATAATTTTTAGACGTATAAAGTGAAAAAAAACGTTAAGTTTAAAATAATTTGTTGTGATTGAATTTTGAAAACGTTTGTACTAGTTAGGAACATTGTTTTATTTTTGGTGCAATATTTGGGTCAATTTCTATCAACTCAAATTACTTCAGATTTTTCGCTCCGCAAACTTCGGAGATAAGGGGGGGGGGGGGGGAAATTATATTTTTTACACATTTTTCATCATATGTCAATAACTGTGAGACATAAAATTAAATGAAAATATATTCTGAAATGTGCAGATCAAGCCCTTTCATATGATATGACATTTGACCTAGTAACCCCACTTTGAAATTTTACACCCCCACTCCGGCCCCTTTTGGAATGAAAGTAAAAATATTTTTTGACTTTTTTCATTGGCAATAAAGTTGGACAAGCATTCTTTATAACTGTTTAAAATATCAAGTCGATAGCATTAGTAGTTGCTAAAATAAGCAGCTGTGACAGACAGACAGACGAAGTCGCACCATAAGGGTTCTTTTTTTACCATTTTGGTACGGAACCCTAAAAAGTGTATCTTGGGCATACGGACTTTTTTCTTTTGGTAGTTTGGCCACATTAGTCAGGCAATTCTAGTTGCAGTTCTAGTATTTTGATTGAGTTTTTATTAAATCCTCGTTTTGCCTCTATAAGAGTAAAATCAAACCCAACCCCAACATTATCATCCGCCTAGTCTTTTCCCAACTAAGTTGGGGTCGGCTTCCTGTCTTACTAGATCCGGCAGAATATCAATACTTTAAATGGAGTGACTGCCATCTCACCTCTCTACAACCTAACTACTAGGTAATACTATAAGTATAAACTAAGGTTAGACTAGACGTCAGACTTTCAGGCTGGGTAAAACCAGTAGAGGAATTCTTAAATCTAAAAAGAAATATCGATGGGCACTTCCTAACAAGCCCGTTTAAGAAGCCGTTCTCCTAAAATCAACCCCTATAGAACCTCAAATTACAAAGATTCTTTACTTAGCTACAATAAATAGCTACAGAAACGTGATTTCTTTCTTTTCCGAAAAACTTAGATTTGATAAGAGGAATTTCGTTTGTGGAGCCAGATGCGGCAGTGATGGCTTTCAACCAAAACGTGGAACACATCCACTCACATGAATGGGCCTCCTGTTTTCAAAAATGGTTTAAGCGAAGCCTATGCCTATGTGTTATTCTGATGTATAAGCTTTACCTATTACTGTAAAGTTTCATCAAAATCCGTTCAGTAGTTTTTGCGTGAAAGAGTAACGACCATCCACCCATACACCCTCACAAACTTTCACATTTATAATATTAGTAGGATTTTCTTTGTAAGTTACGCAAAACTTTCATTGTGCCCTATGTAATGTAATATTTAAAACAGATAAAAAGAATGTGGCTGTCTCGCAATACTTGGCGCGGCGTAGAGAGGAGTACAAGAAGTAGAGAACTGCAGCGGAGATGGGCTGCTGACTTTTTTCACGTTCTCAGGGTTGGTCCTAATGTCCTATACATCGTAGAAATTGTTCATAATGATGAGTATACCCTTCTCTGGGCTTTCAAAACTATGAAAATTCACAGTGTTTATGAAAAACCACACAGTACAAACAGATAAATACTTTTTATCTTATTTTGTGAACACAATAATCATTATTGACGTTCTATGACTCGTTCCAAAGCACTTCATTATCACTAATTGTAAAAATAAATATTTAACCACCGTCTAATTTGTATTTATGTAGTGACCACAGTGGTGACAATCAAAACCACGTTAGGCATAGATTATAAATAGCAGGTAAGTAATTTACGTATTTCAAATTTATAATGAAATCTTTTACATATGCCTAGTTCGAATTTGCTTGAAGGAAATATTGTGTTGTGAAAAATAATTAAGAATAAATCGCAAAGAGATCTGAAAATTTCAGATACATTCTGAAATCAGATCTATTCCCGATCTATTCTCCATACAAACGTAGGAAGCATAATGGTTAGTGCTCATTTGAAGAAGAGAGAAGAGAGTCATGAGAAGTGTTCATTCAATTATGTATTAAGTAAATAATATGTTACTGTAAAAGCCCGAACTTAGGTAAATCTTAAGATTTACCAGTAAAACCTAAGATTTATCAATTCTTAATGATAAAAGTTTGAACTATTCTGTGATCATCATTCATTTCGGACTTTAACCACCACACACTCGGTAAATCTTAGGTTTTACCTCAGAGACACGGTAAATGTTGAAAAGAGTGAATAAGTTGTTACAGAACCGAATTGGTCAACCCCGATTCCACGTGATCTTCTCTGCCCTACCCCTAGAGTGTTTTTATAAACCCGGAGGCGCGGAGGGAGAGCAGCTCCCGCCCGCTGTGACGAAGCGTAGGCACCCGTGCGAGCCGGAGTGGCTGAGGCTGGTCGCCGAAGGCGACCAAAAAGCCGAAATTGCGAAGGCAAGCCTGGGTGCCTGCGATTTGTTACGCAAGGGCGGAGGGGCTGCACTTTCCGCAGCGCCGGAGACGTGTAAAATGCAAGTGGCACCGAAAACGAGGATGGAACTTGCAAAATATTAATTTCCGCAGCCTCAAAACTAACATTTACCAACCGTCATTGGTAAAACCTAAGATGTACCAAACTCTAATGGTAAAAGCCCGAAAAAATATCTCTTTTTTATAAAATCCTTACATGTACCAACTCATGTTGGTAAATTCTAAGATTTACCGGTAAAACCTAGGATTTACCACTATTCGAGCTTTTACAGTAACAGATATTTATGTTACTGTAAAAATCCGAATAGTGGTTACCATTAGAGTTTAGTACATCCTAGGTTTTACCAATGACGGTTGGTAAATGTTAGTTTTGAGGCTGCGGAAATTAACATTTTGCAAGTTCCATCCTCGTTTTCGGTGCCACTTGCATTTTACACGTCTCCGTTGCTGCGGGAAGTGCAGCCCCTCCGCCCTTGCGGAAAAAATCGCAGGCACCCAGGCTCGCCTTCGCAACTTCGGCTTTTTCGTCGCCTTCGGCGACCAGCCTCAGCCACTCCGGCTCGCACGGGTGCCTACGCTTCGTCACAGCGGGCGGGAGCTGCTCTCCCTCCGCGCCTTCGGGTTTATAAAAACACTCAAGGGGTAGGGCAGAGAAGATCACGTGGAGTCGGGGTTGACCAATTCGGTTCTGTCATAATTTATTCACTCTTTTCAGCATTTACCGTGTCTCTGATTGAAGATTTGATTTGAAGATTTACCGAGTGTATGGTGGTAAAAGGCCGAAATGAACGATGATCACAGAACAGTTCGGACTTTTACCATTATGGGTCGGTAAATCTTAGGTTTTACTGGTAAATCTTAAGATTTGCCTAAGTTCGGCCTTTTACAGTAACGTATATAAAAAATAAAATATTTTACTAGATATATTCAATAGCGCCATCTATGAACAAAGATCTACTTATAATATATTTCTTCTAGTGGCGCCATTATAAGCAACTACCTCCAACTTGCCACGGACAGACAGACGCCGATTCCATGAGGTTCCATTTTTCATTTTGAGTTAGGAACTCTAAAAAATCTGTGATGCGACAAAATAATTATTGTTCTTATGAAAACATGGACAGACATTATTATTAGTTTTTAGGGTTCCATACCAAAATGGTAAAAAAGGAACCCTTATGGTGCGACTTCGTCTCTGTCTGTCTGTCTATCTGTCTGTCACACCTGCTTATTTCAGCAACTACTAATGCTATCGACTTGAAATGTGGAACAGTTATAAAGAATGCTTGTCCAACTTTATTGCAAATGAAAAAGGTCAAAAAATATTTTTATTTTCATTGCAAAAGGGGCCGGAGTGGGGGTCCAAAATTTCAAAGTGGGGTTACAAGGTCAAGTGACATATCATATTAAAGGGCTTAACCTGCACATTTAAAAATATATTTTCATTTAATTTTATGTCTCACAGTTTTCGACATATGATGAAAAATGTCTGAAAAAATACCATTCCCCTCCCCCCTTATCTCCGAAGTTTGCGGAGCGAAAAATCTGAAATAATTAGAGTTGATAGGAATTGATCCAAATATTGCACCAAAAATAAAACGATCCTAACTAGTCCAGTTTTTTCAAAATCATCAAAATTCCTTCACAAACAAACTTAGTTATGCGGTCCGGTTTTTTTTCACTTTATACGTCCAAAAATGATACGGAACCCTCGGTGCGCGAGTACGACTCGCACTTGGCTGGTTTTTTTAACACATAAAGGTGATAATTATTTTTGTTATTACTCGGTAAAGCGCTATAATTTTCGGGTGTTTAGGTAGCGCTGGCAATGAAGTTATTAAATTGGATTTTTTCACGTATAAATATTATGCTCGCGATTGTAATCCTCTGTATCTGTGTTTAACAATTCGCTCAGCATGTATCGTGTTGTAATTTTGAGCTTCGTTATCGTCACGGTTTTGGTAAGACGTTCTAGTTTGTATAATCCTTCTCTTTGCTTATGTTTGTCTTATTCTATTTTACTTAAACTGTTTTTTTTATTTAAATGTCTCTTTACAGACTAAGGAGTTAACCGAAAAACAATGTAAACATGTTTTACTCCCTGTAAGTACACTTTACTTAATAATAAACCTAAGTTGAATTACTTTCCGGGCTTACCCTCTGGGCGCCTTTTATAATCGTTAATTTTATGAATTCGCTCCTCGCGCTCATTTCTGAGCACCTTTCATAATCGTTACCTATCTTTTATTGAAGTCGCCTCACGCGGTCATCTCGAAGCGCCATTCATATTCGTTAGGTACCTACCTATCTTTTATGAAGTGGCTCCTCGCGCTCATCTCTGGGCGCCTTTCATCATCGTCACCTATCTTTTATGAAGCCGCCCCTCACGCTCATCTCTAGGTGCCTTTTTTAATCGTTGCCTATATTTTATGAAGCCGCCCCTCGCGCTTATCTCTGGGCGCCTTCCATAATCGTTACCTATCTTTTATTTTATTGCTTTTTGATAGGACTTGCCTGAAAAATATTAAAAAGCCTAGGTATAGGGTTTTTGGTGTTAATTAAGTACCTACCTATAATTAACAACGAAAAACTAAAACTTATTGTTTGGTAGATAGCACAACAAGACGTAGAGCGAACGTGTTGCTGGCAACGGCATGTCCGTTGCGACTCAGGAAGCCCGCTTAGTTGGGATGTTTCATTGTTGCTCTTGTCTTTTCATTCATATCCCGAATAAGTAGGCCGGCGTGGGGCAGTGGAGTGGTCGGTACATTGACGAATTTGTTAACGAATTTGTGTATCGCAAAAAAAATGAAAATCGGCGGTATTTTTTTTATAAATGATTTAAGGGGCGGAAAAACTTAAAGGCCCAGGGCGCCAAATTTCAAAATACATCTCTGGGGCTACGGGCCATTTCCTCTCAAAGAGAGGAGATTACCTTACCAATTTTTTTCCCTTAACATTTGTCTTGATATGGGCATGTGAGGCGTAAGAATGAAGAATATCTCGCCAGAAAGATTTTGAGTATTAATGTGGATAGCTATAAGAATAGAGCAAGACCAGGAAAACGACGGATGGATTAGCCAGAAAGGAGTGAGCGCTAAGATGATGGCGGAAAGTAATGTGCGGATGAAAAAGAAATGCTGCGCCGACCCCAAATAGCTTGGGATATGGGCAGGAAGATGATAATGATGGTTACCTAACCTAGCAATAGACCAGCAAAATTTTTGGCTGCTGCCTACTAGAAGTACCAAAGTTACGATGTGCCTACAGGTGCATCGCAGTTAACAAAAACATGTCTTTGTCTTTTTTGTAACCTTTCTGTTAATTTGTTGCAGCGATAGTAAAAAATCTTATCCAACATATTGCTGGCATCCAGAAACGTACTATCATCCGTTCTCAACGATTTATTGGTCCACCGACTTTTGTGACACATTATTTATATGCTGATATTACTAGGAACCTAAATAATCGCATCACCATTTACTATCATACCACGCCTGTACCACGACGTACAGTTACAGTACAGTATAGTTTTACTATCATAATAACGTTGCAAACAAGAGATGGCGCTATGTTGGTGTTAAATAATATAATTATTTTGGATTATTTTGTTCTAGGCTGTAATGCACTGTTGCAAGCAAAGTCCTGATACTTGGGATAAATTCATGTCAGAAGATTTAGGCGAATGCGTTTCATTATCTGAGGACCCAGTTAAAGTAAGTGTTATTCTATACAATCTAGTGTTTTGCTATTGTAGTGCCAAGTACTAAGAAATACTCATGCCATTCTTAAAAGATTAGCCAGTCAGCAATAATGGTGTAGGAATGACAACCAAGGGCACGCCGGCGCCGGTCGCATTTAGTTTCTATCATTTCATGAATGTAATGTTTTTACACTCTTTAATTTATATTATCTGGGAAACCTTGTTTTTTTGTGTACAAACAGATTTTTCAGGAATGACACGTATTTAGATACAAAATTTAATTAAAACCGTTTCAGTCATTTCCTAAAAACCAATCATTTAGATAAGAATTGTTCAGTAGCTCAATATTTGCACCCGTTGTCTAAAACACCTACAACCTACATACAGCCGAAATTTTAGTAAGATTAGATATTCTTAAAAAAAGTTTTTTGGTTTGATAAGCTTCATTATTACTTTTGTGTTTCAGTGTGAGCGCGAACTATGTATAGCTAAAAAGAAAGGTTTTGCAACGGATGACGGCAAAATAGACAAAACCAAATTAACTGAAGTTCTGACTAATGAATTTGCATCCGAACTCCATGTACTAGAAGACGCAATATCTGAATGTGTCAATGGAGACAAGGCTCTGCATTATCGAGCAAAAGTTAAACGTAAGTAAAAATCTAAGGGGGAAATGACACTATTAAAACTTTTGGATCATATACGCGGTGTAAGTGACAGCGTAACGAAAATTGGAACCATGGTTCTGTACCTTATTCTGAACTCCTCAGCGTTAAAATTTTGCGTAGGACTTTAAAAAAAAAACTACTTTGTAATTTTTTTAATGAACTGCAAAATCTCCAAGCAAAGCCGTAATTATTTTTTCAAAGACCGTCGCAAAATTTTAACACTGAGGGGTTCAGAATAAGCTACTGAACCCATGGTTTCAGTTTTTGTTAAGCCACGTACAGACATCCGAGGCATGCGTCGCGAGTGGTTCGTCTCGCATGCCTCCGGCTGTGTGGACGTGTGTGCTCACAGTGAGCATTCGCGTCATACGATCGTTGCGAACACCGCCTCAGTACGAGCCGTGCGCTCCGTGTGGACGGACAGGTGTTGTTTGCGTTGCGCGCTCATGCGTCATGGAGGCCGATGCCTGCACGCGTGCGTGGTGGTTTGCGCGCTCAGCTGGAGCATGTGTCGTTTGGGACGCACGCATAAATATACCGTCGTATGCCTTAGGTTGAGGCATGCGTGACGAACCATTCGCGACGCACGCCTCGCGATGTCTGTACGCGGCTTTACGCTGTCACTTACACCCAGTATAGGATCATATCTTTTCTCCAATATTTAGTAGGAAGGTTTTAATACGATATGAGTTGATATGACTCCTGTATTATGTCTATATTACATTTTCCTATATCTATTACTCAAAAGTCTTTGACTAGCACTTTGCCCTCGACTGCGTCCGCGTGACGTACATGGCACCATCTAGCGTCCTAAAGAAATTGTAACCGTCGATGGTTATTGTTCTTTCCTTCGAAAACAGCCCTTTTTTACCCGACTGCGAGACGCAAAGGAGGGTAATGTGTTTATCAGTCTATGTATGTATGTATGTATGTATGTTTGTTTCTATGTGGCGTTCTAGAGACCAAATGCGTAGGCCGATTTTGATAATTCTTACGTCAATCGATTCGTCTTAACCTTGCGAGTGTCACTAAAGACATAACAGTAATCAAAATTCACCACAGCGACAACCAGACGCCATATTGTCAAAATGAAAAAAAAAAAAGTTGATGAACTATGTCAAGTGGGGTGTCGTTGAATAGGTATTTTAAAATCATCTTTAGGTTCCTTTTATCATTTTTCATTTTAAATAATAGTTTAGGATATATAACGATTTAAAGTTGTTCAACAAAGCAATCATTCTCGCTAATTCTTACTTATCCTTAAAACCTATCATGTGGGGTATCAAAATGAAGGGCTCGAAAAGAAGATTACGAAAACATACATTAAAAAATCGGCCTACGCATTTGGTCTCTAGAACGCCACATAGAAACAAACATACATACATACATACATACATACATACATAGACTGATAAACACATTACCCTCCTTTGCGTCGCGCAGTCGGGTAAAAACTAAAAAGTGAAAAATAAAAATAGTAAATTAAAAATTAAAAAAACCCGACTGCCAAAAAACAACTAAAAAGTTCAAAACAAGAGCACTTTTCAAGCAGTCTGATGCAGTTGGTGGCATAAAATCTAAGATTTAACACAAATAATTGCCACCAACTGCATCAGACTGCTTGAAAAGTGCTCTTGTTTTGAACTTTTTAGTTGTTTTTTGGCAGTCGGGTTTTTTTAATTTTTAATTTACTATTTTTTTCTGGGTGAAAGGTACTTTGGTACCTTTTCGGTATCCTTGACTACGTAGGTAAAGTATGTAAAATCTCATGATGATCGGTGCAGTGGTTTAGGCGTGAAAAGGTTACAAACAAACTTACTTTCGCATTTATTTAAATAGTTAGAAAGTTAGGATTACACATTTATTTTATGTATATTAATATGTATGTAATACGCCCTAACAGAGACGATATTAGAAAAATTTTATCAAAAATAAGTTTTAAGTTTTGGGCCGCCAACATAGCTAGGTATGGTTCTGAATGATTCCCATGATTTACACGTTATAATTTATTTTTAACCGACTTTATTCAATTATGGCATAGATTACCAATAATGAAGCACAGTAGAATTTACAGTTTTGCATATCTGGGGCCTATTTGATGTAAACACTCTGCAAATCTTCACTCTGCACTCTACTCTTCACTTTTCAAATATTGCAGAGTGTGGAGCGAAAGTGTTCCAAATTTCAATTTTCAGTCTGCAAAATGTGTGTACATAAAACATGATTCAGTTGAAGAGTTCGGAATTTGGAGTGCAGACTTGCAGAGTAGTTACATCAAATAGGCCCCAGGTCTTTCAGTTGTTTTCACTCATAAAAACTTCAACGTCTATTCAAGAATCTAACATAATTCATACGACAAATATCTGTCCCTATATGTGACTACACATTATTCGAAACTTAGAACTTTACAGCAAAAAAATTCATAATTCCCCGTTCATTTATCGTTATGCTATTTTCATTTATACAATTCAACATTCATCGTCATCATACTTTATTTCTATAATGCGACCAGTGACGTCACTGATTCCAATTGTTTGATCGCAGCACTGTCCCGAATGGGATGAAAACTCCGACTGTAAGGAAATGAAGAAAATCGTAAAAGAATGTGAGAAGCAAGCAATGTGAAATTCTTTTCTGTTAAAAAAAAGGCCATGGAAGGACGGGTGGCAATGGAAATTTCTAATTAAATTAAACTGGTGTCCTTAAATTCTGTTTTATTTCCCAACGCTTTAGAAAATTTCAAGTCAGATTCATATTGTCTAGTTTATAAAGCTTTTAGAGTATTAGTGATGGAGTAGTTCACTTACAGTTAGTGTACTCTGGCTGTAAGCTGTCAGAAGAAAAAAGTGTGTCTTAGGTATACGCACTTTTTCCTTTTGGTAGTTTGGCCACATTAGTCAGGCAATTATAGTTGTAGTTCTAGTATTTTGATTGAGTTTATATTAAATCCTCGTTTTGCCTTTTTAAGAGTAAAATCAATCCCAATCCCAACGTTACCATCCACCTACCTTTTTTTCAACTAAGTTAGAGTCGGCTTCCAGTGTAACTAGATGCGGCTGAGTATCAATATTTACCCGACTGCGCGACGCACGGAGGGTAATGTGTTTATCAGTCTATGTATGTATGTATGTATGTATGTATGTATGTTTGTTTCTATGTGGCGTTCTAGAGACCAAATGCGTAGGCCGATTTTGATAATTCTTACGTCAATCGATTCGTCTTAACCTTGCGAGTGTCACTAAAGACATAACAGTAATCAAAATTCACCACAGCGACAACCAGACGCCATATTGTCAAAATGAAAAAAAAAAAAGTTGATGAACTATGTCAAGTGGGGTGTCGTTGAATAGGTATTTTAAAATCATCTTTAGGTTCCTTTTATCATTTTTCATTTTAAATAATAGTTTAGGATATATAACGATTTAAAGTTGTTTAACAAAGCAATCATTCAAAACCTATCATGTGGGGTATCAAAATGAAGGGCTCGAAAAGAAGATTACGAAAACATACATTAAAAACTAAAAAGTGAAAAATAAAAATAGTAAATTAAAAATTTAAAAAACCCGACTGCCAAAAAACAACTAAAAAGTTCAAAACAAGAGCACTTTTCAAGCAGTCTGATGCAGTTGGTGGCATAAAATCTAAGATTTAACACAAATAATTGCCACCAACTGCAGCAGACTGCTTGAAAAGTGCTCTTGTTTTGAACTTTTTAGTTGTTTTTTGGCAGTCGGGTTTTTAAAATTTTTAATTTACTATTTTTTTTATGTTTATTTTATATTTAAATGGAGCAACTGCCATCTCTCCTCTACAACCCAACTAGGTACTAGGTATTCTAAGGTACGTATTATAAAACCTAAAAAGCCCTGATAATGATGCGCTCTCCTTAACAAGTCCGTTCCCCTAAAATCAACCCCCCAAAACCTCAAATTACAAAGATTATTTACTTAGCTACAGTTAATAGTTACCAGAAACGTGATTTATTTCTTTTCCCAAAAAACTTAGATTTGATGAGAGGAATTTCGTTTGTGGAGCCAGATGAGTCGTTTTTAACCCCAAGGCACGCCAATAGATGTTTAACATAAAAAAATAAAATCGAACTTTTGGCAAAAATTTTGAGCACAAATTCGACTTTCACAGTAGTTGAACCTTCATTTACATCTTGAGACGTTCTAAGATAAAAAAATATTTAAGAAAAAATATTATTAAACAACAAAATACGAGAGCACCTCCACAGGGACGACCACAGCACAAGCAGAATTTATCACATGAACCGACAAATATACTACCTACTGTCCAGTCACGTTATTTTAAAACTGGTAATTTTCATAATCATAGGTCACAAATTCACAACAGATAAGTGCTCGATGGTTACAGTGCTAAAATATCAATTGCCTTTTAAACTTGTCCCATTCTGAAAGTAATCAAGTAATTTTCCAAAACCGAATCCTATTGAAATCTGAATTTCAATTTGAATGGTTAATGACTCAAATTGTCGAATTTAATACTTCCGAAATAAATTTCAAGGCTATGAGTATTGGAAGGTTGTTCGCGATAAAACTACACTTAGGCACGATATCCACAGTAGTTTTCAAACTAGATCCTACTAATATTATAAACGTAAAAGTTTGTGAGGATGTAAAGGGATGGATGTGTATGGATGTTTGTTACTCTTTCACGCAAAAACTACTGAAAAGATTTTCATGAAACTTTACAATCCTATATGTCAGAATAACACATAGGCTACTTTTAATCCCAAAAACGCGGGCGAAGCCGCGGGCGGCAGCTAGTAATAATATATTTTTATCACTATATCAGGTAAACATGATAAAAGGAAACCACCATGGAAAGATAATTATTTGTAAAGACATAACCACGAGTATTACCCGAAGAGATAAAATATAGTTTGTCCTGGAGTCACTTCCTTCGGTCCTTAGCTAGCTCTGAGGGAACCCCCGGGCACAACTTTTTATGTGAAGTAACTGTTGAAAAACCGCACAATACAAAAAGGGAAATACTTTATATCATGTAGTGTAAACATAATTATTATTGACGTAAACAGACTCGTTTCAAAGCTATTGTTCAGCATCGCTAATCGTCTATCTAACCACCGGCTAATTTGTATTTGTGTGGCGACAATCAAAGCCACGTTAGGCATAGATCATAAATATGTAGTAGGTAAGTTACCTATACACGGTGAAATGTAAGTGGTTGTTCTCCGGCAGCAGACCGATTTGCCATCAGTAGTACTATCGAAACATAGAGTTCAATTTAAAAAATAATATGTTTTTTTTTTCAAATAATCAAACAAAATATTCATAGACTCGAAAGCGTGAAAAACAATAGTAACTCACTAGATTTAACGTAGGTATCATTATCTAGTCAAAGAGCACGCCGTCGCTCACGCGGTGCCGACAAAGATCACCAAACGAATGCCGCCTCACAAATGTGCAGAACAAAATAAGCTCTCGTGCATGGTGATACGGCATAAACTAGCCTGATCACCTGTAGCGAGTGCCTACCGATGAACCCCCCCCTGCCCCGCACTCCTTTAGCGAGTCGTATAATTAAAACAAAAGACGCGCGCACTCAGCGGCCAGCGGGTCAGTTGCGCCAGTTGCGCCGCGAAGTTGATGCCGCGAACATCACGCGATGTCGTAGGTACCTACCTACGCGTAGTGAAGTGAGATAACATTGAAATAATGGATCGTCATTACAGTTTCTCTAATTTAGAGTACCTCGCTATGGTGCAACTACGCTAGGGTGAATTATTATGACTCACAAACACTTGGAGTCGCTCAATCTTCGCGGTGTTCTGAAGCCCCAAGTCCCGCAGGCCCGGACGATCGTAGCGGCGACACAGTGCTACTCGATCATGGGGAGTTACAGTGTATGTACCAGAGGTCGATCAGCCGTTCATTTGCGCGAGTTCGGCGAGGAAATCCACAAGTAGGTACTTCAAACGGGATCCTCGTCGAAGTACCTACCTATGTGTATGGCTGTGATGGCTGGGTTTGAAGTAAGTCAATACTACGTTTGGAAAGTGCTCAACAATGAAAGACTGCTTAAGTACCTATCATTTTCGTAAAGTTAATCAAATAAAACGTGCTCGATTGTGTGATTGTGTATGGAACGCAGTGGCTTGCAATTCGAAAAATTACTCCGTTACCGGGCCTAAGCGTAAGTACCTACTTGTACCTTTGTATTAAATACCGAACATTTAAAAGTAGGTAAGTAATTAAAATTATTGTAAATAAGTTTATTCCATTTTTTTGAATACCTACGCCTTAAATACTTTAATAGCTACCTATCTAATTCAGAAAATATCGTTTTCTAAGATAGGTGCCTACCTACCTAGTAATCTTGTTTTTTAGTTTCGTGTTCACGTGTTCAATAATTTGTCTATCAATAACTCGGGAATAGTTATCAGCTGATTGATAAACACGGAGGGCAATGACCGCGCGGGCGCGCCCCGCTCGGCCGCGGCCGCTCGCGTCGTCGCCGCGCTTGCGTAGCTATCGTTACCTACTATTGGTTTGAGATTTTGTTTTTCACATCATTCTCATCACACCATTCTGCCATTTTTTGATTCTAATTTTTTTTTGATATAATAATCGAATGTACTGCCAAGACAAAATCATTTCGCTACGGTAAAACAACCGCTAAAATTTCGCCGTGTATAGGCATTTCAAATCTATAATGAAATCTTTTTGACTAGTACTTATATGGTTCGGATTTGCTTGAAGACAATAAATATGCGTTGTGAACTTGTGAATGAAAAACAGTTGATAATAATAATATTTCACGAAGGGATCTGAAAATTTCAGAACGTCAGTTCCCGATGTGTTCTCCATACAAACGTAGGAAGCATAATGGTAAATGGTCATTCCTAATCTGCGTTGGAAGAGGTCATTGTCCCTCAGTAACACAATTACATTACCGTACTGAATTAATATCTATATAAAAAATAATTACGATGCAACAAAATAATTGTTCTCATGAAAACACGGACAGACATTATTTTTTTAGCACATAAAGTTGACAATTATTTTTATTATTACTGTGTGAAGGGCTACAATTTTCTGGTATTTAGGTAGCACTGGCAATAAATTATGGATTTTTTCACGTATAAATATTATGCTCGCGATTGTAATCCTCTGTATCTGTGTTTAGCAATTCGCCCAGCATGTATCGTGTTGTGATTTTGAGCTTCGTTATCGTCACGGTTTTGGTAAGATATCCTAGTTTGTATGATCCTTATTTTTGCTAATGTTTGTCATATCCTTTATCTTGTTACATACATTATTATATTATTATTTATTTAAATATTGTTTTACAGGCCAAGGACTTAAACAAGAAACAATGTAGAAATGCTTTTTACCCTGTAAGTACACACTTTATTTGAATCAGGGACCGATTAATCAGGTTAAAAGGTTACCAGTTAAATCTCTAACCCATATATTTGGTTAATCTTAATCTTAACCCTTTAAGAATGAAATGGAACAAAAATTAAAAAAAGGAACAAAAATGAACTCTATGCGTGAACCCGGTTATTATTAGGCTGATTAACCCAGTATACGGGTTAACCTTTACGCAAGGTTTTTCACCTAACCCAAAAAAATACCCGGGTAAAACCCCTATACAGGTAGAGTAAGAGTAAGTGAAATTGTTAAAAAAGGTTTACTTACCTAACTAAAAATATTCCCTACCTACTTTGTATATCAATACTCACAATATCCACAAACAAACACACAGGTACACCCCCATTCACTCACGACACTCACGAACACACTCACGTACACTCTCTACCGCATGATCTTTTTTTTTTACCTAGTTTAAAATTAAATAATATTACTGTTTGTAACTGCTACCTGAATGATGTGAGCTTTACTTATCAATTTTGTGATTGTTATATGAGGGTGGGTTGCTGGCGCCTGAGATACCTACAGGTTCTACCTAGTTCGGGTGCCAGCAGCTTACAAATTATTTGGTCTTGGGTGTAAGATTAAAAGTTTTTTTCTGTTCTTGTTAACCTTTGCAAAGTGTTTTTGATACAAATAAATTATTGTTATTCTTATTCTTACAGGTGACCTTTTCGGTCCCTGATTTATATATGTCGTAGTCTGATCGTATAATTGGGCAGATCATGAAATTCCTGGGCATTTCATGAAGCGCCGCCATTTCATGATATGGCCAGACATATCATGATGTGCCTGATAGAAAATACGGCAGATCGACGAGAACAACCTATTCGTCGATATTCCCAGGAAAAAATTGGGCACATCGTAAAGTAGTTGCATGTTTCGCCGTTTAATGGCGCTGTATCCGCGATATACATATAGATATAAACGTTATTCCTTTTAGAGCAAATTTAAATGATTTTCATCATTTAGAAATTACCGCGTGAAGACTACGGGCCATTCCCTCTCACAGAGAAGAGGCGTAAGTCCCAGCAATGGAAACATTATAGACTAATTACATTGTAAAAAAGCGATAGCGCTACGTTAGTGTTAAAAAATATAATAATTTTACATTATTTTGTTCTAGGCTGCAATGCGCTGTTGCAAACGAAGTCCTGACACTATGAATAAATTCACGATATCAGAAGATTTAATGGAATGCTTTCCATTATCCAGGGACCCTGTTAAAGTAAGTACCTACATTGATGTTATTCTACACAGTCTAGTAGGTATTTTGCTATTGTGTCTGCAAGTACTTTAAGAGAGGCTATACGATCAGTCAGCACGGAGTGTGCGGGAATAACTAGGGCGCGCCAGTCGAATCTAGTTTCTACCATTTCCATAAAAAATGTTTAAAATATCTGGTAATATTTTCACTTTTTAATTTAAAGCATATTTTTACGAAGGGTTTTTTCTTAATGCTTCATTATTACTTTTATTTTTTAGTGTGAGCGAGATTTATGTATAGCTAAAAAGAAAGGTTTTGCAACGGATGACGGCAAAATAGATAAAGACAAATTAACTGAAGTTCTGACTGAGGACTTTGCATCCGAACCCGATGTACTAGAAGATGTGTTATCTAAATGTGTCAATGGAGA
Organism: Thalpophila matura; assembly: GCA_948465475.1. Taxonomy (NCBI): domain Eukaryota; kingdom Metazoa; phylum Arthropoda; class Insecta; order Lepidoptera; family Noctuidae; genus Thalpophila; species Thalpophila matura. The sequence continues at coordinate 15,032,419 of OX419182.1, forward strand.
CGTGGATATGTATTCACCCGCGGAGTTCTGTGACTTTATAAAAATAAGGGACTGTGTTTCCATGCAAAAATTAAACGTAAGTAAAAATTGTACATCTTACGAAATAAACTTAAATTTTTTAGCCAACATAACTATGGTTTTAGATAATTCCTATTATTTTAATTTTATAATTTATTTTTAACCGATTTCATACAAATATTTCTCGTGAATTATATAATAACGAAGCTATAATTTACAGTTTCGCATATCAGGTCTTTCGCCAGTTGCTTTCACTAATGAAAACTTCAGCGTCTATTCAAGAATTTAACATTATTCACACAGCGAATATCTCTCCTTGTATGAGCCTTACACATTATTCGAAACAGGACATTCCAGCAAAAAATGCCATAATTCCTACAATTAAACATTATCTTATTTCATTTCTACAATTAAACGTTCATCGTCAACATACTTTATTTTTATAATTCCACATACCAGTGACGTCACTTATTCCATTTTTTGATCGCAGCATTGCCCCGAATGGAACGACAACTCCGAAGATTGTAAGGAAATGAAGAAAATCGTAGAAGAATGTGTGAAGCTAGCATCGTAAAATTCAATTCTGTTGAAAAAGAGGCCATGAAAGGACGGGTAGCAATGGAAATTTCTAATTAAATTAAACTGGAGCACTTAAATTCTGTTTTATTACTCGACGCTTTAGAAAATGTCAAGTCAGATTCATATTGTTAAGTTTATTAAGCTTGTAGTATATTATTAGTGGACCCTAGCGTGATACACTTACAGTCAATGTACTGTGGTTATGCCCAAGACATACTTTTTCCCTTCCGGCAGACTGGCCTCATTAGATAGTTGCAGTTCGAGTAGGTACTGAGAATGTATTTTTATTCAGTCCTCGTGTTGCCCCTACTAGAGTAAAATGAAACCCAACCCCAACATTATCATTTGCCTAGCCTTTTCTCAACTAAGCTGGGGTCGGCTTCCAGTCTAACTAGATGCGGCTGAATTATATCAATATTTTACATGAAGTGACTGCCATCTCATCTCTACAACCCAACTACTAGGATTAACCTGTATTGTAAAGTCAGACCAGTCATCAGGTATTCTAAAATCCAGTAAAATCTTGTAGTTTTTAAACAAACGCGGGTAGTTCGAGACAGCACCCGCCGCTCAAGATGATGACACCCATTTATACTTCAGTCTTCTCGTGACCACGGTTAATGCAACTTGATTAAAACGCCGAGGTTAGTCAAAACACTGATACCTATTTTGATTATGTTTGTGCGCGAAAAGTTCCGATCTAATTATAAAACCAAAAAAATATTGTTCTGAAATCGATGCTCTCTTCACATCCAGACCATACATGAATCCATTCCCCTAAAATCAACCCCTACAAAACCTCAAATTTCAAAGATTCTGTACTTAGCTACAGTAAATAGCTACCAGAAACGTTAATTTGAAGGGAAGCGAACAATTGAGGTTACAACACACGTCATGTGAAAACTTTCCGCCGTTGTGACCGGATCGCCTCAAATGAGGCAAGTTGGAGGCAACGGTACATTTACCCACTACTTCTGCAGTTTTAGGGTGAGGTGCTACTGAAACAAGTATTGAAACTAACAAAGTAATGTAAAGGAGTATAAACTCCTTATCTTGCTTTTAGAATTGAGGAGACTAAGGCAAAGGCAGGGTACTTATGTGCTCAAAATTGGCTGATCTAATTGTAGGACGTTTGAACACGTTCTATGAGACTGAACGCCTGTTGACGTAATTACAATAAAACTGCTATTGTGTCTTGTACCTTGTCACGTTAAAATGGTAGCTAAGGGATTATGTTTAGAAAAATAATTGTGTTATCCTCTGCGAATACTCATCTAATTCCCAATAAAGTTAAAGGAAATGATGATTATTTCTGTAAACAGATTTTTGAATACACTTTCACAAGTCAATGTTGAGACAGATGTGTCAGGATGAACTTCTTGCTGAAATTTTGGCTGTAGGCATCATGTCGAACAATTCCTCGGCATAATATAACCCATTATATGTATAAGCAGTAGAACATACACAAGGAGGTGAAGTCTTCGGAAACTAAAAGTTTCAATAATTAGAAGTGACCTTTACCTATAAAAGATTTTATAAAAAAATGTATGTACCTATGCCATAAACATTAGGTAAGAATCACCGAATCGAACGCGATTTTCCCATACCTACATTATCCACCCTTCTGCTATGGCACCCCACCCTTCGCGTTTATTAAGTGTATGTGCTTGCTTCATTATTGCATTAAGGGTTTTGTCTTGACACGACACTTTAACTTAGATGATTATGTTCGAGACCCTTCTCGGTATAAAATAGAGATTAACTCGCGACTCAGGTACGGAGATTTAATTTTAGTGTTATTCAAAATAAAGTTTTGAACTTTACCGTGTTGTAATTAAGAGTTTAATTTAATTAAGGTTGGGGTAAAATGAGTTTTGCTAGTTTCGTTGTTTTTTTTTGTCTGTACAAAACTTTGAGAAAGACGTTTAAGTGAAGTTTAAGGCCCGTATTACAGAATGATACTCGAGCACAGATTGAAACTAGTTTCAACCAATCAAATGGCTTTAAATCTACACTCAAGCAGAGATCTGTGCTCGAGCATCGTTCTGTAATAGACTGCCTAAATAATATATGTATGAATAATCATGTGTTTGCTATGCCTTTTAGGCCCGTATTACAGAACGATGCTCGAGCACAGATCTCTGCTTGAGCATAGATTTAAAGCCATTTGATTTGTTGAAACTTGTTTCAATCTATGCTCAAGCAGAGATCGGTGTTTGAGTATCGTTCTGTAATACGGGCCTTAGTGTAAAGAGCAATTAGTAGGTTGTTTTTTTTGGTTTTTGTTACTAATTAGGTGCTTGTTTGGTATTTGCGTTGTTAGCGCTAAAAGATAGCAAGGTATGTATAGGTATTGCGATTCTCAGTCCAGGCAAAATATTTATGAGTTTTATTTTGGACTAAATAATATATATTATGTGGTGTCCAATAGTGGAATGTCCTATAAGTTTTGGACTTATAGGACATTCCATTATTGGACACCGATGTTAGATACAAGTAATACTTAAATTAATCATGGATACATAGTAGCTCTGCTGTTACAATACGCTCGCTGGCCCGCAAGGAACGTCGAGATTATACAAACCTGCAATAAATTCGGATTTTAATAGAGACCTCGACTTTTAATTCGGTCTTTCTTCTCAAAGGTAGGATAGAAAACTGACCTCATCTAGTATTAAAAAATATATAGGTATTGACGGGTAAAAAATATATTTTTATCCAATTGCAAAATAAATACAATTTACCATTCCACACATCATGCAATAAATTGCTTTCAAGCGGAAAACCGAATTCACACCTCCAAAATCCGAATTAATTTATATTTGAACAAAGTTAACCGTAATCCCACTAAACTGGGTAACTATTTAGCTTAACATCAAAAATTGCAGTGAGAATTCAATTATAATGCGAATTTCGCTAAATTTTGTACAGAGGTGACAAAATTATAGTGGGCCATTGTTAGCTGATGGCTCTAGGCAATTCCCTAATGAAAAACTTCATGCTTTGTTCGCTTAATCACCCTATTAACATAATAGAGGGCGCTGTACTCAACTTATTGTTCAAATAACGGTTAATTTAAACTGTTATTTAAAGTTAGTTTATTTTCTGTTGCGACAGGGATTTATAATGAAACAGGTGTTTTAGGTAGTTTATTTGGTAAAAGAGTTTATAATATCTTATAGGCCCGTATTTCAGAACGATACTCGAGCACCGATCTCTGCTTGAGCATAGATTTCAACCAATCAAATGGCTTTAAATCTCTGTGCTCGAGCATCGTTCTGTAATACGGGCCATAGTCTTGTAGTTTTGATGGCTTAAAACTGGATACAAGTATACAAAATATTATTATGTTGGATTATTTAGGAAAACGAAACCTATTGGCAACTCGTTCACTAACACTAATTATGGTGATGTTCATCATTGTACCTCAATGCAATTTACAGATAAGCAGAACTTACAATTGGTGGTGTCACCACTGTCTGTGCTACTTTTTACCTTAACTACCTACCTTAATCGAAGGTCAAACCTACTATGAAGTATTAACGCCAACATTGTTTTGTTGCGAAAAAGGGATGGTCACGGAATAAATAATTATTCAGTGGGGATGGTGTATTCCTTCTATATAGCTATGTCTTTCTCTCGCACTAACACAATGGTGGTTACCATGGAAGTCTGCAGCGCTTTGCAGCGCTCGCGCCAAACTGCGAAACTTAGTGAACAGATTGTTCGAGCGCTGCAAAGCGCGGCAGACTCGATCGCACAAAAAGTCTGTCGTCTGCGTCGCCCCTAACAGTCATAATCATAACACAACTTATAGTACAGCTCGAGGTCAAGTTGGTCAGCACCGGCTACGGAGATTTGTAGTGTGGTACTACAAATCTCCGTAGCCGGTACTGAGCATCGCAGATGCATACGGCTGTCCCATTTCAAAGCCTAGTAAGGGACATTTTTTCGGGACATCGTTTTATTGCTTTATCTTGCCTACCTTTACTAGGTTAGCTAGGTTAATTAGTCAATACACACTACGATATCGTGTTGCCGCATTCAAGGAGTCATTCTTTTAGGTAGAGCGGAATCTAGATAATCTAAGGCTAAGGACGTAGTAAGCGCGCCTAGCATGATAAAATGTATTATACAATACACGACTTAAAGCCTTAATTCAAATGACAAATTATTCGGCGTACTGGAGCGGTGTGATTATAATGAGTTATGACCGCCAGTCATCACTGGCGGTCAAAGGATTAAGTAAGTAACAATACAACATATTTATTTGTATTACCAGGAGGGGTGGACAGACGGGTGTAAATAGTACACAATTATTTCGCTAGTTACAATGTGAGTGTTATGTGATTAGGGAACAGTTTACATAGCGTGATGAGGGAAACTTATTGACATTAACCGGGTAGAAATTCAGCTTCCGGGCTCTCAGCTTTTGAGAGTTTTCTAGTGGATTAACCTAATAATAGGTAAATACTTTATTCCGACCCGGAGGTTGGGCGAGGCAAAAAAATCTTACCCTACTTATTAATATTATAAATGCGAAAGGTTGTGAAGATATATGGATGGATGCACGAATGTTTGTTACTCTCTCACACAAAAACTACTTAATGGAAATTGATGAAACTTTACAGTAATATTGCTTACAGTAATTATGCATGAGAATAACACCTATGTGTTATTCTCATGTATAAGCAATATTACTGTCACTAGTCTATACTAGTGACTTATAATAAATCCCTAAGCGCGCCATGCAGTTTCAATTAGACTGTTTCAGCTGACAGTTATATTTTAACTGACGTTCCTTTTGTCTACGCATGGTGACTTTTATCGTTGGTTGGTTCAATAGCCCATATGCGCCGAACCTTAGTTCTTCATGTCTGTGGAACCATGGTATTAGTGGAAAAAATATGTGTTTTACTACAAACGCAATGGTAAAATGGACAACTTTTCTGCTACAGGAATTTTCTGCTACAGGAATTCAGTTTAAACTAATCAGTTTTAATTTAAGTAGTTTTCAGTTCGTTGTCAATTCAATTGTATAGTTCTCCTTTATTATACATTATGTTACGATTCATCTGAACAGTTGAAACTGTCAAAACTGCATGTAGCCCACCTTAATGTTAATGAGAACAAAGACTTTTTCCAGTACTAGGTTACAAAAATAAACCTAAATAACTTAATTAAGTTTTGTCTTCAGCTACTCCAAAATTAAATTCCAAGTATTGTATGAATACCATCCGTAATTACAATCATCCATCTTCATTCTAGCATCGATACAATGTGCCCCGATTCCCACCTCAAAAATATTAAGGTGCTATAATAGAAAAGATGGAGCGTTTATATGAAATTCCTGTCATATCTCCGATGCTGAATGTATGGATGAATCTTTGTATGATCTCGGTATACACCTCACCGTAGGGCTGCCAACCTTAGTATACAGGGTGCATTTTTCAACTGGGCGTGGATGGCCAAATCCGAAACAGTCAAAAATAGCAAAAAACACTCAGAGGAGTCTCGGGGCTGATTTTGATAAAAACTAAAACTGCATCATTAGATTTTTGGAAATTTTGTTTTTCTTGCCAGGGACTGAGTGTTTTTACACTCAAAGTTAAAAAATATAAATTTTCAAAAATAAAGGCTCAAAGCAGTAAAACATATTACACAAACATTAATTTTGAACATATAGGTACCTACAAATTTTTTTGACCATTACTAAATTTTTCTGGCAATATCCTCGAAAGTACTGTACCTATTTGTAAAAAAAAAGTTAGCAACCCTACCTCGCCGCGTCATTATTATGCCGATCTATTGAGAGCATGCCCTTAAATTTGAATATTTGTTCGTTATTATGTAAGTGTCGGATTGTAATTTTATTTAAGTTTTGAGAACTTTGTATGTAAGTATGGGACTTTAGGCAAAGTTTTTTTTTTATAATTTTATTTTCCCTGATGATGGTGCAAAATCTGCGCCTATTAATTATGGGCGTAGAATCGTACACACTACTATTATGATAAAGAGTTCACAAAATATGGGTGAAGATATCTTTAATATCCATCAGGTGCGCTAGATCGCATATATTTACCTTTTAAGATTGCAATAACATAGTGCCTAGATTACTGGTCATGCGAAATAACCTCGTTCGTATATATTCGTTTAGCTGAATTGAACTGTTTGAGATGGCTTTACTATCTCAAACATTAGTTTGTTTAAGTGTGATTTTGTTTGATGTTTTTAGTTGGATACAGTAGGTAGTAGTCACAGTTTGGCGACTAGTGGCCGCTAAAAGCTGACATCGTATTTTTGTATAAGTTTTCTATGAATTCAGGTACTCGGCTTGGTGCTTTGGTCACCTACCGCGTACGAGTTCGAATGATCGCGTTCCACAATCAAAGTCCACGTTTTTTTCTTTTTTTTTTCAGAATATTTGAATAATTTTGATTGGTTTGCGATGTCAAACGGCGTATACCCAATTCATACATGGTGTAAGATAAAACGAGGGACGCATTGAAGGAAGGTATTCATTATTTGATACTGTGTTCCTTTACTTTGTCGAGTGATATTGATATTTTTGTACGGAACAGTTAATTTTTTTTCGTGATTTAGGGTTGGTCTCGTAGTTAATCGAACTAGTATCGAATACTGAATACCCTCCTTTAATATGTCCCTCGCTTAACGAATCACCCACCCCCTTACTTGTAAACTCCTCTTAATTTAACCACTGATTAAATATTCAACTATCCTTGTCATTTCTACGAGTATGACAACGAATAGAAATGAAAATTGAAATAAGACCTGTTTAATTTAATCATCGTTTATAAGTGATGTTACGTATGTACAACTAAGTAAAGTTGGCACGCCACGTCTGGACTGGATCGAGACATCGTTCGTGATACTTGGCGACATGTTGTGGAGAGGTCAACTTGTTTGGCAAAACATGGCGTATGATTACAAGACGTGAATTTACAATGTTGACGTGATACAACGTAGCTTGTTTGTTTTGTTATAAGTACACAGTTAGGGCTTGTGCACAAAACTGCGAATAGGCGCGATGCGAATTCGCAACGCAGAAAACTGCGACGCGAATTGTTGCGATGCGATTTCGTGCGGAAAGGGCTAGATGGTTCGGGTGACCATTCCTTCGACGATCATCAACCGTACTGAATGTATTTTATTAACAACCTATGACATCAATAGTAAAAATAGTGTTACACTTATTGTTATTGATAAAACATTTTGCAAAACAAAAACTGGCTAAGTGCGTGTCGGGCCACGCACAGTGTAGGGTTCCGTAGTAGCAACAAGCACCTACTTCATCTTAGTTACTGATTTTTTATTTGGTACAAAATTATCCAACACCCAAGTTCAACGACTATTACTGCTAAACTAATAAAATTATCTTAACTGCTATACTTTTCCTTTAAAGTTAATGAAATGCACTACCATCGTGATTTTTTCCCGATTTTTCATATAACCTTCACCATCCTTTTTCAAACCTTTAGGAATGTAATTTTAAAAAAATCCTCTTTAGTGCACCTCCAGGATATTCTAGGAAAATTTCTTTCAAATTTCAAATCTCTATGTTTACCGTTTTAGGCTGTGCCTTGTCTGTTAGCTCCAGTACCTACTGTTTTATAGGTCTAAAAGATGTCCCTCTTTACTTAGACCAACTAAAAAAAGTTTTTTTAATTTCTACAATTTACTTAAAGTCAAGTCTCTCTCTAATCACATTCCAAAGGGAATCGCCCATTCTCGGCTAAAACGTGGACAAGCTGTTTAGTTAAAAGTATTTTTACCTAAAAATATACCTAATTAATTCTTAAAACAATATTTATGTAACCCTCTTTGCATGAAATTCTATGTAAAAAAAGTCGTATTAATAAGTATTTAAGCTTTTTACATCCCACAAAGCGCGCCATTGATTGGTTACAGACCCGTGTCATTTATGACCAAAGAGTATAATAATCGACAATGAGGTTTTAGTTTTTATAATCAAAATACCTAATGAATAAAATTGTTTTGTTTTTAAAAACGTTATATGACCTTATAATGTACCCTTATTTATTTTATTGGATTTAAAACCAACAAAAACTTTTGTACACTAACATAATGATTAATTTAATTATAATTACTATAGACTATAACCTCATTAGTGATTATGAATCATAAATAACACGATCTGTAACCCAAAAATGGCGCTGTTTCGTGGGATGTAAACGCTTTAAATACTTATTTAGATAATTTTTACATAGAATTTCCTGCAACGAGGGTTGGAAAAAAATTGTTTTCAGAATTAATTGTATTTTTTTGGTAAAAGCACTTTTAACTGAACAACTTGTTCACGTTTTAGCCTGAGCTCCGAACAAAGTGAGCGAATCCCTGTCCGTTGCATTCTTTTACAGAGAGCTAGTTGATAAAATACATTATTTCACCCTAAAGCCAGATGTACAATGTGTAATTATCACAAATTGCGCGATGCGGTTTGTTGTTGTAATCTTGTTCTGGTCTACATAAATATCTTCTGTGACCATTTGGCTTTGTGTGTGTTTGGGTAGCGTGCCAAGGGATCTAGTCTCGGATAAGGCACGGATGTTTTCTGTAAGCGATTGTAATTAAATTTGAATTTGATTATTTCGAGTATGACTCGATTTTTATGACGGTACACTTGGTGCTGTCATTTTTTTTTTAATTTTTCTCTCTCTAAACATATCCTTAGTATGTTATTAGTTACACTTTCTAATGTAGAATCCGTTTGCTATTTAGAACATTATAGCATAAAGAAAATTAATTAAAAATATACTTTAACTAATGCTAGAAAATACAGCCGTCATGCAAATATTTTGGAATTGACAGGTAAGAAAAATTGGGATAAAAGCCTCGTCTTATCTTTTTATATTCACGCAGAATGCTCTTTACTTTTCATTTTACATGCCGAGTAAATTAAATAGTGATCAGTACATTTTTAGTGAATAAACTTTGAGGTTTATTTGAGCCAATAGATTTTCAATATAGATAATACAGTCCCTTTTAAAATTACGGACAATGGACTGCCTAGTAACCGTTTAAACCAAAAATTCCAAAACATATATTAATCAACAAAAAAATTACAAGAAATTGCGAATCCTTTGCAGCGCCAGCCTCACTGGCAAATTAATGAATTCGTCGAAACGTGATTAGCGCTAATTAATGATTCTGTGAGTCATAAATCATCTCCTTGGTGTACTTACGATTTCCTTACATGCAAAATAAACTATCTCAAAGACTGCCTATAGATAGATTCTGTATTAAAATCAGTTCAAATATACAGTCGAAATGAGGACCTCCATCTTTTTAAAGTCGGTTAAAAGTGGTATGTCGGTTTGGTTGGTAAAAAAAGGTATAACCGCCTACAAAAAGATCACAAAAGATCACTTAACTGGACAGTTAATCGACCATGTACTGGGTACCTATCATGAGTTTTTTTGACGTATAGTTTCGTTAACGTAAGCATATTTTGAATTTAAAATACAGCAGTCCTGGAACATTTTGATAAAATTTTATACAATTTGCACATTTTAAAAAATACAGAGAAATTAATTAAGTATTTAATTTACATAAATATTGTGTAACAAACGTGTATTTTCAATTCAAAATATGCTATTACGTTAACGATACTACACGTCAAAAAAACTCATGATCGGGGTACTGGTCTGTATGATACGACCTACGTAGCGGACGGAGTTCGGGAGCCTTTATGGCAGCAAAAAGAAATGGAAGCTTGACTTTTGCTTCTAGTTGATTATTTAAAGAATATACTTAGGGGGGTCAAAGTACTGAACGATGAGAATGTTTAATAAATGAACTATTTTTTAAATTAATATTTTTAATAGTGTTCTACTCGAGACTGTTATTAAAATTTTCTATTTTTTTAATTAAGAAGTATACCCTAGAATTATAGCTCCTACCCTTCAGTGCACTTTAACCATTTAAACAATTCTGCTCAATTAGTTCTATTTCTAATAAATACACTTTGAGACAAGGGTTCTTTGTGTTGTGGTAAAGTTGTGTCTAACAAACTTCTGAATTAATTGGCGTAAATAATGCGTCTGCTTGTTGAAATGGCTATCATGCGTTTCATTGTTTTGGGTTGTGGACCTAAGATGCTCAATTGTCTGTGCAAATTAGTTCTTAGCAACTGTCATGAAATTAGTTCTTAGCCTTATCGCGGCAAAAAGCTATGCCTTGTGGTTGTTAACCCGCATGCCAAGCGTAGCGACTATGGACAATAGCTTCCTATAAACGAGAAGAGGCTTATACAACTAGCAGTGGACAGCTAAGGGCTGATGATGATAGCAACTAATTTCTATTGATAAGATGTGTCCATAGGCTGGAAGTACTTAAAACTGAATAGTTTGCGTACGTCAAACTCAAATAAGCATGCTTCTTTCGTAGCTTGTGCTGTACACATGTAGGTAGTATAATAATATGCTCGAAATTAGCATGCTTTTCTCTGTCATTTTGCTAGTGCAATGTGCGCAAACTAAAAAGCATGGGCAGATACCTACTGAATTAGTAAACACTAATCTATAATCCTAGTACCTATAAGAAGTTTATCTAATTCGTGAAAGAATGCACCAATGTTTTTTTTTTTTTTATGTTGATTAAAAGTTCAGTTTCCGTACCTACATTACTCTCGGTCTTTCGAGCTGGATGGGGCTCAGAAAATATTCTTATGTAGATTAGTCGTTGATATAGTCAGATAAAACAGAAAAACGCCAAATTTATCAACAATCAAGCACAAAAGTAAAAAAAAACTTTACGTTTAAAAAATAATGTTTCTACCTATTTTGATTAAAAAAAAACATCACAAGTAACCTGTTAAACTGACTTTATTATACAAATATAAACCTATAATTCAACACCTTAACTTTACTGTCTCAAATAAATTCTTACGAAACCAATTTTTTTTAAATGAGTAGATCCAGTAGGTATTTAAACTAAATTTTGGTTACCCAATAATTATGTTAAACTCGTCAAGGTATGTACGTGGAAGGGTGACACGTTTTCTAAACCAAAATTAATTACTTTCCATCTAATTGATTTATTACGCGTAATTAACCGTCTTAACTCAGCGTGAGCGGAAGATTATTTAATTTACTTTCGTGTGAATAGAGTATGTAGTAGATAGTAAAGTGTGAAGAAAACAAATCTTTATTTACGGATTTACGAAATAAAAAGAAACTGTATTATAATTATAAATTAGTTGTTTTTAAAATGTCTTAATCAATAAAAACGTTTAATAATTATGACACACGTTTTATTATTTGGATTGGGTTGGCTCTCAATTAATTCCACCTTCAAAGTTTTTAGTGTGGAGCAAACTTTATTTAAATAAATAATATAAAATAATATGTAAGAATATAGGTGCCTATAATAATAAATAATGTGGCGGTACTAAATAAATAAATAAAAAGGTCACACAAATAAAACCCATTCATAACAATAAAGTACGTACTTAAACAGATAAAGTTATAAAATATACTTTTAACCCTTTACGAAGCAAACAATACATTATTTTACGAAATAAAGGAATATTTTGTGAACAACGCCAATCTATAAGAGTTTCATCTCATGAATTTAATATTGAAGCTGTAAACTTTCAGTAAGTTGACAAACTGAAAGTATTATTCAAAGAAGTGTGTATTAATCGAGAACTATTTTTCTCGATTGATTTCTAAGTAGTTTTTTAGTTTGAAAAGGGTTGATGGATTTATGGCAGTTTATATTTAAATATCTTTGAAACAGTTTTGTAAAGTACGAGATTTTAAAGTTGTTAAGCAAAGTCTGGTAAAATGAAAAATAAAGGAATGCATATAATATCATTAGTTTCTAAGAGTTTTCAGATGTTTCTTTTAAATCCAGCTTTCAAAATCATAAATCTTTTTCAAACGAGATTAGAATAAGATTCTATGAAAAAAGCCTTTAATTTTTAGAATAAGCAACTCAAACAAAAATAAACTTAAGTGCTTCCAAAGACACAAAAAACACAACGGTCAGCAAAAAAATTACATCGCGTAAATAGATAATAAAGTTAATTAAAATGTAGCTATCTACCCACCCGGAAAGCAATTACACACGACATGGCGAGCACAAATTTGAACGAGCCACAATAGGCGTCGCCTTTTTCCTTTATGTCAAACCCTCAGAGGTCAAGCTTCTTTGATCGTCTGTCGGACAATATTGACATAGTCCTTTGTAACAGAGCAACATGGAGTTCGGGAATTTTTTCGTCTCATTTTCATCTGCTTAGTGGAATTGAGGTGTCGGGAAAAAGTGTTCCTGTTATAATATGTATTAGGTTTAATGATACGTGATAAAAAAGGCAATTTAACTCGAGAATTGTATTGTAACCAGATAAATATAATGTGGCTGTATTATACGCGAAAATCCGGCAATCACGTGGCTTTATTACCTAGAAAATTAAACTGCAATCAAATCACGCACCACGCATCGACTGCAAGAAGAAATCAATTCATTAATTGTGATTCTATTGAACGCCCTTTAGATTTAGTAAGAGGGCGTTCAATAGAATCAAAAGTGAATTAACATTACTTTTGATTTCATTGAACGCCCTAGGTATATCTCTACAGGATGTTAAATATAGAATCAAAATTAATGAATTGATTTCTCAGTTTTGTTTTAGTCAGTTAATGAGTTCTTGCCGTAAGCCGACGATATGCACATGTAGCCACACACATATTTAGCAGTATTAAACTTAACAAGTAATCATGCAAGTGTTTTTTTTGCCTCAATTTCGCTGAAAGGATGATGGAGCCGTTGCCATGGTAAACTTATATAAGCTAATGTTCCCATCGCTTTACCTAACCAAAGATAGCTATCGATATTTGGCGTGCTATGTAGCCATGCGCGCAAATGTTTAGTTATTTGTTTTAATCGCTACATAAAATATCACAGTTCGAGTCGCGACTTAATTCAAATTCAAATTAATTTATTGTTTGTCACAGGTGGAAGTTAGTTCTTATTTATATTACATAAAGAATGGCTGTAACATACCTATTAGGCGTACAATATTTTATGTCATTTTTATTTAAACATTAATTATTATTATTCTACATTATTATTACCATTTTTATTTTATTATTGAATACAATCATTCAATGTCCATACGTATTATTAATTAAGTCATTTTAATTCCATCACCAATAAAAACAATACATTATAATATTAAGGAGTGATTTTCTTACACAGTGAAAAAAACACTAAAAGCTATCATCATCACTTCAAAAATGAAGAAAATTGTCTTCTTTATAAACTTTGAAATACTATAATATGTTCTTTCCGTTAATAAAGTCCTTACTTTGCATTTAAGAGCAGATATATTCAATGTTTTCCAAGATTTGGGCAATTTGTTAAATATGGTCGGAGCCATGCAAAAGATGCTCTTAGTATAGGAGTTGTTTTAGCGCCGTGAACACAGAGTTTGGAATTATCACGTCTATTCCTTAGGACAACATCACATAAACGCTGAAATAAATAGGGATATGTTTTAATGAACATTATGCTTTCCAAAATGCATAATGAGGGTAGTGGCAATATCTTATGTTCTTTAAAATAAGATTTACAGCTATCTGTTGATTGCAGTCTAAACATTAATGACGCTATATTATTAGGTAAAAATTGTTTGTGAATATTTTTAATGTTACACTAAAGTTATTTTTCGCCTTTTAGGTTATAAAGTAAACTTTCATGACACGGCACAATAGGTACCGTAGAATAAAAATTTGCTCATTACCACATGCTCAGCATTAATAAATCTTCAACGCGTCGAATAAGTAATGAACCGACCATAAACATAATACCGGCTTTGAGTTCTTGTACAGATATGGCAACGGCAGCGCCACTAGTAGTGGTCAATATTTTATTATAATTATTAAGAAAAAATGCGGTTGGCAAGATATTTGAAGATTAGGTTTGTTGCCTTAATTATTTGGGAATCCGATACAAATAATTTAACAAAGAGTCGAGTTATCAATTTGCAGTCATTTATACCTAACACATACTCGCTCGTACCATGCAATCCACGCCGTCACTATTGGTGACCTCTTACTGGCTTAACCAAAATCATTGTCTCGTAACAATACCTTTTATCCTGTAAATATAGGCCACTTAAATTAAACTCTACTGACGCCGACCACTAATGCCCGCCACTAATAGTCGCCGGCAGTTGCCAAGTCAAAGATAGCGCTTAGGTACTGAAGGCAGGTAATTAAGTGACCGCTGAATCCCACACACGAAAATAATGAAGGTTCGTAAAAGGAGTTTCCATAAAGCCGCTTATAGTGCTATAAGTCTATTCATGTTACATATTTCAATTCACTGTTAATGTTTTCATCTTTTAGGATATAATATATTTTTGATCTTATACCCTCTTACTTATAAAAATGATTAAATTAAACAGCTCTTAAGTCAATTGTCACCTCTATTCATTGTCATACAAATGATTAGGATAGCGGTATATTTAATCAGTGGTTAAATTAAGAGACGTTTATATTATAGTAGTGGGGGTTAAAATACAAGTAGGTACAGTAGGTACGCCGCAGTAAATATTACACATTGAGCTTAAGAAGGTGAATCGGCTAGCTTCGGCTTTATAGAGTTCACTTTATGCATCGTTTTTAGGGTTCCGTACCAAAATGGTAAGAAAGGAACCCTTATGGTGCGACTTCGTCTGTCTGTCTGTCTGTCTGTCACACCTGCTTATTTCAGCAACTACTAATGCTATCGACTTGAAATTGGAAACAATTATAAAAAATGCTTGCCAAACTTTATTGAAAATAAAAAAAGTCAAAAAATGTTTTTATTTTCATTGCAAAAGGGGCCGGAGTGGGGGTCCGAAATTTCAAAGAAGGGTTACTAGGTCAAATGACATATCATATATGAAAGGGCTTGATATGCACATTTCAAAATATATTTTCATTTTATTTTTTAAGATAAAAATGTCTGAAAAAATACCATTCCCCCCCCCCCCCCCCTTATCTCCGAAGTTTGCGGAGCGAAAAATCTGCGCGCGAGTACGACTCGCACTTTTTTTTTACCTCCCTTAAGCCCGCGTGGTAGGTATATTACGGCCGACTCTCACAAAAAGGAGGCCTGAGTCCATCAAAGTCCATCAGCTGTACTTAAATAAGTACCTAGTAGGTACCTAAAGGGTGTAAAAAACTCACAACAATTTATACGAGGTACCTAAAGTTCGCAAAAAACTTTCTAAAAATTCACAAAAACTCTACAGGTCAGTGTAGCAACCCTACTTTTATCAGTCAACATTTTCACGCGCATATCTATCATAACTACCGCCGAAAATGCATGAACTTCCCAAAGCTACGTATGCAAGTATGCAGAAAGCTGCAAAGTCTCGGGATTTGATTAGCATAAGGTTAGTAAATCCCCCGGTTTGGCCTGCACATTTTATTTGCATAACTACCGGGAGCACGCCGCTTGAAACTATTTGCATTAAAATATCGTTTCAAATTATTTCGTGAGGGGTGTCCGGATTTGACATGGGTTTCGTAGATGTATTTGGGAGTGGCTGCTTATGGTTTTTTTTTCGTTTATTAAAATGATCTATAACAATTGAGTACCTAATCAGTTTATAATGTTTCCACTGTTGTGAATCAGGGTTCCTCTTTGTCGTGAAGGGACCCGCCTACCAACATCTGGTGGGCCCTGTCAGGAGTGCGGATGAACGTGCAAGAGACTCTCGCGCCCCCGGCCACAGGTAGTTGGAGGAACACCCTGTGAGTTTTAATCATTAAGAGTCTGACAGACACCTCCACTCGTCCCGGGGCGGAGGACCAAAGGTGTGCCTAGACGAAAGCCCGACGTTTTTTTTTAGTTTAAGAGAGCATTTAAGTTCAATTTTAATTGATGTATATCAGTGATTTTTAATGAATGTAATATTTTAAGCTTTTAAGCGCTTGACTAAATATCAATTGCCGTGCCCCTAGCGCGCGGCTACAAATCGATTAATTGGACGGAATTAATACAATCGGTTAATTGGACGAAAATAGAATGAAAAAATCATGCATGTTCTCTGTCGCAGAAATGCGACACGCGCGGTAGGGACACGGAAATATTTGTCACATATATGCGACACAAGCGGTCAAAAGGTTAATAACGACATTAACTCCCTTAATTTAATGAAAAATTAACATAAATACCATATAAAACCAAAAAAATGCGTCGGGCTTACCCTCTAGGCATACCACTGCGGAGGACATCCATTAAGGATTTCTAATTAACAAAAAAGCTTCCTTTATTTGTCTTACAAGAGGAAGTAGTCTGTCATACACCACGCGCACCCAGTGCGAATTGATGGATGTCACAATCAATTTCTAGATTGAAATAACCAATTAATTAAGAAGATTCCTCTTGTATTTTTAGTGGGTTGAACAAGCTTCAAATTGTTCAAACAAGAGGTCCTCACGTGCATTCATATCACTCATATGTGAGCACCGGGCTTAAAATTACAACCATATATTTCGAACAGTGTAGACGCTGACTTATTTCATTAGTAATAATTAAATTATAGCCGCACAGTTCGCATACCTGTGTATTTGAATGATGTACTATATCCATTTATTCAACTTAAAGGAAAAGGCTTGTTCGGTAGGTATCTTATTTGTAGAAAACCTTTTATTTTTGTCGAATATCTCTATGCAAAGAAAATGTGAAAGTATATTACCTGCCGGCCTAGCATGACCACGATAGAAACGGGTTTTGTCTACATAGAAATAGACAAAGTGACAGATTGTAGAAACATTTCTACGTTTTATGAATGAAACGGTAGAAATGTTTCTACAATCTGTCACTTTGTCTATTTCTATGTAGACAAAACCCGTTTCTATCGTGGTCATGCTAGGCCGGCTGGTATTTTTTAAGCATAACCTAACATTTTTTATCCAATAATACACCGTGTCCCTCATAATCTGAACAATATTATTTTGTGTAATCTATATGAGTGGATTATTATATATCAAAAATATAGGAAAATATATCAGAATTTATGACGTGTCTTATTTTTCAAATAAATTGTTTGCTTTCTCCATATATGTATTTTATAACATTTTCGCTTCCTCCGGCTGTCGGGCGGTAACCGAACCGTTGCCGTAGTGTCGCTTGGCCGTACCGTTGCGTTGTCTGTCACCTAATGGAAAACGCCAAATATAAGGATTTATTTGTACAGCAGGGGTCGTCACGTCAACATCAACGTCACTCCAATACAAAACATTTGGCATTTGATTTTTTCATCGATAATCTCGTGCCACTTGATATCGTATCCATACTTTAGATATTTGTTGTTCCCGAGACGTGCCGTCCTATATAAATAGATCTATAATAGAAAGTTACGTGACTTAAATACAATTTTCTATAATACCTTGAATTACATAGAGAATAAATGATAGTTTTGGAGCCTTACATCATACGAATTTCGACACGCACTTAAAGGGTTTTTTATTATTTAAAGTAGGTACGTACTTAGTTCAAGAATTAGTACGTAAGTTCAGTTTAATTAAAACTAGAATTTATGATCTTAATTATTCACGTTAAGTATCTTTAGTAAACAAATTTTTATCGTAGTCCCAATAAATTTTAGCGTACGTACATTTACGGCTACCTACCCACTTAGGAAAATACCGTGTAAAATACTTTAACAGGCCTCTGGATACATCGTGTTAGGTCTATTTTGTTATCTCAAAGAGTCTGTTGGATTAATAATAATATAATAATCTTTATTTGCAGTAAAATGTAATAGATACATAAGTTGTTACAAGTGGTGGTAAGGATCGGGATCAACACATCTTTGCGAGATTATTGACAAGAAAATACCTACTGTCACAAAATTATCAAGTCATGCTAACTGGCCTTAGCAATAAAATGATTCATATGATTTTGATTTGATTTGATATATTTTTTTTTAATTTCATTTTCACACTTTGTTTTATCTTTTTATTTGTTTGTAATTTCCTGTGCGAGTCCCAATAAACAATTTTTCTTCTTTCTTTCTTTCATTTATTATTTATAGATTAACAATTCATAATTTCCTACATTAATATGAATTTCTTATAATTATGATTTTATTATTAAAGTATTAATTAGTATATGAGTAGGTAGGTATATCATAAAATACATTTTAATTAATTCATTGCCACAACACCTTTCATTTAAAAAAAAATATTCACAGTATAATAACATTTTAAGCAATTCTTTCAATTTTTATAGAATTGATCTGTTCTCGGAAACTCGGTTGTTGGGCAGTATCAATAACTTTAATGTTAGATCGTGCGTCGGATTTCTGACCCACTGCCAACTCGTAACGGCTTGTTACTACGGCACAAGTCGTATAATGCGATGTGCCGACAAGTATCAAAATGATAATATCTTTATTGAATCATTTAATACTTTAACACTTTCTCGGACATACGATGTGACATGACAGAAGTTTTATTGTTAAAGTTATAGCCCAAGGTTTTTTAACGTGGGGTGACAGGGGATCACAGCCATTCAATTCATTCATAACATACCTATTTATTTGGAAAATTATGCAGGACTTCACGTACCGTACCTATCGTTTGTTTTCTTTTCCTGAAATTTTCGACGTGTGTCCGTGGAATTTTTGAATTACTGCCAATTTGATTGCGAACGTTCGAGGGAGAATGTCACGGTGAGATCTTCCCTCGAACGTTCGCAAACAAATTGGCAGTTCTCGCGGTGACATCACGCGGCGAGTCGGTACAGAATAGGCAGGCTGCCCTCGCAACTAGTAGTAACTATTTTATTATTAATTCATTTATTTCAGACACATCAGTATCCATATAATAAAAATTTCATACAATAAAAATAAAAATAAAATAGGACAAAATTGAATAAAATTAAAATTGAAATAAATTAAATTAAAATTGAAATAAATTAAATTGAAATTGAAAATAAAATAGAAATAAAATAATAACACAACATAAAATTCAAATTATAAAATTCAAATTATAAAATTTATAGAAATTAAATACAATAAAATACATTAAAATTTACAATTAGGTAATATACAGACTACAGAAATGAAAAATCACTTTCTGTAGTCAAACTAATGAAAAATCACTTTCTGTAGTCAAACTAATGAAAAATCACTTTCTGTAGACAGTCAAACTAATGAAAAATCACTTTCTGTAGTCTGTATATACCTACAGGTAATATACAGACTACAGAAAGCGTGATGATTGTAATAACTAGTTACAATTCCTAATGACCATTTTGTAGTCTTTTCAGCAGAGAAAGATTAAGATCGTTTCATGCTAATGAAACCGAGAAGAAAGTAATCCAAAATAAATCCGCATTATTCTCAAAACATACTCCAATAAATATCTTTACATTTATATGTAAAACATTCGAGTCAATGAATATTTGAGGGCTCTTAAAGATTCATATAAAAAGAACTCGTCTTCGATTAACAACATGGCGATATAAGCGAAAGCTTTCAAAAGACCGTTTCGTACAAAAGAGACTTACTTAAAAACGTCCCATTGTAATATTTTCCCGGCATTTTATTAAAACTAAACGCCGTGGAACTGCTCAAATATAAAGAAAAAGAATAAATTCGAAGCTTAAAATTCTTAGAGGCTTATGAATGGGAAGTTTTCCATTATTTCTAAGCAATAAAAGACCTCTGTTCCATTTTAAAAATTGTTAATATAGTATCGCATTTTTAGGGTTCCGTACCAAAATGGTAAAAAAGGAACCCTTATGGTGCGACTTCGTCTGTCGGTCTGTCTGTCTGTCACACCTGCTTATTTCAGCAACTACTTATGCTATCGACTTGAAATTTGGAACAGTTATAAAAAATGCTTGTTCAACTTTATTGCAAATGAAAAAAGTCCAAAAATATTTTTATTTTCATTGCAAAAGGGGCCGGAGTGGGGGTCCGAAATTTTAAAGTGGGGTTACTAGGTCAAGTGACATATCATTATGAAAGGGCTTGATTTGCACATTTCAAAATATATTTTTATTTTATTTTATGTCTCACAGTTTTCGACATATTATGATGAAAAATGACCAAAAAAATACCATTCCCCCCCTCCTTATCTCCGAAGTTTGCGGGGCGAAAAATCTGAAATAATTAGAGTTGATAGGAATTGACCCAAATATGGCACCAAAAATTAAACGATGTTCCTAACTAGTACAGTTTTTTTCACAATCATCAAAATTCCTTCACAAATAAACTTAGTTATGCGGTCCGGATTTTTTCACTTTATACGTCCAAAAATGATACGGAACCCTCGGTGCGCGAGTACGACTCGCACTTGGCCGGTATTTTCTGTTCTGCCATTGTTGTCTTGTTTATAAAATAGGGGTGATAGACGAGTGTTTTCCAAAATACTTTTAGAATGTTTGTTAAAAATCACTTGTATGTTTAAAAACCACATTAAATACCAGAATTGCATCAGCAGAATAGTGTAATTACGATTGTAAAATGTAATGTAATATTTACAAAGTGACTAAGCACAGAAGAAAATATTTAAATAACTATGAAAGACAAAGTTTTTGACATTTGTTTTGTCGCAGTTAGGTATTACCAAAATCATCTAGAACGTTTATAAATAAATGTTAATCAAATGTCATTCTGAATAAGAAGTCAAATAATCCCCATATAAATGTGGGATGAGGAGGCAAATAAAATCCGGTTCGACTTTCAACTAATATAATGGTACTTTTCAACAAAATATTTAACAAGCGGAGCACATTCACAATTCAACTTAGCGGTACCTAGCCATTACCAGCGTGAGAGAGCGAACGAACCAAACGCATTTCCGTTCCACGATCACTGTGGTTCGGATATCCGCTTCAAAAATGAAAATTATTTAAATTATGATCGGATATTACTATTTAATTTCCCTACAATAATAAGTATTTAATATGGTAACTAAATTTGTTTCTAGCTGTAAAACAAGCAATTTTTGTATGAAATTTAGCTTTGATAATAAAAATATTTCCCTACATAAATATGACCGCGCATTTCTCACTCATGTTTTAGATACCTATATAATTTATAGACTAGGATAAATTTCCATCTAAATAGGTATTTAACTAATGCCTACAGTGTACCTATATGTACTGTTGGTAGACTTATATAAATGTTACAAATCGATAGATAGATAAGTAAGGACTAGCCCTTATTAATCATTATCATCACAAAAGTCTATCAAAGTGGCCATGGCCATACTTTGTTCACTTTGGAAATTGGATACATATTTAGACATAAAGGTGTGTCAGCTATAACGCATAGAATTCTGACGGTCTGTCGCTTAACTTACCTTCTAGACATTATTGGTAACCTATCTCACTCAAAATTATGACAGCATTGAAACCGCAGTACCTACTGCACATTTCTGTAAAATGTTTAATGGGTGATACTTCTTATAAGTAACTATAACATAATATTCTACTAACTATTGCCTGAGGCCCGATCACGAGTTAATCGACGTATGGTTTCGTAAATTTAAGCTTAATTTGAATCTAAAATACAACAGTTCTAGAACATTTTGATACAAATTTATACAACTTGCATATTTAAAAAAATACAGATAATTAATTAAGTATTTAAATTATATTAATATTGTGTAGCACACGAATAAGTTTAATTCAAAATATTACTATGCTTACATTAACGATAGCATAGTACATCAAGATAACTCGTGATCGGCCTACTGTCGTTTTGTTCGTGTGGAGGTCGAAAATTATCCCACGGGAATGTACTACCGAGACAAAAGCCTATATAACTCTCTGACCTATAAACTATCTTACTATCTTTGTGCAAAAAAATCATGGAGATCCATAGCTTCGTTGTTGCGCTTGGAGAAGGCAATTAAATAAACGTTACAGAACCAGAAAATAAAATTGACACTAAAAAGCATTTCATGTAAAAGTCAAGAGCTTGTTTCATTTTAACCGAAAGTGACGATTTTTATTAATTCCATAATTATATTAATTAACTATTGTGTTCAATTAAGATACAAATAAAACTGAAAACACCGACTCCTGTCACGGCGGCCTTACCAGCCAAAATATTATCATCGACACGCGACTTTCCTAAATCAAAACAAATTTCACTAGCAATTTATGTAAACGAGCGAAGTTCGTGTAAAGCACACAATTACAAGTAATATGTAGCCCTTAGAACAGTAATAGGTACTAAGAAAGAGATAAATAGACACGTAAACCTGATTTAGAATACAGGGGTAATTTCTCTTGCAAGCATTGGGGGAAATTAACACACCTGTGAAGTGTTTGGGGAAATTAGCAAAAAAGAGGGTCTGAGGAAAAGGTTGTTGGACAATATAGTACCTCCTTTTACTCTTGTTTTCCTTCTAGGCAAGACCTCCTGAATCTATTTTGGTTAAACGACACTTTCGAGCAATGAGTCCGAGGTCGATTACAGAAATATTATATCCGATATTGTTCGGGCGCCTTCGACTATCTTCGGCTGGCGGCAGGCGACGGCGGGAGGCGGCGAACGGCGCGGGCGCGCGGGACGCGGGTCCTAGGAGCCACCACTTCGCTACCGAGCTCCATCCACGACACGCGCGCGCATACAAACGTTCACTCAATATTGTACCTATTTGGATAACATTATAGTCAGTTTTACAGTCCGCTGCTTTTACTTTATAGTCCTTAGATAGGTCCCTAACAGTTTGGCCATTCGAGCCTCTTCAAAGTCGCGTTTTGGAAGCATCGAGATCGTCGACTATTGGCAGTACGAAACGACGTTGGTGAACTTTGTACTCGTCGTGAACTTCAAATCGCCGTGTCATCGGAGTAACGGATTTTTTTCGAAGTCGCCGTTCAATAGCGAGACAAAGGACTGCGTGTATATCTTCGAAGTCTTCGAATACGACTTTGGTGCACTACATCGACTGGATTAGTCGAATTACGCCGAGTCATCGCTTCGAGGGATTTAAATCAGTTCGTCTTGTGGATAAGGATAAGGACGTTTTGTGAGTTTGTTCCAATTATTTCCCTTCTATATCCTTTTCAAACATTTTTCGTGTTATCTTTCGATAAATTCATATTAATTTCTGTTTCACCTCTTCTATATTTGAGTCAATTCATGTTAAATGCCTTAATTTAGCCATCTTATCTCTTGTATTGCGCTTACGCACAGCTTATTATCTATCTACTAGCCATTTACCGTTAGCAACTCGCATCAGCCGTGCGCATAGGTACCTACTTGCTTACAACAGCTGATCGTCGTGTCTAATGAGGCCAAGGTCACGCGCTTCCTCATAACCGTTTTCTTTTAAACTCAACGGCTAATTGCATCATCTTTTTGCAAAGTTTTAATTACTGTTTTTTTTTTGTTCTTGTTTTCAATATGGCTTCCGTAGATTTATTAATTAAAAAGCGCAGTGCTACGAAAGCTAAGCTTACGAATTTTGCCAATTATATTAACGTGCTTCTTAGTTGCAAAACCTTTTCCGATCTACAGCGCATCGAGTTGGAGGGCCGTTTTAGTAAATTTGAGGCTATATACGATCAATTTGATGATTTACAGTTGGAAATCGAGGTGCTTTCGGACAAACCCGATGAGGCGTATGCGGAGCGTGCCAAGTTCGAGGAGCGGTACCACTCACTGGCAGCGCAGGCACGCAGCTTGCTGGCCAGTGTCGGCGCCGGTGATGACGGGTCTGTAGCGGGTTCGGTGAACAAGCAAACAGGTGAATCGTTCCAACAACGTAACTTTATACGCCTACCTAAAATTGATTTGCCTAATTTTGATGGTGGTTATCAGTACTGGCTTGAATTTAGAGACACTTATTTGTCACTAATACATAATAGTAGTTGCATAGACGATATTAGTAAGTTCCACTACCTTCGCGCATCGCTTAAAGGCGATGCCCTAGAAGTAATCAAAAATATTGATTTTAAAGGTGATCACTATCAAATGGCGTGGAAGTTACTATGTGATCGCTTTGATAACAGTAGACTTTTAGTGAATAATCACGTGAAGGCATTGTTCAATGTTGACCATATTGCGAGGGAATCGTGCATTTCTTTGCGTCGCTTAGTGGACGTCATTAATAAAAATATTAGAGCCCTCAAAACATTGAACGAGCCCACGGAATACTGGGATACGTTGATTATTTATATGATGTCCGTTAAATTAGATCCTATTACCAGTAGAGATTGGGAGGAACATCGTAATACCTTATCAAAATCTCCTACATTGTCCCAATTTTGTTTATTTTTAAGTCAAAAGGCTGATTTATTAGAAACTTTAGAATTTAATAAAAATAAAGATAACACACAAATTAACAATAAAGTAGAAAATAAACATAAAAGTTTTATCGTAACTAACAATCACAGCATAATAGATAAAAATAAGTTAAAATGTCCTTTATGTAACAAATCACATCTTTTGTATACTTGTGAAGAATTTCGTAGTTTGTCTGTAGAAACTAGAATATCGAAAGCGAAAGAGTTTAAGGTTTGCTTTAATTGTTTGCGCTCTGGACATTTAACTAAGCGCTGTAGATTAGCGCGTTGTAAATATTGTAAAGGTAGACATAATACTCTTTTACATGTTGAGGATCCTAAGCCAACCCACTTCCAAGATCCTATGCCTAGTAGTGTTGTCTTATCCAGTGACACTTCTGGAGGTGCCTCTTCAAATACCTGCACTCCAGAAAATGTCGCCTTATCTAGTAACACTTCTTTACAGCATACTACTCCCAATGTTTTACTTTCCACAGCGTTGGTGAAAGTGGTGGACAACCGAGGTAACAAGGTGGAAGCCAGGATCCTGCTCGATAATGGTAGCACAGCCAACTTTATTACGCAGACACTTAGCGATAAGCTGGGATTGCCTCGACGTAGCACGAGTTCCACGGTAACAGGTATTAATAGTCAGACTACATCTAGTACACAGTCTTGCAACTTAACTATCGAATCATGCAGCGGTAGCTATAAGACAAATGTAAATTGTTTTATATTGCCAACGATAACAAAGATTTTACCGTCTACTTTGATCGATATACGTAACATGCCGATACCTGTGAACTTACAATTAGCCGATCCTTTCTTTAATGTTCCGTCTGAAGTTGACATTCTTGTTGGTGCTGAAGTATTTTGGAATGTCCTAGGTACTGCATCTATTAACCTAGGCAAAAATCAGCCCAAATTACAGGAGACTAAGTTCGGGTGGATTGTATCAGGCTCTGTAGCTCTTCCAATACATCCATCTACTAAAATACAGTCACATTTTTGTAACATTTCAATGAATGACTTGAATAACGACTTGAATAAATTTTGGGAGCTTGATTCCGTTTCTTCTAAACATTCATTGTCACAGGAAGAACGTGCTTGTGAAAAAAGTTTCCGTCTAAACACAGTTCGAGATTCAACTGGTCGTTTTGTTGTTACAATGCCTCTAAAGAAGGATCCCAGTATATTAGGCGAGTCTTTTGAAATGGCTAAATGCCGTTTTCTATCATTGGAGCGTCGCTTCCAACGTGATCCTGCTTTCAAGGATAAATATTTAGCATTTATGCAGGAGTACGAGCGCTTGGGACACATGACGGTGAATCACTCGCGAAGAAAACCTCATTCAGGTGAACAAGTGGAATATTTTTTGCCGCATCATGGGGTCCTCAGGGAGTCCAGCGCCACGACTAAGTTGCGGGCAGTCTTCGATGCATCAGCTGCAACCACATCGGGAGTATCGCTTAACGATATTCAAATGGTGGGTCCCACTGTCCAAGACGATCTTTTTTCTATATTGCTACGTTTTCGACAGCATAAATACGTAATATCTGGAGACGTAGAAAAAATGTACAGGGCTATTTCTGTGACGCCTTCGCAACGTCAGTTACAGCAAATAATTTTTCGTGCTGATTCTAAATTACCCCTACAGACGTACAGTCTTAACACTGTCACGTATGGAACAGCCTCCGCTCCTTATTTAGCAACGAAGTGTTTAGTCAGTCTGGCGACAGCTGCCACTAACAATACTGTCAAGACATCGATTGAACGTGATTTTTATGTCGATGACTATCTTAGTGGTGGTGACTCAATTTCAGAAGTAGTAGCGATGAGCAAGGAAGTTGTTTCTATTTTAGCTTCAGCACATTTTCATCTGCGAAAATGGCAGTCTAATAGCCCCGAGATTTTGACTGAAATTGCTGGTGTTTCAGGATATTCTGATTGTTTGAATTTTTCGGAGAATAAAAACGTGTCTTCAAAAACCTTAGGCCTACATTGGCTATGTCAATCTGATTCTCTGGCATTTTCAATTTACACCGACACGAACAGACAGATTACAAAGCGTCACATTTTATCGGTGATCAGTCAAATATTTGACCCGTTAGGTCTTGTTGGTCCTTGTGTAGTTGAGGCCAAAATAATTATGCAGAAATTATGGTTGGCAAAGTGTGACTGGGATGATCAGGTATCGGATGATGTACGTAGTTTTTGGATTTCTTTTGTTTCGAGCCTACCGCTTTTAAATAATCTAAAAATACCTAGGTGGGTGCTATGTGACAACGCTACTGTATATGAAATACACGTGTTTACAGATGCATCTGAAAGGGCTTACGGCGCTTGCGTGTATGTCAGGTCCATCAATAAGGAAGGGTCGGTTAAAGTACAGCTGATGGTTTCTAAAAATCGTGTGGCACCAATCAAGCCAACAACTATTCCAAGGCTTGAGTTATGTGGAGCTTTGTTGGGAACAAGACTGTGTACTAATGTGCTGAATTCCTTTACCAAACCTGTTAGTAGATGCCGATTTTGGTGCGATTCGACAATAGTGTTAAGTTGGCTTTCTATGTCACCAAACATATTAAAACCGTTTGTACGTAATCGCATCAATGAAATACAGGAAAGCACTATAGGTCATACGTGGAGCTACGTGCCGTCTAGGGATAATCCGGCGGATCTTGTTTCTCGCGGGCTGAAGGCTGACCTTATCAGCGAGTGTTCTTTGTGGTGGTCAGGTCCTCAATTTTTGTCAAAAGATGAAACGTACTGGCCCAAAATGCCCAATGAGAAAGTGAAACAGGATCTACCTGAAGTAGTATCATCACACTTCAATGATCACACGTACATATCTCATCAATCATTTACACAAAATCATTTAGATTCAAATCACAAGTCACACAATAATAAATCATTAATTCAATCATTAATTCATAATTATTCTAATTTCAATCATTTACAGAGAGTTATTGCCTATATACAAAGATTCATTTACAATTTGAAACATAAACATAATCGTTCCCATGATTCCCTGTCCAATCGAGAACTTAAGAATGCATTTAATTTAATTTTACGTCACGCTCAAATGGATATGTTTCCTGAAGAGTATGCTTTACTGCAATCAGGAAAATCGTTACATAAAAAGAATAGACTTATTTCCTTGAGTCCCTTTATAGATAAGGATGGACTTATTCGCGTCGGCGGGAGACTTGACAACTCTCCTTATGACTATAATGTCAAACATCCCATTTTGCTATGTGGTAAACATCACATCACTAAAATTATATTTTGTAAATATCATAACGATTTCTTACATGCTGGCCCTCAACTGCTGTTAGCAAATATACGGCAAATGTATTGGCCTCTTGGCGGCAGAAATCTTTCGAAGTCGACGGTAAAAAAATGCATTAAATGTTTTAAATATAGATCTCAAATTGTGCAACCCACTATGGGTCAATTGCCCTCTTCAAGGACACATTTGGAATACCCATTTTTGAAGTGCAGCGTTGACTATGCCGGGCCAGTATTGATAGCTGACCGCAAAGGGCGAGGGTGTAGGCTTATAAAGGCGTACCTATGTATTTTTGTTTGCCTCGCTGTTAAAGCTGTTCATATCGAGCTTGTTACAGATCTGACAAAGGAAGCCTATATGGCTGCGTTAAACCGTTTTGTGGCTCGTCGTGGCAAGCCCGAAAGTATCTTGTCCGACAACGGGACTAATTTTGTAGGTACTTGTAATGAGCTGAGTAAATTCTTACAAGATTCCAATCTTGTTTTCGAAGTCGCTCAACAAGGCATTGAATTTACTTTTGCACCTCCATACTCACCTCACTTCAATGGTATTGCTGAAGCTGCCGTTCGCTCTACTAAACATCACTTAAAAAGATTATTAGGTTTAGCACATTTCACTTATGAAGAAATGGTCACGTGTTTGACTCAGATAGAGGCGGTCTTAAATTCTCGTCCTCTTACCCCTCTTTCCTCTGACCCTTTAGACTTTTCTGCCTTAACTCCTTCACATTTTATAATTGGGCGACCACTGATGTCTGTTCCACATCCACAGGTGACTGATATCACCATCGGACGACTGGAGCGCTACCACAGATTGGAGCATGTTAAACAACATTTTTGGAATCGGTTTCATGTCGAATATGTTTCTCTGCTCCAGCAAAAAACCAAATGGCCGACTTCAACAGGGCAATTATCTGTGGGAACACTCGTTCTCATCAAGGAGAAGGGACAACCGCCACTGGTGTGGCCATTGGGACGAGTCACCAAGGTCTTCCCTGGGAGCGACGGGGCCACAAGAGTGGTCGAGCTGAAGACGAAGAAGGGGACGATGGTGCGGGCCTATAACAACATCTGCCCACTTCCTCTTACTTGAATACTTCAACCCGGGGAAGATGTTCGGGCGCCTTCGACTATCTTCGGCTGGCGGCAGGCGACGGCGGGAGGCGGCGAACGGCGCGGGCGCGCGGGACGCGGGTCCTAGGAGCCACCACTTCGCTACCGAGCTCCATCCACGACACGCGCGCGCATACAAACGTTCACTCAATATTGTACCTATTTGGATAACATTATAGTCAGTTTTACAGTCCGCTGCTTTTACTTTATAGTCCTTAGATAGGTCCCTAACAGATATTATGAATATTGGCGACATAAAATATTACAGTTTATAAAGTGTTTTATTTTATAGATTCACTAAAAGTTACTTTATTTATTTTAAAGGGCACTGGCAGACGCACATAGAACGCTGGGCCTCAGATTGTGTAAGTCGGTACAGATATGAAATTAGTTTGGTGTGATCGAGTATTTCAAGAGTATTTAAATTAATTTTTTATTTGTTTTTGTACGTAATTGGGTTAAAGAGAAATATTCTTATTTCTGACAGTGAGGTTAATTATGGTGTGAATGATCCAGTGAAGTACAGCCCGACTAATGAGTTCTCAATTTAAAGGTTTTAGTTGCTGTCACCATGATATTCTGTGGAAGCACGCGCCAGCCAGCATGCACCCGTTTTTGTTTTAGTGGTTTTTTCAAAATGTCAATGGCATAATCATTTTATTTCTTATTTATTTCGATTTTTGATTCCAATTCTTAATCTCTAAGATAAATTAGGCAAAGAACAATTAAAATATATTTTTATTTTTGGTTAAGCTTTTATTACTGTACCATATCAAGCCTAAAACTGCCGACGTCCTTTATTGATCATTTAATAGACTTAAAACAGCTTCATAATAAAGTTTCTATCTTCAAAACTCTTGAATGTTAGCTTGAAATAAAACCCTTCATTAAGTGTTAATTTTTATTTACGCCAAATTTATGAAAGTGTGGCTGTGTTTTTTGCACGTTTCGAGTAGTATTAATTTTTTTTACAAGGTTTATCCTCAATTCTAAAGACTAGTGAAACCTTTCAACTAGTCAAACTGTTTTGTGAGTACTACTTTACATTTTCTATCTAAATTTATGGAAATCCCATAACACGTTTCCCGTAACGTCCCGGTTAAGGGAAACGTGTTAAGGGTCGGCCCTTAAGCCGGCAGCAGAAACAGGTACCTATGGTGATAGGACAACCCTGGATGAGCTCCACCAGGTACTACTATTTTCAATACTTTTTAAAGGTAAAGGTTTTACAGCTTTTATATTGTTTACTTCCAGAATTAATGGAACACAAGTAAACTTTAATATCGTCTGTTTTTTCAGCAATAATAAGTATATAATATATATTGTTGCTCAATAAGTGATGGGGTGCGTTCGATATCCAGATCAAGCAAAGTTATGTTGGGCCTAAAACTTTAGGACATTTTCAGTAGCAGCTTGGAATTTGGCTTTGTTCCCGGTAAATGGCTATAGATTCGCCCCCTATTCCTTGCGGCTTCTAATAAAACTCGCGCAATGCGAGTGTACCATACACTTCTGCTAACTCCTTCAGATGCCCCGATTCTATCAGGCGTGACGATAAATTTAAGTTTCTAATATTATCACAAAATTAGAATCATCCCTTTCAATATCAACCCTCAAACAGTCACGACCAGTTTCTGTATTACTAATTATGTAAATAATCATTGCGAAGCGACGGTGCTCGTTTAAGCGTATGCTAATGTAACCAAAGCCACGGCCATCGTATACCAGTTAGTTGCTACCTATTCTATTGCCAAAAGGATATATGACCCCGCATAATAGGTTGGCAGCGCTGTTAAAGAGGTATCGCGGCGCTCGGGTTAAAAGCCGTTTACGCAAAGGTGTGGGGACTTAATATGGGTCTAAGTTACTAGTATGTTTAGTCTTTGAGGAGATATTAAGAAGTCTAAACAAGTGCCATTGTAGCTAGCAACATGTTAGTATACTCACGTTTGGGTGATTTAATAATATCACCCTGTGTGGTGTTCAGTTTAATGTGAAACAGTTTTAACGTGGAAGTATGTACAGACAGCAAAAAATTACTGTACAATGGCACTGATTCTGTTATACGAGTATAAGTACCAACTTAACTAATATAAGAGTATTTCTGTATAACTAAATACAAAGAATAGAATTTATTGGTGACCCTAATATACTAGAAAAACTGTTTATTACTCAAAGATGGATATTTTGTAGTATAAACTTATAGATTAAGAATTAAAAAGCTTATTTCAAAATATCATCGGTCTATACCGAACTTTATCCACCACTACATACCAATCATCCTTTAGACTTTTACAATAAACTAATTAATTACTGATATCAATTTAAACGAAGCCATTAAAAACTCACAGCATCGTAGTTGCGAAATAAAAAATCAAGCGAAACATTTTATTACAGTGTTCTTTGTGAAAGCTAAGAAATTGACACAAGGGAACACTGTGAAAGTGACAGTCTTTCTTCTACCCCGGAAACATGCAGACGATTTATGTTTGCAATAAAAATTACTTTATCGAGCATTTTTCAACTGGAAAACTTCAGGAAATGCAGTTATTTCTTCCAGTTTTCTTTACGCACGATGAGTTTGCTGAGTGAATATTATTTGAAACTATTTTAACAGTGACTCAGTTGTCTAGTTTTGTGTCTAAAAAACAACAAGCATCTTTTTTGCAGCTGTCGTATAGCTAATGTATATAAACTAACAAGTATGGATTACAAATAGAGTGAACGGAAAACGAAAGAACGGCACTATATTATATAATAACTATTTCAATTGATTAATAATAATATTCGAGATTTTTTGGTTTTTAAACGTTTTTTGAGATGACTTTTGGATTTTTCTCTTTGAGCGAAAATAGTTGAATAGTGCTTTAGGTTTGATACAGTTGTTCAATATAATTATAGTCAAAATTGTCATAGGTATTATATTTTTAGAAGAGGTAAACCATAAATTAGCTAAAAACTTGCTCAAGAAAACAAACTGGCTATCGCCCTAAATCAGAAGAAATAGCAGTAAATAAAATCAGGATCAGTATTACAATATTATACATTTTAATGCCAAACTGTCTGCTTGTTACGTTTTCATGAATAATCGCCTTAAATGATTTTAATAAAAAAAATATTAAGTTAAACTCCAGCTTGAATTTAAACAAAACTCGCGATTATTTCCTTTTATCACGATTATCCTAGATTAACATAAAAAGTTTCACAATAGACATAACTTTTAATTATATTATACTAACATTCTGCATGAGATAACACATGATTAGTATTAGGCCAAGTTTTTGTGTGAATTCGAGTAGAATTTACAGCGAAAAGGGTAACTACCCTACCCCGCTACGCTACCCCAATGAGTTTTCCAATATTAATTCTGGTTCGAGATTCAATTCATTACTTTTAGTGCTCAAATTTCAGTTCCACTTGTGTGCCCAACTGCCTACATTTAGATTATAAGTAAGCTAATTTAGCGCTGTAGGAATATTATAATTAAGTCTAGATATTTATTTGTAGACGCTTGAGGCTGAATATGTAATCAGCCGCTAGTGTCTTTGTATTTAGCTATCGTGTTTCTTGAACAACTATTGAGAAAAGTTTATTATTGGTCAGCAATGAAAGTTGGTCAACACTATTTACATATTTACAACAACATTTATTGACACAACATTTTTTTTTTTAAATGGCCTCTCGCAGTTGGCTTCTAACAGCCGTCACTGCTTAACGCGGACTTCTGGTGAGGACTTACAAATGCCTCCAGCCAGGCTTAAATCTAAATAAAAACTACAAACTAAGCGACCACACGCTAAGGGCACCCCCTAGTGGGGTACGGGCCTCGGCTTAGGGCGTCGCTGGGGGGAGGGCAACTAGAGGGAGGGACTACTAGCTGGATCGGTTCATTATTTTAGGTCGAATTTAAATCTACAGGCTCAGCGCGGGCTGGCTCGAGCAAGGGTCGGTTTGGAACACAGCATTATTCGATACAATTACATTATTATACATTATTGGAACGGAGTTCCTTTACGGAGCTTACCGTACGAGTGAACTGGGAAAAATTTTAAGCGATGACGCGATGACGTTTTCTGCCATTTCGCTTTTATACCTATTCAAGAAACTAGCACGAGCGGCGTCAGTCTATATCTATTAACTCAAAAAATACTGAACAGATTTTTCATATGGTTTTCACCAATGGAAGGACACATTTTCGAGGAAGGTTTTAGTATATAATTTATAAATGTGTTGTATAATAACCGAGCTGTCACAGTTTTTATCAAGGAAGTCGGAAAAAAAGGTTGTTTGCGCGTGTACTACCTACACCTACTACCGTTTGATATAAATGTGAAAACAATGTATGACAAAAACGTTGGCCTTAAATAGTTCTACAAAAACAGAATTAATATTTTATTGATAAATGTGTCCAGTTAAACATCGCCTAATTATATTGTTATTTTAAAAACATAAAAACAGATTTTGTGACAAAAAAAAAGTTGTTCCATACATTTTGTTGAGTTTTGTGGACATAAATGTATGGAACAGCTGATTTTTCGCGATTTCAGTGTTGGTCCCATAGTAAATGTTGTTCATAATGATGGGTACAATGACCCCTTAAAATTTTTCCACTGTCTAACCTGCCACCCTGTATATTTAATTTATGTCCATATAGTGGGCTTAATTTCGCCGGTGTCCTTTGGTTTGTCGGAGTCGAAACCGGAAACCGAAACACAATGAAATAAAAATCTCAGTGGTGTGTATTTTCAGACACACTATTCAGTGTTACGTATCATTTAAAGAATGTACGAATCAAGGTTAGTACTTTACACATCTAACAGCAAAAAGATACACACAAAATGGTTTACGAAATCCAACCCACATCGATGTTATGGCAACATCACCTCATCAGTAACTCAACATTCAAAGGTTCGAATAACAACATAAATTACAATTCCAAATTTTGAATTATTCATATCCTATTTTGCCCATTCCTGGGGAGACGTATTCTGATAATTTGATTCGTAAGTCTGTCATGTTGTTACTTTGAAGCCCAGCTCGATATCCATGCATGTAGGCGTTTTTGGAACTTCCAGTGTAATCGCATTTTTCCTCAGTACAAGCTTTACTAAGCTGGTATTGGGGCCAACTATCTAGGGTGTGCTGGACGTATTTAGAAATCGTCACTCGTAGAGGCGCTATAACTGGAATTCATCTGAATTTATTCTACATGGTGATTGGAAATTTGACCTATTTCTTAAAACGATTAAATTATACATAGAGCTTATTTATTTGTTAGATAAGAGGTAAGAAAGAAAGGAAGCAAGTACTCAAGGAAGAAAAAAAGCAAGGAAATAAGAAAGGAAGGGAGACATGACATAAAAAAAACTTCCTTCAAGATAAACCAGAATAAGATTCCGCCAAATCTGTAACTTACCAGTTATGAATTACACGCGTATCGATACGTCGGGATGACTAATCGTTATGTCCAGACATCTCCATCCATCAGTGAGAACGTGATGTGTCATACCCGGCCATCGATTCCGTTTCCGTGATTGAGAGTCTATGAATCCTAATAGTGCTCCCACACTGCTGTTAGAAAATGTTTACAAACATTTTCTAACACTTAATACATTACAACTACTAACAAATGTTAAGAATTGTTACATTGTTAGATGTTTTCAGTGCTCCTACACTGATGGAAAATGTTTAAAAACTATTATAATATTTGAAAACATGACATCGAGTAGTTTGGATTTACGTTCCGAGGCGTCTACACGAAAATGGAAGAAGTTAACTAACAATATAATTATTATAACAAATGTTTTATTTGTTACAATTTGTTAACTAACAATTTTGTTTTGAAATGTTTACTAACATTACATATCATTAAAACATTTCTTAACATTATAATCAAAAATGTTTCTTTAAAAAATGTTTACTAATGTTTGTAAACATTATTAATAGCCGTGTGGGAGCACCATATATGAATCCTAACAATATTGGTTACTTGTAGGTACTTATGTGGGCGGAGGAGTTATTGAATACGTTGGGAACGTTGGTTCTAGATTTCCATATTTATTGGGGGAATAATGTTGTTTAAGATAGCATTGAAGTAGCGCAATTAACATATGTATTGAGAATACTCACACCAGAGCGAGTGTAGTAAACTGAGCTTGATGTCAATTTGAACATATTGTTTTTCTGGGACAGTAATATTGAGAGTACGAATCGGTACTTGAAATGTCTAGATTTATTTTTAAAGCAAATGAACACACTGAAAATCTAACAGTTTTACAGCTAAACGACGCCAAATAATAATCGGTGTATTTGGGGTTTTCTTCGATTAATATTCCTTTCATCAAATGTCACATTACGGAAACCATAACACCCCTGCCCCATGTTAAAAAGATCTTCGAAAACATACCAAGAATTTTCATTTTATATTTTTTACTGTGATACACAATGATTTCTTACGCGCCATTTACGCGCGAATTCTAACTCATTCTCCCCCTAAACGCACACATAAATCTAACACACACGCACATCTTATGCAAATCGGGGTCCTTAACGTGTGGTTATTAAAAACATGAATTTTACAAGCTTAATATTACGTGACACGTACGACCGCGGTAATCCCTGGAGTACCAGCACTTCGGATGTCGGATTTAAATATGATTACTTTATATTACCGGTTTTCAAGGGAAAATGTTGACAATCTGGCATTTTGTGAAAAGGGTATACCTACCTAAGTTTTCGGAATAAGATTTTTGGAGACATTTTGATGAATATATAGGGGAATTTAAGTTAGTGAGACTAAGCGCTCATACACACTGTGCGGTTACCCGCATTGCGGCTTGCCGTCCGGTTGACCGCAAGTAAAAAGATGTATTTATTTATTTATTTATTGCATAATGTACACACAATTTATAGACTAAAGTATGACTACTTATTCTAATATGAGTACATGACCCTGCTAGGGTGTTGCAACAGAAAAGGTGATGCCTTATAGTTTTACATTACAATTGTAGGTATTATGTTCTATTCTGTATATTTTATGTTTAAGTATACATTATAATCTTATCTATTTAAATAATTATTATTAGTGTTCACATTTATTAATCTAATTATACAGTTAAGTAGTATTTTCTATCACTTATCTTCCATGAATTCTTTTATAGAATAATAACTTTTTTCCAGTAGCATAAACTTTAGCCTAGCCTTAAAAATATTATTGCTATTTGTACTTATAATACTATTAGGTAACTATTATATATTTGAATGCTTCTATATTGTGGACTATTTCTGTACATTTCTAATCTGGGAATAGGTAGGGTTAATTTATGTTTACGGCGTTCGTTTTTATCAAAATTGAATAAATGTAAGTTTTTTCTAACAAAAGTGGCATGTATATCTATTAGTGCGTATGAAAATAAGTTTTCAAACCGCTCCGGTCATTTAGAGTGCTGCGGCCCCACTGCGATCAGCCGCACGGCTGCATCAGCGGCAAGCTATGATGGCCGATTTGACGTTTAAGTCCGCTCATAAAGTTTCGTAAAAATTGACAACTACTTTGGAAAGAACAATTGCTGTACTTTATTGTCAATAGTGACGAGTCACTATAAACTTCAATCAAATCAGGACAAACTCCAAATCGACCATCATAACGTGCCACTGATATAATTATGCGCATTGTGCGGTTAGTTTGCGGCTGTCCGCCGTTGAGTCAGGTTACGGCTAGCCGCAATATAATTGACAATAATGTGAAGATTGTCAATAATATTGCATGTGTGCGGGGCGTATTGTGTCAATAATATTGCGCAATGTGCGGGTCTAAATATTGTTCAATATTATTGGCAAATTTGTATTGACAATATTATTGCGTGTGTGCGGCTAGCCAATGTTCACCCGCATCCTACGGGCAACCGGACGGCTAGCCACAATGCGGGTAACGGCACATTGCGTATGAGTGCTAAATTTCTACTGAGAGGACGTTATGACGTTAGCCAATAATAGAAATACTTTGAAATCAAAATCAATTATATGGAGGCTACAGGAAGCAGCAATAAGTAGAGCGTTTTAGGGACTGCCTAATAGTGCTTATTATAATTATTGTTAACCTTCAAAATGTACGTAGTGCTGTACTGATTTAGAATATTGTATAAGAGTCATCTTTTGTTACTTAGCGGAAAACTTATTTTTATTGTAATCTTGTTTTATTTTATATCGGAACTATTCTAAAACCAGGGTTTTCACGTAGATACTACTTCCTACTTTGAATTCCTAATCTTTCAGAACAAAGCCTTGACATGAATCCTCAGATTTCCATTTCTTCCGCTTTTACATTGTGCATCTGTCTTATCATTCTTTTCTAAAACATTCTTTCAATATATGTCTAAACCATTGGAGCGTGCTCTTTCGCAGTCAGATCAAAGACTGCAATTATACACAAGAAGCGCCATGCTGATGAGATTATTTACCTATGTTACTGGGGTCACTATTTATTCGCATAACATTTAATGTCATAATTTAGCATGGCATACTGTTATTTATCATAATGATCGTTACGCATAATATAATTTTGCATAAAATGTTTAGGCATAAGTTTTTATCCATAATTACTATTAGCATAACGTTTAGAAGCATAATTTATTCTAAAGCATAATATAATGGGTCCGTACTTTGAGAAAGAGATAAGGTAGTAGAAAGTATTCAGGTTTTTCTGAAGTTCTGATTGCTTACCTATTTAAGATTTATTTCCGTAATCCGCATTATTTACTTTACATTTGGTTTCATTGGGTACCTACTATTTTTTTTTATATTTTATTACTAAAAATATATATTCTGTAACGTTATTTATGACACTATTTTCTCATTTCATCGTAAGAAGACGTTCTCTTATAATGTTCTCATATATTTTTTTAAAATACATATTAACGTTTGAGTCTTCGCAGATTTTACATAGGTAATAATATTTCCTCAAAGAATTTGCGGTTATAAATATTTTATACTGTTCCTCACTTCGTTATTAGTAACGAGTTTTACAAGAACGTTTATGAGACAAAGGAGACTCCCAGACATTTCGTTTATCGCAAGCTGAACATAATCAAATGTTTTCCAAATTACTGTCAAGAATATGGTACGTCTGCGTGTAGAATATAATCGTCTGTCGTAAAAACTTTGATAATCAAATTGTGAACTTGACATGCTAGCCTTTATTCGTGACTTTGTTTGTTGTTTGTTGAACAAATATTCCACTTATCTTCGTGCATTTCTTCCGGTGTAGCGTTAGCGAAAGTTTGAGGACCATTAATGTTCAACGTACGATATGATTCTTCGAGGTAACAGAAACATATTTTTTCAGATACTGTACAGCTACTCTAAATATCAGCTATTATTTGTCTAATTTCGCCAATGAATGGTGAATTATTACAATTTGTGGTCATATATAAACCACAAATTGTTATAAGTTGTGGTTTATATATTCATTGGCAAAATTTTTGAAAAAAAAAAAGTTCAGTTTGTAATATAAGTAACAGAATTTTTATTCCTTCAAAAATGACAAAAAAACGTACATAAAACGTCATCATATCAGACCAAGCCTTAAATTGTGTAGACGAAAAAACATTTTGGAAAGTTACCACAGCATGGCTATCAAATTGTAATAAAAAATATCCAGAACCTCATCTATCCGCCAATACATCCGCGTCTCTCGCTAAAAGCGGCCCCGTTCGTTTGAGCTCAAACATTTCGCTCTGCAATTTCTTTCGGCCGACCATCCAAAACTTAATACAATTCCGAAATCAAAAATCTGATTCCATCCACCAAAGTGAAAGGAATTGTTTCACTCGAGCCGAGCAGATTTGATTTTCATCTGACTGAAGTGAACTAGAAATGAAAATTTTGAGTCTAGGGGTCTGACGATATTACTTGACATCGACGTTGCCTTTTCGCTTCAATCTTTTAATCAAAGGAACTAATTGCTTTCAATTTTACGTGGGACGCGTTGGGATGGATGACAGATGTTAATCCCCTTTTGGGTGACGTACGTTTACGACGACGTATTATAGACCAGGGTCGATAATTTTTGAAACCAAAAAAAATTACAGTAGGATGAAACCCATTAGAAAAGGAGGGGAATATGATCAAAATGAAAGGAAAAATAAATTACGGTCGATCCGAGTTCGGGAAGTGGGAGGGGGTGAGTTTTTAAGGGTAAAAAATGGTTTTCCTTGATTTTCGGCAAAACTACAAGTCCTATGGAAAAAAGTTAAATGGCAAAGTTGTAGGTAATAAAAAGATCTACAACTTTTGTATTTGCAATTTTTTCACATATCCTCAAAATTTAGGTGAAAAATTCAAAAAACCAAGTTTTGGGTTTTTTATTTATATCTTTGTCAAAAATTTTTTTTTTCTACGAAATTTGGTGAAAACTTACCTTATTATGTCCCAAATACACTGTAATTTATTTGATTTAAAATATTTATTTTTTCGCCTTATTTTAACTTAATATCAAAAAAGCACCCTAATTTTCAATCGAAAATTCTGACGTCAAAATATCAGCTTTTTTCAAAAAGTTTGGGAGCTTTTTGTTCGTTGAAATATCTACTTTCTGATGGTGTAAAAAAAAATATACATTACTATAGGAAATGTTCTCAGAAAATGCAAAAAAATGAAAAAAACTCAAATTCGATAAATACACTGTAATTTATTTGATTTAAAATATTTATTTTTTCGCCTTATTTTGACTTAATATCAAAAAAGCACCCTAATTTTCAATCGAAAATTCTGACGTCAAAATATCAGCTTTTTTCAAAAAGTTTGGCAGCTTTTTGTTCGTTGAAATATCTACTTTCTGATGGTGTAAAAAAAAATATACATTACTATAGGAAATGTTCTCAGAAAATGCAAAAAAATGAAAAAAACTCAAATTCGATTTTTTTTTTAATCTCTATGTACAATTTCAACAAAAAAATGTGATTGCTGCAATTTTTTTTAGTTAAAAAGTTTATTTATTTAATTCGAATTACATTCATGTCATAGAAAATCTCATACAATATAATTATACACGTAAATCGTACTATTTAATTTAGATACTTAATTCTGATTACGTTATTCATTATATTTTTTTTTTCAAAAAATAAAGTAAATTTCTCATAATTCACTTAGAGTAACTCAGTCTGCACGTGTATTTTTAAAAACGATGTTGTACACTGCTCTGGATCTCGAATACTGGCTAACGGTTTTTACAGCTGCTACGAAATAGCAGGTATGTAGTAAGGCCCAGACCCTCCTAGGTCCGTCCCCACTTCTCTATGAAATAACTTACAACGGGCTAAAATTTACCGAAGGTCACCCAGGTATATGAATTATCTTAAAACAGCAATAAATAGGCATCTAAAAATATTATTCAAAGAAGATTCTACAACTTTTTCAAAATATTGTAGATGTCTTATTAAATACTAGCTTTTGCCTGCGACTTCGTCCGCGTTTCCGTCGTTTTTCGTAAAAAAGTAGCGTATGTGCTTCCTCACGGTTCAATGGTTTTGATGTAACCGACAGATTAACTTTCGTATTTTAGTAGGGAAATATAATATGTCAATCCACAATACTGTTGAAATATCGCACTAAGGAGCCGCAGAATATTATTATTAATAGCTGTGCCCGCGACTCCATCAGCGTGAAACTCCTTGTGTGTAATACAATCAGAAAGCTCCGAACTGCTAAGCTATTGGGAGTTACACGTGTTATTGTGAGTCAACCATAAAAGATGTTGTGAGAAATTTTTTAGATAATTTTATGGAGAACATTTCCGTCATACATGATTTCTATGTAGCTTTAACCATTAAGGCTGCACACGCGACGGAAGCTTAAAAAATGGAGTAACTTCTCCCGTTTTCCCAACATTTCCCTTCACTGCTCTGCTCCTATTGATTGTAGCGTGATGAAAAGTATACTATAACCTGCCCAGGAGTATGAAGAATAATTGTACCAAGTTTCGTTAAAATCCGTCGACTAGTTTTTGTTTCTATAAGGAACATACAGACAGACAGACAGACAGACAGACAAAAATTTTACTGATTGCATTTTTGGCATCAGTATCAATCACTAATCACCCCCTGATAGTTATTTTGAAAATATATTTTATGTACAGAATTGACCTCTCTACAGATTTATTATAAGTATAGATTAACTTTATTAACTTATTTGTTTGTTAATTATAGAAGTATATTTCAATTTGCAATTTTTTCGTTTATAAATAAAACATGAAATCGTACGTTTTTTGAGTAGATAAAGTATAAATTTTAATAAATACCTCAAAATTGTACATAAAGATTAAAAATAAATTTTCGAATTTGAGTTTTTTTCAGTTTTTTGCATTTTCTGAGAACATTTCCTATAGTAATGTATATTTTTTTTTACACCATCAGAAATTAGATATTTCAACGAATTAAAAACCCCCAAACTTTTTGAAAAAAGCTGATATTTTGACGTCAGAATTTTCGATTGAAAATTAGGGTGCTTTTTTGATATTAAGTTAAAATAAGGCGAAAAAATAAATATTTTAAATCAAATAAATTACAGTGTATTTGGGACATAATAAGGTAAGTTTTCACCAAATTTTGTAGAAAAAAAATGTTTATTGAAAAAGATATAAATAAAAATTCAAAAACTTGGTTTTTTGAATTTTTCACCGAAATTTTGAGGTTATGTGAAAAAATTGCAAATACAAAAGTTGTAGATCTTTTTATTACCTACAACTTTGCCATTTAACTTTTTTCCATAGGACTTGTAGTTTTGCCGGAAATCAAGGAAAACCATTTTTTACCCTTGAAAATTCACCCCCCCCCCCACTTCCCGAACTCAGATCGACCGTAATTTATTTTTCCTTTCATTTTGATCATATTCCCCTCCTTTTCTAATGGGTTTCATCCTACTGTAATTTTTTTTCATTTTTTACCATTTTTGAAGGCTTCGGCCCTGGTCTATTATAGGTTTCCTTTGTTTAAATTTTTTTGAAGGTGAAAATTAGATGTTCTTTGACATAAATGTGTAGATTAGAATCTGATAACTGCAACAAAGATTTAATACAGTTAAAGATAAAGTAAATTGGACTTCGATAATATTTTGTTAACCTCATAATTACTTGTATGTAATTAAAATTTAATGAAGGTCAAAAATATCAGGAAGGTATCTCTTTACCTTTATTACTATTTTGATAAACTGTAGTTAAGCACCGTACACAAATAAATACACACCTTTATTTCTACCAAATCACTCTAGGCTTATAGTAAGTTTAGAGTCGATGAAATTACCCGATTTTAAGGCCCAACTTGCAAGGTAATAAAACCCAAAACTCTTGTTACCGTAGAAAGTTCA
This sequence comes from Thalpophila matura, assembly GCA_948465475.1. Classification (NCBI taxonomy): domain Eukaryota; kingdom Metazoa; phylum Arthropoda; class Insecta; order Lepidoptera; family Noctuidae; genus Thalpophila; species Thalpophila matura. The sequence continues at coordinate 15,075,076 of OX419182.1, forward strand.
TAAACAGTATAATTCGCGTGCACCGACGAGTTATTATTTCCTAAAAGTCTCATGAAATTTAAATTTTGCTTCCTCGAGCAAGTGACTCACAATATCACACGTAAGTGGAATGGTCTGAAACTGGTTGGTTATGCACAAACTTTTTGAATTAATCATTTGTTTATTCGGGATAGAATGTTTATAATCTCTTGCGGTAAGGCAAAAAATTTGGTCAATTTGTTATAATTGTTATCAAACAATTTTTGTTTCGGATTCAATGTAGTGATTGAAAGATTCTTATCAATTGTGCTGATATAAAACTACACGCAAGTAAGATCAATAAAATTCAGCTAATGTTCGGAGTCTAGCCTATAACGACTGACTTTTTTGTAGCTCTTCGCTCCATCTTACACACTACAAATAATACTGAATCCGTTAGAAACTGGACATCTCAAATAATGAGAATCACTCACATTTTCTAGAGGCAGTCGGAGTCTATAGAAAAACGTGGGTGATTCTCATTATTTGAGATGTCCGGTTTGTAACGAAAAGACTGCTCAGAATCTATAATTAACCGATTCACTAAACCATAGAAGCCTCAATACCCCCATTTACCGCAACGACAGTATTTCACACCAAAACTGATAGTAGTTAATGAGGACAATTCTATTTGGAATGTAATAGCCGTTTCCAAAACTAAATAGCGGTTGCCTAACTAATTGGCCTGGCCGGTAATCTGGGCCGGTCCTTATTAATTGCTTTATCAATCGATTGGAGGGTTATGGGACGTAGGTAATATGGCCCGGAATATAATGGTATGGCTAAGTGATAGAATGTGACATATCTTTATCACCTCGTCCGCTGATTGCTGGGAGGAAAGATTGAGATCGTTAGTCATATCTGTTTGCCAATTTTTGTTAGAATGAATACCGTAAAAGGTAAGCTAATTACTATTTATTTACCGTCATCGAAATCCGATGCTACTTTTGAAACTTCTTACCTGAATGGGGAATTGGAGCCCAAAATTTTACAAAAAACCATAACTTAATTAGCCTTTAATGTTCCCACAGTTGGGACAATAGGCCTTCTTCCATAGGAGTGGGCCATTAGTCCACCACGCAGGCCCAATGAAGGTTGATGGACGTCATATGTATTTGAATTTTCGATTCTAGGACATTACGGTTTGTTGTTGAAACAAATTGTACAAAATTTGCACCTTGGGTTTGAATCAAGGACTTACTACTTGTTGGCTGCTACCACTAGGCCACCACGGTTCTGAAAATTTCACGCTTAGTAGCCCCAATTTGGTCTATGAGACAGTAATTAAATGACAATTGGTTTGATCTTAGCGGGTCCTTATTAATTGCTTTATAAATAAAGATGGTTATGGTACGTAACATAGACTATAATTATTATGTGATAGTTCAGGATTATAGCTTGATTTACTCGTTGGTTAAGCTCAAAAATGTATTATACTTAATTGAGATTGCTCTGACTAAGCTAAACATACATAATTATACTGACGCATATATCCCATGGCAGAAACTATAGAACACCACGTCTTACGATCTTATCTTAGATTATTTTGCTTCGTCCACTGAATATAAAAGAATCGTATTATCATAAAAAATAATCGAAGCAATTTAAAAATGTTGCCAACAATCTAAATACATTGAAGCCTTTGTTATTATGAAATTCGGGAAAAAAACAAAAGATTAAAAAAAATCTGCAACAAAAAATTTAATAAACACATTCCGTTAAACACTTTACAGTGATACCAGTTTCAAAAGGGGCCGAAAGACATTAGAAGGTATCTTTTCAGGTCATGAAAGATAAGAGTGAATGTGAACATGCAACGGGAACTGTCTTCGAGTACAGTTTTCGTATTTACAGAGACGAATTTCCTAGTTTTGACTTCGGAGATTTTCGGAGACAGAATGAAGTCTTATATTTTGTGGTATTTAGTTTTGTGAGCACTTTATCAGCGGTCAGCTACATTTAAGTCCGCTTATAAAGTTTCGTAAAAATTTACAACTACTTTTGAAAGGACAAATTGCTGTACTTTAAACTATAAAGTACAGCAATTATTCTTTCAAAATTAGTTGTCAATTTTACGAAACTTAATGAGCGGACAAACTTCAAATCGGTCATCACAACATGCTGCTGATATAGGTGAAAATATTACGTTTGATAATATAATTAGAGGGCTAAATATTTTTTATGTATTTCTGGCCAACAAAATATCATAGGACTTAATTATTTTACAAAGTGTGTCAGATTTTCTTTAGTATATATCCATAAAATGGATATATACTAAAGAAAATCCGAAATGCGTCATCAGATGTTAAAAATTAAAAAGATAACTTACTTACATGGTGATTAGGTTAATTTTCCATATTTGCATCAGTTTATAAAATTACAGTTACGCACTCCAGTTTTTACGAGCAACCGAAACATAATTTATCAAAATCCTTGCACCGCCTTTTTCAACCTTATCCGCCGATTCTTTGCTATATTTAAATACAAAAAAAGCAATCTGCTAGATATTTATTCTTTTCTTTCTGAAGAAATACTTGCCGCAGCAAATCAAACAGAAATTCTTTCAAGAAATATCTTTGTCTGTATTTTTTTCTCGAGCTATTAGCCAAATCGAAAGAGAAGGGTTTAATAATTCCCTGGATACATTTTTTAAGGAAAAAGGGGATGATTAAACTCTCAAATCGTCTTTCTTTGTGGCTTTGTTAATCTGTTGTTGAGGTAGACCTGTTTCTTTTATTTAATACACCCTTTTCTTGGAGAACGTTCCGAGCAATAATTCCTTTTTAGGGTTTCGTACCCAAAGGGTAAAAACGGAACCCTATTACTGAGACTTCGCTGTCCGTCCGTCTGTCTGTCTGTCTATGTGTCTCCAGGCTGTATCTCATGAACCGTGATAGCTAGACAGTTGAATTTTTTACAGATGATGTATGTTGTATGTCTGTTGCCGCTATAACAACAAGTACTAAAAACAGAGTAAATCAATATTTAAGGAGGGCTCCCGTACAACAAACGTGATTTTTTTGCTCGTTTTTGCTCGATATTGATAACGGCAACAGGTAGACGCTTGAAATATTTACAGAATATTTAATTATGTATTCACTTTAAAAATAAATAATGAAATTAAAATAAAACAAATATTTAAGGGGGGCTCCCATACAACGGACATGATTTTTTTTCCGTTTTTATAGATAATGGTACGAAACCCTTCGTGTGCGAGACCAACTCGCACTTGGCCGGTTTTTATATTATTGGTAAATTAAACTTTGGGATTTTTTTCCATTGTGTTTATTTTTTGGCAGTAAACACATCTCGTTTCCTCCTAATTCATGTGAACAATGAGGTGAGGAAATATTTTTGATGATGAATATCACAATGATAAAGTCGTGAGCCCAAATAAAAAAAATACTTCACAGAGAAAACAATGTTCACAGATTTTCGGTAAGAAGATGTCATATAACTAATTATTAGTTAAGTTGAGATTCCAAAGGAGAATATTAATATGAACAATATTCGAATAGGTACCTACATAAAAGTAGACTGTTCCATTTAAAAACAGTAGCAGGTTAATAATCATTACATTTCACATTCAATACTTTTATCCCATGCATTTAAAGGTATTTTGCCATCGTAAATGATTGTCCAAAACCGTATATTTACGAGGCGTCAACCCGTACCCGACTTGACAAATGACGGTATTAATTGCTCTTAATTGAACACCAATAAATACATATATACATAATATCACGCTTGTATGCCCTGAAAGGTTAGACAGAAGTGAGTACACCCACATTTCAGTTAAGTTTTTAGTCCTATGTAATAGGGGCGAGCCTATTGCCATCAACCGGACACAAATCCAGACTCCAGGCTGCTACTGAGAATTTCCTGATGGAAAAACGCAATAAAACTTTTTCGGACCCAGGAATCGAATCAACGAGGCAGACCAATATAATAATTATATGTTATTGTCTTTAATTAGCTGTATTGTTATTTTTTATAACGAGATAAGCTAGGGTGAAAATACTGTAAGGTAATGGAAAACTGTTTTTTTCTAAATGTCTAGAAATTGCCTGTTCAATTACCGCTGGGTATAATAATAATGATTTGTTGTGTCAAAGGACACTGGCGGGTTTCTTAGGAGTTTCGGCCTGGTCACCTACATGGATATTTTATTGTTTTGTAATGGCATTATTTGTTATAAAAACATGTGTTATTTTCACTTCTTCCAAAAAACTTGTCTGAAAATTATTGCAATGCTTTAAACTCGGACACTGAGAAGGTTATGTTATGCATGAAAACTTCTCAAATAGCTTGTCTATGAAGTTGCTTCACTAATATGACACACGAGTTTTTTGACTACAACAATGTCACTATTTGACAGGTGACAGCTTTGCCAATGTTGCTATCCTAGAAAAAAAAAACAATCTATCGTTTTGTTCTGATCAATCGATTACAAGAAATAATAAAATAAAATAAATGTGTTAAATTATACTTTGTTATGTAATGTTACTAAAGATTTATTACTTCCGTGAGAAGTATGTAAACCGTAACCATAAAGTACCCTAATTAGAAATCATATGAAAAAGTATTATTAAGTATCGATTCGTACAAACATCGATTTGTCTGACATTTTATGTGTAAGATTCAAAATTATTTTTCTTCAGCTAGCCAAGTTCTGTGACAATACTGACAAGAAATAATAATCACTAAAAATCTACTTTTTTTCCATGTAAGTTTTATTTCTGTAGGAGTTCAGGCCGAAAGCCGCCAGTCTCCTTTGTATGAATAAATATGTAAAAACTGATGCAGTCTTAACCAAACAACACAACCTTTCATAACTCTTAATAGTCGGGTAAAAATAAATGAGGCCTAGCCGCTATTCAGATTCATACCTAATCGCACAAGATGTGGAGCGATAATATACCTACGTTGTACCTAACATACTACCTATTATTGCAGCACACACTTGGGTCGGTCGTTTGAAGTCGCACTATATATCCAGACAAATCCCAGTAGATACCTTTCAATGAAATTACATCAGCTGCGTCTTAGATATCCTACGCAAGCTTCCGTAAAGGCCAGCCACAAATGCCTGTAACTCTTAAGCGCAGGCCTCACCGCCAGCTAACGAGCGAGCGAGTGAGCCGGGCGAGACATCGTTTCACCTCTTGTTTCACTCTTCGGTTCACACCGCGAACTACAGAGATAGGACAGGATACGTCAGCATATGAAAAGCCTCGCCCGGCTCGCTCGCTCGCTAACTGGCGGTGTGGTCTGCGCTTTATAAGACAAACGTGGAGTAAGTAAAGTGCATTCAACGCAATATAACTGAAGTGTAAATCACTATAAGAGCTAAAGCTCTTAAGAGAAACAGTATGAAGAAAAAATACAGTTTTCCTGAACAGTGAGCTGGGTTCCGCAGTATATTCAAACCTTTATTGGACTTTAAAAGCGGTACTGACATTTTTGTTGTATTTGTCAATGCATACTAGAATGAAATACGAATGCTCTCCTTATTGTCGCGTAACACTTTTCTTATTATTTACTAAAAAAATTGGGTGCATTAAAATAGTCTCCACGAGTGTTACATAAAAATTAGTCCATTAAATGTCCATAAGGGAAAAAGACTCAGAAAATTATGATATTGAAATTTTACCTTTTTTGACAAAGTCAGTTTTTTTTTTTAGTTTAATTTCACGTTCAACTTTAATGGATCGCCTGTACTAATATTGCAACGTATGCGCTCAATTTTTACAGTAAAGACGAAGTTGTAACGTTGGAAATTGTATATAAATTGCCTTGTTTAAGTCGCTGTCCAAATGCACACACCGTAAAACGTCAATTTTTTCATCGTGCAGTTAGCCACATCAATAGATAATACAAGCCAGAAAAGGTAAGGTTACCCAGTACTCACCCATATAATAAAAGACATAATCAAAGTCATTTTTTAGAAATGGTTAGCATCCTGCATCTAGAAAACAATCGCAATGACAGACCACGAAAAAAATATTCATCTCAAGTTACTCAATATTTTGAGCGACAATTAACTTAATTTTGTAACCATACAAAAAAAATATTATCAATTATAGACATTAGTTTTCAAAACTGGGAAATAACGTGCATATTAGCAAAGAGATTCAACTAACATCAAACCATTTTCAACCTTATTTGGCTGCTACGACACACTACTATGTTGCGCTACGTCTACAGCTACGGCTAGCTTCATTTACCGAAACAGCGCATTATTGTAAATGTGCATTCCATTCCGACCTCGCCGACGAGGCCCGTCGCGACGTCCCCATCATGACCCAAGTCCGCCGCCGAGTATGACTCAGACCCCAAACCGACCCTTGCTCGAGCCAGCTCGCGCTGAACCTGTAGATTTAAATTCGACCCAAAATAATGAACCGATCCAGCTAGTAGTCCCTCCCTCTAGTTGCCCTCCCCCCAGCGACGCCCTAAGCCGAGGCCCGTACCCCACTAGGGGTGCCCTTAGCGTGTGGTCGCTTAGTTTGTAGTTTTATTTAGTTTTAAGCCTGGCTGGAGGCATTTGTAAGTCCTCACCAGATGACCGGTTAAGCAGTGACGGCTGTTAGAAGCCAACTGCGAGAGGCCATTTCATAAAAAAAAAAAAAGTTAATGTGCACGAGCAACTATAATGTCTATAATCTTGCAAGTAACATTTGAATACTAAAACGCAGATACGTGTATGACACTTTAACATTATTTTCTAACTAAACATGTCGCTGCATCCGGTGTAAAATAACCCGAATTTAGAAAATTAAAGATTGCATTTTCTACGGAACCCCAACACTTGAAACGAGGTCACGGGTCACCGTAATCTTTGTTTACGTTTTATTTTCTTCACTCTTATTAAAGTATTATAGTAGGTACCGCTCGCTGTTTATAATCATGTGGCTTTACTCGTTTGAATCCTCTTTTAATACAGTATTCACAATTTTATTTTGGTCTTTATTTGAATAGGTACTTAGAGATTATTGGTGAAATGCAGTCAGTCAAATAAATGTAAAATTTGTACGAATAAAACCAAAACTATGGGCTATGATAAAGTTGCTACCATAAAATAGCCATACAATACCAGCCGGCCTAGCATTACCACGATAGAAACGGGTTTTGTCTACATAGAAATAGACAAAGTGACAGATTTCATTCATAAAACGTAGAAATGTTTCTACAATCTGTCACTTTGTCTATTTCTATGTAGACAAAACCCGTTTCTATCGTGGTCATGATAGGCCGGCAGAATAATATGTAGGTACCTACCTGAAATGTTACAAACTTCCTTCCTACTTTACCGATTTCTAAAGTAAATACTTATAATTCGTATTCATCAATTATTTTTGTGGTCTTTGGATACTGAACTTTTTTAAGTCCACTTCCCAAATTCGGCTAAAACACTGTTGTAGTTGAATTTGGTAGAAGCTTATGTCCACCAGTGCATTACGTTAAACTCAGTTAGTAGATTAATTAATAGGTAGGTAGTGCCGCATGCATAGTTTCTTAGGTAATAAAATAAATGTAGTTAGTATTTATAATTTTTTTTTTATCTTTGAGTATTGAACATTTTTAAGTCCGAGTAAGTTGGGACCGAATTTGGGAGAGGCTTAGTCCAGCAGTAGGTACATTACGTTAGGCTCAGTTAATGGTTTTATTAATAAGTAGTGCCGATTACGTACTTCCTTGGGTAATAATCCCAGCTTAATATACGTAAAATTGATACTCCTAAAACAATAAACATAACTCGCTGTACCTCTATTACGATTCTAAACCTTTCCCTAATTGTTACTGCCATGATAACTGTTACAGCTTATTAGCATGTCGATTTTCATTGAGAAGGGATAGTTTGGTTAAGCCTCAGATGTCGTACGGGTTAGGAACTAAGGGTTATTTACGATAAGGTTGAAGGTTTACCGATTCTGACCTTGATTCTATTAGGCAGGAACTAGACCCACCCAAAATGGCTATGCTTTACTTTCAGGTAGAAGCCGGTAGTAATGAGTAGGATAGTAGTAGGTGCACGCACACTTAGGCCCTCAGATCATAGAAACAAGGAGATATGCCATCATAGCAAATTAGTACGGGAACAACTGATGCCACTTTTAGTACATTTTTCGACACAATTACGCGCATAATTAAGCGCTCCTTGTGAATAAAAAGATCTCCCACGCATTGAACATTCCGCACACCCTCAATCTAACACTGTTAATCGTCACTCAACACTAGCACTAAACTAAAACACTGTATTTATACCATCGATCGTGTTCGGTTCGTCGCCAGCGCGTACGTTTTTAATATGAGCAATTTGCTCAAGATCAGGCATCAAGCTCGATAGCGCCTTGGCACATCTCCTTGTTTCTATGATCTGAGATTAGGCCCATATTACAGAACGATACTTGAGCACAGATCTCTGCTTGAGCATAGATAGAAACTTGTTTCAACCAATCAAATGACTTTAAATCTACGCTCAAGCAGAGATCTGTGTTCGAGCATCGTTCTGTAATACGGGCCATAGACGCAAGATCGCCGTACGTACACGGCGATCTCAAACTATTTCAAACGAATGCCAGTCACGAGTACGCTTGCACTCTCTGTACGAAGACGAAGAAAGGACAGTCTTACAGCACAAGTAAAGGAAAAAATCAGAAAATTGTTAATTTGTAGTTATATCACATAAAAAAAATATTTGCAATTACAAACTTACATTTTGTACGGACGCCTCAGGGCGTGAATCCTACTCTCACTTGTCCGCTTTTTCTTTAATCAAATGTCGCCGCCTCTATACAAAATAATCAAAAAACGGTGTCGGATAAATATGAATAGCTTTATACGACATATTCTGCCAGTAGCACATCCGACACTATGCCGGGCCCGACATCCGACAAGTGGAAACGAGCCGTGACACGTTGATGCATCTTAGGTAGACGCGACATAGTGACGTCATCTGTGCCGACCGAAGTTTTGCAAATGTATTAGATGTCACATCAGTTTGTATGATCCAAAATGATGAAAAAATCCAAAAAATCTGCGATACAGCCAAATAATAAATAAAACAAAAGCAAATTGATCACAATCTTCTGTTTTCCGTAGGCTATTTGACAACCACAGCCTAAATTGTCTACGTCATAAACTATAAGATTAAGGACGACCCTTACGTAATTTATTATTGTATCAAGGCTGTTGTGTTATTGTCCCATTACTCAATTCTACTTAATGTTCAAGTTTTGGTGTGAATAATTATTAAGTAAGTAGGTACCTACTTAAATGTTATTTTTAAGCTATTTCCTTAAAATGTATCGTAATTAAAATGTATTAAATAATTATTAATTAAAAGATTGGTAGGTAACAAAAATAATAATTTGGGAACTTTTCCCTAGCATTCGTTCGCTATTATCATTTACCGACACTTCGCCGATCTGTCATATATTTTTAAGGTTTGCTTGCAGTCCCACCAGCATAGCTTAGCTGCATTTTTTGGATATAACTGGACCGTAATAAGGACGTAAAAGAACACGTAAAAAAATAAAATATGTACTAAAAGTCACCAAGCAGAAAGTACAATTACAATTAGAAATAAAAGTACAATCTCAGATCTTAGGAGAACTATTTTTTTAAACCGATTAAAAACATTCTACTTTATTTTCCTATACCACAGTGTTTAAGTTTTGTTAAAATGATTCAGTAGATAAAGCATGAAAAAGTTACAAACAAACAGACACACTTTCGGATTTATAATTTGGTCTGAATTTTGCACCGCACTTCATTCGATAACAATTTCTATCCCACTCTCAACTAATAAGACCTACGCAATCATTGTTAGCAGTAACCATAACAAAAGAAACTATTCTTGCATCTTGATTGGCCGAACACTTAAGTACTCTTTGAAGGTCACTTTACAACCCAAAGTTCAAGAGGAAAGTTCTGTTCAAGGTTGTCTGCGGCTAAAGAAACAACTTTGCGTGTAGGATGAACAATATGTCAGCTCTCTTCAACGTAAGGTTCAAATATTTCACGTAATAATTTTTATGTAAGTTATTTTAATGATGAAACACAGAATTCAATTGAGGGAAGTGGAGAGTAGAGCAGTGGTGGCAATGATCTTGTTTATAATAGACTTGCCCCTTACTTATAGACGATGATTAAAATAAACAGCTCTTAAGTCAATTGTCATCTCTATTCATTGTCATATAAATGACAAGGATAGTTTTATATTTCTAACAAAAACTAAATAAAAAATTCCATTTGGCATTTGGTCCGAGTTATAGATTACGGCCCAGAGAGGAGTATTAAGTCCCAGCAGTGGGGACATTATAAGCTGATTATGAGTTATAGATTATAAAAAGAAAAAAAAAAAAAGATATAGGTACAGGCCTATTTTGTTTGATAGGTTGGCATAAAAAGAGATGCCCATCTGATGGAAAAAGGCCTGTTGACGGGGATTGCTAATACGTTTAGATTTTCAAGACAAAAATAAATATAGAATATACTAGAGACATTTTAGTTTTATTTTGTATTGTTTTTAGGAATATTATTCAAACTCAAAAATTCATAAAACTATCTCAATAATCAAATTCTGTAACTTAGCTTACATAATTCAACATCTCGGGAAACCAGATATTATAACAATATTTTATCGCAGGTATTATATTACTTTGTATTTTGGCTTCAAAAAGAGAACTTGTGAAAATAGATTACATTTGGTTCAATCATAGGATTGGCACTAATAATACTACATTCATTTAAACCTATATAATCAATCAATTTGAAACTTCTCTTTGAAATCTTTTCTAAGTATCAGTTTGGATGTACGTTTTTACTATTTCGTAAGTACCATCAGCCGGCTTAGCATGACCACGATAGAAACGGGTTTTGTCTACATAGAAATAGACAAAGTGACAGATTGTAGAAACATTTCTACCGTTTCATTCATAAAAGGTAGAAATGTTTCTACAATCTGTCACTTTGTCTATTTATATGTAGACAAAACCCGTTTCTATCGTGGTCACGCTAGGCCGGCTAGGTAGATTAATGGATGACTGTGATGTTCAATTGAACATCGAACATGGCGCTGCGGACCCGGCTTAACATTGAAAATTTCAGTAGTACCAGCCTACCAACCGCGTCCCGGGTCAAGATAAAGTGAACGCATAATACACAACCGCACGTCAAAAAGTTTCATAAAAAGAAGATTGCAGCCAATACTCATAAAGTTGACAACGACACTGTACTACGAGAATTATCTATTGCTCCATAAATCCTTCAATGGCCCCAATATGACGTGATGTTATTGGCGACAGACAGGCGTCTATTTTACGCTTATCTTGACGGACGTTGAGGGTTCCGTTTAAGGGAAATCGATTTGGTGGATTGAATTACGTTCGTCGTGTTGTGATTATGGCGTTTTGATGATATTGATGCTGTCATTTTACAGTTGGCTTCAAAGCAATAAAAAAGGTAGGAAAGAGTTAGTGGATTTTTCTGTTGGATTTTTTGTGGCAATATGGAGTCTTAATTTGTGCCCGGTTAATGGAAATAGGTTCGCCCCCTGTTACAGACATAACTGGTGAAATTACGGTATACTACACCCCTGCCTATCTCTTCAGGGAATATAAGCATGTTATTAAGTTCAAGGTGTTAATAGGCCAAAGTTTTTTTACTACTGGGTTTTTAAGCACCTTGGGAATAACGTAAGGGTATCAACAATCAGTCTGATAAACGTGCTGATAGTCTGTTAAACGTGCTGATTCCTCATTCGACCTCTACTTAGTCTCTATGGGCCCTATATTTTAATAATGAAGAATTTTGTGGTTATTTTATAATATAATTTGAAAACCAAAGGTGACACTAAACGAAAAATGTCTTTATTGGAAAATCACGTTGAAAAAGTTTGATTACGAATATCGTAATTTTTTGGCTTGCGTTTGGCTGCCATCTCACCTAATGTTAAGCGATGATGTAGTCTACGGTTGCCTAGAAGAAACAGATTCCCTTACCGTTCTGTAGAAAATGAGTTAAAATAAAGCTATTAAATTGAATGCACTCACACTGAAATCCCAGCAAAAAATAGTTAATCTGGAAACTTCTTATTTGCTCGTGGAAATGTTTAAAATTTTTTTTGGACCAAAAAATGTAATCTATTGTATAATCCTTCTCTGAGTTTCGATTAAAATTGCATATTGGTTCCGCAAATTAAAACTGAAAAAGCATACTGACTTTCTCATTTACAATATCCGTAAAAGCTTATTCCTGTACATTGTACATAGAATGGTCCTTAGAGGCGCAATCGTTTAAAATGCTAGGGATTGACAATACAATTTCTTGCACGGTTTCTTCTGCAAAAATATGCTAGCAAAAGTTTCCAGTTTCGTAACGATATTTCATAATATCCCACTTCAATGCCTAGAATATAAAACTAATATTCCTATCTACTAAAAATTCATCCGTAGCAAACGAAATCTCCCTCAAACATCGACTGAATTTAAAATTGTTGAATACAAAATCTTGCCATATTTCAAATTCGATATAGTGTACCTACAAGAGTTTCTCCCGATGATATTCCGATATGCCAAAAGTGAGTTTCCCTGTTCCCCGAATAGCAATATTATGTTCACATTACAATAGAAAATTTTCCCATTTCTATGATCCCTTGTTCTATTATACGCTGGAATACTGTATGTACATAATGTACCGCGAGAACATTTGGAATTTGTTCTTTTTAGGGTTCCGTACCAAAATGGTAAAAAAGGAACCCTTATGGTGCGACTTCGTCTGTCTGTCTGTCTGTCTGCCTGTCTGTCACACCTGCTTATTTCAGCAACTACTAATGCTATCGACTTGAAAGGACGTCGGCAGTTTTAGGCTTGATATGGTACAGTAATAAAAGCTTAACCAAAAATAATAATATATTTTAATTGTTCTTTGCCTAATTTATCTTAGAGATTAAGAATTGGAATCAAAAATCGAAATAAATAAGAAATAAAATGATTATGCCATTGACATTTTGAAAAAACCACTAAAACAAAAACGGGTGCATGCTGGCTGGCGCGTGCTTCCACAGAATATCATGGTGACAGCAACTAAAACCTTTGAATTGAGAACTCATTAGTCGGGCTGTACTTCACTGGATCATTCACACCATACTTAACCTCACTGTCAGAAATAAGAATATTTCTCTTTAACCCAATTACGTACAAAAACAAATAAAAAATAAAATTAAATACTCTAGAAATACTCGATCACACCAAACTAATTTCATATCTGTACCGACTTACACAATCTGAGGCCCAACGTTCTATGGGCGTCTGCCAGTGCCCTTTGGAACATTTATAAAAAATGCTTTCCCAACTTTATTGCAAAAAAAAAAATCAAAAAATATTTTTATTTTCATTGCAAAAGGGGCCGGAGTGGGGGTCCGAAATTTTCAAGTGAAGTTACTAGGTCATGTGACATATCATGTGAAAGGGCATGATTTGCACATTTCAAAATATATTTTTATTTTATTTTATGTCTCACAGTTTCCGACGTATGATGAAAAATGTCTGAAAAAATACCATTCCCCCCCCCCCCCCTTATCTCCGAAGTTTGCGAAGCCAAAAATCTGAAATAATTAGAGTAGATAGAAATTGACCCAAATATGGCACCAAAAATAAAACGATGTTCCTAACTAGTAGGTACAGTTTTTTCAAATCATCAAAATTCCTTCACAGACTTAGTTATGCGGTCCGGATTTTTTCACTTTGTACGTCCAAAAATTATACGGAACCCTCGGTGCGTGCGACTCGCACTTGGCCGGTTTTTTTTAATACGTTTGAGTTACTTGCGCAGGAGAAATGTTGTCACCGAGGTATAAAAGAAAACCGAGTGTAATATGGCATTGATGTTTTTCTACTTTTTAAACTGTGAGTAGAGCTTGATACTGGTTGCAAAAATACTTTTATCGTAACAGTTAATTCCGGTATTTACCATTAGGTTACTTGAGTACCGGTATTTTGGTCATTTTATTATTAAAAACATACCTACTGGTATTTATAATGACTTACTTAGGTATGTATAAGTATGCATTGTGCATCAATAAAATCTTCTCACTAATTCAACAGATTACTAATAAGTAATCTGTTGAATTAGTGAGAAGATTTTATTGTATTTATTGATTTTATTGTAGGAGCAATAGCTCCTACAACTAAGTAGAGTAAGTAGACAGTGAGCTTGTTTGTCAACCTCTCTTTAAAAATTAAGTCGGGCAAATAATGATATATTCGAATGAAAATGTTACGTAACCTCAAAGGACGTGTACACGGTACATACTTTTTTATACGAAATTGGAATTAGAACTGAATCTACAGATAAAGTGCACCCAATGCTAATACGAGTGCAGTTCTGTTCCTGAATCAAAAGAAACAATAAAAACACATTAATTAGTTTACTTCAAGTACCTTCACAAGCTCCCTGGTCCGGGAAAAGTGCTAGGAATTTAAGTTATTTACCTTTAAAAGAGAGAAACAGCTATCGATAGTACGTTGTACACTGTCTTCGTTTTGTATGTTTTTTTATAATATGCATGAATATTTTGCCAAAAAATGATTTTGTGTCAGATCATAATCAAGAAAGTATAGCCTGTAAGATCAATATTGCAACACCCGTATGGGTACACTGTTGATACTATATCTAACCATGATACTGTTAACACCTATGTACACAGATTGAGCAATAAATGTCTATGTCTATGTCTATGTCTATGTCTATGTCTATGTTCAGCGGCAAGTTTTCACCAATTTCTATTCCACAAACTCAATTTAGATTGTGTCGGTTTTCTTTTCCCTATGGAGAATTTAAGGGAAATTTCGACCGGTGGATACTAGACAATGTATGGCAAGTTGCAGTTATACATATTAGTTGAAATCACGAATAATAAATCTGTTGCTCCACACATTTTACCGAGTGATATGGATATTTTTGTATAGAACAGGTGATTTTTTTTTGTGATTTCAAGGTTGGTTCCGTAGTTAATCAAACTAGTACCTATCGAATATTGAATACGCTTCTTTAATATATCCCTAGTTTAACCTTACATATTGTAGAGTATAATACTGTCCTTCTCCTGGTTGTTTCTCAACGGAACAAGTAATTTCTCTACGGACCTCCGAATTAACACTATACATAATTAATATACCGTCACGGTGACGTTGCAAGGAGATACTTCCCTGGGAGATTCCCTATATCATGCAACGCTTGCTTATAGAATTAAAAAAGTAATAGCAAAACATCAAATGTTAGCTACACTATTTTCTAGATCTGGATGGTCCAGACAATCATACAAATCCAGATAATCATACAAAAACAAAATAAGAAATAAGTTTTGTATTTTCTAGAGAATTAATCCTACAAAATTAAAATCGTTCGTATCTCACCAAACGTTTACATTTCCATTAATTACAGGTTAATCTTTAATGATAAATACACGGAAAAGCAGAAAATTACCCGTTGAATATTTAATGATATAATAACTGCAATTGTGTCACTCGTCGCGTTTCAGAATTTTCACTCGCGTAGACAAATTCTCATTGCTCTGAATCATTTATAATTTAATTTTCGCGGCGGATTTTAATCTGATTACTGACGGAAACAATTCAATGGGAACAGCTTCATCAGAATTACAAGAACGGTTTGGCAATAAGTTTTTATGATTGAAACCATTCTTGGATTTCAGGTGGACACGATTTCGTTTGGTACCCAGACTTTAGATTTAATTTCTGAAATTCGAAAACTTTATTGCCTTGGCAGACTGCTCTTGCAAAACTTGTTCATTTTGGATGTCTACCGCAAAATAAAGTTGGTTGGGGAAATATTGTATTCGTAAGTTGGAGGCGAGCTCGTCTGCCAACTTGGATCAAATTGAGACTAGTATTTTTATTCATCGGGAATGTCTTTCGGTGTGCTCCGAAACTTGCGAAGTAAGAGGCTTGTTACGCTTAAGTTGTAACTAGATTTTTTCATGGAATAGTATAATTCTGCATACGATATTCATTTCGGTAAGATCTCCCTTTTACAAAAGGACTTCCAGCACTTGGTTGATATATTTGATATATTTAAAAGAACTCAGCGCTTCTCCTCCACATTTATTATACGCATAGCCAAAGTATGGAACTCTCTGCCAGCCATTGAGGAATAACACTAGAGATGTTTTGAACAAACGTCATGTTCCAAATTCCGTGTGACAGCCGTGACAGGTGACAAAGAATGATAGAATAGATGCGACATTTATTACGTGACTTGCAGCTGTTTTACCGCAGTTGATTGGGACAACAGCGTCAAATGCGGTGTCTTCTCTAGTGTATAGGTACCTCAATGCTGCCAGCGTCTGTTGTCTACTACCTATTCAGAAATCAAAGCAAGTGTGAGCAGGCATTTTCTGGATACGCTCGTTCCATTGTAGACCTCATCCCTTGCTATCCAATAAGCGAGATCAAGAACTGACGTCATATTTTGTAATAAAAAAACATAACACTGTGTTTTAAAAAACCTTTTATATTTGACCTGTTTTCACATTAAATAAAACCATTAGCCTGAGTTTATCAGGCATTAACACTTCACCAGGCATGACACAAATTAGCTTATATCATTCATGACATTTCAAAAGCTTTTGGCTAAAATTGTTATTACAGAACTAAACTAATATTCAATCATAATGCGAATAATTCCGACGTAGGTACTGAAACTACATTTAAATATCAAAGCTAGAAATTAATTTCTATATTAGGTACCTATTTACTATTCACGTAGGTATTCACTAGGAAACATATTATTGGATAAAACATTTACGTAGGTATTTAAATTAAATTGAATAATTATGGTTTCAGTACTGCTGTTGCACGTGCGAGTAGGTGTACCAGCGTCGCACCGCGCTCTCGACGTGTCAACTGTATGGAAAAAAACAACCGTCCGTGCGTATAACGACACCCGCACGGCTGCCGCACCGCAGCAGTCCGGCAACAAACGTCTATACTTGGACTTTTAAGGCGACGGTAAATGGTAACGGCCGTAAATCTCAAGTTTTAAATCTCTTATTTCGCCGTCAAATAATGCAGGTTAGTTGTGCAATTTTTTTATGTTAAACTAGAACATACCTATGTACATCAATCGTACTTGTGAATATTTAACTATTGTAGTAAAATACTTATTGAAATAAATTCATGAATTACTGTCTACCCAAAACATAAAAACGTAATTACTTTCAAATCGCTTAAGATATTTTCATGATTTGTTTTGTGTGAAAAGACTATGTTACTACCTATAATATAGCATGTTACTTTTTTTTATATTTTAGATACTAAAAAGTAATAATACATCTAATTCGGCACAGCGCGCTCCTTGATAGGCGAGTCGTATTGCTCGGTGGACGTATGTCGCGTTGCTTGAGCTCAGCGCAGAACACTCAAGCTATACCACACAAATCACTCAAGGCCGTTGGCAGTTATCAGCGCCTTAATTGTTTGCAGTGACTTGACAGTTCCAAGCAAAATAATGATACCATATTTACAATAATAGTGTTGGGACACCGAACGAATTTGCGAAAAGAATGAATGATAAAAATAGTTGAATTAAATAAATATTAACAAATCTATATTTTTGTGAATTTTATAAATGCCAAAACCATGCTTGTGCATATATTTTACCTTATTTATGCGTATCATGTTTTTAACCATAACAAATCAATGAGAAGTACATTACATAAGTACATAATTCAGTTCAATCAATTTGGTTCATTCTTGTTTTCACATCACTACCTTTTTTTTGTTAAAAAGTGGTAGGCATCCCTCCAGTTAAAAGTCCAAGTATAAATTGAAAGAGCCTTAAAGTATACATAAATGTATGTCCCCCACCCCACCGCAAGCATTCGTAAGCGAACGTTCGCAAAGCGTGCATTACAAAACTCGCACGCGAGCACCACGTTTCTTTTGTGAGGACGTTCCAACGAGCACTTTAATTAGTTCGACAAAAAATGATTGGCTCGCAATTGAATTTTTACGACCTAGGTATATTTTTGATAGTTCTTTAAAAGTGGGATCAGCTTATGACGGCCTAAAGGTCATCACTCATTATGCTAATCGTATCGCTCCAGCCTCAGATCATAGAAACAAGGAGATATGCCATCATAGCAAATTAGTACGGGAACAACTGATGCCACTTTTAGTACATTTTTCGACACAATTACGCGCATAATTAAGCGCTCCTTGTGAATAAAAAGATCTCCCACGCATTGAACATTCCGCACACCCTCAATCTAACACTGTTAATCGTCACTCAACACTAGCACTAAACTAAAACACTGTATTTATACCATCGATCGTGTTCGGTTCGTCGCCAGCGCGTACGTTTTTAATATGAGCAATTTGCTCAAGATCAGGCATCAAGCTCGATAGCGCCTTGGTACATCTCCTTGTTTCTATGATCTGAGGCTCCAGCACAGTAAATAACTTGTTATTTGTATATAAGGCCTTTCAGTTTTGTGTTGTTCAATACATTTTATAGATGTAAAGTCTGTAAAGTGCCGATTAAGATAAATATTTTTTGTAAATGAATAAGATTCAGAATTGACAGCTTTTTTATTTTTTTGTTTGAAATTCGAGACATAATTTAATTTAATTGGTGAAGTTCAGCTTCCAATCGTGTTGTACTTAGAAATGACCTATAGGTCAGACGCATAATTAAGTCTCACAAAACTCGAGTGTCTTTATAAAGGTTGTTCATTTTGGTTTGGATACCAAGTTGCTTATAAGTAGGTACTTCTTCTTCTTCTTTAGACGCGAAAGGTTCTGTTCTGTGGACACAAAAAAACTAAACACATAAAAGTAATAAGTCACAATTATAAAAATACTAAATATCCATTGAAAAAAAAAACTGTTGTGACTACATACCTAATTGCCACCCTATTTACCCTAGTAGAAATGAAATCAATGAAAACAAAAGCGAATCAGTAAAATAACTAAAATTGTATCTAATACTTGGCATGTAAATTAACTTAATTAATTTCTCAGAATTCGCAGCCCTACTAAATTCTCAGTACAAGATACGTAGAACTTAAGGAATATGTGACTGAATATTGTATGGAATATCTTGCGCCGGTAGTGAGGTCTTGCACAAGGTTCTCAAGACGGCATTCAGACGGAGCCCACTCATTTATGAAGGATCATACTCACTGAATATGTTACAAAGAGTCACTGTACAAGTTGTAGGGCTGCTGTCTTTGAGTATTACTGAAATGTAGGAAGTCGTAACTTAATCATATTAATAGCAAAAGTTGTCGTCTTTTTACAAGCTTTTATTTAACTTACCGTGTGTGTATAAGGCGACATCTTGCAACTGAATTTTAGACCAGTTCCCCCAACCGATTGAGCGGAAATTTGGAACGCAAATGGCACTTTGATGAAAATGCAATGATAATATTATTGCATTTTCATCAAAGTGCCATATGAGATCACCATGAGATCATCATGGTGGCAATGAATATTTCTCAATTTCTAATCATAGCTCCGTCGTGTTTGGGCTCGTTGAATTCGTCTTGACAAGAATCATAGACCTAGATGATGGTCTCATGTTGGAGCTGGAAGTGATCATTGTAAAAGCTTGTTTTGGAAAAGGTTTTTCAAAATAAAACAGCTTATTATTTCAAGATTATAATTTTCATAGGTATTTTCAATTAAAAATTATGTTGGTCTTTAAATATTGATCTACTCGGTCATAGCTTACATCACATTATTTAGTATCAATAAAAACAAATTGAAATTGAAATATATTTAAGCTACGACCAGCACGACGGTGGTTGAGTATTGCTGATATTTATAGACAATGGTAACCACTTACCATCATATGGACAGCCTGTTTGTTTGCCATTTAATTGCATTTAAAAATACTGCAATCAAGTAGCGCAGTAAATTATGGCCAATCATTATACTATTACTGTAGACAGATCAATATCGAACGATTACTGACAATACCGAAATTGGATTACGTAGATGGTAATAGGCATGTTAGCAATGCATTATCTACTCAATCAATTTAATATAACAGCGCAAAGCGATGTTATTAGATTAGCTAGGTATAAAATCATACATAGGCACACGTCATTATATGGCAGTCTGATATTGTGTTGGTGACATTAAACTACGGTTGGATTCGCAAAAAAAAATGTGATGTAACTATAATTACCGATTTTTGGATTTCTTCCTTTAAGTACTTGTGCTGTGAGGCCTTACTCCTTGCCAAATAATTCTTTTTTTACTTTTTATTACATTGTCATCTAAATTATAATAAGTATTCCAAATTTCAGCTAAGTTCGATGCCAGCAACTGCTTAAAAAATGAATTGCAAACTTTGTACCGAGCAGACAAACAGACAAACAAGAAAGCGAGTTTACAAACGTGGTAAACAATAAAAGTCAACAAACTTCACAGCTATTCTATTCGTACCTTTCGTAAGTCGTATTCTTTTCCTATCGACAGTTGTCGCAAATCAATCACAAAAGCAAATAAACAAGCTCTCAGCGAACTCCTAAAATCGCATTGTTCTCAAAACGAATCGGAATGTTGTCAGCGATTTGAGAGATAAAGTCTTCAAACTTTGTGTTACTTGTTCCGGTTTATAGGTACTGTTTTCCGGATACGTTTTGTTTTTGCTATTTTAAAATGGTATAGAGTAGTAAGAAAAAGAGATTTATCAGATTTTGTAGCTCTTAAAACAGTGCTACTCTATTTGAGTAGTTGGTACTAATGTGTTTTAGTATTTAGCCTATAATGTTGGGAGCTACATGTCTTCGATTTTTTTTGGTCAAGAACCAAAGGGCAGGCCGGTTTCTTCACGATATTTTCCTTCACCGTTTTTAGAGCAGTGGTGACGAAACCACTGGGGTTCGAAGCCATGACCTTCAATTTGTAAGTCAGGGCCGTTACTATTGGGCCACCACCGATTTATAGTCCCATCTACCCATTACTAAATTACTTATATCAAAAGATTTGTTCTTCGAATACACTGTATCGAATATACTCGTACTCGTAGGTACATTACCTATATTAATCTATACTAATTAGTGATGCCCAAAATCGGTCTTGCAACAATCATTTTTGCAAGATCAAGACCACCTAATTATAGCAAGACCATGACTGAATGTGCAATATTAAAACTAAGACAACGGCTATGGGTATTGACGCAATACCGAGACCAAAGACTGGGTTAGACTCGTCTCGGTCTTGGATTTGGGCAACACTAATACTAATACTTACTTATATTATTATAAAGCTTAATTTTTAACGATTTCATAAATGTAAAGTAGGCATAAACTTTCCGATGTCAATATCTGAAATACTTAAGTTTGAATGATGACCATGAATCTTAATCAAATTGATTGATAAGCCTTATCAAAATGCAAAACCTAAAACTACAAAAGATTTAAAGATCTCAAATGAAATTCACAATGGAAACTTGTTAAACAGATCTCTTAAAGCCAACTCAGCATATGTGGTTGGAAAAGTTATCAAACTGCTTTTGAAAATCTATCGCACTTCAAGTTCTGCTATGAAGTTCATTTGAATCTTTCTTCGTTTGAAATAAGATCGTTTTAACTAGCAGTGACGTTCCATAACTTTCTACTTTTGAATTTTAAATCATATTGAATTTCGAAGTTGAGTAAAGTGAGTGGCTGACATAAGGTGGATAGGATGAGAGGGGGAGGTATAAGTGGACATGATTTATATTAGATCGAACAGTCAGTACGTTTAGTATGACCAATTATTCTATCTCTATTCTACCAAAGAATAGGCAAAGTTCTTTATACCCAACTCGTTATCTCTTCTGCCCGAGTACGTGGCGACCCGTGCTTGGCTTATCAGAGTTTTGTCTACTGAAGAATAGAAATATTTCTTTTTCTGTAGACAAAACTCGTTTCTTTCGTGGTCATGCTAAACCGGCTAGTGTCATTTCTCTTACAAGTAAAAGGATACAACTAATTGATATCTCTTAAGAACGCATACTAACTTTACAAACAGTAAATAAAAAAATCAAGGTAAAAAATAACGAACCCTTCTGTATCGAACCTTTCCGCATCGGACCAACCCATAACTTAAGTTATATTATTATGGACTCTAACACAACACTAACACGAAACACTGTTGTAAACATACTAAAATCGAAAACTTAAACACGGCCAGTTTCCACCCAGACAAGTTAAACTACACCCAATATTTACTCTGTAACGCGGGGAAAAATAGCAAGGAACGGTTGGCTATCAAAGCGGGCGGATAGGTAGGTGCTCAGTGCGGGCTCGCACATAAATAAAAGATTTTATCACGCCCGCAACGCTTCTGCATTACAGAAGTTAAGCGGTTATTTGTCTGACATGGAATATCAATACCTGTGCAGTTTAGGGTTAAAATGTAGTACATTGTGGGCATTTTTAAGTAGTCTGCAAAAAGTCTGTAGCTGTTAATGCATATTAGGTACTACTTGGGTCGAATCTAGGGTCCCTAAAGTTTTTGATTTGCTGTAAAAGTATCTTTTTATTTTCTTTATAAAAATGTTCATGAATTTTCATGAAAAGCGTTTTTTGTTAGAGCCTACAAGTGTTGGGGCAAGTAAGTCTATAATATTTTTTGACAATTTGTTAACAAAATTCGTATCCAAGGACTGCTATTAAAATAAAATTGTTTACGTTTTCAAATCAACCAACAGTTACATAAATAAACATACGAATTTGTTAATGAAAGTGCATTATTAGCATGCTATAATTAAAGTTTTAATGATATTAACTCAATGTGGATTTTCCGATTAACTCTTAATGCAGCTGTTATGGATCAATAAATAACAGTAAACAATATTTACTACCTACTGAGTGCAGACTCCCGGGTGGAAAATGTATCATTTAGGTGATCGATGATTTGGTATTCATACGTAATGTGTTGTTTAAATATGTAAAAGGCACGCGCAAAAAGTAAACAGGTTTACTTAAGTTAAAGTAAGTAGCTAATACATTGCCAATACTGATTTTCCAATGGGTGATTAGCACTTGTATAGGTTTTTACTCTTATTATCATCATTATACATCCTGACTGACTAACAGACTGACGAGAAGTCCTGTCGTGGCCACGGTCAATACAACTTGATCAAAACGCCAATACAACTTAATCAAAATACTGATATTTTTATTATTTTTGTGCGAGAAAAGTCCCGATGTAAACTATAATTTTACATCCTCTACATATTTTTTTCCTGTGTGACATTAATATACAGAAAATATAACTTTGACATACAATATTTTTTTCATTTGAGTATAAAAGAGCTGCTCAACCCAAAGCACAGCAGGTAATCGATTAACCAAAATCAAAGTGGATAAACAATTCTCTTACATGAAGACAATAAGAAAGTATTTATTAATCTTCTTCTCCTAAAAATAAATTCTAGAAATTTTTCGAATTTAGTTCTCAACATAGTTTCTAGAACGATATATCCAAGTCAGCTGCACTTGTGAAATCTAAGCACATATTCTCGTTTCATCAAAATGTATTCAGCTGTTTAGATGCCAAGCGAAAATAAATTCATCACGCGAGCGGAGCATGCTGTATATCTTTGTGAAAAATTATACCGTATCCCAGCAAAATGGAAAGTCTTGGAAGGATTATATCATAATTTTCTTTATTTTATGAGTTTTTCAATTGAAAAAGTAGAATTTAAGTTTCGAGATGTACCTACTTAAGTAGGAATGTGAGGACAACGGTTGTTGTTGCTCAAATCTTTACTTACCTACTGTTATTGAATCAATATCTTACAATTACCGAGTATATATTATGTTGTCAAACGACACAAAAATAACTTTCCCGTCTGCTCCGCATCATACAAATCTGTGCATCAATACCTTTCATTTAGAAAAAAAAAACAAGCAATATTGGTTAGATTGAACGACCGAACGGGCTCGTAATAGATTTTACATATTATTATACCTAGATTGACATTATTATTATTGGATTCCAAATTTTTTTGTGGCTTAAGCTAATCATACCACAAAATAATAGGATATTCTTTTACTAACGTCAACGCAGGCATGGTTTTCAAGTAAAATTCGATTTTTATTTTCACTAAGAAACCTAATGCTGTAATTCAGACAAGATACTATTATCTAGCCATTCATCAATCTTTCTAATTCAAGAGCGTCCGGTCGTAAATGCAGGCAAAATGTAAATTATATTATACTGCATCCATCAATATCTGTCTCGAGATGTCCATTATGGAACATGGACCTTCTCGCTACAATGGATCATCCTGGAGATATTACCATAATGTTCCTTTTCGTTTGTAATTTGTGATAGAGGAATAATGATGTGTACAGTTTACAGGTGAATGATAGTCATTCAATAAATAAAAAAATAATTATTTTAATTTTTTAACCTTTTAGTTTTCTAATAGGTATTTAAAATGTATATTTTCGAAATGTTCTCTTTATGACCTTCATTTTAATCAGGTGTCCTTAGATTTGGACATATATACACCCCAACCAAAAACATGACCCTCTTTTTGGCCTCTGCCGCAGTCTGGCCAAAAACAACTTGCTAATAATTATGACAAAGAGGAAAACTAAAAAAATATTGTTTTACCAAAGCTCGTACAGTATCTTCCTACTCACTGTTTTGGTTTTATTGGTCCTCCGTGACGAAAAAGATCATAAAAACACACACATGCACATACATTTTCCATTTAGCTTAAAAATTTATGATGGCTTGTGATGAAATAAACAGGGAGTCGTTGGCAATAATCCGAATGCGAGCATGTCATATATTCAAAGACTGCATTGCTCGCCACCTATACATTGTTATCCTATATACTAAAAGGAACTTTATACAACTCAAGGTGCTTCATAAATCAATAATAATTGTATTAATATTCTATTCAACGCCATCTAACAAATCTCAGAAGCTACTGCAATATAAAAGTATAATGCAATTCCCATACTTATCGAGTCATATTACGATTAGAGCAATGTCCTTTATACAAAACAGCTGAGAGGAAAATGCCGTTTACGATCTCCGCCACGAGAATGCAAAGAATACCTATAACATTCTTAGCGACTTCCAATTTAGACTGGCCGGATAGAAAATTAGCAAAAATGTGCTTACGAAGTTGAATTCAGACAACAACACAGACTCGAAGCCTGCTTTGACTGATAAAAACTGATTACTGTCTGAATTCAGTTCTAGCAGCTAGTTGATGTAGTACTGGTGTAGTAAAAAAATCGGCCAATTGCGAGTCAGAGTCGCGCACTAAAAGTCTACCGCTAAAACAATTATAGTTTTCATCTTTTTATTATTCGTTGAGATAGAGGCCATAGTAACGCATATTTTGAGAAAATTTCAAGTGACTACCTAATACAGTTAAAAAATACAGCCCTGTGACATACGGACGGACGGACAGATGGCGTAGGCTTAGTTATAGGATACCGTTTGAGAGCGGGACCGTAAAAAGTTTAATTGTATTTATAAAAATTTTCAAAAACTTCCTATAATAGAACTATTCCTAGTAATGTGCTAAGGTAAAGAACATCATGTATCTCAATCATCTAATTATTTAATTATACTTTCCATCATAATTATCTCTCATATACAATAATAATTTTGCATATCATAATGTTACTAACACAATTAAACAGATATTCAAACCTTGCGACGTATATTATGAACTGTTTACAAACATACGTTTACTTCTGAAGTAAACAGTTACATTTGGTTAGCTTGAAGTTTGTCAATATTTGTGGAATGTTCGGTTCCAGTTCGAAACATAACCGCACCTGGCTTGCTAGCTTTGAGAAGGGAATATTAGAATCCATTTTATGAAAATAACATTTAACAGGAGGGCAAATTAAAATAAATAACATACAATAGGACGGCAAGTTAAAACCTTCTAACCTTATAGGTTTAAAGTCATTTGATTGGTTGAAATCTATGCTCAAGCAAAGATCTGTGCTCGAGCATCGTTCTGTAATATAGGCCTAAGAAAGTTTTAACTTGCCGTCCTATTGTATGTTATTTATTTTAATTTGCCATCCTGTTATATGTTATTTCCATAAAATGGATTCTAATACCTATTCCCTTCCCAAAGCTAGCAAGCCAGGTGCGGTTATGTGTGAGTTCCACAGCCAAATGGCAAAAACGGAACTTTTATAAATTCCTCCTGTCCGTTAGTTTGTCTGTCTGTCCATCCGTAGGTCACAGCCATTTTACTTGGAGACTATTGGAACGTTATAGATGAAACTTCTCAGGTAGACGAGTAGATATTTTCTGTGAACCACCCTGTAAAAATAGTAAATTAAAAATTAAAAAAACCCGACTGCCAAAAAACAACTAAAAAGTTCAAAACAAGAGCACTTTTCAAGCAGTCTGATGCAGTTGGTGGCAATTATTTGTGTTAAATCTTAGATTTTATGCCACCAAATGCTCAATCTGTTTAATTGTGTTAGTAATATTATGATATGCAAAATTATTATTGTATATGAGAGATAATTATGATGGGAAGTATAATTAAATAATTAGATGATTGAGATACATGATGTTCTTTACCTTAGCACATTACTAGGAATAGTTCTATTATAGGAAGTTTTTGAAAATTTTTATAAATACAATTACACTTTTTACGGTCCCGCACTCAAACGGTATCCTATAACTAAGCCTACGCCATCTGTCCGTCCGTCCGTATGTCACAGGGCTGTATTTTTTAACTGTATTAGGTAGTCACTTGAAATTTTCTCAAAATATGCGTTCCTATGGCCTCTATCTCAACGAATAATAAAAAGATGAAAACTATAACTGTTTTAGCGGTAGACTTTGTGCGCGACTCTGACTCGCCCGATTTTTTTACTACACCAGTACTACATCAACTAGCTGCTAGAACTGAATTCAGACAGTAATCAGTTTTTATCAGTGAAACTAGGCTTCGAGTCTGTTTTGTTGTCTGAATTCAACTTCGTAAGCACATTTTTGGTAATTTTCTATCCGGCCAGTCTAAATTGGAAGTTGCTAAGAATGTTATATTCTTTGCATTCTCGTGGCGGAGATCGTAAACGGAATTTTCCTCTCAGCTGTTTTGTATAAAGGACATTGCTCTAATCGTAATATGACTCGATAAGTATGGGAATTGCATTATACTTTTATATTGCAGTAGCTTCTGAGATTTGTTAGATGGCGTTGAATAGAATATTAATACAATTATTATTGATTTATGAAGCACCTTGAGTTGTATAAAGTTCCTTTTAGTATATACTGTTATATGTTATTTCCATAAAATGGATTCTAATACCTATTCCCTTCCCAAAGCTAGCAAGCCAGGTGCGGTTATGTGTGAGTTCCACAGCCAAATGGCAAAAACGGAACTTTTATAATTTCCTCCTGTCCGTTAGTTTGTCTGTCTGTCCATCCGTAGGTCACAGCCATTTTACTTGGAGACTATTGGAACGTTATAGATGAAACTTCTCAGGTAGACGAGTAGATATTTTCTGTGAACCACCCTGTAAAAATAGTAAATTAAAAATTAAAAAAACCCGACTGCCAAAAAACAACTAAAAAGTTCAAAACAAGAGCACTTTTCAAGCAGTCTGATGCAGTTGGTGGCAATTATTTGTGTTAAATCTTAGATTTTATGCCACCAACTGCATCAGACTGCTTGAAAAGTGCTCTTGTTTTGAACTTTTTTGTTGTTTTTTGGCAGTCGGGTTTTTTTAATTTTTAATTTACTATTTTTATTTTTCACTTTTTAGTTTTTAATGTATGTTTTCGTAATCTTCTTTTCGAGCCCTTCATTTTGATACCCCACATGATAGGTTTTGAGGATAAGTAAGAATTAGCGAGAATGATTGCTTTGTTGAACAACTTTAAATCGTTATATATCCTAAACTATTATTTAAAATGAAAAATGATAAAAGAAACCTAAAGATGATTTTAAAATACCTATTCAACGACACCCCACTTGACATAGTTCATCAACTTTTTTTTTTTTTCATTATGACAATATGGCGTCTGGTTGTCGCTGTGGTGAATTTTGATTACTGTTATGTCTTTAGTGACACTCGCAAGGTTAAGACGAATCGATTGACGTAAGAATTATCAAAATCGGCCTACGCATTTGGTCTCTAGAACGCCACATAGAAACAAACATACATACATACATACATACATACATACATACATACATACATACATACATACATACATACATACATACATACATAGACTGATAAACACATTACCCTCCTTTGCGTCTCGCAGTCGGGTAAAAAAGTGTGGTAATATCAAAAAATATAAATAAAAGGCTCAGTACCTATTCCATACATGAAACTGAGACTATTCAAAACGTTGAAAATAATATTACCTTTATTTTCACATTTATAAATGTAGATAATTATTATAATTAATAACGTCAATAATATACGTGTCAGGCAGATACCTAGTGTCATTTACGTGATTGTCTTGTAAATGTTAATGGAAGTAATTATATTATCAAGTTAGTATTACTATCGCACGGTTGAACATAGTGGGCAAATACCTATTTCTGTACAGAGAAGAAATGAGGATAAACACGAATTGGGTGATGTCGTAACTTTGAAAGTAAGTAATAGATAGTAGACCGTTAAAAAAATTACATTCTTTTTTGTTTATTTACAAACCGCAAATTGTTTCGTATATAATTCATAAATATCCGGCCCACCGTGACATTTTAGGAGATAATGTTTCCAAACATTTTAAGAATTTACACCGAATAAGATTATGTTGTCATTGACAAACATTGTACCCTTAGAGAGTTTACACGTGCTGGTTTTATTATGAATATATTTTCAGGTAATATACTCGTATCATATATCTTTAATCATCTTTATTGTTCCCACTACTAGAATTCAAACCAAAAAAGAGGGAATGGGTCGTAATTTACCACGAGGGCCCAGTGCGAGTTTGCGAACGTCACATGTCTTTGAATTTTTGGATCAGACTCGCCTGTTTCCTCACGATATTTTCCTTTAGGTACTGTTTCATTCTAAGGTAAGCCTGATATTTATTACGTAGGAATAAAATTCATTTTAACCTCCTCTTCTCATAAGTGCTGTGTTATATTTTATTTCTATTAATAACTTAGCTGAATTCCACGTTTAAACGATTTCTGGAAGGTTACTTTTTATGATAAAGTTTTGAAAAAAAATGTTATATTTTTTATCCTTTACGAGAGCATGTTTTTAACTCAAAGTGTAAGGGGCATAATTAAATAAAATGGGGTATCTACTGACAGTAGCAAGGGGGAGGGGAAGCCGTTACAATAAGTGCAAAAGTAGTACAAAATTATAAGCAAATCCGTTTTACTTGTCATACATATTCGCCTATTAAAAATATGTAAATACTGTGAACAAAATATGGTAGTTATGACATAACTAAAACGGAATTTTACCTACTTTGTTTCTATTTTATTGTGCCAGTTTACCTTTGAAAACTTCCTTGAATAAAAATCACACTTTGTACCTAGTCAGTAGATTTAACGGTCTTCCTATTCATATTTTTTTTACATAAGTATCGGTAAAGAAATTGCTAAACCAGGTGCTATTCAAACGTTGAATAAATACGACCTAAATTGTGTCATTGTATTCCATGGATGGGAAAAAACCTCTTTTTGTATAATCAAATTCATTTCCCAGTATAATAAATGTAACCAAAGACATATATTATCATAAATCGCTATGATTACATCGTGTAATTTTTTTCATCTGGCCCCAACGGTTCAGGATTAATAGCCAAACCTTAGGACCATTATTAAAAGCATATTTTAGTACCTAGCTAAACATTTTTATGACCTCCGGAGAATGTTCCGAAATACATGCCTCTTTTAGAGAGAAAGTGCGTTAAGTGTCTGCAATTTATAGGACCTATAAATATACAGGGTGTAATATTAAAACACACGTCGCGCATGAAACTTGAATGAAGTTATATTTTTGAAGGTGGAGGTGATAGGATTTTCTCGTTCACAAGCTACCGATATTTTTTTGGCAAAAGGTTGTAATTTGGTCGGTATCGTCCTATTTGTTAACTAACTAGGTATTATTTAATGCAATGGGCGTGTGTAACCTAAATACTTATTCTATCTTACGGTAGTATAGCTGATACAGTAAGAGAAAGAAGGGGCATTGTCAGTTCTTTCATGTTATGTAAAAAACAATATTTTTCATTACTCCTACATAGCTTATAAGTGACAGAGAGATATGAGCTGTTACATTATGACAATGACCTATGAATGAATGATATTATGAATTCTTTCCCTGTAGCCTTAATCAGGAGTTATGGAATTTTATTCTATCAATATAATAATTATATTCCCGTGCTACAAAAAAAGGATCATTACTAAACCCTCACGCGCACAATGTTTTGGAAGCTCTTTCAATTTCTACAGCCTTTTTTGCGTAACAATTAATTTCAGTTAATCCCCAGTATGTATAAAAGAAACATCACAGTGTAATGGTTATACGTCTGCTATTTATATGGAGAAGAATCTTTATTTCTCAGTTCAAGGGCATCGGGTTTTATTGATATTGGCCCGACGCCTCCGAAAATGATTTGCAGTTTGTTTCTGTATTTGCGCGGAATCGCGTTGTATAAAGAATAATGATAATCGCCATTCACTTATTATAATTATTTATATCTACCAACAATTTTTTTTTGCAATAAGGTGTCTGGCATCCTATCTAATGGAAATTGGCTTAACCCGCATGCAGACTTTTTTGTTAAATAATAGGCTGGCGTTTGACCACCATCTCACCTGAGGTTAAGCGATGATGCAGTCTACGGTTATCAAAAAAAATCCTATTTAAACAAAATGCAAGATCAACCTAGGAAACGAACTATTATGAGGTAGGTACTCGTTTATTAAAAATTCTTCAAAAAATCCATCTACAGAAACATTTATATTTACCTATACAGCCGTAGTATGGGATCAGCTAGTATTTTGTAACGGACAGGTAGAAACGGAGTTCGACTAGCTAAAATCCTCAGGTCATAGAAACAAGGAGATATGCCATCATAGCAAATTAGTACGGGAACAACTGTCGCCACTTTTAGTACATTTTTCAACACAATTACAAGCGCCCCTCGTGAATATAAAGATCTCCCACGCATTAAACATTCCACACACCCTCAATTTAACACTGTTCATCGTCACTCAACACTAGCACTAAACTAAAACACTGTATTTATATCATCGATTGTTTTCGGTTCGTCGCCAGCAGTGCCAGCCAGTGTACATTTTATATACGGTCAATGTATCAAAGCGTCAATTTTAGTAGCACCTTGGCACATCTCCCTTGTTTCTATGATCTGAGCTAAAATCTGAATACTTTTTACTATCGGCGGAGAATATCTAGACATGAGTTACGGTCGAGTTAGTTGTTCCGTTTGAAGAATACATTTTCTATTTAAAAAAAAATACTTGTCTTCTCTAATCTTTAAAGCGGTCAGAAGTGCACGTATTCACAATCAAAATTCGAAGTTTACGTAAGAGTTCTAAAAAACTGAAACTGGCGCTAGGTTCATTCAATGTCACAATAATAGCCTACCGTCTCGTGTTTGTTAAACAAAAAAGTATGTATTGAATAGATAGCGCTGGCGGCATCTGTAAGGCTGTGTCCCCAATAGGCAAACTGTTAGCGGCCGACTGAGTTTGCGTATCGGTTTTTTTTTTTTTTTTTTTTGAATGGCCTCTCGCAGTTGGCTTCTAACAGCCGTCACTGCTTAACCGGTCATCTGATGAGGACTTACAAATGCCTCCAGCCAGGCTTAAAACCAAATAAAACTATAAACTAAGCGACCACACGCTAAGGGCACCCCCTACTGGGGTACGGACCTCGGCTTAGGGCGTCGCTGGGGGGAGGGCAACTAGAGGGAGGGACTACTAGCTGGATCGATTCATTATTTTGGGTCGAATTTAAATCTACAGGCTCAACGCGGGCTGGCTCGAGCAAGGGTCGGTTAGGGGTCGGTTCAGTATGCCCTTCCATATATTTGAAATAGTGTCCACAGTTTGCTAGTTTGCTACTGCTACAACCTACTGCAAACTGTTAGCGCAGTCTCAGTGAGCCGCTCACAGTTTGCCTATTGGGGACACAGCCTTAGGCGACGCGACAGGGTGAGTTGTGGGCTGGGAAGGGAAGTAGGTAGGTGTCTATAACATGGCATTTTCACCACGCACAGGAAGATTCAGTTCTTACTCGTATTATTTATTATCTTATGCATTTTACTCGAATGTAAGTTTTAATCATAAAATAATATAACATTATACCTGTATATCCTGAAGAGTTAGACAGAGGCGTGTAACACAAGCACTTTTCCCGCGTCTTCGTCCGCGTGACCCACAGAAACTATGAATTTTAACTGTGAATTATTTTAAGATAAAAAGTAGCCTATTTTACTCAGTAATAATGTAGCTTTCTACTGGTGAAAAAAAATTTGATCGGTCTAGTAGTTTTACAGTTAATTCATTACAAACAAGTTTACCTACAAACAAGCAATCAAATCTGTTCTCTATATTATTTTAGACTAATGTTGCTCCAGTCAAGATAAAAGTCCCACGTAATAGGGGGCGAGTCTATTCCCATAGTTGGGTACAAATCCGGGTTGCTACTGAAAATTTTATGGCAAAACCCAATAACACTTTGCCCGACCCAAGATTCGAACCATTAGACCAGCGAAGCAGTCGTAGTTTGAATCAAACCCAGACAATCTCGAACGCACAATTTCACAACTGTTCCATACACAAGCACTACAATAAATCAAGCCACTCCTCCATATAGATAACATTTTAAGGACAATGGGATGTTATACCATGGTTAATGGTGCCTACACAAGGCCAGGATAATCCCGTACGGTTAATAAAGGAACCTTCCGCTAAAGCAAACTTTATCGTTTTGTAGAATTATCTAATATTCTACTGTATGGAGTATCTAACATGTCATTGTTACAAAGCGATACAAAATAAGATGAATGTTAAATTGTTGTTTGCGAAAGCAAATACTTACATAGTTGAAAAGTGTAGACATATTTTGGTTTTATTGAAAAAAAAAAATATTGATATAATTATTTGGTCCTACTAAATAATTATGAAGGACAAATAATCGAATAATTAAAAAAATATACATTTAAATCAAAATAAATGTTCTTTAGAAGGGAATTATAACTACATAACAGAACATTCTGTAGATACTACAATTTTCTGTATGCGGCGAGGTAAGATTTTTTTTTTATTCAGCTGATTTTTTTCCGTATCACTAAACCAACAGTTATAAACTTTTAACAAATACCTCAGTAAATAAAGTCTGAGACTGCGAACACCTACTTAGCAATTTTCTGAAATAACATTATCAGCTCGAGCCTAAAAATGCTTTTTCATACCATTATAATTATTGGCTGTATGAAATAAAGATACATTTACTAACAATATCAATATCAAAGATATCCAATCCCCGCGCTTAACTGCTTAGTGGCAATTGTTCGCGCGCGTCGCCAGATGGCGCTGACGTAAACTAAGCACTTTACAGCCAATGAGGTTTGGATTCAAACTACCAATCTGATATAACGGCTACTGTTATTAAAATTTGAATTAATTGAGCTTTAAATGAACTTAGAAGGTCTGAATAAGGTTGAAGATTATTGAGATTAATTAACATTGAAGATTATCCATTTGAGATAGGTATTATTGATATTAAATTATAATACCTGCTTGGTGATAATCATGCATGGTTGACCGCAAACTAATAAAGGACTTTAATCTCATCCGAAAGACATACAAATTATCAATTGAGGGATAGAGCTAATAATTAGCAACGCCTCATCAAACTTAGTCTCATAAATTATTAGTTTCCACCTTGCCAATTGCTGCAATGAAAAAAAATCCGCAGCGGTTACGCATATAACCACTTTTTTGTATAATTTCTAAAGTTTCTTTCCCATTACTTACTGGAGTACGATAAGGAGCCAATCCATTTATTTCCCAAAAAAGTTTATTCTCTTTTTCATTTTTTTTTTTCGGTGTAATCTAGTGGAGTAAAAGTCTCAGTTGTCTATAGTTCGCTGGCTCCACATGATAAAACCATTTTATTTACGATGTTACCAGATGGCGCAAGCTATTTCGACTGTCTGCTGCCCTAGTAACTGTGTGTGTATAGCCTTATGTATTTTCTATTTTCATAAGCTGAGGGAATTTGTAGCAATTATTTCACGACCAAAAATGACTAGTTTTTTCTTGTATCTGCAAGTCTGCGTTCACCAGTATAAAATTAAAATTATGTTGTCTTTTTACCCGACTGCGCGACGCAAAGGAGGGTAATGTGTTTATCAGTCTATGTATGTATGTATGTATGTATGTATGTATGTATGTATGTATGTATGTATGTTTGTTTCTATGTGGCGTTCTAGAGACCAAATGCGTAGGCCGATTTTGATAATTCTTACGTCAATCGATTCGTCTTAACCTTGCGAGTGTCACTAAAGACATAACAGTAATCAAAATTCACCACAGCGACAACCAGACGCCATATTGTCAAAATGAAAAAAAAAAAAGTTGATGAACTATGTCAAGTGGGATGTCGTTGAATAGGTATTTTAAAATCATCTTTAGGTTCTTTTTATCATTTTTCATTTTAAATAATAGTTTAGGATATATAACGATTTAAAGTTGTTTAACAAAGCAATAATTCTCGCTAATTCTTACTTATTGACATGTGGGGTATCAAAATGAAGGGCTCGAAAACATACATTGAAAACTAAAAAGTGAAAAATAAAAATAGTAAATTAAAAATTAAAAAAACCCGACTGCCAAAAAACAACTAAAAAGTTCAAAACAAGAGCACTTTTCAAGCAGTCTGATGCAGTTGGTGGCATAAAATCTAAGATTTAACACAAATAATTGCCACCAACTGCATCCGACTGCTTGAAAAGTGCTCTTGTTTTGAACTTTTTAGTTGTTTTTTGGCAGTCGGGTTTTTTTAATTTTTAATTTACTATTTTTTCGTTGGCGTAGGTGGATAACTAAATACTTACCTATTTTTTTTTTGTAGTTTCAAGAAAAACGCGATTTACTAGTTATTTTTTTTTATTTTTTGGCGTAATTAATTAATGAAAGACAATTTCAGTGTCGGTAAGTCTCCCATTTAATTATTACGCCAAAAAATAAACTAGTTTTTCCCGAAACTAGAAAAAAATACCTAGTTTATAAAAAATATTTTCCAGTTTTTGATTTAACTGGTAGATAAGTACCTAATGGCAAACCAGAGATTGCGCAACTGTCCCTTATTTTACTGGTTCACTTTTAATTTAAAATGCACTTGTCCTTGGACTAATCGAATTATAACTAGGTAGGTACTTACTGGATTTTATTTTATTTGTTTTCCACGAGTAATATTTACCATTCTCTCATAGGTATTCTAATAGTCATATATCAATAGTTTATAACAGACACCCCAAGTTCGTTCACTGGTAAGCAATCCTATTCTTTCATACAAGTTTATGTAAATGTGTAGGCCCGTATCTCCAGGGAAATCTGTAAAAAAGCTTTATATCTTGTAGGATCGATGTTTTATATACAAATGAAGGTATCCCTGGATGGAAATGTCTACGCCAATAATACTATTGTGTGTTCGATTTTCGTTCGCTTTTTGTTCTGTTTTGGTTGTATTTTTCTAGTACTTTTTAAGGAGAAAATTTCCTTTTGATTTCTGTGAGAATTCTGAAATTGAAAATAGTCACACAAATATTATTATAAATGTGAAAGTTTATGTGTGTGTTTGTTACTTCTGTATGCTGAAACGGCTAGACGTATTTGGATGAAATTTGACAATGAGGTAGCCTGGGACTTGAAAAAGCACATAGTCATATAATCATCTACTTTCACTTCGTCGAAGTCGCGGGCAACAGCTAGTTGATACCTAGTTGATACCTACGTGTATTAAGATTAATGATGGAACAATTTCAATACAAAGTTGTGGTATTCAATTGCAGAGGCGATTACTATCGTCTCTTTTAGCTTGAAAAAGGCTGCCTAAAAATATTTGTCTCTTATTTTGTAACTAGAATAGTGTTACATCGTCCTCTGTCTTCACGATAAGGTCAGAATAAAAATGACAATGTATTATATATTATTTTATAAACATTTAATACAACTTTCAAATAGAAAAAAGTCATTAGCCTAAACTACAAAATAAATACGTACAGAATGCCGTTTCGTACAATGGACGATAATAGACGCACGCACGCACGCATAGACGCATGATCGCCGTACGTACACGACGATCTCAAACTATCTCAAACGAATGACAGTCACGAAGTGCGCTTGCACTCGCTGTACGAAGATACGTATCTATGTGTTGCCTTTTCGCTCGTTAAATAAAGCCGTTCCTCTGTTTCTATTCACTTTGTATCTAAGCATTACCATAGAAAGGTAATTTAACTTGTTTGTTTCCAACTCCCTGCAAACAACTTATCTGATTGAACGGATACAGCTTTAAATTATTACACGTTACAACATCCATGGGAACGACCTCTCATGGGATCAGTAACATATAATTCTGTTTGTATAGGATCCTCCGCAAGGGAAAATCAAACCAGTGTTCTGTACAACAACCGTAACTTTATGATAATGATAAAGACGCAAGATAATAAATCTATATTATATTAAATAGGTACCATAATAAAACCCTTTAGCATAAGCATAAGCATAATCGGCCTATAATGTTCCCACAGCTGGGACACAGGCCTCCTCTCTGTGAGAGGGAGTGGGCCGTAGTCCACCACGCGGGCCCAGTGCGGGTTGGTGGACGTCACATGTCTTCGAATTTTTGGTTCTAGGACATGCCGGTTTCCTCACGATGTTTTCCGTCGCCGTTAAAGCAAGTGATAATTAATTTATAATACGCACATGACTTCGAAAAGTCAGCAGTGCGTGCCTCGGAATCGAACTCGAACCATTCGCCGTGGAAGGCACATGGTTAAACCACTAGGCTATCACTGTTCATATAAATAAAACCCACGAAACCCTTTGTATCTACTTAACTACTTTGTATCTTTCGTACGCGCAATACTTACCTATATTGTGCGTACGAAGGAGTCTGAGATTTGGCATATTTTTGGTTTGTGTGGAAATTAAACTAGGGGGAAAAGTGAGAGGCTCGTGGCTAAATGTGAGCCGCGCTGATCGATCGGTCTGCAAGGTTAAGCTGCGCTTGCCGCGGTTAGTCCATTGATGGGTGACCAATACTGACCATTCTTTACACATCGAGACCCCTTCGTGCCTCAGAGAGCACGTTAAACAGTCGGTCATCATCATACACATATCTATGGCAGTTGATACGGGTAGTCAGAGGCCTGAATGTCTAATAACTGGTCTAACTTTCAAATACAAGTCTCACCCAATAATTTCGTTGTGGAGTCAGATGGCAGTCGTTCCAAGTAAAATATTGATATTCAGCGGCATCTACTTAGTCTGGAAGCCGTTGCCATTGAAAAGTGAAAATGGGAAAGATTTGAAAATCTTTATACTTAATAAGTTAGTTTTCTAATTTCCTGAAGTAAATCTTCTTGTGACGAGTCAAAACACAAAACAAAAAATATATTATATTGGTGTCATGTGAAAAATAGATCACAATAATATCTTCGGAACTATCTGAAAATAATATGAGTTTTTACTCACAAAAGAGAATGTTTTTACTCAGGTAAATGTAGCGAAAATCGGTATTTTTTTGGTACTTGCAATCTAGGTTTTTCCGACACTCTCATCAATCTAGCCAGACATGTTTGACAGATTGTGATAAATATACGCCGATGCTTATACGATACGATAGATAGGTACTTAATCCAGGTACAAAGATATAAAGAAATATTTTTACCCAAAGGTAAACGTGGAAACCAAAGACGTCATGTAAAATATTTAAATTCTACAAGATCCTTTAAAGAACTCAGCAATCATTCTCTTCAGATATTCTACATGAACTACTTAACTACACAACTAACACATGAAGCGGTGCGGCACCGTATGCCGCTGCGTTGCGCGGTCAAACGGATCAAAATCTTGTACCCCTCTGTATATAATCCATCGAGACTTGACACACGGGTCACGACACTGCAACTTCACGTGGAGGCGATGATCTGCTCAACCGCGCACCGCAGCGGCAGGCGATGCCGCACCGTTCCGTGAATTATTTGCCTAAAGGCCATAAGAAATATTTTTAACATTAACGAAGTAAGTACTCTCACTCAGTTCAAAAAGAAAATAAAACTTAAAAAACATTTTCACCAATACGAAAATTAATTTCGCCATCTTTCCACAGTTTCTTGGTTGCTTTTACTACGCGTTCGCTTCGCCTTCGCAAAACCGACCTTCAGTAGGTAGTACCTAATTTTAATACCATTGCTCTGCCTAATTAAAATGTAACAGTCAAAAGTTCCTTTGTCTACATATTTTAGGGCTTTTGCTTTGTACTTTGTAAAATATTAGGCTAGACTATACTTAATAAAAGGGAGGGTTTCTGTATTTAAGGCGAAGGTAAATGGTAACGGCCAGTTTTAAATCTCTTATTTCGCCGTCAAATAATGCAGGTTAGTTGTGCAATTTTTTTATGTTAAACTAGAACATATATACATCAATCGTACCTGTGAATATTTAACTATTGTTGTAAAATACTTAATGAAATAAATTCATGAATTCGTGTCTACCCAAAACATAAAAACGTAATTATTTTCAAACCACTTAAGATATTTTCATGATTTGTTTTGTGTGAAAATACTATGTTACTACCTATAATATTGCCTGTTACTTTTTTTTTATTTTATATTTTAGATACTAAAAAGTAATAATACGTCTAATTCTGCACAGCGCGCTCCTTGATAGGCGAGTCGTATTGCTCGGTGGACGTATGTCGCGTTGCTTGAGCTCAGCGCAGAACACTCAAGCTATACCGCCCAAATCACTCAAGGCCGTTGGCGTATACCGGGGCCTTAAAAGTTGAAGTTATGCTCTGAAAAAAGCCCGTATGCTTTGCCTATTCTTAACTATATTTGAAGCATGTTTTTCATGTAACCGTAACGTGTATATTTGCACAACATTTTTACTCATAATAAATATTGATCCATGCACACAAACGATCTTTCAAAAACATTGCGCAATACTTCAGAGTAACTGACTATTATATTTTCTTGCACATAAAAATAGCCACTACACACGATATGCCTAAAGGAAGACCTGATTATTATTTTGCAATTTCAGAATGGGTCCTGTATTTTATCGAACGACATTAGAATACTAAATACTCTGCTTAATTTTTTTTATTTTTTTGAATGGCCTCTCGCAGTTGGCTTCTAACAGCCGTCACTGCTTAACCGGTCATCTGGTGAGGACTTACAAATGCCTCCAGCCAGGCTTAAAACTAAATAAAACTACAAACTAAGCGACAACACGCTAAGGGCACCCCCTACTGGGGTCCGGGCCTCGGCTTAGGGCGTCGCTGGGGGGAGGGCAACTAGAGGGAGGGACTACTAGCTGGATCGGTTCATTATTTTGGGTCGAATTTAAATCTACAGGCTCAGCGCGGGCTGAGTCGAGCAAGGGTCGGTTAGGGGACTGAGTCATACTCGGCGGCGGACTCGGGTCATGATGGGGACGTCGCGACGGGCCTCGTCGGCGAGGTCGGAATGGAAATACTCTGCTTCAACAAGTCCCTCATTTAACAAGGCACCCTGTATGTTGATCGTCTAGAAGCCGCCTAAACAGTGTAGCATGACAGTGCTCCATTGGCTAGTGCGCTTTTGGAAGAATATTTCAATGCATCATTCACATAAACTTTAATATAACCCAACTGCATTGGGGTCGGCTTCCGGGCATAATCAGATGGGGATGTGAATTAATACGTTTTTAAAGGGTCGACAGTGCGCATTTGATACTCCTCGTTTTGGCAAGTTTCATAGGCTATGGTAACACCGACCATACGCCTGTGCCACAATCCTCTAGTTTTGGTAGATAAATATCTCTGTGTGCTTCGTTAGAGATGGATATCAAATGAGCTCCCGACGATTTTTAAACCATTAGAATTTTAGTGCTAACATCCTAACTTAGGAGAGCTTTAGTCGGGGCTATTAGCTTTGCTAAAAGGTAAAGCACCGACATTGACTTTAGTGTAAGGTATTGATAGTTGTTTTTTTTACC
This sequence comes from Thalpophila matura, assembly GCA_948465475.1. Classification (NCBI taxonomy): domain Eukaryota; kingdom Metazoa; phylum Arthropoda; class Insecta; order Lepidoptera; family Noctuidae; genus Thalpophila; species Thalpophila matura. The sequence continues at coordinate 15,115,351 of OX419182.1, forward strand.
GTGGTCTTGTCATAGATGAGCTTAGGAATCCTAAGCTCATCGATGACAAGACCACGGTAAAATATCTCCCTAAATATCCTTTCACATACAATTTCCTACAAACTACAATTCCGAAGATACCCAATACTATCAATACGTTTCACTAAAGTCAATGTCGGTGCTTTACCTTTTAGCAAAGCTAATAGCCCCGACTAAAGCTCTCCTCATACCATAGTTACAAGTTTAAATTTAATTTAGGAAACGACGCACCAAAGCGGCTTAGTAGATTAGGAACCGGTTTCAGACCAATTATGTGGTCCCACTACCATCCTGGGTATAACCTGATCAGTATAGGCCTTTTTAGATAATGGAATAATAAATTTTCAAAAGGTTTTGTGTACTTCAATGTAATTTTATAGGAAATTACCTTGGTCAGGCTACTAATTTATTAATACTGATAATTTACACATGGGGTTATATTATTCTGTATCATGATTAGATGAAACCGGACAAGTGCGAGTAGAACCAGCGCTCTTAGGGGTTCCGTACGAACTTAAGTTTGTATGCAGAATTTTTTTTTTTTGTGTTAGTAGAACTACAAATTTTAATCAACAATTTTCGTATTTTTTGCTTGATTTGTACTGTAAGACCTTGCTTCTTATCAAACTTCATGATCCTAAGTCAATGGAAATTACCCGATGTTGATTTATTTGCAAGTGTATAAATGCCCGTATGTTTTTATTGCGTTGACTTAGAAGCTCGATTTTTTACCTCTCCAAGGACTGTAGTCCTAAGTACCTATTTGATATTAATTTCAACTTGATACCTCCACGCGTTCCTGAGATTAAGGGTATTTATAGACAGATAGGGAGACAGATCACAGACGCACACGACACAGCTAAGTGACCCTATAGGGTTCTTTTCTTCCTTTTGTAGTACGGAACCATAAATATCATCAATTGCCTGCTTTTTTGGCCTAGTTGTCGCAAGCGTGACTACTAAACGTTGAGTCCTTCGTTCGATCCCCGGATCGTGTACAGCGTCATTGGGTATAATCCACTAGAAAATTATTGTAGTACTCAGCAGCTTACTATTTGAATTTATGCCCCGAATTAATTCCAATTTTATATGATAATTATCTAACTTATCAATATTTAATTTACTATGAATTTCATCATTTTCCCTGAACTAGTTAATAAAATGTGGTTTTATGCCACACGCTATTAGCGAGTGATTCTATATTTATTAATTTTGATAATATGTGATGGCTACATTGCAAAATGCCAGTAATAAATGGGACAGCACCGTTGTTTCATTTGCAGTCTGTGGTCTGCTGCATACCTACCTACATTTTAATAAGGAATTAGGAAAAGCAATTATGTACCTAGTTGAGTTAGGCTTGGTTATCTTGGTTTCATTCATCAGTAAAACTGAAGCTAGGCCAGACCCATAAAAATCAGTCGTAGGTTGTGACCAACTTTTAAACTTCTTTAAACTTAGATGCCTGGTTGATTAAAGATGAAGTGCGTATCGATACAGAGTGATAATGGAATCAACATAACAGGCGACCAACAGCAAGTTTAACTAAAAGGAAAATCATTCGGTCGATCCCAGTTCACTACAAAGGCACTGTCACACCGCATAGGTTAGGAGCTCCATAGGTTTCGTTCCCACAACATGCGCAGTAAGATGTCTGACAAAATATTTGCTTGAATAATTCTTGTAGGCGTTGGCAATGTTTGCACTACTGCTGCTATTCAGGGACCGATTAATCGGGTTAAAAGGTTACCGGTTAAATCTCTAACCCATATTTTTGGTTAATCCTAATGCAGGGTAACCGGTTAATCCTTTAATACGAATACCGTTACCGGTTAATATTGCTGATTAACCCGAATGAAATAGAACAAAAATGAAAAAAAAGGAGCAAAAATGAACTCTATGCGTGAACCGGTTATTATTAGGCTGATTAACCCAGAATACGGGTTAACCTTTATGCAAGGTTTTTCACCTAACCCAAAAAAAATAACCCGGGTTAACCTATATACGGGTGACCTTTTCGGTCCCTGCTGCTATTCTATGCATAATACGCTCACTTGTCACAACTGATAAACTGTAAGAAGTATCCCCAAGTGATTGAATTTATTTCTATATTGAATTTATTTCTATTCTTTTTGGGTGTTTGGCAGTCCAGTTAGTGACAGGCGCGGTCCAAGCTGGCGATTTTGGGGGGGGGGGTCATACCGCAGCTGAAGACTTTAGGGGGGGGTCATACCGATTAATGCCGAAGTGATATACCGTGTTTGGCGCATTTTTGTACGATTTTGGGGGGGTTCATGACCCCCGTGACCACCCCCCCCCCTTGGGACCGCGCCTGGTTAGTGATAACAGTAGGTAAACTGAATAAAAAAATATCATTCCCAATTTATTATGTAGCGACACACAGCGAATCTTTATTTTAGAAGATAGGCAATGCGCATAATGATACTCTGTGGTACAAGCGTTCATCATAGGCAACGGTAATCGCTTAATATCTACTATAGCTGGGCCGTACGCTTGTTTGCCACCTATAATACCTAGTTATAAAAAGTCCACAACTGCTATGGAAACTAATGGCTTTATTTATTTTCCTCTATAACTAGGAACTAGACTAAATGCAAGAATTATGTAATGCTGTTGACATTTATTCAAGTTTCCTTTATCTTGTTCACCAATATGTTTATACTTAGTGTGTACCTATTGTGAACGACCTTCCATTGAATATGTAAACTGTTGACAACCGTAATATAACTTTGAATACTTCAAAACCTTGGGGATGAAAGTTTATAGTAGTTTCTATGGTATGGAATAATGTTGTTGACATACTTTTAAAGTGAGATGTAAATCAAGAATATTTTCGCGATAAAAGTGATTTGTGTAAGTGCAACCGTTACTACAGTTTCAGTGTTATTCATTGCTTATTTGAATCGAGAATCTAGAATCTACTATCACAGTCTAACTATTAAAACACTCCTTACAGTCGTTTAACGCAGGCCACTAAATAGGTCCCCAACTGCCATACATGCAGTCCATGTCCAGTCATGTCAGAATTTTAACACATTGTCATTTAGATAATATGTCATAAGCTTTAACATTTCACAAGTTCTGTCAAATGTATGGGCGATGAACGACTGTAAGGTTTCTATACACTGTGGTATTATTATGAAAATGTAGGTATGGTTTGGAATTGGGTTAATGATAAGCTAGACAAACAATCTAAGAGTACCTAGATACGAGTACTTTACATAATTACTTTCCATTCTTCCACTTAGGTAGGTAAGTACCTAAGTTTCTAGTATGGCAACAGGGCAGATGTTTTTGCAGAACTTCTTGTGTTAGATCTGTTACAAAACAGGCGCATTTATCTGATGTATAGGTACCTATGATTCGCATACAGGCGCATCCGTACCGCATTCGTCAGATGTGTGCAATCTCTATTCTCTAATATGACAGCAAATTCACAGATCTACTGAACTTTAAGTTTTTAATTTTATAGGAAAACAGATTGACTGATCAGAGGCTTACCTGTAAAATTAAAAGATGAAATGCAAATGCATAATCAAGATTACGCTTTGAAAATCTAGGTGCATAAAATTAAAAGATGATACAATTATGACAGTAATTAAGTACTATTTCAAAACGATACGAAGCTAGGACAAACACGTTCAAGAGGTCGATTTTTTTTTGTGACATTTAGAACCTGCTAAGTCTAAATTAACGTATTTTTAAGTATTTACACATAATAGCATTTGGAAAAAAAAATAGTAAATTAAAAATTAAAAAAACCCGACTGCCAAAAACCAACTAAAAAGTTCAAAACAAGAGCACTTTTCAAGCAGTCTGATGCAGTTGGTGGCAATTATTTGTGTTAAATCTTAGATTTTATGTCGGGTTTTTTTAATTTTTAATTTACTATTTTTATTTTTCACTTTTTAGTTTTTAATGTATGTTTTCGTAATCTTCTTTTCGAGCCCTTCATTTTGATACCCCACATAATAGGTTTTGAGGATAAGTAAGAATTAGCGAGAATGATTGCTTTGTTGAACAACTTTAAATCGTTATATATCCTAAACTATTATTTAAAATGAAAAATGATAAAAGGAACCTAAAGATGATTTTAAAATACCTATTCAACGACACTTGACATAGTTCATCAACTTTTTTTTTTTCATTTTGACAATATGGCGTCTGGTTGTCGCTGTGGTGAATTTTGATTACTGTTATGTCTTTAGTGACACTCGCAAGGTTAAGACGAATCGATTGACGTAAGAATTATCAAAATCGGCCTACGCATTTGGTCTCTAGAACGCCACATAGAAACAAACATACATACATACATACATACATACATACATACATACATACATAGACTGATAAACACATTACCCTCCTTTGCGTCTCGCAGTCGGGTAAAAATGTGCCTTCGAGATAATAAAAAGTGAAACCACAACCATTTTTCGGCTTCAACAATATAGGGTGCTCCCTCAGATCATAGAAACAAGGGAGATGTGCCAAGGCGCTATCGAGCTTGATGCCTGATCTTGAGCAAATTGCTCATATTAAAATCGTATGCGCTGGCGACGAACCGAACACGATCGATGGTATAAATACAGTGTTTTAGTTTAGTGCTAGTGTTGAGTGACGATTAACAGTGTTAGATTGAGGGTGTGCGGAATGTTTTATGCGTGGAAGATGTTTTTATTCACAAGGAGCGCTTAATTATGCGCGTAATTGTGTCGAAAAATGTACTAAAAGTGGCATCAGTTGTTCCGGTACTAATTTGCTATGATGGCATATCTCCTTGTTTCTATGATCTGAGGGTGCTCCAAATAGAGTAATAGGTTCTATACTACCGACGACACATACCTAAACATAATAAAACAAGCAGGAGAATCACCCACACGTTTATTTCCCAAGAGGAACCCCCTAGTCATTTACATAAACTGTTTAATACCATTATCGGGCATAACATAAACCCACATTTTTACGACTGTAATTCAGATTGTGAAAAAAAAGACTCGAATTTTTACAGTGTTTTGTTTTGGCAATCTACTTAATAAAATTACTAACACTGACTGACAGACAATGCTCAGTTTAAATTGTTGGGTCTAAAAGTATAAAATACACAAGAGTTTCATAAATAACGTATTTCCCATCCCACATTTCTCAAAGGTGGCAATTATAGTCATCATTATGATCAACTTTTACCGTGGGGCCAACCCTGAAATTCGGTCTATTAAACTATTGTTTTTTTCGACGAGCTCGGACCAAACCATGAGAAATAGGCATTCGTAGATCCGCCGCGAGTCAGTAACTTCAAAGGTGCGGTGCAGTTCTCTTTCCTTTGGCATTTTGGAATTACAAAATAGCTTCTTCGCGTCGGTCTGTACATATAAATGTGTGATACAATACAACGCACCGTTGGAAGAGCGTCGGAGCGGTCCGTGGCTGTCTGTGATTGACAGCTGTGCGTGGTATGGTCCGTAAAATCACTAACCGCGAGAAGCCATCTTAAAGGTGGACGCACACCTATCCGCACCGTACGCACCGCAGTCATCGCATTTTAATTCTTTGTATGAAGTTCTATACAACCTCGCACACCTGTCCGCACTGTACGCATTGCAGCAGCCAAAAGCGATGACTGTGGTGACTGCGGCGCGTGCGCGCGGATAAGTGTGCTTCCACCTTTATATGGAGCCAATCAGGTCTGATTAAAGTATGGTTATTAATAATGCAGCAACCTTGTTAATTAGTTGAGAATAATGTCTCAATTTCTATTCATTTATTTATGAGCTGTTCAAGGTCACTTTGTGGTATACGGCTACGATACGTAAGTACCTACCTATAATAATAATATTTAAAAAATATAATAATTAGACTACGATGAAACTCAGGTAAGATTAATGATTTTTATTAAGGATTTATATCCTAATTTTATAATGGCCATTCCAATAGAACTTGTGAACTATGTAAACTATGTCAGTATGGCAAATTGTCAACATTTGATGATTTTTTTTAAGTACCGTATAGAAAGTTTGTTTACATAGTTCGCAATTTCAATTGAAACGAAGTATAGGTAATTGGATTTCGATCAGCTTCAGCAAATCCACACTTAAAAATAGAACAAATAACAAAACACGACGACATTATTTTTCATACTTTCTCTCCACATTGGGCGTGCGCGATCCTCCGGCGTGTGAATGACGCGAACGTTCCCGCTCGGCGGCGTTCACGTCGTTCACACGCTGGACGATCGCGCACGCTCAATGTGGGGGAGGCGTTAGATACATATAAAACCACTGTTTATGACCAACAGAACTTTGCAATCAACACTATTATTACAAACTATACACACTGGCGAACTGAAATTATAGTTACTCTGTATTAATCTAATAATGCGGCATAATAGTAATTTAGCTCTTAGTGAACCGGTGGCCTGGGAGTTAGAGACCGCTTTCGAACAGTTACAGTATTATGTAAACCTTGTTTGTTTACTTTACAGCTAGTGGTTTTGCGCAGATGTGCTTGGTAAGGCTGGTATTAAAAGTTAGTATGTAAGAGCGATATAGGTCAGTGAATAATTTTATAAGTAAATCTTAACAGCCATTTTTATAGTTAAATAATATTTAGAAGATCGTTAATTAGACGAAACGTTTTATAAAAAGTAACCTGAACGATAACCCTGATTATTCGCTTTCTATTCACACATTTAGGCCCGTATTCCAGAACGATACTCGAGCACCGATCTCTGCTTGAGCATAGCTTTAAAGCCATTTGATTGATTGAAACTAGTTTCAATCTATGCAAAAGCAGATATTGGTGCTCGAGTATCGTTCTGGAATACAGGCCTAAATCTTGGGCTTTTTAAATTTTCTTTTATAGTATTTAGATAAATAAAATTAATGGCATATTTTAATCAGCATAATAAACAGAAAATACTCGTACAAATCAATGCTTTTATAAATAGGTAGCCATTAGTGGTTTTACTATGTAAATAAACATTAATCATTGGAGTTCAAAGTCAAACTTGTACATTGAATAGAGCGGGAAGTCGGAACAAAATAGAGGCGTCCTTGTCAAGTTAGTCCTAATGCCCATTTGATAAGCAGTGAACCTTTGAATCCACTGACTCTAAGGCGATTGGATTACCCTGGGATTCGGGTATCTATTTGATAAATACATTTCAAATTATAGTAAGTAGTAGTAAAGCTCTATAACAAAGAGCTCGTGCGGGAAAGTACTATCACCATACCATGACTCAGAGGCAGGCCTATTGGTAATACCTATATTTTTTATTTTATTATTTTATGATTTTAATTTAATCGTAATTATAATTTAATTTAATTTAATTTTTACTGTCTGATTAATTACTTTTATATTAAGATTAAAACTTTTAATTTATTTTATTTATTTTTTAATTTTCTTACAAATGTACAAGCAACAATATGATTTTTTTTATTGAGATTGAAATAAATGATTTTTGATTTGATTTGATTTGATACCTATTTCTGCCTTTGCTGTACCTATTACTGTATTTATTGCGGTTTGAAAGATATGGATGCCGGTGTAATTACAGGCACATGAGACATTTCAACTTTGTACTCTAGGGTGGACAATGCATCTGCGATGATTCTGGTATCTGCGGTGATACTTACCATCAGGTGGACCACCTGCTTGCTTACCACTCAGAAATTATAAAAAAATATATATTTTGTTGTGTACACGACGTATCAATCGTATTTTTATATAAGTCTAATTTTAAACGGCATTTTAACACGTCCGCAAAATAGACACAATAGTTAAACAATCACCGTGAACTATTAAATAGGTCACTGGATAGAGAAAGGGTTAAAATTAAATAAACCTGTTACCAGGGTTACCATAACCCCAATGTTTATCAAGTGAATTGGTGATGTCAGTATTATTATTTGTAGAAATATAAGTTTTTTTTTTTTTTTGAAGGGCCTCTTGCAGTTGGCTTCTGACAGCCGTCACTGCTTAACCGGTCATCTGGTGAGGACTTACAAATGCCTCCAGCCAGGCTTAAAACTAAATAAAAACTACAAACTAAGCGACCACACGCTAAGGGCACGGACTGGGGTACGGACCTCGGCTTAGGGCGTCGCTGGGGGGAGGACAACTAGAGGGAGGGGCTACTAGCTGGATCGGATTAATATGATTTAGGGACATATTTAAATCTACAGGCTCAGCGCGGGCTGGCTCGAGCTAGGGTCGGTTAGGGGACTGAGTCATACGCGGCGGCGGACTCGGGTCATGATGGGGACGTCGCGACGGGCCTCGTCGGCGAGGTCGGAATAGAAGAATTATAAGTAGGTATATTGCTGTTCTTATAGTGTTCCTTCAGAGTGAATCGCGGGGTCGGATGCGGGCACTCGGGTCTTGCCGTCTTTACGTTTATCGTCAAAAGGGACTATAAAATGTAGCTGCGATATATTGAAATAGTTTAAAACTACACGCGAAAGTTACTAAAAGATGCTAGACCATTGTGAATGGAATAAGTATCGGCGTAGATCTTGATCACAGATCGCGCATGTACTTTTTTGACCCAATAGACAATAGACAGTTGACAATACGTAATAGAAAATAGTCCAATAGACGACGAGCATCGACTAACGAACCTATCGCGTGCAGCATCGGCGGCCCTTGTCTTCTTCGTTCCGCCAGAGAGACCAAAAAATCATCTAACGCGCAGGTGACGTTTGTGATCATATTTCACGCCGCCCATTTTAAATTGTTTTTAAGTTAAGAAAACAATTAAAAATGGGCGGGTTCGATTGGCTGGAGGCTGAAGTTCAATTACAGGTACATTTGGGCAGGTGCCCAAATGTAGGTACCTGTAATCGAACTTCAGCCTGGCCGCGCCTGCACAAGCGCGCACTCTGAAGGAGGCCTTACTATTAGGAATAAATTGAGGAGATGGTCTAATGAACTAAAGAGATAGAGTTCCATTTCTTTTACCATACCTGGTGTTTCCAGGAACAATGCCTTACCTGAAAAAGTATAAGTGCTTATCAGGAAAAAATCCCTTCAACCTTGAAACGAGCTTCATTTCAGTTTTACAACGCGCCACGTAACGTTACGGTCTGTCAGTCATAAAACTCTGTCTTTGTACGTACGTTTGTAATAAAAAAGTTAAGTGGTTGTCCAGTTTATAGGTAACGGTTTTGTGCACTCTGACCGGAGAAAGAAATTAAGTAATCCCGTTATTTTATTGAAGGTAAGGTTGAATTAGGTAGCTGTAAAGACTGCGTTGCTAGCGTATACGTGAGGCTTTGATAGAGGTTGATTGATTCTGTGCATTTATTTCTTGTATTGAATAAAAGACCCTCGGTTCCGGGTCATTCGCTAGCAAAATTTGTTTATTACTTTTGCGATTTTTTTAATTTATTCTGAATTTTCTACCAATTTCAAAGAAGAACGAGAATACACGTATTCGCGGTGCATATTTTATTACTTTTTCCAAAATTTTAGGCCGATTCAGGTGATCTTAATTTTATTTCGTAGAAGCACGCAAATAAATTGGACCTGCAAGAAATTGTTTTGGTTGAGTTGTTTTTTAAGAAGCTTAAATTATAAGAATAATTAATCCCTTTCGCTTATATCGACGATGTTCTTTTAGTAACTTAGCTATTAACGAATTGGTACAAAAAAGTAATTATTTTCGGAATAAATTTAAGACACCGCCCCTTCGATGCTACTATAGTTAATGTAGTTTTCTAATGAATTACTCACTCCGCAAACATCACTGAATTATACTGTAGTGATACCTAACTATTAAGCAAAAAATAAAGAAACTTTTTGTACAAAACAACCTAGGTACTTCAAGAAAATTCCATCGAAATAGCGACTTCAAAGTTAAATATATTTCATATAACTGAAACTCTCCCATAAAAAAAATACTTAATCCGGACACTGACTTCTGAAACAATCCATTGGCAGATACGAGCGTTTGGAATTGGAGTAACTTTTTCCAAAACGTTATTTTTTAAGGGTTCCGAAATATGCAATAGCGCCATCTATGCCGCTATTAAATCATAGTAGATAAATCATATCTTGATCATAGATGGCGCTACTGCTTACTTCTAGTGGCGCCATCTATGAGAAGATGGCTCCACTTAATGACATGACAGACGGCAAAAAAGTGATCCTTTAAGGGTTCCGTTTTTCCTTTTACCTTAAACCCTAAAAACAATCATCTCATAACATGTGCTGCAATATTTTCATCCTAGAATTTCTTTCACCAAAATGTTAAGGCATTTCCACTTATAGGCAGAATCTGTTGTTCCTTTCGCTCGCTCATTCCTTTCCCTAAGGACCATTTACCACGATCCAGAATGGTGCACGACTGAAAAAACACCGTCTAAAATCACACGTTTTCTTTGCTAAATGTATTTTTTTCTACACTCTTTGATTTGATAATTTACGATGTTTGCCTTTTGTTCCGGTACTAAATCAGGACGTTATTTCTTAAAGGCTTTCTTTCTACCCCTTTTTCATGTTTTCGTATGGTAAGTGCTAAAGTAATTGCGGTTTTACCGTGAACAGGTTTTTGAGGTAGAATGAATAAATTGCTTGAGTTTTTTGTGTTTTAGAATTCTAGGGAATTGAGGTGAACGTTGTACGTATCTTGTTAGAAAAGCTTCTTTAGTTTTTCTCGAATACGAGTACCGACAACTACTACGGTCCTCAGTGATGTCCTCAGAGGCTGTATATTCCGCGGAAATGTGGCGGTCGAGGCTTTTTAAATGCTAAGACCCTCCACAACCGCGAGATATGCAGCCTCAGGGAAATTTCCTGAAAGCTGACGTGGGGATGCACCGAGATGTTGTCGCAGTGGACAAGGGACTAACCCCGCTCTCCTTGGCTAAAGAGAACTGGCGCAAACCTGTGGTTCTGGATATTAACAATCGCAGGGAGGTATGGCAGAGCAAGGAGCTACTACTACTACCGTATCTTTAATATTTTATAACTGTAAAAAAGCCGTGTCTATACATTGAAGATATTCCAGAAAAAACATTGCGGATTGGGTAATGGGACGTAAGTAGGTAACCATGATTTTTTTTGTCTGTTTGCTTATCTGTTGCTTGGGGCCCAAGTTAATAACCTTACACTTAAGATGTCGTTTAAAATGGTCAATTTATTATAGCCCACGAGTCACGGGCAAAAGCCTAGTTTATTTATAAAACTAGGAAGCTAAGACAAGTCTATCCACCTAAAAAATAATAATAATATGTTTTGATGAAGGTTCTAGATTTTGTTAATTGTGATAGTCATATGGAATAATCCCACGGCCGTGAAATGTATCTTATTCTAGACTTAGTACTCGAATAAAAAAAAAAACCGGTTCAGAATAGATTCCATCAAAATTAGAAGTTTCTAGAACATTATGTGATGGATTATAAAATAATAGGTAGATACTTACAGGTGAGTATTAATTTCTGATATTAGGGTAGGTAGATTTGATCGAATTATTATTATATATGCCAATCATTTTGCTGATTATTATTTAAATGTACCTAATGTATGAGTGATACAGATCTGCGGCGATTTAAGCAGACACGAACTAGTATCGAATACTGAATACCCTCATTAAATATGTTTAATATGTCCTTCATTTAATGAGTGGAGATATGGTTGAGCGTGGTTTTACAGTCACGCTGACCGCCAGCGCGGGCGGCCAGCGCAGCTTGTAAGCCATAGAGCTGGGTACTCACTTAGCAGTGTAGCATGTAATGTATCAGATACGGTATCAAGTGAGTACGTAGGCACGAACCCGCTGCGAGCCGCTCGCGCTTGGAGCGCTGTAAGCTCGCAGTGACCCGCCAAGTGGCGGAATCACTGCGAACACAAAGGCGGCACACAATATGGTCGCTCGTAGCTAGATACGCGGTGGACCGTGGACGAGCCGTACCCACTTGCAGGTTGATACAGTATCTGATACGTTACATGCAACACTGCTAAGTGAGTACCCAGCTTAGGATCGTACGCTTATCGCTATGAAACGGTACAAGATACATCTATCTCGTGCCCGCCGCCGCTCACTACCTACGGCCGGCCAGCGTAAGGGTTACTGTGAAATGACCATAGGAAAAATGAAGTGCCGATTATCTTTTTCGTCATAGGATACAAATTTTGACTAATATGTGCGGTCAGTTTTGCTGGCAGTGCATAAAATTTATTATTTTTTCTCTCTTTTCTGCTTTCATTTCTGTTTATTTTTCTGTTACACTACTGTTTTGTGTGTATTTGTTTGGGATGGACTAAACATAAACAAGTTTGTTTTATGTTTTTTCAATATTTTTTGCCTTTTTTCACCCACTGACTGGACAGCAAAGGAAGGTTAATGATCTATATCACCGTAATTTGTATATTATTAAACATCTAATATAACTGAAGCTTAAACCTTCGTGGAGGTCAATATACACCAAACTGGAAAAAAATCTTATACAAAAACTCTTACATAAACTAAAACACAACTTTAATACAACCTTTGTGAAGGTCACACCAAAAGATTCCTTTATACTTAAATGTTATATTGAAAGACTAGCTGTTCCCCGCGGTTTCACCCCCATAGCTCGGTTCCTAAGGGTCGTAGCGTGATGTTAAATAGCCTATAATTTTTCTTATAAACCTGGCTATCATATATACAAAAAAAGGGTTTTTTGATTAGTAGTTTCAGAGATTAGCGCGTTCAATCAAACAAAGTCTTCAGGTTTATAATATTAGTATAGATAAAACATAAGGCACCGGGTTTTTTAAAAGTCCAACGAAAAATTTTAACGCTTAGGAGTTCAAAATAAGCTACTGAATCCATGGTTTTAGTTATCGTTACGCTGTCACTTAAACAGTACACTCCAGTATATAAAACAGTAAATAATATTGACAGATCGCACACAAAGCCTAAACTGGTGGAGCTACAGATTTGTTTGGCAGAATTAATAGTTCTTTTGTGTAATTTTAAAATTAAAATCACAAGTCCTCCAAATTTCAAATGTGAATATCCCTCTAAGAAAGGATATTTTGAAATTCCAACTCTAAAGAGATGAAAAGTTTGTATGAAGAAAATAACGTTGTGTTGTTTACCCACTTCTGAAGACACAACTATTCAATTGATAATTATATAATCATGTACAAAAACCTTAGGAAACCTTGTCTTAGCCCTTAATTACTGGTAAATATAGAATACAGAGGCTCGGTAAATAATTGTATCTATATGCATAAACCTTCCGTTTCAAGGTAAACAGCTAAGTTATAATGTCAGTATTTTATTTATCAATACATCCAAGTGTTAATGGATTTATGGTATAATAATATGGGTATATAATAATGCTCTCATTTGTATGGAGGTATTGTGTTTACAATTTATGTTTTTGTATATTATAACAATAAACAATCCTAGGTGACAAGTTAATAAATTGATCTGATATATGTTTAAAGGAGGGTATTCAGTATCCGATATTAGTGCGATTGACTAGAGCAGCGGTTCCCAATTGTTTTATCATTCATTTGAGACAGTTTGACATCGCCGTGTACGTTAGTGTTGATGATCGATAGTTCCTCTATCGATAGTTTATATCTAGAAAGGCCATACTATAGATCGCATCGATTGTATCGATACTATCGATTGTCCTATCGATAGTATTGCTTTATAAACTATCGATACTATCGACAGTCCAAAACAATCGATAGTATTGATACTAATTGATACTAATCGATAGTATCGAACGGCAACACTAGTGTAAGTACGGCGATCTCGCGTCTATGTGTGCTTGCGCCTTTTATCACTCGTACTAAGCTGACCTTCTGTATATAATATTCATTTTGTGTTAATGGTGAAATAAATTATCGTGGAGAAACCTAGACTTATGTAATATCAATCAAATAGTCGTCGCTTCCACAGCTGGACATAGTCTATCTCTCCCAAGTTGCAAACTAAGCATCTTCATTAAAATATATTAAGCTACTAATAATTATATCATTACACAAAGGTATTGCGTTTCCTATTTGCGTTAAACGCAATAAAATATACAAGTTGATGTTTGACAAACACTATACTTAATGAGGAACACAATGGCTTTACCCATGGAAGTAATCATTAGAATAGTTACTAATTATAATAAATAATTATTAATATTTCCAATAGGTACCTATATGAGATGATAGACAAGGACCAACTGAAAAGGTTTTGTAAAAGTAAAGCGTTAATTAACTTAGTTACGAAATCGTTTTTAACCGACTTCAAAAAAGGAGGTTCTGTATTCGTCCCGTGTGTATGTATGTATGTATGTTTGTATGTGCGCGAATTTCTCAAAAACTACTGATTCGATTGGGATGGGGTTTTCACTAACGTAATCTACATACTTTGAGGAAGGTTTTAGTATATAATACATTAGGTAATCATTCCTATGTACAAAGTTATATGCATAAATGTACACACTACGTAGAAGATTTACTGTTGAACGAAGTCGTCAAAGTTATCTAACGCGAGATCAAGAACTAAAAAGGGAAAAATAAAAAACTTTTTTAACAAAAAATAACCGACTTCAAAAAGCCACTACAAAGAAAATAATAATTTTGGTTTCGGAAGTCAGTGGATAAAAAAGCAAACAAAAACCAAAGCCACCGACTTCCGAAACCAAAATTATTATTTTCTTTGTAGTGGCTTTTTGAAGTCGGTTATTTTTTGTTAAAAAAGTTTTTATGGTTCAACGATTTTTAGTAGAAAAAAATAATAAAATTATTACAGCTTCAACTATGAAATACCGTACTGAATAAGATAGTGAGCACTTTATTTCGCCTAAAATAGACATTTAGAAAACAAACGAGAAGTGTCGTGGGACACTCGTTTAGAACAAAATCTAAATCAAAACATTTATTCGCAATGAAGTTCCTTTTGCTAAATATTATTAAATAACTGACACAATGAAATAAATTATCAACATTTGAGAGTAATTAAATGAAAAGCAAAAGTGTCGTGTAGCTCGAACGGTTCGAACGGTCGAAGTAGCTCTCTCTCTAGGTTCCTAGTTTTACTACGGAACCCTAAAAAGTATTTTCGCAAAAATGAAAACGGAAAATTATAATATCTAAACATAAGGCTTAGGACCCTTAGTTTAGATTACCATTTTCTGGTTGGCTGGCTTAAGATCTTTTCAGGCTTGTCTTAAACAGCAAGATTAATCAACAACAGTCACCACAACAACATTAGTTAACGTGAATTAAGTGCAATTCGTTAGTGGTGAGAGTACCGACTGAACATTTGTCGACTTTCACAAACGAAGAATTTTGGCCGAGAAGTGTAGTGTTCCGGTGATCAAAAAGCCGGATACTTGGGAGGTAATTCTCGTGGGTTCGATATGATATCACCTTCGATAAATATTGCAACAACTCTCAAAATATCGATTTAACGGTATTCTCGAGAAGTCGCTGTAGATATAGGTATATCGATGGTAAAGCGTTCGACATGCATCGCGTGGTATGAAGCAGTAGATAGATATGATATTGATCGAATGCGATATCTTCATGATTCGATATTGATCACATCACCTAATTTATTGCACAAAGCGAGAATCACTTTCCTGACACCGCGTGACACACGACACCGACTTTACGTGTAAAGTAGTTTTCAGATATTGATATGATATAACTATGTATACCTGTGTATAGTTTTTATATTATTGTATTATTATAATAGGTATTTTCCATAGACCATATACCTGAATGAAATAAATAAAAATAATCACCACTCCACTGACAGAACAAGCAGGTTAATGATCGCAGGGTCAGTACTCTTGTCCCAATGACGCAAAAGTCGACGGAATGAGGTAGGTATCAGACCAGCAGATTGGCAAGTTGTATAGACAAGTTGTCTCACAATCTGATGGTCTTAAGAGCTCCATTGCCAGCCATCGGCAAAGTGCACCCATTTAGATAAAAAAAAAATGAGAAAGCACAAACTATCACAAGAATTTAAAAATGTAATTCTTGAATGTAAAGTCGATTAAATTAATAGGCTGAGTATTCGTAGATAATAATATGGGGATAAGACCCTGAAAAATAATGAAGAAAAATAAGTTTACCTAATGAAACAGCTAGCATCATGACTGCGGAATACTTTTTTCGGTCTTTAACAGGTTTTACGTATAAATAAAGTGTTACACAAAAAAGTGAATGCACTTTCTATTCAGTGGGACGATATTTTTAGTGTTTGCTTATTAATGAAGTTTAAAAACAAAATCGTGACAAAATAAGGTGTTATGAATTTTAGTAGTTAATCGTTCTGATGTATTCTTTGATTAGTTGATCCTAAATAACGTTTTAAAAAACCGGGCAAGAGCGTGTCCGGACCACGCTCAGTCTAGGGTTCCGTAGCAAGAAGTATTTCAGTCTTTCAACCTTGTATTTCATAATATTATTATGAGATACAAACTTATTTTTGCGGTTGTCAAACTGAAAACTGAAAATAGTGAATATTTCAAAAAGTTATTGACGTATCTTGTTCAAACCAATTTTAATCGAGAGTATTTATTAGATGCCTTAAGCTTGATTTTTTTTCAGATTTTTTGATTACGCGGTTGGAAAATTACAGGGGGGGGGACACATTGTTAACGACTTTCGGAGCTCCTAGTTCACTTAATATGGACTTAAATAAAAAAATAATTTAGGAAACTCTAAGTTATTTTCAAAGACCTATCCAACGATGCCCCACACGAAGGGGTGCCCGCAAATTTTTTTTTTCATCCCTCAGTTTAATGTATGGGGGTCACCCCTAATTATTTAATTTTTCGTAATTTCACTACAGGCCTTTATAGCGGCTCACAGAAGACATCAAACTGTGAAGTTTCATACAGATTGGTTATGAACTGTAGATTTGACGAGGGTATGACAGACGGACAGACGGACAGACGGACAGATGGACAGACAGACGGACACACGGACAGACGGACGGGATGAAACTATAAGGGTTCCTAGTTTTACTACGGAACCCTAAAAACCTACCTAGGATTGCTAGCCAAATTGTCCAAATTAATGCCCCTTTTCTCGATAAAACTACAATTAACTAACTTTATAGCATGATTTTTTGTTGATTATAGCAACTACATGTAGGTAATAAAAAGATAGGTAGGTACCTATAATAAATCTTCAAGATATGAACAATGATGTGGTTTATTTTTCATTTATATTAATAACAAGAACGATGTAAATAAAAAACTATAAAGTCACCCTATTTTACCGGTTGTAACCAGTTGTTGTAACCTCTTTCAGTTTTCATCAAAACAATTTCAAAATTGATATCCTATGTATTTGTTTAGAAAACATAGAAGCACGACTTTGTTTATATTTTGGAGAAATTCATAATATTATGTACCTTTTATTTTATTTTTAATTAAATATTAGTAATGCTTCTAACTCGGGACAACGCCCCTATAATGGGCGAGTCGTAATACTATGTAGTTCTCATTCCGACCTCGCCGACGAGGCCCGTCGCGACGTCCCCATCATGACCCGAGTCCGCCGCCGAGTATGACTCAGACCCCAAACCGACCCTTGCTCGAGCCAGCCCGCGTTGAACCTGTAGATTTAAATTCGACCCAAAATAATAAACCGATCCAGCTAGTAGTCCCCCCCTCTAGTTGCCCTCCCCCCCAGCGACGCCCTAAGCCGAGGCCCGTACCCCACTAGGGGGTGCCCTTAGCGTGTGGTCGCTTAGTTTGTAGTTTTTATTTAGTTTTAAGCCTGGCTGGAGGCATTTGTAAGTCCTCACCAGAAGTCCGAGTTAAGCAGTGACGGCTGTTAGAAGCCAACTGCGAGAGGCCATTCAAATAAAAAAAAAAAAAAAAACTATGTAGGACGTACCCTCAGTGATATGCCATCATAGCAAGTTAGTACGGGAACCACTGTCGCCACTTGTAGAGCAGTTTGCGACACAATTACAAGCGCTCCTTGTATCCTACTGACTGGTACATTAAAGCAAGCATCCGCACCTACCTAGAAATGTTAGGAGATACCAAAATGGGTTCCTATACCTATTTAGAAACAACACATAGAAATAACAAGTTTGAGCTAAAAGATAGCAATCTGTATTACTCTCAAAGAACTTGTTTTGTAGATATGACGTCTGCATAATATAATAAAAATAAAACTAATGTGTTGGGTTTTCTATGACTTTTATTTAGAGCTTCAAATTGTCCTCATATTTTTTTATAAGAATATTTTCAAACTGTCAAAATGTTAATTAGGCTGCTTGTTCTGTAAACTAATATAATATTGTACTCCTCGATTAAACCTGTAACTTATTAAGAAACGTAAGAAGGATGCAAAAATATCTATTAGGTATTCAAGGATGGCATCCTCTTGGCTCAATGACCCAATAATGTTCATGAAAAAATTACTAGTTTCAGACTCCTGATGCCAACGCTTTAGTCTTCATTAGCGCACTATGATGGGTAGGTCACTAATTGTAACTATAGCTATATGTCGGCTCCTTCGCATGGATGTCGGAAAACAATACAATCTCGTTAGTTTCTTCAAACTTAATCATCCCTTTTCGTTTAGAATTTCTAAAAAATCCTCCTTAGTGCGAGCACCGATACCTACCCAAGGATTATTTCCTCTAAATTTTAAATCTCTCTTGACAACGGGGACCTGTATGCCCCCTACGCATTTGGCATAGCGAATCCCCATTTGAAAGGGTCGGCAACGCGCATGTGATACTTGGTGTTGTAAGCGTTTTAGAGGCTACAGTTATTATCAGGCGGGCCGTAAACCTGCTTACCACCATCGTTGTACAAAAACAGGGGGTAAAAATATAATTATTTACTTATTTAATACTTCAAGCACACATATACAGAGGCGGACTTAATGCCTTAGGCATTTTCTACTAGTCGACCTTTGGGTGATCAGAAACAAACAGTGGTAGGTGCAATTCAGAAAATTGTGGATTAAGTAAACAAATTACACAAAGATATACACACATAATGATACAGAAACTATAAAAAATAATATACATAAATATGTCTCTCAGGACCATTATTGACTTGTGTTCACCATCGGGAGGTTCACATATTAATGATCACACCCACAAAAATTTAAATAATAAGTCAATAGAAATGGCAAAGGCAAGTGACCTTGTCGCTTTTCAACAAATTATGTAAAACAAGTGGTATCTTAAAGGAAACCACAACATCGAGACCGCACGTTTAAAAATTTGACGTAATGTTAACAGAATTAAGATGTATTTATATTGATTGGATGTATACAAATGAGTGCTGCGAACTGGCGACCCGCGTCTGTAAATGTAGTAGATACAGACGCGACATAGACATTTCTATTGACATATTCGATTTCTGTGGATCACCATAAATTACCTGCCATTATTCGTACTGAATCCTCCTCCACTCCATATTCTTTTTACATGTTTAAATCTCAGACGTACCTAATAGTGACGTTCTTTATCTTAATTAAAAGCTATATTTTTTTATGAATATTAATATCTATTGATCGTAATCAGAAAACACTATTGCTGCAAATTATAGGCCTTTTTTAAATTGTTATTGTTTGTTGAATTTGCTAGCCATTTGAGTTTTATGTCTCTGGTATCCAAGTAACTTTAATAAGCTTATGGTACCACTTAACTGTTTACGTCAAAAGTGCAACGAACTAACTTTGACCTCAAAATGATTTTGCTAGCCAGTGCAATGCCCGCCTTAGCTATTGGGTTATTGCCACTAAGGAACAGGATTTCAATAACGTCATAATCGACCTCTAGGTATATACATTTATAAGCTATCTTCATTTTAGTTCGTATTTGAACTTTATATTGTATGACCAAGGATATTGCTACAAAATTGCCGACCACACTCCCTTAATCAATATAATAACATTTTTAAGATTACCCTAAATCTCAAAATCATTAACAGGTTAACAGGAAAACTATTCTAAAAACTATTGACGACGATTCAATAATAATACAATTAATCTTAATTGATAGGTAAGTCGCATCACTTATTTTTCGTTTAGCTTAATTGCATCGGTATAATCTAATCTCTAAAGCCGATTCTTAATGATCAGTACAGTAGATCAGTAGTGCTGCGCAACTGCTGAACTGCGCACGCGCGAGCCGTATCGCGACTCCCGCGCAGCGGTCACGAAGTATACATCGAAAATAGAATTTCGTAAAAGAATAAATTAAGTACGGAAGTAAATGCTAATCGCAGAATTAGTTCCAAGTTTTTTTTGTTGCATTATTTTGAGTTTGGTTTTATTAATAATATCCAATAATATTGTTAGTAACATAAAAGTTTTAATTTTTAAATGAATTTTAAAAATATATAATTTAAAACTAAATAATACATGTAAAGAAGGCATTTATTGTAATTTGTGTTTATTTAAGTACATGACAGATTAGTGCAAGTTTTTCAAAAATGTCAAAGAATCCGTTGGTACGCAAAGCTTTAGTGGGGGCTGCGTTGGCTCATACTACCCCTTCGACCTACCCTAACCCTGTCGTGTTCGAGGAGGGTCAAGAAAACCAATGGACCCCAGCAGCCTTAGAACGGGCCGGATCCACTTTGAAGGCTTTGAATCGCATGGCTAAACGACCACCAGTGCACATCATATTTGAGGATGTCAGTTACACCGTCAGCTCACATAAAGGTATGAATAGAAGTAATTTTCGCATTTTCGAACAATGAAAACTATATAAAACACAAAAAAAAACATACCTACCTTCCTTTTGTGCGTTATCGCAGTCGGGTAAAAATGGCCTAATTCTCTAAAATAATATTCTATTTCTACTCAACTGATTAGGAGCTTAAAAGGAGTGCAATGTTTTTTACTAACTGCGGCAGAGCCCAAAAAGAGGGTAATGTTTATGATATGAATTAATCACATAATTAAATTAAATGATCATTTGAACAAGGATCATATACCAATTGTCTTCTATCCAATATTTAGTAGCAAGGATTTTAAAAATCTTTTATGACGTTAAGACTCTTAATTCTTTATTACTGTATCATACGGGTATCTATGGCACGAAGATCTTTGTTCATATACCTATATTTGGTAGTGTAATACCCCCCTATGTACATAATCTTTTTCATTCAAAGTCAAAAAGTTAGATTAATTTGCAATTAATTCGATTCGTTTTTTCAGATAAGATAATGAAATCATTACATTTACTGCATCGTGAATTCATGACTTAGCTAGCCTAACCTGTATAATAATATTGATAAAAAACTATCCATTTATCACAGTACACACCATGTATCACCATATCACCATGTATCACACTATACAGTTATCTTGGCCCTTAAATAACTTTCAGGCTTTATTAAAATAACTAGCTGATTCCCGCGGTTTCACCCCCGTTTCTCGGCTTCTAAGGGTTGTAGCGTGATGGTAAATAGCCTATACTATAACTTATAAATCTGGTTATCATACACAAAATTTTTTTTTGGATTCCGACTGGCATTTCAGAGATAAGCGTGTTCAAACAAACAAACTCGTCAGCTTTAAAATATTAGTAAAGATACATATTATTCTTGAATATAAAACATCGTTCTAGTCCAGCTCCGTTCGCAATAAAATAATATATTTTTATCATCATTTTATAATGAACTCTATCAAAAAAAGACTGTTTAGCATAGTGTCAAACTGTCAATGTTAGTTTTTTTTCTTTTTTATGCTAATAACGTCGACATTATTTTTACCCCGTTTATACCTGGGTAGGTTTACCTTATATAATCCGATTATCAGTCTATCAGTGCACTGAGATAGTTTAAGAATAAATTAAATATTTGGACGTCCTATGACGTCTCTTGCGATGTACCACGCGCTAAAAAAATAGCCAAAATATTATAAAATTTTTGCCAAATGATAATTATAGAAAAAAGTTATTGAGTTTAAACAAAAAACCTTCGACATCATTGACGTCATTCAAAGCTCATTTAGTAGCCAAAACTAAGAATATCACGTTTTCCGGGGCATTTATTTCTTTCAGTCTAAACCAGTCCTACAACTGATTAATTTTAATTACAAATGTCAGTTTACCTAGGTATCTATTCGAAAAAATATGAGCACCATTAGGTATAATAAAACTTTAAGTGGGTTTCATAATAATAATGTTAATTTTGGACGTCAAGAGGAAATGCCGGCGGCATTTACACCATACAATCGTATTCTTCTGTTTATGTCCCAACATAATGGCACAAATATTTTTAAACCATACTATTTTATTTATCTAACACTGCCATGTTCCTATGTTTTTTATTTATTCCATCAATTAATAAAATTATTACTTTAATAACTAGGTGCCTTCTGAAATTACGAAAATTAACTTGTTATACCACCGTTATAAATTCTGGAATGACTTCTATTAAAATGGTATTGTAGGGGTATTATGATATAATCTTTTTTGTAGGTTTCTGAGGATTTGATGGGTCTCTTACATACCTAGTGACTACCACTTGGAAATGTTAAAATGGCTCCGAGAAAAAAAAATAAAAAAAAATGAATAATTATGAATATTATTGAAGAAAAATAATGTGCATGGAGTAGTTAATTCAAATATTGCTCGTACACTTAATATTCCAGAATTACTTAATAAATAGTTATTTTTTATAATAAAAATATCTAATAGGTAATAATAAAATGATCAACAACATTGCTTTGATTAGCTGATGTCGATGTATTGTACTTAATAAAATATCATTGTATTACTTAAAACAACAAAGACCACGGCCGTGGTCATGGTCATCGAGTTTATCTAGTTTCACAATTACTTTAAGTTTCTATAATTTCAAATTATAAATAGGTATATTCCATTTATTTATTTTTTTTAAATCTCATGGCGTGGTCTCTTAATTATGTTTTAATTTTTACATTTTCACTTGAGTTTTTTCATTTACCTAACTCTATATTTGTACTTTTACTATTTTATTATCAATTAGTTGTCTACTCTTATAAAATTGTGATTTATCAAAAGCTCTTTTACGTATTATGAAACCTCTGCTTTAAAGTGCACTTTTGTTAATACCAAGCCCACAATGCAATCACGTTAAATTAATCATCTATCTAGCGAGTTTTTTTCCTCAAATACCTACTTATAAACGACTTCCAGTCTAACTAGGTATGACTGCTGAAATTTTTTTTACCCAATTTGTAGAATTATTATAACTTTTAGTAAAATCTAACAGTTTATAATAATATTATAAGTATAGAAATTTAGTACCTACACTGACCTACAGTCATGTAAAAAGGTACTAGACACAATATCGACCTATAACGTGCACGTGTTCTCAATGAGGTATATTAATTAAAAGCTAATTTCCTAACTTATTTAGGTTTGTTAGGCCGCGGCCGCACCGGTAAGGCGATTGCGGTGCGACGCGACGGCGATTTCGTGAAAGTAGTGGAAATGTATATATAGGAATTATATTTATCTCATGATCAACTTACTATATTACGTCCAGTACAAGCTTAAAACTTCCCGTGATACTGGACGTTGCGTCGATAGACGTAATTACAATAAAAAATCTAAATTCTATTGTGGTAAGGAAAGTGTTAATGATAATGGTTCATATAGTCAGCAAAGTTAGCAGTGGGGATAACTACGCAGAGTGCGCTTGATGTATTTCAGCATCGTCACTGGTGAGTCTCAATAATAAATCGATTTAATTCTAAATTGCACCACAAGTGGATAAAATAGATGTAAAAAGATACGAAGAGAGCTATTACTTTACTGTGTATTTGCATACATCGCTGTTAATGAGCATAAAATAATAACTCGTAGAAGCAAAAGATAGGTAGGTACCTATCGATCTTGTTTCTATGATCTGAGGTAGGTATAGATAGACGAGCCTTGGAAAGGACAGTCGATTTATGGTCTCATAATATAAAAACGTCCTAAGACGTCTTTTGTGACATACACGTCATACAGTCTGCAGTTTATTTACCTATAACGTCTTTATTTAGTTAGATTTCAAGATTGCTGTTGTCGAAGCTAAAAATTTTTATAATTGACTAGCAAACCCGGCGAACTCCGTTTCGCCACCGTAGTACATGCTATGTATCAGAGATGGCGCTGTATGTGAAAAAAGATTTTCCCGCTTTTCTCTTTAAATTTTCCTGAATTTTCTTTGCTATAAACCTCACGGAGCCCGAGACCTTTCCAACAAATGCAAAACCGTGGAAATCGGTTCGTGCGTTCTGGAGTTATATCGTCAGGAAGGAAAACCCGACTTATTTTTATATAGTAGAGATAAACATTATTATCCTCATGACAAATTGGATGCCGAATGCGTTACGAAAATTAGTCATGTAGACATGTAAATTAAATTAAATTTTGCATGCAAATTTTATAATAACAAGGTCATTATGATTAATGACACTAATTATTTTTTTTTTATATTAAAAAAAAAAAAAAAACATGCGTACCTAATATTTTATAACATTGGTATTTCCTGTACAGCCTACATCATATTTTATAGATTTGACTAAGGTACCTATATCAGTATAAAACCTACCAAAGATATTTTTATTACCATTTCATTTTAAATATCCTGTAAACGCCACCATTTATACTATACCGATACCTACAGCTTTTCATTCAAGTACAATTTTTCAGAACTCACCACGACACACGTAGGTACTCTATACGTTCTTGATTAATAATTAACATGTCATAATGGAGCGGGTTGTGGTCGCAACCACAAATGCTGCGACCAACGAGCCATTGGTCGCATGGTCGTACGACCGCACGGCAAACCGAGCCTAGAATTTAGTTACGTTTTAGTATTGTAATTGAGTACTGACTGAAGTAGCATTGGGATAAAGTAACTCGGTAGCTATGCAGGTACATGCTTCATTATTTATACTCGTAAGTTTCTAGATTATGTAGTTAATCCTTTTGTTTTATTAGACAAATGGAATATGGTCTTGCATTTAAGTTAGTATCCTCATAAAAACTTAACTATCCCCTTTTATCCCATTTATTCTTTATTAGAAATTTTAAGAGCGCTCACGCAACAACTTTATAAAGTTTCAAGTCCATCAAAAGAACGATTCACGGACGCATAGGTAACGAAAAAACAAACATTATTTTTTATGGATACCTATTATATGTCGCAGGGTTTTCATAAAATTAGTTTTCTGATCAAAAATCCAGATTTTTGATCAAAAACCTGAACTAATTTGGGTTTATGATCAATCTGAGACTCAGTTTAGTCGTATTTAATAGTTACGAAATTTCATTTTCGCGGCTTATCAAAATCTGATTAATATACTTAGGTACGTGAAATTAAAACATTTCATTTCATAATTGGATTGAAGGAGGACAATATTGATTGGATCATGGATGTAAAATTTTGATAAATAAATAATTGTTTTCTTTCTACTAAGTTGCAAATGATGATGGATTGTTTTATTTATTTCATTTAAATTTATTTATTTGTCATAAAACAAATCAAACCCGTGATTTTGGCAAGAACTTTATAACCCAAACTAGTTCAGGTTTTTGATAAAAATCTGGATTGTTACAGGTTTATGATGAAATTGAGTTTAAAATGTATCATCTTCCGGTTTTTCATCAAAAACCTAATTTTATGAAAAACCTGCGACATATAGATGAACACTGTACCTACACGAAAAATTGAATGCTGAATGCGTCATAAGAATTAGTCACAATGCAAGAGGCTAGAGCGCTTTTTTCTAAGTACCTATATCTAGCTTAGAGGAAAAGGTTGCCAGAAATGCAAATCCTAGTACCTACTAGCTGCTCTGCTATTAGCTAAGAAAACAATAGGCATTAAACGCAACTCCTCGGAGGACGGTAGCACTAATGAGATGTTTGAGAAACAAATAATTAAATTTCCCTGGGACGTGACGTGCCATCGATATAGCACGGGACGGTGAGCCACCCAAATATCCGAAATGCCGTTTCCGTTTGTGCTGCGCACGGCCTCCATGAGATTTTAGTAACATAAACACAACCACCCACGGACGCCAAACAAAAAATATATATTAACAAAATACCCGGCAAATAACTTGAACATTTACAGCGTAGCAGAGGAAAGTGTTCGCACGTGCGTGTCAAAATGCACAAAATCGACTATTGCGCAGTCAAGGTCAATGTTCAAGTTATTTGCCGCTAAGTGTAACAATCGTAACAGTATTATAATACCCGGTTCACATTATTCCAGCGGCACTGGAATGCCACTGCAATAATGTGAACCGGGCATAACAGTTCCGTCCAACCAAAATAATGCAATACCGAAACTTAACAATTAATACCGAAACATAAATTATAAAAGTTTTAATAGTCCCTGTGCACCGCTTCTGTGAACATCGCCAGGCTACAGGTTAAAATGTGTGCTTCTTCAACAATATTAATCAACAATTTTAAGATGCGCGACATGAGAGTTCGAGCAAGTTTATCCTATTGTAAAGCACCTTAAAGGTGAGATGTATTCACATCTATCTATACCTACTAATATAATAAATCTGAAAAGTTTGTTTATTTGTTTGAACGCGCTAATCTCAGAAACTACTAGCTGGATTCCAAAAAATCTTTTTGCATATGATAGCCAGATTCATGAAACATAGTATAGGTTATAAACATCACGTTATGACCCTTAGGAGCCGAGCAACGGGGGTGAAACCGCAGGGAACAGCATGTATAACATGTTTGACTATCCAAATACATCACTCATACAAACTTACAACTTACAACCTAGGAAAGAACGGTCGGTCACGTTGTCACAATAAAGCGACAGAAACTATTTCTGACTCCCAACTACCTTTGATTGCACCCTTGTGCGAGATTCATAGGAAAACTTTCAACTTCGCTGCGGAAAGTTTTTTCATAGTAATCTTTACTTGAATTTATTGTGAAGGGAATTTATGTGTGTTTTTACTAGTTTTAATGTGGATTGCGTTTAGTTTGAAGGAATTTAAATATACAGTTTTCACATACGTAGACAAGCTGTGCTCACGACTCCGTCCGCTTTGAAGTCGGAAATTAACTTCGTACAAATGTACGTTCTTCATAAAAAAATGACCACCACTTTTCACCCCTTTAGAGACAGAATTTCAATTTCCCTCCTTAATGCATTTCTAAAGTAGGTACTTACCCAAGGAATATAATTATTATCCTCTAAATTCCAAATTATTATTTATTTAGATATTTGTAAGACCGACAAACAAACATTAAAACTAATTTATGCACTTTATAGTCAATTAGGTATAAGTCCCCACTTATATGACTATATGGTATTATATTGTGTGAACAACAAAACTAATTTACATTATACATACAAGAATATAGGTACCGAATTAGTAATCTACACTGCAGTTCTTGTAACATCTTACAGATCAAAACAGGTTAATAACAATGACTGTTTACAGCTATGGAAAAGGACTGTCCTACTGAAAGTCGAAATTTGAAATGCCGATGTACAGATGCATTACATTATATACAGGGTGCCCTCCAAGGGAAAACCCTGGTAAACGAACACGTCCAGCAATCACTTCCAAAAGCAACTTTTAGCTCCTCACACACAACAGACTGAAGTTCCATTCCGACCTCGCCGACGAGGCCCGTCGCGACGTCCCCATCATAACCCGAGTCCGCCGCCGAGTATGACTCAGTCCCCTAACCGACCCTTGCTCGAGCCAGCCCGCGCTAAGCCTGTAGATTTAAATATGTCCCTAAATCATATTAATCCGTTCCAGCTAGTAGCCCCTCCCTCTAGTTGTCCTCCCCCCAGCGACGCCCTAAGCCGAGGTCCGTATCCCAGTAGGGGGTGCCCTTAGCGTGTGGTCGCTTAGTTTGTAGTTTTTATTTAGTTTTAAGCCTGGCTGGAGGCATTTGTAAGTCCTCACCAGATGACCGGTTAAGCAGTGACGGCTGTTAGAAGCCAACTGCGAGAGGCCATTTGAAAAAAAAAAAAAAAAAAAACAGACTGAAGTTGTAATTTTGTGTCAAAAAACATCAAGAGGAAAATTTACGTGACAGTACACGCATGGGTAATTATGCCACAATACCTTCCATTTTCATTTACCTAAAATGGAACGGAAACAATTAGGTAGATGAAATAACCAGTTTTGTTCACCGTGCTCGCTGAAGCGTTAACTTGATGGCATAAACATTGTTTATACGTAAGCATACCAGCATTAGATCATGTGATTGCATTCGCTTGTAATCAGTAGTACTGACTACTGTTTCACGAATACCTTTTGAGGGTTCCGTACCTCACAATGAAAAACGGAACTCTTATAGGATCACTTTTTCATCCGTCTGTCCGTGGCAAGTTCAAGCATCTGCTCATAGATGACGCTGGCGCCATTAGGTGAAGTATGTAATAGCGGCATCTTGCTCATATATGGCACTAATGCATATTTCTAGTGGAATATTTTATTTTATCGAATATCTATCTATATCCTACTAATATTATAAAGGTGAAAGTTTGTGAGGATGTAAAGATGTATGTTTGTTACTCTTTCACGCAAAAACTACTGAACGGATTTTGATGAAACTTTACAGTAAATATAGCTTATACATTAAAATAACACATAGGCTACTTTTTATCCCAAAAACGCGAGCGAAGCCGCGGGCGGAAGCTAGTACATAATAGAGTTTGTACGGAACCCTCAAGGCGCGAGTCTTACTCGCACGTGTCTGGTTTTTTATACAACGTTAGTGGCAAACAGGTGTACGGCCCCCTGATGGTAAGGGGTTACCCTAGCCTATGAAACGTTTGCAGCACTGATGAGTATCACATGCACGTTATAGACCTTTTAAAATGAGGATTCGCTGTGCCGACAGCATAGGAGACAAGCATGTCCTCCGTTGTCAACACAGCGCATCCTCAGGTGCTCTGGCACCACAATACAGAAACACAACACTACCGAAGTTAATTGGCTGTGGTATTCTGTAAGGTGGAGGGTACTTCCCCAGTCGACGAGATATCGCATTTACCCTATCTTTAGGCTGTGTCCCCAATAGGCAGACTGTAAGCGGCTGACTGTGGACTCTCCATTTCAAATATATGGAAGTGCGTACTAAACCGATACGCCGCAAACTCAGTCGGCCGCTAACAGTTTGCCTATTGTGGACACAGCCTAACTCTCTTATATCTCTTTCTTCTACCTCAATATTTTTGGGGACTGAAACGCGAATGCTGCACTTCCGTTCACTCTGACGCGCTCCGATGTGCTCTGCTGCGTAAATCGTATAATTATAGTACCTTTAGGCATGTGATTATAATATTTGTAATTTAAAGTAGGTATGTGTTGAGAATCTAGTTATGGATCCTACTAATAATACCTAGTTGCATTGCATTGCTATGAAATGAAGTTTCAATTGTAAATAAAAATAGATAAAATACTTTACTCCTTAATGCATTTCAAGATTTTCATACAATTATCAAGTTTAGTTTTTCCACGTATGGAGTAAGTAGAAATTAAAACTAAATAAAACTGATTATTGAAACTACAAAATGATCATGAATTCTACAATAATAAAATGCAGCAGTTTCTGGGATATCGTCACTCAAACATACCTATCGAAAGATTGTATTATGTTTGGTTTTTGCTTTTTGCCTCAATAAAAATCTGTTCAAAAATAAAATAATTATTGAGAACCTGAGCTGGTTTAGACAAGAATATTTTGGTAATTATATTACGTTTATTCATCATTTAACTATACTTATATTAAAATATTGTTCAATATTTCTATAAAAAATAAACATTTAAAAATATAAAAAAACAGTACCTACCTACTCCACCGGCATCGGGAATAGGGTCCAAGCTACGCAGGGCTCCAGAGAGAGGAACCTCCTAACAATACGGGCCGTGTCCAAGAGTACCGCTCTCTGTACC
The DNA here is from genome assembly GCA_948465475.1 of Thalpophila matura. Taxonomy (NCBI): domain Eukaryota; kingdom Metazoa; phylum Arthropoda; class Insecta; order Lepidoptera; family Noctuidae; genus Thalpophila; species Thalpophila matura. Next base: position 15,145,264 of record OX419182.1, read on the forward strand.
AAGCCTGACCTGTCTAACGAGAGCCTCATTGGATACCTAAACTTATTCTTATTTAATAAAAAAAAAACTATCTTAAAAAAACTACAAAAAAAAATCATGCAGTCGTTGTCTCAAATTAATGTGAACCTTTGACATTGAATTAATTAAACCTGTTTTCACTGCCTGCTTTAAAAGTAAAACCAAAGACCACATAATTATATTGTCTCTAAAAACTTCCTTTTCGTTGATAGGCGTAAACAAATAAATAAAAAAAATAACAATGTCAAGGTAAGGCAAAAGACCATAAGAGCAAATTACCTTTGAGCTATACGATGAATAGTTAATACCATCGTAGATACGTTGCTTACTTTTAATCCTATATAAAGTATATTAGAAATGCGTGGCCTTATAAAAAGGGGCTGCTTGGACTCTTATTCAGAGAAAAATTTGATAGGTCAAACAAAAAAAAACCGGCCAAGTACGAGTTGTACTCGCGCACCGAGGGTTCCGTATCAGTTTTGGACGTATAAAGTGAAAAACACCGGACCGCAAAACTAAGTTTGATTGTGAAAGAATTTTGATAATTTTGAAAAAACTGTACTAGTTAAGAACATCGTTTTATTTTTGGTGCAATATTTGGGTCAATTCCTATCAACTCTAATTATTTCAGACTTTTCACTCCGCAAACTTCGGAGATAAGGGGAGGGGAATGGTTTTTTTCAGACATTTTTCATCATATGTTGAAAACTGTGAGACATAAAATTAAATAAAAATATATTTTGAAATGTACAGATCAAGTCCTTTCATATGATATATCACTTGACCCAGTAACCTCACTTTGAAATTTTGGACCCCCACTCCGGCCCCTTTTGCAATGAAAATAAAAATATTTTTTTATATTCTCATTTGCAATAAAGTTGGACAAGCATTTTTAGGGTTCCGTACCAAAATGGTAAAAAAGGAACCCTTATGGTGCAACTTCGTCTGTCTGTCTGTCACACCTGCTTATTTCAGCAACTACTAATGCTATCGACTTGAAATTGGGAAGTTATAAAGAATGCTTGCCCAACTTTATTGCAAATAAAAAAAGTAAAAAAATATTTTTATTTTCATTGCAAAAGGGGCCGGAGTGGGGGTCCGAAATTTTAAAGTGGGGTTACTAGGTCAAGTGGCATATCATATGAAAGGGCTTGATTTGCACATTTCAAAATATATTTTCATTTATTTTATGTCTCACAGTTTTCGACATATGATGAAAAATGTCTGAAAAAATACCATTCCCTTATCTCCGAAGTTTGCGGAGCGAAAAATCTGAAATAATTAGAGCTGATAGGAATTGACCCAAATATTGCACCAAAAATAAAACGATGTTCCTAACTAGTACAGTTTTTTCAATATCATCAAAATTCCTTCATAAACAAACTTAGTTATGCGGTCCGGTTTTTTTCACTTTATACGTCCAAAAATGATACGAAACCCTAGGTGCGCGAGTACGACTCGCACTTGGCCGGTTTTTTTTATAACTGTTCCAAATTTCAAGTCGATAGCATTAGTAGTTGCTGAAATAAGCAGGTGTGACAGGCAGACAGACAGACGAAGTCGCACCATAAGGGTTCCTTTTTTACCATTTTGGTACGGAACCCTAAAAACGACTTGACTTAAGAACAAATTCATACAGAATGTTTATACTTTTGCTTGAACGTGAGGCGACACGTCATCACCACCTATAGACATTTTTCAATATCATAGGCATCGCAGGCGCATTTTCCCTCTGACAGACAAAGTTGAAAAGTCTCATGTGCCTGTAATTACACCAGCACCCTTTAAACAGTAACACAGTAATGCAAGCAGCATTGTTGTCGGCCGACAATACCGAACGGGCGAAATAAATACAGTACCGGCAGTAAATATTACACATCAAGTTTGAGAAAGAGCTAATCGGCTAGTTTCGACTTTGAAGGGCGTCGTATCCGTCAGTCACACCTAATTGACGTTTTGACGCTGACTTGTGTATTAGATACCGGACTGTTAGTGCTTTGTGCGACAGAAATGACGGTCTATAAAGTCGAAGCTAGCCGTCAGACGATCATCTTTCCAAAGCTTGATGTGTAATATTTACTGCTGACTATAAAATGTTAGGACATTCCTGGAGGTCTCTTTCAAAGAGCTCGTACTATCTATGTACTACAACTGAACTAGCACCCTCCATATTTTACTTCGTAGCCTGATCATTGAAGAAACAAAAGGCACTCATAATATTAAGTCCCTAGAAATATTCCCCACTGGACGCGAAACACGATCGTTTTCGCATTTACCCCTCTTGCCATGAACTATGCACGGTATCGTTGGTTTTGTAGTCTAAAGGAGACATTATGCTCATCATTATGAACAATTACCTACTAGGTACCTATTATCTGATATGGGACCCATTCTGAAATCGTGAGAAATGTTAGCCGTTTCTTAGGTACAGGATACATTTTGTTGACTAACCTTGAATAAAAGTCAAGGTCAGTCAACAATATGTATTAAGTGACGTGACTTGATTCAGACAAGTTTAATCGCGTTATGCAACTTCTCTGATGTACAGTCAGGGAAAGGGATCCTTTAGCAGGTACACTATCATTCATATTTGGCCGTATATTCAAACTTCGAAACAATTCGGATTCGGATTGCTTCGAAATTTGAATATACGACCAAATATGAATTATAGTGTACCTGGCTAAAGAATCCCTTTCCCTGATCGTACACAATCAGTGAGCATCCTAATTACTAGTTAATAGGAAAGGATTTAGGAGGATTAAATTCAGTTAAGTGTTGAGTGCTTATGCAATACGCATGCCACCCTCGCTTGGCCCTCAAAAATTAGATTGATATAAAAAATAAAAATAAATTTTTCAAATATCTCGCTTCCTGTGGTTGACATATCTATGACTATCCTTTAGTAACAAAAGCAAGTTTGAACTTAAAGTACTTGACGATAACTAATGAACAAAGTTTCTCAATTGCCTCTACGCGTTGTTTGAATGTATTTTCGGCTTTCGGCTGTTCGGCGATACTACGCGCCTTACAAGATAATGTGACCGATAAGTATTTCTAGTTAGATCACCTCGTTGGTTTAGTCGTCGCAAGCGTGATTGCTGAAATGCGGGGTCCTGAGTTCCATCCACAAGTTGACCAGTGTTATTGGGATGATTCCCACTAGGAAATTCTTAGTAAAAGTTGGGAGTCTAGATTTATGCCCGGCAATATAATATTGTTTCCGCATTTAGTAAAAAAACCTTACAAAGTACAACATAGGTAGCAGAGGCACAAACAATATTTTTATGTTTATTCTACAGTTTTTTTACTTAACATTTCTGACCGTTGGCGTCGCCGTCGTGACCTTTTTTTTTTTTAATAACAATAGGTACGTCACTTGATTTCCATATTCATGTGCACTGTCATTATATCAAAACATCTGTGTATATTTTGGGTGCATATTTGCAGTTCATACATTTGCAATACCAATCATTATGTATGTATGTAGGTAGCTACATACTCTGTTACAGGGGCGAAGGGTCCCTACAATACGACTCCTACCGGCTTCCTTTTGAAAAATAGCACAGGGGGGTGATTCTCGCGGGTTTGATATTGATATCAAATTCGATATATATTGCAACAACTGTCAAAATCCCTACCATTTTTACATTTGTTGCGATATATATCAAATTCGATATCAATATATCACCCGCGAGAATCACCCCCCAGGCAGTATTGCCTACTATTGTCAAATATTTATAATTAGCTTTTCGTGGCCAGGTAAGGTTTGTAGCATCGGCTTACCTCTTACAAAAATTTACGCGTCGCCACTGCTCTGTTATGTATACACGTATGCGTGACCGTTTCACTCCATTTGTTTTAGAGGAAAACAAGTTTTAGTTTAGGAAACCCAAATCTTAATGGGAAGGAACTAGGTAACCTAGGTAAGGTACCTATGCAATCCGCTGTCGATGGCGTTTATTAGGTTACTCCTCAGACCATAGCAAATTAGTACGGGAACAACTGTCGCCACTTTTAGTACATTTTTCAACACAATTACAAGCGCCCCTCGTGAATATAAAGATCTCCCACACATTAAACATTCCGCACACCCTCAATCTAACACTGTTTCGTCACTCAACACTAGCACTAAACTAAAAAACTGTATTTATATAATCGATCGTGTTCGGTTCGTCGCCAGCGTGTACTTTTGTACTACGCCCAATTTGCTCAAACTAAAGCATCAAGCTCAATTAGGTAGCGCCTTGGCACATCTCCCTTGTTTCTATGATCTGAGGGTTACTCCATTCCATATAAAATGGTTGATCAGAGCTACGTTAATTCCCACAACTTGCTCGTGAACGAGTGCCTTCAGTCGGAACTGATCAGATCATCCAGCTTGGCAATACGTTAATATTTTCGTTGTATTCATGCTATAAATAGTGGTCAATATAATATCTAAGTAGTTGAGTAATATACATAAGATTTACTAAAGCTTTAAACATGAAAAGGGCCCGAACAAAAAGTCACCGTGATGTATACAATCTACGATTCCACGTCATAAGTCTTTGTTTTTTTTTTGTGATGATAAGTACCTTAAATATCCTTGTTTATTTATGGTAAGGTACCAGTGGCAAAGGGTCCCTACAATACGATTCCTACCGGCTTCCCTTTAGAAATAGCACATGCAGTATTGCCTGCTATTATTAAATATTTATATCTAACTTTTCGTAGCCAGGTAAGCATTAGTAGCTCCGGCTTACCTCTTACAAAAATTAACCCTTCGCTACTGTAAGGTACTTACTGTATTTAGTTACCTCAATTGCATTCAACAAAATTATTTTAGTACCTAGTTCAGCCAACGGGTTACAAAACGGGTTTTGTTTATGTGTAGATAGGTACTTCACGTTATTATGGGCCACTGAAACGTGCAAAACTGCTGTTATCGCTATCTATTAGATAATCTTCCTGTTGTCATTATTTTATTTTTCCTTGTAAAAGATCTGAGTTGTAGATGTACTGAAGTAAACTTGGTTGTTGTTGCCAATTACCTCGCCATCTTGCCAAGATTTCTCGCCAACTTTCCTCGGGCCATTGACTTGTACAGAGCTGTCATGCTTGTGTCATTTTACGACTCAATTTGCACTCGTGATACTTACGCCGGCTCCACACGTTGGCCCCAACGTTCGTCCCAACGTTGGCCCTAACGCCACTCGCCCCACGTGTGGATCTAGAAAATAGCATTGGCCCCAACGTTGGCCTATGCTATTTTTACACGTTTGGCGAGTGGCGTTGGGGCCAACGTGTGGAGCCAGCGTTACACGTTGATATGACGTGTGTCGCGAGATACAATACACCAAAATGGCCCAGTGGTATCAGCCCCAACTTACAAGTTGTAAGTCGTGGGTTCAAACCCCAGCAGGCGCACACTTGGTGCAATTTTTTTCATCACCACTGCTTTAAAATCGGTGAAGAAAGTCATCGTGAGGAAACCGGCATGTCCTAGAACCAAAAATTCGAAGACATGTGACGTCCACAAAGCCGCATCGGGCCCTCGTGGTGGCCTACGGCCCACTTGTACACAGAAAGGAGGCCTGTGTATCAGAAGTCGGAACATTATGAGCCGATTTATGTTTCATAAATTATAATAATAAGTATAGCATAAAAATATGCTGATATTATTATTTATGAAACATAAATGCACTGGAATTATGAATAATTTAGTTATTTTACGAGTCATTATTGTCTCCATTGTGTGCTAATTAAATGTTATACATAGTTCAAGTGACATGTATTTAAGTGTGCTGCATTTTTTAGGAAACTGGTGCACTAAGGTCTGTTTTTAGAATTCGGTACATTAAAATAGACACAAGCATGCCCAAAAGTCTAGGTATAGCCAATAATGTTTCCACTCCAAAAGTCTACGTGTTAAATATACAAAAGTGCGTCTGGACTGGACTTCCATGAGCCCACTGCAAGGGCAATGCAAATCTCTTTGTGTTCGCTAAAAATACCATCATTGGCGAAACACAGCCGAACACGAGACAAACGCTCGAGGCGCGCTCGTTAGTTGGTCCGCACTACACACGAATTCGGGCTCGGCCTGTGCTTCGCTCGTCCTAGGCTCGTCTAGCGAGATTCAAAAGTAAATGAAACGAATGGAATTCAAACCCGTGACCTCGACCATGGCAGAGACGTCAATTTATAAAAGCATGCCAAAAATTTACATGATACTCGTAGATACCCAATATTTATCTTACCACTTGCTGAAATAAAGATGCTTTTTCACTGGTTAGGCGAGGAGAGGATTGAATGGCATAGTACTGATTAGTAAGCACAAGCTGTAAATTTATCAATTGCGAGATTGTGGGGTACCTACGCATGGTGAAGTTACAGACGCCGACTGTGGGAACACTGCACTGTCCCACAATGACTATCGCGAGTTAGTAATTATTTAGCCCCCGCTGTTTCGCGATTGTAATCATGTTTCCGTTGCAGCATTAATAAATAATCTATTTGCGCGGCAATACGGTTCAATATTAAATGGAAGCATACCTATTTCAATTCTCGTCTAGCACGTCCTCGCCCATCCAGACCATTTCCACCGAAGATGCGCTAGGAGAGAATTGAAACTATACTATATAATTTTCAATTCTCGTCTCTCCTCGATTCGCCTCGCCTGGCCGGTAGAAAGGCACCTTTAGCCGGCATAATTAAATACACGCAATTAAATTTTATGACACAAATGAATAAGTGGAAAATGCTTTCACTTAAAGTTCATTTAATTTCAATAACTGAATAATTATTCAGCTATCTCCGGGTGGACGAAATAAAAATTATTTTTTACTATAAATCCGGAGCGAGCCGTTCAGTTTGCACCTCGTTACGTGTGGAAAAATTAATAAAACCTACCGCTGCCAACGTGCTCACATCCGAATGCGTTCACGTCTACATGGAATTGGTAGCGCTAGAAGTGACAAGTCCTGATTCTACGAGCAGCTGTATGATATCTACTTGCTGGTTTTTTTACACGTGGACATGATTTTTATGCCTTGCAGTGGCATAATATTATATACTTCAAAAATTCATTGAATTGACGAGCGGGCCTCAAATGTACAATTAATAAAAATATTGTAGTAGTCTGTATCTAGGTACTTTTGTAAAAAAATGTTGTACATAATAAAATTAAATTTTGTGACAATAAACCTACTGTGCAAATATATCTTTTATTTTTATTTATGATTCTCTTCTAAATTCTCAAACATACGGATATATTATGTTATTCCTAATGATACTATTAAATGATAAGTATTTAATTTGACAAGATAGAATAGTTTAAATATGGAGGCTTGTATTGGAATCTACTTCCTATATTCGAGGTCACGAGTTCAATTATTTCCGTATGAGTCTAAAAGTCTCTATCAATGAAATCATCGAATTAATCAGACAAAAACTGGAACACAGTGTTGTTTTATTCAATTTCATAAAAATATAATTAATTTATAAGTAATTTATTAATTTTCTTTAGTCGATAGAAATAACTATAGATAAGTATCTACCTAAATAATGGTACACCTAAAGAAGTTGACATAAAAAAGATATACACATCCCCTTTAATAGGTATGTAAAAATCTCAAGTAGGTTAGTTTACCGAAATTTCTAATCTAATTATAAATGCTATAAAAAATCTAACTACTGGCAATCATTAAGAATAAAACCGCAAAAAATTCTAGTCAGGTACAAAGTTCCATACATTTTATACGAGGATATAAAATAGAATGAGACACAGAGAGAGATAAAGTCGCATGGAGCGGGCTTAACGCTTTTTCCTTAGGTGATGATTTCTATCAGTCAACACCTACCGTAAGCCACATTAGGGCACTTCGTTATAAAAACGCGGCACTTCCAGTCAGCAAACATCTTCGGAAACCGTGTATCCATATCGATATGCAATTTAGCAGTTTCGCGACAGCCGGAGGAATATACGATATTCGGCAGAGCCATCGCGATTCCGGCCGATATATATCGCGCACGTGACAGAGTTACTGTCTGTTTGCGCCGCGGTTCCGGCTCATGTTTATTTTTTTGATATTGTTCTCTTGTTTGTGTCTGTTTGTTTGTTTGTGGGAAGTTTGTGTATTTTGGTAAACTATTAGATATGGATCAATTTTACTGTGGATTGGACCCAGTTGTGCCAAAACGTCTGCAAAGTTTTTTTAAGTTAGCTTAGTATAGCTAACTTAAAAAAACTTTGCAGGCATAATTACGCAGCGTAGCTTTGGCTTAGGATGTGTTATAGATAGCCCATAATCTTTGTGTTTTAATTATAGGTTATAAGGAAACGATCTATTCATTTGTCACTAACAGTACTATGTTGTCCATTTAATGTCTGTGTAATTGCAGATACCTAATAATAGACTGCAACTAAATTGTAAGAAACAATTAGCAGTAGACAAACTTTGTTTTCATTTATCACATACTTAAACCGCCTAGCATTAGTAACTTGAAAACTCTCTCTCTCTTTTTAAAATACATGTAAAATTCATCATTCATCATTCTCACTGTTAAATTCATATTTGCTTAGATTGTATTATTATGGGAAGAAGCGAGACAGCCCCAACACAAGTACTTCTGTAACTTACTGGGGCTGCCTCAACTTATGATGTCATAATGCTGAGATGCAATAAATATTTTTGAATTTTGAATTTTCGAATAAGTAGGTACCTAGTTCGAGACTAACTTTGAAATCACGAAAAAATATTAGCTACTCCCATTGACCTCTATGTCCCTAGACAAGCAGTTCCGAACAAAAATCATGCCCCACACGCGGGTACTTGTCTGTTGCTCACCGCATCAAACGTCATCGTGTTGTGCGGGCACAACACTTGCCCATTCACTTTGACGTTTAATGTTCGAAACTGCTTGTCTAGACATATAGGTCAATGGCTACTCCTTATGTTTTGTAAAATGATACGGATATTTTTGAATGAAACAGTTTCTTCACTGTTTTTAGAGTACCTAGGGTGATGAAACGTATTGCACGCGCTTGTCTGGGTTCGAAAATCTATTATTCAATTGCATTCAATCATTTTATTTCAGACAACTTACAATAAAAAATATATCCATACATAATTTCAAAATAATTATTATAAATAAAAAAATAACATTAAGAGCGGCTTATTGCCACCACAGACAATAATGTTTACTATCCAATTTGACTTGGGGCTAATCTATAGGTACTAATATTATAAAGTTGATGAGATTGTTTGTTCGTTTTTTTTTTCTTTTTTAAAAACATTGCCCAACACTAAGTTTTCTCCTGTATCGTGGGTGCGTTTACAAACACTAATTTCACATACACAAACAGCCAGACCAGTGTGCAGTGCGGGAATCGAACCCGCGACACGTCGCGCAGCAGCCAATCTCTCAGCCACTGCGACAACCGTGTGGCCAAAAAGTTACTTTTGTATCTGTTATCTCTCTCTTTCACTGTCTCTTTCCATTATGTATAAGAGATGTAAGGAACTTCGTTCCTGATGGGAGTCCCCCGACCGCGGAATTCTGTTTTAATATAAAATATTGTTCCACATCAAAATTTCTCTTCTGTATCTTGGTATAAATACAAATTTTATAAACACAAACACACCCGAAACAAATACGTGTTCCCGTTTTGGTCGTTATTATGATGTGATGGACGTGAAAAGTCAATTTACTATTATTTTAGTAGCTAAACAGATAAATTATGACATCGGGAATCGCCAAGTTTTTTGTATAGAAATAGTTTATGGGCCGGAGAAGTAACACAGGCAACCTTTTATCTCGGTCGTCCGTTTCCATAGGATAATTTCTGACCTCCACGTGGGCGAAGCCTCAAGTAAAATCTAGTTTTAATAAAAATAAAAAACTCCTGTACACGTTTTTGAACGTCGTTAAAAAACTAGATAATATCGACGCAGAGGGCTTAAGATTTTGTCTTCAAGTCACCTTGGAATTAAAAAAGAACTAGTTTTAAAAATAACTTGTTTTTCTAGACAGTGGAATACATAAGCTAGTATTAGCATAATAGGAAGGTATAAAGGTAGTGATACCAAACAGACTATACGTTCTCATAATTATTGTTGGAACTACCTTTGAGAACCTCTAATGAGATCTTTTTTATAACTATCAAATAATTATGCAACTATTATTTATCATCTGTACTAATATTATGAAGCTGCAGAGCTTGTTTGTTTGTTTTTTGAACGCGCTAATCTCTAGAACTATCCATCGAATTCGAAAAAATATTTTTGTATAATATGATAGTCAGATTCATGCGAAATAGTATCATGCTATTTAACATCACGCTAAGACACTTAAGAGCCGAGCAACGGCGATGAAACCGCGGGGACCAGGGCTCCAAGTCTGCTAATGCAATTGTCATAATCGTGTTAGAATGGTCTCTCAATGTCATCGTTTTGACCAATGACGAAAGAGGTAGTCCTACTTTAAGCCAATGACCGCTTAGGTTTTGATAGTTATGGTGTCATTATGACACCATTCTTACACAATTGCGATAGCAGAATTCGGGCCCAGGTAGTAATTATATAAACCTCTCAAAGATGTTTTTAATAAATATTTCATAAACAACTTACACAGCCGGGGTTTGAACCCGCGACCTCTGCCGTACCGTGGCCACTGGCCTCTCAAAGATTTTTGTATATTCATTAAACAAGAATAGTATATAGCAGTGATAGGCTAGTAGTTTAACCATGTGCCTCCCATGGCGAATGGTTCGAGTTCGATCCCGAGGCACGCATCGCTAACTTTTCTTAGTCATGTGCGTTTTAGAAATTATCACTTGCTTTAACGGTGAAGGCAAACATCGTGAGGAAACCGGCATGTCCTAGAACCAAACATTCGAAAAACATGTGACTTCCACCAACCCGCACTGGGCCCACGTGGTGGACTACGGCCCACTACTTCTCACAGAGGAGGCCTGTGTCCCAGTAGTGGGAACATTATAGACCGATTATGGTATGCTTATGCTTATTAAACGAGAAAATAGAATAGAATCACAAAAAAAGAGAGCATCGCAGGTACATTAACCAGCCTAGAAACAAAGTTAAAATGTCTCATGTGTCGGTAATAACACGGGCGCGCGGCGCCCATACTAAGGGCGGGGGCACACGATGCGTTGCGGCGCCGCACCGCAAAGATTTCACCCTATCGGCGGTATCGGCGGCCGCTCGTGTGCCCACCGATTGGGTGAAATCTTTGCGGTGCGGCGCCGCAAGGCATCGTGTGCCCCCGCTCTTACTGTTCAAATCGGATCACAGTAACCCTGCTTAGAGCCAAGTTCACCGACAAGACAGTCTAATAAATTAAAAACGGCCGTTTAACAAGACTTTTCATGTATAAAAAGTCAAACAGCCATTTTTAGGGTTTACTAGTAAAACTAGGAACCCTTATATTTTCATCCCGTCTGTCTGTCCGTCTGTCCGTCTATCACACCCTCGTCAAATCTACAGTTCATAACCAATCTGTATGAAACTTCGCAGTTAGATATCTTCTGTGAGCCGCCATAAAGGCCTGTTGTGAAATTACAAAAAAATAAATTATTAGGGGTGGTGACCCCCATACATGAAACTGAGGGATGAAAAAAAATACCACCCACATGAAGGGCACCCCTTCATGTAGGGTATCGTTGGATAGGTCCTTGAAAATAATTTCCTGAATGACTTTTTTATTTAAATCCATATTAAGTGAACTAGGAGCTTCGAAAGTCGTTAACAATGTGTCCCCCCCTGTAATTTTCCAACCACGTAACCAAAAAATCTGAAAAAAATCAAGCTTATGGCATCTAATAAATACTCTCGATTAAAATTAGTTTGAACAAGATACGTCAACAACTTTTTGAAATATTCACTATTTTCAGTTTTGAGTTTGACAACCGCAAAAATAAGTTTGTATCTCATAATAATATTATGAAATACTAACTTATATTGGCGGTTGAAAGACTGAAATACTTCTTGCTACGGAACCCTAGACTGAGCGTGGTCCGGACACGCTCTTGCTCGGTTTTCAATTTATCGAACTGTAATCTTATCGGTGAATTACGCCCTTAGTGACACAAATAGGTATAATGGCAGACAAAGAGCTCTACTACAGTTACTATAGGTATTTCAGATGTTATCAACACATGGAGATGAAAAATTCCAATACACTGCCGTGTGTCTAGATAAAAATCTACAACATGTTGCAATGCAACAACAAAACATTTTCTGCTTGATACGATTTTGACGGAATTTGAAAGGGACCAAAGATGGAGGCAACAAAATAGTATCAAATGATGTAGTGTGGTATCGCATTAACCTCTTTACGTATAAACGGTGATTAAAATACATAATTTTGCATTTTAGGTAAAATCATAATCAGTGAAAGTATTTATTCGTGCCACACGTTTTCTGTTCTGTCACGTGTTTTGACATAAAAGTGGAACGATTTTTATATAATTTTATTAATGTTGAAATTATATACATCCATAATAAAATAATATTATGAGTCTGTACGTATTAATATTCATAAATTAAATCAGGCGGCGTCCTAACACGAAGTTTTCAATATAACTACATTTTTTTTAAAATACCTATTGGTTTAGGTGTTGCAACCAATTAGGTATCTAGAAATATTCAAAATATTCACTGATTAAAAAAAGGTAGGTAATTAATATTTTTTATGGTATTTGTATATTGGAGTAAAAATCATCGTGACGTATAACGTAACTGACGTATAAACGATGATTAAATGGTAATTCTTAGGTCTTCTTAAATCAATTACCATCTCTATTCATTAGCATGGAAATGACAAGAATATCTATATGTATATTTAATCAGTGGTTAAGATTTACAAGTTTTTCTATGTAAACATGATCTGTTAATTATCAATACCGATACTTTACCTGACGGATTGTAACTTAACCAGTTGTGGTGTAATTTGCATATTAGTTTGACTATTTTTATTAGTGCTAAAAAAACAACCGTTAACGAAACTTAGAAAAAATATATAACTCTAGATAATCTTAATAAATAATAATTATTGTGTCCTAACAGATACATGCTAAAACCAAGCAATCTTTATAACGGTATCTTCAGCTTAACTGTACAAAATCAGAATTCTGAGGGTCAATTATTTGCTAAAAAAATATCCCGTTGGTAACACTAAACGATACCGTATAAAAAGTCTAGCTTTTAGAAATAACTAAAACTTAAACCGATCTTTAATGACATTTCATAAGTTTTTTAATGCACCATTAATCAAATAACTAGTTTTATGTCAAATCACTGGCAATTAGATGATTGCTTTCTTGTTGTTATTTTTTCTACCACTACACTGCATCAATTTGTGGGGGTTACCCAATTAATGAAGCTGTGCCTAAACTGAGTGACAATTTTCTTTTTATGTACGACGATGGTGGCAAGCAACCTTACGGCCTGCCTGATGATAAGCGGTTATCGTAGTCTACGAAACGCTTCCAACATCGAATATAATATGTGCGTTACGGACCCTTAAAAAATAGGATTCTACGCGACGGTAAACTAAACTTTACCCGTGCGAAGCTGGGGCGGGTCAGCTAGTCTATACTATCTATACTAATGGTTGCGCTGATTCGATATTTTGATTTAGTTGGCAAACATGCTTTATTATTTAGTTGGTAAACATTATGATTCATTTGAGTTTTGTACTTCCGTATTCCTATTCCCTTCCCACACATACCGCTCGTACGCGTGTAAGCGAGATCGCTACACGCAGTGGCGCCACCCCGCGCACTTTCGACGCAACATTCGAGAAGAAAAAAAAATGGCTGAATTACCGCGCTTGGGATAAGTGCCGCTCCCGCGAAATTCCCTGTAAAAAAAATTGTGAAATCGCAAAACCCGCGCTCGTGTCGTCTTCGCATTCTTCGCCAGCCACCGCAGGACAATATTGAAGGTATTGTGCACCCAATTTACCTACAGACTGCTTCTCTTTCCATATATTTTTCCTTGCAGTTTGTTTCGCCATCGTCCATATTGCAAAACTCAAACTTTGAAAACTTTATCGTTTCAATAATAGCTCTCGCGCATCCAACTAATAATAAAAAGAGGAAAGTTTTTTTAGGTTGTACCGAATAGGCTCCAAAACTACTGGATCGATTTTAAAAATTCTTTCACCAGTAGAAAGCTACATTATCATTGAGTAACACAGGCTACTTTTTATCCCGAAAAATGCACAGTTCCTGTGGGTCACGCGGACGAAGTCGCGGGCAAAGTGCTAGTAAATTATAAACCCAAAGCAAAGAAAAGAAGGACAGAGATGCCATTTCTGCCTGCACTTGAGGAAGCATGATTAAATTTACAAAGTATCAGCGCTTTAATTTCCTATCTGTTTTTAGCAGTGACATAAGCAAAATAAACTAAATCCATAATTTAATAAGACACGTGTATACTGTATGTACCTTAGACATGAATTTTCCATTGCAATAAAATAATAGACGACGGACCTTATCTTAAATGTTCCACAAGCTAATTTTAACAAAATGGATCCTAATTAATTCTACCCAATTCTTAACAAGTTGCGGTTTTCAAATTAGAATTTCTTGAATCAACGTGGAACAATTTTAAGTGGCAAGGTTTAATTAGTTTCTCAAACATTTTGAAGGAACTTTGGTACATTGGTGATCTTATAGTGACGGTAAAATATGGAAATAGGTGAGTAAAGTTGATGAATGTTTATTTAATTAATCAATGTCTAGACAGCAGTTTTAGACGAGTTTTTTTGTTCAAAACTTCAACTTTCCGATAACTATACTGGCAGATAATTTTCCATAATTTCTATTCCACTTTTTTAATTCATCGGGTAGATTCTATTGCCTATCTGGACAATTAAGACAGCTGCCCTGATTGTATTTTTTTATTGACTCAAACTGTTAATTTGTTTGTTGTTTCATTCACGTGCATGTTTTGGGATTCTCCAACTTGTTTTGGACTTAAAAAGAACAATTTTTATAACGGATATCACGAGTCACATTGAGATCTAACATTTTGACTAGTCGGGCAAACCCAAAATAGAGCGTGAATCACCATCCTAATTTAAATATCTTTGGTAAAAATAAGGAAATACGTGTTTTTGTTTTAGTACCTATCTCTCAGTATCTAAATTGTTGAGTTAATTAAGGCATTACAAAGTTTATAAAAAGTGCTCCGGTAGACTTACTTTTCCCGCCACACCCGTGCGTACGTCTCTGATCCAGAGGCCCTAGACAAGTTGCTTTTCTGTTAGCATTCACGCCTAACGCTACAGATAAAATGTATGAAATTGACATTTGTGAGTCACGTGACTTTTCCGCAGGTAATGTCTAGGGCCTCAGTGCATGTGCGATTAGCGTAATATTTAACGTTTGACATTTAACGTTTGATTGAAATTTGATATTTAACGTTTAACGTTTGATATTCATGCAGAAATCGAGAATTTCGGAAAAATAATTTCCTTATGAAAATTTTACCGAGGTAGGTACTTACTATTTTTTTTACAAAAGGACATCGGCAGTTTTGGGCTTGATCAGGTACAGTAATAAAAGCTTAACCAAAAATAAAAATATATTTTAATTGTTCTTTGCCTAATTTATCATACAGATTAAGAATTGGAATCAAAATCGAAATAAATAAAAAATAAAATGATTATGCCGTTGACATTTTGAAAAAACCAATAAAACGAAAACGGGTGCATGCTGGCTGGCGCGTGCCTCCACAGAATATCATGTCGACAGCAACTAAAACCTTTGAATTGAGAACTCATTAGTCGGGCTGTACTTCATTGGACCTCCACAGAATATCATGTCGACAGCAACTAAAACCTTTGTATTGAGAACTCATTAGACGGACTGTACTTTATTGAATCATTCACATCATACTTAACCTCACTGTCACAAATACGAAGATTTCTCTTTAACCCAATTATGTACAAAAACAAAAAAAAATATTTAAATACTCTTGAAATACTCGATCACACCAAACTAATTTCATACGTGTACTGACTTACACAATCTGAAGCACAGCGTTTTATGGGCGTCTGCCAGTGTCCTTTGTGTCTTTGATTATGTATCACTTACGGTCGGTTGCAGAAAGATAATTAAATTTTAATGGAGGCATTACCCATACAATTTCTATCGTTAAAGTCTCCTTTAAAACTAAATAACCTTTTCTGCAACTGCGTTAGTGCCTAAAAAAATTAAAATGTTGATTAAAAAGTAAAACCGTAGCGAATCGACACGAATAACTTAAGAAATAACATTAATACTAGTAGGTATAGTACTAATGTCAATAAAAATCAGTTAAATAAATATATCACTAAATCAATTAGATGTAGTGTTACTTCATCTAGATGAATAATCGTTATTCTGAATCAAATAACAAGTTTTTAAACACTAGAAACAAAAAAAAAACACGAAGGACGTTACGCAGTATTAAAACAAAAAACAGGTACCTACAGTGAATAAAATAGGAGACCACTCATAAATTAAGTTACTAACGAGTTCTAGATTTTTTTTTATCTAGGTAAGTAGCTAGATCCTATTCTTGGACTTTTAATTGTTTGCAGTGACTTGACAACTGGAGGGATACCACTTTTTAACAAAAAAAAGGTAGTGATGTGAAAAAAAGAATGAACTAAAGGACAATGCAACTCTTCCCTTGTGCTCTGGGCTCATATTTTTAAATATTTTGCCCACATATGAAACCGATGCCAATCGATGGTTATTATCACCACTAGTAACTTTGGTTGGTTGTTCAAAATCCACCCTAGAGACAAAGTTGAAATGTTTGACGTGTCTGTAATAAGATTTTATGATTATTACATCCTTGGTTTTTCATAATCAAAAACACCTCATGAATTTTAATTAATTGCTATTTTAAGTGACATGCGTACTAATAAAAAAATAAAGCTGTTAGACACTGGTGTTTTAAAACTTCAATTGGTGTTACTCAGTCTAAATCTGTCGGTAAAAAAATTAACAAAGCTGACAGGAACTGGTTTTTAAAACTAAAGGTAATGTGAACCTAGACTTGTTTAATGAAACTTACTAGATTTTAGACTACGTCATTGATCTAGTAGTTGCAAGTGTGACTGCTGAGCGTAGGGTCCTGGGTAGGTACCCCCCAGTCGGCAAAGTGTTTTTGGATATTTCCATAAGCAATTCTCATTAGTACCTATTTCATGGGACTTTAACACAACTGGCGAAAAGTGAGTACTATTGACACACCCCTGCTTAACTATTCGAGAAAAATAGATATGAAGTTATGTTTCTTAAGTTATAATATTACCAGCAATTTGCCTCGAACGGTGAATTTGCATTTGATCTTAATTTTGAACATTTGAACTTAAATTTCACGACGTTTTGATCAACGGTACTCGAGTTAACGTCGAACAAACATAATCTGTATACATACAAACACCGGATTGTTCCAGTAGACTCGGACTCAACTAATGTTTGCAATAAAATATTATTCTCTTACCAAATGAGCTATTCTGTCTCGCCTGAATCAGTTGAAATCTTTTTTTATTACGCCTCTTATGAGCGTTGGTGACATATATCGGAAACTAATTACCGAATCTAGCTCAAAAAAATTCAACTTTAAAAAAATTCATAAGCACCGCTCTAAACGCATTGCCTCCGCAGCCCAAATTTATTCGTCCATTCAACTTGATAAATAGATATGGTACACCCACATGAGCAACACATCATCAATCGCCACAAATGGTAAAACGAAGACGTAAGAAACGTAGCAAAATGGAAATTGGTGTAATTTGTTCTGCCCACACCGTGAAACACCCGTTTCCTTTGGCCTATCCGTAATATCGCCTGTGTTGCCAATATTTTTTACATACTTTCTTGACAAGAACAAATCTTTTGGGGAGATTGATTTGAGTAGCGAATGAAAATACAAGTACGAGTAGTAGGTATATTAATTTGAGTTTTAACAATGTACCTAATTCTACTATAAATACCTATTATGAAAATGGATTATGTAAACGACTTAATGGAATTTCAATTGTGTAGTCTTAATTAGCCAACTGTGCGACAGCAAAAACATAGTGCAAGTTGCAAACCATCGCGTTAATCGAGTAAACATCTTGCGAAGTGAATATTCTATTTACTCACCATCACAATCACGTGCGTTACCATCTTCACTTTCAAGCACAAACCGATGTCCGATTGGTCGTTAAATATTACCGCGATCGAGTACTTTAGAAAAACTCGCATTAGGCACTCTGGGTTATGTTTTTCATGCGTATCTGTGTTTCTATGTATGTATGTGGGATTTTTATAACCTCGAAGCATCCTAACGGCTGGATGGGATTTAATGCATGAGGTGTCTATTGACTTGTCTAAGCCGTGCGATGGTTATAGGCTAAGTTTTATTTTCATTAAATTAAAATGGTGGCCGTGGAATGTGAAATGGCGGTAAAGACAGAAAACAAATTCGCGTATCATATTTGCACGCAGTCAGGTCGTTTTAGCCTACAAAATAATATTGTTTTTAGTCAGTTTGCGAATTACTTAATTCGTAGATAAACTCCGACTGCATGTTATGATTTGCTACAATGTTTTTTTTGGAAACATACCATTTTCTTTATATTATCTACTGTCTGAAGGATAACATCTTGTTTCCATTTTTTTTAATTCATATTTTTCTCCAATTTTTTGACCTACTTACAAACTATTTTAAGATCTTCAAATGTAGATAATATAGTAAACTTAATTTTATTTTTCAGTCAATAACACCTTGCCTTGGCCTTTGTTTCTCTAAAGTTCCAGTGAGACCATAAAAAAAAAAAAATCCTTTTTTAAAATATTTTAAGCCGTTCCTTATCTAAGTGACATCGTAAAGTTAAAATGGAACAGCCAAGAATGTAATAACGTAGAGAAAGTAAAGATCTAATAAAGAGCAATAAAATACAAATCTTGGACTCCCTGATTGATTCGGGTTTGTTTTTTATAGTGATCGTACCGGATTTGACAAAATGGCGTCAGTTTCTCTTTGAGGTCAGGGCCACGGTTTCACGACTTCGATTGTCAGACAAAAAACTGTATTGTCCTAGATAAAATCTTGGACTTGGATAAAAAATGTGTTATACTGAGTTGGTTTTATTGTGACGTTTTGGACACAATAGCTAAACAAACATGTTTTATTTAACCCTTAAGGCGGAGGAAAGAATTATTGAAAAACTAGGTTTTGTGGTATTATTTATACGTTTATTTGGACCTTTTTTAACATTATTTATGAAAATCTAAAAATATATTATCACAAGTACGCGAATATTAGGTGGTAATCATTTTACCATCGCCCGTTTACTGGTGGTTTTTGCTTTGGATTATTTCTAATTAGTACAAGTTTCACTTCAAAAATTATTCTACGATTCATGCAGGATAATATTATCAATTATTCTATCAAATATCACAAAACCACTTATCGGAATCTTTTTCTAACAAAATTTCAATTTAATGGCACCAAACACCTCCGAGTTTCAAAATTCTTCAATATTTGTTTTTTAATGATGATAGTTTGCAAACTTTGACAGTTAGCTTAGTTGCCAGTACTAATAAAAGTTTTAAGGATATTCCCACATAAAAAATATCGTATTTATGAAAGTCTACATAGAACTACTCTCGCTCTATGGTCAAAAAGCTGAGGTGGTAAACAATTGTCCTTTCCTCTTTAAGGTAATAGACGCGTTTGACCGACATTTCGCCTGATGTTATGCAATGATGCGGTCTAGGAGAGAGTACGTTTGCCTAAAAGAAATCGATTCACTCGTGACTTGAGGACACCTATATTGTAACTTTCGGAAGATCCACTTCGGAAGCATATTCCACTGTTTGCGGTTCTCCTAATGAAAGTGGAATCAAATTGGTTCGTTCGGGTTTTCGGTGTATCAATCATGAAACGAAGTCGGTTTTTCGTGCTTCTGGCCTCCCGCGAGAAAAAAAAAATGTATAAAGTGAAAAAAACCGAACCGCATAACTAAAGTTGTTTGTCAAGGAATTTTGATTATTTTGAAAAAACCGTAATAGTTAGGACCATCGTTTTAATTTTGGTGCAATATTTGGTTCAATTCCTATCAACTCTACGCTCCGCAAACTTCGGAGATAAGGGGGGGGGGGAATGGTATTTTTTCAGTCATTTTTCATCATATGTCGAAAACTGTGAAACATAAAATAAAATAAAATGAAAATATATATATATTTTGAAATGTGCAAATTAAGCCCTTTCATATGATATGTCATTTGAACTAGTAACCCCACTCTAAAATTTCGGACCCCTACTCCGGCCCCTTTTGCAATGAAAATAAAAATATTTTTTGACTTTTTTCATTTGAATTAAAATTGGGCAAGTATTTTTTATAACTGTTCCAAATTTCAAGTCGATAACTTTAGTAGTTGCTGAAATAAGCAGGTGTGACAGACAGACAGACAGACAGACAGACGAAGTCGCACCATAAGGGTTCCTTTTTTACCATTTTGGTACGGAACCCTAAAAAGGCAAAATTAAATTAAATCATGCAGATCCGATGCACTTTCTCCGGAATGTATCATC
Source organism: Thalpophila matura (assembly GCA_948465475.1). NCBI lineage: Eukaryota > Metazoa > Arthropoda > Insecta > Lepidoptera > Noctuidae > Thalpophila > Thalpophila matura. The sequence goes on from OX419182.1 coordinate 15,165,873, forward strand.
AATTTTGTCGCAAATTGTGGTACCTACAAAGGATATAATAACTAAGTAAACATTTTGGGCCATACCACAAAAAAGATAAACACGCGTTCAACACGAATGCTACCAAAAATAATATGCACTTGTTTTAGCACTAACTTATCTGAAACAAGCGTGTATTATTTTTGGTAGCATTCGCGTTTAACGCGTGTTTATTGTTTTTGTGGTAAGGGTGTTTGTGTCTATTACATGAGTCGGATACAGGGTACCTACGGTCGAAAGCAAATGCCCATCAATATCTCAAGAAACTTTACACAAGTACCTACGTAAAAGGCAACTCTCAAATAAAAGTAGTGTATTATACGGGGTGGCAGGTTATTCAGTAGAAATATTTTAAGGGGTCACTGTACTCATCATTTTGAACAACTTTTACTATGGGGTCAACCATGAAATCGCGAAAAAAAAATCAGCTGTTCCATACATTTTGTTGAGTTAGGTGAACATAAATGTATGGAACAGCAGATTTTTTTTTCGCGATTTCAGGTTTAATACCATAGTAAAAGTTGTTCATAATGATGAGTACAATGACCCCTTAAAATATTTCCACTGTCTAACCTGCCACCCTGTATAATTATACGGGCCTCATTCTCATAAGACAGCTCAATTGGCAGAAACTCGTAGTGCTAAAAAATTTAGTAATAAAATTAAAATACTTAACTGGTTTCTCAAGAATACGAAAATGAGTCTGTATGACGTTCGAACTGGAACAAGTTTTTCCACATCCTGAAATTATAATAAATAGGCCTAAATTAATGATTGGTCTCCGCTGCGTAAATAGGTCATAAATTGATAAAATCAATAAAATTATAGTTCTTGTTTTTTGGACTATTCAAGGAGATTTCTCAGGATTAATCAAGATGTAGTCTATCTATAATCCAGTTTTTTTTTCTCAAAGAGTATCTAATGAAAATAAAACGAAAGTCCCGTTTGGGGACCGCTGCAAAATGCTCCTAAGGTACCTATCAGGAAGCCAGCTATACGTCTTATGGAGAGACAAGACCGGTAATGTAGGTCGTATATCTCAGCGAATCTCGACGACTATTGCCGAAAATAATATGCTTTCTTTGAAAAATGCTTGTGCACATCGATGAGCTCAGACTAAGATGTGGTTTATAGCAATGTCTTTATTTTACAGTTTTTGTTAATCTAAACGGCTATACCGATTGGTGATGATGTTATAAGAAGTAACTTGGTTACTTTTATTTTAAAAAAGAATTGGGGTCCCACGCACAAAACTTAAAACCCATGAAATTCAATAGTACTCGCGGACGAAGTCGCGGGCTCTGATACCTAGTATTAGTATTACATACCTAGATGAGGCATGGTAGGTCTGCTCTGTGTATTTTTTAACATAAAGGCACAAAGTGTTCACGCCAAATGCATCACACAAAGCATTTTCTTGTTGGAACGCGGTTTTAGGTAAAATGTTGTCAAACGCATTTGTGATAAAAGAATTCTCTTTTTTTTACATATTTACAATGTTATATTTACCTTTCTTTATATGTTAAGTATATCTTAGGTATAAGTTGTTTTCATTTAGTGAAACAACTTTCGTAAGAAACAATCATGTGTTTCATGTATTTGTTTTGGTGCATTCATTAGAATTTGACGGAGTCTTTTTGGGCTCAATAGAACCACAGAATTATAACTAATAATACGTATAAAATCAGCACTCACTCGTCCTGCCAATTTTGGTGCTTTTGTAGTAGTATCTACCTACTACGCAATTGTAAAACTTCATTAGGAAGGAGTTTCAGGGGTGTGTATGGTGTACGGTTTCTGCAGATCTATTCTGTACCGATACGCCGCATGATATCACCGCAAGAACTGTCAGTTTGTTTGCGAAAGTTTGAGAGAGAATGTCACGGTGAGATTCTCCCTTGAACGCGAGAACACATTTTTCGTAGTGACATCTCGCGGCGTGTCGGTACAGAGTAGACAGGCTGGTCGAATTTAAAATTTGCTCGCTTTACAAATGTACCATTGGTTACTTTATATTACATCGCTGTCAGTGGACATCATACTTTATCCAGTTAGGGAACGATTGTTCTTACCTCCCCCGTTGCTTGTGCTTAGGAAAATCGTTTTCTGGGCGAATTTTAACTGACCCATAAACCGGCATTTCCTGAAATAAATGTAGGCCAAAAAGGTTTAGTCTATAATTTATTAAAATTTAAATGAGCATTTATTTAGTAATGAATTTTCGTGCTATTAAAATTTGCATTATTTTATGTTGTTTGAATACAATATTTTCGTAAAGAAACTGTTTGAGATGTATCTCTTACAATAGATACAAACATTTAGTTCACTTGGTCCGTAAGAAAACTTTTTGCCGCCAGTTTTTGTCTTCCTGCAAAAACATTAAACAACAATCAGGTGCAATAGCAATATACCAGATTTATAAAAGAAACAAAAATAGATAGATATAGTTGTTATTTTTTTTTATAACTTTTTTACATTTTGGTAGTTTTAATTACATCATACTTAAAACACACTGTATTTAAAATATCGATGACAAAAAATCATAACCAAAAAAGCTTAGCCCAAACATTAATTTGATCAATCAAATATTGATGCTATACCTACGTATAATTATGCAGATAGTAAGATTTTATGATAGGATACAATAAAGACTGCTAATTCCGTACTATTATCATAATTCAGATTTTTATGGACAGCATAACTAGTTAAAAAATAATAGACTAGATGTAATTAATGTATACCTACATAAATAATGTTAGTTTTTACCTCTTCCTAGAAATATAAATTGTGAGGAGTTTTTTTGATTGTAGGTAGGCTACCTATCTGCGTATGACGCACCGTATTCATGGCAATTAACCCCACTACGAACCTAACCATCTGATTGATTATATTTTTATTGGTTCTATATCGACATCATTTTATAACACAGTTCACCAGAGCGCCTAACATGCGCACCGTGACAAAATTTTGTCGACGCTTTTATCGTGCATTTGTCGCATTGTTGCATTTGTCGTGCATATTCGCACGAGTAAGAGCGAGACAAAACAGTTGACAAAATTTGTCGCGGCGCGCATGTTAGCCCTACAGAGCCGCAATTCAGCTATTGCTATTATGTAAGAATGGTGTCATAATGACACCATAACGGTCAATACCTAAGCGGTCATTGGCTTGGAGTAAGACTATCTCTTTCGTCATTGGTCAAAACGATGTCATTGAGAGACATTCTGACACGATTATGACAATTGCATTAGCAGACTTGGGGCCCAGAACGAAGAACTGTTTCAGGATCGAATTAGGTAGCACATTATAATATTGACAGTGTCGCTAAGTTAACAAGTTACGATAACTACCTGAATAATATTATATTCATTTCTTTGTACCAGATATCACTACAGCTAACCGACAGACAGATAAAAATTCACGCTCAAATATTTTTTCCCCCAGTTCTAAATGTTGGGGTATCTACATAAATTCTCGTGCCGTCACCGACACCCGTCTACGCGATACTTTTCCCACCACCCTTTTACATCTTGCCGACCTTATTCAGGCGAAATGCCACTGTAAGACAGCGTCGTTTATCGTCCAAGCACCGCTCCCCGTAATTTGTATGTTAGTTACTACATGAAAACTTGCCAGACGTCCTAAAATTTTGTAGATAGCTGCAAAAGGATGAATTTGAATGATTTTTGAATTTGGTAATTAGGATTGATGGTGTTATTGAGAATTTTGTAGCTTATACTTTCATGTCGATGAAAACTTGCCAACACTTGCCAGACGTTCTAAAATTTTGTAGATAGCTGAAAAATTTTATTTATTTCTTGAATAATTTTTGGATTTGCTAAATAAAATGGATGGTGTTATTGAAGATTTATATTTTTTAACTTATTTTGATACCTATTGTCGTATATTAGCGGCTCATATATTACGGCGCATATAATTATGTGCCAATTTTTATGTGGAATTATTGGTTAATAAAACTAGTTTACTTATCCAAAGATGGTAAAATCGGCCGGGAGAAACAAAAAAAAAATCTTTGAATGCCTAATTTGGCAAAGGAAACCAAAATACCTCGGGACGATGCCTGTTGCTGAGAGGGTAAAGTGTTACATCTAAAGCCTAGTCAATAAATCGAAGGCTTAAAATGTGTCATGTAACTAACAGTAAGATTAACTAGTTACCCAGGATCACAGATAATATAATACTATACGTACAGATGCCTCATCTCATACAAAGAAATGTGACCGATTTAGCGCGGGCTATCTTCGGGCTATACATTTTTCTGTGCTTAAAGGATTTTTCAAAATTTGAACAAATATTTTTCATGATGTATTTTTTCATGTTCTCAATTTTACACAAACTTCAATAATAAATCGATACATATAACGCCATCTAATAAGAGTTATTTCAACAAATGTTCCTTTGTTCCTGATGAGACCCCGTGCCCAGGATTAACCTCTTTGTTTGGCAACCCTACGTATCAGTGAGGTCATTAGTTGCCAACAATTTGTTGGAAACAGTTTTGCTTTCCTTTTTTTTATTAAACAATGAATTGAAAAACACTATACCCTCCTTTTGGGCTTCGCCGCAGTCGGGTAAAAACCAAAGAAATAACTACTTGAAGTTTACTTTAGGTATCTTAGTCATATGAGTTACAAAAACAATGAATACAATAGACTTGGCCTGATAAGAATCTTTATCACAATGCAACAGGAAAACTGAAGGAGTTTTATTGTATTTTGAATCTTATTTTCAAGTCTTAAGAGTAGATAAACGGAAAAAAGGTGCCCGCCGTTTCAACTCCGATTACCTCTTTATTTATCCATTTGCAAATACTACCTATGCATACATACAAGCGCCCATTTTTATTTTTTTAAATCAATTGTGCGTGATAAATAATTACTAACTTACTAGGTGTGTATCTACTGCTTGTAATACGGATTTTCTATGGAATTGTTATTTTTTTTGCTAAGACATAAAATATTTTAACCGTGACATTTGACTTTTTAATTATCTTACAGCCGAAATAGGGCCATTAATACTTATCATTATGAACGATTTCTACTATGGGACCAAAACTGAAATGATAAAAAAAAAGTTTGCGATCGGGGGACCCCCGTCAGAGACGAAGTTCCTTACGCCTCGTACACAGGTTGTCCCACGGCTATGCCACATGGAGGGAAAGTACTTTAAATATTGTAGATAGTGGGTTTTGCTTCATGGAGACTTCACATTATTTTTAAAATTTGGTAATACTGAATTCAAAGATTTGTAAAAAGTTGCTTGCTTCATCTGGGAATCGCACTGACCAAATGTGAAAAAATTAACATCCTGTATTTTTATGATGCCGATTGAAAGGGTTAATTATAAGCATTAATTGCTTCTAAGTAACATAGTATCTTAAATCTCCTGTATAAGAGGAGGTATAACGCTTTTTCCTTAGGTACGTGACGATTCTTAACAGTCGACTTCTACCGGCCGCGTTATGGAATTTCGTTTCAAAAAAACAGATATCCTACCATACATATTTCTGAATGGCCATGACTTATTTCTAAATGATTACCATTTCAGGGTTGGTCTCATAGTTGAAATTGTTCATTTGGCCCCCTTTCGCTTGTGAGGCGACTAAAATATCACGGTGTATGTGTATAGGTAACATACTAACCAAACAATGACTTATTGCCAGTTTCTATAATGTATCTATCGGTTGCTGACATAAGCATACATATAATATAAGAATTAATATCAGAATTCTACCTGTAGTAAGCAAAACGACCGATAGTCGATAGATAGACCGTACAATAAAGAAATCGGCCGTTAGATAGGTACACTCTTTCTCGATTGCGCAGGCAGTCGTCAAATTCTTGATTGGTCAAATCCTATATTGTTCATAATCTTAATTTGTCATTTTCGCGATTCGTCAAATTTCTTTTTTGTCAAAACCTATAATCGTCAAATACGCAATTCGTAAAGTAACTGTACAGTCCAAAACAAACCTAATACAACAAAATAACATATAATTACATTAACATTAATTATATTACCTAATGGCTTGGCGCGTGACGATGGCAAGAGACCGGACGGTATGTCATTATTCCCATGGAAGATGGGTAGGCCTTTAGTGTGGGACGCAACATGTGTTGACACTCATGCGCCTTCCCATCTTCCTAGCTCGGCGCGTTGTGCGGGCACTGCTGCTGCAGCTGCGGAAAGCCTCAAGCGGCGGAAATATAATAACCTCATCGGTAATTATATTTTCGAGCCGTTTGGGGTTGAAACCCTAGGGCCGTGGGGTCCGAGTGCTCATCTCATTTTTAAAGATATCGCCAAAAGATTGGTTGACACTTCCCGTGACCAAAAGGCTGGCTTTTACTTTGGGCAAAGATTAAGCATTGCCATACAACGTGGCAATGCCGCCAGTCTTTTGGGCACGCTACCAGTTGACAGCGATGCGGAGGAATTTTTTGATGCTCTTTAGTTTATTTATTATTATTACTTATAAGGTTTTTTTTTGTAAATAGAACTGTATATATATATTATGTAAATAAGATAAACGTTTATTACAGCGTGCATAATTATGGTAGACGTAATAAAACTCTTATTTAGTAAAATACTATACATTATAATCTCCTTGCAAAAATCAATGTCAATGAATAGGTAATAGAAAAGAAAACAATAAAATATTTTGTTGATTGATTTATTATGTAACGATTTTGGGGTATAATTTAATTATTTTTGTTATAATGGCATTACTTTATTTTATGTAGGTAGGTAAATAATAGTTAGGCATTAGTTCAGTTAAAATACTGTCAGTCAGTCGCGGACTCGCGGTGTTTTATAGGCACAAGATTTGGATGTTCAATTTAGTTCTAGGCTATTATTAAGTAAATACTTTTTTTTATTTTTTATAATGAATTTGCTAGCACGCTGTTTACCATTTTTCAATGACAATCTTAATTATGCCTTGAATGAAAATGTGCGACTTTACGAAATCATCATAACAATTAACATAAAAAAAAACAATGACAATGAGATAATTAAAAATAAAACTCGAGTTATTTAATAAAAAATCCGGCCAAGTGCGAGTCGTACTCGCGCACCGAGGGTTCCGTATCATATTTGGACGTATAAAGTGAAAAAATCCGGACCGCATAACTAAGTTTGTTTGTGAAGGACTTTTGATGATTTTGAAAAAACTGTACTAGTTAGGAACATCGTTTTATTTTTGGTGTCATATTTGGGTCAATTCCTATCAACCCTAATTATTTCAGATTTTTCGCCCCGCAAACTTCGGAGATAAGGGGGGGGGGAATGGTATTTTTTTGGACATTTTTCACCATATGTCGAAAACTGTGAGACATAAAATAAAATGAAAACATATTTTGAAATGTGCAGATCAAGCCCTTTCATATGATATGTCACTTGACCTAGTAACCCCACTTTAAAATTTTGGACCCCCACTCCGGCCCCTTTTGCAATGAAAATAAAAATATTTTTGGATTTTTTTCATTTGCAATAAAGTTGAACAATTATTCTTTATAACTGTTCCAAATTTCAAGTCGATAGCATAAGTAGTTGCTGAAATAAGCAGGTGTGACAGACAGACAGACAGACAGACGAAGTCGCACCATAAGGGTTCCTTTTTTACCATTTTGGTACGGAACCCTAAAAACGGCGATCTGTCAAGGTGTCGATGGCACGATGAATACAATTAGTATTTCAAAATGTTATTTTTGAGACGGTATCATTAATCTGTCAATTGATAATGTGAGATGTAGATTAGAAAAGCTTGAATGCGTCAAAAGATTTAGGTATCACTTAGCATAAGCATAGCATAATCGGCCTATAATGTTCCCACTGCTGGGACACAGGCCTCCTCTGTGAGAGGGAGTGGGCCGTAGTCCACCACGCGGGCCCAGTGCGGGTTGGTGGACGTCACATGTCTTCGAATTTTTGGTTCTAGGACATGTCGGTTTCCTCACGATGTTTTCCTTCACCGTTAAAGCAAGTGATAATTAATTTCTAATACGCACATGACTTCGAAAAGTCAGCGGTGCGTGCCTCGGGATCGAACTCGAACCATTCGCCGTGGGAGGCACATGGTTAGACCACTAGGCTATCACTGCAATCGGGTAGGTATCACTTGCAGATAAACAATCACGCAAGGAGTTTGCAATGTCTATACTAATATTGTAAAGGTGAAGAGTTTTGTTTATTTGAACACGCTAATCTCTGGATTGATCAGTCGGATTCGAAAAAATCTTTTTGTATATGATAGCCAAATTCATTAGAAATAATATAGGCTATTTTACAACACGCTTTGACTCTTAGGAGCCGAGCAACGGGGGTGAACTCGCGGGGAACAACAGTAACTAGTATTAATATATTAAACGAAATAATTTTTCGCACTTTTACGGACAAATTAGATAAATTCTGCAGAACTTGTTTATCTGCACTTTAACTGATTTATGCACATTATCGGTAGCACGGGGTCTCATCAGGAACAAAGGAACATTTGTTGAAATAACTCTTATTAGATGGCGTTATATGTATCGATTTGTTATTGAAGTTTGTGTAAACATGTAGAACATGAAAAAATACATCATGAAAAATATTTGTTCAAATTTTGAAAAATCCTTTAAGCACAGAAAAATGTATAGCCTGAAGATAGCCCACGCTAAATCGGTCACATTTCTTTGTATGAGATGAGGCATCTGTACGTATAGTATTATATTATCTGTATCGGTAGCATAATTACAAAGTAAGACGCTATGTTTTTATTACCACAGCAGTATTATAGGACTCGTTATTTATTTGGTCTGAACGGACAAACAAGTATTTTTATCCTGTTTTTTTTTTTTTAAAAACATAAGTAGGTACTTGTCTACTTAAGAAACCTTTACACAAGATAAAGATAAAAAACAAAAAAAACTGATCCGGTATGGAAAGTCATTGCATAATTATTTTCATTAGAGATTATCTTCCAAAAGCTAATTTTAAAATTAATAAATTATTATTTTTATGAATTTTCAACATCTGAAAGTCATATTACTACTATTTTTATAAAACACAGTAGGTATGGCAGAATCCCGCTCTCGCGTCAGTTGTTTTTAAATATCTTTTAAGTAATTGTATTTAATAACTTCAAATTAATTAATTATTTTATCATTATACTTTTAAAACCGTGAGAAACTTTCCGTGTTTAAAAAAAACTTGAAAAAATATGAATGGCGCAAAAAGTCAAAATCATGATACATCCACCATACATGTAAAATATCTGCTTTTTACAAGGAAGTCCTATTATGGTGCTAGTAGAGTATTAATTTTGACCTTTATACTACTCTTACGCTATCTCCTATAATTTGCAAGTTAATCGATGATATTCACGGAACAGATGATATTGTACGCAATTCCTTTGTTTTATTGTACTGCTGAAAGATTTTGGGCAAAGTTGGCGTTAATTTATTTAAAAATATTTGCTATTTGTTGAAAAACGTGTTTCAATACCAGCTTTTTTATTGACCGCTTTCCAACTCCATCATGAGACCTGTGGGCCTAGTACGAATGATTTTGACGTATCGTATCGTAAACGTAAGCGAATTTCGAATCTAAAATACAACAGTCCTAGAACATTTAGATAAAATTTTATACAATTTGTATATTATATAAATACAGAGATTTAAATAAGATATTTAATTGCTATAAATATTGTGTAGCAAACGTGTATTTTCAATTCCAAATAAGCTTACGTTTACGATACGCACCGTCAAAATCGTTCGTGCTAGGCCCTCTGTACCCCGATCATGAGTTTTTTTGACGTGTAGTATCGTTAACGTAAGCATATTTTGAATTGAAAATACACGTTTTTTACACAATATTTATATAAATTAAATATATTATTAATATCTCTGTATTTTTTAAAATGTGCAAGTTGTATAAAATTTTATCAAAATGTTCCGGGACTGCTATATTTAAATTCAAAATATGCTTACGTTAACGATATGCTACCTTCCGGCTCCATCATCAAACCAGCTCTTTGACATCATTATATTGCATTGTCATGCAATTTACATATGCGTACAAAATTTCAGGCCAATCGAATACCGGGAAGTGGGTCAAATTTAACTTGTAAGATTTGATTACCCACAGACAATGTGACAGGTGAAACTAAAATAAAAGCTGTAATAAATAATTTCCTGGGATCCTCATAAAATGTACAGTTTTCTAAAAGAAAATTGGCTAACCAAGTTAGAAAGCTAGGCGGTTAGTTATATTTATATCTTAGAAAGCATTTATCTTCAATGCTCATACTGTATTTAACCATCTTAGCGTGGCAATTTGTTTGTTTTCATCCTTCATATAAAGTATATTAGTAGATAGAAAGCTGCCTGTCCCACCGGTCTACACTGAGAACTGCCAATTTATTTGCGAACGTTCGAGCCAGTATGTCACGGTGAGATTCTCCCTCGAACGTTCGCAAACAAATTGACAGTTCTCGCGATGATATAACGCGGCATGTCGGTACAGACATGACCGGCACCAATAAACTTTGTATTGTTTTGTATTTTTTTTACACTTTGTAGTGTTTATTATTAACACATGAACGCCGTGTACTAACCGCACGGCGTTCATGTGTTAATAGAGGAAAATTAAACATAAAAAAACCGGCCAAGTGCGAGTCGTACTCGCGCACCGAGGGTTCCGTATCATATTTAGACGTATAAAGTGAAAAAATCCGGACCGCAAAACTAAGTTTGTTTGTGAAGGAAATTTGATGATTTTGAAAAAACTGTACTAGTTAGGAACATCGTTTTATTTTTGGTGCAATATTTGAGTCAATTCCTATCAACTCTAATTATTTCAGATTTTTCGCTCTGCAAACTTTGGAGATAAGGGGGGGGGAATGGTATTTTTTCAGACATTTTTCATCATATGTCGAAAACTGTGAGACATAAAATAAAATGAAAACATATTTTGAAATGTGCAGATCAAGCCCTTTCATATGATATGCCACTTGACCTAGTAACCCCACTTTAAAATTTCGGACCTCCACTCCGGCCCCTTTTGCAATGAAAATAAAAATATTTTTTGACTTTTTTCATTTGAAATAAAATTGGGCAAGCATTCTTTATAACTGTTCCAAATTTCAAGTCGATAGCATTAGTAATTGCTAAAATAAGCAGGTGTGACAGACAGACAGACAGACAGACAGACAGACGAAGTCGCACCATAAGGGTTCCTTTTTTACCATTTCGGTACGGAACCCTAAAAACACCCTTACCACAAAAAAGATAAACACGTGTTGAACGCGAATGCTACCAAAACTAATACACACTTGTTTTAGACAAGTAAGTGCTAAAACAAGTGCGTATTATTTTTGGTAGCATTCGTGTTGAACACGTGTTTATCTTTTTTGTGGTACGGCCCAAAATGACACAGCGTTCGAAAGGCAAAGATTGAATATGTGCGGGATAGTCTTTGGTCGACGAGAGGGAGTTTTGGGGTAAGAACGGACTCCTTATTGATTGCCCCACATCTGGACCCTCTTTAATAATGAACGATCTGAGCGAATGTATATTTTAAGTCAGTAGAAGTTTTCGTTCAGTCACTGTTTGGGATAGATTTCTGGAGCGTACAACAAATACGAATACTATGCGATCAAAATAAGAATAGGACTGACCTTGCGCCATATTGTGACATTTTGTATTGAAAATGGAGCTATTTTGTATTAAAAAATCTGTTATAATTGATTTGGTAAATTAAAGACTCAGTTAAATTTAGTGAAAAAAATAAACGTTACTGATGAGCAAATTAATTTTCTTTGTAAGACTTACTTTTCAAGTGATAGTTGACAGTTCGAGGTCATTGACTTTCTTATTCTTATCGCGATCGTACGTCGGACGACACTAAGGGCGCTTACAGACTAACGACGCTCGATCGACGGCAAGCGTCGACGACGTCGTCGTCGAAAGTTTGAAAGATGTCTTCTATAAGCCGCCATAAAGACCTGTAGTAAAATTAAGAAAAATAAAATAATTAGGGGGGGGGGGGGGAGTGAAAATATTTTTTTTCATTCCTCCGTTTCATGTATGGGAATACATGAAACGGAGGGATGAAAAAAAATATTTTCGCGCACCCCTTCATGTGGGGTATCGTTGGATAGGTCTTTGAATATAACATAAAAGTTTCTAATTGATTTTTTTATTTAAGTGCATAATGAGCTTGGCTGAACTAGGAGTTCCGAAAGTCGTTAACAATGTGATTTTTTGATGTCTCAGGCAGTCAACACCTGAAAAATGTCTAACAACTGCTCTCACGTTGGAATACCGGTATCTCCTATTTATACAGATAGGCAAGGTCAGATGTCCGTTGCTTAAAATTAAATATTGAGAGGAATTTTGTTGCACTTTGTTAAACTAGAAAACTATTTTATTCAGAGACTAGAGCTAAGTGAGCTAACCACTAACCAGTCTCAGTATAACCTGTATTTATTTTATTTTTATTTTTCATTTATAGTTCATGAGAAGCGGATGATTAAAGATCAAACAAAGTTTTCCTTAATTTTTGTTTTATTAGGCGTGCTACACACACAAGCAGAGCGACTCAGCGACATTAATAAATTTAGGTTCGGCATTATTTGCTAAGCATATCTATGTTGCCGCCCGGGTGGTGCCGATAGTGCCATATTTAGCAAATAATGCCGAATCTGCTAACCCGCATAAACGTATTACAAATTGCAAGTCTTATAGTTGATGGAGCTTAGTATCAATGAAATTAAAAAATGCATACATAGTCATTGGACTTATTTATAAACGTGTGCATAGCCTGTTCGGATAACTGGATCTTGTTCAGAAGATTCCAAGTAGGCAGACAACAAAGTAAGCTAAATAAAATCTTTTTTTTTTAAACTCGCCTTGAATGATTTATAAAAGTCATCATTCGTTAAAAAAATTGAAAATTCAAAATTTTATAAAAACCCGACCGCGGTTTGCCCTACGTCATCTGATGTTATAGAACCACCAGACATTGCAGTCGGGACCATGACTATTACCCGGAAAAACTGGGTCCCAACTGCAATGTCTGGTGGTTGTATAACATCAGATGACGTAGGGCAAACCGCAGTCGGGTTTTTATAATATTTTAAATTTTATATTTTTATTATTCACTTTTTAGTTTTTAATGTATAAGATATATATATTTTTTCGTAATCGTCTCTTTGAGCCCTTTATTTTGATACCCCACATGACCATGTCAGTTTTTTTTTATTTTTTACGACTTTACTTAATGGCGATTAAAATCCGCCATGTTGGTTTTTTTTTATAATCCATATAGCCTATGTTACTCGCGACGTCGATACAACATGATATACATGATTTTGACCAAATTGCTCATATTAAATACGTACGCGCTGGCGACGAACCGAACACGATCGATGGTATAATTACAGTGTTTTAGTTTAGTGCTACTGTTGAGTGACGATAAACATTGTTAGATTGAGGGTGTGCGGAATGTTTAATGCGTGGGAGATCTTTTTATTCACAAGGAGCCCTTAATTATGCGCGTAATTGTGTACAAAAAGTGGCATCAGTTGTTCCGATACTAATTTGCTATGATGGCATATCTCCTTGTTTCTATGATCTGAGGTACCTACTAACAGCAAAAAAACAATTATTAAAAATTTTGTATGTCTTTCTGTTTGTTCTGGCTCATTTCTGAAACGGATGAACCGATTTTGACGGGACTTTCACTGGCACGTAGCTGATATTATAATTTTACTTTAAAAAAAGAATTTAGGGTTCCGCGAAAAAAATGAAAACCATAAGACCCAATATACTTACTAATTATACAAATTATTATGTAAGTATAAATTAATAATTATTTTGTTAAATTCTGCTCGGACGAAGGCGCGGGTAACAGCTGGTTCGTAAATAATAAAGGAAATTATAAAACATTTCTTTGCATACAAAATGAATAATTGCTCGTGCGCAAACAAAAGAAATTCTGTCGCTCGCCTTGAGTCGGTCGACGACATTATGAAAGTGGTGTTGCAACTCCGAATCGAAAGCGAAGTTGCATTTACTTTTACACCTCCCGCATAACTCGAGTGAATGCACATTCGAGAGTGCATAAACTACGTCATTTTATGGCCTCTTTCTAACCGTGAATCGGTTTTCAGTTTAACCCCAGTCTAACATATAAATGACGAATGCATAACACGCATAACCTTCTTATTTTTTGGAACTTTCCTTAACGCAGCTTGCGGTAGGAGGTATTTCTCTCTCTCTCTCTTTTTTTTTTTATATAATGGCCTCTCGCAGTTGGCTTCTAACAGCCGTCACTGCTTAACCGGTCATCTGGTGAGGACTTACAAATGCCTCCAGCCAGGCTTAAAACTAAATAAAAACTACTCTCTCTGTTTCTTTCTAATATAAGAGGTGTGTGTAAGAACTTCGTTCCTGACGGGGGTCCCCCGGCCACATACTTTTTCTTTTTTTTTCAATAGGTTAGACAACTTTTCCGCTTATACATATACTTAAGTGTCTAAAATCGTTTGAAATAAATTTTCCCGTAAGGGAAGTGTTATTATGTGCATTATCTTATAGTAAAATAATGTACTAATAATTAGTACATTATTTTACTATAAGATAATGCACATATTAACACTTCCGCGGACACACAACAGACACAATACTGTATAAGTTTTAATGCTATCGCAGCTATAGCTGTTCAGAGTCCAGCCGGGCTAACATGCGCGCCGCGACAAAATTTTGTCGACGCTTTTATCGTGCATTTGTCTCGTATTTGCACGAGAAAGAGCGAGACAAAACAGTCGACAAAATTTTGTCGCGGCGCGCCAGGAAAGTTTTAGCTTCTATCAGCCTTAAAAATGTACATACGTATTTGACATCTGTCAACTCACAGGACATCAGCTATATTTTACGAGCTGTAATAAAAACTACTCAAAATACAGTACCAAATTATACGGTGTACCTACGTAGGCGAGAAAAAAGCTTTTGACAGACGGACGAAGAAGAAAGTGATTCTTTATATAGGTTCCGTTTTTGTTTTTAAGATACGACACTCTAAAAAATATAAATAAACATAAAAAATAAGTTTTAAAATTGATAACATGAACTGCTGATTTAGGAGTACATTCCCCATAAAAATAGATAGTCAACATCAATCGATTTTTTAATCCGATCCAGCTAGTAGCCCCTCCCTCTAGTTGTCCTCCCCCCAGCGACGCCCTAAGCCGAGGTCCGTACCCCAGTAGGGGGTGCCCTTAGCGTGTGGTCGCTTAGTTTGTAGTTTTTATTTACTTTTAAGACTGGCTTGAGGCATTTGTAAGTCCTCACCAGATGACCGGTTAAGCAGTGACGGCTGTTAGAAGCCAACTGCGCAAGAGGCCCTTCAAAAAAAAAAAACAAATCAATCGAATTTGCCTATTGCAGCCCTCTGTTGGAATAGCCTCTCATGTAGCGTCAGTTACGCATATCTAACCCCAAAGAATAAAATCCTCTATTTATTATGATACTTAAGCATGTTAAGTTTCAGACCATTTCGCAGTTATTTAGTTAATTTATATTTTCATAAACTTAGTTCTTTATTGCACAGTTTATTAGCCACAAGGTTACTTTAACCTAGAAATACGAGATAATATCGTAATTTTATCTAAATGCGCTAGAATACTATCTAACCCGCAACATGAAGCCATATGACAAAACATCTCTATATTCCTACTAAAATATTATAAACTAGCACTTTGCCCGTGACTTCATCCGCGTGACAAACACGTAGCGCCATCTAGCGTTCTAAGGCAATTGCTACCATCAAAAGTTATTGTTTTTCTCTCGGGAACAGTGTTTTTTTTCTGTATGAAAGTTGTCCCATGTCCTTTTCTGTACCCCTGACAACATAGGTATATGCAAAATTTCATGATGATCGGTTCAGTGGGTTAGGCGTGAAAAGGTAGGTAACAAACAAACAAAAAAATATTTATTAGGATTAGGATTATATATATATATATATAATAATAAAAAAATAAAAATGTTTGTTGGTTTGTTCTTCTTTTACACAGCAACAGCCGGCCTAGCATGACCACGATAGAAACGGATTTTGTCTACATAGAAATAGACAAAGTGACAGATTTCATTCATAAAACGTAGAAATGTTTCTACAATCTGTCACTTTGTCTATTTCTATGTAGACAAAACCCGTTTCTATCGTGGTCATGCTAGGCCGGCAGAGCAACGGATCGACAAGATATATTGCTTAAAGACAGTTTATATAGGCCGAAAAATGACGTAGACTATTTTGTTTGTGGTACGTAGTATAAGTCCCGGCGTCAGTCTTGATCACGAACATCATCTGCGCACTAGCTGATTTTCGGTCTCTTTGGCGGAATGAAGAAGACGGGGGGCGCCGAGGCAGCAGGGGATTGGATCGATGCTTGTTGTCTAATTAGACAATTTTCTATTAGGTATTGTCAACTGTCTATTGTCTATTGGACGGAAAAAGTACATGCGCGATCTGTGATCATCTTTAAATGCCGGTACTTATACATGGCATAATTTCCAACCACCATGCGAGCGAATCCGTAGACAAAACCTAGTATTCTATATTTTGCGCTAATGTATGACCGAGATTAAGTCTCTCATCTGTGTCGCAAAATGTCATCGAGGTAGACATAGCTCAGATTGCACGACAACTCGCTAATCACTATACTGGCTAAACTTATTTTTCTTCAACCAAACCATTACCTAATACCATGTAATTATCATGGTATGACCATGGACTACTGCATTTAGGTCTGCATAACTTATCTTACTACTGGCTGTGCTCATGACTCTGTTTGCATGAAAATCGGAAAACAACAATGTCGTTATTATTTAATTCAGGAGATTTTTTGATGCTCTTTAGTTTATTTTAGAATTTAAATATAATTATTTTAAGGCTCTTTTTGTAAATGAAACTCTATATATATTATGTAAATAACCCGGGCAATTATGTCAATAAACCTCCATTCAGGAGATATGTATGGCCCTTAAAGTAGCGGGTCAACAAACAACATTTTTTTTTTAAAGGAAGCATATAACATAGCTGTGCATTATAACATAACATATAGGTACATTTAAAAAAAAATAGTCGCCCATGTCGCACCATATTATTACCACCAAAACAAATATTTGTATTCATCAGTAGACCTTTGGTTTTAACACCAACATAACCCTCTAATCCCCCTCATGCTAAACAAATTACGCACTCAACCCGGGATTTAAATTATATTTTATCATGGTAAGGTAATTTGCCGCTAATGCAAGCTGTATAATCAGAATTATCCGTGGTGAAATTCTACTGCGCTGCCGGAATGCATTTACAACATAGCCCTTGTGAGGCGAGGCATGAATTTCCACGGTGGAAACATAATGGACAGGAATTTGTTTGAAAACGTCTGGTAAATACAAAAAGTCGACAGCTTCCCTATGGTGGTTAATGGCCATTTTCAGTAATCATCGGCTCTTTTCCCTACTAGAGATCGAATTTTGAAATAAGTAGTATAGAAGTAATGTCAGAATTTGATCTATAGTAAGCAAAACGTCGGATACATATAATTGAAAACAGCCATACAATTATGAAAATCTTAAAAATAAAATCAAGATAACCAAGCATCAATATTGATCTGATGGACATCACTATTTGTCCTTCCGCCGATTTGGCAATCTCTCAAATTAAAATCTTTAGACGAAAGTCAATTTTATTTTTTTACCCGATCTAACTTGAACTAGTAAGTTGATGAAAACAAAATATTCATCATTACATACACATTGTAAGACGGAAGTCGGAACCGATACAAAATAATACAAGACCCTATGACACACAAAATGCTGAAATGTAGTGTATCTCATATTGTTGTTTTAATTTTGTGTCAGTTCTGATGTTGTGTAAAAGTAACAAAGTTCACCAACTTATGTTATTAATCGTACTATAGACACGCGCTGTTCGACCGTTTACTAATTCGTGTATTTTCATTATCTTTGCAATATCCGACCTGCTTTCCCATTTATGTAATCTGATCCTACGTGCTTTTATATTTCGTCAGGATTCTAAGGAGTTTAGTTTCTTTGAAGGATGTGGGGGACTGGCATTGCATGTGGCTGGTAAAATTTTGGAATTTTGCCGCCTTTATTTACACCTCCGCCACGAAACCATAACATAGTTCGCCTGACTTGTCCCTTGCACAACAACTAAACAGAAACGAAACTGCCTGTTCTAACGTACAGATTTGATTAAGATTCTATCTGATAGCTTCTACGTTTATTAATCATCCGCGTTTATGAATTAAATTTGTTTAACGGTTTCGCATCATTATTTTCGCGGCGGAGGTGTGAAATTCAATTCGAAAGGGATGAAAAGAGATAGTAAAGTTTGTTTAAAGAAAATAACGACATTGTTGTTTCCCTACTTTATATGCGCGGACGGAGTCGTGAGGACAGCTAGTTTTAGATAAGGATATAATATATTTTAATAATATTATAATGTAGTACGTTAAATTATATTTGAGGAAAATACGACTATTTCATAAAAAAATGACGATTTTCCTCAAATATAATTTCAAGAGCTATATTGATGATTTTAATGATTATTACTTAATTATTGTACTATAATTATTGTCACGTATTGAATTTCGATCAACATGCAACATAAAACAGCTCCGCAATAAGCAAAAAACGTTAGAAATTTTGAATTTTGTGGACTGCCTTAACGGATCCCCCTTAAAGGAATATTCCAAAACATAAATAACCTACGTAACACCAAAACACCGGTTACTAGTTACTAATAAAGGTTAAACATATAATTTGGTTAAAAACATCTCTGGCCGTGTTATTACCGCCCGTGCGATACTTGGTGTGACGCGTTTCTCGCACGTGAGTCATGTCATGTGAAACTGTTTGGTCCAGTGGCTCTCAAAGTTATTGTTAATACTTAATTTACCTACATGTCAAACAACAAGATAAAAAATATCATGTTATCATCTCTGGTTAGGTACCTGGCAGCTAATTCCGTGCAGATGCTGTTCCTTTTTTTTTAAATTTATTTGATGGATTCGGAAACAGTAAATCAGGTGCATAAATTTTAAACAGCCAAATTTTAATTTATTGGAAACTCAATTCATCCGCCGCCTAGCCTTTTCCCAAACATGATTGGAGTCGGCTTCCAGTCTAACTGGTTGCGGCTGAATATCAATATTTTACATGGAGCGACTGCCATCTGACCTCCACAACCCAATAATTGGGGAATACCGGTATTCAAATGTTAGACCAGTTGTCAGACTTTTTGAGCTTCTGACTACCTGTAACGACTGTCAAAGATTTATTTATTATTGGAAACTCAATGTTAACATAAATGTTAGAAAAAATGCACAAAAGGAAAACACTGTCTGTTAATAAATAATTAAAAGAAATATACGTTGTGTGTTATTTATAGAGCAAACAAGTTTTTGCCCGTGGTTTCACCCACGTGGATGTCTGAAATTATCCCATCAGAACGTAATTACGGGATTAAAAGCCTATAATATAATGTCACTCTCCAGCCGGCCTAGCATGACCACGATAGAAACGGGTTTTGTCTACATAGAAATAGACAAAGTGACAGATTGTAGAAACATTTCTACGTTTTATGAATGAAACGGTAGAAATGTTTCTACAATCTGTCACTTTGTCTATTTCTATGTGGGCAAAACCCGTTTCTATCGTGGTCATGCTAGGCCGGCAGCTCATAAACTATATCTGTGCAATAATGGCGATCCTTGCTTTATACGTGAAAGAAGGACAAACCAACAAACACTTTCGCATTTATAATATTTTTAGAGATAATTACTTGCAACTTTGAGATACAAATGCTTCAGTCAAGTTATGATAACCATAAAACGCATCATAAAACTCGTATTATAGAATAAATTATCACTGTTGTCGTCCATTTAATAGCGGTTATGAATGAAGAAACTGTTTTGCCCTAACAGTGTCTTATGGCGATTGCAACATTGTCGCTGTAGGATAATTATGAATACTACATATAATAATGTTTAGTTGTAATGGTTCAGTTGAACGGTGCTGTTGCGCACGTCATGTCCGTGAACGGGCGCTGTCAGTTGGTACTGGTCATCTCTTGACTGCTCAAGAAATATTTTGACATTTTATAGGTTTAAATCATTTTTATTTTATTTTAGTACCATTGATTTTATTTTTTATCCTAAGGGATTTTTAAAATATCTCACATTGTTCTCACATACTAGGGCATAAATGTAAACAAAGAAATTGTATATTTGAATTAGTTGAAAAAGAGTAACCATGGAGTTTCTTGTCCGATCTTCTCCATAGGAATCTACGTTTTGGAACGGATAACTAGCTTCAACTAACGGACAAACTGACTGACAACTATTGCTTGACTATTCAAAAGTGCCTGTAAATGGTCTAATTGAAATAAATGTTTTGACTTTGACTTTGAATGTAATTAGAAGAATTCCTTTGAGTTACGCAAAAGCCAGTAAATAGCCCATCTTGTCTTATAAATATCCCATTTGGACTGAAATATTTACACACACAATATGAAAAAAAATGTAGACCAGCCGGGCTAACATGCGCGCCGCGGCAAAATTTTGTCGACCGTTTTGTCTCGCTCTTTCTCGTGCAAATTTGAGACAAATGCACGATAAAAGCGTCGACAAAATTTTGTCGCGGCGCGCATGTTAGCCCGGCAGAGCGCCTAACATGCGCGCCGCGACAAAATTTTGTCGACGCTTTTATCGTGCATTTGTCTCGTATTCGCACGAGCAAGAGCGAGATAAAACAGTCGACAAAATTTGTCGCGGCGCGCATGTTAGCCCGGCAGGTGTAAGCCACAAAATTGCAAAAAATATATTTAAAGCTTTAGATTCGCGTGCGAGGCCGTGATTTCTATCCAATTAATTTCATACTTGAATTAAACCTAAGTTATATTCAGACACAGCTCAAAGTTCTGAGCTAAACGCCCCAAACAAGCTGTTCCATGTCTTTACATTCGCATTTATAATATTAGTTAAGATTAGAATTCAGCTTCATTAGGTTAAGCACAAAAGGCGATCCAAAACTACGAACTACAGAACAAAAAATAATAAAATCAGACCGTCTAGAAAGGTCTTCACACATAAATACTATGAAATAAGCCCTCGTTCGCACGGGAGCTTTTTTACGTGCGTTATAAAAAGCGTCGTAGGCGTTTGTCAAGGCACATTCGATTCAACGCCTAGCCCCGAGTGTTGAAAATCCAACGTTACGCGATTTAGAACTCAGCGTTAAAAAAAGCGTTGTCGTGCGAACAGATTTGTTTCATTCGGGAGCTTTTTATAACGCGCGTAAAAAATCATCCGTGCGAACGAGGGCTAATAGCGAATGAGAGATGATTTATTTAATGATACGTGACGTACACGATTAACCTATAACATATAGATACATAACATAAATGGCTTTTAATAAAAAAACCGATAAGTGTGAGTAGGACTCGCCCCTGAGGGTTCCGTACAAACTTGGTTAGGTACGTATGTTGTAAAGACACGTACAAGGAAGCAGATTGAAAAACTCGAAGCTTCCTGAAAAATGTGATTATACATATGTAATTTATTAGAACATCAATAGCTAGCGGTAGAATAATTTACCAATTACCATTTATTATATTATCATTTATTATGTAACTTAAATGGCAGTTTTTTTTACCGTTAAGGGACCGTAGACCTTAGTATTTCATATTAATTTCAACTTGATACCATTACCCGTTGCTGAGAAAATAGTTCTTGACAGACGGACAGACGGACAACAAAGTGATCCTACATAATGGTTCCGTTTTTTTTCATTTAACAGTACAGAACCCTAATATGATGAATATATTAATATAATTTATGGCAACAACACAATTGTCTTGTCATCTAGGCGGATAAAATATAATTTATTGTTTACACCACAATTTTTTCCATACAACATAATTAAATTACTTTATTCTTTACACCATGCAATATTTGCATCAATAACATAGTCATTCTGCAAAATGACAGACTTTTTGTTGCGATCAATTGCGTCGGAGTTGCTATCATAATTATTATTGTTATATGTGTATACGCACGCGATCTCGAAGCAAATAGAAGTAATTTTGATCAAATTGTGTACTGTACCCCGATCATGAGTTTTTTTGACGTATAGTATCGTTAACGTAAGGATATTTTGAATTTAAAATACAGCAGTCCAAAAAAACTCATGATAGGGGTACTGTACCCCTATCATGAGTTTTTTTGACGTATGGTTTTAAAATACAGCAGTCCTGGAAAATTTTGATAAAATTTTATACAATTTGCACATTTTAAAAAATACAGAAAAATTAATTAAGTACACACATCAAAAGTATCTAGGGATCAACATATATTTTTGCAATAACTTTTCTCCTGATTGATATTAATTAAAATTTTCTTTAAGGATTCATCAAATAAAGTGTTTTCGTTTGTCACAGTAACGATAAACCAAGTCACCTTTGCATTAATAAAGAAATTTGCCATTTTCCTAATAAAGGGATTTTTGACATTTGAACCACTAACATTAAAGTTCGAAAAAAAGACTGAAATAACAGTTTTCTTTAAAATTTTATTGGGTAACTTAAACAATTAATAATCCGTGTTTCTACCGCGAATACTAACAACACAAGAACATCGGTTTGGCATACTCAAAATGAGTTCATCCAAATCACGCTGTGGAATGGCCGCCCATGTTCATTGCAACAACAAAAAAAGGTCTTCTTGCGACTGGATACCCTCCATATTCGGCAGAGCTCTTCTCTGTAGCATATCCCATGCATGCTCAATCGGGTTCAAGTCTGGCGACTGAGCAGGCCAGGGCAGGACATTGATGTTAGCTGCGGCGAGAGTCTGTCTTACAACTCTTGCGGTGTGCGGTCGTGCATTATCATGCATTAACTGAAATAAGGGACCGATTTGCACTTGTAGAGGAACGATGACGTCTGATACAATCGTCTCAGCATAAATTTGAGCGTTGAGGTTGCCTCTGATCCAAATCAACTCAGTTCTTCCGCCGATCCAAATACCCGCCCATACCATGATGGTTCCACCACTATAAGGATGGACTTCCTGGCAGGATTTTAATCGCTGTTGGCGTCCAGGGGTTCTCCAGTGTCGTATACGTCTTGTATCCGGTCTCATACCAAAACGAGACTCATCAGAAAAGCACACGAAACGCCATTGTTCTTCTGCCCAATTTCTGTGTTCAAGAGCCCATTGATATCGAATCCTACGATTGTGCATTGCTATAGGTGGTACCCGTAGCGGTCTTCGGGAATGAAGGTTCACTTCATGCGGTTTCTGACTGTTTGGTCGCTAATTAAGTTCCCTGAAGAGTGATGAAGCCTCACGGCTAACATCATGGCGGTTATTGTTGGAGCTCTTCGAGTTAAGATTTGAATGTATCGGTCTTGTCTCCGTGTGGTGCAGCGATACCGTCCTCCATGGCGCTCAGCCACGGTACCAGTGCTTCGGTAACGTGTCCAAAGTCGACTGATAACACTCTGACTTGTATTCAGAGCTAAAGCTACAGTACGTTGCCGGGAACCAGCTTCTATCATTCCCACGGCTCTGAGCATTTCTTCCCTGCTTAAATGACGTCGCCGCTCCATAATAACGTTGGTTTTAATCAGTAGTAGGGAAACAGTAGCACTAATAATGTCTTCAATGCGTTGTATGTTTTTATAGGGAAAATATTGACAGCTTATTTTCATCTTTTACTCGAATTTGATTGAGAGTTCCTGATTCAAATTATGAAATGCACCAAAAAGGATCCATATAAATTTATAAAATCATAAATTTATTACAAAGCCACATCTCAATCTCAAGAAATCCGCATAAAAATGCTTGATCCCTAGACACTTTTGATGTGTGTATTTAATTTATATAAATATTGTGTAGTAAACGTGTATTTTCAATTCAAAATATGCTTACGTTAACGATACTACATGTCAAAAAAACTCATGATCGGGGTACAGTTGGCAGACTTTCGGGCTTCGGACTACCCGTAACGATTATCATGTCTAACGTGCTCTCCGACGTGCGAGGGGTCACGATATGTAAATAATGCGTTACCTATCGATGCACTGATCACCGCAAGCGCATTTATCCTCGCAGATGGATCGATCACTCAGATCATAGAAACAAGGGAGTTGTGCCAAGGCGCTATCGAGCTTGATGCCTGAACTCAAGTTCAGGCATCAAGCTCGATAGCGCCTTGGCGCAAATTGCTCATATTAAAAACGTACGCGCTGGCGACGAACCGAACACGATCGATGGTATAAATACAGTGTTTTAGTTTAGTGCTAGTGTTGAGTGACGATTATAGTTAGATTGACGGTGTGCGGAATGTTTAATGCGTGGGAGATCTTTTTATTCACAAGGAGCGCTTAATTATGCGCGTAATTGTGTCGAAAAATTTACTAAAAGTGGCATCAGTTGTTCCGGTACTATTTTGCTATGATGGCATATCTCCTTGTTTCTATGATCTGAGATCGATCAGCTCACGATACCTCATGTTTGTCGACGTCATCATGCACTCGTAAGTCCGTGACAATCCACAGCCAAACGTAGACATGTTTACCATTGGTCTAACTACTATTACTCTTGATAATTACTACCTAACTCTTTATTAAACCGTACTGTATTTTTGTTATCCAGGTGATCGCAAAATTCTTCACAATGTCTCTGGAGAATTCCGTTCAGGCGAGCTGACCTGCATACTCGGACCTTCTGGAGCTGGTAAATCCACTCTCCTGAACATATTGGCTGGATATAAGTAAGTGTTTTTCAATATTTACAGTATTAACATTAAAACGGTGAAAAAGGGTGGTAACGTTTATATGAAGTAAAAAAAACGACGTTGTGTTGTTTTCCGACTTACGGCCCGTAACGACGCACGAGCACAGATCTCTGCTTGAGCATACATTTAAAGCCATTTGATTGGTTGACATCTATGCTCAAGCAGAGAACTGTGCTCGAGTATCGTTCTGTAATACGAGCCTAAATGTGGACGAAGTTGCGGAAATAGCTAATTGTCATATAACTATGTAGGAATCACTACAAGATGCTATTAAACATTATTAGCAAGTTAATAGTAGGTTGTAGCTGCTACCGATTGCACACGTCAGCATCACGGAATATTCTTCTGTTCTGTGGTCAGCATCGTACTTCCTTCGACGCTACCTGGCTCCCCGAAACGTCAAACACTTTTTTTTTTAAATGACCTCTCGCAGTTGGCTTCTAACAGCCGTCTCTGCTTAATGCGGACTTCTGGTGAGGACTTACAAATGCCTCCAGCCAGGCTTAAATCTAAATCTACAAACTAAGCGACCACACGCTAAGGGCACCCCCTAGTGGGGTACGGGCCTCGGCTTAGGGCGTCGCTGGGGGGAGGGCAACTAGAGGGAGGGACTACTAGCTGGATCGGTTCATTATTTTGGGTCGAATTTAAATCTACAGCTCAGCGCGGGCTGGCTCGAGCAAGGGTCGGTTTGGGGTCTGAGTCATACTCGGCGGCTGACTTGGGTCATGACGGGGACGTCGCGACGGGCCTCGTCGGCGAGGTCGGAATGAAAACGTCAAACAACTTTTTTAACAGTGTTAAAGGTTTTCTCTCAGCACCAATTCTCTTTCACCACTTTTTTGTGTCCTAGGCATTAATTAAATATTTAAATAAAAAAAACGTTGAACGCTAAACAAAGTGACAGATTGGGGCACGGAATAACAAAAACAAGGTTTGGGGAGCCAACATAGCATTGAAACAAACTCTACCATACATGACATGACATGACACTTCGATTGGCCTCATAATATATGAGGCCTGTGAACAACCTAATATGAGGCTCATAGTAGGCTGCTTACACTAGATAGATAGGTACTGGGACGCCATTTGCACAAACTTCAATTCTGTCAACTTAGATTGCTCGCATTGTTAACATGATTGATTTATTTTTATTAAAATCCGTTCCGTGCCCACGGCCAACGGAACCTAAGCCTAGGATGTCTGTCTGTTCATCCGTCTGCTAAAGGGCTGTAGCTAAATTTTCTAAATTTCAAAACATGTAAGTAGGTATGCCAAATAATCGCTATCATGACAAATAATATTTATAATAACAATAAAAAGTCATAACCAAGAGGACCCCACCTCAATACAAACAAAACGGAATCGTAGTGTGTTAGTCCGATTTGTACTTGAACGGTTTTTAATAGATATAACATCATCAGCCAAATAGCGCAACATTGTTAGCAGGGAGTTATTTCTTTTACTAGCGCATGATTCATGTCACACGCGTTTGAAAAAACTATCGCCTGCGGAATCCCTTATTTTGTAAGTACGAGTATGTAGCAACAATTTTTTTTTTTTTTTTTTTGAGGATGGGAAATCATCAAATGACCCCTCCCGCTCTGGGCGGAGCGGAAGGGAGTGTCAGACTCTTACTGACTAAAACCCACCCATGTTCCTTCGTTAGCCCTTTTGTCCGGGTCAGCGGTATCCCTTCCGGACAATCCCGCTTTCCCGGCAGGCTTGGGCCCTAGAGGGCCCCCTCTCTGAATGTAGCAACAATAGTAAACTCTTTGTTTCGTGTTGAATCTATTAGTACCTATCTATAGCCTCAATTAAAAAAAAAAAACTCTTACAATTTTATTATCTAAGATAACTAGACATTTATAGTAACGAGTTCAAAGGAAACGTGGTGATGGCGTAGTTAAAGTATTAAACACTATAATTATTACTTAATAATGTTTATACATCTGTTACGTTGTAGGTTATTAAATCAAAATGAGTGTTTAAGATAATTTGTTTTGACGGTTGTTGTACTCATAATATCATTTTAAATGGCCATTCTCGATGTTGTCGTTTGCTAAGTGATTGGAAATTCGACTTACCTAATAAAAAAAGTTATACTAGGGATCATTTGCAACAAACCCCTAAACTTAGGGTCCTGGTTGTTTCCGAGTTATAGCACTTTTTAAGTGTTTTGGTTTTCCGCCTCTTACCTAAATACAAATTTTCTCATTGTAAGAAATACACTACACTCAGGCACTCAATTACAGTAACAATCAGTTTTAAAAACATCCACAAGTTTGGAAAAAAATCTTCGTTAGGAAAGAGGTAAGAAAAGTAAGTTTAAATTAATGTTTGTCAAAATTTTATTAATATTAGATTAGTACCTAATTAATTATTTTATCAAATATTATTTAAATAAATTACCTACAGATAATTTTAAATCTGTATAAAATATTAAAATTAATAATTATACCAAACCACTTCTATGCACTGCTTACACTCCCTTGCCAATATTTTTTATTTTGCGTAGCTTTAAAGGATAAGATTTAAAAATATTAAATTTAGCTACCTATACAAAAAAAATACTAATTGCTTCTAATAGCTTCTAACAAGGTTATCTTTTAACCGTGTGAACTGTTAACTTGAGATCTAAAGCCACTATTAGATAACTTCTTACTTACATAATAAATATGCGAGAAGGTATTATTATCTAACAAAAAATAGTATGAAGAAAGTCATTTAAAAGTTTTGATACCATGTAAAAACAATAGTTTCAGTTAAAGACTTAAAAAAATGTCCTTACCGTGTATTTTCTATCAGGTCTAAAGATTTTTATTTTAATGTCACATAATTGTTTAGAGTATTCTTCGTCAGCGAATATCGATAGTATAGATCGATAGATAGGTATTCGCAGAAAAACTAAATTAATAGACGCAAAACAACACGCACAGCAGCTTAAATGGAGATGGGCGGGACACATCGCCCGGATTGCGGATGGAAGATGGACAAAACGAGTCACCGAATGGACGGGTCCAAGCGGCACAAGAAGTAAAGGGAGACCCAAAGATCGCTGGATCGCTGAAATCCAAAGAATAGTCGGTAGAGACTGGATGATGAAAGCGAGAAATAGGAAAAAATGGAAACAGTTGGAGGAGGCCTATACCCGGAACGGGGCCATGTCTTAAACTTTTACTTAAAATAATTTGTATTTTTTTTACCTTCTTGTATGTAAATTGCATGGAAATATAAAGGCTTTCTTATCTTATCTTATTCTTCGTCAACGTGCTTGTCTACAGAGTTTAATGAACCGAAACGTATTGCGGCTCGGAAGTAGCGCGTCCCTTAATGTGGGCGCACCTTTATAATGTCACTCTGTATCCGGTATGACATGTGTAGCCTTAATTAATATCTTAATAAAAAACACATGATAATGTACTTAATTATTTTTTGATCGGCCTGATCATTCAAATGAATTAGTTAATGGATTAATTAATAATAGGAATCCCACATTAGTTCCACAAAAAACACGTTGGCAAATTATTGGAAAACTAGATAGTATTACAAAATTATCACTTTTAATTCCGTAATAGTTTTAAAAACTATTTATAATTATTTATAGTTATTTATTGAACTTTGTATCGTAAACGTTGAACCTACCTGCGTCCATCATGCATGACGTTGTTATATAAAAAATACATTCATATAAAACTTATTTATACATACAATAACATGTTATAAAAACCAGCCTATTCATTTATTATTCGCCTATTACTGTCTATTCATAACCGTAGTTTATAGTGAGTAATCACATATTTTAATTTATATGTTAATGAAGGAAAATTAATATGATTGATTCGTTCCCCTAATTTATTTAAAGTAGGTACCTACTTAGGTGTACACACCAGCAAAATCACGTCGCAGAAATATGGCGACTGAATTTACGCCACATAATTCCGTTGCGTAGTTTTTGCCTTGGTGTGTATATAAAAACGTTGCAGCCGTAATTTTGTCGTGTAAGTTCGACTTACTGTGTCGTGTCACTATACTAAGCATTAACGAGGCAAGAAACTGTTTAATAAACATAGCCCGTGAAAACAACTAAAAACGCTCCTTTATAAATTAGAGATCTCCCATAGATTTAAGATGCCGCAAATTTTAGTTAAACGTCACTCGTAACGCACACTAAACTAAAACACTGTACCTATTTAAATCATGCATCGTGTTCAGCCCGTCGGCATGATCACATTGATCTAGCTCAATAGTGCAAATCACAATATCTCCCTTATTTCTATAATCTGAGGAATTAAGTCCTCAGATTATAGAAATAAGGGAGATATTGGCAAGGGTTAACCCTTGGGCTACTATTTACCAATTTTCATAGTCGAACAAATGAAAGATGTGAAGTTTTTCATAAAAATAAATATCGAATACTTGGATATTTATATAATTATTTTATTACTACCGTATCATCATTCCGACCTCGCCGAAGAGGCCCGTCGCGCCGTCCCCATCATGACCCGAGTCCGCCGCCGCGTATGACTAAGTCCCCTAACCGACCCTTGCTCGAGCCAGCCCGCGCTGAGCCTGATTTAAATTCGACCCAAAATAATGAACCGATCCAGCTAGTAGTCGCTCCCTCTAGTTGCCCTCACTTGTAAGTCCTCACCAGCATTTGTAAGTCCTCACTAGAGCAGTGACGGCTGTTAAAAGCCAACTGCGAGAGGCCATTTAAAAAAAAAAATATACCGTATCATGATTCTCCACATTGTACTTACTCTTAAGCTGAATGATAGGTACATTCTGTAATATCATTTATATTTCCAGCTCGCATATGAACACTGAGCTATTTGGAAAGCATGTTCTGCAGTCATTGACTGCGAGCGAATGCTATTGGGAAATTCGATGATGCAATAAGAGTAACACTTACGATGCTGAAAAGTATCGATGGCTTTCAGACGTTGAAATTATCGTTCCTTGAAATATTTAAATTTTAATAATACAGTGCATTTCATTGTTTTTGTAGTACT
The DNA here is from genome assembly GCA_948465475.1 of Thalpophila matura. Classification (NCBI taxonomy): domain Eukaryota; kingdom Metazoa; phylum Arthropoda; class Insecta; order Lepidoptera; family Noctuidae; genus Thalpophila; species Thalpophila matura. The sequence continues at coordinate 15,195,799 of OX419182.1, forward strand.
ACGTTAAAAAAGGGATTATTCTTAACCCTGTTCCTAGGCTTGACTCAAATAGTAGCATCAGTAGCTGACTTCTTGACTGCTAGTATCGTGATGAATATTACGTAAAAAGTCTCAATACTAAAAACATTTGACTTAAAGTCTGATCCGCTTAATTGGAATACATGTTTAGTTGTTTACCTATACCAGACATATGTTGTTGAAACATATTTGTTTCATGTCTGCGAACAATTATAGAAATGAGGAATGTTGCTTTTCTCATAAAAAAAATATTTCAAACATAAAAAAATGTTTTTCATTCTAAAAAGGTCAAATAATAGTCCGGTCAATTTAGACATTCGAAGTTACATAAATTCCCACCAAGCTGAAAATCGGTAAGATTGTTTAAAATATCATTAAAAACAAAATTTGAAAGTTCCCCATCTTTCCCCTGTAAGGAAAAAAAAATATTCAAGGTCAAAGGTAAAAAAAATGAGTTTTTCGCGATTTTCAGCAAAACGGTAAGTTTATCATAAAAATACCTCAGACAAAAATTGTAGATCATAAAATTATCTACAAAAAATTCATTAATACTTTTTTTCTACGAGCCACCGTTTTTGAGATATAACGATTCAAAAAGTTGTAAAAGTTGTAATCGTCATAATATGCACACGTTTCCTCGCCACCTATGAAGTAGTGTACTTAGCGCGTTTTTTTAACGTAGTTTCCCCAGTAGGCCTATTTCACGGGTCAGTTTTGATCCTTTTTAATTTGAAACTATTGAAAAATAATGGATATTAGCAGAGATTGAAAAGATAAAAGCAATTTAAGTTTAAAAAAAGTAGTGAAATTTAATCGTCCGAGTCGTTCAACTTTCAAATTCTTCTTCTTGTTCTTCTCCTTGATCTTCTTGTTCTTGTGCGTCTTGTTCTTGTTCTTTTTGTTCTTCTTCATCTTCATCCTGAGCGCATGTAAACTGCGTTAATAGCGATGTATCGCATGTTGCCTCGTTGGAATCAAACGGATCCTCTACTGTTGGTGATTCAATATTAGAGCACAACCGGCCTTGACAATGTGTACATACCGGAGAACAGAACAGTCCGACTTTTTTGCAACCACATTTAGCACTGCATCCCTTTTTGCAGTTGCAAAAAATTGAGTTCAGCAGTTTTTCCGGCGCAGGTGGAAGTAAAGTGTGCACTGGTTCTAATAAATTGTTGACCAACTTCCAACCCCAGTCTGTAGGGTCTAGCTGATAACCAAGCCACACTTGAACTTGGTAATATACCCTAAAAAGATGTTGATGAGCAGCAACTAAGGTTGGAGGAATATAATATAATAAATATAAATATACAGGATAAAATTAAAACCAGTGCGGATATTTTAGGAGGTGAAAGTACTCATGAATATGATCAACTTTTATTATGGGACCGTCACAGAAATATGAAAAAAAAAATCTGCTGTTCCATACATTTTGATCGTGTTGTAGTGCATTTTTGTAGGGAACAGCAGATTTTTTTTTTCATATTTTAGTGTCGGTCCCATAATAAAAGTTGATCATATTCATACGTACTTTCACCTCCTAAAATATCCGCACTGGTTTTAATTTTATCCTGTAGACGTGGCGTACTCATGCATATTATGACGATTACAACTTTTACAACTTTTTGAATCGTTATATCTCAAAAACGGTGGCTCGTAGAAAAAAAGTATTAATGAATTTTTTGTAGATAATTTTATGATCTACAATATCTGTCTGAGGTATTTTTATGATAAACTTACCGTTTTGCTGAAAATCGCGAAAAACACATTTTTTTACCTTTGACCTTGAATATTTTTTTCTCCTTACAGGGGAAAGATGGGGAACTTTCAAATTTTGTTTTTAATGATATTTTAAACAATCTTACCGATTTTCAGCTTGGTGGGTATTTAGGTAACTTTACTCTTATTTTTTGGTCTAATTTGACAGCGATAACAGAAAAAGCTATTTTTTTTTTTTTTTAATATTTTTATTACTTCCTTCACAGTTTAAACGGCGTCAATGGCAGGATAACAGTGAATGGCCACAACCGCGACATGAGGGTATTCAAGAAACTGAGCACGTACATCATGCAGGATGAGTTGCTGCAACCCAGGCTGACCGTGCAGGAGTCCATGAGGATCGCGGCCAACCTGAAACTAGGGAAGGAACTGGGGAAAGCTGAGAAGGAGCTTATTGTAAGTTTTAAAGATTTGAACTTAAAAAAAACAGGTTTAAAAAAAACCGACTTCCAAAAACTACACTAAAAACTATGAAATAAAAATGTTAAACTTCCATAAATAAAAATCTAGATGTACATTGAAGTCGGCGGGGCCTCTTCTTCAGGTTTCTACCTCTCAGCCTTTGAACAGGAAGAACGTGCGCAGTGTGTGCAGCGAACGTGCAGCTTGCTTTGCGCCTCGACAAATTAAACTTTTCTTTCATTCCTCCTTAATCTATAATGTTGCTTATATTTATGCTAGGCCCCGCCGACTTCAATATACATTTAGATTTTTATTTATGGAAGTTTAACATTTTTATTTCATAGTTTTTAGTGTAGTTTTTGGAAGTCGGTTTTTTTTAAACCTGTTTTTATTTTTATCTTTTTAGTGTAGTGTAACCATTTTTGTTGTTGTTAATTTATTACAATAAAGTACCATTAAATCATGGACAGAGCGACTTTGATCATTTATGTACTTTTACCGAGACCGATTACTTCCACGAATTTAAATAGGTATGTATTTATATTTATAGATGTTGGTGGATGAGAGCATTTCAGTAAACAAAAACCGGGCAAGAGCGTGTCGGACCACGCAGTGTAGGATTCCTTAGCAAGAAGTATTTTGAGTGTTCCGACCGCAAATACAAGTTTGTATTTCATAATATTATTATGAAATATTATTATTTTTACGGTTGTCAAACTCAACATGGAAAATAGTGAATATTTCAAAAATTTTGTGACGTATCTTGTTCGAACCAATTTATCTTTATTATATATCTTTATTTATTTAAGTTTCAACATTGTTTACAAACACTACACAGTTAGACAAATATCATAATACGATGCAGCGATGAACTAGGTGAAACCCCACTCCCAAGCTAGGATTAAACCTGTGTTATGGGTAGTAGGAGATCACTCAGCCAACGCTTTTACAGCGATTTATATATAATTATTCACAACTAATGTAGTGTTATAACTAGCTGAGTTCCCAAACTAGGCGAACCTGTGTATTTGGGAAACAGAAAAAAGAACAAGACAAGAATAAACTGTAAACTATACTTATTTACAAATATCGATTTTAATTACTTGCCACACACTTAGGTAGACTGTGTAAGGGTGCGTATGCGTGTTTATGTCAGAGTGTGAAAGAGAGTTGATTTCGGAAGAAGTATGTGCGCTTTTATAAATTTTTAATTTTATTTTGTTTTCTAAATCAGTGTACTTAATAGATTCTCAGTGTCTGTGTAAGTTAGTTTCTGGAGCCATGCTCTCACTTTAGTTTTACATTGCATTTTATTCAAGGGGTACAATTTTAATATTTTATTGAGCTTATTATAAAGTAGATTGCTTATGACAACATAGTGACGTTTGGCTAATGTAGTTCTGTGTCGGATGGAGGGGCACACCTTATCTGATCGACGCTTCGAACTATAGATTATGGGGTCAAATTTTAATTTGGAGTGCCTTCTAAGTATCACCTGTTGCACAAACAGCTGTCTCACAGTAAGGACGGAGGTATCACTATACAGGTTGGTTGTTGGGTACCGGAAAGGCTTATTGGTCATTACCTTGAGAACCGCTCTCTGCGCTCTCTCCAAGGGTAGGAGTAAGGTCTTGGCTGCACCACCCCAGGAGCTTATGCAGTATGATAGGATAGACTGACACAGAGCATAGTAGGTCATCTTAAGCGTGGCAAGGTCTGCGGCATTACGAAGGAGCTTAAAAATATAAATTAATTTCCTAACGCGGGAAGTCAAATTTTGAATGTGATGTTGCCATTTCATGAACTGGTCTATTGTGGTACCGAGATATTTGACTTCCGTGGCTCTGGTTACTGCGAGACAGTTACAGCCAGAACAAAAATTATTGCAGTTGTGAGCCCTGACAGAGTAGGAGTCTGGTGGAAGCATAGCTTTATTGTGTGCAAAAGTCATATAGCTTGTTTTTTGTACATTAAGGGTAAGCAAGTTATGTGATAATTGTAATCGAAAGTATTTATTAAATGCTATAAGCTTGATTTTTTCCAGATTTTTTGATAGCGCGGTTGGAAAATTACAGGGGGACACACACATTGTTAACGACTTTGGGAGCTCCTAGTTCACTCAATATGCACTTAAATAAAAAAGGTATTTAGAAACCTTCATGTTATTTTCAAAGACCTATCCAACGATATCCCACATGGTGGGGTGCGCGAAAATATTATTTTTCATCCCTCAGTTTCATGTATGGGAGCCCCCCCTAATAATTTTATTTTTCGTAATTTCACTATAGGCCTTAATGGCGGCTTGTAAAAGACATCTACCTACGAAGTTTCATATAAATTGGTTATGAACTGTAGATAGTAGTAATAGCAATAGGCTCGCTCCCTAGCCTTCTATCAAATGCGACTTAAGCATAAAAAAATTGTGTGTACTATACACCTCTGTCTAACCTTGCGGGAAATATCGGCGTGATGATATGTATGCATAATATCGAGATCGATTGCGTTCAGGAATTCATGTACCTACACAATATCACTTTTTCATCATCGTCATGATGTCATCGAGATACACCAAAAATACCGTTTATTACACCTGGTTAAAAATCTACTCAACCAAAGTTAATAAAATTTATATGGGACTACCTCGCGAGCTTCTTCTACCATATGAAAAAAGAATCACGTAAATCGGCTCATAAACCACGGAGTAATCGGTGTACATACATGAAAAAAAAAAAAAAAAAAAAAAAAAAACCAACCGAATGCAGAACCTCCTCCTTTTTGGAAGTCGGTTAATAAAAATACTGTCTTGTACTGTATCACTCACTGTTAGGCTGTGTCCCCAATAGGCAAACTGTAAGCGGCCGACTGAGACCGGTGATTGCAAACTAGCAAACTGTGGACAGTGTGGACTCTGCATTTCAAATATATGGAAGGGCGTACTAAACCGATACGCCAGAAACTCAGTCGGCCGCTCACAGTTTGCCTATTGGGGACACAGCCTAAAAGTGGCATTGTTAACTCCCAACTTACTACAGAGACATCACATGATAACAGTGGTGTGCCTAGAGGGCAAGGCCGACGCATTTTTTTTTGGTTTAAAGGGTATATATGTTAATTTTTCAGGAATTTTAGTGAGTTAATGTCGTTATTAAAGCAATACGTACATTAAGAATCACATTCATGAAAAATGAATATAAATACTCTCTAAAATACAAAAAAATACGCCCTCTAGGCACGTCCCTGCATGACAGTGTCTTCATTTTGTAAGATGAACCTAAAAATGGACATTAAAAGTGTCATAACACCAGCAGACAAATATACTTAGCCCAAAAGAAGGAAAATAAAAAAATTGCGCGTTTTTAATAATAACTCAACTCAATACTCGTTTTTTCTGCATGGGAAGAAAAAAAAATACTATTTGCAAGTCATATAATAAAAATTATTACGTAATCACAGGTAATCCATTTAAATAGAATTCCCAACGTCTTCAATTATTCATAAATAAAGATTGCTTGTTCATGAACACCAGGAAATTCAAGAAAGGTGTTGAACTAAAAGGTTCTCTATAGAAATAATTTAATTGATTGGAGCGAGAAAATTATTTAATGAAATCACTTTGATCTTTCAATATTTAAGTTTAGTTTAAGGTGAATATAAACTTGCTTTTTGGTAGACTTTTGCAAAGTTGAAACAGTTCGTAAAGCAACTTAGGAGGGGTGATTGTGGGCTTCAAAGCAAAGATTACTAGACCTACTAGGTTCTTCTTATCTTCTGTAAGACCGCTTGTGCACTACGCAGAATCTTACTGTCCGGCCGGTTTGATTTTTCATTGTCCCATGTGGCAGGTCAATTACCTACTTATGTAGTACCTACACCGTTTGTGCACTATCCGTAATTTTACTGTCCACATTTTATATTTCACCATTCCAAGCCGTTTTTTCCGGCCCAAGATGGCAGCAATGCAACTAAATGCAAGGCGTGTTTGTGCTTGTGCACTACGCTCGCAAAACTTATCGTCGCGTCGTAGCGTATTGGTGTGTGTGTTACAAGTGAACACCCTGGTACTGCGCCAGTACGAGTTTTGACGGACAAGAGTGCACAAGCAAATCATCTGGAAGCTGGTTAAAAAACTACGCAATCAAAGATAATATAATTTATATGAAACCACCTCGCGAGTCTCTTTGATAAAAAAAATAATCGGTTGATATTCGATGAAAATATCATGTAACACACACACAAAAAAAAATACAATCGAATTGATAACCCTCCTTTTATAAAGTGTTTAAAGAAACACGGATGCAACGAAAAAGTAATAAAAGTACTTTTAATGTCATATCGAACTACAAAGAGGTGATTATGTACATGAAAATGATATAGGAAGAGTTAAATGTCATGCATTCCCTTTAAAAACGACTGCCCTTTTATATGAATAATCGATGCAATGTAATTTCGCTTACATCCCAGTAATTAAGTACTTTTTTAAGATTTTCTCAGAGATGACACCTATCTAGATAAGCTTGGAAAATAAAACATTAGGGGCCGTACTACAAAAAAGACACGCGTTAAACGCGAATGCTACCAAAAATAATACGAACTTGTTTTAGCACTAACTTGTCTAAAACAAGTGTGTATTATTTTTGGTAGCATTCGCGTTTAACGCGTGTCTATCTTTTTTGTGGTAAGGGTGTAGGTATCTAAATTAAATAAAAGAAAAACACCCAAATCGTTAGAGCCGAGAAATCAATTAAAGTTTAATTGGTTTCTCGGAAACGGCTCTAACGATTTGGATGAAACTTTTTATTTAGGTCGCTTAATTAATAAATGCTTGATATATTTTTTTATTTATTTTCCTTATTTATAACAGAGGGGTGGAAATAGCAATAGCATTGACATATTGAATGTTAAGTCAATTTAGAATAGAGATAGAATTGGTCATGCTGATGCAGATGTCCATAGGTAGCAGTGACCACTTACCATCAGATGGGCCACCTGCTTGTCTGCCACTCAATTAGTATCCCTACTTTCCTACTTCCCTACTAATAAATACATACAGTCATAGGTACACTCGACGTCATTGACGGTCGACCACTTTTCACCCTTATTTCACCCTTATTACTAATAATAAGGGTGAAAAGTGGTCGACCGTCAATGACGTCAAGTGTACATACAGGTCAAGCTAATATAAGCTTATTGAAATTAAACGGAAAAACATTACATTTTCCAGGTGGATGAGATTATCCAAACCCTTGGCCTCTGGGACCACAGGAACACCATGTCTGAGAAACTGTCTGGTGGCCAACTGAAGCGGCTGTCCATTGCATTGGAGCTGGTCAACAACCCACCTATTATCTTCTTGGATGAGCCTACTACGTAAGTATTTTTATAACAAAAGCGAAAAATTCTTGTGAATATGTTTAATATAATTATAATTGGTATCTCGGAGACGACTCTTACGATTTGACGACCAGAAAAAACCTGTTTACGGATAAATTGAAAAAAAAGCCGAGCAAATCTCGGTCGTCCAGATACTTATTATTTAAATACCACAGTTATTACTCGTATAAGGCCTCTTACGCTTAACTAATTAGGTACAATGGACAAGAATAAGTAATATAATGTATTATATACTAAAACCTTCCTCAAAGTATGTAGTTTACGTTAGTGAAAACCCCATCCAAATCGAATCAGTAGATTTTGAGAAAATCGCGCACATACATACAAACAAACATACATACATACATACGGGACGAATACAGAACCTCCTTTTTTGAAGTCGGTTAAAAATAGGTACTCTACGCCAATGCTATTCAATATTATGATTGACTTACGGTTTAGTAGGGTACTGGCCAATGCGTTTTATAGATATTTATTTACAGAACACTTTAATCAAAGGTCGAAATACGTAAAGTTAGTTTCCATAAAGCACAAATACTCGTACGCTAAACTAAACATTACCAGTTTCTGACCTATCTCCATGCGACCACATCCAATCTATTTATACATAGCTACACAAATTACTATTCTCCAATGTTTATGTTAGAAAAATAGATTTTGTTACGTCCTGGAACTAAATTGATAGGTCAAACAACTAGCCAGTTTAGGAAATGGACCTTAAAATAATGCCTAACAAAATTCTTATCAAGCATCTCGCTTTTAAAACACAAGCTTATGAACAAAAACACCTCAATTCATTATCTACGGCAAGAACAAAAGGTTCCCAAAAACATCCCCTGTTTTTCTACCACGATGACGTTTGTCTCATTACAAGGGGAGGGTTAAAAAAACAATTAGAGACGGCAGCCATAACAGGAATAATCCGCACGTTTGAGGAAAAGAATAACCCTCGGATTAAACATGAGTAATTGGTGTCATTATGGTTGCCCTCATGTGTTCGTGTAATGCAATTTTTCTGGACCAAGCTTTCTTTTGAGGAAGGAAAAGTTTAATTTAATTTAACCCTGATCTGGTAATGACAAAACTGTATTTTCTCGCTCGTCATCCCGGAGAAGTTGGCAAAAAAGTTTATATTGTCACAAATAAAATAAACATTGTTTACCCCGCGTTTTTTTCTGGGGAAGAATAAGTCCTCTCTATTTTTTATCGTTGACCATCTACTATAAACGTGATTGTGTCAGTTAATTGATATTGCGTTTGCCCATACATTATTGGATGACACCACACAAAATAAAATAAGTATCAGCTTTTAATATTCCCTCGCTGGGATTCAGGCTACCACTCAGTAAGAGGGAGCGAAGGATAAATGTCACATGTCTTCGAATGTTTGGTTTTAGGACATGCCGGTTTCCTCACAATGTTTTCTTCACCGTTTTTAAAGCGGTGGCGATGAAATAAACTGCACAAAGTATAGTGCGTGCCTGCTTGGGTTCGAACCAACGACTCATAAGTCGGGACCTCTACCAATGGGCCACCATTGCTTTAAAAACACAGGTTTTCTTAAAATAAATTGTACTTTAGTAAATACGCATAGTTAGAACGACTATTTCCTAGAAATGGGTCAAGTAAACGCTGATAAAGAAACGATTAAGCAACAAAATACATAATCTGTATTCTCCCCGAATTTGAGCTCAACAGCAATCTTTTAAAAACACTTCTTTGGAGCAATTCATTAATATCTATTGCCCAAAAGGTCCGTCCCAATTGGAAAGCTAAACAAAATTACATAAGTACAATGGGAGGTAATTGTCTTAATCACCACGTCCCCTCTATAACCTTTTATTGGACGTTTAACCTGAAGCGTGTTTACGGAATCACGGCATGTATTTAATCCATCGAGAGAGGCTATTTTGACAAAAATTGCCCGTAGGACCCTGGATGCTGATTTGTGGGACCTTTTTGAAGTGATCCCTTTTGTGTTGCATTAATTTGGCCCTGGCTCTAAGTAGGTACTGGTTTTAAAGTATGGATAAAACAACACTTACTTTTTAAGCATAGTATGTAATAATATTGTTATGTTCACAGTTATGTTTAAACAATTATAATAAACTAAGACTTTGCCTGCGACATGCAAACTGTGCATTTTTTCGAGATAAAAAAATAGCCTAAGCATTTTAAGATAATGTAGCTTCTTAATAGTGAAAAAATTTTCAGGATCGGGTCAGTAGTTCCAGAGATTACCTATACATACAAACTTACAAACATTACCTTTTATTATCTAGTTCCTATAGAAGTATAAATAAATATAATGCCTTCAAGTTCTTTTTTTGCTATGTTATATTTGAAATTGGGCTTTTGCCACGGCTCCAAGATTTTTATGACCATTTAGGATGCCTACCGCAAAAACATCAATTGTGTAAGCGTGCTGCGCGGTGCAAACCGCAGAAAAATTGTTTCATGGTGTGTTTTTATGGTACTTACGCCCAATTCGCGGTGAAGATTCGCACGAAAATTGCAACATAATGTGCTCTAGCACTATCACTGCACATAAAAGTATGCACCGTCTAGCCTTCTATTAAAAATTATAGTTACAAAGAGGTTGATTTCAAAGAACAGGATAGCGCTCTATAACCCACTTTTATACTCCAAGTCGTCATCTAGAATGCACTAATTTATTCTTTATGTTGGTACCGCGTGGGATTTACTGTACCCTGTTTGATTTTATACACATCCAATCGAGTTCCATAAAGCAAAATAGAAGTTCGAAATAATACTTGTCAGTAATTGGGGTATGTTTTGTTATTTATTTCCTTTGTAATTAATTTTCATAGCCATTGTTAAGAGAAAATTGTATTATTGAAATTAATTGTACAGGGTATTAAACCTACCTTCACAAATTAAAAACTGTATCTATATAAATACAATAAAGATGTATGTATATCTAATATTATGTCGTTATTGTATAATTATTATCGATCTCGATCAGGATTTATCTCACAATTAAATAGAACTCATGATAGCCAAGTGCTCAGAAAATAATAATTTCTTTTAATTTTCTACCATTTTTAACGGACTTCACGTCATAAGGATGAAGGGTTTGCCGCAGGCTGAAGCTACATTAGGCCGCGATGCGAACTACGATACAGCGATTAAAACTAATCTAAATGTGAAAGTTTGGATGGATGGATAGATGGATGGATGGATGTTTGTTATTCAACCACGCCAGAACGGCTGAACGGATCTGAATGAAATTTGACACAGAGATAGATAGTTTGAAATAGCACATAGGCTACTTTTTGTCCCAAAAAACTCTAGCGAAGCCGTGGGCGGAAGCTAGTAACTAATAATTCACATGTATGTCTAGTCTACACTGCACTCCAAATATTGTAGCTTGTAACCAAACCATACATGTGAATGGTTTTAATCAGGTGTTTGTCAGTTTGTAAAGAATCTTGGTGACATAACGCACAATCTAGTTTTGCATAACCTTCCAAAGATCACGGTTATAAAATTACATTGATGTGACCGAGATTTGCAAGAAATCTAATAAGTAGGAAGGTAGGCACAAAGTTATTCTTGTAACATAATATATTTCTTGCGTACAAACCGCTAATGAACCTTTGTAAAAGGTACTCGCCATACTGCACCATGTAAGTAAGGTTTTTACCACAAAACAATTATTTCAACCAAATAATATCTGTTTATGTAAATTAGTTTACAATAATAACTGATTTTGTACAACAATAACATGTTTTCCCCCTACAACTTATTGCGAAGATTACTCAAATAAAAAAACTTATTTGATTTGTAATGAGTAAGGTCTTTGATTATATTATTATCTATTATTAGTAGACTAGACATCTGTCCGAATCAGGAATCATCTGAACGAACTTACCTTTAAGTAAAACCATTGGATAGTTAGTCCTTTTCTTAGTTAATGCTGTCATTGTTGAACACGCGGATGAGGCCGCTGATAACAAATAAATAGATTTCATACCTTTTTCAAATTATTCGGAAACACAAAAATTACTTATCTGACCAATTACAGTGCTCATTAAATTTTGTAGACGGCTTTAATTTTAATGGTGTTTAAGTTTACAGGGTCATAACTCAATTTTATTTGTTTAGGCGCATCAACAAACCATAAAATTTAAGGGTAATAAAACAATGGTCATTTAAAAGTGTAAGGTTCTATCTGCCAAATGATAGTCGCAGGAACTTGATTGAGCATCTACTTAAAATCTATCGATACTAAAACTGTGAAAAAACCGTGTCTGTACAATGAAGATATTCAAGAAAAGCTGTCGGGAAGTAACTATGACCAAAAAAATCCATCCAATCCACGCGAGCGCGGAGTTCACGAGCAAAAGTCTAGTATACCCTCAGATCGTAGAAAGAAGGAGATATGCCATCATAGCAAATTAGTACGGGAACAACTGATGCCACTTTTAGTACATTTTTCGACACAAATACGCGCATAATTAAGCGCTCCTTGTGAATGAAAAGATTTCCCACGCATTGAACATTCCGCACACCCTCAATCTAACACTGTTAATCGTCACTCAACACTAGCACTAAACTAAAACACTGTATTTATACCATCGATCGTGTTCGGTTCGTCGCCAGCGCGTACGTTTTTAATATGAGCAATTTGCTCAAGATCAGGCATCAAGCTCAATAGCGCCTTGGCACATCTCCTTGTTTCTATGATCTGAGAATATACCACATTTTACTTCTTCTGGATAGCACGTAGTACGCAGAACATAGGTATACCTACCCTCGAAAATATTCACGACTGACTGAACGAGTTTAAAAATGACAGAGATGCAATTACTTCATGTACGGAAAATTATGAGACGGTTATGAATTAAAACCAGTGCGGATATTTTAGGAGGTGAAAGTACTCATGAATATTATCAACTTTTATTATGGGACCGACACTGAAATATGAAAAAAATCTGAATTATTCGGAACCTGACCCGAAAATCCTAACCCGGTTGCGGGTTAGGTTAGGAAATTGAAAAAAATGAAAATATTTGTTCCAAACGTAACCCTCTTTCTAACCGGACCCGACGTAACGTATATCTCGTAATTCGAGTTGCGATAAAGATAGGTTTTCTCCTCTCCGCTTTCTTAGAACCAATAAAAAGTACTAGGAGAACAGAACCATGCAGAAGATGTCAGGGAGCGCAAAATATTGAGATAGTGCATTTTTACCCGACTGCGCGACGCAAAGGAGGGTAATGTGTTTATCAGTCTATGTATGTATGTATGTATGTATGTTTGTTTCTATGTGGCGTTCTAGAGACCAAATGCGTAAGCCGATTTTGATAATTCTTACGTCAATCAATTCGTCTTAACCTTGCGAGTGTCACTAAAGACAACAGTAATCAAAATTCACCACAGCGACAACCAGACATATTGTCAAAATGAAAAAAAAAAAAGTTGATGAACTATGTCAAGTGGGGTGTCGTTGAATAGGTATTTTAAAATCATCTTTAGGTTCCTTTTATCATTTTTCATTTTAAATAATAGTTTAGGATATATAACGATTTAAAGTTGTTTAACAAAGCAATCATTCTCGCTTATTCTTACTTATTGATTTAAGTTTTTATTTCAAGTATTAACAATATACAAACAAATGAACAGTGAAAAATGGCCGATTTTTAGCGTCTTCAAAAAGTTTGTTTTCCTCAAAACCTATCATGTGGGGTATCAAAATGAAGGGCTCGAAAAGAAGATTACGAAAACATACATTAAAAACTAAAAAGTGAAAAATAAAAATAGTAAATTAAAAATTAAAAAACCCGACTGCCAAAAAACAACTAAAAAGTTCAAAACAAGAGCACTTTTCAAGCAGTCTGATGCAGTTGGTGGCATAAAATCTAAGATTTAACACAAATAATTGCCACCAACTGCATCAGACTGCTTGAAAAGTGCTCTTGTTTTGAACTTTTTAGTTGTTTTTTGGCAGTCGGGTTTTTTAAATTTTTAATTTACTATTTGATGTGGGTTTTAGTAGTTTCGTCACAACTGTAGTTTCTGTGTCTTCTGCATGGTTTTGTTCTCCTAGTACTTTTACCATTCTACCTATAACTATCATTCTGCGCGTGACAATGCTGTCAGAGTACTTGTGTGTAGTATATAACTATCATTATCAATCTGCTTTCCCAGTACTTTACTCAAAACTAGATAAATATTGTCGATATGTTTAATGACCGTATGTACTCTTTGCCTGATTGAAAACAAAACAGACGTGGGCCCAGTCAACCACTATCAATTTTTAAAAGGGGCAACTGGCCCCGGTCCTAGTTCAATAGTGGGCCAAATGACCCCTAACGCTTCTAATAACTGGGACCGGGGCCAGTAGTAGCCCCTTTTAAAAATTGATAGTGGTTGACTGGGCCCACATCTGTCTTATATTCAATCAGGCAAAGAGTGGTTTTCTAGCAGCATTTTCACGCATGGTTTTCTAGCAGCATTGTCACGCGCAGAATGATAGTTATGAGTAGAATGGTAAAAGTACTAGAAGAACAGAACCATGCAGAAGACACAAAAACTACAGTTGTGACGAAACTACTAAAACCCACACCAAAAATGCACTATCTCAATATTTGGCGCTCCGTGACATCTTCTGCATGGTTCTGTTCTCCTAGTACTTTTTTATTCTAAGGAAGCTTAGAGGAGAGGGAAAAACCTATCTTTATCGCAACTCAAGTTACGATAGGCACGTCGGGTCAGGTTAGGAAGAGGGTTACGTTTGGAACAAATATTATCATTTTTTTCAAGTTCCTAACCTAACCCGCGACCGGGTTAGGATTTTCGGGTCAGGTTCGGAATAAACCAAAAATCTGCTGTTCCCTACAACAATGCACAACACGATCAAAATGTATGGAACAGCTGATTTTTTTTTTTTTCATATTTCTGTATCGGTCCCACAATAGAGTACTTTCACCTCCTAAAATATCCGCACTGGTTTTAATTTTATCCTGTATAATACTGAGCGCGCGCTCGGAAATAAACGACATAAGCGGCAAACAATATTTTTGTTTGTTTTGACAAACATATTACATGACGTCGATATAAAAATAACATAATTTATAAATATGTTATTATGTTTTCATTATCTGAATATTTATTGCAGTGGTCTGGACATCGTGTCCATCCGTCAGCTGGTGGTTCTCCTTCGTCTGCTGTCTCGTCAGGGCAGGACCATCGTGTGCACTGTCCATCAGCCATCCGCCTCACTCTTCGGGCTTTTCGACAAGATATACGTGTTGGCACGAGGAATGTGCTGTTATCAGGTAATTTAAACGTTTTTTGTACACTTTCACGAGCTATGACGTCACAGGATGTAAAAAATGGGTCAAACACAATACATGTTTTTGTATAGTCGTTGGATGGATGTTTACAATTATATAATTGTTACTTTTATCTGCACTAGTATTATAAAGCTGAAGAGTTTGTTTGTTTGTTTGAACGCGCTAATCTCTGGAACAACCAGTTGGATTCGAAAAATTCGATGATAGCCGAATTCATGAGGAATAGTAAGGCTATTTACTATCACCCTACGATCCATAAGAGCCGAGCGACGGGGTGAAACCGCGAGGAACAGCTATTATTTATAAACTTTAGTAGCACGAAGCTTTCAAAAGTACGTTTTAAGCGCCGCAATTTTTGGGAATGACCACCAAACCAAACAAGACGTTCATCGGATTCACGTCGAAAACACAATAAAGTTAATATTTTCCCACACACATAATGTGATTACAAATAGCCGTACCACTACTAAAGTTAGATTGTCTCGCAAACTAATTACCCAACTCCCTATCACGAAAGATGTCAATCAATCTAAAGTTTCCTTAAACCCAAATCAAATGGTTTATTCATTAAAATCGTCACGTTTTGATTTAAGTCACCAAATTAATTGGTTTGTCTTTACTTCCAAAAGAGCTGCGGCTTGAATTTGAGTTTTGTGATATTTCGGAAAACGTGGACCAGCCAAAGGCGAAGCACGGCAAAGTATTCATTACGAACATAAAGGTGTCTTATTTTTAAATAAAGATAATTTTTGAAATGAAGTTCTTTAACACGGCTTGCGGTAGGAAATGGTGGAAATTTTCACATAATAAAAAAGCATTATGCCCCGATGCGACTTTTTTAATGAAAGTACTATGTATTTTTCACCGCGCTGGCTATGTGCTTAGTACCTACCGCGCGAGCGAGCTGATGATTTGGCTATATGTTAAAGCAATTTAAAGCATGGCTTGTTTTATTTTTTCAGCCTGTATCTGTTCTCAGCATTATAAACGTTTTCTTGCCATCTGACCGTTACTTTAATCCAAAAGCAAGATAATCAGATTATTTTCTGGCAAAAAGTTTTTAAATTAATTAAAATTTTCATTGTATTCTGAATTCTAATGATTAGGCATTAGAATTCAGAAGAGATCTTCGTACACCTGATACCGACCATTTTGTAAATTAAATGTCCAATAGTTTTTTATTAGACTCATGTTTTTACTACTTTTAGTTCTAATCTCTGCTGACTCGCTTTATCTTTGGACAAAGTATTAATCCGTCTTCTTAATTTAGATTGCGTAGAAGTCTGTGCATTATTTTAATTTAGTACTTGGGAATTTTCGATTCGCGTGGGTACCTGGCTACCCGTGTAAATAAAATGAATGGATATCTCCCAGACTTGATTTAACACTCTCACACAACATAATTACAAGCAAGTTGTTTGCGCTTACCACCGCATACAAAAGCCTATGGAATACGAAAATTCGTCTAGGAAAAAAACATTTGTAAGTGAACAAACAAGAACAAAAAGCATCTATAAAGCCTACCTGCTTCGCTGATGGTCCCTAAATGTCGTATATAGCCGTTTATCCACCGCACCGATAACGACAACCAACTTGTCGGTCCAATATGGCGAGTGGCGACCCATGCACTTGAAAGATCGTCGGTCTACATAATCTCCGACGGCTGACAACAAATCCAAGAACCGTCATATCAGACCGACGTATCGGTACCTATTCGTTATCGTATCGGTTGCCATGGACAAACGGCCTATGTCCTATAAAGCACTGCATTGCGACTCTGATGACCGCAGCTCGAATCATTCTTGCTGACGACAGCGACGGTCGGTATATTTACGCGACCGACGCGACTTCAACGTACGACCTCGCCGACGAGGCCCGTTGCGACGTCCCTATCATGACCCGAGTCCGCCGCCGCGTATGACTCAGTCCCCTAACCGACCCTTGCTCGAGCCAGCCCGCACTGAGCCTGTAGATTTAAATTCGACCCAAAATAATGAACCGATCCAGCTAGTAGTCCCTCCCTCTAGTTGTCCTCCCCCCAGCGACGCCCTAAGCCGAGGCCCGTACCCCAGTAGGGGGTGCCCTTAGCGTGTGGTCGCTTAGTTTGTAGTTTTATTTAGTTTTAAGCCTGGCTGGAGGCATTTGTAAGTCCTCACCAGATGACCGGTTAAACAGTGACGGCTGTTAGAAGCCAAAGGCGAGAGGCCATTAAAAAAAAAAAATAAGACTTCAACGTATAAGGGAAACTGGCCTAAAATTCACCGCTATTGTCTGCTAAAAATAAGAACAACAATTTTTGTATCCCTCACAAAAAAGACGAGACGAACTAAAAGCAATCACACAGTATCGATAAAAAAGTATGAATAATTATTATGTAAAAGTTAGAGGATTATTTGAAGAACTGATAAATAATATTCACAGATACTGAAGCAAAACTTCCTAACACTTGTTTTATTTTTCCCGTGAAGTTTATAAGTTGTTTAACAGGTGGTGATTTGGTATTGGTTTCCTTTTCAAAGTTATGTAGGTACACTCGACGCCATTTACGGTCGACCACTTTTCACCCTTATGTTCTTAGTAATAAGGGCGAAAAGTGGTCGACCGTAAATGGCGTCGAGTGTACATATTATATTCGTGGAATTATGGCTTTCGAAAGACGAAATTTGTTACTAGGTTTAATGTACAAATGGTCCATATTTATTACCTATTCGGAAACAGAGAATGTGAGTTGAAACCTTTTTTTATCGGTATCCCTGTCACATGCACCTTGCTAGTAATCAATAAAGCTTTAATTTATAAAATGCTCCCCATTTTTCGATTGTAAAAGTTGTTACCAAACATCAGGTTTTTTTTTGTCTTTAATAAAAACGTTGACACTAGGATCTCTCCTGTGTCGTGGGTGCGTTTACAAACACAAATTTCACATACACAAACAGCCAGACCAGTGTGCAGTGCGGGAATCGAACTTTCAGCCACTGCGACAACCGTGCGGTCCATATTTACTATTTTGGATCAGTTTTTTGGAACTGTCCAAGAGTCTGCTGTGATCCACATAAATGTAAAAGTCAATAGAAGTTGTCAAGGCAAGTGAACTTGTCGCCGCATTTTAGCAAATTGTGTCTTGCACTAAGTACATTAAAACATGGGGAGCGCGAGTTTTAATAAAATTGTAATAGTTTAATTTATATTGCTGCTTCCCGCGGTTTCACCCCCATTGTTCGGCTCCTAAGAGTCGTAGCGTGATGTTAAATAGCTTATACTATTCGCGTTCCTGCACACGATGCCGCCGCCGCCGCGCTGTTACACTGTCGATACGAGTCGCGCGAAGCCCGCCACCGCGCCGCCGCCGCGCGCGTTCCCTCTCATTCCATTACCACAGAATGTGCACATTAGTACGCGGCCGGTAATGGAATGAATCAAACAAAGGAAACGCGCGCGGAGGCGGCGCGGCGGCGGCGCGGTGGCGGGCTTCGCGCGACTCGTATAATCTACAGTGTAACTGCGCGGCGGCGGCGCGGCGGCGGCATCGTGTGCAAGAACGCCTCATGTTGGTTATCATTATACAAAAGTACTTTTTCGAATCCAACTGGTAGTTCTAGAGATTAGCGTGCTCAAACAAACAAACTCTTCTGCTTTATAATATTAGTACCTATAGATAGGATGTTAAAGATGTGTGCTGCGGACCGGCAACAAACGCCCTGGAAGTAAAATGCAGTAGATAATATTTTTATGGACTTATTTTTTCGATTTATGTGGCTGTGCCAATGCCAAAGATGGTTTTCCAGATTTTAACTACTCGCTACTTACGCATCCCATTTATTTATACCATGAATGACTTCATTTTCTATGCTTTTAACAATTTCGGTTGCATAAATTGTTATAAAGTAAGTATTACTATATTGAGTCCTCCAACTATGCTAAACTGTGTGTATGAATTGATTGATTTCAAATGACATTAAAACACTCATGGTGTGTTTAGTTTACTACACGATAGGTATACAATTTTAACGTAAATTGTTTGTCAAATCGCCTTTCTATTGGTTGGTGGGATCAAAGCTGTAATTCACATCGCTTCAAGTTCACACAAAGGTTTTTTAGTCAAACGTACGTAAACTGTTGTAAACAGATGTAGTGACTGAGGTTTCAACTAAATTTTGCAAACAATTAAACTATGGACCTATCTATGCTTAGAACGAAGTTGCATAACTCGGCTAGCGGTTCCTACCGCTACGAGATGAAATCGTCATGTACCTAATGAAAAAAAGCGTTCGACAGAATTTAACAACGGCGAATGCAGAATGTTCTGTTAATGTGAATGCTCAGGCCTTTCAGCATCTTAAAATGCCACCCGTCACTTTACTATAATCAGTGTATTGTCTTAAAATTAACATAGGTTTAACTCTTTTCTCAGAAATGAAAATGCAACATACCATTATAATGTTAGTTTTCTATAAAATAACTGATCAGTTTCTTTAGAACATGAGATACCAAAGCATAATCATGTATGTGTACATGTGTAGTGTATATAAGAGCTTGAATTGGGTAAATAAATTGCCACTAGCTACCGCCAAAAGGTTAAGATTTCATGCAAATCCTTCACCCATTATATTTACTTAGGTAACATAATGAGTTTTTGGTAAGGGCGGCGACGACATAAACTTTATAGCGAAGATACGTGTTTAACCCTAAAATGATGTCTCGATAATAGTCTGTCATAACTTCGGAGTGTTTCACTTAACCCTCTCGTGAGTAATGGCTCAGATATAAAACGCTTTTACGGCGATTACTTTAAATTCTATTTGATTTTGTGGTTTTGTCACGTGGTTTGACATAAATCTTTTGTAATATTTTTATACGAATATGTAATTTTGAATTTAAACGGCTTGATGGATTGCTGTAAGATTTATTTCAATATGACTTAAAAGTACATAGGAGTATTTATGATTTCTAAAGGGAAAGTCTATTTTTTATTGCATAGCACATGCATTGCATTACTAAAAATAACGTTGTATAGGTAGATACCTATACAACGTTATTCTTAGTTTATGTAAAAGCCGAAAAGAGCTCATTGTACCTACTTATAATTGTGAACAACTTTTACTATGGGACTAACTCTGAAATTTCCAAAAAAAAAACAGCTGCTGTTCCATACATAATTGTGTTCACATAAATCGACAAAATGTATAGAACAGTTGATTTTTTTTCGCGGTTACAGGGTTCGTAATATGATGTTTAACTCATTGAATGATAAGCAGAAGAGACAATGGGAAAATTCATTGTTTGCTACATAAAAACCTATAGTTGGCACTCAATGATCTATGAAGGGATTCCATAATACTCTGGACTATCACAGAAACTTGAAAACCATACAATAAAATGATAAATAATAAACATTTAAATTGTGTAGTTTGGTAGGTATTTTTAATCGTAGACCCACAATCCGATTTACAGAACACTCAAAAACAGAGCCAGTAAGTTAAAGCAACGTTTTGGTAAGAATTTACGACTTTACACCGGCGTTTACGGGTTAAAGTCTAGTACTTAGACGAGTATTAGGTACCTTCATGTTCACGACTGAAGTTTGATTCTCTCATAAAAACTTATAAATTGTAAAACAAACTTAATGTGCTAAGATATTGATTCTTAGTTGGTATACAGTAACAGTAATAAGGACTCCTGCAGCCAAAAAAATCTCTATGGAATACCTTCTTCTGGATATGTAGATACCTCACAATTAATAGTGAATTGTTTAAACAGTCTCATTTATTGCGAAACTGGGTAGGTTTCAATAAACCTCATCCCATGGACCGAAGACAGAAAACCTTATGTACAGTTTCGGAAGTCAATGCCTTTGACAACCAAATCAAAAATCAAAGGCATCGACTTCCGAAACTGTTTAACACAACATTATTGTGATATTTTTGAAACCATTTTCATGTTCTTTCTCAAATAAACGTAAATGTACCACCCATTTTTCACACGTTCATTTATTTTTTCAGGGTGCGCCTCAGCTTCTAGTGCCGTATTTGGCTGAATCCGGTCACGTGTGCCCCAAAACGCACAACCCTGCAGACTTTGTGCTGGAAACGCTTGCCTGTGATATCGAGTATACCGCCCCGCTGTCGGAACTGTGCCAGAATGGAAAACTGTGCAGGAGGCTAGACAGATTGACGGCTAGAGGTGGACGGTTAGTACATAGCTGTAGATATTATACAATTACACAAGTACATATTAAAATAGTATTAACATGATAGCAGCTTATAATTCCATGTTTAATTCATATAATATTGCGATCTATAATATCCAGCTTAACAAAATAGTCGATGACTGGTCCGCGTAACGTTACAAAGTTATTATAATTACAATTTTACACGTCTATATATTTTTTTTTAAACTCCAGATAGTTTAAAAAAATATTGTTTAAAAGTATTGTTGTTTCCTATCTGATTACTTTGAGAGAAAAACAAACTCAAAGGTCAAGGTCTCTTTTACAATCTACATAATTCATGATAATTTTCTGTGAGAACAATCAAATATAGGTTCTGTACCAATTTTGAAATGTTCTTTTGAGGAAAGAGCCATACAGATTTGAGTGGGCCTATCCTGACAGTTAGCACGCATGAGTCGATCACAAAGAGTAGAATTTAGTCACAGAGTACAGTCGATCATTATGGATCATCGTGGTAGGTAATTCTTACTCACGTAGTTCAAACCGTTTTTATTTTTCACATTTCATAAAATAATGAAAGTATAAAATGATTTTCGCTTTTGGCATTACAGAAAACCCGTGCTACATTCAGACGAGTCAATACAGAGAATATTCACGGAACACGTAGCTAAAGAACAGTCGTATAAAGTGGAGTTCCCTACATCATTTTGGACTCAATTTGTCATATTGAGTAGTAGAATGTTTTTGCAAAACAGGAGGAATTCGGTAAGTGATACACAAAAAATACATATTGTATATAAAGTTAACTGAATAAATTAACTGATATAGGTATCAAAAATTGATGAATATGAGATGGTAGATGCTGAGTAAGATGAAGAAACTTGCCTAATGGCTGCTTAAAAAAACACAAATATTAAGATAAAGAAAAGCCAAAGTATAGCAAAAAAAAATGTTGGTTTCTCCAGAATCACTTGATTATGGACAAACCTACATTTTTTTTGATGATAGCTGATGATAGCTAAAATACTTATTTTAGCTATCATCATAAACCACGACACTGCTTAGTTGAACGACCATCTTTTTCTATTCCAGACATCTCAATGGATCCAGTTTGTTCATCACTTGTTATCAGCTGTGCTTCTGGGAAGCATATTCTTCAACGTGGGCAACAATGCTGCTATCCCCATAGTCAACTTCAAGTTCTGTCTCAGCGTCCTCGTGTTTTTTATGTATACTCATACTATGATACCTGTTCTGTTATGTAAGTATGGCATAACTGCAAGGTTAAAGACTTTCAAAGAGTTCGAAGAGCTACAAAAAGATATTTCAAAGCAAACTTTGTGTACCTATGTATGTACCTATTTTTTGTAAGACGGGGTCATTCCGATGTAACCTGCTATCAACGACCAGCTATTTTGGGGCCTATTTAATTAAGTTGTAGCCCTATGATGATGCTTATACATAAACAGTGAATTTTCGTTGGTTTTGGAGCCAAAAGTGGATATAAATTCATTGTGAATTTCTACTATAGGACCAAACCTGAAAACGTGAAAAAAGTCTGCTTTTTCTTAGTCTTTTAAAAAGTCAAGGTCACTCGTCAAAATGTAGGGAATATCAGTTTTTTTTTACGATTTGAGATATGTTTCCATAGTATAAATTATTCATAATGATGAGTGTAATGGCCCCCTTTCAGCTCTAAACCCAACGAAAATTCACAATATATAGAGAGCTGAATTGAAAAGAAACTGACCTTACTGACCAGAAAATTCAATAAAGCTCATAGAAAATGATAAAGTTTTCGAATAGGATTGGAATCACCTTATCAAGGTCTCACTTATCCTTTTCTTCCTCCTTTATTATCATTGCTTTGATCACGTTCCAGATTTTTATCGGCCAACCCTTCGATTATCACTATCACTGTCATGTAATAATTTACAGAATTTTTCTTATTACAGTTCCGTTTCAAGTGCGCTTACTTCGGCGGGAATATTTTAACCGTTGGTACAGTTTGAAAGCTTACTATGCTGCTCTTACAATGGCCAGCATTCCTAGCATGGTAAGTTTTTGAACGTTATATATTTTCGTGCCAATCTATCAGCATACTTGTAAGCTTCAAGACATCTTCGGATAAATTGCAAAAGGCCGTTGAATCTCCAAATGGCTAAAATAAAATAATGACCAAATTTGACTGGTTATCGAATGCTTCTTTATCAACCTGATTTACCATTCGTCACCCACATAATGAATGGAGGAGATTTTTGGGCGTATATTTGTTTACCGTCATCGTCGTTTATAAAGAAGATAAACACACTTGAATGCAACTTTGACTCTAGTAAAAAAAATATTTTCTTTTGTTACAGTTGATTCTTGGAGTGCTCTTCATGACAATCGTGTACTTAATGTCTGGTCAGCTGTTGGAATGGGACAGATTCTTGTTGTTTACGATCAGCGGACTGCTGACATCTGCATGTTCAGAAGGACTTGGACTAGCCGTTGGCTCTGCTTTTAATGTTACTGTAAGTATATTTTTTGATGGATACGTAGATAGTATTAAATGGGAGAGGACTTTGACGCATTGTAGAATTGATAGATGCGTGGTATTGGATGGGGTTGAACTTCAGCTGTCGTTTTTTTTTAAATTTCAGTTGTGTGACGTGATCCGATCAAAGGTTCACACGTGACACAGTCGTAGACGAATCAAAAGTTCCGTATAAACACGAAATAAATAATTATATAAACATCAATATAAACAAAGACGAAGCTTATAGAGGATTAGCTAACCGCCAGTTTCTGAAAACTTGTTCAATTTAATCTGTTAAAAAATCTCATGTTAAGTGATATATCATTATCCGATGTAGGTAATTTTGGTCAAATAATCATACAGCTGACATGAGATTACTAATCAAAGGCTTGATAAAGTTTTCAAGAACGGTGTAGTGCGTCATACCGCAAATTGCCGAAATACTAAAAACTATTCCGGGACATCTTGTGAATTAAATTGCCATTTTTCTCACCATATTAATTCCTTAGCCCGATGGTAATCTATCGAGACCAAACCTATGCTATTCGATGTCTATATTCATGTATTCGGTCCCATAGTTAATCGAACTAAGAATATTAGGTATCGAATTCTGAGTACCCTCTTTCAATGTACCCCTTAAATAACCTTATAGTACATCCAGTAGAAGCTAAGAAACAAAATGTTTTACAATCCATCTCTTTTTTTTTCAGAACGGTTCAATAGTGGGTCCAGCAACCGCAGCGCCTCTGCTCGCGCTATGCTGCTACGGCATGGGTTTTGGTCCCACCATCGAAGGATCTATGCGAGCTCTCATGTCAGCCTCATTCCTCCGCTATGGAGTCACAAGTTTCTCTTTAGCCCTCTGGAACAACCGGGCTCCAATGGAATGCAAAGAAGAATTTTGCTTATATTCAGAACCCAAGTTGATATTAAGAGATTTGGGAATGGAAGGAGATAATTACGGTGTCCAGATAGCAGGCCTTATAGCTTTTACGATTTTTCACAGGGTATTGGCATACTTAGCGTTAAAGTACCGCTTAACAGCCGAATTTTCGAATAAGTTCATGTGTTATATAAGTAAATTTTTGAAGCATAGATAATTTATATATTAGAAAATAATTTTAGAATTTATGTAAAAAATGCAGTGTTGCATAAAATTTATATTATTTATATTTAGATCGTAAATTTTAGGCGATCTTTTAAAGCGACGTTATCTTGCCACAATATTTTTTAGAATTTGTGAAAGGTCTATCTTTTCACACATGTCATTATGCTACTTCTTTTGAAAGAAATGCATAATATATTATTATCATAAAACAACATTAACATAATGTTCTAATTTTTGTTGCTTGTTTGCATGTGTTTTGTATGAGAATGCAATTGTTTTTCCTGTACCGCATAAAGTGAGAAAGGAGACATTTACTCGATGTTTAGAATAAAGTGTTCTTTCTGAGACAGTATTGTAGGTAGCAAGAATAACAGGTGATATATTATTATACTAGGTAGCGTAATTAAAATATTGTTATTATTAGTCTAACAAACTTGGCTGAGGTGCCAAGATACCTAATATGAGTTGGATTTGCCACAAAAACAGGGGGGATTAGGTATAATATCAATAAGAGCAGTGACTATAAAGCACCTAGTCTAGAGCTAGAGACTCAATGCTCATACGATCAGCAATAAAAGTTGGTTACCATCACTGTTACGTACCTACACTTTAACCCATCATTGTTTGCAGTAACCTGACAATTCCAAGCAAAATAATGGTACTATAGGTATTTACACGAGTATCTATAATTGTTGGGGCACTGAATGATTTTGTGAAAAGAACGAATGATAAAAAACACGAAAATCACGAAATCAAATTAAAAGTACCTACCTAACATAATTTTGTTCATTCTTATTTGCACTACATTCACTACATCTTTTTTTTGTTAAAAAGTGATATCCATTTTTCAAGTTATTTCAAACAAAATTATGGATAGTATAATAATAATTATAATATACACGGCTCGCATTGTTAGGAGGTTCCTCTCTCTGGACCCCTAACCGCCGGTAGCTTGGACCCCGTTCCCGATGCCGGTGGGGTACTATTTTTTATATTTTTAAATGTTTTTTATTTATTTTTTATTGAAATATTTAAAAATGTAAAATATATGTAAATAAAATGAATAAAGATCATTATAATATATATTTTATGTTCACATTTTTCGATGCACTGTTTTTCAGCATTTCATGTAGGTAATAAATAGTACAGAGTTTGTGTTATTTTTATGTTACAATTGTATTGATTTTATTTTTTAATAAATCGTATTTCGTGTAAAAAGCTATGCAAAAGTTACCTACGTAGAAATAGTATCTACGTTATAAAGTGTGACTGGTTTAAGGGTATTCATTGAAGGAGCGTATTCCATATTTAATTTACCATAGAACCTTTAAAATGCAAAACCAACTGCCTCTTAAAAAAATATCGTCGTTGATAGTCCCATACCGCGTAACTAACATTGTTATATACCGCGTATGATTTTAAGTGGTTTAGTAAAAACTCTATAGCGAATATTATCTTTAAAATGAGTACATTAGCTAAAAAGAACTAAATGGTCCATAAGCACTAGTTTTAGATTTTAAAAATTTGTGTTTTGGCCCTCTTACAAAATTAGCGACTGTGTACATACGCGGTATTTAACTATGTAAGTTATGGACAGCTGATTTTTTGTCACTATTTCAGGATTGGTCCAGTAGTACCCAAACCCAAAGGAATTTGAATTTTGAATACCCTCCTCCAATAATATGACCTATCATTTAACCAGCTGGGTTATATTTTATATTACATATATGTAATTTATTATAATTAATAATTATGTAAGTATATCCAACGATAATAGAATCTACGTATAACGTGTTGAGATATCTG
This sequence comes from Thalpophila matura, assembly GCA_948465475.1. Classification (NCBI taxonomy): domain Eukaryota; kingdom Metazoa; phylum Arthropoda; class Insecta; order Lepidoptera; family Noctuidae; genus Thalpophila; species Thalpophila matura. The sequence continues at coordinate 15,222,315 of OX419182.1, forward strand.
TGATAGTTAAAATAATCTTAATACAATTAATTAGTCTATAGTGTTTGTATTGATAAAAATATATAAATTTATGCCTTAATATTTGCCTGGTACATAAATTAGTTAGTGAGCTTCACTTTTTAAAGCTAGAGACTCGATCTAGAGAATCAAATCTAGAGAATGCTATTATATTTATACTCTGGAGATATAATTCTTAAAATCTCTGTAATTAGATTGTTTTTAATAATAAAAATAAAATCTAAGTACCTACCTATTTATGATATTAGATAATAGTTATTGTAACTTAGTTTATAAACAATATGATTGTTTTTGGCATTTGTTTTTAATGTAAGTAAACCAAGTTCTGCGGCCGTTCCATGAAGTGATAAATTAACATTTTTCAGCTGTAAATAAGGACAATGATAGCAATAATTCGCTACGGTAAGAGTTTCATTCCGTCCAGGTTTGGGGGTGGCAAACAAGCCTGCCTGATAGTGTAGAAAAAAAACAATGCTTGCTAAAGGCGCCACATTTTGAACAAAACATTGTTTTACGAACATGTTCACGAACTTAATTCATAAACATACCCGTCCGCTGCGACGGTATTGAAAATGTTCGATGTTTAATGAACACGAAAACATGGCGCTGCGGACCCAGCTTTGAGTATGAAAGACGTCTTCACGTGTTGAATTCTAAACACAAAATTAATGACCTCACCCCCCGCAGGCGAACGCGGAGGATGTTTTCCGCCAGTCTCGGCAATCACGTTTGAGTGTTTTTGTTCAACAAAACACGTAGGCCACGCCCCTTTTTTGTTTATTAAACATGTTCGATGTACCTACAATGAACTCAATCACGTCGCAGGAGACCCGCCATTAATGAAAAAGCCTAGCAAATACTTTTTATGAGATAAAAGTGTGTATGAAAAAGGGCACAGAAGCTGTGTTCTACCTGTAGAAAATGTATTTGTAAACATTAATGTTTGATAATGAAACTGAAAAAAAAAATGAACTACTTAAATAAATATGTTATGAAACTTAAAAAAAATAATTACATTGTTTTTTGTGGCGAGGGTAATAATAATAAAGAATTTTCAGTAAATTATTTATTTATTTCTTATTTTAGTTTGTACCATAACAATATATGTACTGTAAACTACTACCTACAAACGTGCTACTAACTATCACTTACCTAAGGCCATGTTGTTTCAACTTACAGTTATCTGTAACCGTCAAATATGGCGGCTTGTACGACAATTTCATACTGACTTAACGATTACGTACTGACTTACGAATACAGATGGTTTGAAGCAACCCGCCCTTAGACATCAGACTTTAACCGGATATTGTTATGAGGTCTAACTAAATTATTTAATGTCAAAAACTTACATAAAATTAGGAACATAAAAGTAGGACTACAACCTACTCATTGGGTAGGTTCACTTAGATTATTTTACACAATAATTATTTTATTAGACCTTATAGTAAATGCTATTATTGCTATCTAATAATAAAAATGCGAAAGTAAGTTTGTTTGTTTGTTACCTTTTCACGCCCAAAGTCGATCATCATTTATTTATTTATTTTGGTTAGCCTACAATTGTTTACACAACGCAATTATAATAGTCTATTCATTATAAATACATTTATAAGTGTAACAATTACTTACAGGCTAACACAACATGCACATGCATTAATGGTTAAACATTATAATTAACGTAAAGCAAATTAATTTATTTAAAAATTCATAAATTATTTCAAATTATTGCAATTCAATTCAGTTACCCAATAAATTAATTCACAATTGTATGAAAAGTTCATCAAAAAATTATAAAAACATATTAATAAAAACTACACTAATAATAATTCAATAAATACAAAACAAAACAAAAAAAGGTAGAATAAAATATCACATTGTAACATTACATTATAAGTAGGATACTAAGATTACCTATTGGTTATGTGAGAATTGTTCCTTAATTATTTTATTACATTTTCCAAGACTGTCACAGTGAATATCGACCAGGTCACTGCAGCTGTTTACTACTTTACACAGTCTTGAGATTGGTGAATTTGCACCCAGAACTGTTCTGCGTAAGGGGGGATGTAATGGTGTGATGTGATTTCGAGGATATCGGGCTGGGGCACGGAACTTTAGGAGGCTCAGTATGTTGGGGCAGTCAATTTTGTTTCTGAGTAGTTTAAGGAGAAACATTGCATCCATTACGTCTCTTCTAGTAGACAAGGAGTGCATCCTGAAGTGTTGCAGACGGGTATTGTAGGAGGGCAGTTGTTTGTGTTTCCCTCTGGAAAATGCAAGGTGCCATAGGAACCGTTTTTGGACCCTTTCTAAGAGCAGTTTATGCGTGGCGTAGTGTGGTCTCCATACAACACTGCAATACTCCAGGACGCTTCGTACAAGGCTATTGTACAACATTGTTTTAGTGCTAACCTGTTTGAAGCCCTTGGTATTTCGTATCACAAAACCTAACATTTTGGATGCTTTTTTAATGACATTTTCTATGTGGGGGACAAAGGTGGTCTTTTTATCAAACAGCACTCCCAGATCTCTAATTGTTTCCACTTCTTGAATTCTTCGGTTGTCTATAAAGTACTCCGACTGTATAGGGTGAGCCTTCCTAGTAAATGACAAATGGAAACATTTTTTGCAGTTTAGTTCCATTTTATTATTCCTACACCACTGAATGACCCTATTTAGATCGTCTTGCAGGAGATCGATATCACTTGTTGATTCAATTTTTCTGGCAAACTTTAAGTCATCGGCATACAAAAAACACTCCGAGTAGTAAAGACAGTGGGGAAGGTCATTTATAAATATATTAAATAATATGGGGGCCAAATGAGATCCCTGCGGGGCACCGGAAGTCATGCAATAATCAGTAGAAGATCGAAAACCGTTTACGACAACATAGAATTCACGCTTAGATAAATAAGATTTCAGCCATTTCAGCAAGGGTCCCGTGATACCATACATTGCTAATTTATGAATTAGTATGGACTGCGAAATTTTATCGAAGGCCTTGCTGAAATCAGTGTACAACACATCAAATTGTTTATTTGAGTCAATAGATTCTATCAGGGATTCCGAGAAAGACAGCAAATTTGTGGTAGTAGATCTTGATGGGACAAAACCGTGTTGGTGATCGCTAAGATAAAGTCTGAAGTGGCATTGGATGTGAGGACAGATTATCGACTCAAATATCTTAGCAAAGGTGGAGAGAATCGCAATAGGCCGATAATTGGAAATAGTGTCTTTGTCCTCTGATTTGTGCACAGGAACAACTTTGGCCTTTTTCCACTCGGATGGAAAAGTTCCTGTGGCTAGTGATACTTTATATATTATCTGTAGCGGTGAAACCAAAGCCGGTGCACAGGCAGAAATAAATAAGGGCGGAATAGCGTCAGGCCCTGCTCCTTTACTGATGTTTACGGATTGTAGCTTTTTGAGTAAGGAATCAGAATCCAATTCTGGGATTGTTAGGCACTGGCTATTAGTTTCTAGAGTATCAAGAAAATCTGAGTCATTCTTAAATTCAGTGTCAAGATTAGGGGTATAAACAGATGAGAAATAATTTCCAAAAAGATCACAGATAGTCGAGGCATTACTTGTTGTAGTCTGACCGTCAGTCATTGTTTGCGGATAGGCACTAGATCCTCCGCGTTTAGCCTTTACGTGATTCCAAAATAGTTTGGGCTTTTTTCTTAGATCTAATTCAAGGTTTTTCATGTAATCATTGTATAGGCTTTTAGCTAAATTTTGACAACGTTTTGTTACCAATTTTAACTCTACTTCATCTAGCGGGTTTCTATATTTCTTAAATCGCAGTCTTAACTTATTTTTTTCTTTCAGAGTTTTTATAATTGCCTTGTTAAACCACGGGGGATAATGGCTGGTCATAGGCTTACAATTCGGTACAAATTTAATTATTGCAGAGTTTAACACATCATAGAATACTTTCAACATGCTATCTACATCGTTTCTATTCGCAAATTGTTGATTCCAATCCTGTTCGTTTAGATAGGTTTTAATTTGTTCGTAATTAGCTTTATAAAAGTTTTTCCGTATGTTATGTTTATTGTATGGGAGATAAGATTCTTTCAGTAATGTAAGAGTAAGATCAAGTGGAGGATGCAGTTTATCAACAACGGTTAAAGAGGAACTAGATTCACTCACTGTGCATGAAGGTATTGTAGATAAGATTAGGTCCAGAATACGCGCAGAACAGTTTTTTACAATGTTGTGCTGAGTAAGTTTACTAACATTCATGAATTCTAGTAGTCTTAAACATGTGTTGGGAAGTGAATTGTTAATGGCCCCTGGGGTCCAGTTTATTTTGCCCAAATTAAAATCCCCGATTATACAAATAGGGATATTTGTTGTTTCGAAAACAGTATTACAGTGTTCGATGAAATGTTCAATTGTTGGAAGACATACAGGTGGAGGAAGGTAAACTGCACAGAGCGCTATTTGCCGTGATGTATGCGTAGTTGAAATATCAATGGTGACCCAAAGATCTTCACATTTACTTTGCCATGTATCAATACGTTTTGAGTTGATTTTTGTTGAAACGGCAATTAGAACTCCCCCTCCGTCTTTATTACAATGGAACCCTGTTGTCTCCCTATCTCTTCTATAAACAACATACCTATCATCAAATAGTTCACTGCTAAGTACACTACTATTAAGCCAGGTTTCCGTTAATATTAGTACATCATAGTTCATACAACCAAGGTTACAGTAAAAGGTATTAGTTTTAGTTCTCAAACCTCTACAATTTTGGTAGTAGATATTTAGACTATTGAATTTTGAAATATAGGCAGGTTACTCTAACATGCGCTTAAAAGTAATAATAGAAATAAAGGTATATGATTTTACTTAGACTATTCATGTTCTTAATGAGTATGTATTCTGCGCCGTCGACCTTCCTAGCAAATATTTTGCCGTTTCTGACCCAAACGTACTTGTAGTTCATTTCCTTAGCCTTAATCCTAGTCGCAGCATGAAGAGTTTTGTTGGTGGGTGAAAGGTGTTCAACAACATAGACAGGGGACGTGCGATCGGCAAAGCCAAGATGTCTGCAGTTTAGTTTTTCTTGGGGGTTAATTTGGTTGTATTTAATAACTGATGCTAGGAGTTGATCGCGCAACCTAGGTGATGACAACTGGACAACTATGGATCGTGGGCGGGCACTGGTTGGATTGGTTTTGGCAATACGCGTACAATTTAATATGTCTTTCTCTTGAATGTCACAGTTGACCACTTGCCCGAGTTGGTTGACAATAGTGTATAGATTCTCATTTTTGGATTCAGGCATACATTGTATTTCCAAATTATTTGATCGGGATTGCTGCTCCAAGTTATTGATTCGCATATTAAGATTCCCCATTGCTGTCTTCAGTTCCGTATTTTCTAATTCTAATTTTTTTATAGTTTCGATAGATGCTTGTTGATTCCTCTCAAAATCTTCAAATTGTTTGTTAATGAATTGCATAGATTTTATAATCTCCTTCATTTCCGCCTTGACTGTTTCTAATTCGTTGTTCATTGTGCTGATCACGGTTTCTTTGAATTGCGTCAGCATCTCGCTGAATTCTGCTTTAATTATCTCTTGGATAATTGAGCGAATCTCTTCTTTATCACATAAAGGTGATGGCGGAGATGGAGATCCACTAGCGTGTCTTTTATTGCCTCTATTCGTGGACACGTTACGGGTGGGGGTCGAGTCATTTTTAAAGATTTTAGAACGTTCTGAATCACTAGACATGGTAGATAGTATCAAGAAAAATGTTAAAATAAATAACAAGTTATCGTCCTCCCAGAGGCAGAGTAAAGTAGGTAGAAAACAATGCGCCGTCTTCGTTACGTTATCTTTGGCGCGAGCGCTCGGATACGTCACTGCGCATAGGCGCACGCCGTAGTGTTTCTTATGCGCACTGCGTAACCGCGGGAGTTGCGTGCACTATGCGTAAAATGTCTTGTCATGCACTCACCGGCTGACCAGTTGTGATTTGAAATTTTTAACTGTTCACACATAAAATCGTTCAACTAACACACTTTTTGTTACTTTTTCAAATGAATTACACTTGTCAGATGAATGTTACTTCACTTGGGATGGTTTTATTTGAAAATTAAGTCCAGATTTGTATTTAATTAGTATTTTATCTAAAGAGTAAATTTACACATATGATAACCGTTCGACCGCAAAGGCAAAGAGGGATCATGAAATTTTGATTAAACTTTGTTAGGATTACAGAAACGAACATAGGGTACCTTTTATCAAGAACAAAGTACTATTCCCGAGGAAAACAACAATAACTTTCAACGGTCACAATTGCTTTAGGACGCTAGATGGCGCTACGAGACTGACTAATACTGACAGACTGAGACATCGTCCGCGTGACACACAGTCACGCGGACGAAGTCTCGGGAAATGCGCTAGTGTATAACATAAATAACAGTTGGTTTCCATAAATTAAATACCTACCTATTTAAAAATCTATCTAAAAAGTTGTTTTGTTTTCGTCTTCTAATACCGGGGGTTCCACTCTTGGTGACCTTTTTGGTCCTGAAATAATAAACGTAAGTATGACTATATCTATCAGACTCTTACTGACTAAATACTCCACGGTCTTCCTCCGAGTACCCTTTGCCGGGGAGGCGGGAGTCCCTCGCAAATTCATCCACACCTCAGATCATAGAAACAAGGGAGATGTGCCAAGACGCTATTGAGCTTGACGCTTGTGTGTTGATCACATTGACCATAGTTAAAACGTACACGCTGGCGACGGACCGAACGCGATCGATGATATAGTATACAGTGATTTAGTTTAACTAAGACTAAACTAAACCACTGTATTTACAGTGATTTAGTTTAGTGGTAGTGATGAGTGGTGAATAAGGCCGCGGCCGCACCGGTACGCGCGACGAGACGGCAGCGGCGATTTCGTGGAAACAACTTCATATAAACATAATATGTCGGTGGCCGCACTGCAGAAACGACAAACGAAATTTATTTGTTCAGGAAATCGCCGTCGCGTCGCGCGTACCGGTGCGGCCGCGGCCTAACAGTGTTAGATTGAGGGTATACGAAATTTTTAATGTGTGGTAATCTTTACATTAACAAGGAGTGCTTGTAATTATGTCGCGAACTGTAACCCGTACAAAAAACATCAGTTTTTTTGACGTGTAGTATCGTTAACGTAAGCATATTTTGAATTTAAAATACAGCAGTTCTGGAACATTTTGATAAAATTTTATACAATTTGCACATTTAAAAAAATACAGAGTGATTAATTAAGTATTTAATTTATATAAATATTGTGTAACAAACGTGTATTTTAAATTCAAAATATGCTTACGTTAACGATACTATACGTCAAAAAAACTCATGATCGGGGTACTGTTCTCAAAGTGTCGACAGTGGATCCCGTACTAATTTGCTATGATGGCATTTACCTCCTTTTTTCTATGATCTGAGATCCGCACTATGGAGGGTAGGGCTAAAGGTGAACTGCTTCATGGGAGACAAGTTGAAAAAATGTCCAGCTTTATGCAGTACCGAATAACTGTTCAAACACCTCCAAAGTGGCGCTAGTATAGGCAAAAGGTATGGTATTGAGTGTTTCACATAAGAACTCTCTTTGACGCTATGTTGGCTTGGCTGCCCTGAATGTCAATATTATACCAGGGACCGAAAAGGTCACCCGTATAGGGGTTAACTCGGGTAATTTTTTTGGGTGAAAAACCTTGCATAAAGTTTAACCCGTATTCTGGGTTAATCAGCCTAATAATAACCGGTTCACGCATAGAGTTCATTTTTGTTCCTTTTTTTTAATTTTTGTTCTATTTCATTCGGGTTAATCAGCAATATTAACCGGTAACGGTATCCATATTAAAGGGTTAACCGGTTACTCTGCATTAAGATTAACCATAAATATGGGTTAGAGATTTAACCGGTAACCTTTTAACCCGATTAATCGGTCCCTGTATTATACTAATACGTTTTTAACTGTGTTTGAAGCTTCCTTTCAGCATTAATTCACTTTCATCACTTTTTAACGTCCTAAGCATTATTTGAACACATTAGGTATCTACAAAAAACATAAAACGTTATGATCTAAATAGGAGTGACAGATAGGGGAGCCAACAGCGTTGAAGGGGATTCTTACGTGAAACGCACAATACCTATGATTGTAGCAGTTGTTGACGGATATTTGTTTTTGATTGGATGGAACTGTACAGTAGCAAGAGGGTAAATTTCAAAGAAAGCATTTTATGCTTTCTTTGAAATTTACCCTCTTGCTACTGTAGCGCCACCCTAATTGACGGACACTTTTCATACATAGAGATGTTGCCCTTATCTTTACCCTCCATAATCCGCACTCGCAGTATACGCCACAGAATAGAAAAAAAACCGGCCAAGTGCGAGTCGTACTCGCGCACCGAGGGTTCCGTACCGGTTTTGGACGTATAAAGTGAAAAAAACCGGACCGCATAACTAAGTTTGTTTGTGTAGAAATTTTGATGATTTTGAAAAAACTGCACTAGTTAGGAACATCGTATTATTTTTGGTGCAATATTTGGGTCAATTTCTATCAACTCTAATTATTTCAGATTTTTCGCTCCGCAAACTTCGGAGATAAGGGGGGGGGAATGGTATTTTTCAGACATTTTTCATAATATGTCGAAAATTGTGAAACATAAAATAAAATGAAAATATATTTTTAAATGTGCAGATCAAGCCCTTTCATATGATATGTCACTTAACCTAGTAACCCCACTTTGAAATTTCGGACCCCCACTCCGGCCCCTTTTGCAATGAAAATAAAACATATTTTGACTTTTTCATTTTCAATAATGTTTGGCAAGCATTTTTTATAACTGTTCCAAATTTCAAGTCGATAGCATTAGTAGTTGCTGAAATAAGCAGGTGTGACAGACAGACAGACGAAGTCGCACCATAAGGGTTCCTTTTTACCCGACTGCGCGACGCAAAGGAGGGTAATGTGTTTATCAGTCTATGTATGTATGTATGTATGTATGTATGTATGTATGTATGTATGTATGTATGTTTCTATGTGGCGTTCTAGAGACCAAATGCGTAGGCCGATTTTGATAATTCTTACGTCAATCGATTCGTCTTAACCTTGTGAGTGTCACTAAAGACATAACAGTAATCAAAATTCACCACAGCGACAACCAGACGCCATATTGCCGATTTTTGGCGTCTTCAAAAAGTTTGTTTTCCTCAAAACCTATCATGTGGGGTATCAAAATGAAGGGCTCGAAAAGAAGATTACGAAAACATATATAAATACATTAAAAACTAAAAAGTGAAAAATAAAAATAGTAAATTAAAAATTAAAAAACCCGACTGCCAAAAAACAACTAAAAAGTTCAAAACAAGAGCACTTTTCAAGCAGTCTGATGCAGTTGGTGGCATAAAATCTAAGATTTAACACAAATAATTGCCACCAACTGCATCAGACTGCTTGAAAAGTGCTCTTGTTTTGAACTTTTTAGTTGTTTTTTGGCAGTCGGGTTTTTTAATTTTTAATTTACTATTTTTATTTTTTTTACCATTTTGGTACGGAACCCTAAAAACATATGCCTGAAATTGTGCAACTTGAATTGACATTTCATAAGGATAATAAGAAATAAAATAAATGAAAAAATTGAGATAACACATTTTTTATCCAAAAGCTTAAAAAGTTGATACTCACCTCCACCCATAAAATGTTTGATGAGTACAGAACACGGTGAATCAACCAAAATAGTTATAATAAACGCAACTATAACTGCCAGCAAGAAGTCAGCGAGGAATTTGAATAACTGAAAAATGAAAAAGTTTCAAGATATTTAAACAACCAAAAAAAAAAATGCAGCGACATCTATAGTAAAGTAAATGAACTAAGTGCAGTACGTCCTCGAAACAGTATGAATCTAAGTTACGCCGGTGGTGTTGTATTTCTTTCGTAAAGATCTACTAGAGCGCGTTTAAATGCATAAAAAATAATTTAAGGCATAGGTACCTAGACGTCTTGATCATAAAATTGTCAACAAAAACAGCTAATTTGTTGGCTTGAATAAAATATTAATTTCAAAAATGCATCATTTTATTTTAGTTCTCGTTTTCGCCACACTATTTACAATAATGACACTCGCTTGCCTAAGGGTGTGTTTCCACTGATGCGGAGCTGGGCGGAGTGGAGTGGAGCGGACCGTGAATTGGCCCAATAACAGTACTCGGACTCTCCACTCCGCCCATTCCGCGTCAGTGGAAATGCACCCTAAACCTGGTATTGGTTCTATATAAGTCTAGTAGACACGTAGTATAGATTAGAACGATGAAAACTTACCGAGAATTGTACGTCAAAGTAGATAGGTACGACTGGCATGGCGTTGATAATGAACATCAAGGGGTAGTGCACTAAGTACATCGCGTATGAGAGACGACTTAGCACCTTCCATGCCCTGAGAGATAATAGCCAGTTTACGGGACCTGAGAAGTAATCAAGTTAGGTTAGGTACACTCATGAATTGTCGATCACGACTTCGCAGGTCGGTCATTTTGATCATAGAGAGTAACATTTAAGGCCGCATACGCGACTACTAGCACGGGCGGGGCAAAAAAGTGATGACAGCAGGACGACAGCGGAGTGAGAATGGAGCGACAGCGGAGTGGAGCGAAAGCGGAGCGACAACGGGGCGACAGCAGGGCAACAGCAGGGCGATAAGGGGCGATGGAATCACATCCAAACATGTCATTTGTATTGAGCCATTTACCAAGCCAACGGCACCAAGGCGGGAGTGGCAGCTGACCCTACGCCGCTTCATATTGTCCGCTGCTTTTTCGCTTCCGTCATAAACGGTCAATTCGCCCCGTTCTTGCCACAGCGACTGCGTGTTTACAATATGCTTTAATAAAAATATTTAAAATAATACATACCGCCATATCCATGAACACAGGCGAATATGAGCCATCCCATAAACATGGCCCATGCTGGCTTCATGAACGAATTGATCATGCTATCAACGAGTTGGTTGTCCCAGTCTAACTGCATGATGGGGTGGGAAGAATATACGGTGAGAAGTGCGATTGCTATCGCACAAACCCATAGGATTGTTGCTAGGAACTGAAAAATAACAAAACGTTTTTATTCACAAACGTAGGTATCTATGCTACCAACTACCAATAACTAAAAGGACACGGCAGACGCCCATAGAACGCTGGGCTTTAGATTGTGTATGTCGGTACAGGCAGGGTAATTGCGTAACGCATGACAATCGGATCGCTTTCATGAAAATGAAGAACATCAAGCTCGCGTCGACCGTCTAACTTTGGAATTGTGTAACTAGTGATGTCAATATTGGAATCAATCCATGGCATTATGATGACTTGGGTGTGTTTTGTTACGCCTAATTGTCAGAACTGAGCGAATGATTAGTTGCCGAAATATTAGACAATATTTTAATTTTGTTTTAGTTGTAGTTAATGGTCTTCGAATGCTATTAAGTAATAATTTATAACAAATTCCCAAAACTTCATACTCTATTTTTAAAACACTTTCTACCAAAATCTACCAAAATTGAACGACGTAACGAAACGTACTTTCACATGAAGTTTTAATTATCTGTGGCCTTTGGGCTCTCAGGCTCTATAGCAGTGTTGTCAACTTAGTGGTTATACCCCTAAAACTGGTGGATTCGACCTCTCTGTTAGTGTGTTTTTATTTAAAATCTAGTAAGCCCCGAATTAGTTTGGGCCCAGAAAAGTAAGAAAGAACTAACATAATAATGTATATTAATCGGGAAATACATGCTTCTGAAATGTAACTGAAGGCATTATAGCTTTACATTAACATCAAATATTACTCTTGTAGTTTAAGTACGTAAGTAATTAGGTACGTCGGATAACAAATAGAGATGGGGGATTTCCCTTAATTATTAAATTTTTCGTTCATGTCTTTGCAAACAATACAACAATATCTACACCATTTTGTTGAAGTGAGGTCGCGTGTTTCATTTAATCAAAATAATATGCCGAAACAACAATATACGCATTAAAAACCAATAAAAACTTTATTTTGTGAAAATATAGAGTATAATAAGAATGCTAATCATTTTTGATAGTTTTATTGTGGATTAGTAAGTTGAATCTAGTGGGTAACTAATTGAAGAGTTGGCAACACTGCTTTGTAGTCTGTCTTGTAGTTATATAGGTAGTTGTTCCGACATAATAATATTAGGTTACATTTAACAACTTTACTTGGATTATTCAACAGAAATCTTCAATAATAGGTACCTATGTAGGTTCGGAACAAGAGTAGCAAATGTTAAAAAGTATAGTATACAGAGACCAATGGAGAAAAGTTGGTCAATTGGACAACGTAAATTATGGAGACTGCAATAAATTTCTGCTCAGTGATGAAAAGTAAGTAACTCTAATACTTACTTACAATTTAATACAAATTAATAGTGAAAATAGTTAATAAATGAGTTATGCATAAAGGGGTAGGCACCTTCTAATTAAATAATCGAATGGTCAGTCTCCGGACAAATCCAACTTTTGTTGTGTTGTGTACCTACAATCTTATTAGACTTGAGGTTATAATGATGTCGTTGTTTGTGTTACAGTACAAACAAGTATGATGTACCTATTTAATCTTACATTCTGAAAATTTGAGCTTTAAACTATTACCTAACCTAATTTGAAACCAAATCACAAGTACAATATTTTAATATTTTTACAGAAGTTATGGAACCCTTCACTTTACCTGAAGATAATCTAATTGACCCTGTGGTTGTTTAACTAAGAAGTTGGTAAATAAACTGATAAAGAGGGAACAGTGGATGAAAGAGTAATCTTCTGCACATATATTTTAAAGGTAAGCTTTTTAATACATAGAAGTATGTAATGCATATTACATTGAGACTACAGGTAAAGCATGAGAGAGCATTATACATACCTAGATACCAAACTCAAATTCAATGGATTAATAATCAACAAATATGTATAAACATATTTGTTGATTATTAATCCATTGAATTTGCTTTACCTGTAGTCTCAATGTAATATGCATTACATACTTCTATGTATTAAAAAGCTTACCTTTAAAATATATGTGCAGAATGTTTATACAATTTTATATGTGATTACATTAATTTATTATTTTAACATAATGTTTTTTACAACTCTCAGTATCGTTACTAACCTCTAGTGTAGGCCTATGCCTAGTTTGCCACATTGTGGTTATTTTGTTTTAGCATAAATTAATATGATTTTGTTTGATTATTGTAGGAGACTGGTTTCTGGGCTTTGCCTTCTACCGTCATCAATGGAAGCAGTATGAATGATGTTGGCCCCATAACTGCCACTACCCAGCTCGTCACCCATACCGTGCAGCCTTTTTCATCACAGTGACCTCTGCTCCCATCACTGCTAGTACCATCGCTGCTGCTATGTTTATAATTAATTGTATTTGTAAAAGTTGCAAAACGATATTCCTAGCCACATTATTTAATGTGTGGGTTTTATTTTATTTTAGAAAACTAGCTGTCGAGTGTTGATTATGGTAACCATAGAAGACCCTATCGAGGATCACGGGTGCAAGTCGTGACGGTACAAGAGACATTCGATCCGTCGCTCAGCGTAGGTACTGTATTTTTTATATGTTATGATTTAACTTCATGTTTTATGTTGTTTTAAGTAATTATTTCCTAATTTTGAGTATTGATTAATGTTTACAAGTTATTTCTTATTAGAATTGTGTTAGTTTCTTATTGGAATTATGTAGGAATAAGATTTCATGTTTTGTATATAAATTCGTAAATACCTTTGTAACTAAGATCGAGGTTTTGTGTACGTCATGTTTTTTTTTGTGTAGGATACTCTTTTACATAAGATGTATATAGGCAGATAAACCTCTCGTCAATAGGAAAACTGTAATTTGAGAATAAGTGTTATGTACATAAAATTGCGTTTGTAGGATTGTTGTAAGGTTTTATATAGAATTTGGTCATGTATTCGGGTTCCTTAGGCAGGCCAGAACATATTATTGTGTAAAGACTCTAAATTTCATGGATATTGTGCCTGTAATATAGATCGATATCTGTTTGAAAATGCGATATTTCTGTGTGTATGTTAAATTGCTAAATTGTGTTTTATTAGACGTGTGGTGGTCTAGAAATAAGTATTCAATAAGAATATTGCAGATCTGTTAAGAAATGGCTATATTATAAGCGAATGATTATTGTAACTTTTGCTAAGTTAGATTTTTTTATAGTTTTTGTTCTAGAAAGTTTTTTAATGTGACTAGGTAGTGGGAGTCGTACCATCGGATAGATACAATTTATCCGCAAATTTTGATGTATAATACTTATGTATGTTTACGTTTGGAAGTTTTAATAAAGTTGATTAGAAGGGCTCACACTTAGTAAAAATGAAAGTGAATTCGGTTTTAAAAACGAGGTAAAGTATTTAGGCTATTTAAAAGAGGTGCGCTATTTTTAGTAAAGTGCGAGCCCTCCTAAGTGGAGAATTATTCTTTAGCAGAAATTGTCTTGTCATTTCGTCACCTCATCCTCCTCATTTGGTGGTACCTAGTAGCAGTAGCGAGAACAGGTAACGTCTGTGCTCATGACTGGTGCCGGTAACTATACATATTAGTTGATTACTGATTGGTAGATAGTTGACTGGTAAGAGGGGATACATAGTACATGTTGGAGATTGTGGTGTCATTGGGACTGGTGATAGGTTTGTAGATAACAGTGCCTAAGAGTATGTGGTAGTGTCTATTATTTCCTGACTTTAATATAATTGTAGCTATGTTTGTGAGAGGACTGGCTGGAATTGGAGGTTGATTGATCGGAGCGCAAAGTAAGTACAACCGCTGAATATATAATAAAGTTTTATTTATAACCAAGAAACTAGGATTTAACATGTAACAACAGCATATTAAACAAACATTTTGTGTAGGTTGGTATTTAATAATGTCATCATGTAGAAAACCATCATGGTTTATAATTATACTTCCTAGCAGTGCCTGCTGTAAGCATGTAAGATAAAGTAAGTAGGTACCTAGGTATATTTCTTCAATAATGTAGAGCCTGTTAGGTGCCTGAAAATAAAATAAAAAACTTAAAAGTAAACATCATCATCTTTAACATCAACTGCTTGACATAGACTTAGGGTGAGTTGATTACTATGATAGTCTCTCGTTAACGAAATAAAGCATTATTTTTCGTAAATTGGCTAATAGTTAGTAATAGACAGAAGCTTGAATTGCTAATACCTTCGTCAATTTTTACATCACATAATTTGTTTTGCTGATACATCATAATAATTATGATGTGTTTAATATAACAAACGCAGATTGCTAATTATATTTAGGTACCTAGTTATCACATTTAGTTTTAGATAAGCTGTTATCTGTAATAGGGGTATTTAGACCTAGGTCCTACCTACTTAAAACTTAAGTTCAATGTTCAACACATAAGAAATTATAGCTTTTCTTACCTTGCAGGCTTGCACAGACAATGATGAGTAAGTTTGTGAAAGTCCATTGTAGTTAAATGACTCCAATATATTTCTGACATAAAAAACAACTGTTGCAAGCATCTGAAATAGAAATAGTTTCTTAAACATACTATAGAAAGGTGGAGTGGATGAAAGAGCACAGTTTTTATGTACTTACCTACTTAAAGGTACCTTTCTTTGCTGATTACTGCTTATGACCGACCGCCGATGAAGCCCGATGAAGCATCGGTGTAATAATCCATTGAAACATATTGAAAGCTCCACTGAGTTGCTGAAAGCCTGTGGCTCATGATAACTTTGACAAAATATTGTTTGGTTTATTTAAAGTTGAAGAATTTGTCTTTCGCTTTAATGCCAATATATCCATAGAATGCCTTTCTATCTCGCGTCTGAAATAATACAATTAAACATTAAGTTTGGTTAGATGAAAACACATTTTAAAAATCGTATGCTGCCTTGATTTTTATAACATTAAATAATGATAAAAACTTTATGTTTTACACCAAAATACATTTACAATTTATCTAAAACAAGTTTACTTACATTATTTTTGCGATAACTAAGGAAATTATACGAAAAATGCTTAAAAATCCGAAACAAAAACTGATGGCAACCAGACGATAGCTGCCTTCTTCATAAGACCATCTGTCAACGCGTGGAAGTCCATCCTAATTGTCATTTTTGGTTACGCAATTCCAAATAATACATCAAACTATGACGAAATATGTCAGAACGTTCAGTCATAGTCTTCCGAAGGAGGTCATTATGGTCTTAAATAATTTCGGTGTTACACAATTCGAAATGCATCATTTGAAGGCAATAATAGCCTTAAAACGGCGGATTTCTTTAAATAAAAATGACAATCGAGTTACGCAATTACCCTGCAGATATGAAATTAGTTTGGCGTGATCGAGTATTTCAAGAGTATTTAAATTCATTTTTTATTTGTTTTTGTACGTAATTGGATTAAAGAGAAATTGTCGTATTTGTGACAGTGAGGTTAAGTATAGTGTGAATGATCCAATGAAGTACAGCGCGACTAATGAGTTCTCAATTCAAAGGTTTTAGTTGCTGTCGACATGATATTCTGTGGAGGCACGCGCCAGCCAGCATGCACCCGTTTTTGTTTTATTGGCTTTTCAAAATGTCAACGGCATAATCATTTTATTTCTTATTTATTTCGATTTTTGATTTCAATTCTTAATCTCTAAGATAAATTAGGCAAAGAACATCAAAAATATATTGTAATTTTTGGTTAAGCTTTTATTACTGTACCATATCAAGCCAAAAACTGCCAATGTCCTTTAAATGACAAGTGCTACGTATACGATGCTTAAAATCATAAATGACTGCTTCAAGAATTTTTATTTGTCTATCTGAAAATTTGTCTCAAATAGGCTCCAAACGGCTCAATGGATTTCAATAACAATTTTAGAGATTAAAACAAGATTCCTTACAAAAAAATTGTGTATCAATATCTTGCAGGGAGATATAGGATATTTCAAAATTTCCATGGGATACTTAAGTCCACGCAGACGGAGTTGCCTTGTAAATTGGTATTGTTGAGGAATATTTTTTCTAAACCTGGATTACAGGTATTCTATCTCCTCTAATGTTTAGTAGATACAGTTTTTTTCTGTCGAAATACCACTATCATTTTAATTAAATAATTTTTAACGAATTACGTCGGATTTATTATTACCTATTATTTTTTTGTTTTTCCTGGTATTTCGAGCACTTTACAGCGTTCGTGGTCGCAGGATGACTAAATAATGCGTGCATCGGAACGAATATTCTGATTAAAATTCTTGTGCGGTTATTAGGTATCTGTCATGACGCCTACCACCTCAGTCATCCTGGCTCCTGGGGGAAGTTGCCTGTACCTGGCTACACCATGTCTCTAGGCGACTCAGGGTAAACAGTTAATTTTGCATTAATTTATTTATAATACTAGATTTGATTACTCACCCTGGATATAACAACTTTCTTCCCGCGGTTGAGATGAAGAATGTAGCCAATTATTAACCCTACGAAGAACGGCGAGGCTCTGGTTAGCGTGTTCACGTAGTAATTAATAAAGTAGTCCCCTGCATCTTGTGGGCGTCTGAAGATTATATATGGGGTGTAAGTGACAGCGTTCTACTGCATCTTTAGTTTGAACAAATAGGATGAGGGATGAGAATTAAATATGAATGGTGCCACGTAAAAGTATTTTAGCTAAATTACTGCCGTACTCGTAGATTTTATAGTACTCCTACTAAATTAGCGTACCTACAATACTCTTTAAGTCTTTATTAGAGTACGGGTTACAATCATCACACTTCCACAATAATGATGAATATAATTTTAAATAAGTATAAAAAATCATACTCACGAAGGTATAACCGGCCCTGAAGGGAACTTCCTAATAAAGTTATAAGTGGAAGAAGCGGTGAGTATAGCCAACATAGCACCGACGAGCGCGGTCCAGGCAAGTCGTCGTTTGCCCGTCAAGACCCACACTAGGACCAGAGGCGATAGGATGTGCAGCTGTACGTCTATAGCGAGGTACCAGGAGTGAGTGAGACACTAGAATAAAAATATTTAATTACAATGTATTTTTTGAGCGATGAAGACTAAAGCTGGGTGTGGAGACGCGTTTGCCTCCATGGTTAAATATGCTGATAGCCTCGCAAAGGCGTGTCTTGCGTGATCGTCGATTGCGTGGGGGTCGGTAAAATGTGGTGCTCAAAGAACGCCCAGTATGATCTATTCTATATTGAGTGTAACTGACACCCTAACGTGTTCAGTGGTTTATTCTGAATCCCTCAGCGTCAGATTTTTTAACGACCTCCAAACAAATTAAGTCGTAAATTTTAGAAGACCGACGCAATATTTTAACTCTGAGAGGTTTGGAATAAGGTACTGAACCGATGGTTTCAGTTTTCGTTAGGTGTTACACCGCATATAACTACTATTGCAGTCTCTGGTATGAACTGATCACTGGCAAAGAACGCACGTACAACGCCTCGCGTGCTTGCAAAATGGAAAACGTTTGCATCCATGGTCAAACGTAAACTGATGCCTCGCACGCTTAGCATGGCTCGTGATGGAACTTGAGCAGCAATGTCTAAACCAGCCTAAGAAAATATTGCACGTGAAACTTTTTTGCTCGTCTTGGTGCAGTTATAAAAAATGTAAATTATGTAACCAAAGAATGAAAAGACGATTTTATTTTATTGTCACCATAATGATTTGTATATTTAGGTACAAGGCAAGCTCAAATAGGCAATATCAAAGACTTGACCAAGAATTTTAGATGTCACCAGTAGCTTGTACGTTTTTCTGTCAGTAAAAACCAGTTTTTAAGTCAAACTTGGCTCATTTCTTTAATGAATTAATGAATAAAATATAACTCACCATGTGCACTGGGTTTACATAATTCTGTATATGAAATAGCGTGGACCACCAATATACTCTGCATCTATGAGTATTGATCGCCTGTACCTCCCAATATGGACCATCAGCAATACGGCTAAATATTGAGACTTGTAGGAGAATCACCGCAGCGAGCACGGGGAACATTCGAAGGAGGCGGTTGAGGTAGAACAGGTGAAGGCTCTTGAGTAATTTCACTGGAAAAAAATATTTTATGAAAATCATCATCGCCCAGCCTTTTTCGCAAACTAGATTGGGCTCGGCTTCTAGTCTGACTAGATGCGGCTGAATATCAATATTTGACACCCACAGGAACTGCGCATTTTTTCGGGATAAAAAGTAGCCTATGTTACTCAGTGATTATGTAGCTTTCTACTGGTGAAAGATTTTTTAAAATCGGTCCAGTAGTTTCGGACTTATTCAATGCAAACAAACAATCAAATCTTTCCTCTTTATAATATTAGTATAGATGGAGCGACTGCCATCTGACTTCCACAACCCAATTATTGTGTATTACCGGTATTCGAATGTTAGACCAGTTGTCAGACTTTCGGGCTCCTGACTATAAGGCCGGTTTTAGTGCTCGACCGACCGTCGGTGCGTACCATCGTTCCTGATGATCCGCATAACCGACGTACCTACGCACCAACGGTCGGTCGAGCACTAAAACCGGCCTAAGATATTCCTATGACAACTCCTATGACTGACCGCGGCAAGCGCAGCCCTCACAGATCAATCGATCAGCGCGACTGTCATTTAGCCACGATAGAGAGGCCTCAATGGAAATTATCATCATCAGAATCAAATCGTCATCTCCAAAATAAATCATCATTAGTCAGAGAGAAATTGTTTACAGTTAAACATGTGCCTCCTCAAAACCAGTGAATGCCTGTCAGTAAATATTGCATTGATCACCAGGCTTGGAAAAAAGTGGTGATCGATTTAATATAGCATTCATTATAATCAATAGTTTTCGTTTTTGGTATAAAAGCAAAATGCCACAATTTTTCTAGCTTTAACTAAAAAATGCTCAATTTAATACTGCTTTTGTATTAATATACATAATATACAAAACCTGCAAAAATAAAGCTACTCACTGCTACTCAATTTTCCGGCTGTTGTGTATACCAGTAGAAGGCCACTCAGCATGAAGAAAGTGTCCACTGTAATTGGAGCCGCTGTAATCCATACAGACTTCAATGACGTCATCCACTGAAGAAATAAAATACACGGTAAGAGACTAGATAATACAGGAGTACAGAGGGCGCACCCGAAGCGTTGAGTATCAGTTTTGTATGAAGTGCGCTCTATAGACGGCAGCGCCTGATGAATACCATTCCCCTGACGTGCCATAAAGGGAGTTGTCGAATTATCATACGGTTTGCTACGAGCCGTATCCCCGCCCCGCCCATTTTGGACCTGCTTGCGATTGAATTACGATTTCTCGATATTCTTATGTTTAAAATTTTAATGAAAAAAGATTTGCCATAAACATAGTCAAATGACTACGAGTAGCAGTACTTATAAAATATCCGCAATAAACTTGGATTTTATTTAATCCTGATTAAATCTAAGATATCTCTCTCTCTATCTTAATGTAAATGATCTGTACATATAAAATAGTACGTTTGTATGTAGGTGTGTGTGTTAGTTACTCCTTCACGCTGAAACGGATGGATGGATTTGGACGGAATTTGAGTAGCGTGGGTCCTGGAGAAGCAAATAAACTACTTTTCATCTATACAGGGTGTAAGGCAAACGCTTCCGAAAACGAAGACAGGTGATAGAGCTAGTGATTCTCGATACGATACCATCAAAAAATCGGGAAAAAAAAATACAATTTTACCAATTTTTTTTACATTTTTCGTACACTATGCTGTGAGAACAGGTAACTAAAACCAATAATTGCGATTAAATACATTTTTTTTCTTTGCAACATTAACACGCCATGTACTCGTAAATAATATCAGCTGACGCTCGCGCATAACCTCGAGTTCAAAGTACACGCGCTCGCCGACAGCCGCGCGGCCGACGACCCCAGCTCCATCCGTTTGCATTTAGGTTGTTTAATTAATCTACGTTCTGGCTTCGGAAGCGTTCTCCTTACATCCTGTATACGCAGACAAAGTCGCGGGCACCAGCTAGTAGTTACTATAGTTAGACATCAGCAATCACGCGTAGACGGCCCAGGATAAGGGCTAAATTGTCACATAATTATACAGGGTGGCAGGTTAGACAGTGGAAATATTTTAAGGGGTCATTGTACTCATTATTATGAACAACTTTTACTATGGGACCAAACCTGAAATCGCGAAAAATAATCAGCTGTTCCATAAATTTATATTCACTTAACTCAACAAAATGTATGGAACAGCTGATTTATTTTTCGCGATTCCAGGGTTGGTCCTATAGTAACGTTCATAATGATGAGTACAGTGACCCCTTAAAATATTTCCACTGTTTAACCTGCCACCTTGTATATAAATGGCTATTTTCTAATGACTTTACTTTATAAGACACTGACTCAAACACAGGTAGAAAAAACAAAATCAACAAATAAGCGAAACCATTAATATTGCACAATATAATTTTAGTGAGGATACTTACATTCAAAGCATCCAAAGGATTTGCCATAATCTCGCTGACAGTCTGATTGATGAACGTATGGCCTATGATAACCCACATCATGGTGAAGGTTCTGATGCCGTCCAGACATTCTAAGGCCCCAGGAACCGGAGTATATGTGACGAGACGACGAGTGTTGGTGTAAGCAGAGAAGGCTAGGAGTAGTTTGTTGATTTTCTTTGGATCTGTTATTAGTAAAATATTATTTTTAAGTGCAGAAAAAATTAAAGGAAAAGGTGCTTAAAAAAAATTAGGATTTTAAACTTGCTGAACTACATTTATAATGTATAATAGATGGTGACATCGTATCGATGTACTTCTAGCTGCAAAATTAGAAACATTGAGTTGGAGTCTGTAATTAGTCTCCAATTATAGACGTCACCAACGCTCTTAAGGCCCCGGTATACGCCAACGGCCTTGAGTGATTTGGGCGGTATAGCTTGAGTGTTCTGCGCTGAGCTCAAGCAACGCGACATACATCCGCCGAGCAATACGACTCGCCTATCAAGGAGCGTGCTGTGCAGAATTAGACGTATTATTACTTTTTAGTATCTAAAATATAAAATAAAAAAAAAGTAACAGGCAATATTATAGGTAGTAACATAGTCTTTTCACACAAAACAAATCATGAAAATATCTTAAGCGGTTTGAAAGTAATTACGTTTTTATGTTTTGGGTAGACACGAATTCATGAATTTATTTCATTAAGTATTTTACTACAATAGTTAAATATTCACAGGTACGATTGATGTATATATGTTCTAGTTTAACATAAAAAAATTGCACAACTAACCTGCATTATTTGACGGCGAAATAAGAGATTTAAAACTGGCCGTTACCATTTACCTTCACCTTATGAGGCGTAAAAAGAGGTTTCCAATTTCAACGAGCGTTGCCCCTGGGTTTTTGGGAATCTCTTATATATTTTATTAATACCATTATACAGGGTGGCAGGTTAAACAGTGGAAATATTTTAAGGGGTCATTGTACTCATCATTATGAACAACTTTTACTATGGGACCAAAACTGAAATCGCGAAAAAAAAATCAGCTGTTCCATACATTTTGTTGAGTTATGTGAACATAAATGTATGGAACAGCTGATTTTTTTTTTCGCGATTTCAGGTTTGGTCCCATAGTAAAAGTTGTATAAGCACTAGCACTTCGCTCGCAACTTCGTCCGCGTGTCCCACAGGAACTGTGCATTTTTTCGGGATAAAAAGTAGCCTATGTCAGTGATAATGTAGCTTTCTATTAGTGAAAGAATTTTTAAAATCGGTCCAGTAGTTTCGGAGCCTATTCGGTACAAACAAACAAACAAAAAAATCTTTCCTCTTTATAATATTAGTATAGATAACATGGCTTTAACATGTTTTAAATTCGCAATAATATACTTGATCTTGTTTAAACCAATTTTAATCGAAATTATTTATTGAATTCTACAAGCTTGATTTTTTCAAACGTTTCGATAACGCGGTTAGAAAGTTAGAGGTGGGGGACACATTGTTAACGATTTTCGGAGCTCTGCCCCCGTAGCCAAGTTGCTTTTCTGTTAGCGTTAACGCCAAACGCTACGGATAAAATGTATGGAAGTGACATTTGTGAGTCACGTGACTTTTCCACAGGTAATGTCATTGCCATACATTTTGTGCATATCGTTTGGCGTGAACGCTAACAGAAAAGTAACTTGGCTAGGGCCTCAGAGGCTCTAGCCAAGTTACTTTTCTGTTATCTGTCGCGGAAAATGCCAGACAACATCTGTCGCTTGTGCGGTGCGGACGCATCTGTTGTATTTGAGCCGGTAGGGTAATTCAGAACAATTGTTCCTAATTACCCTACCGCTTAAAATGTTGTAACATATTGACATTCAGGGTAGCCAACATAGCGTCGAAAGGAATTCTTATGTGAAACGCTCTATAGTTAAGTTTTTTTTGCTTTATACATATAATAATCTTACCTTTTTGGAGGAACACATGGTGGCGAATGTCGTATAACGTACTCAACCCAACAAGAAGTAATAAGATACCAAATATTGTGCTGAAAAAGAATAAGAAAATATTATTATATTATATATCATGAGTTTTTTTGACGTATAGTTTCGTTAACGTAAGCATATTTTGAATTAAAAATACAGCAGTTCTGGAACATTTTGATGAAATTTTATACAATTTGCACATTTTAAAAAATACAGGGAAATTAATTATGTAGGTATTGAATTTATATAAATATTGTGTAACAAACGTGTATTTTCAATTCAAAATATGCTTACGTTAACGATACTACACGTCAAAAAAACTCATGATCGGGGTACAGGAGTAGGTACCTACGGTTATAGTAGGATAAAAAGCCTATAGCACTCAAGGATAACTTATTATCAGTAAAAGAATTTTTAGAATCGGATTAGTAGTTTCGGAGATTACCTTATCTACGTAGAAACATTACCTCTACACATTATTAGGCAAACAAAGATGTAGATAAAGAGTGAGTACGTGGAAGCATATAGATACTACAATTAAAACCAAACTAAGGGAAGATACCAAGAAATTTCTATAACAAACAATTTTTGGGTCAGCACATGATTTGCGATAAGGTCACTTCGTGGCAACAAAGATCAGGAATGGAATAAAAATGTTTTAGATGCGTATTTCATATTTTTATCTACCAAACTAGTAACTAAATAACTGGTGCCTTGTGTTTAGGCAAGTTATAAAACAATAATTTATAATGATTGTACCTAAACTGTATTACCAACGAGAATTAGCACACAAACTTCAAAAAATCTTTTTACTTACAACGCAACGTAGTCTCCAGCTACCCAAAGTTTATCATTAGGCAGACGACAGTAGGATTCTTCAAACTCAATGGTATTGAGCTCCGAGTTACTTAATAAGGCATTCAATGCTGTGCGTGGAGTACATGCTTTAGGTATGCAAACACCGAGGCGGAGGGTTACAAAAGCGAGAGGAGTGCCGGCGACTCTGTAAGAAATAAAACCTTTTTTTAGAAAACTAGCACATTCTCCGCAACTTCTTCCGCCTGACATACACGCCATAGCGTCCTAAAGCAATTATGACCGTCGGAAGTTATTTTTCTTCCCTCGTGACCAGTTATTTTCTTCTAGATAAAAGGTACCTACTCTATGTTCTTTTTTGTAGGTACCCCTGACAACGTGTATGCAAAATTGTATGATATCGGTTCAGTGGTTTAGGCGTGAAAAGGTTGTTTGTAACAAACAACTTACTTTCGCATTTATACAGGGTGGCAGGTTAGACAGTGGAAATATTTTAAGAGGTCATTGTACTCATCATTATGAACAACTTTTACTATGGGACCAACCCTGAAATCGCGAAAACAAAATCTGCTGTTCCATACATTTTGTGGAGTTATGTGGACATAAATGTATGGAACAGCTGATTTTTTTTTGCGATTTCAGGGTTGGTCCCATAACAAAAGTTGTTCATAATGATGAGTACAATGACCCCTTAAAATATTTCCACTGTCTAACCTGCCACCCTGTATAAGAGAGGTAGGGTACAGCGGGATATCTCACTCAAATCTAGGGCAGCCCAACCGAGTTCCCCAGTTGGGCACCTGAAGTGGCATGGTGATCAACGATTATTATTTCTCTGTATGTGAAAAGGTATTTGCCACTTCAAACTGACATTAGTAATTTTATAAAAAAATACTTCATTTCAATGAAGTCTATCTAAGAAGTTATGAAGATAATATCGTGAAATACTGAAATCGGACAACATAATGTAATATAATAAGGTAGGTACGGACTGTGTATCAACATGATTCAGATTTCGAACTACTAGATTGGGATCTACAAACGGACTTTGTACTATCTTTCTTTTCAAACGTGACTAGTAAAACATGATTCAGCTTTTGGACCAGATACTAAATTGGGGTCTATAAACGGACTTTGAATAAGGTATTTTTCTTTAACCCTAGAGTAGTCGCGCCTTTCTGTGAAACGTGAGTGATCGCGTGGGGAGCATTTTGCCGCCCATACCTACATAAACTTATGTTTTTTGCAGATAATAGTTAATTAAATAAAACAATGATTTTAAAAGGATAGACTATAACATAAACTATCAGAAAAAGTTACATTTATTAAAGTTTTATACCTAGTATTAGAAAAAAAATGCTTAAGGAAAACTTAGGTACAATGTCTTGAATTTCAACAACATCTTTATCTTAAACGTGATTGACAAAACATGATTCAGCTGTCGAACTACTAAATTAGAGTTGGAGTCTGTAATTATTGTCTCCAATAGACGTCACCAACGCTCTTATGAGGCGTAGAAAGAGGTTTCCAATTTCAACTGATTCAGACATAACACTGTGGCTCAGTTGGTAGAAGCGCTACCCCGGTATAGGCAGAGGTCGCAGGTTCGAATCCTGCCTGTGTCAGTTGTTTTTAGGAATCCCTTATAATTATATTTAATAATATTAAATTAGAATACACGAACGGTCTTTGCACTTTCTACGTGACCGGCAAAACATGATTTAGATGTCGAACTACCAAATTAGAATCTACAAACGGATTTTGTACTAATTTTCTTTATGTGGCTGGCAAAACATGATTTAACTTTCGGACTACTAGATTAGATTTTACAACGAACCTTGTACTAGTTTTCTTAAACGTGACTGTCAAAACATGATTCGGTTTTCGGATTATAAATAGATTGTAATTCACAAATTAAAAATACTGTATCTGCGTCTTGGTATATGTGATAAGAACATTGTTAGTATGATAATGATATATATAGTATAGATAGTAGTATAATAATATCTAGGAAATAATTATGATGTAATTCAGTGACTAATTTTTTAGGAACTCTTTGATATGACTAATACAATGAAAAGTCAAGCTCGTTTTAATGTCATGAAGAATACACAATCATAGCACGGTCCAAAACAAGGTATCGTTTTAGATTCGTTTTCATTGTGGGGGTGACATAGGATATAATATTACTTGATAATTATTAAGGCATGAGTACGGTAGTACCTATAAGGTAGTAGTAGATCCTCTGCAGTAAAAAAAAACTGAAAAATATATGTTATTCTTCAAGATATCTGCTAGTTAAGTAGGTAGGTAATGTGCTGAAAACACGATTCAATTATTTTTGCTCGATAGAAAAAAGTCACGAAAATACCTCTAAAAATTCATTTTAACGGATTAAAACCATACTAATATACCTACATACAATAATACAGATTCAGAAAGTTTATATTATCGCCGCAATTACAAATTTTAATCAATTTTACCCTGTTTTTGAACACGTTTTGACAGTTTTCCGTTCACTCTATTGTGACCCGAGCGTATTCGCTTTTACGGGCGGGAATTGCGTGAATCTATAAAATTGGGTCTTGTAAAGCCTCTTAAATAGTTAAGAGATCTTCAAAAATCAAACGACCCGAGCGGGATTTAAACCCGCGACCTCTGCCGATCCGTGGCATTGCTCTGATTCCAACTGAGCTACTGGGTCATGCTCAAATCATTCGAAATTTGACACAAGTTAAATAATCATATGAAGCGTTAAAGGGGTATCCCTTTAACGCTTCATATGATTATTTAACTTGTTAAATTACTAAAAGTCCTAGCTTTTTTGAGCAATTTACAACTTTGATTGTGCCATTTTTTTAAGAAATTTGTAAGTATTAAAATAACGCAACTGCTACGAAAAAAAAAAACATAAATATATCGAAACAATAAGAATATTAATCAGGTAGTACATTACCTGCTGTCATTATTTGAAGCTCCATTGAAAGCTGCGAATCCTGATGTTGCTAAATTAAACTGTCTTGAACGCTTTATGACGTCTCCGTTCAATCTCAACTTCCTTGGGTTCTGTTCAGGCCAAGTAATATTAGGCCATTCATCAGGCCATGTAATGCCCGGCCATTCTGGCAATGTTGGCAAGTCTTGGTCTAATGGCACATTTAACATGCAGTACTTGCCTTCAACAACTGAGTCTGGTATTGCCTTATTAATTCCCAAACATTGATAATAGTTTCCAAGGTCTACAAAATTTCCAGTCAATATACCTCTTGGTGTTCGAATGCCGGAATCGAGGACTATGAAAAAAAAAAATTGTTTCTTAAATGGCAAATTCGATGTCGAATCTTTTATCTAAATTAGCTTAAATTACAAGAATTATTTGTGAAATGTGGTGAATATCATCATTTGCCTTAACGTGTAGCTCAACAAACATTTTGGCGCTAAGGGCAATCTTTTTTTAGCGTTCATAGTAATATAAATTATATACAGGGTGGCAGGTTAGACAGTGGAAACACAACTTTTACTATGGGACCAACCCTGAAATTGCGAAAAAAAAATCAGCTGTTCCATACATTTTGTTGAGTTATGTGAACATAAATGTATGGAACAGCTGATTTTTTTTCGCGATTTCAGGGTTGGTCCCATAGTAAAAATTGTTCATAATGATGAGTACAATGACCCCTTAAAATATTTCCACTGTCTAACCTGCCACCCTATATACCTAAGAGCTCCGCTAACAACATTCGATTTGGTTCTTTCTTGATTAGGAAAACATGTTCACAAAAGATAGTATTAACCCTTAACTACCTACCCGCGGTCTCACAGACACCAGCGTGGTTATTTTGGTGAATAACTAAGTATGTGCGCATTTTTACGTTTCGCGCGTTCATGTACACACGGCTACACATCAAGCTATAATTTCCCAGTTTACACTGACCTCTCACTGTAAGGAAATCCTATACAATGCGAGATCAGCTTATACTGGAAATGTATAGCTTGATCTGTAGCCATGCGTACCTTCTCCTCGCCCCCCGCAGAGCCGCGACTGTGCTCGTCAAAGTCGCACGTTTGTGCGTTTACTTTTGGTGAGTATAAAACTTTTTTCGGCGGTCTGGGAGACCGGTGGTAGGTAGTTACGTCACTTTTTAGGGTTCCGTAGTAAAACTAGGAACCCCTATAGTTTCGTCATGTCTGTCTGTCTGTCTGTCCGTCTGTCCGTCCGTATGTCACAGCCATTTATTTCCGAAACTATAAGAACTATACTGTTGAAATTTGGTAAGTAGATGTATTCTGTGAACCGCATTAAGATTTTCAAACAAAAAAAAAAAAACAATAAATTTTTGGGGTTCTCCATACTTAGAACTGAAACTCAAATAGATTTTTTTCACCTAACCCATACGTGTGGGGTATCTATGGATAGGTCTTCATAAATGATATTGAGGTTTCTTATATCATTTTTTTCTAAACTGAATAGTTTGCGCGAGAGTCACTTCCAAAGTGGTAAAATGTGTCCCCCCCCCCCCTGTAACTTCTAAAATAACAGAATGATAAAACTTAAAAAAATATATGATGTACATTACCATGTAAACTTCCACCGAAAATTGGTTTGAACGAGATCTAGTAAGTAGTTATTTCAAAATCATCACAATTCCTTCAAAAACAAAGTTTGTTATGCGGTCCGTTTTTTTTTACTTTATACATCCAAAACTGATACGGAACCCTCGGTGCGCGAGTACGACTCGCACTTGGCCGGTTTTTTTCATCTATTATTTTTTTTGTTTTGGTGAAAAGTTGTGTTTTGTGATAGAATTATTGCATGCTGGTTAAAGATTGACCCTTCAGATGAACAAGACCTACCAAATGGAGACTGATGTGGATCTTGATAAAAAAGATGATTTTATGCTGGAGGAAGTTTGTGAATGTACGGGAAAAAGTATAAAATTGATAGCTTGCAATTTTGGTGAAATAAGTGTATTTTTATTGAAATGTATATTTGTCTGCATGGGTTGATTATTTAATTCTTCAAAATGAGTAAGGAAAAGTTGCTAATTTATGTTACTTTAAAAATATAGAACTCATTTTCCAAATATGTTGGTGTTTCTGATTTTTTCTCATATACATGTTTTCATATGAGAAAAAATCAGAAACACCCACACACACATTTCGATTTATTTAATAAATATTGTTGAAATTTTATGTTTCTATAATTTTAATATAAATATGAAACCTATTAAATTTCATTTTTTATTTCAAATTGCCTCTCACTATAATAGTTTTTTTTTTCTAGAGCAATATATCGCCGACGTCTCACAGACCGCGGGTAGGTAGTTACGTAACTAAAATAGGAGGTAGGTAGTTAAGAGTTAATAATTGCGACCTTTAATCACGGATCTTTGTATGATTGTGGTACAAATGATCCGCATCCCAGGTAATCGCGTAAGCTGCGTTTGATGTCAGAGAACTGTATCACACGGCGTTGTGATTTGAAACTGAGTGGTAAACACATTTCATACCTATCCACATGACTTACTACTGCATTCCATAATAGCCAACATCCAACTTTAGGTAAATATGCATCGGATCATCCGAACTGTAGTGATAACAAATCAAGTTGCTTTACTTACATTCCAATAAAAGTTCTTGTTCATTTTGCTGGATGTATCTAATTTGCTGTTCACACAATTCCGGATCTAGCACAGATTCATAGAGATTCAAATCAAATACGTTTTTAGAATTAGGAACGACCAAATCAAAACGGGCACTGACTATATTTGCATTTCTAAATATTGTAATTAACAATAATAAACATAACGACTTCATTTTTGAATAATTATTTACATAATAATTTTAAGTGTAACCGAAGACTGCGTGTTCTTTACTGAATAATGATTTTACGATTTCAATGGTTTATTTGTTTATATATATGTATGTAATCTAATGAGCTAATAATAATTGATTAGATTGCGTTAATCAATATATCCGCGCGCTATCGACGCCTTCAATTAGAAGCGTGAGTAAGCGCTGCAGTGGCGCCACTACTAATTTTTGATACAATTTCTAAACGTACGTCATGTGGCGCTTCTAGAAATTGTATGAAAATTAGTAATGGCGCAATGTTAGAATACCTACTGACTTTGTTCTTGTTCAAAATATATATCAACTGCCAGAATTATTTCGCGTGATTGGCTTTTCAAAATGTTACCACTCTTTCCACTCATTATTAATCTAATAACTAAAATAATCGTGCAGCTATGAGCTGCAAGATTATTACCACTTACTTTTATTTATATTTCACGATTATTTGACTACATTATTTTAGAAATCGTGCAGCTATGAGCTGCACGTAGTAGTAACAAATCACGAACAAAAATCTGAATACTGAACGACGTGATATAAATCGAGCATCGATGCGAGTTTGCTGACTCTACCGCTATCGGGCGGACCGCGCGTGTCTCAGTTCCAAAAGATAGCATCCCATTCTGATTGCACGCGGGTACCTGAGCACAATGTTAAACACATAAGTAGGTTTAACTTTTTTTGGGACACCAACCAACACACACTAAAATGTATGTCAAAATATCTGCGCGATACATACCTAGTTTGAATGAGATCTAGTAAGTAGTTTTTTTCAAAATCATAAAAATTCCTTCAAAAGCAAAGTTATGTTATGTGGTCCGGTTTTTTTCACTTTATACGTCCAAAACTGATACGGAACCCTCGGTGCGCGAGTACGACTCGCACTTGGCCGGTTTTTGGATTTGCCAGAGTCGGATGATATTGTTCAAAACTTCCTTGCTAACGCTACTTCGCTCGAGAACTGTCATTTTCGATTTACTTTGAAAAGGTTCCATACCATTCTGATTTATTTATTTATTTAGATATTAGGAATTATATAACTCTTTTTAATCTTCGCCCTGGAGCTTACCTTTTGTTCCCTGTCTTTCAATTCTCTTTTAAGGGTACTGTACCTCAAAAGGAACCCTTAAAGGATCACTTTGGGACTCGTAGGGGTATCAAGTTGAAATGAATATCAAATAGGTCTACGATCTTGGAGATGTTAAAATGATATTTTTACAGTTATTCAATTATATACTTACCGTGAGTTGCAGAAAAGGTCATTAAGTTTTAAAAGAGACTATAACGATAGAAATTGTATGGTTAAAGTCTCCATTAAAATTTAATTTTCTTTCTACAACCGACCGATAGTCTTACCTATAACTAGTAGGTAGGTACTACTATAGATACGGTAATTCTACAATCTGATTTGAAGATAGCGAGAATTTTCAGAAATAAAAATTACGTGTTTCTACATAATAATGTATTATATTTTATACTATCACAATAATTATCTTTATCCTCAATAACTTATCATCAGGTGCGCTACACTTGCGTACTCGTTTGACTTTATAAAATAATTATCTGGTGTATTTTTATAAACTTCAGACTACACAGGGTCAATTTTTCAAGTCGGGTTGGATGGCCAAATCCGAAACTATAAAAACTAAAACTGCATCATTAGATTTTTGAAAAATCTATTTTCCTAGCCAGGAGTCGAAACTGCTGATTTTGGAAAAAAAAACTTAACTTTATTATTACACTATCCGATAGTGTTGCTAATAAAGATCTAATTCTGGGAAGTAATGATATACTGCAAACGTAATTCAAAAAGTAGCGACAGCGCGCCAGTCGGTTGGCCTCTCAACACCGCACAGTTTTTTTCGTCTCCTGTAAAGTTAGTAAAAATGACTTATGCGGTGTTGCTAGATATGGGACGATATTAGAAATTCCAATAGATCTATACCAACAGTGAAAAAAACCAGTGAAATATCTTAAGAATTCCATTGAAAAGGGAACTGCTTCAATTTGATTGATCTGTATTATCGCCTTAACTAGAGTGGGCGCGCTATGAGCATTTTTCCGCACTCGGTAAAACCTGTCAATATTTATTAAAATACTTGCACCTTAAGGTCAGGCTTTTTAGTAGCTGCCCCCACTTTCACGTCGACCCGTGTTGAAAGGTTGAACCCGATCAGTACACGGGGTACTATACTCTATGGGGGGGGCCGCAGGAGGAGAAGGTTGTTACCATGAAAAGTCGCATGGCGGCAATTTAGCGCGCCTAAAATCCCTTATAGTAAAAAAAAAATATATATGCTGGCTGAACGAGCAAGCCTAACAAGTAGGTACTTTTTAAGAGCTAAAAGTGTGTATGAAAAAGGGCACAGAAGCTGTGTGGGAACCTATAGAAAATGTATTTGTAAACTTTAATGTTTTTTAAGAAAGTGTAACATTATTATTTACTAGGTATGATCTACTTATATTTATTATAGCATCGCGGCTTCGCCCGCGTTTTTCAGGACAAAAGGTAGCCTATATATTATTCTATGCTATGCCATATTATTGTAAAGTTTCATCTAATTCCGTTCAGTGGTTTTTGCGTGAAAGAGTAACAAACATCCATACATACATCCATACATCCTCACAAACTTTCACATTTATAATATTAGTAGGATATTAGTAAGATAAGTAGCAAGTAGCATACCTACATCCATACATCCTCACAAACTTTCACATTTTATAATATTAGTAGGATAAGTACTTAGTAGGATTTTCGAAGGAAAATCAAGTTAAGTAATGAAACTTTTTGATTTAAATATTCAAGCTTTCAAGAGCATACAAAGTTGAATTTCGAATTGTTAACTTTTTTGTTTTTAAAATTTTATATCTATTTGAATTTGGAATAGTTCGTCACACATTTTAATACTAAAGTTGAACGCCCATTTATCCGAGCCGAACACGCTGAAGGAGCCGACCGAACCGAATTTTCTTAAGCCTTGCACACCTATCCGCGCCCGCGCTGAAGTAACCAAATCTAACACAGATATAGAATATGCTAAATACCGCATGTTCCTTTAATAGTATGAAAACGAATGTGCCGTTTTTCCTTACTTACAATGACGTCACGCAAGTCATTAAAGAGCCTTAGGTAACCTTTTGAAGAGTGTGACTATTTCACGCGTCTATATTAGTGGTATTAGGTACCGTAATAAAATACAGAACTTGAGTAGCTTGAGGCAGCTAGCAGAATTTGCAGGCATTAGGCATACCAGGCGCTTCGTAAAAATTCTGAGACGTCATCAGAATTTTGAGGACCTTCCAAATTCTTCCGATTCGGTGCGGATAGGTGGGCGAGGTTTCATAGGATTTCATACAAAGAATTATAAAATTCGGTTCGGTCAGCTCTTTCCGCGTGTTCGGCTTGGGTAAATGGACATTCAGCTTAAGTTCTTGCTCAATGATCTAACCTATTGAATTTTAAACTCTACATTTAAGAATTTAAAGTTAAAAGTTGATCAGACCAAGTAAACACGTTTCCCATACAAACTTTGCCACCCCTTTTCATCCTGTTGGGGGTGGAATTTCCAAAAATCCTTTCTTATCGGATGTCTACATCATATAAAGAATACGTCCTCCAAATTTCACGTTTCTACGACCAGCGGTTTAGGCTGTGCGTTGATCCATCAGTCAGTCAGTCAGTCAGTCAGTCAGTCAGTCAGTCAGTCAGTCAGTCAGGACAAAGCATTTTATTAATATAGATAGATAGATAGATTAGGTTATCAAACTTAAAAGATACATTGTTTTTTGTGGCGAGGGTAATAATAATAAAGAATTTTCAATAACTTATTTATTCTATTTCTATTTTAGTTTGTACCATGACAATATACCTACCTACCTACGGTAAACTATTACCTACTAACTATCACATAGTATACTTACTTCAGACATCAGACTTTAATTGGAAATATTCTAATTATTATGAGGCCTAATAAAATTATTGATGTGATAAAAAAATTACCTATATAAAAGTAGGAAAAATCTACAAATTACTTAAATTATTTTATACAGTTTTTAGAATAATATTGGTTTCCTCATATTAAGTATACTTAAAGTCTATAAACGTGTTTTCTTCTCATCTTCCAATACCGGGGGTTCTACAATTCTTGGCGGCCTTTTTGGTCCTGAAATAATAAAAGTAACTACATTAAAATGGACTAGGTGTATCTGTCAGACTCTTATTGACACCAACACACGGTCTTCCTCAAACTACCCCTAATCAGGAGTCCCTCGCACATTGATCCATACTCGCCGTATACCTAGGCCCGTCATGGAATCGTGCAACTTAGACTTGACATTTCTGTTAATTTTGAAATAAAAAAACCGGATAAGTGCGAGTACGACTCGTGCCCTGAGGGTTCAGAAATATGCAATAGCGCCATCTATGCTGCTACTACATCATAGTAGATATATCATATCTTGATCATAGATGGCGCTATTGCATAGGTACTTCTAGTGGCGCCATCTATTCTATGAGCAAGCAGATGGCTCCACTCATGGTCATGACAGACGGACAACAAAGTTATCTTATAAGGGTTCCGTTTCTCCTTTTGAGGTATGGAACCCAAAAAATAAAAAAACAAGATAAGACAATTTTTATCCAAAAGTTTCAAAAGTTGACTCACCAGCACCCATAAAATATTTGACGAGTACAGAACACGGTGAATCAATCAGAATAGTTACAATGAACGCAACTATAACTGCCAGTAAGAAGTCAGCCAGGAATTGGAATAACTGAAATAGAAATAAGAAAAAGTTGCAAGATATTTATACAACCAAAAAGTAATGCAGCGACATCTATAGTAAAGTAAATGAACTAAGTGCAGTTGGTCCTCGAAACAGTATGAATCTAATCTAAGATCTACTAGAGCGCGCTTAAACGCACAAAAAATAATAACTAAGGCAGAGAGGCTTTGATCATAAAATTGTCAACAAAAACAGCAATTTGTTTGGCTTGAATAAAACATTAATTAAATTTCAGTGCATTTCTTTTTAGTTCTCGTTTTCGCCACACTACACGCTTTCTTTATGCGAACAAAAAAACCAATGACTGCCGCTCGTCTAAACTTGGGAGTATTGGTCCTATATAAATCTAGTACCGTTTCTAGTGGACTAGAACGATGAAAACATTAGAATATGAAAATGATAAATATAAAAACTTACCGAGAATCGTACGTCGAAGTAAATAGGTACGACCGGCATGGCGTTGATAATGAACATCATGGGGTAGTGCACTAAGTACATCGCGTATGAAAGACGACTTAGCACTTTCCACGCTCTGAGAGATAATAGCCAGTTTACAGGGCCTGAAAAGTAAAAAAAGTTATTAATTTAAAGTTTTTTTAGAGTACCTAAATCCTTGGATTGCCAATCATGATTTCGCAGGTTGGTCATTTTGATCATATAGAGTAAGATTTAAGGCCGCTAACAGCACGGGTGAGGCAAACGAGGGGTGACAGCGTGGCGACAACGGAGCAATAGCGGAGCGATGGAATCACAACCATACATTTATATTAAGCCATTTACAAAACCAACTGCACCAAGGTGGGAGTGGCAGCTGACCCTACGCCGCTTCATTTTCTTCGCTGCATTTCTGCTTCCGTCATGAACGGTAAACTCGCTCCGTTCTCGCCACAGCGACTGCATGTTCACAGGATTCAATTTATTGTGTGTTCAATTATTAAGGATGATTTCAGAGTCACGCTGACCGTTAGCGTGGGCGGACAGTGCGGCTCGCAAGCCATATAAACTTACGCGTTTCGCACGCATTTCACTATGAACCGATACAAAAAACGTCTAAGATCCCGTGATCCGCGCCGCTTCGCCGGCGGGCGTAAGCGTGGCTGTGAAATCACCATACAAATATTTAAAATAACACATACCGCCATATCCATGAACACAGGCGAATATGAGCCATCCCATAAACATGGCCCACGCTGGCCTCATGAACGAATTGATCATGCTATCAGCGAATTGGTTGTCCCAGTCTAACTGCATGATGGGGTACGAAGAATATACGGTAAGAAGTGCGATTGCTATCGCACAAACCCATAGGATTGTTGCTGGAAACTGAAAAAATTACAAAACCTTTTTATTCACAAACGTAAGTAGGTATCTATGCTATCAATAAATAAAATTTAGGGGAAAAGTGCTATTTAGACTTACGATGCCTAATAATAACTTACTGCTTCTAAAATATTTATCTCGTCTAGTGTTTAGGCAAACAGAAAGAGTTTTTTTTAACCGACTTCAAAAAAGGAGGTTCTGTATTCGTCCCGTATGTATGTATGTATGTTTGTATGCGCGCGATTTTCTCAATAACTACTGATTTGATTTGGATGGAGTTTTCACTAACGTAATCTACATACTTTCAGGGAGGTTTTAGTATATAATACATTATGTAATCATTCCTATGTACAAAGTTATATGCATAAATGTACACACTCCGTAGAAGATTTACTGTTGAACGAATTCGTGAAAGTAATCTAACACGGGATAAAGAACTAAAAAGGGAAAAATAAAAATCTTTTTTAACAAAAAATAACCGACTTCAAAAATCCACTACAAAGAAAATAATAATTTTGGTTTCGGAAG
The DNA here is from genome assembly GCA_948465475.1 of Thalpophila matura. Lineage (NCBI taxonomy): Eukaryota > Metazoa > Arthropoda > Insecta > Lepidoptera > Noctuidae > Thalpophila > Thalpophila matura. Next base: position 15,259,171 of record OX419182.1, read on the forward strand.
TCGGTGGCAAAAAAAAGCAAACAAAAACCAAAGCCACCGACACACTAGGTACCACTAGCATTTTAATAAAACAAGTTTTAACGTTTTACCAACATCGCCGTTATTATTATAGGTTTTTGTTTTTCCTGACGAGAGCGTTTCGCGTAATAAGTCCCTTCGATGCCATGTTGGCTGCCCTGAATGTCAATATGTATCAACGTTTTAGAAGTTTTTTTCCATTACTATTCTCGTTCACCACTTTTTAGTGTCCTAGGCATTACTTTTACACATAAATCTACAAAAAACATAAAACATTAAGACCTTTTAAAAGAGTGACATTTACTCGTAAGGCAGCCAACATAGCGTCGAAGAGACTTTCTAAATAATGCGTGCATCGGAACGAATATCCTAATTAAAATAATTTTTGAATATCTGTCTGACTCTGTCATGACGCCTACCACCTCAGTCATCTAGCTGCTTCTACCTGTATACACCATATCGTATCTCTAGGCAACTTTGATGGGTTAGATTTGGTTACTCACCCTGGATATAACAACTTTCTTCCCGCGGTTGAGATGAAGAATGTAGCCAAATATTAATCCTACGAAGAACGGCGAGGCTCTGGTTAGCGTGTTCACGTAGTAATTAGTAATATAGTCCCCTGCATCTTGCGGCCGTCTGAAAATTGTAACATTATTGTATTCTATACTAGTTTTTAGTGTTAACTGACGACCCACTCCGACTTCGCATGGGTGAACCAGGATCAGATATTCGCGCATGTACAACCGTTTAAATACGTTTAAAATATAAAGAAAGATATTTGTGCCCAGCTAATAGCAATAGGCTTGACCCTACTACATTTGTGATTAAACGTATAATAACTGGCTAGATATGGGTGTACTATACAGTATACACCTCTATCTAGGGTTGGCACTTTTTTAGAACAATTAAAGTAGACAATCATAAAGTTTTGGGATGCGCAAACACATACAATATTGTCAATATGTATATTGAATCATATACTCACGAAGGTATAACCGGCCCTGAAGGGAACTTCCTAATAAAGTTATAAGTGGTAGAAGCGGCGAGTATAGCCATCATAGCACCGACGAGCGCGGTCCAGGCAAGTCGTCGTTTGCCCGTCAAGACCCACACTAGGACCAGAGGCGATAGGATGTGCAGCTGTACGTCTATAGCGAGGTACCAGGAGTGAGCGAGACACTGGAATAAAATTTATATTTAATTCCAATTTATTTGATATTATTAAATATATAAGAGATTTAAAAAAAAAACTGACACAGGCAGGGTTTGAACCCGCAACCTCTGCCTAAAACCGAGGCAGCGCTCTTACCAACTGAGTTACAGTGTAATGTCTGAATCAGTTGAAATTGGAAACCTTCTTTTACGTCTCTTATAAGCGTTGGTGACAATTTATTTCTTGGACGATGAAGACTTAAGCTGGGTATAGAGACGCATTTGCCTCCATGGTTATATATTATCATAGCCTCGCATAGGCGTGCCTTGCGTGATCCAGCCTAGCGTCAGTAAAGTGCTGTTTTCAAACAGTGTAGAATGACAGTGTTAGATTGAGAGTCTGTGGCATTTTTTATGTGTGGCAGATCTCTATATTTATAAAAGAGCGTTGGTAGTTGTGACGCACACTGCTTTAAAAGTTACGACAGCAGTCCTTACTTTGCTGTGATAACATAATATCTTCTATTGTTTCTAAGATCTTAGGGTCAAACTTAGTTCATGTCTTTTAGTGAATAAAATATGCATAACTCACCATGTGCGCCGGGTTTACATAATTCTGTATATGCAATAACGTGGACCACCAATATACTCTGCATCTATGAGTGTGAGTCGTCAGTACCTCCCAATATGGACCATCAGAAACACGACTAAATATTGAGACTTGTAGGAGAATCACTGCAGCGAGCACGGGGAACATTCGAAGGAGGCGGTTGAGGTAGAACAGGTGAAGGCTCTTGAGTAATCTCACTGGAAAAAGTTATTTCATGAAAATCAAAATCAAATCGTCATCACCAAAATAAATCATCATTAGTCAGAGAGAAATTGAATGTCTACAGCTGAACATGTGCCTCCTCAAAATCAGCTAATATGCTTGTCAGTAAATATTGGAATAATCACCAGGCTTGGGAAAAAAATGGTGATTGATTTATATCAGCATGATATAAGCATAAATTGGTGATCAATAGTCTCGTTTTTGGCATAAAAGCAAAATGCCACAATTTTTTCAGCTTCGATTAAAAATTTTTAGACATAATACTGCTTTTAAAAATAAAGCTACTCACTGCTGCTCAATTTTCCGGCTGTAGTGTATACTAGTAAAAGGCCACTCAGCATGAAGAAAGTGTCCACTGTAATTGGAGCCGCTGTAATCCATACAGACTCCAATGACGTCATCCACTGATGAAATGAAATACACGGTAGGTAAGGGACTAGTTATAACAGGAGTACGGAGGGCGCGCCCGAAGCGTTGGATATCGGTTTCGTATGACGCGTGCTCCACGGACGGCAACGCTTGATTCTTTTTTTTATTGGCCTCTCGCAGTTGGCTTCTAGCAGATTATACTGCTTAACCGATCTTCTGGTGAGGACTTACAAAATGTATCCAGCCAGACTTATAACTAAGAAAAACTTACAAACTAAACGACCACACTTTAAGGGCATCCCTTACTGGGGTACGAGACTCGGCTTAGGAAAGAGACGAGACTCACTGGGGGAAGGGCAATTAAAGGGAGGGACTACTGGCTGGATCAGTTCAATATGATTAAGGGACACATTTAAATCTATAGGCTTAGCAAGGCTGGCTCGAGCAAGGGTTGGTTAGGTGATTGAGTCATCTTTGGCGGCGGACTCGTGCAATTACGGGGTCTTCGCGACAGGCCTCATCGCGGTTCGAATAAGGCAGCTTTTGATGTAATCAGCGTCGCGTCATCGTCCCAGGGGCGTCGCAAACCGGTTTTTCTAGTTAAATATAATTACTAAGATTCTACTTTCTTTGGAGTTTTCGTTGAAATAAATAATCTAGAGCTACACGCAGGTAACTTTTTGTTAAAAAATCGTCGCAAAAAAATTACAACGTAAAGGGAGTCGCAGTATAAAAAAGATTGGCAACCCCTGGTATAGAAGATGACAAAAACTCTAGAAACACTGGTCGGAAAGTAAAAACTAAATATAAGGGAAACTATTTTCAACATTATAATTAGTGACGATACTTACATTATAGGCATCCGCAGGATTTGCCATAATCTGACTGGAAATCTGATTGATAAACGTATGACCTATGATGACCCACATCATGGCGAAGCTCCTAATGCCATCCAGACATTCTAAGGCCCCAGGAACCGGAGTATACGTGACGAGACGACGAGTGTTGGTGTAAGCAGAGAAGGCTAGGAGTAGTTTGTTGATTTTCTTTGGATCTGTTATGAGTAAAATATTAATTATTAATAAATTAGTGCAGGCCAAAAACCAAATCCTCTATCTTCAAAAAAGATCAAATTTTCCTGAACTTGCTGAATATTAAAGCTTTATGAGAAAGAAAGAAAAATATTTCGTTATTTAAGAGAGGTAGGGCACAGCGGGATATCTCACTCAAATCTGGAGCAGTTTGACTGGGGAAGTACACCTTACAGAATACCCCACAGAAAAAAAAGCAGTGAAAAAAGCAGTGATAGCCTCACTAGGCTATCACTGCTTTTTTCACTGCTTTTTTTGCTTGCTGTGCGGGAAGGCACATGGTTAAACCACTGTTTAACCATGTGCCTTCCCGCAAATGGTTCGAGTTCGATCCCGAGGCACGCACCGCTGACTTTTCGAAGTCATGTGCGTATTAGAAATTAATTATCACTTGCTTTAACGGTAAAGGAAAACATCGTGAGGAAACCGGCATGTCCTACAACCAAAAATTGGAAGACGAAGACATGCGACGTCCACCAACCCGCACTGGGCCCGCGTGGTGGACTACGGCCCACTCCCTCTCACAGAGGAGGTCTGTGTCCCAGTAGTGGGAACATTGTAGGCCGATTATGCTATGCATGCTTATGCTAATACCCCACAGTCAAATAACGCTACTATTCGGTAGTGTTATGTTTCTGTAGTGAATCAGCTCGCCAGAGCTCCTGAGGATACGCTGTGTTGACAACGGAGGACTTACTTATCCCCTAACCTGTCGGCATAGCGAATCCCTATTTTAAAGTGTGGAAAGCGCGCTTGTGATTGGTGTTGCAAGCGTTTCTTATGTTATGGTAACCGCTTATCATTAGGCGGGCCGTATGCCTATTGTTGTCGGCTGTGAGTGTAATAACATATTTTACATTATAATAATACGAATGATTAATTGTATCTATAGGTACTATTATAAAATTGTAAACAAGCTGTGTCTGTACATTGAAGATATTCCAGAAAAAAACAGTCGGGATAGGGTACTGCGACGTAAATATACCCAAAAAGATTTATTTTAGATTTTTTGTCTGTTTGTCTGTTTGTGCATCACGCAAAAAGTACAGAACGAATTTTGATGTAGTTTTCACAATTCGATAGCTTGGGGTCCAACTTAAAATCTAAGCTACGTTTAATCTAATTCAGATGGGAGGAACCATAGATACAGCTTGACCTCTTGGTAGTACTAGCCACTCTACACTGCGGAGGTCATTTAAACTGGTCATTTCACTGTAGTCCACGCGGACAGAGTCGCGGGCAAAATCTAGTTGTAAATAAATACCTAAAAACAAGTCATCATTACCCTTGAGATTTATTACTATTAATAAATCATAAAAAATCAAAGATAATTATTATTCAAGGGAAAAACAAATCGTAATTAATTGCTGATTTGACTCTGATAAAGTTGTGATAGACTAGAAAAATAGAATTAATTCATAGATAAATAGATTTTCTTATCATACCTAGATACTGGTTAAGTACACCTAATTGGGACTGCTACTTATATTTCGATAATCTGTTTGATAGGTAAGCGTTTAGTAATATTATATGGAGTAGACTGACTGTAATAGTCTTTCAGTTTTTATTTAAACTGATTTTGATTTTAATTGGTTTATACGAGTATCTTAGTTAACCGGTTTCAAAAAGGAAGGGGTTTACATTCAACTGTATTTTTTTTTCTTCCTTTGCCATAGTTTTAGTTTGGACAACTATTGTTACCTAATCCTTCGCTTTTCGCGTTCCAATATTTGCAAACTGGGCACGAAAAAATAAGACAAAGATCGCCAGCTGATACTGCTTTACGATCATCCATATTTTGAAAAGATCCATATTCGATTCAATTATTTTATCGTAAGATATTGTTTTATTAATGATGTAGGTAATTCATTAATAAAAGATAAATCACGTGCTAACTTGCAGGTGTTAAAGATTGATTAGCTTGGGAAATCCAAAATTATACAACATTTTTTGATTTTAGATAAGTAATTGGTAGGCAGGCGGACAGCCCTTCTAATAGAAAGTGGAATAACAAGAGGTTTTACCAATGTTCAGGACAAAGATGATATGCCGGTGAAATTAGTTAAGTCTTTTACTTTAATAATAAGTCTTACCTTTTTGGAGGAACGCATTGTAGCGAATGTCGTATAACGTACTCAACCCAACGAGAAGTATAAAGAAACCAAATATTGCGCTGAAAAAGAAAAAACAAATTCCTGGAGTACGGTTATCAAAAAAACATTAAAATAAACTAGCTTTTGCCCGCGACTTAATTCGCGTGACCCTCAGCAACTGTGTGTTTTTTTTGGGATAAAAAGTAGCATAAAGCACTCAAGCAGTTCCGGAGATTACCTCCAGTGGTGCGCTTAGACTACAGGCCAAACACGACGCATTTTTTTCGTTTTAGAGAACATTTATGTAAATTTTTCATGAATGTAAGTAATTTTTAATTTACGTACTGATTTAATAACGACACTGACTTACTTAAATTCATGAAAAAGAACATACCTCTAAAACGAAAAAAAATCGTCGGCCTTGCCCTATAGGCATGCCACTGATTACCCCATACCTACATACAAACTTTACCCCTACAGAATATTAGGTATACATAGATATAGATAAACGGTCGATCAATTTAGTTCACGTGTTTGTACACCAAATCGATTTCCTAGATTTGTCATACAAATACTTGAACTTGGTAATAATGACAATGCAGAGAGTGAATACGTGGAAGTGGAATCATATACCTAGATTATATTTTACAATTAAAACCAAACTAAGGGAAGTTAGAAAGAGATTTCTTTTTTGGATCAGCACATGATTCGAGATCAGGTCACTTCGTGGCAACAAATATCAGGAATTGAATAAAAATGTTTTAGATGCATACTTCAGATTTGTATCTACCAAACTAATAAACAATAGGTGCCTTGTATTTGGGCAAGTTATCAAACATTATTATTAGTGCCGACAAGAATTAACACCCAGAACAGCACAAACTTCAAAAATCTTTTTACTTACAACGCAACGTATTCTCCAGCCACCCAAAGTTTATCATTAGGCAGACGACAATAGGATTCTTCAAACTCGATGGTACTAAGCTCCGAATTATTGAATAAAGCGTTTAGTGCTGTGCGCGGAGTACATGCCTTGGGTATGCAAACACCAAGGCGGAAGGTTAGATCAGCGAGAGGAGTGTCGGCGATTCTGTAAGAAATCAAACCTTTCATATGAAAATGGTGGTAGGTAGGGCACAGCGGGATATCACTCAAATCTAGGTCAGCCCAACTGGGGAATTAGGTACCTCAAATGACATGGGGATCGACGATCGTTATTCCTCTGTATGAGAAAAGGTATTTGCCATTTCAAACTGACATTCTGACTTCATTTCAATTAAGTCTATCTAAGTTATGGAGATAACAATCATTGATAACAATAGACATAATATCGTGATAATTATACTGCAACATAATGCTTAGGTACGGACTTTGTACCACTTTTCTTTATACGTGACTGCCACTGACAAAACATGATTCAGATTTTGAACTACTAGATTGGGATCTACAAACGGACTTGGACTAGGTACTAGATTGAGATCTACAAACGGATGTTGAATTACTTTTCTTTAAACGTGACCGACAAAACATGATTCAGCTGTCAAACTACTAAATTAAAATCCACAAATGCATTTTGTACTGTTTCTTTATACGTGACCGGCAAAACATGATTCAGCCGTCGAACTACTAAATTAGAATCCACAAACAGACTTTGTACTACTTTTCTTTATGTGGCCGGCAAAACATGATTTACCCTTCGGTATACTGGATTAGGTTTAACAACAAACGGACTTTAACTACTTTTCTTACGTGACCGGCAAAACATAATTCAGCTTTCGTATTATTATAGATTGCAATCTATCAATTAATAATACTGTAATTATCTACATAGTAATAAAAAAAACGTAAGTTATACTTACTAACTTCAAGTTTCTTGGTATATTTGATAAAACCATTGTTAGTATTAATAATTATGATGTAGGTAATTCAATGAGTAATTTTTCAGGAACTCTACGATATGACAAATACACTGAAAGGTCAAGCACGTTTCAATGTCATGAAGAAAACACAATCACAGTACAGTCCAAAACTACGCTAAGGTTAAAATTGCTCGATAACTTCTTTCAATATGCCGAAAAGTTCAGAATGATATCCTGTATTAGAAATACTATAATTATTATTAGATAATAATTTATACGCAGCCAAAAATTGAAACTTAATAAATGAGATAACGAGCTCTTTTCATTTATTTACCCGACTGGCCCAGAAGGACGGTAATTTTTTTCGAGTAACACATGCATGTTTGTATGTCGATTTCTTTTGTTCGCTCTGTATCCTAAACGGCTTGATGGATTTTGACATATGAGGTGTAGTTAGATTTATCTTCATTTTGGGAGTGATGTAAGGTATAATATTTAAATAGGACAGGGTCAGGTTTATTTGTTTTGTCAAAAATTTTGTTTATCTTGTTATATTATACCAAAAGCCCTACCGTTTTTAAGCAATTTACAACTTTGCTTGTAGCATTTTTTAAGAAGTTTGTATTACAATATGTGTCTGCCTGCTACATTAATTGAAATATTTGGACTCAGTTGTAAAAAACGTTCCAACCCACAAATGAGAGCGTAACTTATTTTCGAACTACAGACGTGCGATGAACGGCAGTATTTGTCAGTAAAAAAAAAAATTGGGTAGGAACTTTTTGACACAGCTGGGTCCATTTATTAGGCAGTACATTACCTGCTGTCATTATTTGTAGCTCCATTGAAAGCTTCGAATCCTGATGTCGCTAAATTAAACTCTCTTGAGCGCTTTATGATGTCTCCGTTCAATCTCAAATTCTTTGGGTTCTGTTCAGGCCAAGTAATATTAGGCCATTCTTCAGGCCATGTAATGTCTGGCCATTCTGGCAGTGTTGGCCAGGTTTGGTTTAATGGCACTCTTAACATGCAGTACTTGCCTTCAACAACTGAGTCTGGTATTGCCTTATTAATGCCCAAACATTGATAATAGTTTCCAAGGTCTATAACATTTCCAGTCAATATACCTCGTGGTGTGCGAATGCCGGAATCAAGGACTGTGAAAAAACATGGTGTTTTCTTAAAATGGAAAATTCGATGCCGAATCTTTTGTTTAAATTCGCTTAAACTACAAGAATTATATGTGGAATGTGGTGAATAGCAATATGAATACTAAAGGCAATTATACGAGTATAATAGGCGTAACGACAAATAGAGCGATGAAAGGTCTTGATGCGTTTTAATAAACCCACATTTTTACAAGCTATTGGTTCTCTCTTGAGTAAAAAAACATGTTCACAAAGGTAGTATTAATAATTGCGATCAGGATTAGGTTACCTACTCACGGATTTTTGTATGATTATGGTACAAATGATCCGCATCCCAGGTAATCACGTAAGCTGCGTTTGTCAGCGAACTGTATCACATGGCGTTGTGATTTATGACTAGCTCATCATTAGAAGAAATAGTTATGCATTAAAATAATTAAATTAGCGCTTCCTCATTTCCACGCTTCACTATTGATCGATCTGCATGGTACCTTGTTATTGTGGTCAAAACATAACATCGTCTGTGATAACTAGGTAAGTTGAATAATGTACTTACATTCAAATAAAAGTTCTTGTTCATTTTGCTGGATATATCTAATTTGCTCTTCGCACAATTCCGGATCTAACACAGATTCATAGAGATTCAAATCAAAAACGTTCTTAGAATCAGGAACAACCATATCAAAATGGGCACTGACTATTCCATTCCTAAATAATGTAATTAAAAATAATAAATATAACGATTCCATTTTGAGTAATTTACATAATAATTTTAACTGTAACTGAAGACTGCGTGTTCTTTACTGAATAACGATTTTAAGATTTCGATGGTTTGTTATTTATTGATTGTATCTAATTAATAATATTGATTAGATTGCGCTAATCACTACCCATTAGGTACCCGAGCACAATGTGAAACACATTAGCAGGTACCTATAGGGACAGATTCATATTTTTTTTGTGACAACAGAGATAAGCATAATAAGCATAATCGGCCTATAATGTTCCCACTGCTGGGACACAGGCCTCCTCTGTCTGTGAGAGGGAGTGGGCCGTAGTCCACCACGCGGGCCCAGTGTGGGTTGGTGGACGTCATATGTCTTCGAATTTTCGGTTCTAGGACATGCCGGTTTCCTCACGATGTTTTCCTTCACCGTTTTAAAGCAAGTTATAATTAATTTCTAATACGCACATGACTTCGAAAAGTCAGCGGTGCGTGCCTCGGGATCGAACTCGAAACATTCGCCGTGGGAGGCACGTGGTTAAACCACTAGGCTATCACTGCTTGCCTATGCCACAGAGATAAAAATATGATGAATTGGCTTTATTTCGTTTGTGAATTGGGACACCGACTTACATTAAAATGTATGTTGAAATACCTCTGTTATCACTTTTTTTTTCAGCCTAGCCCTGGAGCTTTCCTATTGTTCCCTGTCTTCCATTTCTCCTTTTAGTGTACTGTACCTCAAAAGGAACCCTTAAAGGATCACTTTGTTGTCAATCTCTCTGTCTATAGAACTCTCTGTCTGTTAAGATACTCTTTTTTCAGGGATTCTCTTTTTTTCAGACTTTTTTCAGGGTATCAAGTTGAAATTATAAATATATCAAATACTCAGGTCTAGTATCCCTTGGAGATGTAAAAATTATATGTTTACAGTAACCTATTCAATTATATCAAGTAAGTAGGTATAGTCTTATTGATACGGTCATTCTACAATTTGATTTGAGGATAGTGAGAATCTATAAGAATAAAAATCACAATCATAATAGTGTATTTATATTATCACGATAATTATCTTAATACTAATTTATTCTATTACAATTTATCATCACGTGCACCACACGTGCATACTTGTTCATTGGCAAGTTATATGTACCGTATTCGTTTTTAATTAATTACTATTTGGTGTATTTAATAAAAATATTAAGTGCCAACTACCACTGTGGCCTGGCCACAAAATTAAAGAGTCCACCCATTTCTTCACACAGTATTAAACATTGCTCTTTAGCAAAAGCGTCATGATAAAATTCAGCAACTTACCTATTACGATAAATAAATAATATTTAAGATTTTTTATCTTCAATTATTTGTCCCTGTCCCATTTTTGTTACTTCTTTGGTCCTGTAACAATTAAAGATAAGTATGTGAACTGCATTTTATGAAATAATCACACTAAAACTTTTCATATGTACGAGTACTGTTATCAAACAGCCTATAATTAAATTTAACTAATAAATATAGGTATCTATCAATTGGAATGTATTTTAAATTATTTTGGCAATATTTTTTTATTAGGCAATATTAGAAATTCCGAATAAATTAGCTCAAAAATAAGCAACAGTGAAAAAAACAAATGAAATATCTTAACAATTCCATTAAAAGGGAACTATTTCAACTTGGTTGATCCGTGTATTATCGCCATAATAAAAAATAAGTTACAGAAAAGGAGAGCAGAAAGACTCACCTCCTCCCAAAAAATGTTTGATGAGAACAGAACAAGGAGCATCAATCAATATCGTTATCATGAATGCTATTATTACTGTTAGCGAGGTATCAGCTAGGAACTGGTAGAACTGAAACATAACAAACACGGTGTAAACAATAAACACAAATAAACATAAGCATAATCAGTCTATACCTATATGATTCACTTAAAGGAAGTGGGCCATAGTACACCATGCGGGTCCAGTGCTGCACGCTTAGCATGACCAATAAAATTCTATCTGTAACCTACCAAAGAATAAACAAAGTTCTTTCTATTTAACTCGTTATTCTGCCCGAGCACGCGGCGACGCGTACTTTGCGTAACAGAATTTTGTCTACTGTACCCCTATCATGAGTTTTTTTTACGTATAGTATCGTTAACGTGATCATATTTTGAATTTAAAATACAACAGTCCTAGAACATTTTGATAAAATTTTGTACAATTTGCACATTTTAAAAAATACAGAGAAATTAATTAAGTATTTAATTTATATAAATGTTGTGTAGCAATTTTTTTTTTTTTTTTTTTGAAGGGCCTCTCGCAGTTGGCTTCTAACAGCCGTCACTGCTTAACCGGTCATCTGGTGAGGACTTACAAATGCCTCCAGCCAGGCTTAAAACTAAATAAAAACTACAAACTAAGCGACCACACGCTAAGGGCACCCCCTACTGGGGTACGGACCTCGGCTTAGGGCGTAATTGTGTAGCAAACTTACATTTTCAATTTAAAATATGCTTACATTAACGTACGTCAAAAAAACTCATGATCCGGGTACTGAAGATTAGAAACATTTCTTCTCTTCATTGTATGCATAAAACGGTAGAAATCTTTCTACAATCTGTCAGTTTACTATTCTTCCGTCGACAAAACCCGTTTCTAACGTGGGCATACTATGCGTGCAGCTTGATGGACGTCATATGTCTTCGAATTTATGGTTGTAAGACATACTGGTTTTCTCACAATGTTTTTTTTTTCACCATTTTTAGAACAGTGGTGATGAATAAAATTGCACAAAATGTGCGTCTGCCGGCGTTCGAACCCACGACCTGTAAGTCGGGGCCACTACCACTGGGCCACCACTGGTCTTACACAAAATGTTCTTAAATACCACATAACATTGTGTATTCCATACATGTTCAATTAGAGATAATTATTTTGTAAACATTGAAACGTTATCAAAATAAATCCAAGTTTTTATCAATCTTTAAACAGCGACATCTGATTTATGAGACGTGTACTAAATATTGAGTAAGGGAGAGCGCGAGCGACAAAATAGTATCTTCCCTTCGTAACAAGTTTACTCTAGTCGTCTTGAATAAAAGCGATAGAGAGCGCTTTATTAAGCGTCTACGAAAGCTGAATCGAGTATTTTGATCTACTCCATTCTGAGGCGAGGCGGTGCTCGTCTGGTTCTAAAAGCATTAAATATGGACGACGATTATTAATTTAAATCCTAATGACGCTTGTTAAATGACCATCCTATGAAAAATACATTACAGTTATGTAAACAATACAGCATGTAACAAAAACCCTGTTCGATCTCAAAGGGTACCATTATGCTTATCATAAAGAATAATTTTACTATAGAACCAACCCTACAATAGCGAAAAAATAATTGTTGTTCCATACAAATAAATTCACATAAATATGTATGGAACAGCAGTTTTTTTTACGATTTCGGGGTTGTATCATACAAAATATTGTTCATAATAATGAGTAGGTATAATGGCCTCCTTTGGGATCGAGCAGAGTTTTTGTTACATGCTGTATGTTAGATACTTACAAAGAATTGCACCGAAAAGTATATAGGGACAACCGGCATAGCATTTATGACGAACATCATGGGGTAATGTATTAAGTACATCGCATACGACATACGGCTTATCACCTTCCATAGTCGAAGAGACAACAGCCAATTCACAGGTCCTGAAAACAATCACTTTCTATAAATCAATTAAATATCGATAGTAGTAGTATCGATAATAGGTACTACTTAGCTAATAAAAAAAACCGGACAAGTGCGAGTATGCCTCACGCTCTAAGGGTTCCGCTAAATGATCATAGATGGCGCTACTGCATACTTCTAGTGGTGTCACCTATGTATGAGCAGATAGCTCCACTTATGGTTCGGTGACTGACGGCGGACAACAAAGTGATCCTATAAGGGTTCCGTTTTTCCTTTTGAGGTACGGAGCCCTAAAAATGTAAAATTGCCGTGTCTGTATATTGAAGATATTCCAGAAAAAAACAGTTGGGATAGGGTACCTACTGGGACATAACCATAGTACCTACTCAAAAAGATTTTCTTTTGAATTTGTCTGTTTGTGCGCGCATCACGAAAAATCGAACGGATTTTAATTCAGTTTTCACAGTTTGGTAGCTTGAGATCCAACTAAAAATCTAAGCCATAATTTTCATCTTCCAGTGGGATGAACCAGAAATACAGCTAGACCTCGTCGTAGTACTAGCCACCCTAAACTTATGATGAAGTCATTCAAAATGGTAAATTTATTGTAGTGTATGTAATTTAGATTCTACTTTCAAAAATAACTTCAATGTTGCCATACCACAACATTTTGCTGCGCACTTTTCAAATTATATTAAGTGTTGTTTTTGTGTTCTACATTTAGCTATTTTGTCATTTTTCTGTATGATTGTGTCTATAATCGCATACAATAAAAAATAATCTTACTTTATTTCTTTCTTACTTACCGCCATATCCATGCACACAGGCAAATATAACCCATCCAACAACCGTGGCCCACGCTGGCCTCATAAATGAATTGATCATGCCGTCAGCGAATTGGTTGTTCCAATCAAACTGCTGGATTGGGTACGCTGAGTATACAATTAGCGAAGAAGTCACAAGCGCGCAGATCCATAGCAATGTAGCAGGAATCTAAAAAATATTAAGACATTATAAAATATCGCATAGTTTTTTAAACAACATAAAACCCTCGTTTCACAAAAGAATAGTATTTTTTTTTCATTCATAGTTTCGTTGATAATATCATGTTAGCTCTTAAACTATACGTCTAAAATCTTTATAGTATAAATAAATTGCTGTTCAGTGTTCGTTAGTCTTGCTAAAACTTGAGAACGGCTGGACCGATTGACTGGAAACTTTGTACAGTTATTGTAGGGAAGCCAGGGAAGGTTTAAACGCCGAGCATTGCAACGCATGCCGGGCACATCTAGTAACATATAGTAATCGGAAAAAATCATCTCCATTAAATACTTATGATGATGAAACTACTTATTTTGACAAGGATATTTTAATGATAAATGATGTGTCCAGTTATACATTACCTAATTATTTTTGTTATTTTTTAAAACAAAAATACAGCTTTTTCGGGCTTAAATATAAAAAACCGGCCAAGTGCAAGTCGTACTCGCGTAACGAGGGTTTCGTATCGGTTTTGGACGTATATGTAAAGTGAAAAAAACCGGACCGCATAACTAAGTTTGTCTGTGAAGGAATTTTGATGATTTTGAAAAAACTGCACTAGTTAGAAACATTGTTTTATTTTTGTTGCAAAATTTGGGTCAGTTCCTATCAACTCTAATAATTTCAGATTTTTCGCTCCGCAAACTTCGGAGATAAGGGGGGGGGAATGGTATTTTTTCAGACATTTTTCATCATATGTCGAAAACTGTGTGACATAAAATAAAATGAAAATATATTTTGAAATGTGCAGATCAAGCCCTTTCATATGATATATCATTTGACCTAGTAACCCCACTTTGAAATTTCGGACCCCCACTCCGGCCCCTTTTGCAATGAAAATAAAAACCAATTTTTCCTTTTTTCATTTTCAATAAAGTTTGGCAAGCATTCTTTATAACTGTTCCAAATTTCAAGTCGATAGCATTAGTAGTTGCTGAAATAAGCAGGTGTGACAGACAGACAGACGAAGTCGCACCATAAGGGTTCCTTTTTTACCATTTTGGTACGGAACCCTAAAATTAGACATAAACTGTCGTGGACTTTTTTGTAGAACTATCTAAGGCCAATATTTTTGTCATACACCTATTGCTACAACATCACTAACCAGGGATAAAACAACTTTCTTCCCGCGGTTGAGATGTAGAATGTACCCAAATATAAATCCTACGAAGACTGGTGAGCCTCTGGTCAGCGTGTTCACGTAGTAGTTCCTTAAGTAGTTTGCCGAGTCGGTGGGGCTTCTGAAAAATATACACAAATCTAAAATTAATTGATTTATTTGAAAAAATATGCGGGCAAAGTAATTTGACATCAATTTACCTGTTAAATTAAATAAATTGAATGAAATCCAAAAGCATTACCTACCGTAGAAGATATTTTGTTTAAAATCCTTATTATAAATAAATAAATCTATTACTGGTAAAATCTTCCAGTCAATAGCAATCTGGAGAGACGGTAAATTTTCGTTGGTTTTGAAGCCGAAAAGGGACATCATTATGAACAATTTCTAATATGGGACCAACTCTGAAACGTGAAAAAATCTCAAAGTCACTGGACAAAATGTAGGGAAATATCTGATATATTTCAGGGCTGGCCCATTATAAAATTTATTCATAATGATGAGTGTAATACCTAGCCTTCTCTCGGCTCCAAAATTAAAGAAAATTAACCGTGTATTTATATTTTTAATTTTGTCAGACCCACAGCCATGGCTCTTAATCAACAATCAGCAGCCTTCTTCTTCCTTCTAACCCATTTAGAAGTTTAGCAAGTTTAACCCTCAACCGTTTATTAGGCCATGTTTGGACGTTTAAGGGTTTACACAAATCAACGACCGAAACTTTCATACAATAAAATACTTACGCCGTAACAGTAGCTCCTGAAGGAAACTTCATAATATAGTTATAAGTAGTAGAAGCAGTGAGAATAGCTATCATAGCTCCGACGAGCGCCGTCCAGGCAAGTCGTCGTTTGCCTGTCAAAACCCACACTAGAACAAGAGGCGATAGGATGTGTAGCTGTACGTCTATAGCGAGGTACCAGGTGTGGCCAAGACACTGGAATGCAAAAAATACTTATAACCCTTCAACTGTATTACAATAATTGACGGACACAATTGATTTTGACCTGAATCAGGTGAACTAATATCAGATAACCCACTGCCATACGTCATCTGGAAAAACTCATAAATCAAACAGAATTAGCATTTACTAAGATTTTTTTTTACATTTCCATCCCCTAATGCACTCATTAATTTTGAAGACAATTACGATCTGCTTTACACTGTCACCAAAATGAAAATCATTTTTTATATAGGTATTTCTAAGACCCTTCTCAGAAGTCCTTTTCTTCTATTTTGAAAGACATAGAGGTCTGTTATAATCTTTACAATGGATTAAAATCTACACTCGATTCTTTATGCTGATGACGCGATGATTGAACCTGCACGTAATATTCCATAGCTACAATATTTGCAGCTTATCCAACGAATATACTCACCGTATTGCCAGGAGTCAGATAATTCTGTATATGCAGCAGAGTAGACCACCAGTACACTCTACATTTATGTGTTTCCCTCATTACTACGTTCCAAAACGGACCATCAACGACCCGGTTGAATACAGAAACTTGTAGGAGAATCACCGTAGCGAGCACAGGAAACATTCGGAGGAGGCGGTTGAGCCAGAATACATGGAGATTCTTGAGTAACGTCACTAGAAGAAAATATCAGTGTGTTTAATTAACGAGGTAAAGATAACCGACTGAAAGAGAGAAGTGTAAGCAAGCCACCTGCCTGTGCGTTTTCACGCTTAAGGTACGAGCTCGTAGCCGACTACAGACAGCAGCAGAAGACGACGTGTTGCCGCAACACTACTGGTTATAAAAGAAAAAAAAAGGTTTGTTTTTTGAAAAAAAACGGAATTTTTTTTATAGTAAAACAAGTTTAAACGGATTAAATCGCGTATATTACAGATTTTTCCTGACGTTTCGAACACTTTGCAGCGATCGTGGTTGCAGGACGTATTGCGACCACGAACTCTGCAAAGTGTAATAATCGCGAAAACCTAAGACATTATTACGGAAAACAAAAGCATGGAATAAAAAAAAATACTTAGTAAAACTTGTAAAAGGCGAAAAGGCTCCTATATCAACAGAGTGCTACGACATTTAAAAAATAAATTCCGCAGTGCTGATATTCTGATAGGGCCCAAAGGGATATTCTGAAAGGTACTAAAGGGCAAGTATGCTTTAAGATACTGGACAGGCTTTGTACATAATTTTTGATGTAAAAAAATTGACCAATTTGATTTTGAAGAAATAATATTTAAACTTACTGCTAGTTATTTTCCCGGCCGTAGTATATACTAGTAGAAGGCCACTTAACATGAAGAAAGTATCAACTGAAATTGGAGCCGCAGTGATCCATAGAGATTTCAGTGATAGCATCCACTGAAAAAATAAAATAGGAACATATTCTTAAGTAAATGGCAGTAATACGTACGCATGGCTACATAGCAAGCTACGGAATTCCTGCATAAACTGGCCTCGTATTGTACAGAAATCCTACATAATGCGAGGCTAGCTTATACTGGCCTTTCACAAGACCAGGTCTGGATTTTGACTTATCAACTAGGTATCTGATTAAAGACCGTAACTAAAATGTTGCTGCTGCTATTCGTATATCTACATCTCCCTTTCAAGCCGCCATAATGGCAATAATACGTCGGCTTACAGTCCGAAATAGTTAAAAAATCTAGGTATACTCACATCAAAAGCATCTAAACGATTAGCCATGATTCCGCTCGAAGACTGAAGCGCAAATGAATGACCAATGATAACCCACATCATAGCAAGGGACCTGACGCCGTCCAGACATTCCAAAGCTCCAGAAACTGGAGTATATGTTACGAGGCGTTGGGTATTGGTGTAAGCAGAGAAGGCTAGGTACAGTTTGTTGATTTGGGTTGGTTTCTTACGATCTGGGAAAAAAATCAAGGTTGTAATTTACTACAAGGGGTGTAATAATGGCGGCCATTACATATAAGACAAAAACGGCTTTATAGAAACGTCGAATACAAAAAGTTGTTTATGAGCTAAAGAATGTTTTGATCCTGTTTCATCGTAAGAACAGACGCGAACGAGGTCTGCCGTGGGGTCTAGTAGTAACAACACTGTTATTAGTACTGACCGCCACCGCAGACCTGGAACTTATTTAACCTTAACCTTAACCGGAACTCATCCGAAGTTGGTAAAACAGACCATATTATGAAGTTCATAGCTAAAGTATAATTCTTTCAAATAGTAAGTGAAAAAAAAAACACCAAGGTGGATTTTGGACGTAGTCGCAAAAAATATATTTCGAGACAAATTGTCTTGTGGCCATGTGGGGTTTTTTTTTTCATTATTTTATAGAAAAGAATTTAAATTAGGTACAGTTGTATATCGTTGCTTTAATCACCAGTAAGTAATGTTAAGCTTTATAACGACACTATTTAATAAACGTGATAATAACTAAGCACGCGTAATGCCATTGCAAAATGTTACGCGATAAAAGTATCGGTGAAGTACGAATTGGACTAGCTCGCTGAGGGTTCCGCCTGTATCTTATTCAGATCATGTGTGAAACTTTTAGGCCTAAATCTACATTTGTGACTATCCAACAGGATAGTCACAAATGTGTTCACACAAGTTCTAATCTATACTATTATAAAACTGTAAAAAAGTCGTATCTGTACATTGAAGATATTCCAGAAAAAACCGTCGAAATAGTGTAGGGTCACCTGTTGATCAGTTAGAAACTTATATTTTAAAAAAATATTGTAATTTAAATCAATATTTTAAAAACATCGCAACCAATGAATAGAGATCACAATTGACTTAAGAGCTATTTAATTTAATCATCGTTTATATGTAAGAGGGATTATTTTTATTGCTTCGTGGAAAATTCCTAGATTTCCATACTACTAAATGTTATCAGAATAACAGAAGTAGATATCAAAACATAATCACAAGATTCTTAAATCTCACCTTGCCATTGGAATACATTGTGACGTAGATCGTATGCCGTGCTCAACACAACGAGAAGACCAATGAAAGAAAATATAGCTCTGAAAATAGAAAATAAATTCAACCTCAGATCATAGAAACAAGGAGATGTGCCAAGGCGTTATCGAACTTGATGCCTGATCTTGAGCAAATTGCTCATATTAAAAACGTACGCGCTGGCGACGAACCGAACACGATCGATGGTATAAATACAGTGTTTTAGTTTAGTGCTAGTGTTGAGTGACGATTAACAGTGTTAGATTGAGGGTGTGTTGAATGTTTAATGCGTGGGAGATCTTTTTATTCACAAGGAGCGCTTAATTATGGGTGTAATTGTGTTGAAAAATGAACTAAAAGTGGCATCAGTTGTTCCCGTACTAATTTGCTATGATGGCATATCTCCTTGTTTCTATGATCTGAGAATTCAACCAATCAAACATGGTATTAAAAATAGATTAAATTCATTTAATCATCTGAATTAAAGAATTAATAACAGATATTTTGTTATCAGCTCTCTTTGCGTGCCAAATCCACATTTACGTTTATGCTATTCTATGGGTAATGCGTGTCCGGATTACGGGATAATCTTTAAGCGTGATCAATAAGCAGGGACAATAAATTAACAATATTTATTTCACTGTGCCTGTGCGTTATTATGTGAGACTTAATTAAATGAAAAACGTACTATACAGGGTGGCAGGTTAAACAATGAAAATATTTTAAGGGGTCATTGTACTCATCATTATGAACAACTTTTACTATGGGACCAACCCTGAATTCGCGAAAAAAACTCAGCTGTTCCATACATTTTGTTGAGTTATGTGAACGTAAATGTATGGAACAGCTAATTTTTTTTTTCACAATTTCAGGGTTGGTTCCATAGTAAAAGTTGTTCATAATGATGAGTATAATGACCCCTTAAAATATTTCCACTGTCTAACCTGCCACCCTGTATAAAAGTGTCTCTATATCAAAATATTACAGTTTTTTCGGCCTAGCTTCAAAAAATAAATTATTATGATACTTACATCGCAACATAATCCCCAGCCACCCAAGGTTTATCATTAGGCAGACGGCAGAAGGTTTCCTCAAAGTCAACGAGCTGGTTTTCGGAACTATTGAAGAAGGAGCTAAGTGCTGTATATGTAGTACATGGCTTGGGTATGCAGACGGCCAGGCGAAGTGTTAGAGAACTGAGAGGACTGGTAGCGGTCCTGGAAGTAAAAACTTTGGTAATTCAGTTAGCACGGAGTAGTTGGCTGGTAACTTTAAAAAAAATCTATAAGTACTAATACTATAAATGCGAAAGTTTGTATGGATGGATGGATGGATGGATGTTTGTTACTCAATCACGCCAGAACAACCAGAACCGCTGAATGGATCTGGACGAAAGGCACGGATATAATTATAGTCTAGAATATATAGCATAGGCTACTTTTTATCCGGAAAAAGGCGGGCGAAGCCGCGGGCGGAAGCTAGTATATCTATAAATATACTCAAGTGAAAAAATGTGATGCGAAGAAATAGGCAAACTCTTGCAAGAAAGGTTTTGAGTGTGAATGAGGAAGCCTATAAGAATAAAGGAAGACCAAGGAAACGATGAATGGATTGAGTGAAAGATAATAGGTAATTATGGCCAGAAATAGTAAAAATGAAAAAAAGTATTGGTCAACTTATTAGGAAACTCTCCAAAGCCAGGCTAGTAGTATTTAAGACAAAAAAGTACATTGGCAGTTTTGGGCTTGATATGGTACAGTAATAAAAGCTTAACCAAAAATAACAATATATTTTAATTGTTCTTTGCCTAATTTATCTTACAAATTAAGAATTGAAATCAAAAATCGTAATAAATAAGAAATACAATGATTATGCCATTGACATTTTGAAAAAACTAATGAAACAAAAGCGGGTGCATGCTGGCTGGCGCGTGCCTCCACAGAATAATATCATGTCGACAGCAACTAAAACCTTTGAATTAAGAACTCATTATTCGGGCTGTACTTCATTGGATCATTCACACCATACTTAACCTCACTGTCACAAATACGATAATTTCTCTTTAATCCAATTACGTACAAAAACAAATAAAAAATGAATTTAAATACTCTTGAAATACTCGATCACACCAAACTAATTTCATATCTGTACCGACATACACAATCTGAAGCCCAGCGTTCTATGAGCGTCTGCCGTGTCCTTTAAGTACTACCTACCTATGTTACTTTATGTTGTGAATTTTACTATTCTTGCCTACAAACACATGTCATGTATTGCAAAACATTTTTTTTGTGTTTGTTATGAATAATTTGTATTTATAATGTAACGAAAGATAAAGCAAGAAGGAATCAAGAAAATTGTGTAATAGGGGGTAGAAAATGGCTTGAATAGCTTCTAAAAAAGAATAGTACGGCGGTGTCTTTGTTTTTGCTCGACTTGGCGGGGGCATTGCCGTGCCCCCAGATTTATACTTACCTGCTAATATTATTTTGAGCTTCAATGTCTGCAGCCCATAAGTCTGCCTTTTTCAAATGCTCTATAACTGATTCTTTTAATCTCCATGATTTTGGATTAAATTCTGGCAAAGGTATGTCTTCAGGCCATTCCGATAAATTTGGCCAATCTTGGTTTAATGGCAAGTTTATCATGCAGTATTTCCCTTCGACCACTGAGTTTGGTATTTGCTGATTGATTCTTAAACATTGGTTGTAGTTTCCAAGATCTAATAAGTTTCCAGTCAGTATACCTCTTGGGGTCCGAATGCCAGCATCAAAAACTATGACATACCAAAAAATAATATTGAAATGAAAATGTGCATGAATGCAAACATCGGACAAAGGCTTCTAATTGAAAGATATTCTTAAATTATCCCTCCTTGACCTCAGGTTGCTCAATAGATGAACTAGTAATAAAAGATTCAAAAACATCTGACACAATATCACTAGCGTCGCTCAAACCAGTGTGTCGTTTCACACCAGCATCAGTTGAAATCCCACTATCACACTAATATTATAAATGCGAAAGTTTGTGCGTGGGTGTGTGTGTTTGTGTGTGTGTATGTTTGTTACTTCTTCACGCTGAAACGGCTGAACGGATTTGGATGAAATTTGGCACACAGATAGATTATAGTCTGAAATAATACATAGGCTACCTTTTATCCCGGAAATCGCGGGCGAAGCCGCGGGCGGAAGCTAGTATATTATAAATCTTTAAAAAAATACAACATTTTATTTATGGATAGTAGATCCTTGCTTAGTGTATTTTTGCTGTTTGGTAAGAACTTTTTTTTTTACTTACATTCAAGTAATAGATCCTGATCATTTTGCTGGATGTATCTGATCTGTTCTTCACACAATTCTCGATCTAACACAGATTCAAAGAGATTCAAATCAAAAGCATGTTTATCATCGGGCACTGTCATATCAAGATTGGCACTGACTATGTTCCCATTTCTAATTATGACAATTAAAAATAACAAATAAAATAATTTTATTTTCATCTTAAAAATACTTGTATTATTTCATCTACTGTGGCTGTACAGCTTGCACTAGTTAGCAAAAAATATTTTACAATGAAGTGCAATTTAAATTCCGTTGATTATTATCAATCTAAGAAGTAGTAAGATTAGATTTTAATTATTAATCTTTATAACCATGATTAAAAGTTTAATTACCTATCAATCTTTATAGCCATGATAAAAAGATAAAATATTTAAAAAGTGTGATAAACATGCATATTACCTACAATACATACCTATCTGCTACCCACGGGATGTTCGAAAAAAGGTATAATATTGGGTGTTTTTCCATTAGACGACAACGGTACGGCTAGGCGGCTACCTGGCTGCCAGGGGAAGCAAAAATGTATCAAAATTGATATGGCGCGACTTATATTTTGATACATTTTGGCTTCCCTATACATTTTAGATGTAGATTATAAAGTACGCCTACGATGAACAATTAATTATTGCACTATAATAAATAATGCGATTTTTGTGCGTTTGTTTAAATGTGGAGGATAATCTCCAGAACTACTGATCCGATTCTAAAAATTATTTCACTAATTGAAAGCCAAATTATCCCTGAGTGCTTCTTTTATCCTGAGAAAGTGCAAAGTTTATTTGGGTCACGTGAACGAAGTCGCGGGCAACGTGCTAGAAATAATTGCTACTACGTACGATAAATAAAAATGGTAACATTTTTATACCATGTCTTTTCATTATTATGAAGAATGTGGCATTTAACAATCATTGCTTTTTGTTTTGTGCTGGTTCTGTCAGGCACGGACGATGCCAATGTGTCTGAGTGGTAGAGGTCAAACATCTAAAATTGACCGCAACAGTATACCTAGCCTACAATCTGAAATCAATGCAAGAAAAATGCGCTCAGCCAATTTACAGCGTAAAATGACGAGAAATGACAATCGTGAAAAGTTAATGATGCGTAAAATTACTTGTATTTCACTATTATACATACAATGCATGAAAGTCGCGTAAACAGACTATGAATGAATTTAAAGTATTGTATAGTCACCGCGTAAATGATTCTACCAAATAGGTATTCCAATGGAAGAATGAATGGACTCTCAATCTCAATATTCATCATTCCATTCAACAAACACTTTATAGTAAAATTTTATTTATTCTTTTTTTTTACTTTCATTCAATTTTATTAACCGACTTCTAAGAAGGAAGAGGTTTTCAATTTAACTTTTTAGTACATAACTAGCTAAGATGACAATTCACCCTATAAAATCTCACCAATAGGTGAGTTTCCCCCTTTTGAAATTGTTAGTGGTAAACTAACCAACTTGGCTAGATGAGTGTGGTTGAGAGAGAATATACGCCTCCCAAATTTAGAGATGGTAAACTCAACTTAGGTACCTACTAATATTTTTATCGTGTTACGATTTTTCTTTGTTAAAGTGCCCATTTTCCCGTGTATCTTGATGATTAAAAAGACAATATTTCTGTTCGTAGTAAAAAATTAAAATGTAGTACACATTTTGTATTCCCTAAACTTCTGCATGGTTTTTTTCTCCTAGTACTTTTGCCAAAAAATTGGTCGCGTAGTAAAATTTCACGCTATAAAATTAAAAATAACATCAATAGTAGTACCTAAGTATATTGTTGAAGAAATTAATATCTGAATAAGTCGTCATCATGCCACATTTCATTTTTGTAAAAAAAAACACTTTTCACTTGGGTCCGCTTGATACGCCAAATCGAGTACCTATTTAATACCGAATACTTCAATAAATCCCTCATTTTAACCTGTATAACAGACTAATCAAATTGCTATAAAAAAATTTAAAACTCCTGAAGGTAGGTACAATATAAAAAGTTATACAAAAACAAACTTTCAAAAACCGCCATCAATTAATACGATAGAACAAGACGCTATAACTTAACTTGGCTGTGCAAATCGACCAGCCCGTAATTATCGGCAGCATTACTCTTGAGTATAATGTCTCATTGTTAATTGTTAGCCGGGGGATATCTCTGGCGGATCTCTTTAGTCTCTGGTCCTGTCCGCGTTATCTCTGTGAGAGGCCCCGCTTCTTGTAAGGCGGCCTGTTCAGGTTTAGGATGTATTGTCGTGGGCTTTGTTTAATTTAGGTTGGTAATGAATTGTGTCGGCGTGTGGTGGAAAGTTGAAATGGAGATATTTTGTAATTTTTTAAGGAATTTAAAACAAAATGTAGGTAGTCTTTAAAATGAGAATAATGGTGCTATGTCTAATTTCGAAAAAAAAAGTTTGCAATTAAAAATAATCGTAGACTACTTAACAATTTCACGTACCTATGCGTATTTAGCCTTTACATGCTAAAAACGAAGAACAAAAAAACTTTATTCAAAATGATACCTAATGAGAATTAGCACTCAAAATAAATCGTAACGCCTACCTTTCCCCACATTTAAAAGTACCTATTTTCTTGCATTTTTTATCAAGCTAGGTATTTTTATTATAAAATAAGTCAATCAACAGAGTATCCTATTACAACAGATTATAACAAATTCATGTACCTAAAATATTCAATAGGTAATTAGGTACGCCAGTCATTGCCAATATTGTCCAAAAGCTTCCTACACATTCATATTATTACTTATAAGGAAAATTAATGGCCGATACAATTTTATAAGACCGAGTCTTACTATGAATGGGCATCGTTATCTGTTCATTTTGCTTGCAATTAGCACTCCATGTAGTAAGTGAATTTCTAAAGAATATCGGTAGGTATTATAAAAGGCTGATAAACGACCGAAGTCTGTGGTGTAAGTATAGCTATGTACAGTAATTATGTAAAAAGGTTTTATAGCCTGTGACCTCAGATCATAGAAACAAGGGAGATGTGCCAAGGCACTATCGAGCTTGATGCCTGATCTTGAGCAAATTGCTCATATTAAAAACGTACGCGCTGGCGACGAACCGAACACGATCGATGGTATAAGTACAGTGTTTTAGTTTAGTGCTAGTGTTGAGTGACGATTAACAGTGTTAGATTGAGGGTGTGCGGAATGTTTAATGCGTGGGAGATCTTTTTATTCACAAGGAGCGCTTAATTATGCGCGTAATTGTGTCGAAAAATGTACCTACTAAAAGTGGCATCAGTTGTTCCGGTACTAATTTGCTATGATGGCATATCTCCTTGTTTCTATGATCTGAGCCTGTGACCTTACAAGACCTTCAGTTCTACTTCCTATGGTTTTGATGATCTTATTGTAATCTATGCTAATATTATAACGCTTGAAGAGTTTGTTTGTTTGATTGAACGGGCTAATCTCTGGAACTAACAGTCGAATTTGAAAAATTATTTCTACATATGATAGTTAGATTTTTGAGCATTCTTGAACATTACGCTACGACCCTTAGGAGCCGAGCATCGGGGCTGAAACCGCGGGGAACAGCTAGTTTAGACAAAAAAGAGGCATTGTTCAACGGCTTGAGATTGACAATCGTCGTGAATTTTAACCCAACCCATTTATTGATGTGAACCTACTTCTAATAACAGAAACAAAAGCTACGTTAGCGTGTGGCCGTTCGACTCTTTCCTCCGTGTCGGCCGCTTTGGCAACTGAGTTTCGCAACTGGTTGTCAACAAATAAATAACTTTCGTCTACTAGAGATCGATTTTTGACTTTTGCTTTAAAGAAGTAATGTCAAAATAGATTGATTATTGAGAACCATTAGTTGGCAGGATTAAGGGGCGACGCAGACGACAGACTTTTTGTGCGATCAAGTCTGCAGAGCTTTGCAGCGCTCGAACAATCTGCGAAACTTAGTGAACAGATTGTTCGAGCACTGCAAAGCGCGGCAGACTCGATCGCACAAAAAGTCTGTCGTCTGCGTCGCCCCTAAGAGAAATATTAGCACAACTTACTTAATTTACAAAAAGAAAACTGTAATGACTGCTACGAGTACATACGATCAAGTTTACCGTTCAATTTGCATGAGACTGAGGCTTGATCCAATTTGCAGTTCACACACAAATCAATATTTTAGTTTTTAGCAATCTGTCAGTATTTTAGCTATCTCCATTAGGTATCTACTAAGCACCGTTGCAATTAATGGATTTTACCTGTACATACTTCGAAAAACGAGACCTAATTTTGAAGAAAAGTGGTAGAAAATCGGTTTTACCTTTAACGGTACGATATATTCAGTTGTCATGAGTTTGTCACTATTGTGACAATCATAAGGTTTTTGTAATGTTGAATATCAAAGCAAAGCAAATACTGACATCTACACACATGGTCAAGTATACTTGATCAAGCCATCAGTCTGATGCAAACTGGATGGTAAGATGAACGCGTGTTGGCATAACCGGCCTATAGTGTTTCCACTGCTGGGACACGGGCCTCCTCTCTGTGCGGGCCCAGTGCGGGTTGGTGGACGTCACATGTCTTCGAATTGTTGGTTCTAGGACATGCCGATTTCCTGACGATGTTTTCCTTCACCGTTAAACTTGCTTTAATGATTAATTTCTAATACGCACATGACTTCGAAAAGTCAGCGGTGCGTGCCTCGGGATCGAACTCGAACCATTCGCCGTGGGAGACACATGGTTAAACCACTAGGCTATCACTGCAGATAGTGGCGTATCCCAAATTGCTTCCAGTTGACCAAAACGAGAACGAACACATCCGCATGCAGCCACAATCGGTGCTATCCTTTGCAATAAATCTTTGTAATTGAACATTCAATAATTCAGATAATTAGAAGATTATTTATACCGATATATTTATCAAGACTGAGGGACTACGTGAATGAGATGGCTGCAAAGGTACCTAAATGACAACGAGCTAGAATTATTAGATGAAGTTAGAATGGTTCCTTTGACAATTATTAATTTAATTCATAGCTTCTTCTTTTGAATTGTAGCAGGTTCGTGTTAGTTAAGACTGAATGAATGTTAGCAGGGACCGAAAAGTTCACCCGTATAGGGTTATTTTTTTTGGGTTAGGTGAAAAACCTTGCAAAAAGGTTAACCCGTATTCTGAGTTAATCAGCCTAATAATAACCGGTTCACGCATAGAGTTCATTTTTGTTCCTTTTTTTTTCATTTTTGTTCTATTTCATTCAGGTTAATCAGCAATATAAACCGGTAACAGTTTCCGTATTAAAGGGTTAACCGGTTACCCTGCATTAAGATTAACCAAACATATGGGTTAGGGATTTAACCGGTAACCTTTTAACCCGATTAATCGGTCCCTGAATGTTAGTTACAGGGACCGAAAAGGTCACCCGTATAGGGGTTAACCCGGGTTATTTTTTTTGGGTTAGGTGAAAAACCTTGCATAAAGGTTAACCCGTATTCTGGGTTAATCAGCCTAATAATAACCGGTTCACGCATAGAGTTCATTTTTGTTCCTTTTTTTCATTTTTGTTCTATTTTTTTCGGGTTAATCAGCAATATAAACCGGTAACAGTTTCCGTATTAAAGGGTTAACCGGTTACCCTGCATTAAGATTAACCAAACATATGGGTTAGAGATTTAACCGGTAACCTTTTAACCCGATTAATCAGTCCCTGGTTAGTTATGATTGAATTAGATGACGATATGCGACAGGTTGCTATCGTATAGCTGAGAGGCGTTTTGACTATTCATGTTTGTAACTTATATTGGTTAATTTGCCACAAAATTATTCATAACATTGATATTCAGTATTTAATAATAATTTGTGTCATTTTAATGATAGGTAAGTACCTAAGTCTGTTCCAATTTTTAGGGTTCCGTAGTAAATCTAGGAATCTTTAGGTATAGTTTCGTCATGGTCGTCTGTCCGTCTGTCACCCTCTTGTAAAATATACTGTTGTTAATTAATTTGTATGAAACTTCGCAGATAGGTAGGTACATGTCTTCTGTAGAACAGGGATATCACTATACAGGGTGGCAGGTTAGACAGTGGAAATATTTGAAGGGGTCATTGTACTCATCATTATGAACAACTTTTACTATGGGACCAACCCCGAAGTCGCGAGAAAAAATCTGCTGTTCCATACATTTTGTTGAGTTATCCCACTAATATTATAAATGCGAAAGTTTGTGCGTGTGTGTGTGTGTATGTTTGTTACTTCTTCACGCTGAAATGGCTGGACGGATTTGGATGAAATTTGGCACACAGATAGATTATAGTCTGGAATAACACATAGGCTACCTTTTATCCCGGAAAACGCGGGCGAAGCCGCGGGCGGAAGCTAGTGTGAACATAAATGTACCTATGGAACAGCTGATTTTTTTTTCGCGTGTTCAGGGTTGCTCCCATAGTAAAAGTTGTTCATAATGATGAGTACAATGACCCCTTAAAATATTTGCACTGTCTAACCTGTATAGGTATTTACACATAACACAAAGATTTGTGCTATATCTAAAATATATGACTTAGCTTTGCCTCATAACCGCTGAATATCGAAAGGTTTGTATGATATTTCTATTTTGGTATTGGCGCTGATATTCTGCTTATGATGTAGCTCCATAAATCATTACTTTTAATCAATAACCGAACCAGGAATTCAAACTATACTGCCAATGAATAAACAACAACAATCCATCCATACATCAATTTTGCAATCGCCAAGTTTACCGTTTTATTTCACGCATATCAATTTATTTGCAACGCCCAATACTAAAACATTGCCTTTTTTGTCTTAAAAAAAACTTTGCATATCAAAAATTCATTCCTTTTTCGAATTTGATTGCCCATTATGAATAGAGGTGGCCAATTTTGTTAACTAGTCGATTATAATTCGATTCGATATGCCTACTACGAGGCGATTTGCGTTGTAATAAATTACTATCAACTACCTATGTTAAGCGATTTTTATGTAGGCTGTAGTTTAGTTGCGTAAAAAGTAATATCAGAAAGCATTTACCTACATAAAGGTATTTTTATTCATTTGGTAGACCGCATCATCGCTTAGCATCAGGCGAGATGGCGGCCAAAAGTAAGCCTATTTATTGTTGAATAAAAATATTACATAAAAATTGGTGCCTTATGCACAAACGATAGTACCTATGGTATAAATCCGTAGAATACTTGTCTTATAAACGTCTATTTTTTATCACAATCAGCTCCTCAGAAATAAGTACCTATGTTAGGAAGAACCAAGCAAAAACCAATAGACTGGTCAACGTAGTAGGTACGGTAGGTACCATTATTTTCCCTAAAATTTCTTCAGTACATTCCTATCACATTAATTAATAGATCCACTTTTAATCAAAAGTATCCCAAAGTTAGAGGTGACTAACAGTTTGTTTTGCACCGAAATCGATTTCAGGCCTGTCCTAGTGATCCCATCTCTATTCTTTCTTAAAACTGAGTCGATTACGGATACGCACAACAGTAGTCATCATGGTATTGCTCTAAATGATAGCTGCCATTCCCTAACCGTAGGCGGTATTCAAATTGCATGCAAACTTAATATTCGTCTGGAAACGCCAAATGGAATTCTGTAAACGTTCGAATGATAGCTCTCGTTTTAAAGTTTTGGGGATCGTTAAAAAGGAGATGTTGGGTTCGGAATTTATTTGTAAAAGTCTATTTAGGAAAGTACTGACGATCACGATTGTATTATGTAGGTATAACAAAGCAATTTAAGAAACCTCTAGGATTTATTTGGAGGACCTACCTTCAAGAGCGTAGCCAGGATTTCGTTCAGTGGGGACAAGCATGGAAAACATACATAGAGGTGAGCGAGATGACATTATCCAGATGGTTGATTACTCAAAATATCCAACGCCAATTAATCAAATCTCCAAATTAATACATGAAGAGAAAACTTTGCACCCCT
Source organism: Thalpophila matura (assembly GCA_948465475.1). Taxonomy (NCBI): domain Eukaryota; kingdom Metazoa; phylum Arthropoda; class Insecta; order Lepidoptera; family Noctuidae; genus Thalpophila; species Thalpophila matura. The sequence goes on from OX419182.1 coordinate 15,289,504, forward strand.
TTTTAGGCATATTGCGCGCACGGATGAGTGTGACATTTGGCACAATTAAAGTACCTATATATGAAGAAGGAGAACACGCAGCTATTTTTTTTCTTTTGTTCTCAAGTGATCGAATTTCCACCACAGACGATACTAGCGCAGATAATTTACTATCTCTTATCATATTATTATGACTTTGTTTCTTTTAGACGTCTAGTTTTGTCATAGGTCTAAAAGAAACACACAAAGTCACTGACACAGCTGTCATTAAAATCTCTGTATCACAATTTTTACCATCCATAATGGAAGATGCCTACCTTACCTACCTGCCAGCATTGGTCAAATGTTCAGCTCTGTTGTAAAAATAATACAAGCTAATCTTAGTTCCTAGCCTCTAGCACTATTGTTTAGCATTCTGCCCTCCTGGGCTTAAACCGTTTACGTCTGTTTCAAAGAATTAATTACAGACTCAAATGCATCCTTTCCTTCGGCTACTGCCCATTTTGAGGCTAATTTTATATTAGAGGATGTTAATCTACAATCATATTCACATTTAGAGATATAAATTTTATTTGTTAGTCACGATTTATTCGGTCGAAACAAACTAATCTTTGATGAAGTTGGAATTATTGGCATAATTACCTACAATATACTAGCACTTTGTCTGGGATTTTGTACGCCTGAACTACAGGAACTGCGCATTTTTTTCTGGATAAAATCTATAGCAGGGATAATGGGGCTTCCTATCAAATAAAAAAAAATCAAAAGTATATCAGTAGTTCAGGGGATACACACAAACTTACAAACTCTATCTCTTATATTATAGGTACTTAATATTAGTAAATATTTAACGGCACATTTGGCGCAGTGGCTGACCAGTTAGCTGCTGCGCTGCGTGTTGCGGGTTTCTTTCCCGCATGGAACAAATATGTAGTTATCCCAACTCTGGGTTTTTGTGCATGTGAGATGTATGTTTTGTAAACGCATCCACGATACAAGTAAAATTCCTAGGCAAGGACAAAGTTAAAAGAAATGGAATATCGAGTCTGCAGTTTTGGGTATATCAGCTCGTAATTTTTTTAAGATAAAAGCATCTAGTTTTACCAAATCTATGGCTTGGTGTATTGTCGATCCATTGAAGTAATTTATCCAACATGCAGTTTATAGACATTCATGAGTCTACATTGGTGCATCACTAAGCTGTCCTTGGGATAATCAAGAGTAAATCACAACGTACCCCTACCTTACTTCGCTTCTTAATCCACCATTATCCATCAACAACACCCATTCATCAACAAACACACTAAACGCGTGCCAGTACATTTCTATACAGTAATCACCAGTGTCTATACGTTTTTAATGAGAAATGCTGTACACTATGGTTTGAAAAATAGTTACAATGTAGACCGATAATTATTATAAGTATTATAACAAGGTTGCCTTAGGCGTCAGTCGTACAATTAATATCTTGTTAGAAATGTTGTTGCTACCGTAAGGTCAGTAACTTTCTGAACAACAAACAATTGCTGGTGTGTGGTGATTAATTAGGATAAGGTGGCGTGAAATCGCTACATTGAGTTGTGGTTTAGAAATGATAATAAAATAAGTATACCTATTCACTTACCGGTTAACATTTAACGCGTGGCCTGTAACTGTGGGTCTTAGTATTGAATTAAGATCTTTTATAAACCATGTTGGGAGTATTTCTTGTACGCACGGCTACAGATCAAGCTATAAATTTCCAGTATAAGTTGATCTCGCATTGTATAGGATTTCTTTACAGTGAGAGGTCAGTGTAAACTGGGAATGTATAGCTTGATGTGTAGCCGTGTGTACAGGATATATCTTCTTTTACAGGATTACAGGTATCTGTAAATGTATTCGTCTCCTCCAATTTTGTGACGTTTAGGCCGAATTGTACCGTACTCATTTTTTTGCCGTAGGTGCCTACCAACAATTATTAGCCGTAGGTATATTATGTCTGTATTTTCATTGGTTTAATTAATTGACCATACATAAATATAAAGGTATATCAACTAACCCCTTAGGGATAGGTAATAATTAACTATTGGACGCCAAAACTTCATAAAATAAAATTATTTTTGATCAGTAATATTAAATAGGTAGGTATCTATGTGTAGATAAGTGTAGGTAGGTGTTGATAAATCATGATAAGAATCTTTCTTTATAACTGTTGTCGCTCTAGTTACTCAAAGCAACTTCAAATTCAATTAAAATTCTAATCAAAATCTAAACCAACTCCTGAAATTTATTACACCTATGAGAAATTGCATACTTTGACAGTTTATTATTAAACCACTTTGACATTCGCCCACATAACACACACACACACACATGTCTTATACCTACACCTAAAGGTGCGGTTAAACGAGCCAGTTTTTTGACAATTTCTTGCTGCAGTTGTATAGCCTCGAGTTGAGATCTATATCGTACAACAGTTTTTGTGATGTATCATAATTTAATTTCATTGCAATATCACCGCGCTATACTGCAAGATTGCGGCAATTGGTCTACTGAGTTACGGCTAAACAATTGCAGCAAGAAATTGTCAAAAAACTAGCCCGTTTAACCGCACCTTAAGCTGTTTCATGCACCTACACATTTAAAAATGTAACTACACGCTACAAACATGAAAAATCTCTTGGCCGCCGGTCCAAGTTTCCCATTAATGAATTTATAATTTGCGCCGGCCGAACAATTAGACTCCTGCATCGCCTCGGGAACAAATTTAAATGTTAAATCGGTCGTCGTTCACGAGAACAACCCACCGGCCGCTATGGTTTTTGTGATGACCATTTAGAATAATGTTGGTACATTGACGTTCTTAATGTCTGTTTCCCTTCCGGCAATTAAGTAGTTAGTAGAACGGAGCAGGTTTAGTAAGTCCTGTCAATTACGATTAGACAAGCGATAAGGAGAATAGTTTAATTTAACATTAGAGTAGTTCCTTTGCAACTTACTATTTAATTTCAAATCTCTATTTCATAATTTGTAGGTGTACCTACATCATGTATACATACCACGTAGTCATCTAGCTAGATTGATAATATTAGGAAAGGAAAACAAGAAGACACAAGGAAAACAGGAACCCTTAAAGGGCTACTTCGTTGTCTGTCGGCTGTTAAGACCCTATTCCTCAGGAACGCGTGGAGGTATCAAATTGAAATTAGTACCTACCCGCATACTAAAATCTACAGTCCCTTGGAGCCGTTAAAAAAATAAACTTTTAAAAGCTTGATTCAATAATGCGTTGACTTAGGTCAACGCAATAAAAAAATACGGCCATTTATGCTTCATATTTTGACACTCGTAAGAGGACACTCGCGCAGAAATATTTATATATCATCATCTGCCTAGCCTTTTCCCAAATTAGATTGGGTCGGCTTCCAGTCTAACTAGTTTCGGCTGAATATCAATATTTTACGTGGAGCGACTGCCATCTGACCTCCACAACCCAATTAATGGGTAATACCGGTATTCAAATGTTGGACCAGCTGTCAGACTTTTAGGGCTTCTGACTACCCGTAACGATTGTCAAAGATATTCCTATGACAACCGGGACCGACTGCTTAACGTGCTCTCCGAGGCACGGAGGGGTCTCGATGTGTAAAGAACGGTCACCCATTCAAGGACTGACCGCGGCAAGCGCAGCTTAACCTCGCAGATCGATCGATCAGCGCGGCTGTCATTTAAATTCAGAAATATTTATATATAAAAAATTGAATACCTTACCAGTACCCTATCCCGACTTTTTTCTGGAATACCTTCAATGTCCTCAGACACGGCGTTATTTACAATTTTATAAAAATAGGTGTAGAACGGGTTCCGAAAACCTCACGCTGGTTTATTTAGAATGAGGTAAACATCACCACCACTTAGCACACATACATACAAGCAGAACTTACGCATGCAAACTGGGCAATTCGTATCGCCATATGGCCAATACATTGCGTGGAAAGGGAAATGCCCCACATGCCGTCTTCTTACTATAAAGGCACCTAACTGAACAGCAAGCTGTTGGGTAGTACGTTACTACACATTTGTTTTAAGTGCAGTTTTTGGCAAGGTTTTCTATAAATATTGGTTGTAATATATTTATGGGAAAGACTGGGTAAGCCATCGCTACGAAGTTGATAGGAAATGCAAAAGTGGATACGTCTATATTCACTGCCAAATATATTTTCTGTAATCATTACTACCTACTGTGAATTCCCAAACATGTGCGAGTAGGACTCGCGCCCTAAGAGTTCTGTAGAAAATTTAAGTTTATAATTACAAATTAACGATTTTTGGATTCTTTCCTTTATTATTTTGTGCTTCTTGCCAAAGGAGATGTTTCATCCTGGAGTTGGTATACGTACGCCACATAGAAAAATAGGAAAAAAATAGGGGATTTACATAAAAATATTATTAAATTCATTTGAAGAAGAGTACAATTGTAAGAGAATTATTTGAGATGAAGTTTTTCACTATGATAATCCTATTTTTAGGGCGGCCATGACAGTTGAGTCTGACTGTTTTATTTTATGACGTGACGTTTGAGTCGTTGTGCGCACGCGTGGTGGATTGAATGTTGCCATTTTGACTGACATTGACATAACAACAGTTGTCGAAATGACGTTTCACATAATTCATTTGTCGATTGTTGATCCACCATATTTGTGTTGTGTTGCTCTCCTTGACAAAGAAAAGAATTAATTACAATTCAACGAAGTAATATTGTAGAAAATAAGCATTAGCAACCGGTTACTATCATGTATAGCTATAATACTTAATTGCGTACGCAGACCCCTCCCAGGCTCCATACATTTCTGAAACAACTCCTTTCATGATTCTAGGTCAATGGGAAGTACCTAGGTACTGATTTTGATTTCTTTGTAGTGTCAAAATATGCGGCATAAATGTCCGTATTTTTTTATTGCATTGTCTTACAATCTTGATTTTTTTAGATTTAAAGATCCTTTTTTTAAAAATTGTGAGGAGGTCCTCATATTCTTGAAAAAATGGATAATGACAAACAGACAGACAGACGGCCTATATTTTAAGGGTTCTTTTTTCTCTTTCGAGGGGTGGAACCCTAATAAATGATGTTTATTTTGTAAATAGGTTAAAAATAACACTTTTACTCGTCAAAATATATTTTTTAAGCTCGGTGTTTAATATTATCGATCTAACAAATAACCTTTCAGCTTGATGAAACCGTATTCCCTAGCTCGGTGTCGACATTTTGTGACTGTACCAATTTTAACGCCCTTACAATCACAGAACTGGAATATTTATAGGAATAAATATTCCACTCTAGCTGCCGCCCGCAGCTGTGCCCACGTTTTTCCGGATACAAAGTAGCCAATGTACTATTCCAGACTATCTATCTCTGTGTCTTTCACGCAGATCCGTTCAGCCGTTCTGGCGTGATTGAGTAACAAACATCCAAACTAAAATATAATATTAGTAGGTATCTAGGTACTTAAAGATAATACTTGTAGGTATTTGATCAAATTCAGAAGATATCGCGCTAATTACATTTCTTTTTCATGGCCAAAAATATAATAAAACTCCTTTTACCAATACTAACATTTTAACCGCCCTTCAATAAGACAGCCTCCCAAAGGGCACTGGCAGACGCCCATAGAACGCTGGGCCTCAGATTGTGTAAGTCGGTACAGATATGAAATTAGTTTGGTGTGATCGAGTATTTCAAGAGTATTTAAATTCATTTTTTATTTGTTTTTGTACGTAATTGGGTTAAAGAGAAATATTCTTATTTCTGACAGTGAGGTTAAGTATGGTGTGAATGATCCAGTGAAGTACAGCCCGACTAATGAGTTCTCAATTTAAAGGTTTTAGTTGCTGTCACCATGATATTCTGTGGAAGCACGCGCCAGCCAACATGCACCCGTTTTTGTTTTAGTGGTTTTTTCAAAATGTCAATGGCATAATCATTTTATTTCTTATTTATTTCGATTTTTGATTCCAATTCTTAATCTCTAAGATAAATTAGGCAAAGAACAATTAAAATATATTTTTATTTTTGGTTAAGCTTTTATTACTGTACCATATTAAGCCTAAAACTGCCGACGTCCTTCGTATTTCAACCTCTAAATCTGTAACATAGCGTGAAGGAATGCGCCTGCGCCTCGGGCCCGGAAGAAAACTCCAAATTAAGTGGGAGTCGATCGTTGCATGCAAATGTAGGTATGCGTAATGGCAGGAGCTGTCCCGTCGCTTTGTGTTGGCTGTCTTTTGTTATGGTATGACTTCACGCTAGAGTGCACATATCATGGGTAGACTAGTGTCTTATTAGGTAGGTATATCTGGTACAAAGTACCTATTACAATTTTTCTAAAGGAGATTTTTAAAGCGTCCATTAGGAGCGAAGGGTTGATACAACATATCGCTTTGTGGTACTGTTGATTGTAATAAGAGTGATGATTAAATGCCTTATTTTTATTTGAACAGAACTGAGTTCAAACAGAAATAAAATTTATAGAGACCGAATCAGCTGATTATGACATAAGGAGCAGTGTGGTACCGTCTGCCACGGCGCGGCGGTACGTGGTAAAGTGGATCGAAATCTTGTACTGTACCACTTTCGAGATAAGCACCACAACTCCACTCGAAACCAGGCGTATTTGCGGTGCCGTGTGTTATTCGCCATATTCAGGGACAACATACGTAACTTTTTTTTATTTTTATTTATTTATTATTAAAAACAGAGTAACTTAATAGATTACAAAGTCCCACAAAACTTAGCACCATCCACGATATAATTTTTACTTGTAGGTACTACCAGAATAGTTAGATTTCCTGCTTTTAATTATAATATATTTAGTAGGTAGGTAGGTATTATACTCAAGAACATGGAAATAATTTAAGCAAGTGTCAATATCACTCACTAAATATAACTACAAATTAATCCCATGAAACATGAACAAGACGTGAGCAACGTGAGCATTACCTACCAACGAAACACGACACCTGCGTGCGCTAGCGCATTACCCAAAATCAAATTAAAACTAGGTTCTATTACCGACAGAATGTCAATTGTAAACCACAGACAGCCCAGTGAATACGTCAAAAAATTAAGATGAATATCTTTTGATGTATTAAAATAAAAATCGGAGCGACTCGGGAGTAGTCGGGACACGTCGGCATGTCACCGGACCTTTGATACAGATTAAAGACAATCCGATTTCGGCGTGCCCTGTTTGGACTTTATGCTTTGATGTTTTTTTTTTGTTTTTTGAGGAGTGCTCTTAAGTATTGATGTATTTATTAAAATTAAATGTGTTTTATATCTATTTTTCATTCTTAAATGAATATTATGTTGTTTTCAATTCTTGATAAATCTGGAAAAACCTTTGGCATACGCCACGTCAAGCTTTGTTTGTATAGCTTTTACCTCACTTAGGTGTTTCATTATAATTATAATAGTATATATTCGCATTAGTATCTAGGTAATGCATACAATAGCTAAATCGTGATGCTAAGTGCGGAAACCATCCTCTCAATTAACTTACTAGTGTAGTAACGATAGCTGTTGAAAAATGTTAAATTATCTCATATAATTCCAAAAAATACTCATGCGAAGACTAGCATGATTATTTACCAGGTATAAAATAATTAATAATATATTATATTCAAATCCAATCTTTCGCTCACTTAACCTTCCAAAGCGGGTGGCTCAATCAAAAACACCCGTCATTTTACCGACCCTCCTCTTCGATTTTATAAGAAATAAATTCTTTAATCCGAATAAAGAGAATAAAACCGCTATAATAACACGTACAATACCGCATCGAAGGCGACGTGTTACACCAACTTATCTGCGTTTGGAACACAAATTGAGTTGAATTTAATGACAATTAAGCCACATGGACGCATGACGGGTTAAGTCCGCTTAATGTCTGTCCGTTGTGGGATCATCGGTTTTGAAATATACGGGGTGGGAGTTTGCACGTGAATGCTCAAAACTGAAACACATAAATATTTCAATTGAAGGTAGTCTAATGGTCATCACCCATTATAACGGCACCACTACAGCTCAACAGATAACTTGTTATTTAAATTAGGGTTCTAACGGTCGGTTGCAGAAAGATAATTAAATTTTAATGGAGGCATTAACCTTACAATTTCTATCCTTAAAGTCTCCTTTAAAACTTAACGACCTTTTCTGCAACTCACGATAAGTCATGTATGGTACAATACATTTTGAAATATCAAGATCAAAGCCCTAATTTAAATGACAGATTAGGTATCTACAGTGATGACCTTTAGTGTTGCCAAAGACAATGCCTAAGTAGGTAATAAATATTTTATGAATGTTCAAAAATGTCTGGTTCTTGAATTTAAAATTGGAATATATTCCTTAATAGGTAATCGTAATCTTTGAGGTAATATTACTATCAGCTGTTCATTTGGAAAGATTCTACTATAAGAATTAATCAATCTACCCAATTGTAAACGGCTCTAAAGGATAATAGTGCGAAATAAGGTAACCGATGAAAACTACACTGCTATGCAAGTAAGTACTACCTACTACCTATTAGGAGTAGGTACCTATTAAAAGGACACTGGCAGACGCCCATAGAACGCTGGGCTTCAGATTGTGTACCTATGTCGGTACAGATATGAAATTAGTTTGGTGTGATCGAGTATTTCAAGAGTATTTAAATTCATTTTTTATTTGTTTTTGTACGTAATTGGGTTAAAGAGAAATCTTCGTATTTGTGACAGTGAGGTTAAGAATGGTGTGAATGATCCAATGAAGCGACTAATGAGTTCTCAATTCAAAGGTTTTAGTTGCTGTCGACATGATTTATTCTGTGGAGGCACGCGCCAGCCAGCATGCACCCGTTTTTGTTTAATTGGTTTTTTCAAAATGTCAACGGCATAATCATTTTATTTCTTATTTATTTCGATTTTTGATTCCAATTCTTAAATCTCTAAGATAAATTAGGCAAAGAACAATTAAAATATATTTTTATTTTTGGTTAAGCTTTTATTACTGTACCATATCAAGCCCAAAACTGCCAAAGTCCTTTAGGTATAAAAAAATAAGCATACCTCAATACACAACTTACCTCATAAATAATAATAGAAACAAGACAAGAACAAGTTATTAAGTTAAGTCTTAACAAACATAAAAAAAAAATAGAAAGTCTTTAGATGCAAGCAGAGGTATATTCAAACGTAAAACCTTAAAAACATACAGCCGAACTTAGAACCTCCTCCTTTTTGAAAGTCGGTTAAAAAGCGGTTGGCACGTTGCCGCCGCAGTTAAAATAGGAATTTATAGGTATCGTATATTTTCTAAAGATGTTTGACGGGTATTATAACAAAATGTCGAATAAAATTCTTTTTATAATTATGATATTGGTAGGTACCTACCAGTTTTCACTATAAAAATACTTATAACTACCGAATAATTTGTGAGCCCTTACCCTTGTATTGTGCACTGCAAATTATTTTGTGCTGATTGATAAATAATAGAGCCTTCGAAGTTAATTAAAGATTCCCTATTTTTAAGAATGAAGGATAGCATTCCATACCCTGGTACATAAATGTTAATTGAATTTATGGCACAAACACAATTGGATATCTTCATATTGAAAAAACTCGGTTCATTGCTGGAATGTTAATAATGTTCAAGTTTTCTGACCACACGGAATCCCGTGTGGTCAGAAAACTTCAGTAAAATTCAAAAAAAATCAGTATAACTATTTAAGTTGATCAACTTAAATAGTTATACTGAATTTTTATCTTCCATATAATATTGGCATAGGTAGATAGGTTCAGTAGTAGGTACCTAATTTAAGTATCTACCTACCTAGAGAAAAACCTCTTCCTATCGTGATTTTGAATTGTTATCCCTATTTATCCAAATCATACATTTTTTAAAGATTACATTCAAGTTAATCCATTTTCAATCAATACATACATCCAAATTTCAATACTCCAATCATAGCCAGGAGGCGTATGTACTTACTCTATACAGCCGAAACGTCAAAAAGCTTCTAAAACAAACATACGTTCGTCTGACAAATAAAAATCCTCGGCCGCGCTAACAATAGGTCTTGCGCACCGGTAACGCACAGCGCGGGGGCCGGCCTTCGGACGCCACGCCCCAAACCCCGCCCCGCTGCGTATGCGCAACTTATTCGGAAATTGAAATTTTTGAATACGAATCTTTGCTCCGTATGATCTGATTTTTATGCTAATTGATTTGTGATTTATGACTTTTAGTTGTTAGGGTTATAGATAAAGTTAGAGGTTTTAATTCATATTTTCTAGTTTTTTCTGCTCAAGAAAAAGTTAAGTCCTATAAATTATAAAAATACCCATAAAAATATGTAGGTACCAATTGCCATCGTATATCTAATAGGTACCTACTTACTTGTTAGGACACGTAATAAACATACCTATCTACTAATTACATACATACCTACATTTATAAGTTATCTACTCATAAATATAGTCAATATCATTAATGTCGTTTATTTTTAATTTATCTGACTGTACCTATACCTAGATTTCAACTAAAATAACAATTTTTTAATGGAATAAAAAAAATATTGTGCTTGTTATTTCTAGCTATTTTCATAACAAGCAAACTTATTTATGTAGAGACTTGATAGACTTGGATTGTCTACCCTAAAATATCATTCATTGATGCAAAAACAACCCTTATTCAAAAATGTCAAATACCCAGGAGTAACGTTGCATGGTAAGTAACAAGTTTTAAAATTCCTATAACATACCTAATATAGTTCAAGTGGGATTGCGGTTGGCGGCAGGTGTACGCAGGTCGTCGACATTTCGTATCATGTGTGGTTATTAGACCACAGCAAAAAGCAACTATAATATTGTAATCCCAAGGTTGAATTTTCCTTGGTAAGGAACAAGTTTCAGTGTTAAACATGCGGTCTTCTATAAGGAGAATCCGATATCATAACACCACGGCTGTAGACAATATCGATCAATTTCATTTGATTAATTTTCCGAAAATACCACAGCGGGTTCATCAATATAATTAAATATAACTGACGGTTTCTAAATCTGATGTGTCAAGTAGATTTGATCGGCCGTACCACAAAAAAATAAACATCTGTTGAACACACGTTCAACACGAATGCTACCAAAAATAATAGGCAATTGTTTTAGCACTAACTTGTCTAAAACAAGTGTGTATTATTTTTCGTAGCATTCGCGTTTAACGCGTGTCTATCTTTTTTGTGGTAAGGCCGGATATGTTTAAAGTTAAAGTTAATTTTTTTTGGGTAGGAAGACTCTTAGATATTTAAATAGATATTAAGGTTCTATTGTTGAACAAACAAAATCGGCTTTTTGTTTATTTAGGAGTTTTCTTAAAGGCAGTTATCTGCTAGTGATGAGTGAGGAAATTGATGATACAATGCTAGAAAAAAATATAATCTTGTCACAGCTTTGGCATAAATGAGTGCTTACTTTGCTTTCTTGGAATGAAGGGTCGTCTACTTAATATATCAGTAAAAAATCTGGAGGCTCTAACCAAATTCTAACACTAATTTTGAATCTTACCTACAACATTTTTGTACTCTCTCAAACCCTTCTCCAAAAAATCTCTTATATAACATCAAACCTTAATTATACCATCTTATTCAACTTTCAGTTGCTATAAAGATAAAACTTAGATGTTTGCGTACATTGTTTCCATAGCATACACAATGAAGACATTTGAACTTGGTGCCGATGTTGAACAATGCCAGAGGTTAGCGTGCGAAAGGCATAAAGCAGCAAATACGAAGTTTTTATTATTATAGGTACTCTACGAGTAACATGTCATTTAGAAAAGTCACGCAGTCAAACACGAGTGCCAAAGTATAATAAAATTATATTTTATTCCGGGTATTTGAATGTTAATCCTTGTAATTCATGTTAATGGGATTTTATTTGAGATGATCCAGAAAAAGATCTCGTTTTTGGGTAGACAAAAATTAGGCTTAGACGAGAAAAGTTAAGAATATTATGATAAATATTGAGAATGGGTTCAAGGTTGAAGGATGCCTTAATTTAATTGATTTCCAATTTACAGTAGGTAGTTTACTGAAACTAAAATATGATTTGCGTTGAATAAAATGTCATTGAGCATTGATACCAAAACAAAAAATCAAAAGCTTCAGTTTATTTATGATTCTAAATGGCAAGTAGCTTTATGTGCAATTTAACAAAAACTATAGGATCTAATTTTTGTCATAGGTAATTTATTGGATACCTACACTAGACGTTAGTTACCTAATAAAAATACATTTATACAAGTCTTAAAAACAAGAGCAATAAACTATTGCAGACTGTACCTACATGATCAGAGTAATTTGTAATTTATGCATTAATTAAATTATTATTTATGGGTTCAGCAAAAAAATGAAACCATTTATGTTTTTATTACAGAGAAAAAAAACTACGCAAATTGAAATGAAATGCTACTAAAATTATGCTGCATCTAACACGGACTTTTGTGAAGAAAAAAATCTAATTAATCCCAAAAAAAAGGTTTGTCTATAATGTACAGGTGGATCAGGTGCGCGCGCACCGCACCGCGCTCTACGCCACTCTGACGGGCGGCGCACGGTCAAGCAGGTGCCGCCTTTGGAGGGGAGCACCTTACTATACACCTTACAAACTTGGATTTACATGCCCACGTATCTTGCAGCACTAAGAATAAAGTTCAAAATTGCTCAACCCATTCTAGCTATTTGTTGTAGGGCTCTACTCCTCTCCTTTTTATCGAACAAAAAATGAACTGTAAACGCGATCACGGCCGCGGCTAAGGTCAATGTTAGCGCTTCCTTCAGTGCACGTTCAGAGAAGAGCGCGTGCGCATCCTACCGCGCATGCGCCGTACACTACCCGCCCAGAGCCGTAATGTAATATTGTACCGAATTACCGGACTTACAACTCTACACATTCTTCGTTTCGTTCGCGCATTTTTTCTTGGACTTAGAATTTTTTTTTTTCGAGTGTGTGCTACACCATACAAACTCACGCGCAGTGATTAATACATAACGACATTTCACCGGACGATCGATCACGCACCGCCGATATTTCGTTGGCGACATCGCCGACCGATAATCGAACCGACGTCCCAACATTTTTTTTTCGTATACTAATTTATTTGTCCTCATTAAGTGTGATGGACGAGACCGGTCACATTTTTAAATATAACTCATTTATGTCGTGACCGTGGGTGGAACTTTGTAGTAAGACTGAAGTGTTTTGAAGATGGAGACTTTGGTGTTGATTCCCCAAGACTTGAGCTTGGCTTTGAGGCCTGGTGGTGCGAGGGGTCGTGAGGCTTCTGTCAGCGTGTGGACCTCGGCTGAGCTTCCTCGGGGGTCGCTTCTGTACCCATTCCAGGGTACAATAAGGATCGATAAACTACATGTTTACACATACGTTCCGGATCATGATGTAAGTAATATTATAAGTCATTTATTTTAAAGATTTCACTCAATTATTATAAAGTTTTTCCTGATGTTTCTTCGTATGAATTGCGTCGTACAAATGATTGAGTTGAAATGTAAATATTATGCCTGTGTCAACAAGTGTTTGTATACTCACTACATGGTCAGCGATTGTGTAAGGGGTTGATTCATTCACCCCTTACACGCAATGTTTAAGTAGATAAAGTGTTTACCACCCCATAGAATTGTAAATATAAACATTGTAGTGAACTGCCTTATCAACTGAAACAGTAAACTTAATTTAAAAAAAAAAAATATGAGCTGTTTCTTGTAGGAATCTTTTTAAAACTTTTAGAATGTTATATGTGAGGATATCTATATTTTCATAATTTGTTATTATGTATGAGATATTTTGTTTTATAATTAAACAATATAAATACTCATCATAAATAAATCATGAATCATCATCATAATGTATCAGAAAAAATATTACTATGTAATGGTAAGAATAAGGTTTTTCATACCAAAGGTATAGTATACAATGACCACTGCAAATCTATAGGATGTTAGATAACTATCTAATCTAATGTTAAACTATTACAACATAACTGTTGGAATATTCTTATTTATAAAAACAAGAAATCTATTAACTCAGACTATTAATTTGTAGGCATTTAAATATTATCTAAATCAACTAAAATACACTTTAAATTAATATCACCAGCACAGGTGCTAATAAAAACTGCCTAATTTTGCAAACAGGTAGGTATAACTTACCAATTTTATGGTTGATACCTCAGATCATAGAAACAAGGAGATTTGCCAAGGCGCTATCGAGCTTGATGCCTGATCTTGAGCAAATTGCTCATATTAAAAAAGTACGCGCTGGCGACGAACCGAACACGATCGATGATATAAATACTGTGTTTTAGTTTAGTGCTAGTGTTGAGTGACAATTAACAGTGTTAGATTGACGGTGTGCGGAATATTGAATGCGTGGGAGATCTTTTTATTCACAAGGAGCGCTTAATTATGCGCGTAATTGTGTCGGAAAATGTACTAAAAGTGGCATCAGTTGTTCCCGTACTAATTTGCTATGATGGCATATCTCCTTGTTTCTATGATCTGAGGTTGATACCAAATTAATTTAAGTTTTTAAATCGTCATCGATAAATGTGATTTTAGAATACACCGACCTAAATAATATATAATTGACGTAGGTACTTCATATAAAAATAAGGAATTTAATTCTTAAGAAACTTATGCAAATCAACATGATCAACGCAAATAAATCCGTCATGGTAATTTGACTGTTGTATAAATACAAAAACATTAATTTAATACAAGATTTAAATATAACGACGTTTACATAATATATAGTTATGGGAAAATATAGATAACAAAATAAATAAATGATTCCGATGACGTCTCTTGAATATAATAATTGGTATCTAACTATAAGATATGAGTGAAGTCTATTGTTATTATGGTAATTTCATAGATTTTTTTATGCTGAGAAAAATCAGTGAGGTATGAATTTTATTCAGCTCTGTATTGTCGTGTTCCGTTTTTAGGGTTCCGTACCAAAATGGTAAAAAAGGAACCCTTATGGTGCGACTTCGTCTGTCTGTCTGTCTGTCTGTCTGTCACACCTGCTTATTTCAGCAACTACTTACGCTAGCGACTTGAAATTTGGAACAGTTATAAAGAATGCTTGTTCAACTTTATGGCAAATGAAAAACGTCCAAAAATATTTTTATTTTCATTGCAAAAGGGGCCGGAGTGGGGGTCCGAAATTTTAAAGTGGGGTTACTAGGTCAAGTGACATATCATATGAAAGGGCTTGATCTGCACATTTCAAAATATTTTATTTTTCTTTTTTTCTTTTTATTTTATTTTATGTCTCACAGTTTTCGACATAAATGATGAATAATGTCCAAAAAAATACCATTCCCCCCCCCTTATCTCCGAAGTTTGCGGGGCGAAAAATCTGAAATAATTAGAGTTGATAGGAATTGACCCAAATATGGCACCAAAAATACAACGATGTTCCTAACTAGTACAGTTTTTTCAAAATCATCAATATTCCTTCACAAACAAACTTAGTTATGCGGTCCGGATTTTTTCACTTTATACGTCCAAAAATGATACGGAACCCTCGGTGCGCGAGTACGACTCGCACTTGGCCGGTTTTTTTCTTTCAGTTATGTAACTTAAACCTATACTTAAATATTATACATTATGTAAAATAAAGTATAAAAAATACATAACATCATAAAGCTAAAGAGTTTGTTTGTTGGAACGCGCTAATCTCTGGAACTACCGGTCGGATTCGACAATTTTTTTTTGAATATGACAGCCACATTTATGATCTCGACTCTAATATTTAACATCACGCTACAACCCTTAAGAACCGAGCAACAGGAGTGAAACCGCGGGGCATAGCTAGTAACATACATCACGCATATTATATTCCCCGAAGGATTAAGCAGAGTTCCATGCAATAAGGGGCGAGCGTTGCCATCAATCGGGCACAAATGTAGGTAGACTCCAGGCTGCTACTGAGAATTTCCTAATGGTAAATCCCAATAACACGTCTTGAATATTATACTTACATAATATAAAATGAAGTAGCTACTTATAATGAAAACATCGTGAGGAAACCTCACGATGTTTTCCTTCACCGTTAAAGCAAGTGATAATTAATTTCTAATACGCACATGATTCCGAAAAGTCAGCGGTGCGTGCCTCAGGATCGAACTTGAACCATTCGCCGTGGCAGGCACATGGTTAAACCACTAGGCTATCACTGCACATCCTCCTTTTTGAAGTCAGTTAAAAATATGTGCATATTGCACGTGCAAGGGAGATATGATTTAATTATATAATTTGCAATAATTTCTAAGACACAGATCTGGTTGTTTAATTTACATTTATTGAAATAATTTATTTAAATGAAATAAACATTGAAGCTAATTCACATAGATTTATTTCTTATTGATTGATTGATCTTGATAGTTCAAAATAGAATAAATTACTGTCCTTTTAAATTATCCTCAACCGTGCGGGTTAATTTTGAATACTTTTATACCTACACCACTATTAGGTATTAGGTTACCAAAATAAACCTAATTTTAATAATTACTATTTTGAAACTTAAAAATAATAGTGTAAAAACTATGAGGCAAGATAATTTGAAGTTATCTTTTAAATCCTTTATCCCAAATAGATGCAAATAAAATTTAATATTCAATATTGCATTTGCGTTCAATTTAGTTCAATTACCATAAAAAGCTTTGCATATTAAAATCTAGATAACAGTCTGTTCTCTATGGAAGTTATCTTAATAAGAGTCTTTGGTAGACCATAAAAGCAAGAGAGCCCATAAATGCTTTTATTTAAATTTAGAAAAATAAAATTGCTTGGCTGCTAATCTTTTACAAGAAAATCGAAGAATGTTTAAGCTGATTATTTAATTGCTCTGTGCATAGCTTTAGAATCAATATGACTACAACATAAGTGCGATAATATCGCTAGCATTATGGCAATATTTCTTGTTAGTAAATTTTGTTTTAGGACGCATGGGATCTAACACACTGCTCTGATAAAAACGTCGTGATACAAATAGAATGCTTGCGATATTGCCTCCTGCAATATTTTTTCCTTATATATTTTGATTAAGGACGCATGCGATCACACACACTGCTGCGGTAACAACGACGTGAACACGTAATTAACGACGCGTTATTATCGCAGCAACACACGCGTTGGAAATATCAGACGATAAAAACGCAGCTGTGTGGATAGGACAGAGATGTATTAGCGCAATGGATAAGACAGGGTTGCATTACCACAATAACGCATGCGATATTAACACACCTGTATGGTCAATGGCGGATGGAAACTTTAAGACTTTATCTATGTAGGTATTATTTATTTAACGACAGCAACTTGGGTTAATACAGTACAATGGTGGTACATAAGGCGGACTTAATGCCATAAGGCACCAGTGAAGGGTTATAATAAGTAAAACGGAAAGTATATTACGTAAAACGGAATTATTTATTAATTACCGACTTAAAAAAAAGGAGGTTTTTTGTTACCATTCTATTGTACTGGCTCCCCTTCGCAACTGTAAGGAACTATCTATGAGTCAAGCTTTGGATCTAAACAGAAATGCCTTTGAAAGAGGCAACCTATCCAATTAATTTTAGGTGACTTACCTACTTGCAAAAACCAAACCATGGAAAATGTCTTTTCTATGAACAAACATTGATCTACACGCTTATTCAACGTGTGTTGTCGATTCGATTAGAAATAACGATGTTGATAAATCTAGACTAATAATAAAAAGAGAAAAGATTAGATTTTTTGTGTTTGTTTGTAATGGATAAATAAAAAAAAAATACTTGATTGATATAAAAAAAATCATCTAGGTATGGAAAGCTACATTATTAGCAAGTAACACAGGTTACTTTTTATCCCGAAGAAATGCACAGTTCCTGTGGATCACGCGGACGAAGTTGCGGCCAAAGTGCTAGTCTCTTAAACAAATTGAAGAAAGTGTGGTAGACATGGGCCATTGTGTATAAGCAAAAAAAACCTTATCCGTACAACATTATCAGTTCGTCCCAGGTGGTCTTTGTTAGTTTATTGTCAACAACTAAGGTGGCGTTGCTTCTTGCTAGCTGGGCAATGGGTAATCAACAATCTGGAGACTGCTTTTACAGTTTTTTCGACGGACGATCTCCAACCCAGCACGTTTTGGCACCGTGCTACTACTTTTGTAGAGTTTTACAAGAAAAAAACTGCTGTAGCTACATACAGATATAGATTTTGTAAGTTGCCACAAGCACAACAAGCATGCCTATTGAAATCAGGGTCAACCTAATGAATGATGAAATGATCTTTTTAAGGAAGGCTTCTCAAAATAAAATATAAACTCTAAAATACTGATTGCAGCATACTGACAGAATATAAGTCTTTCTGACAGCGCTGCAATTAGTATTTTAGCTTAGCGTAGGACTCGACGCATTTTAAGAAGCTTAACGGCGGGCCTTCCTGGGAAGACTAATTCAGTAGGTTTACGCCACGTCAGAAGAGATAGATTTACTTACATGATAGAATGAGACTACTTTATAGGTTAATAATTATTATTTTAGGCACACAGCGCTGTTCGAGCTGAATTACACTTTATTGTGTTGCATAAAAATTCGCCATTTAATTAACTATCTTTGCGGAGTCACCTTCTGTGGTATTCGGTAATATTTGTTTTTTTTAACAGGTAGGTATATAGTATTTTCCTTAATATTATATTTACAAAAGTTTGTGCTATTAGTTATATTATATAGGGGCTCGACCGTTGATGTAATAATAACTTAGTCGTTTACAGGGAAAACATGAGGAAATTCATACGAAATATTATCATACCGGTCTGATACCTAGATCACATTTGGTGACATCATCATTGAAACCATCACTTATTTCCCATGATAACTAACAATCTAGTTTTAAAACCGTAAATGATATACCTAATTGTTATTAATAAGCTGGGTTTCCATACAGATTGACAAGGACATACCTTGTAGGTTTTGGTTCGTGTTTTTCCAATCTACTTGAAAATACCCGTTTTTTGTTTTTTTCTTATATGTAGGTATCGCTTCTGGAAAATCGTTCTCAATTTAAATTATTGTTAAATCTTTTGATTAGCTTTTGTTATTTCTGCAACTAGGGCGGGTTGCTTCAAACCATCTGTATTCGTAAGTCAGTACGTAATCGTTAAGTCAGTATGAAATTGTCATACAAGCCGCCATATTTGACGGTTACAGATACGTAACTGTAAGTTGAAACAACATGGCCTAAGTAAACATTAGATTTACTGATCATAGCCTTGATGCAGGCAGAAACTAGGTGTAAGGTTTTAAAAATTTAAATTAATAGGCTTTAAAAATAAGATAAAGATAACAAAGCGATGATAATTTCTCCTCCCTCTAAGTTATGGGCAATTTGTGATTTTGTGCAGACCATTTGGAAGTTTAGTGCTTCTAACAAAAAGATTCAATAGATCTTTTCGGTAGTACATAATGTTCTTTTCTCAATATATTTCTCAATACATGCTGTAAAGTGTATATTTCTATAATCTTAAAAAAATATCTAAGTTTTCTAGCCTTCTTTCTTCCTTTACATTTAACTCCTGGGCAATGTTTTATCACCTTGATTTCTAACTAAAAATAAAAACAATAATCAAACATAGGTACATTAGGATACATCAAAGAAATCTATCCTCTATCAAACCTACATAAGAACTATGAATCTTTACAAAATACCGCTTGAGCTTCATTATTTTTGACGACACAGCGCAGTGGCTGCGTGATTGGCTTTTGCACTACGTGTCGTGGGTTCAATTCCCGCACGAATCAAATATTTGTATGAACTGCGGATAGTTATGTTCCAGCTGCGATCTGTATTATGGGAGTCTGGCTATTTGTGTATGTGATGATTGTGTTCGAAAACGTATGGGCACAGATAATACAATACTACGCATACAAAAAAACGTGTTCGCCTTCGTACCGCGGGCTATCGGGCTAATCATTTTTTCGTAACTAAATGTTTTTTTTAAATTTGAAAAAATATTTATATTTGTCTATTTATTCATGTTCTACATTTTACACAAACTTCAATAACAAATCGATACGTATAACGCCATCTATTAAGAGTTATTTGAACAAATGTTCCTTTGTTCCTGATGAGACCCCGTGGTATGGGGTAGAGCAGTGATTCTTAAACTTTTTGTAGCCACGCACTACTTTCAGAATTTCCAAAATTCCACGGAAAATTTTAGGAAAAGAAAACAAAGCATAATAATGTTAAGCGTGAACTGAGGGCTGTGGATACCTGGCACCTGGTCTACGGATCCCACTTTAAGAAAACCTGCGCTAGAGCATACTGCCAGCATACGTATCACTCCATACGCGTTAAAAATAGCGCTACTAACGTTCAGTTTCGCGGCGTATAATATGACATTTTCACTTCTTTAACACTTACAAACACCAATCAAATATATGAAAACCAAACAACACACCAAATAACTAACACCATAAACAATTATACAAAAATAACTATATCATCTATATACATCAACAAAACCGCCAGGTATCCAGTTAGAGGCAATACTGGACAGTCACGAACACCGTCGGTTACTAGATTACATGGTTTTTGTAAACAATTGTACAAAAACTGTATCATATAACCGCATGATTGTACGCTTTCCCCATAGGAGAGCTACTACGTGATAAAGCATTTGCAGTTATAAACAGTTCTTATTAGATCCCCTTGGAGATTTGAAATTGTCTTATTTTGTACTGTCTTTGGTTGAGTGCGATCGGATCATACAATTATTGGTTTTGAATAGGTACATAAGTAAAAATAGTCTGAAGTTGACATCATTGAGTTTATTATTTGGTTTGTATTTTAGTTCGTTGAAATTTCAATCATTTCGTCGATAGCATTGTAATTTGAATATGTAGGTAAGTGCAATGAAGCCAAAATTAGCTAAAATTGTCAACATCTTGTTTATAGAAATCTTATTGTAGTCCTGAATTGTTTAATTCTACTTTACCAGAAGTTGTAATGCTTGAGACTACGATTTTGACTGGTACTGACTTGTGAAGTAAGCACTTAGCACTGTTCAAGCGTTTGTGTTAGATCCAATTAATTGGGTAGGTTTGGGTAGGTAGTTGAAAAAAATTGTTAAACAGTGTAGGTCGCAGCCTACACTTAAAACTCATAAAGCTTCTTAAAACATTACAGGTGGTGCACATTACAACAATCTCGCAATACCTAAGTAAAAATGTGATGGTGACAAAATTCAACCTACCACAAATAATCAAAATAAGCCTACCGTACCATGACAAAATATTCCTCCAGTTTAGCAATACATCGTAAAACACATTCCAAATCCGGGAAATTACCCAACCACGCCCTTCATAGAAACTCACATCACCAAACTAGATCGATTAACAACATAATTTATCGCATTACATTCGGCGATTCCGGCATTAACCATCTAATAGAAAATTATTTCATATCAGTAATTATATAGAAAAATACCTTGAGGCTTCGACCGGAAGCTTTCGCACTTGGCTCAGGTGTTAGAATGCACAAATATAAACTTTCACTATGAACTGGTTTGGCGTCGGGTCCGTGCGTTGTATTGTAAAAAAGCAATTGCAGTGTTTGTTGTTGGTCAATGTTCGCTAGCTGTTAGTCTATGTGATCTATATTCTATAAAAAACAGAGCAATGGTTAGCAGCAAAAGCTGTCTACATGACAGTAAAACTGTAGCAAAAAGATAGAAAAAACCTGATATACGTTTTAATTTGAGGAATAGGTATTGTGAGGAGTTTCACTAGTCAGAATAAATTAGGCGGAACATTCACTTAATCATACAATGAAAATGCTTAAAACGTGTTTATTTTGTTATAAACACACAAGCATTATTTTACTGATGAGCTTTGGAGCTCTTAGTAGAAAAAAATTGCTACAAAAATTGGAAAGAATCTATACAGAACACTTACTTTAGACAAAGTAGACACATAAACAGCTGACAAGCTGATAGCATTTAACATTACAAATTTTCTCCCAGACCTTAATTTGGTAATAGGAATAAGTAAACAAGCAGTAGAAGATATAATAATTATAAACATACTATCTCTTTATGGAAAGTCAACTAGGAAAACGCGAAGAATCATGTACTATGTAGAATCTTAACTATTCCCAATAGCAGTATCGAGTTTAACTATGGTAATGGCAGATGTAAGTATCGATAACAGCATTGTGTTTATAATTAATTTAACTTCGTTAGCGTTCATTGAGCTTGCTGGAAGAGAATTTATGGTTTAAATAAGGAGCGAATTCATTTAGTTCGATTTTTTTCATGAAATAGTTAAATGACTGTTTTTATCTAGTTGATTGTAGCAGCTTTTAGAGTAGGTACTTATATCTGTTTTTAAAGCTAAAAGCCGAATTTTAAATACAAATGTAGGTGCTGATGCAAGGTTCAGTCGCTCTTGACGTCTGAAAATTCCTTGATTAACGAGGTAGAATAAAAGTACTTTCTCATATTTTAAAACACATCAGTGAGATAAATTACAGTCACCAAAATACTTGAGCGGCACTGAAAACCGTCAAAGTTGGATTATTTTCCCTTAACAGACATTTAACTTAAAACAGAACCAGTATACAAATTAGTGAATTTAAGAACTAGTTTACATGAAATCGAAGATGTAAGCGTTTTTCATATTTAAAATACATTTATAAAAACATCCTTTCCTATCAGACTTTCAAAATTTGATTTTGATTCAGAAACGATACACAAATTAATTTAAATTAGATTAAAAATGTAAGCGTTTTTCATATAAACATAAAGAAATCATCCGCTTTTAATTTGCACCACACAAACTAGTAGCTTTTTGTGTCTTTCAACGCACGCGCCTTTATTAACTATACCACTTTTGTTCGTTACCAGAGCCTAATTACGACTGTTTCATATATTTTGACAACACCAATTTATAACAGCGTTTATTCCAAAGTTATTGGAGCGTGAAACTTCTAAATTATTCCAAATCGAGTTCTAATAAGTGTATAGTTAGGTGGTATGATTGCTTGTACGATGGACTGCTTAATTGTAAAGTGGTTAACGGTATAATTAAAGCTGAAGGAAAGCTGGTTGATGATTCATATGGTTTGGCGACTTCGATATGCCGAGCGGATTATATTGCACAGTGTATTTTGTATCAGAATAAATATTATTACCATGTAACGTTCCGGTACTCTGAAATGGTAATGAATATTATTATAGTGTGTAAAATCAAAAAGTTTGATGAGAAGAAATAATAGGAGATTACAATAATTGATATTTTTTTAAACCACACCAAAATGCATATAATCCGAAGTTTGTAATAATACAATTTTTTAAGTAAAGTAATTTTTACATTGCAATAAAGAAAATCAACGTAAATCATAGGACACACATAAGGAAACTAATTTGATTCGCGTCGTTATTGCAACAATGAAATAAGACAAAAGACGAGCGAACCGTGGGAAGAACGTCTGTATTCACGCAGTGACAAAAATGAAGCAATTACCTCTGCGGACGTTGACATTGCATGGGTAACCTTATGACTTGTGACCAAGGCGGTAGAGGTAACTGAGTTGTTATAATTAATACTTTTATTTCTTTATGCAATGGCAATCGCAATGAGAAAATGAGCCAAGTTTTCATCGAAAAATATAAGATAGGTTATAGAAATGCTTTTGGTGCTACAAATTTTAAAATAACCTTTTGTAATTAACGTTTTGCTGGACTTTCAACTGTGGCAAACTTAAGTGACACATCAGTTATCAGTAAAAATGGTACACAATCAAATTTTGATACTGGAAATATGGATGGTGAGATCAATTTAGATCGTTTGGTTACCGAATACTTGGCTCCGGAAGCTTGAAACAAAATACCAGAAACCACTCTTTTGGCAGCTGTCAAAACGACAGTGCCACAACAGTACCGTCAACACATTCATCAGAGTCTTTAGAAAAAAACTTCCGACACATCACACAACAATGGCACGCGTGGCAATTTTTTCCATACACACAAGTTCAGTGTCCAAACAATCGGTGAAAAACTGGCGTGTGATGCAATAAGGTGAAACACCTAATTATCTCATAACGAATGAATGAATGAACTTTCGCTTTTGTGTTCGAACAATGAGCTCAACACTCTCTTCTAGTGTGGTAATGTTGTTTTTACTTCGTATTATGTATAGAAGGTGCATGATAAAACATAGTTCGCAATAGGCAATTGTCTTTCCTTAATTTCCGTGTAAGGTCAGCTAATAAGTTGCATGGGACGATGAGAATTGAAATTTTGAATACATAACTTCGTATGGAGTTATGTGGAAGACGTAATCACGTAACCGTATTTTTTATACAATTTCTAATTGCAAACTAACTAAAAAATAACACCGAAGATTATAAGAGAATCATAATTTATTTTTATTGAAAGAAATTGCAACGTAGGTAGCAGCAGACAACTTTTGAGTTAAACCTCAGATTAAAATAGAAGAAGCAGAATACCAGGTTGCTCCTATTAATAAGATTAACGCTAAGCATGTAGGTACTTAATTTAGATGTAGAAAGCAAGTTTTTATTTATGACAAAAAAAGAGAAAAAGTGGTTGTAACATTTATTTCAAAATAGTTTAGACATAATTAATTAGAAATATTAATACCAAAAATAAATAAAGAAGTTAAAACTAATAAACCACAAAAAAATCCTTATCCGTCAATCATGCATAAATGATATATTATCCACACAAAATAAGTTTTACTAATATGAACATCATTCAACTGTTCTCATTAGAAATTCATATTCATATTATAATTAAAAGTGCTCATAAACACAACCATATAATTATTGACGTACATCTAATTGATAGACCACGAAAAAGTGATTTGTTTGAAATGTATGTACCTATGTATTTTGAATGGTCTTAAGAATACCATACAAATAGAAGTTACTTCGTGCGTGGAAAAAGTCAATCAATTTTGATGTGTAACTTATGAGGAGGTTGGTAACGCATTTGGCGATATGGATTCTTTGGATAATGGAGTGAGAGTTTGAATCTTGTTGAATGTTTTGTAAATTTTAATTAAACGCGTATTCAGTAAGGAAAACGATATGGTCAGTCTCATTATCAATAAACCAAATAAAATTTAAATAGCAGATAAACTATGGAAAAAGATTCTGCTGCATAACCAAAACCGTTACTATTTTACTTTCTTTACGTTCTGAAATAAACACAAAACATGATATCACGTCTGCATTTCCCAAAGAGGTAGGCAGAGATGTACATTTATTATAAAATATAGTACACTCACATTTCGCCAGTTATGATTAGGTATGTCCGATTTAATAGGGGGCAAGTCTTAGGCCACACATCAGACTCATGGATGCTACTGAGAATTTTACTGTGGTAAAACCCAATAACACTTGGACCGATGACCCAGGGATTAAACTCAGGACAACAGCAGCGTTTGTGACTGCTATCACGTACCTTAACAATAATAATTTATCTACATTTTTCTTCCGTCAGTCTGGAATCTCAGTTTTGTTCATTCTTGCTCATAGAGCTTGCCAAGAGAATTCGACTACAGAGCACGTGACTTAAATAAAGACGCGATCTTATTTAAATTACACCATCTGCATCTAGAAAGAATCTTTAAATTTTCATTAAAATCGTGACCACCTTTTACTACTTATTACAATTTTGCAAAAATTATTAATAGGCCCAACTCCAACGTAAATTCCAAGCTAGAATATTACTTATAGCTATTAAAATAAAGTGTATAGTCGTATGTTGGACACTGACAGATGCCGGTCACCATTGCATCTTGTGACTAAGTTTTCAGCTTGCCCCATTGTCAAGCTATGACTGATTTATGCGAGGTACAAGATTCATTTCATTCACATTTATTTAAATGTCCCTTGACGATTTACGTTGTCTTGGTGAAATTTCAATATTACAATGCGACTACCCCTCACTACTAGACGTTTCTGCTTTTGAATATACATGTCTTCACGGTAGGTCTCTAGTGGGATGAGCAGGTAAAATAGATCAATGGTTAATATTTTATTCTCAGTTTTCATGTCATCTTTTAATGTTATTGTAGATTTGTCCGATTTGAATGCCTTATATGAGTCTACCTAGGTGTCTAAATATCTGAATATAACTTTTGTCCGAATCAATTTAGAAGTGTTTTCTAGAACTCTGAACACTATAAATTAACTTTCGCATTTCATTAGCAATCATTGTTTTAATCAATAGTTACATTATTTACTTTAAAATTGATCCCAATTACACAAAGCACTCGTTGCGCCAAACATTACATCATACCAATAAAACTTAGAGTTATTTGATAAAATTTCAAAGTTATTCAACGTTTTCAAGCTGCAGGCGACTATAAAATTTAATTAAAAAATCAACTAGGTACCAGTCTAGTATTTAAAATTGTAATGTTATATCGAAATCCATAAACTGCTATGTATAAACAAGTCGGTTTTGCATATTACAATAACACATCAAACTGAGTTTATGGCACGGCCTTTCAGAATGGAAAGCGTTATGCGAAAAGAAGCCAGGAGCGGTGCAAGTGTCCACTTCTTAGTATTCATGAGGATGGCGTTATGCCAGACATAACCATTAACATTTAGATCACGCAAGATGAATAAAATTTAAATTAATACGGAAGCCTGCATATTCATAGTTCGATAAAACGCGATGGAAGAAAGAAAATCGGATATGTTTATTAAATAAAATTTGGAATAATTCCATTATTAAACGTGGGAATTGTCGTTTAGATTGTAATTAACAAGGTTGTTATATCGTAAATCTTGTCAGTGTATTCTGGGATGTTAATTTATTTAAATGGATTCATAAGTCACGAGTTGGTCTATAGTTTATTCGATACGGAAGACCAATCGGAAGCTGCCTTCCCGGTAAACCAATGACGTCCTAAATAAAAAGTGTCACGTTACCAACGTTTGATGATGATGATTTTAGCGTAGGTGTAATTTATGGATAAGTTAAAAAAAAACACCTGCTGCGCAAATTATTAAAAATAATAAATTACAAATAAATAAAATATATGTACTTATATGTATACATAATAAATTAAATCATAATGTATAAATAATTTAAAAAAATCTTCATACATACCTATCTAATAAAAAAAGTAATAAAATATTTTTCTCAATAAAATATACCTATTTCTTTTCCGTGACATTTGAAATATTCGAAAATTATTTTCTATTTTAAAATATAGCTGAACATAAGCACTGTTTCCTATTAAAATTTATATTCTAAGAAATTATTATTGATTTGCTCACGCATGAAGCAATTCCATCTCCCCGCAGGATATTCAAACATTTGAATAGCCAATCGTAGGCCTGCTACGGTGATTATATGCTTGCTGATAGGTTCCTATGCCCATAACGCTGTTGTTATCACATATTTTATAGGTATACGTAATAACCAGCTTGATGATAAACTGGCATGATTTGTTTACTCAGAAGTTGTAAGGAAGGATTTTTCAAAACGCAATGATTTTGATTGGTTTCATGCAAATAAATTGTCTTTTCTAATCAATATAATATTTTATTGGTTATTTAATTTATTTATTTACGATTTTATAAATCCTTGTAAAGAAAATTGATTTTTGTAATACTGGAGAGGCGTCGCTGCTATTTTAATAACCAATAAATTATATAAACTCAAACATATTGCTAAAACATAACCCTTCCTTTTGGCTTTGCCGTAGTCCGGTAAAAATATGCAAACCGAAGGAAGAGTCTGTATTAATTGGTTTGATAGGTACTATCTACAAGCACAGATAATATATTATACTATACGTACATATGCCTCATCTCATACAAAGAAATGTGACCGATTTAGCGCGGGCTATCTTCGGGCTATACATTTTTCCGTGCTTAAATGATTTTTCAAAATTTGAACAAATATTTTTCATGATGTATTTTTTCATGTTCTCAATTTTACGCAAACTTCAATAACAAATCGATACATATAACGCCATCTATTAAGAGTTATTTCAAAAAATGTTACTTTGTTCCTGATGAGACCCCATGCTACAAGTAACTTTAGTATTTTTTGTAACCGACTTCAAAAAAACGAGGAGGTTCTCAATTCGTCGGAAACTTTATTTTTTTGTAATTCGCGGTTGCATGGCTTCTAATAGCCATTTAAGTTCATCGTTACTTATGTTCCTTTTCGGTATTTAAAAGCCTAATTTGGGATGTAATAGTTGATGCGATTGGTTGATTGAAATAGCAAGGACCACGCTCTAAAAGGTAAATTAAGTTTCGATTTATTTCATTTCAATTATTTTGGGTAGTTTTTATGTACGGTACCCATTTAGTTGCTTTTAAATAATTTTGTTCAAAATTTTTAGCGCCCACAGTGGGTAGAAATTATTGTTTTCAGAGTCAATTTTTTTCTTTATTTTTTACGGTCACGTACGTCAAAAAAAAAACGAAACCTTCGTAGAATCACTTTGTTGTTCGTACGTCTGTCCGTCCGTGAAGACACATTTTTTCAGGAACGCGTAAAGTTGAAATTAATATCAAATACTAAAATCTATAACGGTCCCTTGGAGGTGTAAAAAATGTCAGCTTCGTCAACGCAATCAAAAGGTGCGACCATTTTTGTCATAATATATTTTGATAGGTACTCGATGATATTCACTCTTAAAAATTCAAAACCTATATGGTAGTATTCCGCGTTTACCCAAGACCATGAAATGTGACAAAGAACAATATCTTGCAGCACAAGTAAAGGGAAAAATCCGTTTTTTTTCATTTGTAGTTTTAAACACATTTTTTTTCATGCATACAAAATTAAATTCGTACGGAACCCTCAGGCGAATCCTACTTAGTCGGTTTTTTAAATTCCATCTTTCCGTTTCTTAGACAAGTTTCGCGTTATATCGTGGGGTGAGCATGTCCATCTACTTGTACTCATCGGCATTATCATTTCATGTTTACGATCCAATACGTTCGCTTGTTTATACCTGCGTTTTCATATTCAGTTTACTCGGTTGACTGCGTAACGTACGTAGATTAGATATTAGACTGTGGATACACTTACTGCTAGATTACAAATAATGCACAGTGCAGAGTTAAAAACGATGTCAATTATAATTTATATAAAAAAAACTAGACTTTAACTAGAATTTAAAGGGTTGATTGAATCTTCAGTTTATCTTTACTAATATAATAAAGCTAAGGTTTTTTTTTGTTTTATTGTTTATTTGTTTAAACAAACAAATAATCAAACAAAAAATCTGCAGGGCGCTAATCTCTGAAACTGGCAGTCGGATATTTTTTTTTTTTGCATTTGATAGCCCAATTCCCAGAAAGGTTATAGGCTATATTTAACATAACGCTACGACGCTTACTGGGAGATGAAACAGCAGGGCACAGATAGTATAATTATCAATAAAATCATAAAATATCTCCCCTTAAGCATGAAGTCCATTTAAAGAAAGCACCCACTTAAAATGTTAAATTGCTAACAATTAGGCACAAAAATATTACTAGATTGATTTCATGTAGATGTTCATAAATGCTGCAACCACGACACTCAATTAATCCGTCGCTTAACAAATGACAGTTGCACAAAACAGTTTAATAATCATCTGCCCAGCCTTTACATTCAATTACAAAACACTTAACGATTGACTTGCAGCGATCATGATTTTATTCGTGGTTTAATTAATTGAAAACAGATGGTTCCTTGTTAGCTTGCGTATAATATAGCATCAATATCTTTAATTGAAAAGATAGTGAATCCATCGATAACCTGGCTTCGTCGAACAAATACAATGATCGCCCCGCAGTGCCCGCAGCTTTCTATATAGCCATAATCACCTATTGTTCGTAAAGTCACAAATAAGGACAATTAAAAACCTTGTAAGCATCATGTGTTAATATAAAGTTATAATCCGCTTTCTTAAGAAAGAAAGTAGGAAAAGAGATTTTACAAAGATACGAAGGGAAAAGAGAATGTATGGTGTATTTCGCTTTTGTTTTTGTATGATTGAATGCTGTCTAACCTTCGAATCCGAACTAGATCTTAGTAATATGATAGTACTTAGTTGAAAACATTATACCTACTCTTGATCAATTTGATCCAATTCATTTAACGCCGCAATGTCATCTTAGTCATGAATTAGTGTGCCAAGCATGTTGTCCTTAGTAATAATATTGCCATTGATTCTCCCTAAATTATCACCTCTTAATATTCTGGAATAAAAAGTAGCCTTATGACCTTTCCAAGTACCTACCAAGCTACCTCATATCCAGTGGTTTTGAAAATCAAACACACAGAAATACGCCTTTTCGCATTATGAGTATAATATATTAATTTATTGACGTAGGTACCACAGATTGTCAATTTGAAATAAACACCGTAAATATTTGGATCGAACGTATCGATGAGAAAAGTTGGCACAGGTGTAAAAATGTCATTAATCATGCTGTCACGCATCTTCATATTTTGCGAAGACTTTATTAATCTAATTCCCACTGCTCAAACACGAAAACACGATAGAAAAAAAATCAAACCAGAATTAATGAAATCTGACATTTATTGATACTATTTCATATCCCCTTAATTTCGGTGCTATAAAAAAATAAAAACAAAGCAATTTCGCGATAGACCCATCAAACATCGTAAATAAGCAAATGAAAGAACTGACTCTTTATAGCGTTCATTTTATATGAAAATTCATTGGAATCATATAAATTTTAGTCATTATGTCTATCTTTTCGAAGTTCTCGGAACGATTAGATCACGATTTGAATTTCATTACCGAAGATTACAGTGTTTTTTTATTGGTTTACTAATATTATGAGCTATTAGAGTCGGCGCATAGAGGTATATGGCATATAAAATAGAAAGATTTCTTGTGCGGTAGTCATGGATTGTTCACTAATGTTAGTTTAGATGATTTATTGGTAGTCTTTATGTTTATAGATGTATGAGAGGAAGTCTTTGATGTTGTTAGTTTAGTAACGTAACAAAACTATGGAGTTTGTAAGCGGTCTAACAAGGTTATAACGTTTAACCGACTACTTTAACGCTGCAAATAGTAGAGCACGCTATTATTTTATGGATTTTAAAAATATTGAGCTAAGAAATTTTAATCAAAACTTTAAAAATAATGTTTTCAAGTTATGATAATAATTGTAAAGTCAAAATAAAAAACTGGAACATAGTCGACTGCTATTTCTTAATGAAATTCACAAAAAGGCGGGTTCAAAGACAGATGGCGAGCGATGAAGTAAAATATCGTTCCAAATCACTAATAATAATGCTTTATGGCCATTTTTTCTATGTATTGCAAATAACTTGTTTCTATTATTAATGAGAAAGCAGTAAAAATAACAGATTAAGATGCGTGGGAACATATTATAGTTAAACACGGATATTGGGCAACTTAAAAGTCGCTCGAAGCGAAACACAGTGCTCCATTATACCTTATTTATAGCCAAAAACTTGGAACATTCTGTTGTATTGTAAATTAAATCCCGCTTAGGCGCGGTTGAATTTAGAAATTATCACGTCATCAATCAGAAGACGTTAATACGTCTTCTACTTTATAATGCAGCAGTAAATATAACGTTTTGATTTAATGTTTAAACTACATATAATGTTTTGCTGTGTATTTGTTTGGATAAGTTTTTTTTTGTAATTTATTGAAAGAAAACAGTAATGTGCAGATAAATAACTGAAACCAATCAATTAAAATATAAAGCATATAATAGAAGCATTCCCATTTTACTTAGATACCGATGAAAGATTAAAACTAAATACATTCTTGATTTGCATTAAATTGAATTATAGCTCGGTCATTGCGGTGAATGCTTCATTAGTAATAGGTATAAAGTAGATAATATTAATGGCTATGAGCAACATGACAAGCAAAATCTAGCCAATTTCTAGAGCATAAAAAGTTTTGGCATAATTTATTAAAAAATATTTTTTTATTTAAGGTTTTACTTCAAATCATAACCATTTTCAAAACCAGCATTGAAGGAAGTGTAAACAAAATAATTGCTACACTTAGCTACTATACTAAATAATATTGATATAATACTAACCTGAATAGCCCTGTTCTTACAATTTCAACGGCTTGTTTATTATAAATTTAACAATAAACAAACACAAAGACATACCTCACACGTACAGTTTACTCGTTAGACTAGTTAGTTAGTTCCGCAGAGTTATGTTCGCGCTGCTATCAGTAGAAATGTTTGCAATAAAATATAATTATTTGCTAGAAACCAATTTGTTCTTTGCACTATTGAAATTGTGATTTGTGGTCATCAGAAACGACGTACCGGAGCACTGTTATAAATGTTTAATGCTGCGAGTTGAACAAACTAATTCAAGTTTTAAGTTAAGGCACTAAAGTTGGTTTTTCAATAAAATATAAATGAGTAGCTGAATAAAAATTAAATTAAGTAAGCAATCATTTATTAGGAATTACATTATCAATAATGCTCTTTTTTAATGTTCGCGAAATAAGTTATTAAGCTCCGTAGCTCATTATAGCCATTTCACGTGCAAACATAATCGAAATATCGAATCGATAAAATATATATTTTTTTTAATTATCTGTTTCATCGATTATCCTCGTTGCTTTATTAGTAACATATGGATAAAAAAAAAACAAATGGAACAGGTTCTACAAAGGTGCCCGGAAGTGTACAATCAAACGCATCGTTAGTGGAATTGCGTTAAAACCATAAAAAAGGTGCATTATGTGAAGGTGCAAATTTGAAAAAGTTACCTCAAGAATTACCTGCTTAGTGGACAAAAAATATATCAATGGCGAATAAATTGACATGTGGATACAAAAAACCTTCCTAATGCGCGATATTGGGGCCGGTGAATGGTTTTTTTTGTCTAGAAAAAAAAAACATTCGGAACAATGTGCTGCCTTTTTATTCAAGGCAAAAGAAAGGAAGAGTAATTAGTAGAAATTTATTTTAAATGTCCATTGGCTGCAATTTTTGTGTTACATTATCATGAATAATTACAGTAAATTATAATGAATCTCTCTAATTAATCACGAAATAAAGTAGCCAATAGATAAGCTACAGTATAAAATATACTGTATAATATACGTGTTTGACCGATTTCACTGCACGATAGTGATTTCATTTTAGCATTACCTACAGCTAAATAATGTAGTAAAATTGGTAAAAAAAATGAATGTAAAATCAAACATTTGGACTGTAACAAAGTTACTTTTTATAGCACAGTAAAGAGCTTAAGGACGGGTTGCTTCAAACCATCTGTATTCGTAAGTCAGTACGTAATCGTTAAGTCAGTATGAAATTGTCGTACAAGCCGCCATATTTGACGGTTACAGATACGTAACTGTAAGTTGAAACAACATGGCCTTAATAAGGTGTGAGTCAGTGTATATTTTATTCAACAAAACTTTAAACACAAAACAAAGTGATAAAGATATGACGATGCCGTTTAGCAACTTAATTAAGCAATAACTAGTACGACATACACAAAAAATCAAACAATGAAGGAGCAGTTATAGTAACAAAGCATAAATATTATTTACGCTTTGTGGGTTTAAGGGCTGTTTAAACATTTTTGTGATCTACTATAACTGCTCCTTCATTGTTTGATTTTTATACGCACAGACAGTCGAGACCGTTCACCTATATTTTTTATTATCACATCACACTTCGGAACATATCACAATTCTTACAATTTCATTCACTTGGCAATATGATCCGTATATCTGACTGTACATATTGATACCTCTTGATGGGAAAGCTATGGGAGACTGACCGTGACGACTCGGGTTACGATCTCGTGGATATCAAGTCTCATATCTGTACTAGGGGAGATAGTCTTTGTAAAAAAAATAATGCAGTAGAATGACGCTAATCCTATTACTAATATTATACGCGATGTATGGATAGAGGGATGTTTGTTACTTTTTCAAGGAAAAACTACTGAAAAAATTACGATGAAACTACAGGAATATAGGTTACTAGACTTTTGCACGCGACTCCGTCTGCGTGGACTACAATGAAATGACCAGTTTAAATGACCTCCGTAGTGTACGTTGGCTAGTACTACCAAGAGGTGAAGCTGTATCTCTGTTTTTTTTCAGCGGAATCAGATGAAACGTGGCTTAGATTTTAAGTTGGACCCTAATTGTGAAAACCACATCAAATCTGTACAGTACTTTTTGCGTGATGCGCGCACAAACAGACAACAGACAAACAAAAAAAAATCTTTTTGGGTATGGTTACGTCCCAGTACCCTATCCCGACTATTTTTTCTGGAATATCTTCAATGTACAGACACGGCTTTTTTACAATTTTATAATAGTATAGATACATCAACGCTGGCGAAGCCGCGGCCAGAAGCTAGTGTTAACATGTTTATATCCGCACTTTTACTTCGTTTTCGATTCATCATTCTTTCTGACTTTTTTTTCTTTTTGCTCGGCTCCTAAGGATCATAGCGTGATGTTAAATAAATTATAACTTTCCTCAAGAATATGGCTGCACAAAAAAAATGTCAAATCCGACTGGTACTTCCAGGGATTAGCGCGTTTAAACAAAGTCTTCAGCTTTATTAATTAGTATAGAAGATGTATTTGTAAATGATTCTAATAAAATAAAGACTTGATTGAGATCTTCTAATCTAAAACTGAACGTCATTTCAATTTGTTTAATCTCACATGCAAAGTAGACGTAATACACACAAATTGGTCTTCGTCATTGGCGCTTGTTGACAGCTGTGCGTGCAGATCGCTACACGCACACTACTAAAGTATTTCAATAAGTATTTCCTCTCACACATTAAAGAAAATCAGAATTAGAAAGGCCGTTGATGTAAAGGGTGGATGACTGTTAGTAGTCCAAGCAATTGTGACCCTGGTCCTTGTATAAGATGGAAGAAGAAGCACAGTGCGGTTTAGTGAATAGAAATCTGGTATAACTCTTCATCTTCTACAAGACGTAGGTTATTCCCTCAGATCATAGAAACAAGGGAGATGTGCCAAGGCGTTATCGAGCTTGATGCCTGATCTTGAGCAAATTGCTCATATTAAAAACGTACGCGCTGGCGACGAACCGAACACGATCGATAGTATAAATACAGTGTTTTAGTTTAGTGCTAGTGTTGAGTGACGATTAACAGTGTTAGATTAAGGGTGGGCGGAATGTTTAATGCGTGGGAGATCTTTTTATTCACAAGGAGCGCTTAATTATGCGCGTAATTGTGTCAAAAAATGTACTAAAAGTGGCATCAGTTGTTCTGGTACTAATTTGCTATGATGGCATATCTCCTTGTTTCTATGATCTGAGGTTATTCCTTTCAAATCATGAAAACAAGGGGGATGTGCCAAAACGCTATTGAATTTGACGCTTGAGGTTGATCACATTGATCAAAATTAAAGCATACACGCTGGCGACAAATTAAATGCGATCGATGATGTATAATTATACAGTGTTTTAGTTTAGTGTTAGTAATGAGTGACGAATAACAGTGTAAGTGCGTTTGTAATTGTGTCGCAAATTGTTTTAAAAGTGACGACAGTGGTTCCCGTACTACGGCTATGATCTAAACCTAAGGCATTCCTAAAGGTATCTCAACATAAAAAAAATGATATAGCAAAAGTTCACTATCAATTTTTTTATTTTTTTTTTAATTCAGACGTGCGAAGATATTTCCTTTATTTCAATTTTATTTACGTAATTTTTTGAAGATCTTTGATAATAATCCATCAATCTGTTAATTTATAAACAATGATTTATTACTTTGTGCTCATATTTAGTCATAACAATTTGTAATAAAGAATGTAGTTACACAAATACTTTAGTTAACGATGCTTACTTATAGTTTTGCAATTACATAAAATATTATCTACCTGATTTATTTAATGGCACAGTGTATTGATATTTTTTATGATAAATGATCCAACCGATTTATTTTGACGCAAATGACACTTTATTATCAAACATTTCTCAACTGACTGACAATCTGCTTATTTATTATGAAAATTAAAAATTTATATCTTCAACTAAGATGCACCAAAAGAAGTTTAAAAAAAAGAAATGAGCATCCATTTTACTGCCGACGTCATTATAGACTGCTCCAAAAATATGAGCGGGCCTTTTCATATCCAAAACATCTCTACTGATTTAATGATTTAACTAACTCAACATCTTGTCTATAATAGGCAACATCCAATATGCAAATATATTCATATAAATTATATATTTAGTAATTTATGCTAATATCCCTTGTGAACTAATAGAGGACGTCCGTTCCAATGATTCTATATCTAGTGGAGCCAAGTTTCTAACTGCGATGGGAAGATTTCGATGTGAATTTGGGCCCGTCTTTATCAAATCAAATCAAACTATTTAAAGGTATTTATTAGTGTAATTTTCAATACGGTAGGTTTCCATCGGAAGTAGTTTAATTTGAAAATAATAATTAATGGGCCATTTAAGTTTTTAAGGGAGTGAAAGAAAACATAGCTGCTTCTCTTTCGGATGAATTAGATGAGATAATTGAAGGAGCAGTGGCTACAGATGTTCTCAAAGACAATTGGTTATAAGATTGTGATGCGTGTTATCTAACGATCTTATATTTTGTTCGACGAAGATCATCATAAAATATTAATATAATAATTTACGCTCACTCAAACGTCTTTAATAAAAGCCGGTAAAACCGTAGCGAAAAAACCAGCAAAAAGCTAGATAATCAAGACATTATCAATAATATCGAAATGTGTAAAAGCATTCCTAAGTATTTAATTGATAAGTTTTATCTATCTTCTAAAAAAACGATTAACTTCACTTAATCGTTTTTTTAGAAGATGTTGAAAAAAGTAATGATTTTAATGTTAATTTAGTGTAGACTTACCGAATACGAATTTTATGATAAGTATGATTTATTTCCTAGTCACCATTTGATAGCAGTTAGCACAACAATTAGGCCACAGTTGTTTACAGAAGATGCATAACCATTAACTTTCATATTTGATGCATCATCTTCACCACATCTCCCATTAATATTTTTAGCACCATCATATATAAAAAAGCGTTTTATAATCAATCTGATAATTAGATTTATGTTGTTACTATACAAAATTGACGCAAATATATTCAAATATAGGCTGTTAATTGTGAAACAACGAACGTTTTTATAGACAGTTGCTTATACATCACACGAGCCTCGACTACCAATCGATCATGATAACGACTGTTACTATTAAATGTGTTACCAATAACGTGTCGTAACTGCTAGAATCTATCTACGAGCAAACAAAAACGGTAATGGATGTTGTGTATCAGAAAAAAGTATCTATGTGTCAATTGATAGATAGCTGTTAATTCTAATACGATTTGTCGTGACTGTCGGGTGATAGGTGATGGGAAAAGGTCCAGAGGTGATTTGTGGTTAAGCATTAGGAGTTCAAATGCTAACACGGTGTATGTGGGGTCAAATACATTAGCCACCTAGCGGGTATGAGTACATTTGTGTAAACCTATATTAATCAAACTTATTTGGTGTTAGCTGGCCGACTTTTGGTAGCTTGAGAACTGTTTTTGGTAGCAATTTAGTTGAAACTTTAGTATTATATATTCATGATTATTTTCTCTATAGATTTTTTTAATACGTTTGTGATTGAGATATCTGAAAAGTGTAAAGACCTAAAAAAATACTTATTAATATTATAAATTCATCAAATCGTATCGTTTCCAATAATAAGATGATCTGAATTTGTACCTTGAATTAGGTAAACAAGATATAAAAGCCAATATTTTTTATCGTCCATTAAAATGCAATAGAACCAAACCAGAAAATATTTATCGGCAAATCAAAAAATAGATGAAAACGTTATTTTGTCGCCATTAAAAAAGCCTAATAAAAAAATAACAAACTTTTACTTTTTTATATAGGTACCATTAAATTGATTATGTACTTTCCTTATATTTTCCGTGCGTCGGAAGCTGAAATCTTGTTTAAAATTGATATATGTGTGAATTTTATCATTTTACCGTAATAGATAAGTGTTAAATGACAGCATGGGATCCCATAAATTAACGGGGTCCATTCATATGTTATCAAACTGGTAAACATACTAATTAGCATAGGTTGTCAAAAATACAAGTTTTATTTTTCTGCGAGAAAATTATAGCTGCGTTGAATAATAAATTAGATTTACCTAATTAATATTGAGCTTCAGTGTAGGCAATACTTAATGATCAGATTTTTTTTACATAAGTATTTTATTTAGTTAACTTTTGTTATTTATGCCATATAATAGGATTTTTTTTTTTTGCGGCAGTAACTTTTTAGTTTTGACCATGCCACCTGTCACTTAATGGTTTCCGTCTGCCATAGGCTGGTATTTAGTTTAACAACACAACATTAAACTCGAACTATCACAATAATCACCAGCAAATAATTTCTACAAATAAACATAATTTACCAAATCAACTAAACCAGCTCAAATCGAGAGCTAAAGGCACCTCTATTTAAACCCAATGAACGGAAGTCAACCGGACGACCATTACTAGCAGTACACGATCCAGTTCTGCTTTTATTGCCCACACACATCCTCACTTACGGTCAGCAGCGCCAATAGGCATCGGAATTTATTGATAATCTCGTTGCGCCGCGCCCTCCATGTTCTAAATGTTGGGCCGGTGCCAAAACGTTTGTTTTACGACCCGTTTTGACAATTAAGAGAAATCTTACGACTAGTAACAAGGTAACTACGACCAATTAGCTGTGTGGTTACTGTTCGGTTATGTCTGTTGATGAATGGTTAGAGTAGTTATGAGATGACTTGAATGAATGTTTATTGGTGTTTGGAATGAATTTGTGCGTTAGCAATATAATTTAAAAGAGATCAATGGTTTTGTTTATACCGATGTATTTCTTTGTTCAGCCAATTATTGAAGGTTTGTTGTTTTTCTAAACACATTGGAAGAAACTCACAGAATTAGCTAATGGCTCTTATTTTATTAACCCATTTTTTATCGCCTCTTTTCTTTTTTTATCAGATTCACTCACGGGCTCTCACTCAACTGTGCAAAATTTCAAGTCAATCGGTTGGACGATGCACAAACGTATAAGTGACTAACAAATAAACAAACATGCATTAATTTTTATTTAAATGAAATCATAATTAATATGAAGTTCTGGTCATAACAGGGGCAACTTCTGTATTATCACATCTTTCAATTATGAATGCAATTAATAAATCAATTCTTCTTATTCTTACTAAAGCTTTGCTCCTGACAATTATTTAAATTCCTTAATCCAGGATTCCGTAATCTATAATAATATATATTATAAAGAGGAAAGACTTTTCGTTTGCATAGTAGGCTCCGAAACTAATGGACCGATTTTGACCATTTTTTCACCAATAGAAATCTACATTATCACTGAGTAACATAGGCTACTTTTTATCCCGAAAAAATGTACAGTTCC
The DNA here is from genome assembly GCA_948465475.1 of Thalpophila matura. Classification (NCBI taxonomy): domain Eukaryota; kingdom Metazoa; phylum Arthropoda; class Insecta; order Lepidoptera; family Noctuidae; genus Thalpophila; species Thalpophila matura. Next base: position 15,329,074 of record OX419182.1, read on the forward strand.
TATGGACCACGCGGACGAAGTCGCGGTTCTAGTAAGGTATATTTAAAAAACAACCGTATCTTGGATTATCCATTTTTTATCCTGAATCAAGTAAAACACGATCCCGTCCCCTTGGATGCTCACCGTCGCGGGTAACCTTCTCGTTTTCATATCCCACCGCAGTGAGCCACTCAAATTTCACCGCAGAACTATACTAATGAATGACATACGAGACCTCTTTGTAATTACTTGCGATGAACATCTGCTTTGTGCGTGAACAATATTTAATCGATTTTAAATATAATGATATTTTTTTAGGTCGCCTTTGGTTTGATTAGAATCGAATCAACTATGTTTATTATTCTCGAGGAGACTACCTCAGTTACACATTGTCGAAGACTTACGAGTTATCTTAGGCTTCGCACTTGTAATTATATTATTTTTAGTACCCATTTAAGAAAATATAATATAAATATAAGTGCAGTGATAGCCTAGTGGATTAACCATGTGCCTCCCACGGCGAATGGTTCGAGTTCAATCCCGAGGCACGCACCGCTGACTTTTCGAAGTCATGTGCGTATTAGAAATTAATTATCACTTGCTTTAACGGTGAAGGAAAACATCGTGAGGAAACCGGCATGTCCTAGAACCAAAAATTCGAAGACATGTGACGTCCACCAACCCGCACTGGGCCCGCGTGGTGGACTACGGCCCACTCCCTCTCACAGAGGAGGCCTGTGTCCCAGCAGTGGGAACATTATAGGCCGATTATGCTTATGCTTATGAAGAAAATATAAAAAATATTATTTCTTAAAAAATTTAAAACCGAAGCCATCAAATCAATACAGTAAATTTTTTAGACTTAAAATAAATAACTCAAATCACCTATTAGAAACTTTAAAAAACTCCTGCGCACAGATGTAGACGTCCGATTTTGTTAAATTTTAGATCGCTACACTTCGTCCGTGATCGGCCGTTACCGAAGTTGTAATTTTGAACTTATTAATTGAACGTTGACCTAGTAAATATTTTAATATTATTTTATCCTTCGGTACCTATGCAAAACAACATTTCTTTTTTTATTTTTCATGTTATGATCCCTATCTAAGATATCTAGAACCACTGAGTGACAGCGATCATCATCAATTTGAAAAGCATGATATTCTGACAGCACTAGCCTAACATAAAACACCATACATGCATATTACCATTATTATTATTTAAAAAGTGCAGTGATAGCCTAGTGGAATAACCATGTGGCTCCCACGGCGAATGGTTCGAGTTCGATCCCGAGGCACGCACCGCTGACTTTTCGAAGTCATGTGCGTATTAGAAATTAATTATCACTTGCTTTAACGGTGAAGGTAAACATCGTGAGGAAACCGGCATGTCCTAGAACCAAAAATTCGAAGACATGTGACGTCCACCAACCCGCACTGGGCCCGCGTGGTGGACTACGGCCCACTCCCTCTCACAGAGGAGGCCTGTGTCCCAGCAGTGGGAACATTATAGGCCGATTATGCTATGCTTATGCTATGCTATTATTTAAAAAATATATTATTTTAAATACCCATCGGTAAAATACAAAATGCAAACCAAATCCTGTCTGTTATTGGATCACGTAACAAAAATAAAAAGTCTGTCAGTGTTTTTGCCCATCATCAAAACGGTTTCATAACAGCTTTTTTGTCTTAACTAAAAACTGTAAACATGGTTTAAACTTGACTGTTGAGATGAACTTTAGTAAGTAGCTTCAAACATTGTTTCTTTTTATTTGTGGTTCAGATTTTGTTTATATAATTTGCACTACATTTTTCAAGATTAGTTCGGCAAGTCCCTATTATTAATAACCTACGTGTTTAGTGTTTAATGACCCGCCTGTCTTTTCGATTCGATTTGTTTGCGAACGTTCGAGGGAGATTGTCACGGTGAGATTCTCCCTCGAACGTTCGCAAAGAAATTGGCGGTTCTCACGGTGATATCACCCGTCGTGTCGGTACAGAATAGACAGACAGACGTACTTACGGCATACCACATTTACCACCGGTTCTTGGTGGACATTCCACGGAATTCCACCCATACAAAACGTTTTGGGAACACATTCATTGTAGGTACGTACAGCTAGGGAGTGAATCTCCCTGCCCTAGTCTGTGTTTCTCAATAGCCATAACCTGGAAATCTTCAAGTCTAGAGTGAAGAAGTTGCTTCAAGGCAGGCGTGTAACATCCTCGACAGCACCATCGCTTACCATCAGGTCAGTTAAAGTTCAAACGCGAGCCTGTCAATTATAAAAAATATACTATTATTTATATAGGTAGGTAGGTATACAAAATTAGAAAAAAAAACAAAATATTCTAAAAGAAACTACAAACTTGGAGAGTATGAAACTGGTTACTACTGCTTACTAATTCTTGAGAGTTTTATTAATAGCTTGCAGTTTGCTTTCTTCGATTATCACAAGAACAAACTTGTCTAAGACAAATAATTGTTTCTTTTTAGCTCAAAATCCCCACAAATATGCCTACGGTTTGAATAAAAACCTTCAAACTAGAATAAAAAAATAAAAACTTTATTGAAAAAAAAAATTTTGTACATTTTTACATTTCTTAACACTTACCACATATCTTAATTTTAGGAAAAGATAAATTATAAAACAGCTACAAGCTGGTAAAATTATTTTTTTTCGTTAGTTGAGTTAAAACTCACTTCACATACAATGCAACAAACTAAATTCAAAACGTTTAAAATATAACCGCTAACTGAATATCCAACTGGCAATAAAATAGCTTTTAAAAACTAGTAATTTTCAATAGACGCTAGTCGTGACGTGTCCGCCCGTAAATATTGTGCCCGGTAATCGAACCAGGGCCCGAACGCATCTAACTACCGGTTAATGTAATACGCTCCGTGCCGCATTAGTTCTGATAAGAATTTCCATTGGAGCAAACACCTTTTTTCAATTAATTGATTTGATGAAAACATACGGTTCAGCTGATAGGATTTAATCTTAAAGTAGGTTAGATTGTGGTGCTATTTTTTTTTTATATCACACTAAACTAATTTATATACTCCATATCTCTTTCCTATAAATATCACTGAAAAAGGACAGAAAATACTAAGAACTAGGCTGTGGCATTAGTTTATGCCCTTAAAGGCGCGTTTCCATTAGGCAAGTCTTGCTTGCAAGTATGACGTCGCACTTGTGTGCAAGTGATTTGAATTAAACATTTCTGTTGCAATTTGTTTGCAAGCTGTGGTTTCCACTATACCTACAAATGTGACGTTGTACTTGCATGCAAGACTTGCCTAATGGAATCGCGCCTTATCATATTATACGGGAAAATAGTCACGAACTCATGACCTTACAAATATGGCGACTATATTAACGTTGAGAATAAAGTAAACTAATTTGACAGGACTAAATATCTTCTATCCTTTTCTTAAGTATTTTGTTAGAAAAAAACATAGTAAGACTAAATTAGTTAACTAGCAACACCGAGTATCAACAAAATACGCGTTGCCGAACCTTTAAAATGAGGATTGCATTGCGCCAACTATGCGGGCACGTTGAGACGGACGGCTTGCGGTATCACCCCACTATGGGGTAGGCAGATAAAACATCACTATTACGCGCGACAAATACAACGTCTACAGTTATTCGATAACATCACCTAAATCAAACCATTTTCTCTTTTCTCAATTAAAACGCCAAAACAATCAACACCTCTTTTATGTCCTTAGCATCAAATATGCAGACACATTTATATTGTATCGACATTTCCTAATACTCTGAACAACGATATTTCATTAAATAACAGTAAAATGAATGTACAAACCAGCTTCATATAAACCACATCCAATTTGGCAATATAGCCATTTGGTGAAATAAATGTCGATCTCATAAATTTTGCCATAAATAAGTTAGACTTATAATCGTCGGTGACATAAAAGAAATAGTCTAGTACTATGCAGGTGAGACCTAGAAGTCTAGCTCAGCGGTGTCCTTGTACCAACAAAATTAAGATCAAACATCCTCGGCGGTGTTAATTTTCATTTCTTCAAACACTTACACAGGTTATGTCTTAAGGTATTTGCGATCACTACACATAACGTGAGTACACAGAGTTGACAGGATGTGAGTTATTCTGCTACCACAAACGCTGCAGTGTTCGAAATGTCATAAAAAACAAAATTCAGTAATATACGTTATATAATCCGTTTAAATTGTATTGTATTATAATGACTAACAGATTATTTGGTGAAATCAGACCTACAAATTTTAATAAATTTTTTTCCATTGACTTTTCAGATGAATAATTACCTATAATATTTTATGAAGTTTGTTTGCCACGAAGGGTAATATTAACTAGGTATAGTTTTTTATTTACGTCATCAGTAAATATTTAGATAATAGTATTTTAAGCTATTAGAAAAATGCTTTTATAATGATTTCATACCTTTCATTAATATTTGAATTTCCATCGGTGTGGCTGAATATTAAAGTGTGATTTTCTTATTTTTATTTTAACACTATTTTAGTTCAAAAAATGGCCGCTAAGACTGTTATCTGCGAAGGTATAAGTTAATAAACGTACTCTATAACGTATGTAGCCTTTCAAAATCAAATACCTACCTGACAACGAAAAGATAAATATAAATATTTGGATAGTGTGGGATACAGATAAAAAATAGATTATTTAAAATTTATCACTTAGACAACTTTTCAAGATTTTAACGAGTTGACTTACTGCTTCATAATCTTTTTCGTGGGCGACTGGATAGATAAAATAATTTATCAATTTGTGTTTTATCGTAGTGTAAGTCGGTGGACTTTAATAAGTTTTTATTAATTATTTTCTAGTTTAGAATCGGTGTTAGAAAAAGCTTTTGTGGATTCAATGAATTATTGACTCAGATTGTCTGTTTTACAATTTATTATAATGAACATTAAATCGAGTTTTGTGGTGTTGTGTGAAAGGTGATTATTGATGCGTTGTTGGGTTTTACAACTATATAAATAGATTTTAAATTATCGATGTTTGTCTGAGAATTTGTGTTAAGTTAAAATAAAGTTGTACCTATTATTTCTCTGTTATAATCTAAATATTTGTTTTTTAATGACTGAAGGTGGTAGACAGGCCTGATTTTTTAAGTAGGTACTTTTAATTGTGATTTACCTAACTGATGAAAGATAAACTTTCTTAATTATTAATTTACCTCGTTCATTATTCAATTAGGCGTAGGCTACATGGTTAATTAGTTTAAATATTTTGACGTAAAAAAATATAGCCCTATTAAATTAGCCTTAATATCAGATATTTCCTGTAATAGATACTAGAGGAAACATCTGTAAACTTGTCGCAAAACTAGTTTAATTTTTAATTTGTTGTACTTTTTATATTTGAAAAGTGCGTGACTTTGCACGCTTTGAGTCTTGTTATAATGTTTACACATACGTGTTGTCGTAAAATTTTGCTAATTTTTCATTATACGAGTAGGTATAGTGTAATCAATAATAATTATAATAGGTACCTATACAAAACGTTAATGTTTGTTCTGTAGATTTTCTTTCGTTCATATCGTAAATTTTCAAAATTATCTGAATTTATGCATAAAAATAATTAAAAAATACTTTATACAGATTTGTTATTATGTTTCTATAGTTAGGCGTGAGAAAGCATTAAAATATACGTCAACCAGGCTATATACCTCATAATAATATTGCTTCGAAACTGGCTTCTGTTCACATACAACTAACGAATGTATACTAATTTGATGATTTTAAGATTCACATCTGTTAATTAGCTTCCTGATATTAATAAAAATAAGCAAAATATTGACCAAGTCAAACGTATTATAAATTAACTCGTATGTCATCAAAGTCTACAAACTGTTTGTGTGTTTTTAGTTTTGTCGTATCGAATTAACCCTTTATCTGTTTGAGTCGGCAAACCACCACTACCTTTGTTTTTTTATTTTAATTTTTTCATTCATTGCGTTGCATGCAATATAAAAATAGTTATAGTTGGGAGGGATATTATATCAAAGAATCATTTACAGTTTTTATACACTAACTTATAATATTAGAAGCCATATTGATTTATGTTTGACGTTACCTAAATTAATTTGACGATTTATGAGCTGAGGGGTTAAAAGGTTAAACACTGCAACTCTTTAGAGGCTGCTAAGAAGAACTAATAAGAGTCTCGTTGACGGTTTCCAGTGTTAAGTAAAGTACAAGGGATGCTAGCAAAAGGGATGCTAGCAAAAGGGATGCTAGCAAAAGGGATGCTAGCAAAAGGGATGCTAGCAAAGGGGATGCTAGCAAAAGGGATGCTAGCAAAGGGGATGCTAGAAAAAGGGATGCCACAAGTATTATATAGTTTTATTATGGTATTTTTATGGTCTAGCACTGATATGCCCCTCATATTTTTTGTCATAATGGCTTATTGCATTTACGACTCTAGATGTGTGGGGTGGTCGGTAGTCGGTTATTCTTTGTAGGAATTTCATTACACTATGTCAATTTGATTCCAAAAATTCCGTTGAAATTCATAACCGTCAATTATACCCTATTTAAATCGTGAAAGATAACTAGCGTGATTTTTCTCAAAAGATAGAATCAAGCAATTCAAACAGTAGTTTCGGAATTTAACCCAACCAAAACGGCCATTAACTAAGCAGTCTGATAAAATTGATTACTATTTTGACGGTATTCGGATTTCGTTTATCTGTTACCGACATCTAAGGAGCCGCGTAACTGCGTTAAGTTAAACAATTTATTGGTACAGTCGCGTACAAGAGCCGTCCGACTTTCTTTTAAAAAAATCGCTTTGTAAACTAAAAACGAAATCAATTCGTAATTTCGCTCTTAATTATACATGTTACAATAAATTGTTTATATTTGCAAACTAGATCAGGCCTACGGCTACATTTTATTGCTTTTTATAATTATCTGGAGCCTAAAAAATGTAAATAGTAGTTCTTGTTTAGAAATCCTGAGAAAAAAAACATTAAGATTCTAGTTTCTAAAATGTTTAAGTAGGTACCATAAATCGATAGGCGCGAAAAAAGTCATAATTTATGGTAATGAGTACCTAGTTTTTAAGCTTGTATTATAATGAAAATCTTACACTCAATGTATTACCATATTATATCGACTTACTAACTTATTATTCATATGTTTATGAATAAGTTAGAGAGAAATGAATGAATGAATGAATAAGTAAAAAAGAGGGCAATAGGCTATGACACCATTACAATTTCAAGCGGGTTCCTTGAAATTGTAATGGTGTCATAGCCTATTGCTCTCTTTGTTCATTCACATCAAAATGACAAGGACAGGTAAGCGTTTCATAGGCTATGGTAGCCGCTTACAGGAAAGCCTCAGTACTCAAAGGTTGCATTATTAATATAGAACTTATAAATATTGTTAGTTAAGTCTAAGCAAAGTTTAAGGCTCTTATTACAGAACGATACTCAAGCACAGATCTCGCTTTGAGCATAAATATAAAACCATTCGATTGGTTGAAATTAGTGTTGCTCAAAATCGGTCTTGCAACAATCATTTTCGCAAGATCAAAACCACCTAATTACAGCAAGACTAAAACTAAGACCAATAATGAATGTACAATACTAAAACTAAGACCACGACTATGGGTATTGACGCAGAACCGAGACCAAAGACGGGGTTAGACTCGTCTCGGTCTTGCATTTGAGCAACACTAGTTGAAATTATTAAATAAATATTTTAATAAATAAATTGGTTTTAAGTAGGTATTGCTTGAGTCTTGAGTACCTATCTATAACATAACCCTAAGCACGCTTAATAGATCTCAGCCTAAGTAAGTATTGGTAACGCCGTTTTTGACTGATTAAACATTTTTGTCACCATTATACTTTTTACCGTCATTACAATTTTGTCATCGCCAGTAACACCGCTATCAAAGTTATTTGTTGTTTCACATTAACTCACTGTCACAAAGTCTTAACTGAATCGGTAGCTTAATCGGCTGTTAATTTGTTAGATCCGAAGCTAAAAGTGCCGCTTTCCTATATTTATGACTTCATTCTGGTCACCTTGTTTATTTTAATTCTTATTTTGGTCTAAGAGCCTATCATTTATGCTCCTTGGTTGAAGTTTCACTGATAGCGATGCAATTAAACTTGTTTTGTTTATATTTATGTTATTTTATTGGTGTTTTCTTTGTCGGTGTCGATGCAGGAGTAATTTTAGTAGATTCCAGATTTTATCTTGTAAAAAAGTGGCAGACATTTGTCACGTATTTGATTTGTGACTTTGTGAGTATTTTCTTTTTTTAAATAAGCAATTTTGTCGTTTTGGTAAAGTTTTAACGAGATTCGGAGACATTTTTTTCATGTAGGTACCTATTTATTGGCAATTGTCACAGACCTCAAAAACAAGACAGCGCTCATAAATACCTCTCACAATATTTAAATTAATGTTCTTCGACCCGATTTGTGAATATGGGTAATGCTTAGTTCTAAATGCATTATTAATGCCAACACAGAGATTCAGGACAAATAACTCTAAACTCAGTATTTGAAAAATGCTGCATGTCTATCTATATGACTTATACTCTGTAAAAAAACAAACTAATTAAGACAAACTTACAAAGAGAAACTAATATGAAAATCGATCGCAATTGATTTACAATTCATGTTAATTATGAACGCATAAACAGACAACGTATTAATGCATGCACCACTTGTTTAGGCATGCATCTACTGGTAATAGGGTTGCCTCACTAAAGATAAATGTCGGATGGTGGAGACTAGAGCTTAACACCTGATTATTTATATTTACAAATTGTTGATAATTGAAATGTTAAAGAAGTCTTTTCTAATCTTCAATATTTTTATTAGTAACTTCTCTAGGATATTGTATACCTTCTTTAATTAAGGAAGCTGTTGGCCTGCAGTGGAAAATTACAGGCAGTATTTAACTTTAAAACTAAACTGTCTGGTGTTAATGATGCATACAAAGGCTCTGCGCGCGTGCTCTAAACGCGTTGCACGAGCGCAAGTAACTTCAGTGTTTAGTAACTTAACTAAGGGCTCTTTCAATATAAACTTTTGTTGCCGGACTGCTTGGGCACTGCAGCGGTGCAGGTACCTTACTGCAAACGGACGGTTGTTTTGTTCCATACAGTTGACACGTCGAGAACGCGATACGACGCCGGAACTGCGCACGTACGCAAGGCTGCGCTCTCGACGCGCAATACGCTACCCGCACCACTAGGGCACCACAGCAGTCCGACATCATACGTCTAAATTGAAAGAGCCCTAATACACACGAGTGACAACCCTACCTACAGATAAAGTTTGCCCGATGTACTGATCGGATTAGCATAATATAATACCGTTATCCGTTACGAATTCTTTGTCGGTCTTATTAATAAGCAAATCTATGAAACTCGTCGCTGTACTTGCGACCAGTTTAATCTTGCATGCCTTCTTTGAGTGGTGACGTAATAGGAGCAAGAAGGGCACTGTGGATACAAAAATATAAGAAGAAAAACGTTTTTGAACTAAATTAAACTTCTTTCTTCTAGTTTCTGAGAGCTTGTTTAATTTAATCTTTTGTTAAACCTCATCTCAAGTGATATGATGGGCCAATGTTATTTTAGTAGACCAATATAAATTTTCGGTAGCAGAAAATTATGATTTATTTCATCAGTTAGAGTTAAGATTAGTTTTTAAACCGGTTTTTGATATGTAGGTATCGCCTTTTTCGTAAAGGGTTGCTTCTGTTGGACTGAGCCACAAATTAACTTGAATTGTGACCAATCAAAATACGCATAGAGAACGCTCTTAGCTTTTTTGGTAACCTATTTTAATAAAATATTTTCATAAAGTAATGATTTATGCTTTTCAAGTTCAACAAAAAAAAACTGAAATAAAAAACATAAAATTAAAATCCGCAAAAATATAACTACATAAAAAAAAAATCACATTGTCACACAAAACAGCAATATTTAAACTAAATAAACCTCTTTACACGACTCCCTTTCCCAACAAAGGGAGAATGCAATAAAGACCGGGTTTAATTTTCCTTGTACCAGATTTGGTCCATGTTAAGTGTCCTATAAGTAATATAACGACTGTTCTTAGCAGTACATGGTCGTTAAATACAAAAGTCATCCTTAATGCAGATAATATTGTTTCGATAAAGTAAGAAAGAAAAATAAGATGAAACTCATTTATAAATACTTCCACACAGTTTTTTTTATGTTATAGTACCTAATGTTTTGGGGCCAATTTTAGCAGTTGTCTTAAAATTTTGTTAGTCTATGATTTAAAAAATATCATTGTCTATGGTGCTCTATGATCCGTATTTTTTTGTTATAATCTTCTCAGTCTTGCAACTGATCAAGCCTGAACTGCCATGTCTAGATTTTCACGTAAAAAAAAAAATCATTCGAGAGTTAGAACTTATATTTAAATCATGTTCGTATAATAGGTAGTGGGCTAACGACGCCGGCTAGCCGACGTGTAATTACTTCATGTAATGTCTATATTGTTTATTAAAAAACTAACGGCTCTTAGACTAACTGGCGCACTTTTTATATACGCTCACATAAATTTTTGATGGGCGATAATATTTTTAAAAATCGGTTCCTATTACACATATATCACGGTTAGCTTATTTTTAACACAAAGATTAATACTCTATGGTGGTCATTATTTTTTACGAATTTCGATTTAGGTACAGTTATTTTTTAAGTATGCACGAGGTGGGTTTATCAGTACCAAAACACAACTGAATGATAGTTTTTTAAAAACGTAGATAAATGGTTATTAGTAGATAAATACTCTTTATTGCGATAAGCGTCCAGTATAATGTCTTTTCTTTTTGTACAGTAGTTATATGCAAAATTATGACATGATTCGCAACAAAAGTGTACAAACAACACAATTTAATTCTTTTCAGAATCTACGCTCCGCAATTCAACTTTTTTTTTTAGAAAAAAAGTCATGATGTAGATGCTTTTAATATAATTTTAAATCCACTCACGATATGCTCCAGTTTAATTCTAAGGCTCATCCTGTGATATATCTGCTACCGGGCCTGACCGGCCCACCAATTACGGGATAATTACAAAGCTTACGGCTTCGTCCGGAATTAAAATACTCGGCCGCTGTATACTTTTTGCAGTTGCATATTTAACGATTTCGCATTCTTTACAGTCATATAACACAGAAAGAAAGGTTTGTAGTGTAAGCATTCATTCATTGTTAGTTTGATGACAGATTTTAATGAACTTTGTTAGGTATTTAAAAGTGTATTTTATTTTTTGATAAAATTTCTTATTTTTGTGATGTTCTCTCTAATTTTAGAAAGACTTAGTTACTTTATGAATCAGTAGCATCGTATAGTAATTAATTTTTAACTTATGTGGACGACTTTTCCAGAACATAGCTTAAAAATATTACTCTTCGTTACAAATAGCGACGTGTACAGAGTAAGTTATATCACCATTTTTCCCCACTTAGCCTCTTAATTGGGCCATTGTGCGTACATAGTTATTCGATATCTATTTATATAAGACCAATAAATAGAATTATAGCAGCTCATGCATAATTATTATCAAACCACGAAACATCTTTTACTCCTGCTTTTTTTCCCTCAAGTATTTCTATCTATAGGTACACGACATAAACTATGCACCGCCTTTCAACCAAAAGAAACATTCAAATATAGACAGTACCACATAAACCTACACAGGAATACACAACCGAAGCCAGTGATTTGGCGCAATTATTACGTCGCGAGGGAATCCAAAAGTGAAAAAAGCGATAGAATTCGCCGAGGCTCTGATTAAAATTGTGACAGCTTGATTGTTCGGCTTCTGCGTTCCCTTTTTTGGGTGAAATGCTTCCAGTAGTTGAGATAAGATCAAATTGGACCATATATTACTGATTTGGACCTGGAACTTTATGATTGTGGTCCTTTTTTTGGATGATGGTACCTGTTTCGAGTCTGGCTGCGGCTTCGTTAAGGGATGTGGTTTCAAATTAATTGTGCTATATAAGTAAACTTGCCGAAGGGCATATTGGGCTACCGAATATTAAATGGTATTAGCGCCATTTGGCTCAGAAAGAATAGTATATTATGTGGCGTTAAGGGAAGAATGGTTTTACCTCTAAATGAATTTGATTCGATAAACTCAGCATTGGGTTCCAAGATTTTTTATGCTGATTATAATTATTGTAATCCTTTCAGTTTCAGGTATGTAATATTAATGTATAATCCTCTATTTTGATTGGTTATTATTACCCTTCATACAATTCAGAATAACATTTTATCATTGATCTGTTTGATGTGTCCAGTACTAAACTTAAGTGAACTACCTACCTTCGAATCTATCTTTAGTAACATTATTAATACCAGCAACCCTAATTTTGACTTAAATTCAGTCACGCTAGCTCTGACTCATATTAAATCCACCCTCGACCACACAGCCTCTCCTAGCAACAATCGTACTATACCTAACTGTACCGTTTCAAGTGACAGCTATATTTAATTAAATTCCAACAAGTCTTTATATCGTTTTTGTGAATGCGCAACCAGACAGAATCACGACTCGATGCCGATCGAAACGTGAGACCACAAATAGATTTACTTGTAACACAATTTTAACGGTCTTCAAGATATTAAGTTTCCTTATAGGCTATAGGGGGTAAAAGAAAAACTGAATTTGCTTTGTCCACGATTTGAAAAATTTGAGAAGTGACTAACCTCATTATACTTAAAGCTACATCAATTGGATCAGTTGGCATTGAAAAAAACTGTTGTAATTGGTTGACCAAAATATCTGTGACCAACCACATCGGGAGACACGAGATTTGAGTACAGATCTGAACAATTTTTCAGTATACGAGGTTGATAAAGATTTGGAAGATGGTGATATCCACTTGCTAAACATATTCGTCGGCGTCATTCGTCTAATGTGTGTCTTCGAGATATTTCCTCTAATTCTTTGGAGCTTTTGAAGAGTTCCATGAAAAGATGGGAAAAAGTATAGTCATTGAAGGATGTACCTAAATAGGTACATCCTTCAATGACTATACTTTTTCCCATCTTTTCATGGAACTCTCAAACAACTTTTAAATCTACATCTAAGATAACTTAAAATTAAGTTATCTTAGATGTAGATTTAAAAGTTGTTTAAGACAAGGAGACACAGACAACAAACGGGATACTTATACGTATTTACCATGTTCTTCATCCTCAACATCAGGTCGGATGTATACACATCTACCCTAAATCACTTTTTTGGCACAGTGCTTCTATGGTTCAGCGTTTCTTTCAAACCCACTGACTTTGCCATGATTTTCCTATCTCTATCCACTAAATAAATTCATAAGTTAATAAAGTCGGATCTGAAAGCTTCCTTATGAGTCTTTTACATTAAATTATGTAGATCCGACCTAATTCATCTAATGTCGAGCATTTGATTTGAGTTTCCGAGTGATATCGCAAACATCTTCATGGACTAACAAGTGATTATCTATAAGTCGTTATTAGCAAACAAATCACACATAACTATTAAGCTTGGATCAGTACTACGGCTTCCTATTAATTCATATTTAGCACCACAAATCCATTATTTAACTTCACTACCTCTAAAACATCAATCAAACTATCAACTCCCCTGCAAATTCTATAAACAGTAGCATCCATTTATACAGTGTTTGTTAAATTAATGGGTGTTGACAGGTGTGACATGGTCTGGTGCGTACCCCTCTACAGTATTGCACGTGGTATACCCATCCGTGACTTACGACTACTTTCGTCACGCATTGCTAATATTGCCTCTCAATAAAGAAGCCTTCTGATATGTTTTGCTATTATTATTATAGGCTTATTTTTATTTTTTTAGGATCCAGTGTTAGTTTCCTTGGGGTATTGTTTTTACAATTTTCTGCAGCTGTATTGTAGAGTGGCGAACTTTTAATGAAAACTGAATAATAGTCCTCTCAGTTTTGGGTCACCCTTGAAATCGAAAATTATTGTAGGGTATTCTGACTAACAATATAATTTAGTATGTAGATATGGTTAAAACATCATAACTAAAAAGAGTTTTAGACAAGGTTGTGCAAAAAATAAAACCTTTCCTACAAAGTTCGATTCACTTCAAAGCTTCATATCGGATTCTTAAAATCACCCCTTCGACCTACATCTGAACGTCCTTTACGTCAACAGGTGTGACATGGTCTGATGCGTACCCCACTATCATATCGCACGTGGTATTCCCAACCGTGACATATGAGTACCCTTCGTCACGGCGGTATACCACGCAATTTATTGTGCGATTAGTGGAAAAATAGCAATTTTATGGTAGTGAATTTGTAGCGTGATGAGTAGTGTGGCAAGTGATATAAATTGAAGGGTAGGGAAGGGAAAAGGTCATTGTCAGTTCTTTAAATAATTATTATGTTAAAAAAACATGTTTTTTATTACTCCTAGTTAGGTTTAAGTGACAGGTATATCTGTGGTTTCAGTATTGATTTCTTAATGTTTATTAAAAAACAATTATTATGAAAGTACCTATATAATATAAATTCTAAAATAGATTGCTTTATAAAATTACTAGCACTTTTTTCACGGATTCGTCCGCGTGACCCACAGGAACTGTGTATTTTTTCGGAATAAAAAGCAGCCTTATACCACTCCAGAGATAATTTATCTTTCTATTAGTGAAATAATTTTCTGAATCTGATCACTAGTTCCAGAGACTCTCCATATTGTGACGGTGATCGTCGCTGCAGCCGATGGGCGGAGCCTACCGCTATAAAGGGTGGCAATAAAAAAAAAAAATCAGCTGTTCCATACATTTATGTTCACATAGCTCAACAAAATGTATGGCACAGCTGATTTTTTTTTCGCGATTTCAGGGTTGGTCCCATAGTAAAAGTTGTTCATAATGATGAGTATAATAACCCCTTAAAATATTTCCACTGTTTAACCTGCCACCCTGTATAAGCGGCGCGTGGTGGCCGCGCGCCCCTCTTGATCCAGCGGCTGACCACCAGTAAAGTTCTCCAGCCACATTACCTGAAGACCTGAAGACCCGTATTGCCAGCGAACTACTCACCCCTGAGTTTCTAGTTATTTCTGTCTACCAAAGTGTGGTACTATAAGTGTTTTGTAAAAAAATACATATTGTTTTGTATAAAGGTGTTTTCTTTATTTTCCTAATCTAGTTAAAATAACCCTTCAGGTTATTTCAGCTACAACATATTAGTATAGTTAGTATAGATTAAAGTTTTGTGTCTCACAAATTAATGTTTAATATTTGCATTATTACAGTGAACTTTTTCCCTGTACTCTTCAATTGTGCAATGTAAGTGCCATTGAAACATTACAGGGGGTTAAATGTTGAGTCTTATCATTGCCTACTTCTGGCGCTTAGCAGAATTGCTATTCATTCAAGGGTTTAAGGTGCCGTTGTAATCCCAGACATATGAGAGATTTAACCTCGTTTTTAAGGTGGATAACACACACACTTACCATCAGGTGGAACGCCTGAATGAACATGTCTCTGTCAGTATGTCTTTAGTGATATTTTTATCATGTTCATTGTCACAAGCACTACCTATGTAGGTATCTTACATTGCCGTATGTACCTATTCAATAAAAGAACAAGTTACATGCTTTCTATGCTGAGATGCAAAAAATTAAGGTCGCATCTGCAAGTGGTTAGTCTACGTATGTCTTACTTAATATATAGAATGTTCAATATTTACAAAACATAAAACTCAATTAAAAGTGAAAAAGATCACAGACGGTAAATCACCTGTAATTTATTGACCATGATAAACTTCACGTTAATTACTAAATAACACGCTAATCGTAATCAATGATGACAGCAATGACATGGTCTGCCGCCCACCCCAGTAGCTCACCGTAACGATACCGCTCCATGACGTCACGCGTGCGGTACCCCTTCGTCACGCTCGGTACCGCACGCGATTAGCGTGTAAACGCCTGTAAACGCGTGTTAACAAGCAAATTGCGTGTTTTATAGCCACATAATTGAATTATTGACTCTTATGATACGGTGTTTGGTTTTTTGGAGCGAGGGAAATATTGTTTTTCTTCTGTGTAAATATTAGCTTGAGTATTAAGTAGGTATATAATTTTCTTTCTAAATCAATTATAAGCATTAGGCCTTACATTTTACAGGTTGACCTCCGTTTTACGTATGTCAATATATTCTTATATATATTAGTATCACGATCGCCAACGTTATTCGTCTTGGGTGACCAGATTTAATCATAAAATTGCATTGACTTGATTACA
Organism: Thalpophila matura; assembly: GCA_948465475.1. Taxonomy (NCBI): domain Eukaryota; kingdom Metazoa; phylum Arthropoda; class Insecta; order Lepidoptera; family Noctuidae; genus Thalpophila; species Thalpophila matura. Next base: position 15,345,383 of record OX419182.1, read on the forward strand.
AATGAGTTCAATTTTACTGCGAGCAAACAATCCAATCGACTAAATATAGTCATTGCTGCTCTAGTACCTACTATTTCATGCAGAATACACCCCATTAACTCATCAAAATACAGCCATTACATAACTTAACCCTAAAGATTACCAGAATCAAGTAGCGATTACTATATTACTAAGAAGATTACACGGTACACCATAATCCCTATTATCAATCTCAATCTACCATCCCTGTCTACCATACCACTTTACGGGAATAGTGGTATCATTCATATCAGAGACAGGTCATTTTAAAACTGTCGAAAGTGGTACAGACAAAGTGGCAAGCTCACAATCATTGCAACCGGTGGTACTGACGAAATGAGATGCAATTTGAGACCATGACTGTAACATTTGGGATCGCAGTGTTAGCCTTTAGGCTATGGGTGGTTCGAGATATACAGTCAGTTGCAGAAAAGGTCATTAAATTTTAAAGGAGTCTTTAACTTTAACATTTCTGTTAAGTTGTTCCAGAAAAGAAAGTTAGCTACCTCTTTAACTGGTTATTAATATTTAACTATTCAAACGTCAAAAAGTTACATTAGACACAATTTAGGTTGCCCAAAACGTAGTTAAGGCCAAACAGAATTTAAATATAACTTAACGAATGTCAAAATTTCATAGGTCACCAAGCATCTATTAAACATACAGTTATCTTTGGTTTTGCAATAAATTGTGCTATTATTCTTATAATTATTATAAATGCGAAAGTTTGTGTGTTAGGTTTGTTACTTCTTCACGCTGAAACGACTGAACGGACTTGGATGAAACTTTTTTATTTATATTTTATTTGAAAATAGGCTTGAGTTTGACGGCTATCTCGCTTGATGTTAAGCGATGATGCGGTCTATGATGGAGCACGCTTGCCTAGAAGAAACCGATTCACTCGCGACTTGAACACACCCAGATTGTAACTGTCGAGGAACACCCACTCGGGCAGCGCATTCCACTGTTTGGCGGTTTTCACAATGAAAGAGGAGTCAAAGCGCCTAGATATATAAATATGCCAGAAAGGGGTGAATGTGCTGGTTTTTTTTTTCAAAATACGCCACTAATTAGAGGAGCGCCACTTTTAGATCTCGCACCACCTAAAAATTTTGATAGGACCGGCACTGTGGATGAGGTAGAATCTCCGAATGATATCGACTTGAAAGATGAGGAAGTTCTTCCACTTCTGCATGATGGATCACAACATGATTCTTTCGTAAGAACTGCAATTGTAAATGCAGTATTTTCTTAGTTGCTTCTAAGAAAATACTGCATTAACAATTGCAGTTAACTGCAATTTATCATTATTAATAATAAAATAAATAAAACAGCAGAATGTGTGAATTGACTTATTATTACTTATTAAATATTATATTTTAATAGGGTACATTCATGTGATTCAAATATACATCAAGTATTTTTATTTGTAATCTTTATTACTATAGAATTACTAACACCTTTATATTTATTTTTCTAATTAAAAGCGTTATAATATTAAAATTCAATCAATATCGATCAAAACAATCCCAACAATCATTATCAATCAAAACGCAACGCTATTGGTTGTTTGGGCAAGGGTTCAGTCTGCTCCTTTATAATGCTCAAAATTTTGGCATCATCATTTGTTGTTTGTAGCTGGTAGGATCCTCCTCCTGTTTTATGGACTTGAATCTGAAATAATTATAGGCAACTAAATTGTACCACTTTAATCAAAACACTCACTTCTGTCCAGCCGGCCTAGCATGACCACGATAGAAACGGGTTTTTTCTACATAGAAATAGACAAAGTGACAGATTTTAGAAACATTTCTACCGTTTCATTCATAAAACGTAGAAATGTTTCTACAATCTGTCACTTTGTCTATTTCTATGAAGACAAAACCCGTTTCTATCGTGGTCATGCTAGGCCGGCTGGACAGAAGTGGCACTAGAAAAGAAAGCTTGCCCAAAGTCACACAGATGATAAAAAAAAATATCTTATACTTTTACATTATAGGTAGAGCTATTATTTTTATTTTATTCAGGAGATGTATCATTAGTGTTGTATTGTATACGTATACATATATAATAAAAGAGTTTGTGAAGGAATACAGGGTTAGACTAAAAGGGTTTGTGGGAGAAAACATCTGCTCTGGCAATCTATATTCAATACCAGTTGTTGTCTCTTGTTCACTCATTTATTATAATTTTTATGCATCTTGCAACGACCCCTAAGTCCAGTGTTGCACTGCAAAAGGGCGTCCTGGCGGCGTTACAATGAGCCTATGCTAGGCACATACCATCTCAGGCATCATACAAAGTAACAAGGTAGGTACGTGGAAAATACTCACTCGGACACAAGGTCAGCTAATAGCGCCTTTTCTTACGACGTGTAATTAGCACCACGTGCTCGTCGCTTTTTTTATTTGATTCCTCCATTATACGGAATTACACTTATTTAATAAATTTTTCTTGTGATATTTTAATAAAATTAAAATGTCAGTTTGATTTGACAATTTTGTAGTGCTGCCAGGTCTATTTTTCAATTTACCCTAAGCTCCGTTAACTTTTACCCTAGATTTGCAATGACATTGGAAAAAAATAGTAAATTAAAAATTAAAAAAACCCGACTGCCAAAAAACAACTAAAAAGTTCAAAACAAGAGCACTTTTCAAGCAGTCTGATGCAGTTGGTGGCAATTATTTGTGTTAAATCTTAGATTTTATGCCACCAACTGCATCAGACTGCTTGAAAAGTGCTCTTGTTTTGAACTTTTTAGTTGTTTTTTGGCAGTCGGGCTTTTTTTAATTTTTAATTTACTATTTTTATTTTTCACTTTTTAGTTTTTAATGTATGTTTTCGTAATCTTCTTTTTTGTTTGTATATCGTTAATACTTGAAATAAAAACTTAAATCAATAAGTAAGAATTAGCGAGAATGATTGCTTTGTTAAACAACTTTAAATCGTTATATATCCTAAACTATTATTTAAAATGAAAAATGATAAAAGGAACCTAAAGATGATTTTAAAATACCTATTCATCGACACCCCACTTGACATAGTTCATCAACTTTTTTTTTTTTCATTTTGACAATATGGCGTCTGGTTGTCGCTGTGGTGAATTTTGATTACTGTTATGTCTTTAGTGACACTCGCAAGGTTAAGACGAATCGATTGACGTAAGAATTATCAAAATCGGCCTACGCATTTGGTCTCTAGAACGCCACATAGAAACAAACATACATACATACATACATAGACTGATAAACACATTACCCTCCTTTGCGTCTCGCAGTCGGGTAAAAATACACAAATATTAATGTTTTAAAATGAAATAAAGACATTTGCATTGCACGGTTTGATGCTCACCATTCGGCAAACGGCATGCTCATATTGTTACTCAAATAATAAAGAAATCTATCAGTTATTGTACCTACTCAGTATTCTACCTCTTCAAAAACGGCTGAACCTATTCTTAAAGTCCGTGCCACCAATAAAGTCCTACGGACAAAAACTGGTAGGTACTAAGCTTGTAAGTTCCGCTTTTGCCTTTTGTTTGTTGGTTTTCAGCGATATCAGCGCCGTGATAGACTTCTGTGGTGGCGCGGACTCTAATGCGTTTTTATTTATTTTATAGCATGAAATTTTCTTACGTAGTGTTATGACAAAATACCCTAAACAATATAAAAAAATATCCTAAATAATTTCATGCCATAAAAATTTCCCTACGAGTATTCACCTTAGGTATTTTTCCCTAAATCTAGGGGAAAAATACCCTAAGGTGGCATCACTGCAGTTGACAGTTTGACGTTTGAGGTTTGACGATTTGTTTTTTTTTTTAATTGCGTAGGTACGCGTTTTGTTCGCCTGCGTTTTGTCATAATAAATGTAAAAGCACAGAAAACAAAACGCAATCATTCATTCTTTGTTCATTCGATGTTTATTTTATGATGACAACATTTTTAATTTCAATTTTAGTTAACGAACCAATATTAAAAGCTTAAATGCTTTTCTGCAACCTCAATTAAAATAATCATATAATTAGCTCTAATAACGCTTTAAGCAAACGGGAGATAACTGAAAGCTTTCTGCAACCGAGCGTATCGCTCGGTTGCAGAAAGCTTTCAGTTATCTCCCGTTAGACTGAAAGCGAGAAATGGAAAGGATTGGCTGATGAGAGAGAAGTAGCGAGAGAAGGATCGTTTCTATAAAATACTTGACAAAAATAATTAACAAACGTCGTCTGTCTTCTTTATCGTTATTATAACCAAATTAGCTTTGCATAAGCATAGCATAATCGGCCTATAATATTCCCACTGCTGGGACACAGGCCTCCTCTGTGAGAGGGAGTGGGCCGTAGTCCACCACGCAGACCCAGTGCGGGTTGGTGGACGTCACATGTCTTCGAATTTTTGGTTCTAGGACATGCCGGTTTATTCACGATGTTTTCCTTCACCGTTAAAGCAAGTGATAATTAATTTCTAATACGGACAAGACTTTGAAAAGTCAGCGGTGCGTGCCTCGGGATCAAACTCGAACCATTCGCCGTGGGAGGCACATGGTTAAACCACTAGGCTATCACTGCTATTTGTTAGCTTACAACAATACAAATGTTAAAGTAATTATAATCCTCAAGTTTCTAATAAAACACTGAATTTACTCGTCTAATCGCATTTTCACAACTTACTTTTAACTGTTTCATCATTTTAAAAGCATGTCCATTGCATGGACATTGAGACATCAAAATCCCTGAAGCTGTTTCACAATCAGTTTAGTTTATTAGCTTTATACTCTTGTGTAGTTTTTGATAGTTTCCAACCGAGACCAAGACTGAGTGTGCAATACCAAAACTCAAACCATAACCAGGTGTACTGACACGAGACGGGTATAGATAATTTCCCATGAATGTAAAGAAGATAGAATATTTCTGTAGTAAAATATTTTTTTTAAAACTTATTAGGCTTGCGTTCGACCGCTATCTCGACGATGATGCGGTCTACGCTGGAGCACGCTTGCCTAGAAGGAACCGATTCACTCGCGACGTGAAGACACCCAGATTGTAACTATCCTCTTGGCTCATCAGCAATGTCTCCCTAAATAGGTCTGTATAGAATTTCCACTCCATCTACCGCTTATAACTTGGGCCAAACCCAGTTCCTATGTCCAGTTGCAGTAATACGATGTTATTACAGTGCACCCGCGGCCTTCACGAACTTGTACCATTTTCGCAAATTGTTTCCAGTGCTTATCTAGGCACGTGCTCTATCCGCTGTTAAATTGTAGTTTTCCTTGAATCAGTACCCCTATCATAGTTTTTTTGACGTGTAGTATCGTTAACGTAAGCATATTTTGAATTTAAAATACAGCAGTCCTGGAACTTTTTGATAAAATTTTATACAATTTGCACATTTTAAAAAATACAGAGAAATTAATTAAGTATTTAATTTATATAAATATTGTGTAACAAACGTGTATTTTCAATTCAAAATATGCTTACGTTAACGATACCTACTACACGTCAAAAAAACTCATGATAGGGGTACAGTACGTTGAAACTGTTTGATCTTTGGAGTTTTAGACTGAGTATTTGCTACTTAGGTTTGGACTGAAATTAGGTCACTGCAACTTTAGGTCAGTGGTAAAATTATAATAAAGTCTGATCATTAAAATTAGCATGGTTATAAATTAATTAAGTTTAACTAAACGGGTAACCACCTACATAAACGTAAAAAGGTCGTGCATGAAATCGTGTGGCAAAAGGCCAGACAGACAATATTATGTTATTATGAAAGGTCAAAGATATTATTATCATTTTGCAGTTACAAATAGATACGTTTTGTTAAGTATATCAGGTTACAAATAAATATATTTCAATAAGTGCGTTGTTTAAACAAGACATACCTAGTTAATTATTTACAAATGCGGCCATACATTTTTGATCAATACAATTAAATAAAAAAAGAAACGATATTATTGTTAATAATATAATTATAATCGGAATGAGCCCTAAAAATAACTGTTGTCTACGAATCGATCAGGGCACAAGGCACTTATTTTTATTTCTTCAGGACAGCAAACAATAACGTGATAATGCACAATCAACGAAGATTTATAAATTAAACATTTTTATCAACTAAGCAAAATTTAGACAATATTATTAAAGGCATATTTTTATAATTTTTATACAAGTCAAAGTCATGATAAGCTTGTATCTTATTTTAAATCTCTTATAAATTTATTAAAAGAATTTATATAGATATCCTACAAAATCAAAGCCTATTGTAGATCAAGATCAGCAGCTCTATCACTAAAAGTATTGAAACCTCAGATCATAGAAATAAGGAGATAAGCCATCATAGCAAATTAGTACGGGAACAGCTGATGCCACTTTTAGTACATTTTTCGACACAATTACGCGCATAATTAAGCGCTCCTTGTGAATAAAAAGTTCAATGCGTGGGAGGCATTGAACATTCCGCACACCCTCAATCTAACACTGTTAATCGTCACTCAACACTAGCACAAAACTAAAACACTGTATTTATATCATCGATCTTGTTCGGTTCGTCGTCAGCGCGTACGGTTTTAATATGAGCAATTTGCTCAAGATCAGGCATCAAGCTCGATAGCGCCTTGGCACATCTCCTTGTTTCTATGATCTGAGATTGAAACCGAACGTGCGCGTGATTTTGATTTAGATACTAATTCTCAAAAACACTTTTTTTTCTCACATTTAGAGCACTACAGATCTACTAACAATACTGAGCTACCTACTTTTTTACACCTTTTTTATTTAACACTTATTTTCTGAAACTAAACTGTACATAAAAACTATGTAGGTATACACACGGTGCTAAGTGGCAGACAAAAGGCTATTTGGCTAAAGTTATAGTAAAAAACAGGTTCTAAATAATTTGAGTCCTACATTGCTATTAAGCAACAAAAGTTTATCTAAGTTTCAATCCGAATAGCAATTTGTGTTTTTGCAGGCTGTATTCAGAGATAGATGCACAATGAATTGGCCATATAATAATGTATAATAGGAACACTTACTTGCCTTTTTTGGCATCTACTCATATATTAAAAATATAATTAAGAGATACGAGTATATAACAGATACCGGTTTTTATTCGTATATAAAAACGTGGTCTCTAAAGCGTGCTATACACTTGTTCAAGTCGGCATTAATCGGCACAGCAGAGCGGTAAAATGGAATATGTGCGTGCGGCTTAGCTAAGCCGGACATGCCAATTCAAAAAAGGTAGTTGCCGAACGGAGTTTGCCGATCGATACGAGCCGAATTTAAGTAGTAATTGCTTCGGGTCAGCTTTGTAGTTCAATAAATACCTACTGCCCAATCGAATGTGCCGATTCACAGATTACAAGTGTTAGCACGCCTTACGAGTTTACGAGCACTATCTGTTTTTTTTTTGGTAATTATCTTATAATAATTGCTGAAATATTCAGGCTTGTTGACGCTTTAGGAGGCCTATGTCGCTGTGGACGTATTTCGACTGACATTTAAATGATGATCAAAGTCCTATATCAGTTTTATTATGTATATTCTACAGGGTAAAATTAAAACCAGTGCGGATATTTTAGGAGGTGAAAGTACTCATGAATATGATCAACTTTTATTATGGGACCGACACTGAAATATGAAAAACCTCCTAAAATATCCGCACTGGTTTTAATTTTATCCTGCTTCCTCGACAAAAACCGGGTGAACGAAATCCATTAAGTTCAAAAAGGACGTTGGTAGTTTTGGGCTTGATACGGTACAGTAATAAAAGCTTAACCAAAAATAAAAATATATTTTAATTGTTCTTTGCCTAATAAAATTTATCTTAGAGATTAAAAATTGGAATCAAAAATCTAAATAAATAAGAAATAAAATGATTATGCCGTTGACATTTTGAAAAAACCAATAAAACAAAAACGGGTGCGTGCTGGCTGGCGCGTGCCTCCACAGAATATCATGTCGACGGCAACTAAAACCTTTGAATTGAGAACTCATTAGTCGGGCTGTACTTCATTGGATCATTCACACCATACTTAACCTCACTGTCACAAATACGAAGATTTCTTTTTAACCCAATTACGTACAAAAAGAAATAAAAAATGAATTTAAATACTCTTGAAATACTCGATCACACCAAACTAATTTCATATTTGTACCGACATACACAATCTGAGGCCCAGCGTTCTATGGGCGTCTGCCGTTTCCTTTGAAAATTCAAATCATTTGATAGTCTAACGAGCTTTTTTACATGCTTTCTTTAGATATAATGACTTGCGCGCACGAACGCATTGGCGTGCAATTTTGTCGGCGTGCGGCAAATAATCGCTACGGGCGACCGCGCGTGCAATCATGCCTCTATTTAAGGTTGGTTCTTACTGAACGTTTGTGTAATAATAACACACAATATACACATTTTGGAATGTGTGTGTATAACCTAAATAGAATGTGGGCTTTAGAATATTTTGGTTGGCTGGTGAAAGTAAAAAAAAATTAAAGCTACCGTTTAACAAAAGCTGAAATACATCAATTTGACTTTTGGGATTTTCTAGTTTAGAACTGTAATCTACCTATATAGAGAGACAAGTTTTCCAAAACGCTATTAAAATAATGTATTATTTTTGCTACGCAGAAAGACTAGAACAGTAATAAATAAATTAATAGTCCTAACCTCAGGCGGCATGATCAGGAAAATGAGATTTCGGCTGACATTTTCGAATTTGATTAATTCGATATAGTAGAACCTAATTATTGTTTAAAGTATATCAAAACACTAGTCTTCTACCTACTCTTCAATAATACAATTTGTTACAAGGACTGATGTTTATCGACGTTGGCTGAAAAGAATAATCACGTTGGCCGTTTACACCTTTGGTACTTACGCTATTTTTTTTTTTTTTTTTTGAAGGGCCTCTCGCAGTTGGTTTCTAACAGCCGTCACTGCTTAACCGGTCATCTGGTGAGGATTTACAAATGCCTCCAGCCAGGCTTAAAACTAAATAAAAACTACAAACTAAGCGACCACAAGCTAAGGGCACCCCCTACTGGGGTACGGACCTTGGCTTAGGGCGTCGCTGGGGGGAGGACAACTAGAGGGAGGGGCTACTAGCTGGAACGGATTAATATGATTTAGGGACATAGGGCTGGCTCGAGCAAGGGTCGGTTAGGGGACTGAGTCATACGCGGTGGCGGACTCGGGTCATGATGGGGACGTCGCGACGGGCCTCGTCGGCGAGGTCGGAATGGGGTACTTACGCTAATGCAACCCATTGTATATCACACAACATGCTCGGTTGGTGGAACCTCACCTTATTGCCAAGTGCTCAACATGTGCTGTCCTGTCAGAAATGCGCGCCCGAGGCACGGACGCGCGTTTTGGCTTCTGTTTAAGAACTCTTTTGAAATTAGTGTATTATTTTTGATATATGCAACTTCATGCATATTTTTATATTGGAGTGGCTTACCAATAACAAAAAATGCCGTGAGCTACTGGAAGCAATTACTGATTGGCTACAAGTAAATGTAGAGTTTATTCTCTTACACGAAGAGTGCCTGGACTATATTTATTTTGTTTAGTTCATAACTACACTATTTACATTATGAGGATAACATATTATTTTGTTTGAGGTAGATTATTTATTTGTTATTTATCGTTCACCAGCACTTTGCCCGCGACTTCATCCGCGTGACATAGACAGGAACTGTTCATTTTTCGGGATAAATAGTAAGCCTAGTATTTAAGAGTAATGTAGCTTTCTATAAATAAAAAAAAAATATATATATTCGGATCAGTAGTTCTGAAGATTACCTCATACATACAAAATTTACGTCTTTATAATAATAGTACCTATGCATAGTATGGAATACGGTAGTGGACTACTATTAAAAAAGTACGAGTAAAGTGAGTACCTACCTAAAGGAAGAATTTTTTGATATTATGTACCTAAATGGGCGAAAAAGAGTGGTAAGATTTGTATGAACTGCATTGTGTTGTTTTCCGATTTCCGCAACAGAGTCTCAGGCACAGATTGTGTTCAAAAAAAACCATTTGAACCGAAAACACTTAAAATATTAAGATGCAGGTTTTTTAGAAACCGGATCATTGCCTGTTACTACATTAAAAACTTACAGTCAAATAATTATATTGAAAACATCAAAACCTAAAATCTATCCAATTTACCTATAATAAAACAAGTTTAAACGGATTAAATCGCGTATATTACAGATTTTTACAGATTTTTCCTAATTACTATCCAATTTGATACAATAAATATTTCATATTTCGTCTGTTCTTTCTTCTTCCTCAAACACAAACCTATCCAACAGAAAGTCGTGATACTCATAGGTGCGGAGCAATTATTAGTTAAAAGGTTCACGGTCAGCAAAAGCACTTTGAATTTAAAATTTAAAACAGTAGTGAAATAAGACTTGTTACTGAGATAAGAATTCAGTGCAGCCAGTCGGAATGGCTGACATTGCTGACGTTACACATCTGTTATACTGTTTATTTGTTAGGGTACTTGCAGAATGTACCTACGTTTATTACGAGTTGAATCTAAATACTTTCACGAGGAAGTGAATACTTTTCAAATATAGCTGTTGTTCACGACTTTGACTGCGTGAAAATTTATGAAAAGTGTAGCCTATGTGTTTCTCTCGATCTCAGATCTCTTGCTGTCTCTTTCTCAAATTTCATTCAAATCGGTCCAGCCGTTCCAGTGTGAAGGAGTAACAAACACACACACACACATAAACTTTCTCATATAGGTATTATACCTAATAATGTTATGATTTCAATTAGGTACTTACAAAATATTTTTGAACAAAACAAAAAAAATGTGCCTGGTTTGCATTAGGTAGATAATCGTAAAAAATTGCGTTGTAAAAACGAAAAAGAAGAACGATTAAAGAAGAAAATCATCATTTAAAATTTAGGAAGGTTGTATTAAATCTATAAGTAATAAACAGTACCGTGACTGACTTACTGACTGAGAGACAACTACTGCCTAGTCCGCTGGATCTAGTGATTTGAAATTTGGAAGAAACATTTCTTGAGTATATAGGTAGGTATACCTACTAAGGCAGAATTTTCTGAAATTCCGTAAAGGAATGAAAAGGGGTAGTAAAATTTCTATGAAGGAAATACCAACATTGTGTCGTTATCCGACTTCTGCGACATACAATACAGAACCTTTTAAACACTACTAAACTAAATTCATCATCCAAAAAACCCAATTTATAGGTACAAAAACACGCCACCACATAAAAGTCATCCCATTTGAAATTCATCCCGCCGATAAAATCTTTGCTACCGTCCGTTCAATGTGAACGCTACGTCATACGGAGCGTGCTCAAACGGCGAACGATTTGACGCCTCAGGCGCAGCCGCTTCTGTAGATCCAATCGTGATCGCTCGCGGTGCGCCCGCGCTGCCGAGCGCGAGGTGAGAATAGCAGCGCGGTAATGTGACAGCGAAATTATGATATTGTTTATTGAGGATTAGGGTATTTAGGCAAATGTATGGGATCAGGGTACTTTCCTACTATGATTGAGCTTGAATGGAATAAACTTGAATAGTTTTTTGTTTAAAATGTTTTTGGTCAAGAAGAAAGTGAATCTAAAATGAGAGATATACCTATTTAATTGAAATTTTGGCTAAAATGCATTAGTACTTAGGATCACTTGATGTTCTACCCTAGCATAGCCAGAAGATCAATAAATAAATCATTGCATTTATTAATCAAATCAAAACCACCGCTATTCAGAAAAACTAAATCGGTTCTATAATACGATCACAACCAATTCGAAATGTCACCAAGACATAATAATCGGTACTTTCATTACATTTCCAATGACCATTTCAGGTCAATCAATATACGAACGCTTTTTAACTCCCTCACGATTGACGTCAATTAAATTTGATAGAGACCATTTAGGAGATTGATTAAAAATCGATACAGAAATCGATTGCGGCAATCGGTAATGAATTCGGATCGATGCACGACGAGACGTACGGAATTTTAAGTTGCTCTATAACGACTCGTAGGGCGTAGTTTATTAATAAAGTTTATTTAATAGCCATAACGAAGGTTTAGAATGCTGGGTAACTAACAGTATTTATCATAATTCACAAGTTGAAAATATTTTTTTATTCTTCACTAATTGATATGGCGAAGAAATCGATTGAAATCGTAACCTTGTTTTCTTTGAGTTAATTGAGTTTGGTATTTGTACCGAATACATGAATTGGAGTGACTTAACGGTTTTCCGGTATTTCCATTCAGCAAGCCCTTTTTACTTTCGAGAGTTGGAAGTAATATTTCTTATTGATAGATGCATTTGACTACGGCATTGATTATTATTTATACGATTTTTTACATAAATTATATGTAAATAGTTAACACATCTTCTTTTTAAGTAACTATTGGTAGGTAATCACATAACTTATGAATCTTTTTTAATCAAACTTGTTCTTTTCATTTAAAAGACGAGACGAGATACAAGATAGGCAGATATATTGTTCTATATGTTTATATTTTAACTTTCTTTCAAATCAACTTGCACAGTGAGTCACACCATAAAAGCCTGGCCAAAATTTCACCCTGTATTTATTTGGTTCCCATACCCAGTGGTTAGGCGTGCATCATATGGACAAAAACCCGACGTCACAAAGGACTGCAGACGGTTGCAATTTATTCTAAATAACGGGATCACAGATTTATGGGGACCACTATGCGAATCTGAGGCAAAAAACGCGATTGACGTTTTGTTTTCAAACTGTAATCCGGTGTTTAATAAGTCGGCGTTTTTTGTCTTTGGCACTGGATATAAGTTTAAAGCATGGGGTCTCATCAGGAACTAAGGAACATTTGTTGAAATAACTCATAATAGATGGCGATATATGTATCGATTTGTTATTGAAGTTTGTGGAAAATTGAGAACACGAAAAAATACATCATGAAAAATATTTGTTAAAATTTTGAAAAATCCTTTAAGCACAGAAAAATGTATAGCCCGAAGATAGCCCGCGCTAAATCGGTTACATTTATTTGTATGAGATGAGGCATCTGTACGTATAGTATTATATTATCTGTGGTTTAAAGCTACAGTACTTTTAGGCCCGTTTACACGACAACTCACTATACTATGGTCCATATCAATTGTGAATGTGAACTTTGTAAACAATATCAGTATGGCCAACTGTCAAAATTTTATGAATTTGTATAGAAAGTTTGTTTACATAGTTTACAAGTTCTATTGAAATGGACTTAAACTCACTATATGCTAATTAACGCTAAATATATTTAAAACATAGTTAATTAAATTTCTGTCATTTGCTTAAATAAGCAGACGAAGACAGAATGGGGTTTTAAATAATGTTTAGTGCTAATTGTATTTAGTGGGTCGTCATGCAAGTCAGCCTTAGTAATTAAGTCGTCAAAGTAGGCAGACTTCAGTGCTGCTGTTTTTTTTTCCTTTTTTATCGTTGTTTTCTTGAGAATGTGTTTCTATTTTATTTTTCTTGTTTTTAATTACACACTTTTAATTAGCGCAGTGAATGGGCTGACTAATAAAATCTTCTGTACCTATAAAACAATGCCTAGGCGGACTAACAAATCTTCTATACCTATAAAACAGTACCGTGACTAACTTATTGACTGAAGAACAACCCCCAACTTAAAACGCTGGACATACAGATTTTTTTGGAGGAATAGTTTACTGATCCCTCCTTCTTTAATCTAAAATAATCCCTAAGGGGGTGAATATGGGTGATAAAGTTTATAGAATAAAATAACGACATTGTGTTGTTTCCGATTTTCACGCGGACGAAGTCGCGGCACGGCTAGTATACCTAATTAATAGTGAGTTTTAATCCATCATGTTAATAATTTTACAGCAGATTGGTACAAATTGAAACGGTTGCTTGCACCGTTAAGGATCATAAACTTTTTATGTTTGAATTTTATTCCCAGATCAGCAAAGAAATAATAAATATACCATAAATCGATTTATTATCATTTTTCCATAAAAAAGTCAACACCAATCAATTTTTTTGATAAACATTATTAAAAACCAACAGTTGTCGTTCGTTTTGATGAGATTTATATACAAAATCATATATTAAAAATTAATAGACCAATCGGAGTACAATATCTGCATAAATTTACATATTTATTGTACTTTAGCATAATTATTTTGTGGCTATATCTAATTTAAGTACTATCTGTTGAATATTCATACTTATTAATGTCATAAAAGCTTATCACAGTTAAATAAATTGCGGTTAAATAAATATGCAGTGATAGCCTAGTGGTTTAACCATGTGCCTCCCACGGCGAATGGTTTGAGTTCGATCCCGAGGCACGCACCGCTGACTTTTCGAAGTCATGTGCGTATTAGAAATTAATTATCACTTGCTTTAACGGTGAAGGAAAACATCGTGAGGAAACCGGCATGTCCTAGAACCAAAAATTCGAAGTCATGTGACGTCCACCAACCCGCACTGGGCCCGCGTGGTGGACTACGGCCCACTCCCTCTCACAGAGAGGAGGCCTGTGTCCCAGCAGTGGGAACATTATAAGCCGATTATGCTTATGTAAACAAATATGAAACGATTTTGTTTATGTGTCGTTTATATATTTACTATGTTGTTAGGGATTGTAAATATAGGTACCTACGTCAGTTTTGTTTCAGTTATATGATCAGAAAAAAAACTTATTGTCTCAGATCAGAGTCTATTGTCCCACGCTTATTGAAATGCTTGAAAATAAGGATGTTAATGTTAGAATATTACTTAAATAAGGTTAACATTGGCAAATTATGCAACATTAAAGTACCTACCTATTATTACATAGGTAAAAAGTAAATAAAAAAAAAATGAATCGATAGTACAGTTTTCAAATAAGTTTTTTTCTAAGCCCAAAATAAACCTATTAGATATGCAAAGAAAAAAACATTAACCTATCAAAAATAGACATCGCACAAAATACCTCTTCAATTAACCAATTTTGTGCAGCTAGCTGTACTTTATCTCATTGGATGTATCAGGTCCGTTAATTGCAACATGGCGGATTGAATCTTGCGGCTCGGCGCATGCGCCAGCGTTCATATTTGTTGTAATTTTCACGTCATTACGCATAACGTAGCGTTGGCGGTTTGTTGAAAGCGAACACAGAACAAATAGAGCAGATACGACAGTGTGAATGTAGTTGATGTCTGCGCACGATTATCTTAGTGTTGATATTTGATTTAAGATTATGTCTGCACGCATGTTTTGCGAGGTTGGCAGAATAGTTATTACTCTAGCACTGGTTTTAACATCAAGTTACAAGGGTAGAAACCTTTTGCTCAATATAGCTAATAGATATTATTGGTTGATTATGTTGTCTTTAAGGTAAGCAAAAATACAAAACGTATACGTACCCATAATTTACCGCCTGATCTAAGCTAATAAACTTACCTTTCAGTCCTTTGGCGTCTGTGTTTTGTAATACGTGACAGATTTTAGCAAACACAAATGAGCAGGATCAACTGTTTTTTTATTATGTATAATTATTTTTATTTTTTTTATACCATGCATGCTACATAGCATCTTGGAAGTGAAATCCTGGAATTTTTAATCAAATTAGGTATATTGTAGTAAAAAAATATAAAATCTTAAGAATATCACACCACCTACTGACAACTTACTATGTATAATTAAATTGACACACAAGTTCAATGTAGTCACAGATTATAAATAACTAGTATGGGATGCGAACTTAATTAATTTAGCTACGATTGAACTCATCATAATTTATCAATTTGTTAAAACAGTTATTAATCATACCTCGAATCTTTCTCTCTATCTGATGATATTATTTCTATATCTGACAGTATTAAAATCTTAGAAGGTAAACTAGCAATGTCTTATGAGATCCGACCAAACATTTTTTTTTTAAGTTTTATTAAACTTACACAGGTACCTATTTAAAAGTAATTAAATAACTAAGGTTTTATTTATTACATATAAAAACCAGAATTCTACCCTTCAAAAATGCATAATAATATCTACATATTTAAATTTTCAATATAGGTATTGCGCATTTATACTTTTTTTTCACAAAATCGTAAAAGCACGAGAACTTTACAACAGGTTCCATTTTACTATCCAGTCCGTACAAAGGTAAATAGCTCCACAGATAATAGTAACTGTATCTTAAACAGCTCCACATCAGGTCTTTAACTGCTGTCGTATCTGGTAGCAACAAGTTTTAATCTTTGACACATAGGATTAGAGAAATGCCCGGGCAATTTTCATCGCTTTATGATAATATGGTTACGAGTATTGCGCTCAGAACATTTTACTACTAATGCCTTCTGATATGAACGACTGTTATCTTAAATTAAAATCCAGGCTATATGCGAAGAAAGTTTAATTTTGTGCTCTACTATTTTTTGTTTATGGAAGCCTGGTAATAGGGTCGGGTTTGTTTCGCGCTTGTTTGACTTCATTCATCATTACCATCACCATTATGGGCCTTTTAACATCATTCTGTGAAAGATTTAGATGACGTCACTTAATTACTATACAAATAAATAGGTCTAACATTGATTAAATACTACAAAATTAATAATAATTAATTATTTAAAGCATTGTTGTTAGCTTCATTGTCGGGATTAAGGTTATTTTTTTTAGACTTACACTGTCCCACTGTTGGGCAAAGATCTCCCTCATATCTTTAGGTACATACTTCTCTTTGTGTTGCCTTTTCTAGGCAATCTGTCCTAAAGATATCATGGTCATCTTGATCATCACGCCAGCGTTTTCTAAGCCTGTCTTGGCGATGACGCCTATCTTCAGGCACCTACTGCTTGATGAGTGATGCTGATGGGGGGTGATTCTCGCGGGTTTTATATTAATATTGCCGTCAATATATATTGCAACAAATGTCAAAATGGTAGGGATTTTGACAGTTGTTGCAATATATATCGAATTCGATATCAATATCGAACCCGCGACAATCACCCCCCTGGCCCATTTGTCCTCGTGCATTCGATAGATATGTCCCGCCTAATCCTACTTCAGCCTAGCAGACTTATTGCCCTATTGGCAATAAGTAAGGTTATCTTATTTACAAAAAAATAATTCTCTACTAAAGCTAAACAGTTTTTTTATTTGAGGAAAACAAAAAATTTTTTTTTTTAAAGTTGGTACTTACCTATTTGTAATACTCAACAAAGTTTTATTTTGTCATCAGATCCGGCATCGTTTCGGGTTGTTTGATGAAGTATGCACGTCTGGTGGCGTGCAGGTCCGTCATTGCAACTGGGTTCGATTCCTGCGCGTGTCAGATAACTATGGACCACAAGTAAGTGAGCATAACCAACGAAATATTTATACCAAATACACTTACCAAAATACTATCAAAAGGCTACCTTTGAAATTAAAACAGCTCTCGATGTCTATTGGTTCTGGCTTATCAGTTACCTATTTGTTTAGTTTCTGCATTCATCGTATTTTTTTAGTAATTATTAGCGTCAACGCTATAACCTCAGATCATAGAAACAAGGGAGATGTGCCAAGGCGCTATAGATCTTGACGCTTTCATACGGTCACATTGACCGTATATAAAAAGTATACGCTGGCGACGAACCGAACACAATCGATGATATAAATACAGTGTTTTAGTTTAGTGCTAGTGTTGAGTAACGATTAACAGTGTTAGATTGAGGGAGTGCGGAATTTTTAATATGTGGGAGATCTTTTTATTCACAAGGAGCGCTTGTAATTGTGTCGAAAAATGTTCTAAAAGTGGCGACAATTGTTCCCGTACTAATTTGCTACGATGGCATATCTCCTTTTTTCTATGATCTGAGGCTATAACCAACCACCCAAATACCAGTCTATATAAATAAATCGTCAGAGTAAATATTAATATTTTACATTTTACAGCTAAAAATTTTGGCATTAAAAATAGCAACTCTTTGCGGGAGATGCGCTTTTAAAGAATTTTTTTCAAAATTGCATCTGTTTTACAACTTGAGGCAAATACGATTTCCTATTAAAATGTGAATCAATAAATTTTGTTCATAGTTGAATAAGACAAATTAATTGTTTTTCGCTTATCCCAGAATAACCACTCATAATCACTCCTGCTAAAATGATGATACTAGTTTTGTTTCACCAGGTAAACCTAGTCTGCACGAAGGTCAAGGGTGAGCCGGTCTACGAAGCGGTAAAGCCAGTGTCTGCACACACAGAATTGGTGGTCTACTACCTTCCCGAAAGACCGGAGGAGATGTTCTTTGTGAAGATGAGGAATAACCTTTATAGACAAACGATGGACTCTATATTAGAAGGTAATTTGAATATAGTATCATCTCAGATCATACAAGGAGATTTGTTATTATAGTTAAAAAAAACTCACAAAAATTTAAAAAACACCTAAAAATAACTGCGAAAAATAAACGGTTGAGACATTTTCCAACAGAAAACATATTCATGTAATACCTCAATTTTAATATACCCAACTACATTTTTTTTACACGAAAAAGTAACAAAACCATATACCTCAATGTATTTCGCATCTACATTAAAAAAAAAAAAAACTACCAGTTCAGATTTAGATACCAACCTCTTTTAAAATTTTTAACCCTTTTTTCATCATGCTTGTCTGCAATGCTGATAGCTTTATTATTGAACATGATTTTACATCATAACTAAAATTTCGGTCAGATAAAATTAACTATATTCAACATTAATTCTAATATCTTTCATTCTTTTCTCAATTCATAGGTTTTTTAGTAAGAACGTGCTGGGTAGTCTCAGCAATATTTGATAATTTTCCTACTAAATTCAAGTGAAATTGAAAGTAAGCTTGTGTGTGTAAATCGGTCCACACATCATGGGAACCATAAATCATGTTGAGACAGTTATTAAGACGCACGGACTATAAAAATATTAATCCAATATTTTTTTCTCACCAATTGAGCGTGGCGTAGGGAGACCAGTAAAACTGTGGAGATTTAAATATTTTTTTTAAATGTTTTTGTAGTTAAGAATGACTTAGATAATTTAGTAGCTTTCATAACCAATTTATAACTAAATCACTTTTTACTTATTTTTTTACCCACAGTTTGTAGCTTCTTTTTAATAAATAAGATGCTCTATTACTTTTTTCTTGTTATTAATTAAAATGAAATTATCAAATTAAATTCGAAGACATCATAGAGATAAGCTGTATAAGAAAAGGCAGTTTATTTATAATTGTAATTTAGTGGTAGTCAATTTTCATTTAAAATTATAAATGTTAGTCAAATTCTGATGACGCAATACCTAGTGAGTTCAAGTCTTCATAATTGAACAAATCAGTATTCACTAATAATATAGGTAGAGTTATTGAGCTTGGTTTTCTATTTCTACTTTGTAACAATCTAGCATCCATGAAATAGTGAACTTATCTACAATATCAGTCTATCCGATAGAATATGTCTATAATGAACCAATTCGCTTATCAGGCCGTCGTTCAACCGGCTCTAGTTTTAATTTTATATCCATTTTTTAATACAAACAACTACATTAACCAGATTAATCCTTCAATGCTAATGTTACTTAGTTTATAATTATGATAATTATTACAGTCCACCATCAGATTCACATAAAACTGAATGGCCAATATAGATATGATAAAGTTATCCAATGGATGAATAGGAAAATATAATTGCATTAACTAATACCTATTTTATGATGTAGAGGACTCTATTTTGTACTTAGTCCGATGTTATAGTGGGCGCACTCAGATTTAGCAAACTCGTTAATTTGTGTAGGTTTACCATGATGTAGAGGAAAAGTATGTTTTGGAAGATATTAACAGTAGTCGTTAAAATAAATCAAATTAAAAAAGCTCTATGCCCACATTTTTAATTCAGTTTTTTAAGAACTAGATAATAATATTCATAAGAACCAGATAATAATCAGGGCTAATTTCACGTAATTTCAAACCAAGGCATTCAAACATTTTTTCCAAACTCACTCAACATGGTGAGTATGATGACACCCAAATCATCACCATCAATCATCAAAATCATCACCACAGTCAACCACTCACACGGTTTTGTGGGACTCGTTGTTATATTAGTCTGTTTTTAATAATAAATAAATCTATAATTTCATTGTATAAATACAACATTTTAGTTTTGAAGATATTTTTATTACCTACTCTGTACCTATACTATCCTATATATAAGTTTTTTAAGCGAAACTGGATTTTTTGGGGCATTCTTCTTTCGAACAACTTTTTTGAAAACATTCAACAATGTCCAAACACACAATTCATGGCCACCACATAAAAGCCATCTCAACTATCTTTCAATAATCTATAAACCAAGCGTTCACGTCTTCATATAAGACTCTGTTTACCACAAATTACTTCTAAGCAATATCAAAACGTATGATTATTGTATATGAATAAAATTTTCATACCACTCGCAATTACCAATACTCTGATATTTTATTATTGCAGGAACTCGATACAGATATTAATTCGTTAAAACTGATATTAGAATTCTTCCATTTTTAATAGATTATCCTGGTTGGATTACAGTTTTGGCGCTTTTGGTGGTCTGATATTAAAGCTCGCTTAGATGTTCAACTATTTTTTTGGGCTATTACATTACGTAAAATAATAATGATATTCGTGAATTAATTCAATTCAATTCAATTATTGGCCATGTGCTTAGAACCATAAAAAACATAATATTTTACTAATAACAATAACAAACGTTGCAATAGTAGATACCAATCCAAAGCTTTGTTAACCTGTCATTGCCAAGTCTGTTTTAACATTTGTCACATTTCCTTTCTTTATTTTGTCACTATTGTGTTTATAATTTTTAACCCTTAGCTGTTTAATTGTTTTGTAGCAAGTTTGTTGTGATCTACCGTTAATTGCAATATAGCCAAACCTGTTAGTTCTACATATGCATATCTAACTACGTGCCTAATAATATGATGCATAGCTTTTTGGGTCGTCGCCCCAATGACGTTCGAAGACCGTGCGAACTATCAACCTAATAAATCATTATACATACATTTTATATCTATCACCAATCTTCACAGCGACACGTCAAAGAGAAATGCTCATTTTTAACTTAATTAAAAAATAGTACTAAGTCACTTAAGTGGT
Source organism: Thalpophila matura (assembly GCA_948465475.1). NCBI lineage: Eukaryota > Metazoa > Arthropoda > Insecta > Lepidoptera > Noctuidae > Thalpophila > Thalpophila matura. The sequence goes on from OX419182.1 coordinate 15,366,569, forward strand.
TATTTTCACACGATTGTAAATTACCATGTCTCGTTAGATTTCACGAATAAATTTTATGTAATAAAATTAGTGTTGTTTCGATTTAGTGTGTTGGTCACTTATTGCTAAACATCACTTATGTGTAACATCTATTTGAGTGGGGTGGATACAGAATAATTATATTTACTATGGTTTAAAAAAAATGCGACATTTATTTTAACTGGCTACATGTCTTTATTTATTTTTATTACCATCGAGTTCACTAGAGTAAAAGCTAAGTGTCAATTATCTATATTATCTAAAAAATAAGGCTTTTTTACAGAAATAATGTGATGTGAGTTTACGAAATTATTTTCACTATGTTAACAGAAAAATATGTTTTGTTACGTAATCAAACGCACACACTATCACCAACATATTATTATTTCAAAACTGTACCATAAAACACACACACAAACACGATATCGCGACATTATTCCAAAGCGCGATACAGTCGGCACATCAAAGAGAATTCCTACTTGGATCGCGTCGCGGTTCGGTAGTCGGCACTCCTGATCGCTTTTTTATAGTTAAGCTGTGCACATTGTGCAGAAATAAGTTGCTTTCGTATAAAAGTTACGCGGTATTTGGGGGTTAAAAGTTGTATTGCCAACGTTGGCGCTGGTATTGGCAACGAACATTGGCACATTATTTGACGTCTTACGCATGAGCTAAAAAATTAGTATTAATATACATATGGATAACACTGATGTTTCAGACTGAAACTGATCATGACTAGTCTTTGATCTTTCATAGATCAATAGTGTTTTATTTTATTGAACTTGGTTTTTTTTTATTTTTTATTCTGCTTATAAGTATTTTTATAATGCAGACCAACGTAGCTTTATGTTTTATTTTAATTTAAATAAAAGTATTCTTTTTTTATTTGAATCTTCGTCGTAACCCATCGCAGGAAATTTTGAATTTTGTAAAATATGAATGTTGAAAAATTTTGTATGTAATGCAAATGGTTACTTTCATTTAAAAGTTTTACGACAGAAGTGTCTGCATTATATTACATACTTACACAGTTTTTCAATAGAACTGCTGGAATTCTAACAAAACTATTAAAAATCCCTCTTACACTAACCAAAACTAAACTAAATCAACTCATAGTGATTGGTTTTCTTACTCTCCAAGAAGTAAAGACAGCCCACATTATCATCTACAAATACTTATTAAACAAGTACTTTACAGATATTTCCATGAATATTCTCAGTATAACCGCGGCCTAACAGACCAGTTAAGTTACATACAGTTTGATAACGCGTCGGCTTCGTTTGTCCCTATATTGATCAGATCGCACAAGACCGTATTATGAAAATACTGATCTAAATAAAATCTTTCGAGTTATATTTTTGATTATTTTTCTTGTTTATCAAATTTTATTCGGTTGTGTTATAATTAATGACTCGTTTTGTTAACCTATAAATATTTTTAAAACAGCCAAAAAGGTTATATACCTACTAAATTATAAAACACAAACTTGATCTCTTTAACATGTGTTTCTCAGAACAACGCTCAATTTTTATTATAATTCACATAATATTAGGTCTTTACCTATGAAATTGCCGTTCTGCAGTACTGGCCATTTCAAATCAAAATAATTTTTGTTTGGCTAAGAATTCCAATTTCAAATTAATTTTATTTTAAAAACATGTTTTTTTTTTTCCAAAAGTAGTCATTTGTTTATTGATTAGTGTTACATTTTCATCGCATTTCAATCTTTTTCGTCATCACGGATACGTTAAAAATTCGAGTAATTATGGAATACGAGTACCGTCGTAGCAGCAACGCGCCACAAGCGGCACGCAACATCAACGACGTTTACGGAGCTAACACTACAAACCAACGCACCACCTGTTATTGGTTTGCTCGCTACCGTTCTGGAAATTTCGACCTGAAAAATGAACCTCGCGGTCGTCCGAACACTTTGGTTGACAATTGTAACGTTGTATACTTATTAATATTAAATACCTACCAATAAAACAACAAACATACAAAAAACATCTCCGTACTAATCAGCTGTAGGAACAAAGAAAAATTTTTTCTATGTATGTAGGTGATGCTATAATATTTCGGCCGCAAATATAAACCTACCCGCGCGCGAGTAACAAATTGCGCTGGAACAGACCGGTCGAGGTGCATAAGCTCCGCCTCCATACTTAGTGTTATTGTGTCAGCCAATGACGACGGCTAGTCTTTCGATTTTTCTGGAACGAATCGCCGTTCTTTCGCGAAGATCACCTAATATGGTAATCTTCAAAATAGGTGAACGTTCCAGGAGGTTATAAAAAACCTCTGGGAGTTGCCAGGTGCATTCTAACCTGTACTCTGCGCCTGCGACTACGTACTTTGACCTACCTAGTCACCAAGTCTAAACACTAAGTAAATTACCGTGTTGTGAAAGTAATTGTTTAACTATAAAAACAAAGTAAATTCTATTGTGTGAACCCGAAAATCGGTAAGTCTTGAAAAGCTGTTTAGATGTGCCTAACAATTGTAATCTTTGTGTAATTTAGCTGTGTAACGCTGTGTATAAATTCACCTTGCTAATCTTGTTTTTTTTCCAATAATAACGTGCATATTGTTTTAGTGTCAAAACCTAGGTCTTGTTTTAATGTTGGTGTGCCTAAACCAGCATACTTTGAGCTGTGTAATAATGTACTAGAAATATTAAACGTAATTATTCTAGAATCTCACCAATTCAAAATTAATAATTAAATATTGTTAATTTATGTGTGCGTCATGATGGTGGGTCATGTATCAATTAACTTCAGTTAACCTTTTTGTTTTTTTTATTAAATTTAAATAGTAGTAGCTTGTCATTTTTTTATATGCACACAATTATAGGTAGATATATACTAGCAATAATTCTAAATATATTGCCTAGTCATGTAATTTAATTATTTTGTTCTAATATGTAAATTTTTCTAGCTTTTGCAAAAGGAGGTGGCATTAGTTTTTCAATAGTACTTGATACAAATATAATTTATTTTAAATATTTTTTCTGCTACCTACCTCAATTAATTAATTTATTTTTCTTATAGCTAGCTAATGCTTGTCTGCACATTAGCTGTGCCCTATTATTGTCTTCTTTTAACCACACCGTGAGACTGCATCACCAAATTAACCAAATTAATGTTGGGGCTATCTCCTTGGTAGTTCCGCATTGGTTGCGGTCCGGTTGATGCAGTCGACGGTCTGGAGCACTACCTAAGACGCCTGTGAATGTGGATTCCAGGGTTCCAGTTCCAGTTCCAGTTCCAGTTCCAGTTCCAGTTCCACTTCTACGCCTCTATATAGTACGACGCGTACTCATCCTGCGCTGCTGCCGGGTGTGGCTGGACACCTGAGCTGCTGTTGCATCTACCTACCTCGCGAAGCTGCCGCGAGCTGCGCGCGCTGCGTCGACTACGCTTCACGTCGGCCGGCCGCCTACCTCCTGTGGACTACCAGGAGAGTACCGTCTGCACAAGAAGGAAACTAACGTCCTAGTTCTTCGAACCCCGCCCGGCTTCACCGGCGGCTTACTTGCTAGGGTTGCTAAACAATACACGTTTATTAATTCGTAACATTTTTTTATTTATCACCCTAGTAAGGACCCCCTCGTTACACAATGACGAATTAAAGGTGATTGTGGAAGCTGATGATACACAATCTACGGCTGAATTAGCAGCTGCTTTCGACGTTAGCGTCAAAACAATATTGGTCCATTTGCGTCAAATTGGCAAGGTAAAAAAGCTTGACAAATGGGTGCCCCACGAACTCAATGATCGCCAGCGCGAAGTACGCGTCGAGACGTGCCTTGCACTGCTCAACAGACACACAAATGAAGGAATTTTGAACCGCATTGTTACCTGCGATGAGAAATGGATTCTGTTTGATAACCGCAAGCGCTCAGCAAGTTGGTTGGATCCTGGTTCAGCACCTAAACAATGCCCTAAACGAAAACTTACCCCTAGAAAAGTGATGGTCACTGTTTGGTGGTCTAGCGCCGGTGTGATTCATCACAGCTTCTTACCAAACGGGGTGAGCATTACTGCACATGTGTACTGTGAAGAACTGAACACAATGATGAAGAAGCTGGCACATCTCCAACCAACATTGGTCAATCGCTCGTCTCCACTGCTCCTGCACGACAACGCGCGACCTCATACTGCACAGCAGACGGTCTCCAAGTTGCAAGAACTGGGGTTGGAAGCTCTCCGTCATCCGCCCTACTCACCAGACCTTGCGCCTACAGACTACTAACTTTTTCCAGAATTTGGATAACTTCTTGGCGGGAAAAAAATTCAATACCCGAGAGGCAGTACAAAATCCCTTTGAAGAATTTGTTGCCTCCCGTCCAGCTGATTTCTTTAAGAAGGGCATCAATAAACTGCCACTGCGTTGGCAAAGATGCATTGATTGCATGGGTGATTACTTCGATTAATACAAATAGAAAATACATGAAAAAAATTCGTTTAAATTTTTTCATACAAAACGGCAATTTCATAGGTAAAGACCTATTATCTCTCTCATATTTCATAAAAATCTGTAATACAATTCAATCATTTAAATTCTAGAACGTAACACACACCGCTATCTTATCTGCACGTCCAGTCCCTTCGTTTTGTATTCACGCCTTATCGTATTCTATAAAAAACCTACAATTTTCTATCGCAGACCACGTAATTGAATAAATAAATTAAATTCGTATAAGGCTGTACATCACTACGCAAATAAAGTAGGCAAAACGAAGCGTAGACAGTCGACCAGCGAGAGATATTATCGTACCCCCATCTGTCCGGTCGCCGCTCCATATCTAGCATTTTCTATCCTCCATCTTGAAATACACCTACCCTTACAACGGATAAAGAAACAACCTATCCTTGATCTAGAACACAAACACGCCGCTAATTAATCCATGCCTTTTGACGTCACTATACGAGATTTATTGCAATCCATTCCATTATAATTCCGCGGAAACTTCAATGCGAACAACTGAAGATCAACCTTCAATAGTAAAAGTCGGAATTGGGGACGCCAATTAAATCGTATCAAAGAAATTTAAAGACGGGTCTCAATAAACATAAACTGTCCAAAGATCCATAGCGAAATTTACGGTTGTCAATAAAATTGGTTCATTAAAAATTTTTGCCTGATTGGAATTATATAAAAACATTTGATCTGAATTATAAAAAGCGCCCACTGGCCATCTAATCACCGTAAAATTCGTTCGGATTTTATCGATGGTAGTATCGAGAAACGAATATCAATAAAGAGAAAATATTCAATTTTGAAGAATGATAATTATGATGTTGTGTGTAGATTCGGTGAAGAATTTATGAATTATGACGTGAAATGTCATAAGGAAGCCAAGTTTACAAGATTTGTTGCTTGTTAGCATAAAGTAATATATTTTAATATCTGATAATGAAGCCTGATTGAGTGATATCTATAAAATTGATTGTTGTCGACGTATCAACCTGTTTAATTCCTTCACCCCTCGTGAGAAAAATATAGCTCTATAAATAAAGCAGCGAATGTGTCTGTCTGTATGGTTGGAATCATTTTCAATTTAACAGATGGATGTCTATATAGATTGCTTGAAGAAAGTATTGGTGCGTTATTCTTTTTATTCGAATCAAATAGCTCAGCATCGACAGACGATGGAAAGATCGTGAGTTCAAACCGCTTTGCTCGTATTGAACTAAGTGCACCTTTTTAAATGATAGCTGTTCATATCAATAACTACAGAATGAAGGTGCTAGTTTTAAATCAATATTGCATTTTCCATAATCATCAATCAACAATATTTTATCTTTCACAGATTCACCGTTAGACCTCTCTACGTCCCTCCTCTCAAGAGTCCTTTTACCTATCTCCCCTCCCTCCGGTGCAGAAGATGAACACAAATCTGTATCCGGAGATTCCCTCACGTCATCATCAGCCGGTTCCTCAAACGAACTCCTGGATATGACACCAAAAATCCAAAGAAGACCAGCTAAGTCTGAAAGAGCGTTGCTACCTTGTGAAGTCTGCGGGAAAGCCTTCGATAGACCTTCGTTATTGAAACGTCATATGAGAACACATACTGGTAAGTGTCTTCCAGAATGAAAGAATTTTAACTGACTTTTGAACCACTGCGGTGATAATTACAACCAATATCATAATCATGACTGTGTTGTCATTTAAAGTAAGATATTTAAGGTCTTACCAAACTTTTATTATGGGAACAATCTAGGAATATAAAAAAAAATCAAACATATTTCATACAAAAGTGCAATAATTAGCACTTTTGTATAAAACAGCTGTTTTTTTTTATGTTTCAGAATTGCTCCCAGTACTCCTCAGTACATTAGTATTCTGTAAAAGTTTGATTAGGTATTTTTGGAAGGCCCTTGTATTTTTGATGTTAGTAGTAATTTATTCTTTATATTCTAAGCATCAAATAGAAGTATTTTAATAGGTGCTTTTGCAGACTGACCTTAATTTTATATTCAACATATCCAGCAGATAGAATAAAACTTTGGGTTGTGTTCTTCTCTTTTCGAATTGTTCCATTTTATATAAGTGTATCAAATAGTCAAGATTTTTTATTTGCATCAAAAATCGATGTATCTTCTCTCACACTTCCCGTTTTAAGATCATTAATTATTATATATATCAATAATTAGATGCAATAACGAGTCGTTACGTACAAAGCAGTCATTTAGTCACATTTATTTTAAAACTGATTTTAAATGCTCCCAAATGATTAGATGTGAGACCAAGTCATAATTCAGAGCGGTTGAAATTAAATTGATTAATGGAAATAAATATTGGGTTAATTCATCTTACTAATAATTATTCATGCCAAACTATTACCTTGTTTGTAACAAAAATACTAGGAAACAAAAAGAGAAAATTTGGTAAAATAAGTTTTAATAAATTACAGACTGATTTTCTATTGAAATGCAAAAAAATGCAAACAAAATTGCAAATTATAGATGGTGGAGATGTTATCTACTGCATTTTTTAAATAATTAATTTAACTAGACGAAGCCCCAGACCAAAGCAAGTGAAGAAATGGAATAAATTAATAATTTATCAATAACTTTTTCTAATCCTTAATTAAAATAATCAAATCTGTACGGGTTCATCGTAAATAAAATTTTAACGAACAAATCGACTACTGTAATATACCAGTGTGTCGTTTCTTGTTACGTAAAAAATCTAGATTTAGTAGACTTTTATTACTTCTACATTTTATTTATTTATAACTTCGTTTAGAGAACTCGATATTTGCAACTTTATTGCTCTTTGAGTAATAACGTCAAAATGCAAATATGTCAGACCATTCTTAATCAATCAGTATTCTTGATCAATTAAGTCTTGTTAAGCTCTTATCTGTTTTCTATGCAAATCACATTACCTACACTTTTACATAGAAATTACAAAAAAACCTTGAAATTTTTTCAAAATAAATTCCTACACCAATTTTTCTCATAGTGTAAACCTAACATAGCAAATTTTAAGAATTTAACCTGTAGATCAATAAAAACCTAAATAAAAAATGGGTGGGTGGGAGGCGCATGGTTATACCACTAGGCTATCACTGCACACTGCAATCCAGAAATACCCTAAAGTACTTTTTATAATTTTAGGTGAAAAACCCCACGTGTGTATGGTCTGCAACAAGGGCTTCAGTACATCAAGCAGCTTGAACACCCACAGACGAATCCATTCAGGGGAGAAGCCTCATCAGTGCCAGCATTGTGGGAAGAGGTTCACCGCCAGTTCCAACCTGTATTACCATCGAATGACGCACATAAAGGTAGGATTTTCTCATTATATCTGACAAACCCTTAAAAACAGGTTTAGGCCATGAAAAACAGGTTTAAAAAAACCGACTTCTTAAAATTACACAAATGAAACACTAAAAACTATGAAGTAAATAAAAATATTAAAACTTCCATTAATAATAATCTTTCAATATTCAAAATAAGCTCGACTTGTGAAGTTACATTATTTTTTTAACGTGTAGGGGTGGAACAATATGGAACCTTTTGATTCTAATACACGCAAAGGTTTTTAAAGGGTTGGTAACGCATGTGGTAGGTACTTCTGGGGCCTATTTGATGTAACTACTCTGCAAGTCTGCACTCCAAATTCCGAACTCTTCAACTGAATCATGTTTTATGTACACACATTTTGCAGACTGAAAATTGAAATTTGGAACACTTTCGCTCTCTACAATATTTGAAAAGTGAAGAGTAGAGTGCAGAGTGAAGACTTGCAGAGTGGTTACATCAAATAGGCCCCTGGTGATGCAAGTGTTTCGTAGGCTATGGTAACCGCTTGCCATCGTATAGAATTTTATTTTATTTTATTATTGTATAGAATTATACAATCCCTAGGGATTGTATACATTACCTAGGTAAAGTATGTAATGGACAATAATATTCATCATATTTCATACATTGCCTGGACGCCTCAGGCATTCTATACATTGCCTAGGTATTGTATAGAATGCCTGAATTATACACATTGCCGGTAACATAATATTCAAATTAAAAATAAATAATTAAATTAAAATAAAACAAATATTTAAGGGGACCTCCCATACAACAAACATGATTTTTTTGCCGTTTTTATAGATAATGGTACGAAACCCTTGGCCGGTTTTTTATAGATACCTAATGGTACGGAACTCTTCGTGCGCGAGTCCGACTCGCACTTGGCCGGTTTTTTACTTTTATCTGGCTCTAACTCTTTCACTCCAAGATATTATTATTTACCCAGATCAGTATACCTCATCCTTTGTTTTTTTCTCATGTTATATAGTTCACACACAGCTCCATTCTGTGCGTGTAGGCATCGGTCCGTAGAAGTCATGCCCACCGGACCATACCCGTGGGAATAGGTCGGAGGTTGCGTTGATTCCCTCCATGAAAATCAGACCATTTTTATTTGATTGCACGTTCGATTTCGCTAAGGAGTCCTAATTCATGGTATTTGTATGTGGACTTTATGCTTCGTTTAGCGAAAAGTAGGATAAGATTTTGCTGTCTAAGATTGGTACGGTTTTTTGATGTATTAAACCACGGAATAAAAAAGTTTTTTCTGTGTTACTGATGAATCGCATTTTTTGTAACTTTTCGCTATAAAGGGGACAATCAAATTTTTGATATTATTCTCGGTATTTGTGTAAACGGTTTTATTGGTTTTCTATGGTTAGCTATTAACTATACTTTAATTTTGATGCAGAAAGGGGGGCAAAGTCCTAAATAGTAAAAAAATATAAATAAAGCATTAGTGTTAACTGCTTAGGAACAAATCAAGCCAATTTTGTCTTTTGAAAATTATTTAAGTATTGCTGAAAATGTCAATAAAGTTATGCTAACCAAAAATGTAAAGGTGTCATTTTCACTGTCTTTAGATTGGCATTTACCAAGTAAATTAAAAAATGGAATAGTATTTGTATGAAATTATCTGCTACATAATACTTATCCAGAGGTGATGAAATCGACCGTAAGTTTTTCTGTAAATTGTGGTAGTCGGTGATTGTTTAGGGTATTTCAAACTTACCTACCTTAATAAGAGGGATATACACGAATTTTATGATTATTTCAGTAATTAAAAGTTGCTAAAATTAGTAAAATGATGCTTATTTTAATCTTAAATCTTTATAATGGCAGATAAATTGCGTTTTAGTACACATAAGTGACTGATATTATAATTATTGTGATAGGTACCAACAATGGAGCTGTTTATATTAAATTATCATATTATTTTTTGTTTAAATTGACGTCAAGTGGCAAAGATGGTATTGTTAGCTTTATTAACTGAATAGGACAGGTTTATAAAATTTGGAAGGACGTACTTCCAAAATTAAGATCAGCTAAATTGTTAGGGTAGATACATAAATTGTACATTATTATACATCGTAAGCGACCGTGTAGACGACGCCGCCGCCGCAACGCACCGCACCGCAAAATTGTTGGTGTTGGTAGGTTGGTTGGTGGTGGTGCATTGCTGCTATGACCTTCTATTATTCGTGAGCAGTAATGTAACACTAACAACTACCAGTCATTGTGGACGCCACATTGTACACTCTCGTATAACAAGCCCATCTCGCCCCACTTCAGCGATAGGACTACGCGCACACTGCGTGTTCGGTGCGCGCACGCTGCGAACTTGCAACGAACCCGCTGCGTTCTTGCCTCGCCTTGAACTCGCTTACAAATCGCTTTTGTGTTATGGATCTTAATAATAAGTCCTGCTTATCCTATAAACCTGAGATGGATGATTGAGATACATCAACAACCAAGTAGTACCATTGTTACCGCAATTACGGAAACATACATCGATTGCAGAGCATTTGCGAAATCCAATAAAAAAAAAACGTTTTATCCTTGAATCTGAACAATGAGGTCCATTACAGTTTTTCTAATGATAATTCACATGAACGCATCCTTTTTCATTGCGTTGTTTCTCAGCGATGGATTTAATTGCTGATTTTTTTTCTTGAACTATGTAACTTGCATGCAATGTAGGTATTATGGTATCATCTTAGATAGTTCCGTGATGATTAAGTGGTGTAATGCACATTATGTAGGTACTGGAGGTAATTATTTGATATTGTAAAAAAATATATCTACTACAGCACGCTTAGCATGACGAATTTTATCTCTATTCTACCATGTTAGGTACCTATTTAATTGTTTAAAAAACAATGCCAGGGCTACAGTGTAGTATCTCTTTACCTCAGATCATAGAAACAAGGAGATATGCCATCATAGCAAATTAGTACGGGAACAACTGATGCCACTTTTAGTACATTTTTCGACACAATTACGCGCATAATTAAGCGCTCCTTGTGAATAAAAAGATCTTCCACGCATTGAACATTCCGCACACCGTCAATCTAACACTGTTAATCGTCACTCAACACTAGCACTAAACTAAAACACTGTATTTATACCATCGATCGTGCTCGGTTCGTCGCCAGCGCGTACGTTTTTAATATGAACAATTTGCTCAAGATCAGGCATCAAGCTCGATAGCGCCTTGGCACATCTCCTTGTTTCTATGATCTGAGGTCTTTACCATCTACACATCTCAATTTGCCGTCATCGCATCAGTTACTTCTTTCCTAGCCCAATCATCTTTTACTCAATCCATCCATGCCTCATAAGCAGGGTATATTTATGGGTACTTAAAAGTTCATATCACATGCTTCCTAACGTTACCCACAGAATTTTTTAACTAAAGTTCTTTGACTATTAATTACACCACATTATTGTGCTTTTTATTAAACATTTATTTCAATTGGAGAACAATAATTACGTGATACTTAACAATACATTATAGTCATTTAGATAAATCGTAATAATTTTCACTTCACATGGAAAACTTAGTTTCTTTACTTACAACTATAGTAAAATAAATACATTCGCACAATAAATTACACATTCTAATTACCAAGAAAATATTCTTGATTTTTCACATCAATACTTACTTAATTAAGTAAAGTTGTAAGTGATGATAACACACCAAAGTGCTATATTACGGTTCGGTAAAGCCTTACATTATACTGTGGAGTTACCGTGCTCACTTCCCATAACGCCCCACCTTAAGTTTTTACTTATTTAACTATGACCTCATGTGTCCGCGACTTAAGAAAATCACACAAGTGTATACGGTGACTGAGCACAGGGCTGTCGCGTACAAAAAAACAGGTAAGAAACTGATCAATGGCAAAAAAAAAGTTTTGTTATTTTTTATGGGATAAATAGTACTTTTAATAAAAAAATTCATTAACCTGTAGGCTGCCACGTAAGACACCGGTGCCTGATGCTAGTGGAGGTTGAACCTTCAGCCTTTTTGGCCCGGCAGTGTAAAAAGTGTTAATAAAGAAAATTGCAACCATAAAAATATATTAATCAAGTATTAATTGTAGCAATAAAACAAAGACATAAAAAGATCGTAATTTTAACAACTATAAAGTGCGCTCATGATACAAACGTACACATAATTGCAATATAACACGCAAACTTTTGTTAAAAACACAACAAGTTTCAACATTTGTGTCACAAACTTTTAAAAACATATTTAAAAAACCATACATCACATCTGTAAAAACAAGAAAAAAAAAAAGAACAAAAAAAAACCGTCCTGTGATCTACATCCCTTATTTCTTAAGACGCACCTGCGGTCACAGGTAGTTACAGTTAAGTAAGGGCCAATAAATTGCAGGTCAACGTGGGAACTGCTATAGTCATCGAGTGTGACGCATCCAGTGATGTATCGACGATATGAGACAATGCTGAAATCATTAAAGGCAATCGGGTAAATTATGCTGACTAGCGTACTTTCTTTGATGTTATTGTTTTTGATATGGTGTGGTTTTCTTGTATATCGTTTTTTTTTTTATTCGTGGTATATCACTTTAAAATTGATAATAAGCAGGTACTTATCTTTATCTTTAAGTTTTTGTTCCAAACCACTAAAGCTTGATTGTCTTAATACCTAAGTTACAAGATTTCGTGAAAATAACACAGTAATTAATTTGATTTCAGATAAAGATCTCACAATAAAATCTTACGTGTGTTCATAAACAAAAGACTCGGGTAGTGTTCGGAAGTAAACAGCTGTTGTTATCAAAAAGGGCGTAAGTTACTTGACTGTGATTTTTTAATAAAACCACTCAAATGCAAGAATCCATACACAGAACTAAATTAATTTTTTAATTTCATTTTATTTACATAAAATTACTTTTATTAGTATTTATTTTTGTAAAGAAACAGAAACTTTTTGAATTCCGAATTTTGGTCCAGCACTTACGTCCTTCTGGCACGGTAGCGTTTTATAGGTTCACATACGATCGTGTGAACCATATGTCCACGGTCTGGTGCTCGTGGCGTCTTCAGCAACGTCTTTTGCTTACGATACGGTCCGTGAACTCATGGGAACATGAATTTTGGATGTTTGTTAAAACATTTTTCTACGACCCCAGTGGGTATGGTATAACATTTTTTACCTTTTAATTTGGATATTTCTTCCATTTGGCAGCCCTGACTGAAATTTTAATGCATTTAAAATAAATTAAAAACACTTCAGACAATGATACAGTTCGCATTTAAAACAATTCCTATAAAATAATGGTAAAAAAATTAATCAATTATGCATCGAATTTAAAACAATTTCCATATAAAAGTCGCTAATTTGTCAATTTAAAAACTAATTCGCCTTAATCATTCCCAGTATCAATAAACAGATAATTACGGACCGATTAACATTAATTTATTTAATCGATCCGAATAAAATTAAATTCCCAGCCCATTTATTCGAATCAAAATCTAGATTAAACTATGTATTTGAACATCTGCAAGTAAAGAAAATTGATAGACCATCCTTTATTCGTTAGGTTGATCGATCGGCCATTCTACCTCGTAAAATGGATCTTTTCAGCTGTCACAGCGCTGAGCCGCTGAATTAAACTGGACAGTATTGGACGGCTAGTTAAGTATAGGAAAGCTAAATAATAATGCAGCCTTCACAATAGCTTGATGGAATCGAGTGATACACAATAGCCAGGAGTTTGGTAGCTATATTTATGGGCTAGTTATGCGATGTTATGTATGGGCCTTTCAGGATGTGTTTATATCTAGCTGTATGAAATTGTATGAAGTGCTAGGTTTAGGTCCGTAGTTGGTATATTATTATTTAAAGCTAAACAATGTAACAGGAGTTCAAAATACGAATAGACGTGTATTAGATGGAGAAACCCTCACATTAATATATTCTCAAGGTGCGTAATGTCTTCAGTTGTAACACCTGTCATGGCTGACACACGAATATCTCGACAACAGACAAGCTATAACCGACATCACCTTTTTAAGTAAAAAAACGTTGAGATTGTCGCCTTATTGGGTAGTATGCGATAGAATGCAGATTTTGTATCGGTTTCTAAACTTCACCAAGAAAAAAACGGAACAAAATCTTTAGTGTTTTTTTGGGTTGAGTAAATGACAAAAATTATGGTCAAGGACTATCTTAGCCATAAGCTTGCGGGACGTAATACGAACGATACTATAAAAATTACTCTGAAAAACCCTATTGGGTGCGAACACCAGATTATTTTTTACTTATTCCTTGGGTAAGTAACAATAATTTAAAACAAACGTCTTTGTTCAATTATTTATTGTATAAAAAATCCTGTACAAGAGGTATTGGTTGTGTTTATCATACTTTGCAATATTACATTGCTACGTTCTTCAAACAAGCATTAATTTATTATCCTTGTTTGCGAATTCCCAAAAAACATACTCAACCTTTTCTTTATCACCGTTGGTTGAAACGGTCTTTCCTTACAACCAGTAGTCATCTGCGCGTGCGCTTGACACTTTTCCACTCGTTAGAGGTTCGTTATTTGTTTGTTGTCAGTCTGTCTGTTCGTCTGTCATGGTGTTGCGTCCCTACAATTGGTTGCCGCACAAAGCGGGGAGATGAGGTCCATTCAATGGAGGATAAGCGAGTTAGTGGGGAGTTCCTCAATTATCTAACTTGATTTCATGAAAAAACTACATTTATAAATGCACTCGTAAGTCCTATATGGTTTGTAATTTGTAACCCACATAATCAACTGGGTAAAAAAAAAAAAATTGATTCTAGTATCGTAATTCAATTATCTTTATAAACCTTTATTCAAACTAAAAAGCCCTGTTATTTGAAATAAATAAGGTAGGGCAACTAATCATTGCAAAATATTTTCAAGTTATCCAATAAATCTACTTAAGTAGGAATACTTTATAAAAAAAAAACAGGTTTTAAAAAAACCGACTTCCAAAAACTACACTAAAAACTATGAAATAAAAAGTTTAAACTTCCATAATTAAAAATCTAAATGTATATTGAAGCCGGCGGGGCCTTTTAAGGTTTTTGCCTGTCAGTCTTTAAACAGGAAGGGTGTGCGCAGTGTGTGCACGTGGAAATTAAGATTTCCTTTTATTCCTTGTTCATCTGCAATTTTGCTTATTTTTATGCTAGGCCCCGCCGACTTCAATATACATTTAGATTTTTAATTATGGAAGTTTAAACTTTTTATTTCATAGTTTTTAGTGTAGTTTTTGGAAGTCGGTTTTTTTAAAACCTGTTTTTTATTTTTAACTTTTTAGTGTAGTGTAACATGTCATGTTTTTTTTTTATAATAATACCTTACGTATATAAAAGTACCATAAAATCATGGATAGAGCGACTTTGATAATATACTGCCTTTGACACACATTTTGTATGTACTTTTACCGAGATCGATTGCTTTCACGAATTTAAATAGGTACTTACCTTCTAAGATATTTATGGATAAGTACGTTTCGAAATCGAAAACAATGTTTTTTCAGCAATAGGCTCTTTCCCTAACATTCTATCAAATAAGACTTGAACATAAAAAAATCTGTGTGTACTATACACCTCTGCCTAACCTTGCGGAAAATACTAGCGTGATGTTATGCATGTATAATATCGAGATCGATTGCGTCCAGGAATTCGTGTACCTACATAATATGACTTTTTTATTATCGTCATGATGTCATCATTATACACGAAAAATTCCGTTTATTGAAGCTGGTTACAAAACTATTCAACCTAAGTTAATACAATTTATATGGGACCACCTCGCGAGCTTCTTCTACCATATGAAAAAACAATCACGTAAATCGGCTCACAGATCACAGAGTAATCGGTGTACATACATTAAAAAAAAAAAAAAAAAAAAAAAAAACCAACCGAATGCAGAACCTCCTCCTTTTTGGAAGTCGGTTAATTAAATAACAATTCAGGTCTGATAAAACAAATAAGTACTACATTTTCATAATTATTGTATCCGGATCGAAGGCCCAACAATTACAGAAGATACCGGTTATTACCGCCAATGTTTGCAACTTGAACCACACAATTTGAGTAACAAGGAGCCAATAAGATTGGTGGTTGTTTCAAATCAGAATGTGATTTGCGTTTGTCAGTACCACCACCGACTGACACTTTGCCAGCCATTGTACACTTGTTTTTATAGAAATTATCTTTAATTATACTACCAAAACAGTTTAAAACGTAGGTATCGATTTTTATTTTTTCAATTGGTTCTAGGCATGTTACTAATTTTGTCTGCCATATTTATCTCCAAATTAAAAGAAAAAACATCTCAATTAAGTAGGAGTACGGTACATATTTTTTAAGAAAAATGAAGTGTTTGGAAAACACGAAAAACTTGTAATTTAGGTATAAAAGATTATATAATTTACGAGCAAAATTAAGAAAAATTAGAGTGTATAAATTACTGAGGTTTTTAAGGGTTATTAAACCACTTATTAAGATGCCGTTCTACTGTACTGACGTTGTGTTATTAGTTATTTCCCTAGTTTGTCGACAATACCAATTGGGAAACCAAACCAAGCCAGTGCTGTAAAGTCGTGATAGTGACAAGTTGCAATGGCATTGCATGTTGACTTTTACGACACAAGAGGAGAAGTAGCTGATCGTGTTTCTTTCATTTCCGATTGGCATATACATGAAACAATAGAAGGGGCGCTGGAAATAAAGTACCTTCCCTTTATATTGAAGTAAGCAAAAACTCAAAGGAAAAAAATATTTACTTTTAAAAATAAAACAAACAAACAAGGTTTTTTTTAAGTTACTAAGCCTTATCGATACGAGAAAGATAGGAATATATTTTTATATTTTATATAAGTATTTTTCCCGCGCCTTTAGGCGCGAGAAAAATAGGAAAGATAGGAAAATTCATAGAATAGGTACCCACCTATTCTATGAATTTTTCTATCTTTCGTGTTTGTGTAATAGATGAGGTGAATTTTAGAGATAAAAAGCAACGGCAAAAAGCCTATAACTGCGTATTATATTTACAACTGTAATTTATTATATCTCAGCTATCAACAATGGAGAAACTAGTTATAAAACTGATCTAGGTGATCGACAGGTTCTTGAATCAATTTAGTTAATAAAATTAAATAATTAAGAAGAATAAGGAATAAGATTAATATCTGCCATAAAAATGTTGGTGAAATAAAGCTGTTAATTTTTTTAAAGCCATTCTGTATACACCAGGCATCCTGTCTAACTCCGAATAAATTAGTTTAACAATACGACATAATCTGTTATTGTCGTATAAAATAGATTTAACCGGAATAAATTAGTACAAGCTTTTAAGATACCATATTGCTTTTATAATCTCATTAAAAAACTTATTGGTGGCCGGTGCGTGTGCGCCTGTTGTATGCACCTGCCCTAATAAGGGCTTAAAAATCGGTTAAAAACGGTCTTCGTGTTCAATTACGGGTCAGATAGTGAAAGACATTTTGATAGTAGACTTGTTAGTGTTGTTTTTTGGTTTAGCGAATGTAAGTAGGTTTTCCTCTGTTTTAAGAATGACCTTTGACCAACCGTAACTCTATCTACGCGGAAACCCATAGGAATTTCATACTTAAAAAAATATTTTAATTTTCTGAAGATGCCGCAACGCAATGAAATATACACACGAAAAGTTAAGTTAAAATTACTGTCTTAATCTCAATATTTTTTATTGAAATATGTTGAGTCGTTTTGGAGCATATTTGAGACAAACTTTCAGTAAAACAGACACACAAAAATCTAAAAGGGTCGTTTATGACTAGGCATCGTAAAATTAATGGCATTTATTTTGAAATCACAGAGAGACACTTCAATTATTATATCAATTGGTACTTGTAGATAAGTGATATCTACAAGTACTAATTGATAAAATTTGATACGATCACACATTTCTTTGTACTTTTTTTACTACAAATCGTCGTTTTTTTTTATTATGAGTTTGCAATACTTTAGGTATAGGAACAAACCAAAATATAAACAGTTTCTTGACACTAACAATAACAATAAAAGCCTAACCATTTAATCAAAGTTAAAATATAACGGTAAAAATATGATTTCATTAATTGAAATGAAAACAAGTCACATTAATTTGGCGAGAGTAACATTCCGAACAACATAATTAGGCCCACATAATACACAAGTATCAAAACCATAATTCCACTTATTTTAACAGGAAGTCGATTTAATGAATTTTTATTGGTTACCGAAGACTTTCGAATAATGAAATCTGGGCGTTATATGACGACTAGTTTATGTCTATATCTGTCGACTTTGACGTCCGCCGTCCATTTCGTTGAATATATTATAGACCGAGAGACAGGGGCGTCAAAAATTACGATATTAAATAAGTGATAAATGTTTATATTAAATGGATTATCCCAGTGAAATTAAATTTTAAAATTGTATTAAAATTTTGCCATGATTACCACGCCTACCAACTAGATCGGTAATAGTACTTACACAATACACAGTCTAAAAACCACACAGTCAGTCAGTGAAGACGTCTCCACAGCAATCATGTGAGACGTGGACGTAGTGCTCCCGAATGACCGAATATCCACATAATCGTTTCATAAAGAATAGCAAATAGAAATAGAAAACAATATTTGTCGCGATGCCTACGCTCTTTCTATCGTGAAGTTTCTCTAGTACTATGGATTCTTAAGTCACCGTCACATACCTACATTAAAGCTAATACATAATATATCATTTCTCATTTTAAACCTGTGTACTAAAAAGTCTTAAATCACTCCTAATCACCATTGACGGATTATACAGATAACATATTTATTCATCTAGCCGTCTCCGAGCCTACACTCAAGTAATTAACAAGGCAACAAGTTGACAATTTAAACTGGTACAGTTTTTTTTTATATTGCTTTGAAATTGGGGTCCAATCACGAATCGTTTGTCCGTATGCATATAAAACAAGCTTCGAATCAACCGTTAGAGTAAAACGTCTTAATAAATATTGTACTTATGTCGTAATTCTATCATTATGCGTTTTTATTCGTAGGGATACGGTATCGAATCAAAAGTCAAAAGTATCGATACGAGTAGGTACATCGTAACGAAAGTATCGAGTATTTACGAATGTAGGTACTTTTAAGGCATGCTAAGTGAGTTCTGAGTTCGATTTCCAGGTCAAGCAAAGTGTTTCTGAGAATTGCCATTAGGAAAATGTTCAGTAGCAATCCAGTTTAGATTTGTGACAGGTTAATGACACAGTTTATTAAATGGGTCACACTTAACTGGAAAAATGTGGATTTACTAATAATAATACATCTCTGCTTATCATTCCGGGAACACATGCAAGTTATTATACTTTTATAAAACGTAAAAAAATCTACGATTATACTTACCTACCTTCTTATTTTTGTAACAGTATACAAGTAAAGGATAAATTAAAATACTAAAATCGAAAAAATATAAATTTGTTTTTCAGAATCGTAACAAAAGTATCGATATCGATACTGCTCACACATCGATTCCTATTCGGCGTCGGTATCATAGAAGTGTAGTAGGGTGTTTTTATTGACACACTTATTTGGAAATGTTTGTGGAGACGATGTAAATTGACAGGTTTTATTGCAAATTGATTTCGATCTACATAAAAATCAATCGATCGGAATATTTATCAGTACCTATTAGATATCTTTGAATCGAAAAAGCGAGAAATTGTATTTATATAGCGGTGATACATACTGAAAGAAAGGTTGGTTTGTTTGTAATTTTAAAATGTAGCCTAGAAACTGAAACGCAGCAATAATGAGTTTCAGTATTGCTGCGTTTCGGTTGAATGTAAATCCAAAATAATAGTGTTAGATTGAGGGTGTACGGAATTTTTATTGTGTGGGAGATCTTTATATTCACAAGGAGTGTGTCGCAAACTATTCGAAAAGTGGTGATAGTGCAGTGTTTCCTGGACCAATTTGCTATGATGGCATATATCTCCTTTTTTCTATGATGTGAGATTATAACTTGAACAGCATTTAATTTTCTATACAAAGAACTAGTTATGTATTAAGTACCTCAACTTTACTTACTCCTTCATGCGATGGTCCATTATTTCTGCACATACATCCGTCCCAGCATATCATGTCAAAAGATCACCAAAGTTATAGTTCAATTGTAAAATCGTTGTAATCACAGAATCACTAACTTATACATTTTAATGTTTTACAAAATGAAAGAGGCCACACGTTTGTATGGGGTTGTTTACGGCCTGATAGCGAATGTATGAGAAAGCACCGATTTATGAGTAACTGAGTATTATGCCGCCGTTTGATGTTGAACGTCGCGTGGTTTAATGTATTACAAGGGTTTTATCGCGATTCTATGATCATGGTGGTTTTCTGTTTACGTTGTGCTTGAAGATACCGTTTCAATAAATAAATAGCTCTCATTTATGACTCTCTACAGTGGTGACGATTCTGTTGTTTACGAACTAAACTAATTTAATCATGATATGTCCCTTTCTAATAACAAACATGAGAGAGAGATAGCAGATATTTAATCCTGTCAAATTAGTCCACTTGAATATTTTTAATGTCAATTTAGTCGTAATCGCAAAAGGTCACGACTATTTTCCCGTAAATGACACGGGCGTGGACTAATTTGACAGATCTAAATATTTTCCGTCCTTTTTCAATGATATTGGTAAGAAAGAGATGTAGTGTGATTAAAATTTGTTTAGTGCAATGTTCAACAGAATCAGCACCATTGTCTGTTTGAAAACGCATACAGTGATAGTTAAATACCTACTGATTTTCTTTAGATAAAATAAAAAACAAGTTAGATAAATCGTTAATGTCAGATTAGTGGTACAAAAAAAAGTTAATCCAAATTATACACATTGAAGTGGCACATGGCAAAATCCGAGCAAAAAAAAACAAATCAAATAACAGATGCTCAAACAATTTCACCTCACGATCATCAGTAGCTCATTTCATTTACATCATAATAAATTGCACAAACGATCCGGGTGTATTTTTTCTGAAGTTCACTGTATACGTTAACCGTCGTACATCGCGTGACAATTGTCAGACAGCAATACACTTGATTTACAAATAATGACCTAATGTTGTAACGAACAATCATAATTCATTTTAATCAACCACAGACGCGTGCGCCATCTTGAATTTTTATAGGTTTTTTATAGTGTAAAGAAATGCGTGCAGCTAATATTTTCCGCTTCACTTGAATGTTGTATGAAAAAAAACCTTTTGCAGATGTGTCAATTATGGCAATGAGTTTCCTTGTAATGGCGTTCAGTGATTATGTCTATTCTATATTATAGTCTATTGTTATGGTGTTCTGTCACGGTAGATTGATGATGTGATGTCACTTACGCTGTATATACTTGGGTGTTGTTGATATAATTGCTACTGTATAATGCGGAGTAAGTACTTGATAAGCAGTTAAGGTTAGATGATCTTAGTTATATATCTGTATCTGTATTAGCTTGAAAATCATTAGCTATTGATTTGCTTATACGTTGGTTTTGTTAAAATTAACGACAGTTTATAAAGACGAAATATTGTTAAAATATGACTTTTCTTTACTAACACTTTTAATGCTATGTTGAATAGAATTATTTCGACTAGAAAAAAGTATTTTCTATTGACACGAATTATACGAAAATAGCTCATGTGGTAGATAGAAAATTAATATTTTGAGGCTGGTAGAATTTATACTGTGATGCAAAATTTTTGTTCAGCGGGGTCAGCGAGTTCATTTGAACTGCGCTTCCGCGTAATTCGCCGCGCGGGGAGGAAGGTAGCGCTAAATGCCTATCGCACTCGGATATCGTGGCCTTAAAGGGAAGGGGGTGGCCACCACTTCACGAGGCATGCGCCAAACCGCGTGCGCATCACATGCCTCGCAAAGTGCGGACTTCCATATTCGTAGCGAGGCGTGCGCTACGCACGTGCGACTGCGAACCAGCGTTTGTCGGTAAAACAGCCACAATCAAAGCACCTCAATGCGAGCAGTGAATTGCGTATGGTCTGGCACCACTGCCGACTGGACTTAGCTGTTTGTGTTGTATATAGTTTGGCCCGGGCATGCGCCGATTAGTATTTTCTACCTTCGAGGCGTGTGTCATATGCTGTGTGCAGTGCATGCCTCGCAAAGTGCAGACAAGGCTTATAGTTGGCAGCGGGGCTGATTGTTATAAATAGGGTGTGCCAGACGTTTTTAAGTCGAGGCTATTTTAATGTATCCTAATGCATTGTTCATTTGTATAGGTGTTTATTTGCTGAAACCAGAATATTCAATGAAAGTCTGAGCTCTCTAGATCGAACCAATATTTAACATATTGCACTTTGGAACAAATTCTTTCGATGTTACATAAGTACCTAACACAAGAGTACCTAGTGCAGGGACCAGTTTTGTCACC
Organism: Thalpophila matura; assembly: GCA_948465475.1. Lineage (NCBI taxonomy): Eukaryota > Metazoa > Arthropoda > Insecta > Lepidoptera > Noctuidae > Thalpophila > Thalpophila matura. Next base: position 15,388,878 of record OX419182.1, read on the forward strand.
GACACTATTAATAAAAACCTAATAATTAATAATACCACAAGTATGCGATGTCTCGCCTTCAGATAACACGCGACAACTTCAAAATGAATATTCAAGAACTTGTTAATACCTTCGGCTGCCATTCGATGTGCCTAAAATGATTTATATGGGATCATATGCCATTCAAATTTCGACTTTAAATTAAACAATCGAAGGTGGAATGTTGTTAGTGAATATTTTGTAAACAGCCCTTATCAGCTGCCCACGTATGTATCATTTTTTTATTTTATTTGATGTAGTAATTGTGGAGTTTGTATGTTATTAATTTATTGGAAGGTGCAGTGTTTGAATTATTATTGAGCTACTGTTGAACACGTCACATTATGTAAAAAAAAAGGAATTTTATTACCATTTATAAACTGGACTTAAATGATTAAATAGGTCATTACAGATCGATTAAATATTAATAAATTTATCTATTTAAGTGTGGAAATAACTGATTTTCGTAATTTAAAATAACGCACAGCACATTAAATTCCCTTTTACGACTATCTAGAATCAGAAACACAAATTAATAGATAAATATTTCTCAAAATAACTCAGCAATTCAGAGATTGCTCACATCCATACAGCCTGTCAAAAACCCTTTTGGCTTTACCGCAGATCGATCAAAACTAGTTCCACCTTCATTTCTGCCTACCCTATCCGCCATACACGTACATAAACAAGTCCATTCATTCCCGAGATTAAACGTTCATGTTTAAAAAGAAAAATAACGCGGGACCGGCACAGCGGCAGATTGCATCTGTGGACCGTCTACACTATCAATCATTATTTATCGTTCTTTTGCCGTGGACTGTACTGATTAAATTATTCCACGGAGGTGACTTAATGAAATAGCCTGGTTAGGCAGGATTCACACTAAAGTGATGGAGCTACTCTCTTAGGTACTATCGCACCGAGGGTGCAGTAGAGAGCATTTCACGTAGTGTTGCCCAAAATCGGTCTTGCATCAATCATTTTCGCAAGACAAAGACCACCTAATTACAGCAAGACTAAGACCAAGACCAAGACTGAATGTGCAATACTAAAACCAAGACCACGACTATGGGTATTAACGCAATACCGAGACCAAAGACGGGGTTAGAGTCGTCTCGGTCTTGCATTTGGGCAACACTAGTTTCACGTAAGAAGTCCCTTCAACTCTCTGTCTGTCACTCCTTTATGTCTTAGCGTTTTATATTCTTTTTTTATTTATACGTTAAAGTAATGCCTGATACTATAAAGTCTTAAGGAGAATAGTACCTACTGAAGAAAAAAACATCCAATACCGTTAAAAAAATTGTAACTTATTGACATTCAGGGCAGCCAACAAAGCGTCGAAAGGACTTCATAAGTCAAACGCTCTATAGCGAAACTTACGATACTAATCTTCTAAAAAGATAAAGTTTGTAGGTATGAGGTAACCTCCGGGGTTACTTACTGATCAGAGTCTGAAAATTCTTCCATCGCTCTTTTCAAAGATCTAATATTATCCCTAAGTGGTTTAAGCTACTTTTTATCTTGAAAAAATACACCGTTCTTGTTGGTAACTCGGACAAAGTTGCGGGCAAAGTACTTATATCTTACATTTATATTTAGTGTCTTCTTAACGTTTTTTTATGCCGAAAAACAGACAAAAATAAATTTTTTATCTGCATTTTCATTTAAAAATATACCATCGATTCTAGAAAGAAGAAATATATTATACTTCTATTATATTTATATTCTCATATATATTCTCACTTATATTCCTCCGCTTCATTCCAAGTCCGATAGTTCTATATAATAATAAGAAGAAAAATAAAACAATTTGACATTTTTTTTGGGTAAATAAATACCTATTAACTAAAACCGCACGGTTGTCGCAGTGGCTGAGAGATTGGCTGCTGCGCAACGTGTCGCGGGTTCGATTCCCGCATTGCACATAGGTCTGGCTGTTTGTGTATGTGAAATTTGTGTTTGTAAACGCACCCACGATACAGGAGAAATCCTAGAGTGGGCCAACGTTTATTAAAAAAAAACCGGCCGGGGGGGGAATGGTATTTTTTTGGTCATTTTTCATCATATGTCGAAAAATGTGAGACATAAAATAAAATAAAAATATATTTTGAAATGTGCAGATCAAGCCCTTTCATATGATATGTCACTTGACCTAGTAACCCCACTTTAAAATTTCGGACCCCCACTCCGGCCCCTTTTGCAATGAAAATAAAAATATTTTTGGACGTTTTTCATTGGCAATAAAGTTGGACAAGCATTTTTTATAATTGGTCCAAATTTCAAGTCGATAGCATAAGTAGTTGCTGAAATAAGCAGGTGTGACAGACAGACAGACAGACAGACAAAGTCGCACCATAAGGGTTCCTTTTTTACCATTTTGGTACGGAACCCTAAAAAGAAAAAAATATATAGAATATGTCATTATCTTCAGTAAGTAGGTACTGTAGTATGAATTTCCACTAACTATATTCATACAACCCATTCATGCATAAACGACTTAAATCACCCCTTTTGTGCCAATCTAACAGTACACTCAATAAATAGTAGCTAATATCCTACTCACAAATCATAGCACGCGGCGCATACCTTATTACGTCAAGTTATGAACACGCAAAGACACAATTGTGCGTTCACGGCAACATCGCACATCATGGCGGCGCAGTCAATAAATATGCACACATTGTCAATTAATAGCCTATATTAAATTAATGGACGCTTGCCATTTAGAAATGAAACGGTTAAACGAATAAAGAGCTAAAGGGTTCTGCACCTGTTTAAGATTGATACGTTTTTAAGTGAAGATATTATGTGATAGCCTCTGAATACTTTTTAGGATAAGCCGTTGTCGATATGCTGTACTAAGTTAAATAATATACCTACGTACCGATTTGCTAAGTATATATTTATTAATTTGTTAAAAAAATCATAGAAATAAAAGTGAAGTATTTATCCTTACTATCGATAAAAAACCGATACTGATACGATGCTTAATTAAGAAAAAATAAAAATTCACAGAAATAATATTGATTGGCAGCTTGTCACTTTTCAATCATACTTGCATAGTTACCTATTTATTTCTTATTTTTTAAATATAATAGCAGCATATTTGATATAAGTTCTAAATACTCGCGGAACTCAAAATGTCTGCAATAAACCAAGTGAACCCGTTTAGAATCACGTATAAGGGAGTCATAATAACAGAGCCCCTAAGATATACTATGTACCAATTAGTTAACTTCTTGTCTTGACAACGGATTGGTCTGACACCACAATATTGATTAACTGAAGTTCCAGATAATTGGCTATGTGGTTATTAATTAGTTCCCCTTTGAATATATTAATATTTATAAGTAATTTAGTGATAGTACTGAGATCATAACTCTGTTAGTTCATTTTTGAAACGGGTTTTGCTTTGGGTTTATTCGATTAGGGATTTGATCGTTCGTCTAGTAGTAAATCAAGTGCTTCGAACCGGTATTGCTTCTGTGCATCGCATCGGGTTAAAAATAAGTGAGATATATTGGCTGGGAACATTCATAATTCTCCTTTTAAAATTAAAGGCTTTTAATTTTATAAAGGACCTAGTAATTGGTAGGTATGTTTGTCAAATCGACCCATTATACCTGTATCAAAAAGATTATTTGTCAAAGTCACCCGAGATACCTAATTGGTTATTTTATTTTAATCAGCCAATCACAAACAGCTAATTTTAAGTTTAAGAAGCCTTTAATTTTGCTGGGATTTGAGTATTTGGGCATTAGCGATATCACAGGCAAACTGTACGACAATATTCACAGATAAGATAACAAGCGGTTGCATTTGCTTTTTTTTAAACCCACGCGTATCCTGACTACCGAGAATAAACGTTAACGAGATCAATACCGAAATACCTTCTTGGGTTATTTCGCAACAATTTATTTAGCTAAATTACCGAAGCACATCGTATTTGCATTGGATTTCCATAACGCAGCACAGGCGTATCGAGCGGCCATACGTCACTGTAACCGCGAGATATAACCCGTACGGACTACTTGATCGATTGTGCGATTCTACCATCGAGAATTTTACGGTATTGAAACGTTGTTAATTTAATTTGGTTACGGTACGAAGATATATTTTTAATTATGGAATTTAATTATTGTTGTTATTTTAAAGATAATTTATTGGAAATCTTTTGTTACTTTACGGTTATTATATTTAAAGTTTTTTAGCTTGTAATTCGTGTCCATAGAAAAACAGTGTCAATACAAAAGCTGTTTAAGATTGGTAATACAAAAGTAATGGGTTTCAAATTGATGATTTTTGTGTGAAATTATTAGAAAGGAATACGATAACATTGATGACAAAAGAAAGTTTGTAGTTTCACAAAATGTGAGATATGAGACTTTTATGTCAATAACAAACCAATTGACCATTGAACTTTTTTTGCTCGTTTTCTTCGTATTTTAAATCACTTAAATTGTCATTTCTTCTTTTTATTTAACACAAATAGCTGATATAAATCGCACTCTATAACATTACAATTGTTGTACGCGTTATCACTTATGCAAAAATAAATATACTTACGTACCGTATCCAAATAAGGGGTTGCAGTAATTTATTGTGATGACAACCAAACAAACGTGAAACGTCATACTTTAAAACCAAACGAAGAGAATATTCCATCATGATCATTTTCTTTTATTCTAACAAATAAATAATAATAAAATTATTTATTTATACCAGAAGTTACAGACTTCAGACTTAGGGGTTTAGATACAATGGATTTGGTTAGTTCAGCTTACTTTAGTATTAGGTTTATATCTATTACAGCAACATGGTGATAGCGTCAGAGATAAGGTGTAGAAATCTGAATACAGTATAAAACCCTGTCTCTTAAACTAGGGTAACCTGTATCTTAAGAGACAGTGTTCGGCCTAGGAGGATGATTCATGTGATTTTACAATTTGTGGACTTTACAACTTGTGGATTTTGTCGAAACTAAACCATTTAGTTAAAAGGTATAAATAGGTAACTGTGAAGAAGAAGATATGCATACTATTCTAGGTATAAGTGGGTGTGTTGAAGTAGACGTGTTTTGCGGGAGTGTGTGTGGGGGTGTGTATGTGAGTATGATGTTGTGTTATAGATGTAAATTGAGTATAGTTGTAACAAGAAAATATACTATCCCACCAATATCGTTTGTCATAAATAATCCTCGCTCCTTCATTATCGGAGTACAGATGAGACGGCCGGTTTTTTGCCAACATCGTGATTTATCCAAAGGAAATTGTCAGACAACTAATGGCTCTTTGTTTATTGATTTATATGTTGCAATATTCGGTAGCGAGAAGGGTCGATATAATATCGGTACTCGTTTTTTTGCCGCCTGATTGAGCTACTGCATAATCCGCCCACAAGAAAATGTCTGTTTCGATCACTCACAACCCAACCCATCGTAGTCTTTTTCATTTGGACGTGTAATCAAAATTATAGGGTTCGTAGATTGGTGTGAATTAGCGAGTAAAAATTTAATGGGAACGCTTCTAGGATGTATCTTTATTAAGTTTTTTTTAAGATGTCTGTGCAGGAAATTATTTAAGAATTAATTAAATTTTTTGATATATTGTTTTGGAGAGACGATAAAACTTAGAACAAAAAGATTTGATGGCTTGGTTGCTCGAGAACTGGGTTTTATGGCACATAATAGTCTTATGATTTTAAACATGATATATCACATTGAGACACATATAATTTGCAGTGTTTTGGGACGATTGAAAAACCGGGACTTTTACAGTTATTTTTGGCAATTAATTTACTAAAAAAAACCTATGTAAGTATATCTATTGCCACTCAAACATTATTTACACCAAAACATTCTAGTTTTTGCTAAATTATTTTGCCAAACAAATACAAGTGTAATACTTTACATTTCACGACTTCTGACCAATCTAGAGCTATATTTAGTCACGATCATTTGAATGTCGTGCGAACATTGAATTTTATAATGATTTATTTTCCACAAAGTATAAAGTAATAAAGCTCCCGTCGTAAAGTTACTTTAGATTTTAAATTAATTGATAGCATTTTACATACAGTTACTTAAAATTTTGTTATATAAATGCTATCGGTACTACTTTCTATTTGAATGTCGTGATAAATGCTCGAAAATTACATATTTCTAAATGCAGATGTAATTAATGACGCAGATAACGTAGGAATTAGGAAAGAGGTAGTCAATACCTCGTTTCGAACTTTTGTAGCAATATTTCGAGAAGATATGTAAGATTTTACAGGTTGGCCTAGCGATACGGTATTGTATCGATGGGATTGCCTTATTGTTTCTCTTACATTTTGAAGTTTAGGTATAAGTTCAGATCATAGAAACAAGGAGATATGCCATCATAGCAAATTAGTACGGGAACAACTGATGCCACTTTTAGTACATTTTTCGACACAATTACGCGCATAATTAAGCGCTCCTTGTGAATAAAAAGATCTCCCACGCATTGAACGTTGCGCACACCCTCAATCTAACACTGGTAATCGTCACTCAACACTAGCACTAAACTAAAACACTGTATTTATACCATCGATCGTGTTCGGTTCGTCGCCAGCGCGTACGTTTTTAATATGAGCAATTTGCTCAAGATCAGGCATCAAGCTCGATAGCGCCTTGGCACATCTCCTTGTTTCTATGATCTGAGGGTATAAGTTTCAGGGCTAATCATGAGCACAGATTGCGCGTGTACATTTTCGCTCCAGTAGCAATAGACAGTTGACAATACGTAACAGAGAATGGTTCAGTTAGTCGAACTAAATTGCGTGCAGCCTCGGCGCTCCCCGTCTTTTTCAATCTGCCAAAGAGACCGAAAAATTTGCTAATAAGCAGGTGGTGAAGTTTGTGCTCATTACTGCTGCCGGTATCTATACCAAAATAATCCTTATGTAAGATAGATACTGTTAGAAAATTGACATACCCACTGTTACGTGATTTAAATATTCCTTATTTAATTTGCCGTAGTCGAATAAAATCTTTGGAACATTTCTTCATGCTGTTCCCGAATCCACCCCATAAAAGCATTGGTCAGTCAAACCGCAAAATTAAAGCCATCCACAAATCACTGAAAGTATTTTGAACGTCCAAATTGAATGTTGTAGTGACCACAAATTATTTTGACCGTTCCTGCCATAAAAACAAATGGTCATTTAGTAGCATGGGAAACATGGAATGACGATATGGTATTCAATTTATTCTTCACGCTCACTGTTTTACGGGTCATCAGCAGTGTGATTTGGTTCGTAGCTTTTTTTAGTTGCGGCGAGTTGAAAGGGGTTATGATTTTTTCGTGTTGAGTTGATCTAGTGAGCTTAAAATACTTGTTAATGTAGTGTTAATTACTGGATTTACTGTTTAATGTAACAATTTGATTTACTAGTCAATATACAAAGTAGTTGTACTTTTCCATTTTAGTCTTTTGCTCTTAGTTTAAAAATAGTCAGGGCTTTATGGCTTAAATAAAAAAAAAAAAAAAATGATCAACCTATTTATGTATTACCATAAATTAAATTAAAAGAAAGACCTACATCTTTGTATTTCTTTTATAACGTCATGTGGCGACAATTGCGTCGCTCGTGCGCGCATTACCACCGAGCATAATGTTACGTAATGACTGCTTCGTAACGCGTATTAGGCTGCTCGCATACTGGCGACTAATGCCACCGCGGTTAGTAACGGGCTCATTATGTGTGCGACAAAAAGTATTTAGTTTTATAGTAGCGTTATGTGAGACACAGAGTTTCTGGAATTGGTAGATGATTTTTAGACCTTAAGTTCAGTTTGATTTTAGTAGGTAGTCACATTTTTTTTATGAAATTTTGTGCTGTATTCAGGTTGGGAATCTTGAAAATTGACTATTATTGTCTGCATGATGAGTTAAACTGGTGGCTAATGACTTTCGAGCTTTATTTGCGACGTATTAGGAGAATTAAATTTCAAGAGGTCATGCCAAAATCATCCTTTATTTTAGCTCTCTTTTTGTAAGTTAATAACCCAACTCCAAATACGAAGACTCATTGAACCACATTACTGAACCCTCAGATCATAGAAACAAGGAGATGTGCCAAGGCGCTATCGACCTGAATGCCTTATCTTGAGCAAATTGCTCATATTAAAAACGTGCGCTCTGGCGACGAACCGAACACGATCGATGGTATAAATACAGTGTTTTAGTTTAGTGCTATTCTTGAGTGACGATTACCAGTGTTAGATTGAGGGTGTGCGGAATGTTCAATGCGTGGGAGATCTTTTTATACACAAGGAGCGCTTAATTATGCACGTAATTGTGTCGAAAAATGTACTAAAAGTGGCATCAGTTGTTCCGGTACTCATTTGCTATGATGGCATATCTCCTTGTTTCTATGATCTGAGACTGAACCCAACAGGTTTGAGTCAGCATCCTTCATTATAAATTCATTTGCGAGCGATGTGCGATGTCATGACTTTGATTATATTGCTCGTGACGAGTGTTATTAGCTCTTTTATTGTTTAAAAGTATTGGTTTTCTTTGGGTCACTATTATTGTAATTTTTATGATTTCGAATAAAAATTGAACTATTGATTTGGAATAAATTACGTAGAATGAACTAAACGACTACTATAATAAGATTGAGCCATTAAAGGGGAACATTCGCTGCATATTTATTATTTTTTTATTTTTTTAGTTCAGCTGAAGTTTTATTTTATTTTATTTTATTTTTAACTTTTAGGAAGACTATCAGCTAGAAAATTTTAAACAAAAACTTATATAATATCAAACAGTAATAAAGGAAAAAAAAAAAAAAAACGTTTTAAGGAATACCTAACTTAGTTGTGTCATCTCTAATCCGATTGATATTATTATATATTTTTTTGTTACATTATGAAAAGAATAGTTCAAGTTTACTTTAAATTACCAACCACTATCCTTATTACTTCCTATAAATCCTTTTTGTGATTGCCTATGACTATGACTTGCGTTTCATCTAATGGTTCCCCTGGACGTGTGAAGGACGTTGCCCGTTCTAAGACATGCACGTTTCTCAGCAGTCATGCCGATGGACCGGCGATGTAAGGTTTATCTGCCTATCTTTGATGTATCGTTGTGCTGTTTTAATTTTTACTTCATTTAACCACATAGCTCTTGGCCGTGGTTTCGCCCGCGTGGAGGTCGAAAATTATCCCGCGAGAACATACTACCAAGATAAAACTAGCATATAACTCTTCGGTCCATAAACTATCTTTATGCAAAAAATCATGGCGACCTGTTGCTCCGTTGCTGCGTGAAAAAGAGACAAATCAACGAACACACTTTCCCATTTATATTAGTAGGGAAACAGGGATTCCTTCACCAAGCAGTCAAAGTATGATCAACTAAAATGTATAACCAAAAGAGTACCAGCCAAAAAACAGTGATTGCTCATAATATCACACTCACTACATAATTAGTGAGTGTGATATTATAAGAATTATCACTGGTTGTTGATTTAGTCACCTGCAACTTTTAAGGAGGTGATTCTATTCGTCATACTCTCAGATCATAGAAACAAGGAGATATGCCATCATAGCAAATTAGTACGGGAACAACTGATGCCCCTTTTAGTACATTTTTCGACACAATTACGTGCATAATTAAGCGCTCCTTGTGAATAAAAAGTCAATCTAACACTGTTAATCGTTACTCAACACTAGCACTAAACTAAAACACTGTATTTATACCATCGATCGTGTTCGGTTCGTCGCCAGCGCGTTCGTTTTTAATATGATTAATTTGCTCAAGATCAGGCATCAAGCTTGATAGCGCCTTGGCACATCTCCTTGTTTCTATGATCTGAGGTCATACTGAATAGTTTTCCCTATACGACCAATATCAAATTCATGACAAAAATTTAATAAAAGTCATTCTGACTACTTTTGTATTATTTTTCCGAATAATTGGTTGATTTTTTTTGACGATCTAACCTCTAATTTTCTTCCGCAGGAAAAACCTCACAAATGCAGCCTCTGTTCCAAATCATTCCCCACGCCTGGGGACCTCAAATCCCACATGTATGTGCACAGCGGATCCTGGCCGTACAAGTGTCACATATGCTCCCGAGGGTTCTCCAAACACACCAATCTGAAGAACCATCTGTTCTTACATACTGGTAAGTTTTAATTCTCCTTAGTTAACTACAGTTGCTGCAATACCTAGCAATAATCGGAGAAATTGCTCGGGACGTAAAACTTCTAAATCTAATCTTATCTTATTTAAATTTAATCTTAAAGGTAATCTTTTTAAATGTTTTGGATATTGGAATACTCACCTGAGAAGCCTTAGAGAATAGGTCTGTGGGATTTCAGCCTGATGAAAATATGCCAACATTCTATTGATGAATGATAAACCTTATCTTTTCCGCTGTGAAAAATCCAGTCCATTTCTATCTTCATGCCAAATCTCATCAAATTCAATTCCGCGGGTATTTGCGCGGTGCTGCAGTTAGTTTGACATTTTTTTTAACATTTTGTTTTCTTTTGTTACAGCTAAACATCAAAGGAACAGTGCCAGAGACGCCACTTGAATTGCAAAAATAAACTTTATGTTACATACATTTTTACATCAAAATTGATGTTACATATTTTTTACATATAAGACTTTATTATGTCTTACAAAATATAAAAGTGTGATATTAGACTAATTAGTTATAAGTGTTATCTATTTAAGTTGTATTTATGATTTGCTTATTTTATCTAAGATTTAACAATAAGGGATTGTCGAAAATTTAAGTTTTTGGGGGCTTATTTAATTATTTAGCATTTTTAGTACGTGTACATAAATTCGATTTTAATTTTGATATACGGTTTCTATGGACTTAATTTTGGGGTGTAAAGTATTTTAAATTAATTTATGTTAGTATTCGGAATTAAATAAGCAAAATCAATATACGGAAACGTGATTTGAGTACCGTTTAGAGGTATTTATATAAAGTTTAAGTTACTACATATTTATAAACAAAAAATATTTTTAAAAGTCAAAATTATTTATTTACTTATTGGTAATTTTATCAGCAGAGATTTGGCGGTTAAAATGTCCGTTTAGAGCCGATTAAATTATCGTTACGAGTTTCGATAATTTGCTACGTCTGTCTGAAAATTAAATGTAGAGTAAATATTGATAGTCTGAGCTTTTTATCCTTCTGAACGTTTTATCGGATGATAAGAATGATTATTGCACTATAGTTTCAACTGCGATTTAACCAGAATATTTTTTTGGCAATGCATTACCTACTTTGCAAACTGTCGAAATACCTACATAGTTTTATGTAGAATTAGATTTAATTGTAAATATTAGATAAGGGTTTATAATATACCTACACTGAGTACGTATATTGAGATTTTACGTCTCCGTCCATTTTATTGTAAATATAGTTTAAGGGTGCTTACACGCAACGAATTATTAAATTATGAATATTATTTATATTTTTAGATAAGTATTTCAATAAATAAATTACTATAAATTATTTTGCATTTTGTTACTTTATCTTAATCCCAACAGAAAACCCAAGAATTTATTTTGAAAAATAGCGACTTCGAAAGCAGGATGTTAATTTTATTTATTTAATTAACGTCATATGCCTTTGCCACAGACTATAAAATCTGTGTGTGTATACTGTGTTTCGCAAACAGTGATTGCATAGAAGTACTATTTTATTATAAATCGTAAATTCATTTTATTGTCTTTTAATGTCTACCATGGGACGCAAAACACGAGCGCTCTTGTCTGACACCGCCAGCTGAGACAGTGTCCGCGATATTTAGCGTGCTAAAAGTGGACTAAGGTAAGCAATAGAGGTGTAACTAATATATTCGTGATAGGTATAAGTCACATAGTATAAGCCAAGTATATTCATAATTACGATAGGTATATGCGAGTAGGTAATAGATTACCCGGTAAAACGCCACGTTCATTCGTGTTAGGATATAATTATTATTATGGTAATATAGAATAATAGGCTACAGTAACCATTAGTCAAATAATAAGAATATCACAGATTTGTTACTTACGTTATAGGTTTCGCTCGCTATCGGTCATCATAATTATTTTAATATTTAATCGGTTCACTAGTATTTGACTAATACCCCGTAATAGACACGAGATCCTAATATGTGACAACAAATATAATATTATTATGTTCAATATTATCTAGTGTTATCTAAAAATTGCCCTAGTATAACATCTCTATTAAACAAAGGTAGGTACCATACCCCTAAGTTACTCGTCCCTTAAAAGTTTGATTTATACATTTTACGAGCGTCTAATTTTTTACCTCATGGCGATATTACACGGTTCACTTCTGCCTTCAATTTGGGTGAAGCAACCAAATTAAACCATGTTAACATAAAAGTGAATCATTCAATGTCATTGCACTCTTACATTTTTGCACCTTTCGACCAAAGTGAATGAATTTGGTTGAACCGTGTAATATCGGCATAATGAAAGGTGACAGTTTATTATATTATTATCATACCTTCTTGTACCCATAATTACAAATTGTTGTCAATATCAAATACATACTTCCTACAAGCTTGTTCCTTCGTCCATGACATCAAGCTGTGCAAAAACAAATACGATTTTTGTAGAAATGGCAAGCCAAAACCAAAAGTAAGAATTCAACTAACAACCGGAACTAAACTAAGGACCAATAAACTATAAGTGGTCAACTAATATCAGTAAATGATGTCCATTACTAGAAGACAGGTACAAGCATTGGTCAATGCATTGAAGAGGCGTAACAAGGTACTAAAAATGACAACACACTAATCAATCTTAAACAGACAGCACAATAAACTGTCTCCATCGAACCATGTTCATGACAGTCAATACGCTGAACCACATAAAATATGACTTAATAACATCATCAAACGTACATCATTACTTCCACCCCATACGCCGTACATCGCAGTCATGTCAACCAGCGTGGAACCGGCGAAACTAATCGCAATTTAAAACTATCTGCTTTATATTTAGAAGTTTCTCGAAGCGAGTAGGCGTTATACACGCAAGCCCTCAGCTGATTTGCATAAAACAACTCCAGTAGAGGTATTAAGACTTAATTGTTGCTGCCGTGGAGTGTCCGTGCCTTGTGGGACGCTACATGAACCGTGGTCTCGATAAAAGCCATCCCAACATTTCATTGGCGAGGAAATTCAATGTTGAACGTTATTTATTGTTAGATTTTATTATTACTGCGATTTTATTTGGTTTTGCGATTGTGGATGTGATTCATGCTTACATTATTGTGCTCAGTGCGCATCCTGAGATGGGAGTCGGTAATATTGTGAGCATAAATTTAGAATAATCCGGAATTGACCTGTAATTCTGGCAATAGAAAGAAAGGAGTATAGCAAATAAAATGAGAAAAGGTTTGTGTGTATTAGAATCAGGACCGCTATAAATTACTGTACATATATTTGAACAATTTTGATTACTTTTAAGATTATGGTTACCATTTATATACACAGGCCCTTTGACTTGTGCCTACTGTTGTATTTTTTATTTCGGTAACCTGTATTAATACTGGTAGTAAGTATTCAATTTCAAAATTATGGTTACCTTTTAAAATACCAGTAAAAATAATAAAGGGTTAACCGAAATACTACAGTCATTAGTTATTCCGGTTTTGGTCCATGATTAGAATGTTTACTAAGTTTTATTAGGGCACTTCGCCCGCGATTTTGGGATAAAAAGTAGCCTATGTGTTATTCTGATGTCTAAGCTATATTACTGTAAAGTTTCATCAAAATCCGTTCAGTAGTTTTAGCGTGAAAGAGTAACAAACATCCATACATCTTTACATCCATACATCTTTACATCCCCACAAACTTTCACGTTTATAATATTAGTAGGATTTATTTCTAGAGTTTATGATTGATATTATCATCCAGTGTTAAATCTTCTTCTCATTAGAAGCTGATTTATTAATCAGTACGATTTTAAAGTACATGGTATAGACGTAAAAAGTTCATGCCGTGGTAATAAAATTCGTCAGTCAGAAACGTTCTTAGCAAAGTACCATGAGTCCTAGTACCTATAGCTTAGCAAAGTGCCATGAGTCTGCTGTAGTACCTATAGTTCAGCAAAGTACCATGAGTCTGCTGTAGTACCTATAGTTCAGCAAAGTACCATGAGTCTGCTGTAGTACCTATAGTTCAGCAAAGTACCATGAGTCTGCTGTAGTACCTATAGTTCAGCAAAGTACCATGAGTCTGCTGTAGTACCTATAGTTTAGCTTTCAAAACTTTTTTTAATTATTTAAATATTAAAATACCCCATGTCTTTCCTACAGTGAAGAAAAATCTAACGACACCACGTCATGATGTTGAATCTATCAAGCCTTTTAGGTTACAGAACGAAAGAAATAGACATGCATATTGCATACATTCATACCATACATACATATGCTTGAAAAACAGTTCCAGTGCATGGTGGTGGGGTAAAAATAACAATAAAATATTAAGTCATTTTTACCTGAATATGTACTACCTACTTCGAGACATTCCTAGAACCATTAAATGATGATCAGGGTCAATTTTAAAATCTTCGGGTTGGTACTGTGTTAGGTAAATTCAAATATAGAACAGAATTTGGATTATCTATCTGCCGAATAAGTTGAATGCAACTTATCTAGAGGTAGCGAACCCAGTCGTAACTCTTCTAAAATTAGCTTCAAATCTTAGGACATATGGTAACAAAAAAATCTAATTACAAAAGTAGCAGAATCGCAATTAATGATATAAATTGGATGGTAATATAAAATGTTTTACATAACTCGGTCTAGTAAATAGTGGCTGACATAATCATTAAACTTTCACTGCGTCAAAACTAATAAATTAAACTTATTGATTTATTTATAACGATTCTCTAATGACGATGATAAATGCTATTGACTTGAGCAGCAACGTTTTTGTGAACTGATACAGTGTATTTAATTTTTTTAGAAGTTATTTATTTCTTTGTGGCGATTTTATAGGTGAAAGGACGCTTTTGCCCAGCAGTGGGATGATTTAAGCTTAGTATAACAGTAATGCGCTTTTTAATTCCTCACAAAAAAGTGAGTTATCTTTGCCAATAATTAAATTATCCGAGCTATTTTTGTGAAGAAAGTGGAGACACATCTTTGCCCAATGTCCAGCCGTGGGACAGCATAAGCTAATACTATATAATAACAACAGCTTTTTCATCCGTCTTTTTGACTCTTATATGGTATAGGTTCTATAACATAGGTGCATCAAAAATGTTATTACATTCTAAAAACTTCTGAATTTTTCTAAATAACCTTAGCTGCTTTCATATTAGAATATTAGATGCCAAATGCTGGCATTTAGGATAGCATATGGACTCCACGAGTGACAAAAATTAAATGTATCTTTGGTGCATCCTAGGAACTGAGCCCGTTTACAGTTGTATGAGCAATTTTTAATTATAGTTCGTGCTGATAATATATGAGGGAAGAAGAAGCCTTGAAGCGCAAGACTTCTTCCCTCGCATGGTTAAAAAATCTTAAAAATATTACCTAAGAGCAGCAACACACTAACGAACTCCGTACCTTTGTACGGAGAAAAAAAACTAAGCCAGAAACACACTTGAAAATATTAATCTTTGTGCGATAGTTGCACCGATCAAAAGAAATTATGGAATAATCGCTTTGTAACTAAATGCAAGATTGCGCGCACCTATTGAATATCCATGCTTTCCTTTGGTCAGTGGAACTATTACCCAACGATTAGTATTGCAAGTGTGTTCCTGCTCTAATTCTTTTTTTAGGGTTCCGTACCAAAATGGTAAAAAAGGAACCCTTATGGTGCGACTTTGTCACACCTGCTTATTTCAGCAACTACTTATGCTATCGACTTGAAATTTGGAACAGTTATAAAGAATGCTTATTCAACTTTATTGCAAATGAAAAAAATCCAAAAATATTTTTATTTTCATTGCAAAAGGGGCCGGAGTGGGGGTCCAAAATTTTAAAGTGGGGTTACTAGGTCAAATGACATATCATATGAAAGGACTTGATCTGCATATTTCAAAATATATATTTTTCATTTTATTTTATGTCTCACAGTTTTCGACATATGATGAAAAATGTCTGAAAAAATACCATTCCCCCCCCTTATCTCCGAAGTTTGCAAAGCGAAAAATCTGAAATAATTAGAGTTGATAGGTATTGACCCAAAAATGGCACCAAAAATAAAACGATGTTCCTAACTAGTACAGTTTTTTCAAAATCATCAAAATTCCTTCACAAACAGACTTAGTTATGCGGTCCGGATTTTTTCTCTTTATACGTCCAAAACTGATACGGAACCCTCGGTGCGCGAGTACGACTCGCACTTGGCCGGTTTTTTTTTTATTTCTACTATGTAGGTACTTACTTTGTACGGAGTTCGCTTGTGTGGGTCTGTGGTACCTAAGTACCTTCCATAGATAGATAATAGCTAGATGCATGCTAATGTGGGCATTATGAATGTAAAGGTACTTTTGCACGCCCACCGTTTGGTTGAATCAGTATTAGTTCTCAATGTGATAGTGGGCGAACCCATTGCCATTTGAATTTGCAATCTTGTGCTATAACATTTTTTTTAGAAAAAAATCTTAATTATTTTATAAGGATTCTGGATTATTATGCTTACAGTCATCAGAACTGGAAAAAGCACTTATAATACCTTTTATTTTAAATAAGTAGATATCTAAAATTTGCGAATGCGCAGATTCAAAAATTGAACTTCTACTACTTATAGAGATTTTTAACCAACTTATAAAAGAGGGTCCTGTGTTCAACCCGTTTGTTTGTATGTATGTTTGAGTGTCCGCGATTTTCTCGAAAACTACTGGTCAAATTTTGATGTTCTTTTCACTAAGGTAATCCACATACCTACTTTCAGAAAGGTTTTAGTATATAATACATCAGGTCATCATTCCTATATATGTACGAAGTTATTTATGCATAAATATACGCACTAAAGAATTCGTGAAAATAATCAGACTCGGAATAAATACCACTACAAAGTAAATAATATTTTTTTCAACACACTTGCTCATAAAGGGGCTCTTATTTCACCGCAATTAGGCACGTAATGTCACCTGTAATCAAACTGTGATTTTTTACTCACCATTACTCACTAGTGAGTTATACGCCTCCCCCATTACGAGCGCGCGTGCTCCTCCGGCACGCGCCAGTATTATTCTATACCATTCCCCCTCTAAAAAGCTTATTTTATTCACTGAAAACAGTGAATAAAAAGCACTTTTACTCACTGTTTTGATGTTTGAAAATGGAACACACAAATGTATTCGACCACAGATTTAAAGAACCTATGCTAGATGCGGCACGTTATTAGATTGTATGAAAACCGAACGTGTCATCTTTTTTATACCTACGATAACTTAACCCCAGCCATTTAGTGATGTGCTCAGAGTAAACAGAATTGTTTCAATCACTAAGCGTCACTGAGCTAACAGACTTTTTTTAGTACGAACAGTCGAACATGCAGGGCACGCTTGGTCGTGGCTTGCCGTATCTAGTGTAAGTGTAATCTGTGTATTCGACCTATATTGATGTGTTCTAAATTCAATTTGATTGGTCGACATTTTCGACAAGGAGTTTAGCATTAGAATAAAAACTGTTTTGTGTTCTTTGCTGTCCTTAGTAAATTGGCGCTATTTTGAATACTGTAAGTTGTACGAACACAAAGTTTAGCGTTACTTTAATCTTTAATTATGTGTTTGTTTAGTGTTGTTCTAATCGATTAAAAATGCATTCTAGTGATGAAGATGTGTTAACACCTGAGTTTGTGAAAGAGAGGGCGGCCGATATAGTGGAAAGGTGGAAAGCTTGCTACCCAAAAAATCACGGCTGGTTTACATCAAAGCCAATTTAACTTTACTTTTTCTTCATTATATGTATATTTTCACTGAAATCTTTCTTTTTCTCGTAGTCATGGTTTAAAGTATAGTATGCAACTCTGGAATAAAACGGATTTATATCGAGGGCCATGAGTCGCTCGCGTCGCTCAGGATTCTAACACTTGAATCACTCGCTACGCTCGTGATTCAATCGTTAGAATCCTTCACTAGCTCGTGATTCATCTATGGCCCTCGCTTTAAATCCGTCCTTTATTCACTAATTGCATAATATACTATTATTCGCAAGTGTGTTGAAAAACGTCGTATGATACACGTGTGTATTGGTGATTACCGTCTTCGGCTCCCTTAAGACCCTCGCCTAAACGGCTCGGGTCTCAATCGCGCCTCAGCGGTAATCACCAACTTTACACACTTGTACCATAATGAACTATTGTTTTGAAAGTCGGTGGCAAAAAGCCAACAAAAACCAAAGTCAACTTCCGAAGCTAGAATTGTTACCTATTTACATTGTAGTGGTTTTTTGAAGTAGATAGGCTGTTTTTTTTTTTTTGTAAAAAAGTCTTATAATGCAATACCCCTTATATTTTTTCTTCTTCACCTGTTATTTTCTTTTGGTTCAACAAGCATATCCAAATAAGAATGTCAATGATGCTTTCTTACACGTAGAATTTTTGGGGCATACTCTGAATAAGAGTGTCTCAGTTTTTGGGGCTTCAATTTAGTCTATCCTTTGCAACCCAATTACTGAGTGAAGTTATATCGATGTTTTGGGTACAACTCAATAGTAAAACTTTATGACAGGCTTTTTGAGAGGCAGTTAAAAGGCCAATAAGAAACAAATGTAAGTTCGAAACTTATACGTAAACGTACCTTAAGTCCGCACGATCAACTTAGTCGGGTTGAAGTTGCTCACCGAGACATTTTCGCATGTACAGTCGCTAAGAAAACAGTTAAAAATGGACAATAAACTTTGCTGTTTCACAATATATACTTTTTCAGCTATTTCTTGATATAAGCAATTGAAATTAGCAGCCACTCGTACCTAACTTCTGGTCGGTCAAAATAAAATTGTGTGGATTGTACGTAAGCCGGGCCGCACAATCGCGTTACAAATGTGGCGCCAAAATTATCATAATACAAGTGTATGTCTGGTGTGCGGCCCGGCTAAGCTAACGCGCTTACCAACTTTATTTACTCCAGTACATACTTAAAAATTATATTACACTAGCTTCCGCCCGCGGCTTGGCCTGCGCTTTTTTGGGATAAAAAATAGCCTATGTGTTATTCTAATGTATAAGCTATATTACTGTAAAGTTTCATCAAAATCCGTCCAGTAGTTTTTGCGTGAAAGAGTAACAAACATCCATACATACATCTTCACAAACTTTCGCATTTATAATATTACTAGATTCTGCCCGCGGCTTCGCCCGCGCTTTTTGGGATAAAAAGTAGCCTATGTGTTATTCTGATGTATAAGCTATATTATTGTAAAGTTTCATCAAAATCCATTCTGTAGTTTTTGCATGAAAGAGTAACAAACATCCATCCATACATCCATCCTCACAAACTTTCACGTTTATAATATAGTAGGATGAAGTAGGATTAAAGTAGGCGTTACTTTCGTATAATGAAACTTATAGTTTATTAGTACATACTATATAACCACCGATTGCTCCAACAAGACACGTCAATCAGTAACATTATAAATCTTGTATGATGATACAATTATTAAGTTAACCTACCGGGTGGTCCATTGCCTATTGGACCCATTGGACCACCAAAACGTTCGGACCCAGTAAACGATCACGATGTTAAATTAAACTCTTTCTTATTAACTATTAGTACAATATAATTTGAAAGTATGCCTCATTATGTGTGGGTTGTCTTATAAATGTGATGAAGTTTTATTACGTTTAGTAATTTCACATGGAAGTGTCCGGTTCTTAGTACCTACCTACTAATGAAAGTTTTAGCGATAATCCTTAACACAAGAAGACTCTAAACTTCGGTAACTGACTGCAATTTAAAATGTTTTGATCTGAACTTCCCCCACGTTCTTTCCAGGTTTATTTTTGCACTTATTGGGTCCTAAGATAAACTATAAACTTTACTTAGCTTGGTTTTGTTCAAAATCCTTTCCAAAAGGTATCGATAAGTTTTGAGTGAGCCATCAATTCTTGTTCTAAAGTAGGATAATTTCTGTCATATTTTTGTAAAGTTCAAGTCGCAAACTTGTGCAACTGGAGACATTTCTTCCACAAAATTCCATTTCACTTTTTACTGAACCTAAGACGATCATTAGAAGTATTACATTCACTATCCAAACGGTGATTACAAAAAGCTCGATTAAACTAACAATTGAGATAGGCGCGGCTGTACAATGCCATAGATCGCGCGACGGGAGTCGGTGTATCCACTACTTCAACTACCCAGTATAAGGTGACCCGAACTTCCGAACTAAATATTACTAATCATAGGTCAGAAGATACGAGACGTTTGCACAGTGCTATCGCCTGAACAAAAAATCTAATAAAGCTAAAGCAAAATAGAAGAGCTGTTTGGATCAATATGGTGTGTTGTTCGGAACAAACTGCGTTGTCATAGACCGTAATCGAGGTGAGACGGTGGCGGCTTTGTGCTCGGCCGTCATCGGCTTTTTGTAACGCTATCTGATGAGTATTGCTCCCATTTTGGTCGACAAAAAACTGATCGGTCGCCGCAACAATCGATGAGTTATGTGCACCTACTATGAGTAGGTACGGATACAGTAGTGCGCTGAACTGTGTGGTTTTGAGTTTTCGGAAAAACTTGCTCTTGTAAAATCGTCCTGCATGACTACATTAAAACACGAAGGTTCAAATAAAATATCCGATAGCCAGTAAGTATCGAAGTTGCACATTTCTTTAAAACATGAGTAGATACTGCCCATTATTGCCTTGAAATACAGCCTTTAGTCACTTCAACGTCATCAGCATAGCAGTCCACTCCTAGACGTAGATCATGTCATGTCTTGACTAGATACTATTATAGAGAGAAGATCAGAAACTCTGGTGGCTTCTAAGCTTCTCAAAGTAAAGCAGTCAGAGCCTAACCTAACGGGAACCCATACGGGTTCGTGTGATTGTAGGCATAATAATAATGACACTGTTTAACTTGGTTTGATAAACAATGTAGCGGCAGTTCCCTGAGCGTTGCAAGCATAGGCGGTAACTATTTTTCATATTACCACCGGTCAGTTCGCCAGAATAAAAAAAACTTACCGGATATTTAATAACAAAATCCATATTCAAATCTCCATAAAACGATTAGCGGAGTGTTAATTGAGGAAGCTTTGGAGCCATCAGATGATTTAAACGCTGTCGTTTTGCTCACTTGGATCGAGTCCTTAATAATCCCGATTAAACTTACGACCGCTGCTTGAATTAATCGATAATTGTTCATAAATCATCGGTGTTCGATTTGCACAAAGCAGCATCAGGGTGCGAAGATATAAATTTATCGTTCGAGAATAATATGGAGGATAGCGTGCTTAAGGTACATAAGTTGGGAATGAGCTGCAATCTTTGTTTATGATGTTGGCGCGAGAACCGGGCTTGGTAGGCCATTGGGACCTAATTGTGTGACTTATTCATGCGTTGAGGCGTGCTAGAAGCTAAGCAGTATCTTCGTTACTGTTTTGTTGTAGCTGTCATGCTTAGTTTGTTGTAGGGGTAGAGGAAAAATAATAAAATCCTAACTGTATTTTTTTCAAGTAGTAACTTAACTGCAACCTATATTTCCCCTTTATAGTCAAGGTTTTTAACGAGATATATTAAATGACGTCACCAACCACGTATTTTCGTAGTTCTATTTCACGGATTATTCGTTTCCTTTTCTTATGAAGCTAAAGAAGAAATCAATCTCAAACGAAATTGCTTCCGATCCAAATATTAACACTGAACAAACAAAACCGAGTACAATACGAGATATTATTGACGAGGCAGATCAATATTATTTGAACCACAAGCAAATACGATAGAGGTGTAATTTTATCTAATGCTGAAACAAAAACTATTACGATTGACCATCGCCACATCGCGCCAATCATTCCAGTACCATTGATGTAGGGTTGTTTACTGTCTAATCAAAAGGGATTTTTGAAAATTGGTGATGTTGATTCTTGCCGCATCCGATACGGAACTGCAAAGCAAAGGTCTGATTATTTTTTTGGAGATATTAATGTTTGTAAAGGTATAGGTTCAATTTTGTTGAAGAAATTCACTGTGATTGGAGATTCTTCTGTCAGTACGAGCAACAACAGCATAAATGTCGCTGCACTATAGAAAATATTTAATAGTCAGTCAGAAAAAATGGCGATTGGACTGACTACTCAGGGTGCGCCGAAAGTACTTAGGTATCATCACAGTCATAGGGGCTTTTTTATTGCTATCCTATTTAAACTAGCGGTTTTAGGTTGACGGACAACATAATTGTAGGTATAGTTTCTTTCTATTTACTTCAAACATTAATGTTCGTGTCACCAATATGTACTAAATTAATCCACTACAACTATCGACCATTTCTAGAATACCGACAATGACGTAAAAACCAACAGTCATAACTTCACACCATAAAAACTTACTAACAAAGGAAACACAGCCCTACCAACTGATCACCCTGAAGTAGGCTAGGCTAGGAGACGCGTGCCGAAGCAAAAACAATTTCGCTGGAACGAAAAACCACGCTACCTCTGCACTTCCGTAAATCTTATTACAAGAGGCTAAAGTTGAATTTTGTGTAACAGTTTCTGTGATGGATTGTCCAGGAGATAGCTCACGTTCGAATCGTTGTTTGTAGTGCTGATTATTTTACAAGTGGTGTTTGTTGCAGTCTTTTATTTTCTTTGTGTACCTTCGATGTTTTCTGGTTTATGATATAGGAATTCGAGAAAACTGGTAGTGGGTGTGTATTGTTTTCACTTCCGCATGTGCTCTTTGAAAATTGTGATTCCTAAAGAAGTATTTATCAACAGTCCAACTGAACATAGGCCTTGGTTTCTTGAACACGTAGGCTCTGGTTTTGTGGTCACTACCACAAGACCAGAGCTTCGAGATAATGTCAATGGCCTGAAACATTCGAGCATAAGTTGAATATTCATAACTTTAATAAAAAATCTTTATACCAATTAACCTAATTTCCTAAGCAATAACTAACTAATACACAGCAACAAAAAAGAAACAATAGGAATTCACACTAGCTACCAATCAAGCAAAAAAGAGCATTCCCCACAATTTAGCTATACAGATCCATAAGTCTAATCTACCGATCGTAATGTCAGTCGCATAAAGGAAGCGACCGACCGTTGGCAGGTGCGTAGTCACCTGTTCCACTACCCCGCACCCGCACGCCTACCCCACCCCGCGACCGTTAAGTAATTCGGATACATTGACGTAACGTCTCATTATCAATGAAAGGGTGACCGGAAAAGGTGGTAATGATTTTTGGTGTTTAGGCGTATGATGTTAAATGAGGATGTTTTACGTATTATTGCAGATGTCGCATTTTTATATTTTGATCTTTCTTACCTGATGTACGTTTAAATATTTGAGCTCAGTGCGCTAAAACATGAAAATCAGTTCAAAATTCTAGATTTGACTATACTATACAATGCTCTTTACCTCATGCACCTTATCGTTGAAGTCTTTTGTATGCGACATGAGGTCTCATAGCCGTAATAGAACTCGAGACGGTAGCAGAGTTGCCTCCTGCCTATATACTAGCATGGCGCTTAGCTATGTTGAGGAATTATACTACTGGTATGATGTGGATCTGCCCGACAGATTGCTCTTTGACGGGTTATTTCTCTGTATGAAGTCATTAGGCCCTTTATTAGACAGTAAGATGTACTCCTTACTATTTATGGGAAAACTAGCTTATTACCGACATTTTCTCCCCATCCAAATTGTATATAAAATCGCTTTCCCAAATTCTGATATTATTGATGCAGTATTTTCTGTAAAGGCGGTGTTGATATTGGTACTTAACTATGGACTGCCTTGTTGGTCCAGTGGTCGCAATTGCAAGTCCTGGGTTCGATCCTTAAATCTGGTAAAGTAATATTGGAACAGCCTGCAGTCTGATTTTTTTCCCAGTTGATGACAATAGGCTCGATAAGCTTAGGCTTGAGCCTATTGTCATCAATCGGGCACAAATTCAGACTGCGTGTATCAACCGATTACATGGAACTTAAACATAAGTGGCGAAATTTTAGTGCACTATACACCTCTGCCTATCCCTTCTAGAAATATAGGCGTGGGGCTATATTATATCAGGTAAACTGCGGCAATCTTGAAAAGGCTAGAGACATAATTACATAACCAGACAGGTGCCACTTGCACACTCGTTAAAATTTCAGCAATAAAAGAAGGAGTAACCAATTCTGAGTCAAAGACCACACAGTAACGTTTATACACGTTCTTTATCAACTTCGTGTCCAAGTATTAAAATTTAACAAAAGGTTTTTAAAAAAGAAGGATCAAAAACATTTAGTTATAATAGTCTTCAAAATGACGAGACAAAAAAAGATGTTATTTCCAAAACAGTCGATACAGCTACCTTCAAATATCTATCACGACATAGAGCTTTCTAACAACGTAAACTGTAAAATCGAATCAATGTCCAGATGGTTTCTCTTTTAAATTGAATTTGGTGCAATAAAAAACCAAATTTTAGGCTTTCAAAGATTTTCAAAGGCTCCATTGGTCGGTTCAATCCATTCGACTTTGCAATCAATCTGAAAAATGGCGCCGTGAAATAACGGTGTAACTGTATATTGGATTAAATAGTTACGTTAGACGCAGTGTCAAAGGTTATTTTCATTTCGATATCAATACACCATTTTGATCGAATATTTTTTTCGTCTGAGCACTCGATTGTGATCTTTCCCTTTGTGGATTCCTTTGGGTGATATGAAAAACCCAAATGTAATCGAATTACCTGTCTTCTTTACTAAACGTTTCCAATCTTTACCTATGGTATTCTTGAGTTACTGTGTTACAATTTCATGCGGTTGCGATTTAAACTTATTTACGCGTGTAACTTCTTTGTTGCTGTTTTCTTTCTTCTAAACTTATTGTTCGGTTCCATTTTCAATCGATCAACTTAATCTATCGCATTTTCTCCATCTGCCCTTTAAAATAAGACTATGAAGCCCTATTGGGCTGTCATAACCAATGGCAAGCTGTTTTTCAAGCCATAGCCATTAAGAGTGAAAGTACTTAGCGTTCATTTGACGCACCCTGAGTCACCCAGTCAAGCGACCCTGTTCAGTTAGCATAGCATAAGCATAGCATAAT
This sequence comes from Thalpophila matura, assembly GCA_948465475.1. Taxonomy (NCBI): domain Eukaryota; kingdom Metazoa; phylum Arthropoda; class Insecta; order Lepidoptera; family Noctuidae; genus Thalpophila; species Thalpophila matura. The sequence goes on from OX419182.1 coordinate 15,414,154, forward strand.
CAGCCTATAATCTTCACACTATTGGGACACAGGCCTCCTCTGTGAGAGGGAGTGGGCCGTAGTCCACCACGCGGGTCCAGTGCGGGTTGGTGGACGTCACATTATGTTTTCGAATTTTTGGTTCTAGGACATGCCGGTTTCCTCACGATGTTTTTCCTTTACCGTTAAAGCAAGTGATAATTAATTTCTAATACACACATGACTTCGAAAAGTCAGCGGTGCGTGCCTCGGGAATTCGGGATCAAACTCGAACCATTCGCCGTGGGAGGCACATGGTTAAACCACTAGGCTATCACTGCTTCATGCGACCCTGTTGCCTGCCTATTTTATCACGATATGAGCTAATATTTGTGAATTGAATTATTTCACAAACGTACATAAAACCAAGAAGTGAAGAGAGCTAATATTTTCGTATTGTATGTAGGCTTGTGTCGATACAAGAATCTGCATGATCTAATTGCATCCTGCCCTTTTTTCTATCGGACGGCCAGAAGCACGAAAAAGCGCCATCAGTTCATGGTTGATATACCAAAAACCCGAACGAAGCGCTTTGATTCCACTTTCATTGTGAAAACCGCCAAACAGTGGAATGCGCTGCCCGAGTGGGTGTTCCCCGAGAGTTACAATCTGGGTATCTTCAAGTCACGAGTGAATCGGTTTCTTCTAGGCAAGCGTGCTCCATCGTAGACCGCATCATCGCTTAACATCAGGCGAGATGGCTGTCAAACGCAAGCCTATTTACAAATAAAAAAAAAAAAAAAAAAAAAAAAATACGGCTTCCACTTTGATTAGCATGTCCAATTGCTTCTTCACTATATTCATAAGATACCTATTATTCAATGTTATTTTAAAATGGCGTTGGTTATCAAAGTTTGATTAAGCTGAAAGCTTTTTAAAGAGCAAAAAGATTATGTACACGAAAATTCTCATCATTTTTAATTCAAAATTCCAAAAACAGAAGTCTTAGAACATCCAGCCTAGATATTTAAACCGATTATCAGCCTCAATACAAATGTAATGAAATAACATAATGCTAACCACACGGGCTGGGGTCGCGGGACAGGTGCGTTGCGCACGCGCCGACCGTTAGCAGTAGAAAGTGCGCGACCGCGCCGGCACGCGAATACTGTGACTACGATGTTTCAATTAAAATATAGATATTTGTGATGCTCTTTTGGATAATGTGAAATTAAAGTGGTAATGAACGTTATGGGTAAAGTAACTGTGTAAATAGAATATTTTTACAAAATTACTTGACAAAGCAGTTCAGCGGGAAAATAGGGCAATAATATTCACACACTTAGTAGAAAAAGTAAAATATATTTTTGGCATCAATATAAAACTGAGATGGAATTTATCGCATATAGGCACTGGGTAGGTTCTACAAAGGTTCTACGAAGTACTAGATACGTTCTACTATTACACTAAAAACCGTAAACCAGAATCAACCATCCATAACGTCCTTGTCAAGGAAGTTTCCTCCTCAGGGGTCCCATAATCCTAAATGGGGACGTACCGATTACCTTGAGTTATTGCCTAATTTATTATGTATAGTGTTGTCATTGCATTGTGTACATTAGGTCATACAAGAACTTAAAGAGCATTCATTGCCACCTATTGACAGTCTAGGAATGCGAAGGGTTAATCTAAGATATTATACTTTTCTATTATAAGCCTGGGGTTAAAGCAAGAAAAAAATTGTCAGTAAAATACGCCATCCATTATTTATTTTTTTGGATTTAAGTACAAGCGCAACAAACGAGTATAGAAAGTTTAGCCAAGTATGCTCATTACTTGATTTACAGCGTCATGTGGTTTGGATTTTATGTTTTTTTTTTTAATTATAATTACCTACTCATATTTTTTACAACAACTATACCTAATTCTAAGTCTCAGCAAACCCAAAACCCATGGCCACACTACCGGCTTACCGAACTCACTAGTGTGATTAATGTCTGGAGGAAATTTGACGGGCACTGTTGTTTTATCTACTTAACTGCACGCCTTCGCGTTTTTTGTAGCTGCCCAACGCAAATGTGGAGCAGTCGTTAATGCTACCAACATTATGACGCTAGAGAGATTAAGTAGTACTTGTAGAGGCGACATGTCTGGTTTTTGAGTTATCGTCTTTGACAGGATGAGCATGACGTCAAGACCTGCTAAGTCTTGGTAGTAAACAAGATTATTCTTCGAATTGATTGCAGCTTCGGTCTAGTTTTTTTCAACAATGTTACAGTTGACTTTTTGCCTTAATAGAATTTGTCTATGAATTATAATTATTACTTTTTTTGTTTATTCATTTGTTTTAGGCACCTTGGGTTTTACTTGAGCGACAATTGCTTTTTATTTCCAGAACTAAGTATACCAAGATCCTGGGGCTAGTTGGTTGCCATACTTTTTGGATATTTGGACGGCCTGAACCAAAAACTTAAAATCATGGCATAAAGGGTCTGGATCTAGCTTACAAAATAGCCACAAGCTCACCAAGGAGACAAAAAATTATTGAAGAATAGGTTCCAACTAAGTCTAGCATTCATCATCTCTACATTATTTTTATAATGACTGATCTAAATTCAAAACAGTCTGAACAGAGTGTATTGTAATGGAGTCTGAAATTAAAATGATATTTTCGCTTGCAAATATTCACTACCTATCATTTTAAGCACCATGTCATTATGAGTAAGTCTTAGCTTCTTGTAATGGTCAGTTTTCATGATTTATTTGTAGTGGATGTAAATTATTTTTACTGGTAGCAGTCTTTCGTTCTTCAGTTCATTAGTCTACATTCTCCGAATAAACAACTTTAGTGACTGTAGATGTAATACGAATAGATCATCCATGGAGATATGTGTTACTAAAATAATCATCGAATTTAGGAATAATGTCATACGATCGTTTCAATAAAAAATACCAAAAAAAAAATTGCTGTAGGAAGAGCTGCAAAAGAAGTAGGGCAAATCGGTATATCTCGTCCAAATCTGGAGAACCCCGACTGAGAAAGTACCTACCTAGACCTTACAGAATACCACCGCCAAATAACGCTACTCTTCAGTAGTGTTGTGTTCCTGTGGTGAGTAAGGTGTGCCACAGCTCCTGAGGATTTGCTGTGTTGACAGCGGGGGACCTGCTTGTCCCCTAAGCTATCGGGACAGCAAATCCTCATTTAAAGGGTGACAACGCACATTTGATACTCGTTATTGCAATCATTTCATAGGCTGCGAAAACCGCTTACCCTCAGGTGGACTAAATGCCTGATTGCCACCATCATCGTCGTAAAAAAAAGCTGTTAACACCAAGGTCAGCAAACGTAATTGTCACCAAAGAATAGACAGAGAGATAGCTTTTCTTTTTATCGAGTCACCGTTTTTTATCGATCTTTTTATTTTATTGATTACAATGAATTAGGATTTCGGAAATCAACTTGACAAAGTACTGTTTCGAAACAAAGACTATACGAGCAAAGTTGCGGCCCAAAAGTAGTAAGTTATAATATGGGGTGAGCAAGTGGCATACTCAATAATTTATTGGAAGCTTCCTTTGCTTTTAGTAACGGATGCAACAACTGTCCAAAACCTCAAGCCTTATTCTACTCACCCTCCATTCTTCAATCGAGTCCTTTTCATATAATTTTATTTTTATTTACAAATGCTTTTTTGAAATGTGTGTTTATTAGAAAAAAAAACTATATTTATCGTTAAAAATTGATGTTGTAGCCCCTTGTTTAAAGTTAAGGCTGTGTCCCCAATAAGCAAACTGTGAGCGGCCGACTGAGACTGCGCTAACAGTTAAAATAGCAAACTGTAGACATTCCATTTCAAATATATGGAAGGGCGTAGGTACTAAACCGATACGCCGCAAACTCAGTCGGCCGCTCACAGTTTGCCTATTGGAGACACAGTCTAATAGTCACATGAAAATATTATAATGGTTTATTACGTATGTTAATCTATTGGTAAGGTATGGATACTATACCGAGCCGATCGGGTATAGTCACGTATTTTTTCCAAGACCTACGACAAAGCGATGAATTCAACAAAAATCAAATTAAATCGTAACCACGATCTTTTTGGTGTCCGGAATACGGCGTAACGATTTTTTTCCAAGTAATTTACGCCGCTCGTGCCAGGACCACAAAATTTCCGTTCGTCACTGTTCAATGGGTGATCTTTAGAGTTCCGTAAGTTTTTATCGAAAGGGCCATTTTTAGATTAGTTGTTGCTTGTGTCACAAGAAATAATATAGGTAATCATCACAGACAAGAACTACCTACGTGAGAATGCACACATGGATTGGAATTCCGAAGTTTTTGAATAAGGCGATTCGCACACTGCACCGCATCACGCAGCGTAGCGCGGGAGTGCGGGATCTTACGTTGTTTGCAAGTACCTGTATTTGTATAGAAATCACACATGGTGCAACACACTAAAAACGCATACACGCGCGTGGCTTTTGTTCCGTCGCCACGCACCCCGCAGCGTGGCGCGGGGCGGTGTGTGATTCGCCTAAAGGTCAAAAATTAAACTGCTAAATAGTTAGATATCAATCCCTAGTGTGACTTTTTCTAATGTACCTAATGTCCTGCTTACTGATTTCAGACAAAATAGAAACTAATCAAACACCGTTTATAACAAAGACCTTAATTTCAAAACTTAAAAACTAAGTCTTCTTTACCTTTTCTAAAAATGAACTTTCAAGTTTACGGAACCTCTCCAGAAACCGACATGATTATTACTTGGACAAAAAACGCAAAACACAGCAAGGTGCGGTGCTGGGCACGCGGCTGCGTGACGGGCCACGGCCGGGGTGCGCACGCTTCCAGCATCCAATCAACCGTGGAGAAAAAGGTAAGTACCATCCGAACCTAACATTTTTTGTGGTTGTTACATCTAGTTTTGGGAACATTGAAGTAAGACGACTGTGCCTTCCCAGAAGGATCTGGATAAGATTGGCAAAAACTAGGAAAACATAATATCAAAAGAGGAGAGACTTATTGGCCCTAGCAGGGTTGAAAATCGCTGTGAAGGAAAATTATGAAAAATGTATGTCAGTAATGTCAGTCAATAATTTACAGTGCCTTAGGGCCATACCTAACCCTACCTCGCTTGGCGACGGCTTGGTGTTGATGCCAGTTTGGTGTCGCCGTCGCCGCCAGCCCAGCATACAATTTTGTCATGACGTTTTGTTTGGCAGCGCTGCTGGCATCGCTGCCATGGCATCCTAATGAGATAAATGGCCCTTATTCGTCGTTGGAAAGAACACTGAAGGATATTAAATTTTAGCTTCACCCATGCTAATGTGTAAAAGATACGAAAGTATCAGTATACGTTTAAGCAATCAGGGACAATAAAACTCCAGTAAGTAAATAAAATTAGAAAGACAACTTTATGGTTATCACGTAACTCAGCGTAGTGCAAGCAGAGTGCAAAAAAGGTTGCCAAATTGCCATGGAACCCTTCAAAGGCTTGGGTATATTATGTTAGCTTTATTTCATAGCCTGAAATCTATAGTTTCCCGTTATGCCCTCACGCGCACTCTTCACGCACTCCGGGTATATCGCGTGGACCTATTTGCGGAGCGCTATTGTCCTACTATAAAACCTCACAAACAAAATACTACGTGTACATTATGACTAACTACACACTTGTCCATCACGTTTCAACAGGTTACAAAACACCATTCATATTCTAAAATCCAACAATAAAAGCCGAACTAATCAATCTTTCCTCACAATAGGTCTAATTGAACCACTGTTCCATTCGAACCACTGTTCCATTTGTACCACTGTTCGCTACCATTCGAAATAAAAGGGTGAAATAAAAAACGGTACAAAAGGTGTTATGGAGTAAAAATTACCAGGCTGTTATGAATATGTATGTATCATTATGGTAAGGAACATATGCGCGACACATGTTCAATGGACCATACGGTCTTATTGATACGAATACTTATTTATTTATCGCGTGATAAAAATCATAGGTGAGTTTTTGCTGTGGATAAATTTATCGAATGCTGTTTAATTTGAATAGGGCAGTGTTTGTTTAGGTATTTGCCTTTTGCTGGCTGCTTACCTTGCCGGCATAAAATATGTTTTTTTAATAAAATTGGCACATTAACAAACATTGGGCTGCTATTGAGAAATTCCTAAAGGACAAAACCCAATAACACTTTGCCTGACCCACCAATCGAATCCAGGACCACACGCTCAGTGGTTGCGCTTGCGACTACTACCGCAAACGGACAGTCATATACTAGAGTCCTTTAATTGCAAAAGAATATTTAAAATTATTGTCCATCAACATAAAAAAATCGATATTGTACGACGAATATAATTTACGATCCTTTCTTTTCTTTCATTCCGACAGGAAATTGTTTCTTAGCAAAAAATATTATCAGAACAACATTTGAGTGCTACCAACTCGATAATTACCATGGCACTCTCGCTACGAACCAACTGTATTTTTAGATCAGTTTTTTACAATCTGTTGCGGGTTTTGTCCAGCATGCATTACATGCTGTGCTACTGTGAGCCAGTGATGTATTTAGCAGTGTTTTATAAAATCGTTTTACTTATAATTTGGAGGTTTTTAATGCTTTTAAGAGTAACATAAATTGTAGATTCGTGTGAACTGACCACGCCTGCCAAATGATACATACTTCAAGCGATCAGTAGGTAGACGATAATTATTTTATTAGTATACAACACCTTTTCGGCTATTTCCCTCAAATGATTTACTGTTTATTTGTAATTAATATCTTTTAAACGATTTGTTGGTCGTTATTTTTGATTACTCTTTTTTTCGATCTAGATTTTTTAATTATGCCAATTTAATGAGCGTATTAGAGATATTTGGAATGTAAGGCAGTTGTAAATCATTTGACGTAAACCTGTAATTATAACTAATCAATGATTTCAATTAGTAAATGGACTACTAAACGCCGCATCTCTGTATTTATGTGATTCCGATGGTAAAACAACTAATACAGTGAGCGATTTTGGTAAAGAAAATTATTCCAATTCTAGAATTTTATAATTTAAAAATATATATAATATATATACTTAGGTAATTAAAAAAAACGTTTATATTTGTTGCACACATAATTTCACTCAACATGAAGATAAACGAAGAATCGACTGCAAAAAAGCCTTGCTGTACCATTATGCGTTGAAATAGAGGACGAAAAAAACTAATATATTTTTTTGTTTTTATTTAAAGAAAATACCTAGGTACATAAATATTAGGTATTTCAATTTTTTTTTTTTTCAGAATCGGATGAGATAAAACTCCATTTGTTTTTAAACGGTCGTCATCGCCAGTCGATTCACTTTGTTGCTTGCGCAACACGACAAGTTGAATCTTTGTGGGCACGCAAGATGTAGGTAGGTAAGAGTACACTTCCTAATCACCGTCAAAGAAATGCTAATAAAAGTAAACACACAAAACAAGCTCACGGCGTCACCGTGATCGATTTCATATAACGTTTTCCTTAATTACGACCAGCCTACGCAACACAACCGGAATTTTACCGCTCCGATTATCTTACTATAAGTATTGATTTATTACTTTGCATTAAAAGAGGTATAATAAAAACGTTAGCGTTCACCTTACTTGCTGTGCTTTCATTTAAGTAATTTCAGGAATCGATAGTTGTTGGTATGTCGTCTTCAATCGATAGTCGGTTCACGACAATCCAAGCACAACTTGAAATATTTCACGGTTGCAGCTTGTGCTAAGACTTATACGTCGTCTACATGCGCGATCTGTGATCATTATTCCTGCCAGTACCTATACCTATCGATACTGATTTCTTTTTATTATTTTGTGTGGTCCGAAATAAGTACACTTTAATTTTATTAATTATACCAAATAATGATGGCTGCACTTAAATTATTATGTACAAGGCAAAATAATTATTCTGTACCGTATTCCAGTCAAAAGTTCGACGTGATGCCGTTGTATAAAACAGAGGTTACCGCTAAACGTTTGACATGAAATGATAATTATTTATCAAACATGCAGTGCTGGCTGGCTTGCTGGCTATCTTGCCAGTTCCGTTACATAATCAAATAATTAACGAAATGTATTAAGAAATTACTGTCTATAATCAATTTACTGACGAATTTAATAAAGAGATTATGTAGTCATACACGATCAAATCCTTCATAGGTGGTCAGTAATTGAGCATACTCAACCAAGAATTTCTGATCAATATGAACTTTTTTTTTTATAAATAAACGAAAGTGGAATCAATGTTCAAGTAACATTGAATCACTCTCGTTTTAATTGAAACGATCAGTAATAATAATTTTACGCGAATTATTTTCATTCAATTAATTGATTTCTTATGTTGATTATCAAAGATGGGCGCCGGCATTGAATCAATTAAAACTTTTTTTGTTCAATTATTTGAATGTTTGGTCGTAACTTATAGGTCTATTAATTAATATTGGGGCCTATTAATTTATAAACAATTAGGGGTAATTTTTATGATTGTCTCATTTTTTTAATTTACAAGGTGGCTCGCGCCGTTGATTTAAACGATATAACCTGAGTAAGAAAAAATAGAAAAGTTAGTCTAAACTAGGCGCCACCCGAAATTGATTTTGAAAAATTGGTTTAAAAATTATCTTTATGTACCTGTACCTATATGTATAATAGTACCGTGACTGACATACAAGTTTAACGCACAGCGTAAACCCGTTGCACATAGAGATTTTTAATTTGGAGGAACCCCTTAGTGGTCCACTAAAGGGCTGATAAGGTTGTATAAAAACAATAAAGACATAGTGTTGTTTTTTACACATGGACGGAGTCGCGGCCACAACTATATTTTGGGCATTTTCGTAAATTCCAAGATATTGTGTACCTACCTACTATTTACCTCTAGTAAAGAAAACATAAAATATAGCTAAGGATTTCTTGATTTTCACTGAAATTAATCAATAGACAAAGAATTAATTGACAATGATCGCAGGTAATTAAAATGCCTGAGCATATTAAACATCCAAAAATAAAATAAGCTCAATAATATAAAACCAATATTGTGGTTGAGGCATAATGCTGACTCATGGGTCAAACTCGTGAACGGATGCTGCCTGTCGGGACCGAGACTGCACAACTGAAATGGTATGCATTAAAAAATAAATTTCAGTCTCCTTCCTACTAATATTATAAATGCGAAAGTTTGTGAGGACGTATGGATGGATGGATGTATATAATAATATGGATGTTTGTTACTCTTTCACGCAAAAACTACTGAACGGATTTTGATGAAACTTTGCAGTAATATATATATAGTTTATATAATTATTAGAAATACACATAGGCTACCTTTAATCTCAAAAACGCTGGCGAAGCCGCGGGCGGAAGCTAGTTTAGTATAAATATATATTTTTGTGAATTTTAAACTTGTCAAAGCCATGTTAAGCGTATTGTTATTTAAAAAACAACTGACACGGGCGGGATTTGAACCCGTGACCTCTGCCCTACCGTGGCGTTGCTCTAACCACCGAGCTACTATGTACTGTCCGAATCAGTTGAGATTTAAATCATGAGCATATTTAATTATGAGCATTGGTGACAGATATCGAAGACTAATACCACAGTATAATATATCTTTATACAGTGCTAATACAGACTTCAACTTTTTTAAATCTCTTAAATATTTAATTATATTGCAGTGCTTATCTTTTTCTACACTCTCTTTATGTTACACTAGAATTTTGCCCGCGACTCCGTCCGCATGGACTACAATGAACTGACCAGTTTAAATGACCTCCGTAGTGTAGGTTGGTTAGTACTACCAAGAGGTCAAGCTGTATCTTTGGTTTTTTTCAGCGGAATCCGATGAAATGTGGCTTAGATTTTAAGTTGAACCATAAGCTATCGAACTGTGAAAACCACATCAAAATCCGTTCAGTAGTTTTCGCGTGATGCGCGCACAAACAGACGAACAGACAAAAACTAAAAAAAATCTTTTCGGGTATAGTTACGTCCCAGGACCCTATCCCGACTGTTTTTTCTGGTATATCTTCAATGTACAGACACGGCTCTTTTACAATTTTATAATAGTATAGATAGATATTCCTATGATACAAATTGCTTATCTTATTCCCTTTAAAGCTCTGTCACTGTATAACACAGTGTCAAACTGACGAGACTTTATCGCAGACAGTCTTTTGACCACAATTCATGGCAAAAAGGGTAAAGGTAAAAAGCAGTAGTAAATATCTATTATAAGGAAAAAACGCAGTATCCTCCATAAAATTTGATTACATAATACACGGAATAGTGAATGGTTATGTGGGCGTGGCATGCGTGCCGCAAAATAGAAAAGAGTTAGACCTATAGGCCTTACTTTAACCGAGATGCACTCGTTCACGCTTGGAGTTGTGGTAATGCTAATAGCTTCTTACTGCTAATAGCTGCTAGCTGCTAGCTGCTAATAGCTGCATTATGGTGCAAACCTCGTGCTTTTTATGTAGTGTGTGTGAGCAACTGCCGACAATGTCCTAGTACAAAAGTATCTCGATCGCCTTTCTAACCTTATTTAATTTTTCTGTGACATAATATATTTCCTTTGTGTGTTTTTATACCTATACGGGTACATACTTCATAAATACATCTCCATGCATAAATCCGTTGACAGTGTGGGCATCGTAAGCCGTAACTAACAATATTTTAGCCAACAACTACAAATTTATTCTTCCATATGGACGGGCGTGGTGGTTACTATAAGGTAGGATCTCACCTGCCATTTGGTTAAGAAATGGTCCAAGTTACGAAGGAAGGACGTTTTATGGCGGTTCTGCACGGTACAGGTAATAATGAACGATTATCTGTGCCCTGCGGTTGGACACGCGTTTATTTTAACAGAAATCGGATTTCGTTGTCGCTTAGGGTTATTTTTGACTTTTTTTTATTTTTGCTCTTTTCCTAAGGGTTGTAGAGTGACTGATAGCCCAATTCTTGATAAAGAATAACCCTTTATCAAGAATTGGCCTTCAAATGAAAAAAACATTATTTAAGTCCAACTAAGAGTAGTAATTTCAGAGATTAGTAGGTAGGTACTTTCAAACAAAAACAAAAAACTTTTCAGTTTTAGTACTTATAGATTTTAAGCACCTGTGCAGGTTACGGATGTGTCATTATATTATTATCATTTATATCACTAACACACAATCGACTCGCCACCATACATGAAACTAGTGGAATACCTACCATAATGACGTAAGGTCATATTACCGCACCTTTGGGATGGCTCAGCCAAGTACCAGCTTGGAGTTGGAGTCCATTGAAAAGCGTGCCAAGAAGCTCATTAGCAACGACTTCCTTGTAGAGACTAAGCTCCAAAGTCTTGACCATCGGCGCAAAGTTGCTAGTCTATCGGTTTTTTATCGGATACATTTCGGAGAGTGTGCTTCAGATCTGCATGATCTAATTCCCTCCTGCCCTTTTTTCTATCAGACGGCCAGAAGCACGAAAAAGCGCCATCGGTTCATGGTTGATGTACCAAAAACCCGAACGAAGCGCTTTGATTCCACTTTCATTGTGAAAACCGCAAAACAATGGAATTCGCTGCCGGAGTGGGTGTTCCCCGACAGTTACAATCTGGGTATCTTCAAGTCGAGAGTGAATCGGTTTCTTCTAGGCAAGCGTGCTCCATCGTAGACCGCATCATCACTTAACATCAGGTGAGATGGTGGTCAAACGCGAGCCTATCATTTAATAATATATATATATATATTAACATCTCGTGTTTGAGGAATAGAAGTGGATTGAATGTGACGTGCTGTTATATTGAAAATAGCATATCAGTGACATTGCATACCGTGTGCTAGACTACGGCCCACTCCCTCGCACAGAAAGGAGGTCTATGCTTATGTTATAAGTTTTTAAAACAGACAGAGACGTATTGTTATGGAGGTTACTGTGCCATTTTTTTCCAGCTAAAACTCTAGGAATTGGTGAAAGGTAACCGTTTTGGGGGACTGTCGTTTGTAACCGAGTATCAGGCTAATTTTAATAAATGAATTTTGGTATTTTTTTAACCCCTCAATCATCTCGTAACTTGTACCACTCGAAAAGCCCGCAGGCCGACAACACCTGAGCTGATCTATAGCCACAACGGTACTGCGGGCCAAATTGTTAGTTGCAATAGTGTTTTAGTTTAAATAATACTTTACCAACATTGTTTATACGCCATTCCTATTGACATTTTTTGTTTTGTATTTCTGTGGAAATTTAAAAGACTGCGGGCAACTCATGCAAGGTATGAACGTTATTGTTGGATAGTGGGCATAAGTTTAGTGACACCGTTGAGATGGTAAAAGCTAAAAGAAAAAAAATGCTCGAATCCTTCGCTTTAATAACCATACATGTTTAAAACGTCTAACATTTGCACTCATACAGCTCAATTTAGTGATGTTGGAAGTACTCAGAATCCGTATATTGTTTTGTTATGCTTTGTATCTATGACTGAGTCTTTTTTGCTGAATAAATGATTAAAAGACACGACTTCTTCGTGCATTTTAGTATCTGGCTTATTGTTTTTTTTTTTCTAACAATAGTGTGCGTTGAGTCCTTTCTGCTAGACTACGTGCATTTCTTTTCAATCTTATTATCCTTCATTTTATTTTTTTTTGTCTGATCGTTAGCTGAATTTTATAATCTCCTAGTTATACAGGGAAACCTATAATTGGCCATACTTATGTGTAATAAGCAAACTATGTATATTTTTTGTAACGCTGTTGGTTTTCTGAATAAATAAATAAATAAATAAATAAACATTCGTATTCGTAATAGCGTTTCTAGTTGGTAGTTGGGGGGTGGGGATGAGGCTGAAGCCCCTCCACTAAATCTTAAGCTTCAGACTAGCTAGTGATTCTGTGTTTTGATTTTTAACTCTTAGCCCCACTCCAAAATGGAGGAACTCTGGAACTCTGGAGGAACCCTCAGCCTCGCCTCAAAATTAATTTCTGGATACCTGAAGAACCAAAATCGGACAAAAATATGCTTTTTTTCACATCAAAAGTGCTGAAAAAAACCGGTAACTTTAACCAAGACACACCAATATACTCCCAAAAGTAAAACCTCTTCTCACTTGTTCCCCAATACAGTACATTAAAACAAAAACGATAATTTTAAAGACCATACGCGATAACATCTGGTGTGCGTACATTCCGAAATAATTCTAACTCTTGGCGCGTGCGCATGTATCGGCTTTCATCTCACAGTAATAACTACTCATTGTGGTTCATAAAAAAATTCGTATCTCCACATTACTGGTTTACCGTAATAGCTGGGAGCTGATTTCGGCGTCTATTTATTAGTTTTCTTTTTTTAGTAACCATAGGTTTGACCATATGGTCGTAAGTATTCAGTGCGTAGGCGGTTAAGTGCTGGGCTTTTTGTTTTAAGAGTTTTATCCTGTCAAGATGAAAGTAGTGGGAGAAGCTGGAGAAATGAATTGCCAGGATTGGCCTTCTAAACAAAAAAAATGCTCAAATATGGGATGGTGAGTAATGTTTGAAGAGAGCTCTACTTGACTTTCTTGTCACAAGTTTTACTAAATGTGGTAACTATCTTCCCAAAAGTTATCAATTATTTTCAGAAAAAAAAAACATTACAGTTAGGTAGACCTATATCTCCATCATCCAATAGTATACCCTCATTATTAATATAACAAATAAAGCGTAAGAGTTCCCATTTAAACATTTAATTGAGTGTTTCGCTGAAGTTTTACTCCATAATTGTAATACCTTATGCGTTTAAAGTTTAATTTAAAACTTTAGTAAGTATAAAATAGATAACAATAAACAATGGTTGTTTTTTTCATTTTAAATATAAAATTTCCATTCTTGCAACGGCGAAAAAATATGTAGGGACCTTTACTTGAAGGGTGGAGGGTGGTAACAAATTTCTCTACAAAACTGGGGTAAGCAATCTTTAAAACTTCCATAATTATAATGTTTACATTTTTATAGAAACTATTAATCATCAATTTTCCGTTACCATAAAAACCTTACCACATCTTAATACCGTCATAATTCAGTAAAGAAATGAAGACTGCAGTGATGCCACGATGTACCTTTGTCTAATTTGTGCCATCAAAGCAGCTATACGAACATTTATAAATTACTGCCTCTAGCGAAACTCGGTGACCGGATAACGTACCTTAAAACTCTGTATCAACCGAAAATAAACTTTCAAAGAGTCCATTTAAGATACAGATTTGATTGCGACCACCAGTAGCATTTGCATTCTCAAAATCATTGACCAAAATTAAGGCAGTTTCCGATTAATAAGAGCTATAACCATTTCGCCTCGAGCTTGCTGCGTCTTGGTCATTATTAGATACTTCCTCTCCATATTTTATTATGTTTTTTATTACTAGTCTAGAACAGAGCATAACTGCATTAGCTGTTAAATGTTTTGACATCGTTAGGTGCTGTTTAAGATCGCCGCGAATAATTTATTCGCGTGATTAACTGAACTTGTTTAGCTGGATTGGATTTTATTTCTGTGGTGTAATTGTTTTTGTATGGAAAGATTAAAGTGTTATTATAACTTACTTTTTCTTTTTGTTTTCGGCTGGAATTTAGGTCTCTTCTTCAGATTTTAGCATCATTGATTCCTTTATTTGTAGTTTTAGATTTTTGACTACTGGGATTACTTGGGTATTTTTTTTTGGGATGACTATGTTTTCCCTGTATATATAATATTGTAATAACTAATCTCTTTAACAAGCCATAATATGAATCTTCTTCGGAATACACCATTATTTAGTAACACTTCACTAGTTAGAACTACATAAACAAACAAAGATTGGGTCCCTAGCCTTGTCACAGGCAGCAATTACATTCATACACGTACTGAATAAAAACATATTTTTCAAAATCATAATTACCTTCCACAGCATCTCTATCATTGCCACAACAAACATTTCATTACAGTAACAGGCAACAGAAGCCGCAGGACGGTAATGACAGGATTCGTCAAATTTGACTGTCAATATCGACTGTATTGCCTCCGATCAAAGCCGAGAGTCATATGGTCTTCGGGCCACCTATCTTATAATTTAATGTTCCCAGTAAATTGCATACGATGATGAAATGAACCTCAGTGGCTGTCACGTAACGTCATAATGAATCCCTCCCAATAATTACACTCGGCTAATATCCTGTACAGGGACGGATTTAAATATCCATCCCATCTCATTGTAAATGAGATGCGTAGTTGCGTAAAGTACCCCTATCATGAGTTTTTTTGACGTATCGTTAACGTAAACATATTTTGAATTTAAAATACAGCAGTCCTGGAACATTTTGATAAAATTTTAAACAATTTGCACATTTTAAAGAATACAGAGAAATTAATTTATGTAGCGCGGTAGGGTTATAGGGATGTCACCGTGCGCCGCCGCACGGTTAGTAAACCAACGCTAGACGCTACGCATGCGCAGGGCACCCCGCGCCGATTCCCGCGTCGCTGGCATCAACCGCCGCGGCCACTACGGCCAGTCGCGTGCAGCTAACGTTTGAGTTATTACGTACATCTTTTCCCCACGTCTCTCGCTCGCTCCCATTGAAAGTTTTGTGTATTTGGATTAAAATAGTTTTCTACACTGTCTGTATACTTTCGTGCGTTATTAATTCGTATTAGACTGATTGTGATTGAACATTTTATCGTTTTATTTCCACTGAAATACCCATCAACACTCCTCCAGTGATTATAGTGGCGCCCAACTCGCGGCCATGTTGTGTTAACAACGCGCTAACGAACCCAGTGAAAAATCTTACGTTATTGCTGTTAGGTATTGGTATTCAGTGACTATTTAAAAGACGCTATCATGCCTCGAATGACGCGAGCAACGCGAGCGGCAATCGACCGCAAGCCGGAGGATCAAGAAAGCGACGGTTACTCCGATGATGACTGCGACTCAGTGGTGGAGTCGCGCGCCTGTGCTGGCGCCGCTACCACCCATGAACGCGCCGCGACCGACGCGGCCGAGGAGACGCGCGCCCAGGGGGGCGCCGCTCCCGACCGCACGCTCGGCGGGGCCGACAGCGGAGCACCCACCGCAGCGCTCAACACCGAACGGCTCCTGACCACCATGATGGAGTCGTTCGCCAGAACACAGGCGGAGACTAACCGCACACTAGTGGAAACCCTACGTTCTCTACATCATCATGACAACCAGTGGAACCCGGTCGCGTCGACACCGGCGGCATCGCCTACGGTGAACGCGTCCGCGACATCGCGCGGTAATTTCTCAAAGTGTACCGCTCGATTCGACGGGCAGTCACGCGACGCCGAGGTACTGGAGGCGTTCATCGATGCAGTGGAGGTGTACAAGGAGTGCGCCGACGTGACCGACGAGCACGCGCTACGCGGCATCTCCATGTTGCTAACCGGCGACGCTGCCGTGTGGTGGCGCGGCGCCCGGGCCGGCGTCGCCGCGTGGCCGGACGCGTTGGCGCGCCTGCGCGCTGCCTACGGCGTGCAAAAGCCCGCGCACAGGATTCTGCGCGAGGTGTTCGCGTGTGAGCAAAGTGAGAGTGAACGCGCGGAAGTATTTGTTGCCAAGGTACGATCTTTAATTGTTAGATTACCGTATGTTGTACCAAGTGAAATGCAAATAGACATAATTTACGGCCTATTACATCGCCGAGTACGTAAACGTGTGTCGCGAGATACTATTAACAATATCGACTCCTTGTTAGAGAAAGCGAGACTCGCGGAAGATTCGATAACAGAATTAAAAAACTCGATCGTTCCCGCGAAAAACGCGAATATACCTACGGTGCCCGATCGCAGCGTTACTACGAGTCCGAGCGCTACCACAGGTTCTAAACTCCCCTCTAACTCGAACGAAAACTCGAAACGTATTCGCGCTAGATGTTCGTCTTGCAAAGCATTCGGGCACACGGCTAACGAATGTCGTAAGACTAACAAAGTAGATAATGTTAGTGATAGTAAAGGTACTCACCCGATACGTTGTTACGGATGCGGCCAGCCAGGGGTAGTTAGGTCAAAGTACATTACCTGTTCGAATAAGCCCGCGACCGCCAAACCGTCCGACTTCCATGTCGTGAAAGGTGACTACTTCGCCACGACGACTTCACATCCGTTAATTACAGTGGGAGTAGTAGGCAAGGAAGGAGTAGCGATAGTGGACACCGGGGCTACGCATAGTGTCGCAAGCCCATTATTGTATTCGCTATTATTGAATAGTGGCGTACATTTCCAAGAGACCGAGCGTTATATCGGGCTCGCCGATGGCTCGTGTCATAGGAAAATGGTGAAGATCGCTACAGTACCTGTCACCCTAGGTAGTCGAAGAGTCGACACCAACTTTATGGTGTTTCCTGGTGATGATACCAGGACCCTTTTAGGTCGTGATTTTATCACTAACGCGGGTATTGTTTTAGACATAGCCCAGGAGTCATGGCATTTTTCAGATAGTCCAGGAGACCGGTTCCCGTTTGTGCAGTCTTATGTCTTGAACAGCGCGGCCGTGATGCGAACAGATGTCTGCGATGTATCACTGCGCCAAGATGAAGGTACGAGCTTGTCACCGGAGCACGGAGCTGCACTCAACGAGTTCTTGCAAGTCAGAGTCGCTCAGTTCGCTTCGGATGGACCTCCTACTGACTTCGCCGTTCATAAAATTAAGGTAAGTGACACACAGGAACCTTTGGCTTCTCCTCCCTATAGACTATCCCCGCCTAAGAGAGAGGCACTCGAGAAAGAGCTACACAAACTCGTCAGCTCAGACGTCATTGAAGAATGCGAGTCGCCGTGGGCATCGAATGTCGTGCTTGTCAAGAAGAAAGATGACAGTTATAGACTGAGCGTTGACTACCGCAAGCTCAATGCAGTCACGGAGCCTGACCGTTACCCCCTCCCAAGGATCGAGGACATTCTTCATGACGCGAAAACAGCTAAGTACATGACTACCCTCGACCTCCGAGCTGGCTATTTTCAAGTGACTGTCGACCCTGATGATAGGGACAAGACAGCGTTCACGACACCGCTCGGAACTTATAGGTTCAAGCGCATGCCAATGGGTTTGCGCAACTCGGGGGCTACATTCCAGAGGCTGATCGACAGGTTCAAGTCTAACTTGCCAGGTACCACTCTTCTAGCTTATCTCGACGATCTGCTGGTACTGTCCGATGAGAGCTTCGAAAAACACCTCGCCGACCTCACCTCCGTGTTCGATCGACTCGCCTTGTTCAATCTGCGAGTAAACCGAGAAAAGAGTCACTTCGCGAGGGAATCGGTAAAGTTCCTAGGGCACATTATCTTACCAGGTGGAATACACGTCGATCCAGGGAAGACCGCAGCAATCGCGGACATGCCAACGCCTCGTAACGTAAAACATCTGAAATGTTTCCTGCAGACCTCCAGCTGGTTCAGGCGCTTTGTCCCTGACTACGCAGAGGTCGCCAAACCGTTGACAGCACTGCTGAAAAAGGCAAGTGTATGGCAATGGGGTTCGGAGCAACAAGCTGCTTTTGAGCGTATCAAACAGCTGCTAGTGTCGGCGCCGATCCTGCGTCAGGCTGATGCGACGTTACCCTTCGTCCTCAGAACTGACAGCAGTGGGTATGCTCTCGGAGCGGTTCTCCTCCAGGGGGAGGGGACTGACGAGCGCCCGATAGAGTACGCCAGCCGACTCTTGACAGCGGCCGAGAGAAACTACAGCACGACGGAGAGGGAGGCCCTAGCCGTCGTCTGGGCAGTCTCCAAGTTCAGGGGATATATAGACGGAACTGAAGTTGTGATCAGGTCAGACCACCAGCCGCTTAGATGGCTGATGAGTATGAAATCTCCGAGCGGCCGTCTAGCCAGGTGGGCCCTGAGCCTTCAGGAATATAATCTGAAAATAGAATATACGCCAGGTAAGGCAAATGTTGTAGCCGACACTCTGTCGCGTCCGGCGTGCGCCGAAGACGCTGATTGTGATCTGTGCTGCGCTGCGGCCGACATGCCCTCTCGCAGCCTAAAAGATCTGCGCGAGAGTCAGTTGCAGGACCCAGAGGTAAGGAAGATTGTTGAAGCTTTCGAGTCCGACGATCCCTTCAGGGGGAGGGCATGGGCCAACAAAGGTTACCTGCTTGCAGAAGGCGTTCTTTACAGATATTGCCCCGAAAATGAGGAGCATGACGACGCCAGTCTGGTGATCCCGGAACAGGAGCGCGCCAAAGTATTGGCTGAACACCATGATGCACCCACCGCTGGTCACATGGGCGCAGAACGTACGCTGCAACGCTTAGTCGGTAAGTACTACTGGCCAGGAATGCGTTCTTACGTTACGCAGTATGTCAAGAATTGTGTACCTTGCCAGCGTTACAAGGCGGATACCAGGAAGCCCGCTGGGTTGTTGCAGACGCCTGCTTCTGCGCGTCGATTTGAGGTATTGGCCGTGGACCTGTTCGGCCCTTTACCTGAAACAGCAAAAGGGCACAAGTGGATCCTGATAGTCGAGGACACTTGCACGCGCTGGGTTGAGCTGTTCGCCCTTGCTGCCGCTACCAGCGAGGAATGTGCGAAGGTACTGGTTTCAGAAGTATACTTACGGTTCGGAGTTCCCAGACGCCTCGTTAGCGACAACGGAGTTCAGTTTATAAGCGAAGTGATGCAGCAGACTTGCCACGCGATGGGGATTGCGCAATCCTTCACTTCATACTACCACCCTGAGGCAAATCCGGTAGAACGCAAAAACCGGGACCTCAAACCGCAGCTGTCGATCCTGGTAGGTAAAGACCACGATACGTGGGATGTCCACTTACCAGCAATCCGCTTTGCCATGAACTCTGCAGTCACGTCAGGTACGGGCTACTCACCTGCTTATTTGAACTTCGCGCGAGATATGCGCGCGCCTGCAGATGCCATGTCAGAGATGCGCGCGATTATCGATAACGACAATTATGTAGGTGATATTACCACTTACCTGAAGAAGATTTCGTCGGTGCTCGTAGACGCTCGCGATGTCTATGAGAGTGCCCAGGCGGCACACAAGAAGTACGCCGATGAACATCGTCGACCAGCCCCAGATTACAAGGTTGGTGATCTGGTATTGTTAAAGACCCAAGGGGCTAACGACACGGGCAGAGGGCAGACACCTAAGTTTATCCCTCACCGTGACGGGCCATACAAAATCCAGGCCGTGGTCAGTCCTACCACGTATATCCTAGAGCGCCTCCGCGACGGTACGGTGCTGGGTAAGTACCATGTTTCGATGCTGACTCCCTTCGTTGGTCGCATCCAAGCTCCAGTACAGGAGAAACGTAGGAGGGGAAGGCCTCGAAAAAGCTAACCCGACCGCGAGGGCGTTCGTTCGGGTTAGAGGGGGAGACTGTAGCGCGGTAGGGTTATAGGGATGTCACCGTGCGCCGCCGCACGGTTAGTAAACCAACGCTAGACGCTACGCATGCGCAGGGCACCCCGCGCCGATTCCCGCGTCGCTGGCATCAACCGCCGCGGCCACTACGGCCAGTCGCGTGCAGCTAACGTTTGAGTTATTACGTACATCTTTTCCCCACGTCTCTCGCTCGCTCCCATTGAAAGTTTTGTGTATTTGGATTAAAATAGTTTTCTACACTGTCTGTATACTATCGTGCGTTATTAATTCGTATTAGACTGATTGTGATTGAACATTTTATCGTTTTATTTCCACTGAAATACCCATCAACACTCCTCCAGTGATTATATTTAGTATTTAATTTATTTAAATATTGTGTAACAAACGTGTATTTTCAATTCAAAATATGTTAACGTTAACGAAACACGTCAAAAAACTCATGATCGGGGTACTGATTTCTGTCTTAGTCTTTGAAGGTCCAACTATGTAAATATATCTACTATCTATCGTGCATATGAGTATTTTCATAAATACTTAACCATGCTTACTTTACCATTATTGTCACTACGATTTTGAAAAATAAATCTTATTTTATAATGAAACCGGCAGCTATTTTGTTATTAGAACCACCAAATTATTTCGTTATTATTGAAGCATTCACTGAATTCAAAAATATTCACTGTATAGTAAAACATCCATACTTATCATTGGGGAGTCCAGATCCATCTCTGGCTACTCAGCAGAAACCTGTTCAGTCATATTGCTACTCTCATTCAAGACTGATAACGTTCTCACTTATTGAAAAGGGTCTATCGATGAGATGTATTGATGATAGACCATGTACTGAAGTATCTATTTTAACTATTATATTGGTAAAATATATTGCCTTCTTCAGAAAAAGGTTAACGCTACTGTATCTCTCTATGAGGGCAGATAAGCAGCGCCAGTAGTCTCTACAACTAAAATTTGAT
Organism: Thalpophila matura; assembly: GCA_948465475.1. Lineage (NCBI taxonomy): Eukaryota > Metazoa > Arthropoda > Insecta > Lepidoptera > Noctuidae > Thalpophila > Thalpophila matura. The sequence goes on from OX419182.1 coordinate 15,435,495, forward strand.
GGTTCCGTGAAAAGTCTGTCTGTCCGCCTGTCTGTTTGTCACTCCGGATAGACTGTAAAACAGATCAGTCTTCAAGACTATCAAAACAATATGCTTAAATTGTTTATTTCATATCTTAAGGAATCCGTTTCATTGCTACGTGGTATGTACCGGACCGGAACGACCGGTATACCTGGTTTGCTTTCCGGAAGCCCAAAATATTTTTGAATCATCATCGGCTCTTGTCATGATGTCGATCAGAAATTCTGAAAGTACCTTATTAAAGTTTCATTCACATTGCTTTTGTTGTCTGATTAATGAAATTAGTTTCTCTTGAGAGGATTACAAATGTCAAAAACCCATTTACACTATCAAGGATTACGATATCATTATTATTTAAAGCTGTGCTGTACCTACCACATAATAATTTTCAAAAAACATCAAAACTCATCATGCGCAGAATTTTTAAACTATTATCTTAGGTTGCAACAAACTCATACATACAAATGGTCATATTATTCATACCATACATCCAAAATTCGGTTGCATTATGTTAATGACGTAATAATGCGCTGACGATTTACTATACCCTTGTCCAATGGTAAATTGGGCCCGTGGCCCATAAATTTGTAACCAAAAGTGCTTTAGGTTATGAAAAATTATGTTTTGGGACGAGTAAGGATCCTGTTTATTGGTGATTGATTCTACAGCGGTAATAATATATCGCTGAAAGCGGTGTTGAAGCTGAGTGAGGAGGTCCTTGCTCTCAAAATACTAAAACTAATAAAGAATATACCATAGGCTATCGCTAAAAAGCTTCTACGAGGAGTCGAGTACCTATAGGTTTTAGGACCTAGCAGGATTTGGTAGCCAACCGCATAATATCAGGATGCGAATATTATATCGCATCGGGAATTTTCCATCTTATTCTATCGTAGAAATAGCAATGGAAAGAATATCAGAGAGATAGAATAACCAGGTGTCATAATAATATGGATATATTTATATGACTGCAGTTTCCTAAGCTTAGAATTTTCTGATGAAAACACCCAGTACTACTGCCCACTCTGAGGATCGTACCTGGTCTATGGACCTGAGGCTCAACAGCATCAGTTTAGAATTTATGATCAGTTAACCGATGAGGCAGTCTCGTTTAAGTTTTGAGGACTTTGTGGGCCATTCCAACCACGTTCGGGTGTGCGAATATATGTATATTGCACCGTATTTGACCTCTTAAAATATCATAGAAGTAACAATAGAAAGAAAAAAATACTTCATCATTCTAATTTTGTAAACCCTAAATGCTGAGTTAAGCAATTGCACCATCAGGGCATGTGAATACGAGAATATCGCACCGTATATTTGGCCTCTTAAAATATAGAAGTAATAATAGAAATATTTTTATATACTGAGAGACCTCTCAATTGCACCATCTTTATCTCAATACTACATAAAACAAGCAACAAATACTACCTCATCTGACTAATTGGCGTTCAAATTAATAATGATTGAGACAAAAATGTTCCGAGAACTACATTTGAATCCCCAATTAGACCATAAAGGCCTTATCATGGACCCATTAACCGACAACGGACGCGTAGGGAGGTTTATGAGTTTTACTACACAAAATCGTTGCCGACCATTTTGAACAATCCGAGTTGGATTTACAACCAATTAGCTAAGTAAGTATATAAACGGGCTGATTGTGACGTGGGTGATATTAGGGCCAGGAAATTGTGGGCTAATGTATTTCCTGCAATTACTTGCCTCAACTACATTATGGAGTATTCCGCGAATAATCAAATTGTTTGTGTCTTATGTAAGATTTTCTTCCTTTCTGCATCTAGTCGAATAGTTTATTAATTACTCGTACTTAGCTAAACAATTTTTGACCTGAACCAAAGGGGTTAAAGAAAAAAAATCACTTTTCTAAACTTAACATTATTTACTTTTCAGATTATACTTTTATGATTTCGCTTGTCCCATAGCCCTTGTTTATAAACTAACGGCAAATTTTTACTCTGTATGGAAAGGATCATCCAATTTTTGCGTAATTTTACGGCATAAAGTTGCCATTTTTAAGCTATAAATACCTTTTGCACTGAAGAAAGACTATTTTCTGGGAGTATAAAAAAAGAATTCAAAATAAAATCCACACAAAGTCGCGTCTAAAAGCTAGTTTATTGAAAGCATAATGATTGATGGCTGACAAACAGTAGCATTTTGACTTGTTCTATTAAAAAGCTTTCCGATTTTATGTTCCAATAATTTTTAATTACCCAAAAGATAATCCTGAGATAGTCGGCCTTTTAAGTTAAGCGACAATGTTGAATTGAATTTTTATTTTTATGGGAATAACTGAATCTGATAGATTACCTCATTAGTCTCTTGTAGATGGCGGTTGCACTTTTGAGGTCCTTGACTCAATATTTAATTAATTATATTATTATCTAGTCTGTAATTCCTTCTTAATCAATATTATCTGGTAGGTATACCTAATAGCAACACCAACACTTTACGCTTTAATTATATTTATAGCATACTAGCATTTCGCCCGCGACTTCGTCCGCTTGTCCCACAGAAACTATGCATTTTTTCGGGATAAAAAGTAGCCTATGTTACTCAGTGATAATGTAGCTTTCTATTAGTGAAAGAATGTTTAAAATCGGTCTAGTAGTTTCAGAGCCTATTCGGTACAAACAAACAAATAAATCTTTGCTCTTTATAATATTATTAGTATTAGTATTAGTACATAAAACAAAGTCGTTTTTTGTATCCGTCTAGTTGTCCATTTAGTTCTTCAAACTACACAATGGATTTTAATACGATTTTTATCACCATTTAGAAAATGTATTCCAAAAGGTTTATTTGTATAATTGGTATTAAAATGGTATGGTTTAGTTAATTTATAACACAGATTTCTAGATGTTTTGACATGTCGCCACATCAGCAGATTGTACCCGTGCAAAGCCAGGGGCGGTTAGCTACTTAAAAATATTGCTTTTATTGACAGCCAGCAAGAAAGAGTAACAGATGGCAAGATGGAAGAAAATTAAGGCCTTTCAAATTCAACGGCAGTGACACCTTAAAATTAAACACGCTGAAATGTAACACGTCAACCAGATTGACAACTCTAAATATCTCCTGTCCTTTTATCCACCCGACGGTAAAAGATTTCATAAATATTGTGAGTTTTGAGAATCTATTATGCGTCCATCTAAGTTGCTTGTGTGCATTAAATATTTTTTTTTAGCAAAAATTACACTTGAACTAAACAGAAAAAAGGAAATAATAGGTACGTAATGAGGTAGCATTTTCTAGATCACCAAATATACAAAATTGCTGACATCTTATTAAAAACAGTTACTTTTGAACATTAAGCAACATAACACAAGTAGGTAAGTCATTACCAAAACGACTTTTATTCTAAAGATCATAATATGAAATTGGTATATTTCTTTCCCACCTTTGTGTCTCGCTAATAATTCTCGCGACAAAGCATTTTGTTTCGAGTTAAAAACACGAATAGAACATTTCTTTCTTAATTATACACACGTGTATGGCGGTGGCGCGATTTGGTGCTTTTAAAGTAATGGAGCGGTCACAGTCACAAGCGACCGCGATTATTAGCGCTCGTGCACACGACGACTATTGTAACATCCTATGTAAAACCCATATTACGCAAATAAAGAATTGAATTGAATTCTCACCGCTGCCGCATCCGCGGCGCCGCAAAATTATTGGTACCTACTTATTGGTAGGTTGGTGGTTGGTGGTTGGTAGTTGTTAGTTTTAAATTGCTGCTATGACCTTCTATTATTTGTGAGTCCAAATGATTAGATTAATGAGATTCCGTAATTGCCGAATCAATATAACAATTTTGATCAACTTGGTAGGGAACATAATGAAATCAAATTAAAATACCTAGGTACTTAAATAAAGGTGCTTAATGGGTCGGATGCTAATAAGGCTTTATTACCAGCCATCGCAAATCCAAAACGACAAGTATTTTATTGAAAAAAAAATTATTAATCATGTTTGTTTCGCATCGTAATCGAGTTTTAAATTCATTCCCACACGACTTAATGTGAGTTTGTTTACAAGAATTTTATATTAGGTATATTTTTTTTAAAAGTATGTCATCGTATGTACCTACCATTGCAGATTTTAAGTACCTTTTTCGTTACAATGTCATCCATTACCATAATTTGTAGTGTCATAATTGTCATAAACAAACAGCTCAGCCTCAGCTTTTAAAAAAGTAACAGTGCTGGCCATTTTTTTTTTTTGTTTAAATCGCTGCAGTTTTCCTCTTCATCACAATCGCTATTCTAACCCCACTGTGGTCTTTGCTTTCTCTCATTGTATGTTGGTGATACTGAAACGCATGCGTGATGTTGATGGTCCAAATAGACCAGATGTTGATGAATGTCGGCGACAATTATTGTTTTGAAAAAACTACTATTACCTTGTGCTACTGTTTTGTTCGTTGTGGTTGGGTTCCGTCATTTGAACAGTAACTGTATTAATAATTATGTTGTAAAGGATTTTTTTTACCTGAAACTTTGACTTTATATTTTTTTTTTGCTAAGCTATAATTATTAATAGAAGAATAGGTAAAGACAACGTTGTTCCTAAATAAAATGCAGTTGATCAGTTTAAAAAAAACATTAACTTAAATAAATCCACTCTTTAATCACTATACAGTCTGTGTATAGATCCATCATCCATGTGAAACTTTAGACAATTTTTGACTAAATTTAACATTAGGTCAAAAATGTTCTTTATCTATGAATAAAGCCTAGAAACAGCTGGTTACCCGCTCCACATGGTCGCGTACCAATAACAATTTTCTATAGAATTTACACTAAAGGTACCCTAAAAACTGGTGGCTTGCATTGGTACCAGCTGTGATTACCATAATTTCATCACTCCACGTGTCTGAAGACTTCACAAAAACTGGTTATAATCACAGTACGCCGCGGTACAGCCGCGCACTAAAGTGTTATTGAGTCTAATAGATTTTAATAATATGCTCTCCAGTTTATAGGATTTGCTATTTGAACACTGTATTAAATGTTATTGTCTAGTTAAAAAGATTGAGCAAAAGGTATGGATATTATTATAGTAACCGTCATAGGTATCCGGTTATGATTATCGAAAGCTTAATTGGCTTGTAACAAACATGCTAACAAAATGTATATTATTTCATTGCTCAGGTGGATAAATAAGAATTTTAATGCTAAACCAGCAAGTAATGTGTTAAAACTAGCCGTGGCCGCGACTCCGTCCACGTGGAAGTCAGAAAACAACACAATATTGTTATTTTCTTCATATAAAATTTAGTTCGCTTCCTTAGAGATGAAATTAAAAAAAACCTTTTTAAATGCACCTCTAAAATACTCAAATAATATAATTTAATTTTGCTCCAAATTTCAGATAGGCTATTCGTTGTCTGTCAGTTAGAGAAGGTACTGTTTCGTTGGTATAGATTGATGTTATTCGTTTAAATTACAACATTCGACAACCCCGCTACGTGTGTTTCAGTCCTTAATATCTCAAATAATATGGTGACTTGTAACCTCTATTTTCAACTTGACTCAATATAATAAAGTTAGATTCTCCATGACGTAAATACAGACTATGAAATCACTATTCTGCGGCGCGGAGTGGGTGCACAGCGCGGCGATTTAGCTAAAGAAATAACAAACTCTAACACTTTTCTCTATGCCTATACGTTACTGCAGTATTCTCCTCCTCAGGGTGAACGCAAGGGCTACTGTATGGAATAATAGCTTTTTTATCCTCTTACATTGTCTTCAAATTGACTGTCAAATTTTGTTACAACGTAAACACATCGCCAGAAGGGTTTTTTCAAATTTTAGTTTAGGTGCGCGAAGTGGGCCGTCTGTTATTTTTGTAAACTGAATATGGCAGCCGAAATAATAATATCAAAATACCGAACTCCTATGTAGTAGAAATATAAATATCAATGATATTTCAAAAAATTAGGAGAAACCTACTACTTACCTACTAATAGCAGAGTATTCCTCCACCTTAGCTCGTCATCAACTTTGGTAGAAGATACTGCCTTTGATGCTCTAAGCGTACCTACTTTGTATCGACACTCACGGCAACTTGTAAAATTCCTGAAATGAAAACACATTGTTTAATCTATACTAATATTATAAAGCGAAAGAGTTTGTTTGAACGCGCTAATCTCATTGTAATTATTGCTAATCTTTTGTATATGATAGCCAAATTTATGAGAAATAGTACTTTATTTAACATCACGCTAGGACCCTTAAGAGCTGAGCAACAGGGATGAAAGCACGAGGAATAGCTAGTTATAAAATAAAGATTGACATCATCATCATTTTTCGTGGATCTAAAACTAGTAGAACAAAAAAAATAAGCATTTATACTGAAATCTAATGATAAAATTTGCGATGTATTACTCGTACATACCTTCAACACTTTGTAAGAGAAAATCTAATCACACTTTACATACTTAATCTAGGGATTGAGTACAAGATCTCATAAGTGTGAGCAATCTCAAGCCTGCTATTAAGTCAATGGCTCGACTTAGTATCCATTTACTTACATTAGTTCAGACACATTATGACGGTAGTGTGAAAACGAGCCTGTAATGCGTGTAAATCATCACTCGTACACACATAATATTGATTTCTTTACATTTTTGTATTGGCGTCATCGATTGCGGATTTTATAATAATAATATCAGCCCTGTTTATGAACTGTTCCACTGCTGGGCACGAGCCTCCTCTCAGAATGAGAGGGGATAGGCCATATTCCACCACGCTGGCCAAGTGCGTGTTGGCAGACTTCACACACTTTCAAGAACTTCATGGAGAACTCATAGGCACGCAGGTTTCCTCACGATGTTTTCCTTCACCATAATAGCGAGCGACAATTAATTTCTGATACGCAAATGACTTCGAAAAGTCAGCGGTGCGTGCTTCGGGATCGAACTCGAATCATCCGCCATGGGAGGCATATAGTTAAAACCACTAGGCTATCACTGCTTCTTTTATAATACGGGATCAATAAAGATTTTTAAGAATAGTAGAGGACAGCAAGATTTCTCCTTCAAAACTGGAGCAGCCCGACTGAAGAAGTACCTCTACCTTAAAGAATACCACAGCCAATAACGCTACTCTTCTGTGGTGTTGCATTCCTTTGGTGAGTAAGGTCACCAGAGCTCCTGTGGATACGCTGTATTGACAGCAGGGAAGCTCCATGTCCCTTGTTGGCATAGATAATCACTTTTACTCGGTATTGCAAGCATTTCATACTTGCAATACCGAGTAGAAGGCTTTGGTAACCGCTTACTATCAGGCTGGCGGTGCGCCTGTTTGCCACCATCATCGTATAAAAAAAAAAGTTGCTTCTTTTAGAAAAACTTTTTTTCTTCCTAAAGAAGTAAGAGTAAGAGAAAAAGTATGTATCTATTACTTTTAGGGAAAGAGTTTTACTTTTAGGGAAGAGAGTTTGCGTCGTGTTTCGCCGAGTGAGTGAGGGTACCGGAGGCCCCCCCCATGATGGCGCAGTTGATAAATCCATTGTTGTGGGGGAGCAAAACTGCGCTCAACAATGCCCAAGGCAAGAGCAGTTTTTTAAAGGCCGGCAACGCACTTGTGTTGTGACTCATTTGGTGTTGCGAGTGTCCATGGGCGGCGGTAATCACTTACCATCACGTGATCCGTCTGCTCGTTTGCCTTCTATGATATAAAAAAAAGAACATATCGGAACATATCGGATACCGGAAAAGTAATACATACTTCCATATCTACTAATTTCCACCGCTAAGAGCATTGTTGTGTTCCGGTTTAAAGTTAGAGACATTTCAACTTTGTCTCTGGCAACTTTGTCGTATGTTAATGCAATGTCCATAGGTGACGCGGACGGTGACTACTTACTATCAGTTGCGCCGGCTTGTGGTTTGCTACACAAAAAAAAAATTGACACAATTGAACCATCAGCTGGTATATTCTTGGATGCATTAAAGTATTCACCACGAGTGACGATATTTAATTAATTGTATGTCACGTGCAACCTGACCTGAGCAAACCTTTATCAGTTCCGACAGTTGCAATCTGAACCTCTGAACTGTGAAGATTTTCATCATTCTAAAACTTTAGCTACGGAACCCTTTTTTTTAGCAATCCAGCAAGATAGAAAAATAGATTACATCTGAACAACGCCAACTAATCCGAAAAATCTAAGCACCTGAAATATATTTTATGCGTGAAGTACTTCATGTTGTAAAGATTAAGAAAAAGATTACCAAAGTTACAACTATGACTATAGACTCCTTGTTGCGTGTAATGGCGCGTCGCTGGGAGCGTCAGACGGCTACCGATAGCGAGAGGGCCCGGGGCGCGACATTAGCGCGTCCCATCCCGCTCCCAGTTATTACAATCACGGTGACAGTGTGAGCATACGTTTGTGATCCTGGAAGGATTTGCTTTCTCTTTGCTAAAAATAATGTATACCTATTGTATAATTTTATCGTATTTTTGTGTAGGTATCAGCATTTGTGTACAATTATCTGCATCTAAACTTGTAAACTAATGTTACCTTATAACTGTTAAACCGTTGAACCGATTTTATTGTTTGGTATGGAGATAGCTAAAACCTCAAGGTTCTGGCTATATCCAAAAAGTGTCATTAGTGCGACTGCGAACAAGAATTAAGAAATAATGTAAAACTACTCGCTATGAAAACAGGCTGGTAGCCCAATTAATTCAGTTTATGTTCAAAGCTCCTAGCAATCAACAAAAAAAAATGAAATGTTTCTTTAATTCTTTTGGTGAGAACTATATTTTTTATAGGAAATTTTGTTACATCCTAATCTGTTATTATTTTTATTTTGGTACTGTCCTGGTTTCATCAAAATATTGGTCAACGCAAGGAGCGTACATTATGATTATACCGGGAACTGAGAGTAAAAAAATGAATGTTGTTTCTTTGATTACTTCACAACTCAGGCGCAGGATGATATTGTTAATTCCGTTCGATATGTTCGTTAATCGCGATCCTCGTTTCATTTTAAAGATTTTCATAAATGTAATGTAGGTGCTTAATTATTTCGAAGTTTTATCATTTACGGGGGTTCTATTTTAATTGCATGTTAAAGACTTTCTTGCAGTATTTGGAGTAGAGTTAATAAAAATATACCTAGTTCTGTCTATCTATATTCGATTTATTGCACACACATAAAAATAGCAGAAGACTTTCTTTGTTTCCTCTAATAAAAATATTCCATTATGATCTTAGAATCACGATTGATATTGATATAATTATATATTATTGATATAATTAAATCTTTATTTTAAAAACATCGATTTTTCTTTACCGCCTAGAATTATAATGGGGTTTAAGGAAAAAAAACAAGCGATAGGTGTCTCTAAAGTCCTGTGAGCCTTTTTAAAAGTTATCAAATGAATTCAAAATTGTCCTTTAAATATGGTCGCCATGGTCGGCCTGATAATATTGTCAATAAAGTGTGATTACTGACGATAATATAAAATATGTGCCAACTTTGTGGCCATTAAACAAGAGTGTAGTAAAAACAATATTTTCATTCATCCCAGAGGGATAAAATGAGTATTGGATCAGAATCCGCTAGATGTGAACAGCGCTGGATTGGTGTAGTAGCGATGCTTAAAAGATGCCTATATTCAGCAATTAACGTCTTTCATCAAATATGATGATGACGGTTGGATAAGATAACGTTTTTCTAACACTTTTTTTTTTATATTATAGGAGGCAAATGAGCAGACGGATCACGTGATGGTAGGTGATTACCGCCACCCATGGACACTCGCTACACCAGATGAGTCACAAGTGCGTTGCCGGCCTTTAAAAAACTGTTCTTGCCTTGGGCATTGTTGAGCGCAGTTTTGCGCCCCCCACAACAATGGATTTATCAACTGCGCCATCATGGGGGGAATGGGGTTGGGCCTCCGGTACCCTCACACACTCGGCGAAACACGACGCAAGCGTCGTTTCACGCCGGCTTTCTGCCTCTTACTCCGGTCGAGCCGGCCCATTCGTGCCGAAGCATGGCTCTCCCACAATTCTATATTTAAAATCAATTAGTAACCTATCATCAATTTTCTTCATCAAAATTATCTGGAGTCGTCAATATCTGCATTGTTCCAAAATTATCATAAATTATCCAGTGTATAAAAACTTGTCTACAATAAAAAAATACGCTTAACATAATAATTGCACCCACTTGTTTGATGGCCGAAACGGTAATTTCATTCAGTTAGGTACAAAGTAATCAGGCGTCAGGTCTTTGGAAGTAGCCCCGCAATATGATACGAGCATATCTTCAATTATCGTGCCATACTTAAACACACCGCGAGCTTACTCGTTTTGCATAGAGTAAGTTGGTTACAGAGGGTATAAATATTGACGGCGAATATTTTCACTGTTCACATTTACATCTCGACAAAAATCGGGCCGCACAACAGACATAGGTATACTTGTATTACGATAAGTTTGGCGCCACATTTGAAACTCGACACATTTAACGCTCCTGTAGATATATCTGCGTGCAAGCACGCACACCAAGGACACAAACTGCACCCTTGTAGCGGGTGCAGTTTATGTCCTTGATCTGCGGTCCAGCTAATTGACATACTTCTAGATATGTACTGTAGATCTTGAAACTAATTTTTAGGTTTCCGTACCAAAATGGTAAAAAAGGAACCCTTATGGTGCGACTTCGTCTGTCAGTCTGTCTGTCTGTCTGTCACACCTGCTTATTTCAGCAACTACTAATGCTATCGACTTGAAATTTGGAACAGTTATAAAGACCAACTTTATTGCAAATGAAAAAAGTCAAAAAATATTTTTATTTTCATTGCAAAAGGGGCCGGAGTGGGGGTCCGAAATTTTAAAGTAGGGTTACTAGGTCAAGTGACATCATATGAAAGGGCTTGATTTGCACATTTCAAAATATATTTTCATTTAATTTTATGTCCCACAGTTTTCGACATATGATAAAAAATGTCTGAAAAAATACCATCCCCCCCCCCTTATCTCCGAAGTTTGCGGAGCGAAAAATCTGAAATAATTAGAGCTGATAGGAATTGACCCAAATATTGCACCAAAAATAAAACAATGTTCCTAACTAGTGCAGGTTTTTTTAAAATCATCAAAATTCCGAGAAATAGTTTGGATAATGAACCAACCTGCGCTTTCCACAATATTGCTTACTAAAAAATCAATATTTTTGACACAAAATTGACAGTTATTACCTCTTCCCCCAAAAAAAATCGTGTCGCATCTACAAAACAAGCTTTTAATCTTTGCACAACTTTTTACGTGCACTCAACCGTCAGTGATCAACTGCTCACTAGATGTGATAGGCGATTGGTGATCGGCGATTGCTAATCACCGCTACACTGACGGGCTAAGAAGCCATTTCCTGTGTTACCGTCTAATTTAAAGATCACTTCACCTTTATAAGCCAAGCGTACGTATGGTTTACTTTTGATGAAATCATATAGCATTTTAGTTTTATTGAATCGTGTAATTTATTTGTTAAAGTTTTAAGAGATGATTGTTAACTAAGATTTTGTCTGTTTGACGTTTGTAATTAGGCTAACACTTAAATCTGCATGACTTTCGACTACTAATTATTTAGATACATGTAGTGCTAGAATCTTAATTATTTAAAAGCTCAAGTAGTTTTTTGTGCATCTATCATTAATTGCAAACTCCAGTTCTAATGAGTACCTACGGCAATGTGGGGTGTGTTTAAAGAGCCTTCAAAATTGATGATATTCATGTAGTTGCTATATATTATGTGGGTGCATCTTCCTGTGTCAGGCCACGCTTTCAACCATGCTGACTGGCGTTTTTTTCTTTATTATCGTGCCAATACTAAATAAAAAAAATGATATATGGCAAAAAGCAAGATCTCACAGCACAAATAAAGGAAAAATCCGATTTTTTTTGCAATAACAGAATTACATTTTGGACGACACCTTCAAGGCATGAATCTTGATTTTTTTAAGACGTTTGTCGGTCTCGTACCTCTAATGAAACAAAGAAGGAATGTAACACAAAATGACTCCTGATATCGTTTAAGACACACACGCTAGTAAATTAATATCTAAAATTGCAGCTAGACCTATACTGACAGGTTTAGCCCATGGCCTATTAGCAGCATGGTGGAACCCGTTTTCTTCAATTACCTCTTACATGTTGTACACGAAGAGCTTCCTCATGCAACCTATATTTTTGTCTCACTTCTATTTTGCAAGAATGTGGAATCGTGTTAAGTGTGAAGTGTGTTTGATTAGCAAGATAAATAAAGGTAAGTAGGTACAGAATTGACTACGAAGTGCATTATTGAAAATTACCCTAAACAATAAAGAGGGTTTTTAGTTTTAATTAGTCAAACGAGTGATAATTATGTTGATGAAATTCAATATTCGATACTTGTTCGATTAACTACGAGACCAACCTTGAAATTATGAAAAAAAACAAATATCTGTCCCATACAAAAATATCCATAATTACTTAGGTAATTAATAATTACTAGGTATCAGTCGACAAATGTATGGAACAGCAGAATTTTTATCGTGATTCTAAAGTTAGACCCGCTGGTAATCAAACAAGTATAGAATACCCTCCTTCAATAAATCCCTCATTTTACCTTACATCCAGTAGGAGTTATGGACGTGTTTCAGTAGGTGTGATGATGATGATGAAAGCTATGGAATATAAATTATGATTAAATAATTCAGTTACATACTCTAGATTTTTTAAAATAATTTTCAGTTTATGAATCACTTCTAAATACGCTTCGCTACTGGCTTAATTGCAAATGAAAAATACTTATCAGAGATTTTTTTGATAAAAAACGAATACGTTTTGAGTTTGACGGATTAAATTCTGATGGGTTCAGTCTGTCTGTGCCATCAAAAAAGTCCCGCGGAAATTATGTGTAACTACATTAAATAACGTTTTTTCGACTACTAGCGCTGAGTATACGGGACTTCTTTGGTGGCCCCAGACTCTAAGCAAAATGATTCCTCTCATAAAAGTCAACTTAAACACTGGTATCTTTTTTGCGACGATTGAAAGTCGGTCCATAACGACAATTTAACTTTAACTTACCAAAAAAGATGATAGGCATTAAATGTCCGTTTCCACCGAAGACAGATGTATTGTTTAACTTTATTACGGCTAATTTCTTAATAGTGATTATCTATACGATGATTCCTAAGCCGCTGCACCTTAATAGAGCAATTAAAACAATATTTACTTATATATTTCATTAGGTACATAAAACTGGTTAAAGGAATGCCTCTTCATTTTTATCAAGCGTTTTAATTTCAATATTATTTCGCTTAAGATAACGCCAATTGCTTCTTTAAAAGATAATTATGTAAAACATTGTTGCAAATTATTTCAACTAAAGATTCTTGAACAATGTTGCCAACCTTGTTTCTACGTGCACGGTGTTGCAATTTACACTGATTTGTTTATGACATTCCGTTTTAAATAGTTAAAAGCATGACGATATAATGTAGAACGAGAAATGTGACCGCTTTTTTCATGTAGAAATTCTTCCTCGAGCAGATGGAACTGTACAATAGTTTCTTACTGACAAAAAACATACCAAGGAGAGATTTGTAATATCTAGTATATAGCTTAGTGTCTTTGGCATATGTAGCATATGCATCCATGAGGATCTATACATGGAAAATCAAGTTAGATAAATAACCATGGAATGGGCGTAGCCCAAAGAGAAAGAAAAATAAAGTACTGAGAAAGTACTGTCCCACTGCTGGGCCTTTGCCCCTCTCCACTCCTTTAAGGCTCTGCGCTGCATTTTGCTAATCCTCAAAGAAAACATCCAATTTATCCCGCCATATATTTTTTGGGCAATATGAAAAATTAAAACATGAAAGTATAAAAATAAAGTAAAATTATTGTACCTAATCAATAAATAATAATAAATAATCAATCAATCTTTTATTAGTCAGTTTCTTAGTCAGTTTCGGAAAGACATTCATTACGACTTCTTGACACTCACATCATATTTTTTAGGGTTCCGTAGTAAAACTAGGAACCCTTATAGTTTCATCATGTCCGTCTGTCTGTCCGTCTGTCCGTCTGTCCGTCTGTCACACCCTCGTCAAATCTACAATTCATAACCAATTTATATGAAACTTCGTAAATAGATTATAATAAAACAAGTTTAAACGGATTAATCGCGTATATTACAGAGTTTTCCTGACGTTTCGAACACTTTGCAGCGTTCGTGGTCGCAGGACGACTGAGGTGGTAGGCGTCATGACAGCTAATTTATAGAAAAATTATTCTCGATCTACCCGCACAATCGATTCAATCGATATTATTCGAATCGTACTCGTTTCGATGCACACAATAATCGCTCACGGTGTCTCGATGTTTTGTAGTCCGGTGTGAAGTTTGGGACTTGATTATTTTAAGAACTGGATTCCAAACAGGTGGTAATTGCCAACCATCCTCTCTATTGAAATTAGGATGTTTTTTAATTTCAATAGCCTCGCGAAGCATTCTAGGTACATATCGGTTCTCCTTTGCGAGGATTTGAGGTTGATCAAAACGTAGGAAATGGTTGGGTTTGCCTAGGGCATGCTCACACACTGCAGACTTTGTAGAGCGCACGTTTTTGACGTCAGCTATGTGTTCTTTAACTCTAGTGGCTATACTGCGCTTTGTTTGCCCTATGTATGATAGCCCACAATCACAGTCAATCTTGTAGACCCCTGCATCTTGTAAAGGAATATGACACTTCACAGGTCTAAGAAATTGGCTAATCTTTCTATGTGGCTTGAAGTAGGTTTTTATAGAAGCACGCTTCAAGATATGACTAATTTTGTCAGTGACCCCTCTTATAAAGGGTAGAACAGCAGGTCGACGATCAACTGAGATGGGCTTCGGGCGGCTTTTGCGACGGGGATGTGGAGCACGTAAATTGTTCTGTTTCAGAACTTGCTTCACATGATGAAGTTCCCCTGCCAGATGGTTGGCGTCGCAGATGCCATGTGCTCTCTGTAACAAAGATTACATCATCTTAGATCATCTAAATTCCATACACAGTAAAATTCAGTTCACTATGGAATTAGAAAATAACAAGTCCTTAGCCTTCCTTGATATACGACTTATTCATAATCCCGATCATTCTGTTAGTCATACAGTATACAGAAAGCCTACCCATACAGATAGGTACCTTAACGGTGAATCTCACCACCATCCTAGTCAGTTAGCTACTGTGGCTAAATCTTTGTTACAGAGAGCACATGGCATCTGCGACGCCAACCATCTGGCAGGGGAACTTCATCATGTGAAGCAAGTTCTGAAACAGAACAATTTACGTGCTCCACATCCCCGTCGCAAAAGCCGCCCGAAGCCCATCTCAGTTGATCGTCGACCTGCTGTTCTACCCTTTATAAGAGGGGTCACTGACAAAATTAGTCATATCTTGAAGCGTGCTTCTATAAAAACCTACTTCAAGCCACATAGAAAGATTAGCCAATTTCTTAGACCTGTGAAGTGTCATATTCCTTTACAAGATGCAGGGGTCTACAAGATTGACTGTGATTGTGGGCTATCATACATAGGGCAAACAAAGCGCAGTATAGCCACTAGAGTTAAAGAACACATAGCTGACGTCAAAAACGTGCGCTCTACAAAGTCTGCAGTGTGTGAGCATGCCCTAGGCAAACCCAACCATTTCCTACGTTTTGATCAACCTCAAATCCTCGCAAAGGAGAACCGATATGTACCTAGAATGCTTCGCGAGGCTATTGAAATTAAAAAACATCCTAATTTCAATAGAGAGGATGGTTGGCAATTACCACCTGTTTGGAATCCAGTTCTTAAAATAATCAAGTCCCAAACTTCACACCGGACTACAAAACATCGAGACACCGTGAGCGATTATTGTGTGCATCGAAACGAGTACGATTCGAATAATATCGATTGAATCGATTGTGCGGGTAGATCGAGAATAATTTTTCTATAAATTAGCTGTCATGACGCCTACCACCTCAGTCGTCCTGCGACCACGAACGCTGCAAAGTGTTCGAAACGTCAGGAAAACTCTGTAATATACGCGATTAATCCGTTTAAACTTGTTTTATTATAATGTGTAATAATCGCGAAAACCTAAGACATTATTATGTGAACCAGTACGGACTGGAATTCGCCGATAAAGTGCGCCAGGTGGAGTGCCGTATGACTCAGCGCGCCCGGTTACTCGCATCATTAAATTTCTTGAAGAGATGCCGGGATAACAACATCATTCCAGTATGTGTAAGAATATCTCCTAAAAAGGACATACTTGGAAGCGCAAGCATTCTACATCAGGCAAGCCTAAAATTATTGAAAAATCTTATCCGCCAACACCGTACAGATGCCCACAAAATTAGTAATGAAATTGAGATTTTGTCCAGAGAATTGCAGAACAAACTATCTACATCCGACTATTCCAAATGCTTAACTATCAATAGTAAAAGGGCCACCACGAAATTCAATGAATACACACAAAGACAAATTAAAAAGTATGAAAAACTGTGTGGCCAAAACCAAAACACCAAAAATACGAGCTATAAACATGCTTCCGAGCAAATGTCACAATCGAATATTATTGATCCGGTTGTAAATCTTTCTACAAAATCTCTGGACAAAAACACCGTTAATGTCCTAAAAAAGGGCCTAAATTTCGCGCTAGCACCTAAAAAAATCCCGTACGAAGATATAATATGCAATGTCGAGGACTGTCTTATAAAAAATAACGTGAAAAAAGATGATTTGGAAGCGATTCGTCAGGATATCTCCGCTGTACTGCGTCGTAGCAAACCACCTAAACCAAATCTTTCACGTGACGAGTACCTCGCTCTTAAAAAGGTTAGTAAAGACCCAGACCTAACTATTCTTCGTGCGGACAAGGGTAATGCGACAGTTATAATGGACACGTCCGATTATAATCAGAAAATTCGAGACCTTTTGTCGGATGAAAATACTTACAAAAAGGTTAACAAAGACCCAACTAATAGAATTCTGAAGAAAACTTCTGATTTAATATCTAAATACTCCGACACCTTAGAATTGGACGTTAAATTACTTATACCATCATGCGCGAAACCACCAAAACTGTATGGGCTGCCAAAAATACACAAAGAAAATGCTCCTTTACGACCAATAGTAAGCCAGATTGACACACCAACTTACAAACTGGCACAACATCTAGCGAAGATACTCTCACAACTTCGTGGAAAGTCTAACACATATGTGAAGGATTCTTATCATTTCGTCAGCCAAATAAAAGACCTAACACTGGCTGAAGATGAGGTGATGGTTAGTTTCGATGTACAGTCCTTATTCACTAACTTACCGGTTAAGGACTGCTTGGAAGTCGTAAAAAAGCGGTTAAGTGATCAAGACATGCCTTTACAATATGCAGAGTTGCTAGAACATTGCCTCACCAGCGGCTACCTATTGTGGGACAATGAGTTCTATCTTCAAATCGACGGTGTAGCCATGGGTTCACCAGTTTCCCCTGTGGTGGCCGACATCTTCATGGAGGAATTTGAAAGAGGAGCACTCCTATCGGCCCCGGTTATACCAAAGATTTTTAAAAGATACGTTGATGACACTTTCACTGCCCTGCCTCACAATAGGGTCCCTGCATTCTTAGATCATCTAAATTCCATACACAGTAAAATTCAGTTCACTATGGAATTAGAAAATAACAAGTCCTTAGCCTTCCTTGATATACGACTTATTCATAATCCCGATCATTCTGTTAGTCATACAGTATACAGAAAGCCTACCCATACAGATAGGTACCTTAACGGTGAATCTCACCACCATCCTAGTCAGTTAGCTACTGTGGCTAAATCTTTGTTACAGAGAGCACATGGCATCTGCGACGCCAACCATCTGGCAGGGGAACTTCATCATGTGAAGCAAGTTCTGAAACAGAACAATTTACGTGCTCCACATCCCCGTCGCAAAAGCCGCCCGAAGCCCATCTCAGTTGATCGTCGACCTGCTGTTCTACCCTTTATAAGAGGGGTCACTGACAAAATTAGTCATATCTTGAAGCGTGCTTCTATAAAAACCTACTTCAAGCCACATAGAAAGATTAGCCAATTTCTTAGACCTGTGAAGTGTCATATTCCTTTACAAGATGCAGGGGTCTACAAGATTGACTGTGATTGTGGGCTATCATACATAGGGCAAACAAAGCGCAGTATAGCCACTAGAGTTAAAGAACACATAGCTGACGTCAAAAACGTGCGCTCTACAAAGTCTGCAGTGTGTGAGCATGCCCTAGGCAAACCCAACCATTTCCTACGTTTTGATCAACCTCAAATCCTCGCAAAGGAGAACCGATATGTACCTAGAATGCTTCGCGAGGCTATTGAAATTAAAAAACATCCTAATTTCAATAGAGAGGATGGTTGGCAATTACCACCTGTTTGGAATCCAGTTCTTAAAATAATCAAGTCCCAAACTTCACACCGGACTACAAAACATCGAGACACCGTGAGCGATTATTGTGTGCATCGAAACGAGTACGATTCGAATAATATCGATTGAATCGATTGTGCGGGTAGATCGAGAATAATTTTTCTATAAATTAGCTGTCATGACGCCTACCACCTCAGTCGTCCTGCGACCACGAACGCTGCAAAGTGTTCGAAACGTCAGGAAAACTCTGTAATATACGCGATTAATCCGTTTAAACTTGTTTTATTATAATGTGTAATAATCGCGAAAACCTAAGACATTATTTCGTAAATAGATGTCTTTTATAAGCCGCCATAAAGGCCTGTAGTAAAATTATGAAAAATAAAATAATTAGGGGGGCTCCCATACATGAAACTGAAGGATGAAAAAAAATATTTTCCTGCACCCCGTCATGTGGGATATCGTTGGATAGGTCTTTGAAAATAGCATAGAGGTTTCTAAATAACTTTTTTAATTAAGTGCATATTGAGTGAACTAGGAGCTCCGAAAGTCGTTAACAATGTCCCCCCCCCCTCACCCCTGTAATTTTCGAACCGCCCTATCGAAAAGTCTGGAAAAAATCAAGCTTATGGCATCTAATAAATACTCTCGATTAAAATTGGTTTGAACAAAATACGTCAATAACTTTTTGAAATATTCACTTTTTTCAGTTTTGAGTTCGACTACCGCAAAATCAGCTTATATTTGCGGTCGGTAGACTGAAATGCTTCTTGCTACGGAACCCTAGACTGAGCGTGGTCTGACACGCTCTTGCCCGGTTTTTATAACAATTGTACAAGCGATAAAAACCAATCCCTATCTAATGCAATACAACTAGGTACTAATAAAATCATTCCATCAAAATCCAACATTAATTAATATACAATCAGAGCCGCGGGCAATAACTAGCATATAAGTAAGCACGTACTCAATATTGGTGATCATTTTACATCGTACGAACACAGTGCCCTAATAAAGTCGACTTCTGATAATCACATAGAGATGCATCGACTGACGCCAATAAAACGCTCAATCAATCAATCGCTGTCTGCGCATGCGATCATTAATGTTACTAGTACTTCGTGTCTTGGATTAGGCTAGGAAGTTGGCGGTGAAAGTGATTTGAATAATGTAGGCTTATCATTTGAAGATATTATCCAAAGCTTTTGTAAGTTCACTCTTAATTAAAGTTCTTATCATCACTTACTTCACTCTTTGAATTCTTGCAAGCAATAGGTACATATTTAATGAGGAGCTGCCTGTCTATTCTGAGAACTGCCAATTTATTTGCGAGCGTTTGCAAGCAAACTGGCAAGTCTCGCGGTGATATCGCGTGGTGTGTTGGTACAGAATAGACAGACTGCACGATGGTCATGAAAAAGCGTATAATAAAAGCCAGTTATGTCAGATTAGGATCAGATCAGCTTTGTAAATAAAATAAATAAATAAATTTAAAAAGTAAAACATAGAAGAAAACAAGGTATACTTTTTCATTCTCTTTAAAACAATCTAAAACATAAGTATTGTATCACCACTAAAGAAGTACGCTAACCTGAACTGAAGAGGACGACTTGACAAGCTTAAATCACAACCATATTTCAGAAAGTTTATAGAACGCCATCACTAAAGATCGCTTCCACAATCGCTACTTCTAAAGCCACACCAATACCGATACCACCACCTACTCATTGTAATTACTACTCTAGTTACAAAAAGTTTACATATACCATCCGGCACGTTTTATTATAAAAATCTGAGCCTATCTAATGAAATCGATACTAACGCAATATCGAGCAAATGGCTACTCGGAACGTGGTGGAAATTACTATAATCATGGATGCGACTCGATCCAGCTACCGTCTGGTTGCGTCCAATTTTGACTTCACTAGTAGCCTGATTATATGGTTTTGTCACTTCATGTTTTAGATTGGTATTCTTTTATAGGTGAAAAGATTGGGTTTGATTTTTAAATTAAAATGATTAATTATTTTCTTTGCAGTGTTTATTGCTGGAAGAGAAAATTAGAATATAATTATACCATTTATTCATGCAAGATTTTACGAAATAAAAGATCTTAATCTAATAAAATGTTAATTTTATCAAAATCGGCTGTAACAATCACATTGCTAACACGTACTTTTTAACTTACGAACAAGAAACACAATTTAAAACTAAAATACTATTAACTGGTGTATTGTTACACACGCTGCAGAATTTTTGATGTAATTGAAGAAGCAATATCGAGACGTAAAAGCAATTTTAGATTTAGATCAAAAACCATAAACTTGCTAGCGACGATGTGGTGCGGATCTGGCAGACTGAGGTTACACTCTAGTGATGGGCAAGTATTGTGGAACAGTAGCTAACTTACCAGCACCAAAATAACTGAGCTATGATGTTGTTTTGCCACTCATGACTAATGAAATGGAACTGGCAACAGGGCTAGCATGAAGGAAAAGAAATACCTATCAAATAAATAAAAAATATTTTCATAACCCTAAACCAAACTTCCTTTTACAAACCAGAGAAAGTGTGTACTTACATTAAAGCTGTTAATTATCAAATTATAGATGACCAACACAACGGAAACAAAACACGACAGCCGGAGATGAATTTTAGCCTAAATTAACTAAAAATGTTAATTACTAAATTAACTGTGCACGTCAAAAGCAATTTTACGGCCAATACCTTATTGCATAGTTGAACATAATTTAAAACTGTTAATTGAACATCAGTAACTCCATTTGCATAATTTAATGGGCGGAGCAGTCACTTTAAAGATCGGTTTTTTTCGGTAGATCACTGGTGGAATTGAAAGAGGTAAGGCGATAGTCCTAACATTGATTAGGGGGAGTGGCGTTATACTAATTCAACTGATCCAACGTAATAATTAGCAGCTATAAAAAATAACAGTGAAAAGTAGCCAGTTGGGCAGTTCTTTCGTAACGCGCTCCACAAGAGATTCAATTACGATACAGGCCGTTTTATTTTACTCTCGCAGACGGGAGCCGATCATTACAATAATAATTGTATCACGAACGATTAATTTATTAACTTGAGTGCCCAACCCCATTCATACGTCTGATGGGCACTAGATTTATGGACAGACTATATTGGAACTGACCAAATTTGGATTGCTTTAATAAGATTTTAACTATCCATCTGAAATAGATATTCAGGGTATTGACGTGGAGTATGCTTGGAATTTAATTGGATTTTAAAATAATGTAAAATATTGGCTTATTGAAAGTTGACAAGTAGTCTCTGAATTGAATATTAAATTTTAAATTTTCAAATATACAGTCTAGTACGGTTAACTCTTTTGACTTCACGAGGTTGTGTTGCTATTCAATTTTAACAAAAATGCTTCTTCTACAAAAAAGTTCTACATAAGGTATTGCTGATCTATGCTAACTTGTTGAAATAATAATATAGTCTTTGTTTACCCTTATTCAAAATGAATACATAGCAAATAACTTATTATAGTAGGTATTTTATTTTATTCACTGATGCAAAGAAAATCTTCATTTACTACAGTGTAGTCAGGTAGCTAGGATGAATAATAAATATCAACCCACCAAGTTACACCTGACGCATATCACCTTGATAATGACGCACCGATGCGTGTGCGCCGCTAATACGGACCAAATCTTGTGGCACGATAACTGTAGCGGCATCTAAGCAAAAAAACGTCGTGAGCTCACGGTCCCACAGTTATATTGAGATGACGAAAAAAATGTGTCCCTGTATGTCCTTTTGACAATATTTTTTGGAAATTTTAATTAAAGGTTCCATGAGTAACATTTAAATTTGAGAAACGTTGAGAAAATCAGACGATTATTAGAATAGTAAAACAGAGAGTTGGTTAGAGTTGGTTGTCAGAAATCGTGACAATGCATGTGTCTGCCTGAACCAACTTTTATATTTCTGTAAGCAAAAATAGCGTGTCATTTAAATAAAATATGTACACCGCAGAAATTAAATTATAACAACAATGTAACCAACAATAATTTCAATACCAAACAAGAAAAAATTAAACTAAAAATAATTCACCTATTCGATTATGCGGACAAAACCGGCTGGCACGGCTAGTTATTGTAAAAAGATTCCAAATTCTTTTGTAGTCTGCCGCCCAGGCAAACAGTAGCTACATTGAATACAATACAACACTTATTTATAGTCAAAACTGTCTTCACCATAGCGTCCTGGCAAAACCTGTTAGGAGGAGTATACACCGGATTGGTACTCATGCTTTAAAAGGAAAGGTTTTGTTTGGTTGCTGCTCATAAAAAAGTTGGTGAATGTAATTTGATATCACTTATGGTGTTCATGCTATTGAAGCCAGATCCAGACTGAGAAACTCAACTTGGCCTAGAATATGCTAGTCCTGTTCGATAATAGGGATAGCATTTCCTGGGTCTAATGATAGAAAAGTTTATTTAGAGTCTGATTCAAAAAAATAGTTACCTTACTTACCTTATCACCTATTTAAGGTTTCTGATTGTTCGTCGTGTCCTCATCTAAGAGACAGGATCGTTGCAGGTTCCTCGATCCACCGTATGTATTCGACATTTTTTTTCTCCTTTTTATACAAAGATGTCGATGAAAAAAGAAATCCAGCGAAAATAAAGAGTAAATAAAAACTATCGCTTTTCTTTACTAATTGTAAAAATGTGCTAGCAGACGTTAAAGGAGATGTTTCATCTTGGAACTGGTATACGTACGCTACATAGGAAGTAGGAAAAAAATAGGAATAGATTTATATATAATATATTATAAAAATAGAAATAGATTTACATAAAAAGAAATTCATTAGAAGAAGAGTACAGTCGTAAAAAAGTCGTTTTTTTGAGATGAAGTTTTTCATTATGATATCCCTATTTTTAGGACGGCCATGACAGTTGAGTTTGACAGTTTTGTTTTATATGACGTGACGTTTGAGTCGTCGTGTGCTCGTGTGTATTGGATGTTGCCATTTTCACTGACAATAACATTATCAACAGTTGTCAAAATGACGTTTCACTTAATTCAGTTGTCGATTGTTGATCCACCATATTTGTGTTGTGTTGCTCTCCTTGACAAAGAAAATAATGAATTACAATTAAACGAAGTATATTAAATAAAATAAACATTAGAAACCGTTTACTATCATGTATAGCTGTAATACTTATTGCGTACATCTCCTTTTCTACTTAAAATTAAACTGTACGTACGTATTTATTATAAAATCAAGATGGCTGTACCTACCTAATAAAAAATTTAATCCAAAATAATAGATAGGTACCTAATATATTATTTATTGCACTTGCACATTATTAAAAACTTTTATAAAGATTTTTCATGCCTTCGCGAAATACATTTTAATTGTTACTAAAATCAAATGAATATTTTATACAAGTGTGTCCGGTTCCTATAATGTTTATATCATTCGCTCCTTTTGCGTTTAAAAAGATCAGAGGAATAGCTGCGCCCCATGGTTTTGCGGCAAAAAAAGGGATCGGTATAACGGTTCAAAAGACTGCAAGGTCAGAACTAACGATTTTTGCATTTTTATTTGGTCCTCCGCGGCGTCCGTGGGTAATATAGTAATAAATAGTTGGCTTTTTATATTATTTTGGAAGACTTTTAGTAGTGTAAGGTGCGTTGTTTGTATTTTTATAGTAATTAATTATATTATTTTTGTGTGGATTCTGTATATAAATACTTTTGAAGAATATTGCGCGCACAGAGGAGTGTGGGATTTGGCTAAAGTTTATAATTACACTGAAAAACCGAATAGTTGATTTTTTGATTGTTGATTCCTTTTTGGTTGAGTTGACATTAAATTGTGTTAAAAAAACTGTTCCATGACGTTTGTTTTGATAAAAATGAAATTTAAAACAATTTTAATTTTGTTGATTTAACAAATCATGTCGGTAGGTGCTATATTAACCCAAAATATATGTTAAAAAAAGGTTAAATCAACTTCAAAAAGTTTTTCAGTGTATGGAAAAGGGTGCAGAAACCAAATTTATTTTTTGTCGAATTTTACCACAGGCGAATACTAGTAAATTATGGTCGAGTCTATACATTACCTCTATGCAGTCTACTTTACTAACGAGTCCTTAGACTCAGGAGTCTTATGTAGACTAGGCATACATATAAAATAAACATAATTAGGTATTATCATTTTCATTAAACAATAATTTAAGTATGCAAATACTAATGCTATTGGTAAAAAAAACTCTGTTAGAGGCTTTGACTTCAGGCCATTTATCAATAAAGTGTAATAGAACCTTGTACTGGCGGACAAAAACACATAATACGTAAACCTACATAACATTAATTGAATTTTCTTACATGTAACTGTAAACCCAATCATAAACACCTTCCATATTAATTCAAGCCTCCAATCCCCTCTCCCTGTTCGACGCATGCGCGGTGACGGTGATCTCGTGCGCATCGCCACACAGCTTACGAAATTACTGGCGCCGTCAATCTAACGCTATCGCCTGTGACGTATCTATATCGCAAGTTGATTTGATCTCTTTTTGTAACTGGTACCCTGGTACCGCTTCATTGGTTTTGGTGAAGTGATTATGGATATTGTTGAGTGTCGATTCCGATTCCTTGATCTTAATTTCCACAAATCCCTGGTCAACGACCCTCTTTCCCTGGTGTCAGATTCCCAGGTGTACCTAATAAAACAGGTAGAATGCTTCTCGATGATGATAGGTTAATTAATTCTTTGTTAAATGAGACCAATTATATTACGGTACGTCATTGTAGACCTGTGGTATGGATGCACGGCAGTGGGTACCTCAGTGGATGTTAATCATTAAGCTTAAAAGTACTGTTAACGAAGAATTTACATTGTAAAAAATATTTAGGTACCACGGTCTACCAAAAGTCTTCGTATGTGAAAACCCTAACAGGCTATTTGTCAATCGATTATAAAAAATTTAGGATCACTGACCATATTATGCCAGTCAAATCCCTAGTCCTAGACATATAATTTGTACCACACTTATACCCAAAAACAGCTAATATGAGCTTATAAAAAACTCGTTACCTTTATTAAGGGTAATAAACGAGGGTATGGTCAGGTACCATAATGCCGTGGTCATTAGGGTAATGCGCAGGATCACCGACATAGTGTCGCCTCACATTCTTGTTTTATTAATGATTTGAAAACTGTAATTTTGTTGATGGAGCGATATGGCAAAAAATAATGGTGCCATAATAAAGTTTAATAAGATGTAGGTAGACTTTGTAAAAAAACCAAAGCTTGGCTAATTTAAACACCCCAATATGGTTAGGTATGATGAGCAAAGAATCGAAAAGGACTCTTATTATTTGATACAAAATTGGTCTTAAGACTATCCTCGTTCATTACCAACTTAGAAATAACTGCCCTTATGTTCCAGAATGATACTAGAAAAAAAAAACTAATTTCAGATTAGCTTTTTTGAAGTATTTTCAGATAATGTTGTGTTTAAAGCCGACTCAAAAGACCAGTTACCTACGTATTACTAAATAACAATTTAATGTTACAAAGACTCGTTACGTATAAAAGTAAATAATAACAATTGTTAAAAAAACAATTAGTCGTAGTAAGAAAAACTGAGGATCAGTAAAAGATTTTTACTATAGAAATTCATGGTATGCATCACGAAATTGCAACCAACCATAAAATAGAAAAAAAATACAAACACCACGTGCCATCAAAAACCCTTTGTGGTAGAACCTCCACGGCCGATTTAAAATCAATAATACCCCAAATAGATCACTTTCCTGAGCACAGTGAGAGATCGATCAGTGATCTATAGAACTTTTGTTGAATGGAATCGATCTCGATTTTTGATTACGTCGCAAATGAAATGGTCACATCAACTATAGATTTGATTTTTTGTCGTTCTTGGGGTCACTGAGTGTTTGATTGGATTTTTTTGGAATCCAGACTTTAAAATTCAGAGGTCCATCAAAGGATCCGTTGTTGTTGTCCGCCGATGTTTTTTGGAATTTTTGTCAGTGTGTTTGAGTCTATTCCGACGTAAATATGTGGCTCCCTGGGCGGATTTACTTTGAGTGATTGTAACGGCTTTAATAAGAAGTAGCCTTTTTTCCACACATATATAAGTTATGTGTGGAAAAAAGGCAACTTCTTATTAAAGCCGTTAGCCAATAAGAAAACTGTATAACAATAACGCAATTTGAAACAATCGCATTGGTTATATAGTCTCCAATATCAATCAAATATTTTCAAAGACTATAGCACATGGCAAGTTTTCACGGTTATGAATGTTATGATGTGTATCTCTCGTCCTAACTCTAAACTAATTAATAAACCTCCTAATTCCTTAGAATTTTTATCAGAAATCTCAAGCACTAATGTAAACACCAGAATCCAACGTGATTCATTAAGTCCATGTATAAGATAAAGTTAACAACAATTAATAAAGTCTAACAATTAAAGTTGTCATAGAACATTTGTTTGATAACTCACAATGGAGTGACTAATGATCGACCTTGCAAGCGTGGTTTATCAAGATTTGTGGTCGATGTCATGTGGTAATAGGGTTGTGCTATTGCAGGAAACAAATTAGATATGATAGGTATCTTATATTTTTTAGGCAGACAAATATTTTGTTCTCGTATGTTATGCTTAGAAATGTGGTCTAAAATACACTCATTGATCTACTTTATTTATACCTGCTTCAATTATTTTAATAAACCGTATAGCGTAAGTGTATAGCGTGAAAATGATTGGGGTTTTTACTAAAATTACAAAATGTTTTAACTTTAAAACAATCCTGAATTGGAAACAATAAAATTCAAATCCTAAAAATTGTTTCGCAATTTTGAAGTGGTAGCGCTCGAAAAATCTTCAAATAATTTACGTGGCAACCTTACAGGACGATGAATCATGCGCACGCGCATAGATCGATGATAGAAGTGATAGATTAATATGTGTAACGTTGTGGATATTTTTTTTTTTTAAATAGGAGCAATAGAATTACATAATTTTGAATATTCAGAATTCTCTGATTCCTTTTGTTAATACCTCATTATTTTAAAGACATTCCGATGAGTATTAATTAAACCACACATTATATATCAAGTGCAACTTTTTTTTGATGATTTTGTACTATTAGAAGGTTAATTGTCTGTGGTGGTATTACGCTGCAGTTGTTTTTAGGCTATTGTTTGATCTTAAAGTTATGTACCGTTAGTGCATATTCTGAAGACAAGATTTTTATTGCCAAACAAACCAACACAACCAACATGAAAATTATCCACTTAGAAATCCACTATCACTGCAAATCATCATAGATGATAAAGTTATCGGTATTAGATAGAAGTAATCTATAGATTAATATCTCCCATCCGTATGACAGCCTCAGGGGACATGCAGCTATTGCGTGCTACTCTATTTGTAGGTAGCATGTTCTATATTTAGATGCAAAGTACTACATCTTCATTTGGAAGGAAATAAATTGCATATGGCTGCTGCATTGGGACAGGACAGTTGCATACATACATTAAGTAGCTACCTCACAACATTCGTTGGATGCAATTTTATGCTTGTAACTGTTAAAATTGAATGACTATCTCAGAATATAGAAACAAGGGAGATGTGCCGATATGTTATTGAACTTGATGCTTTGACATTTGACATGATATAAGTGATCATGTTGCCGACAGACCGAACGCGATTGCTGTTGCGAATGTTGCTTTTGTCCATGATGATAGAGTTTATACCATTTTAAATGGTCTATATGTATAAGTGATAAAGCTAAGAGACAATATTATTTTGTAAACAATTTGCAATGTGAGATAACATGGCGCTAAAATCAAATAATGTTTTTGATGCTAGTGAGTCCATACTAATCATGCAACAGTCAAAGAAATAACGACTTCAGGCTCCGGTCAACACCTTAGCCATTGATGAAGTATACGTTCCTCCTTTTCTTTGACTGAATGAACATTTTTATGACCCCTACGCTACTAAAGGTAGTTGAAAAAGTTTCTCTGTATCCCTTGCGGCTAGAGGCGACAGATAGGTCCGCATAGCAATGTGTGCTGCTTCGCTCCTTATGATTACTGATCAGCGTTGCTCGGAGCTTCGTGTATGGAACTGATTAATACGTCAGTACAACCCGGTTCATGGCATATGGTACAGAATTAAAACATATTGGTAGGTAATACATTGCACTAAGTAGTTCCAAGTATCGGTTCTTCTAATCAGCTCTAAGAAACAAAAACTACAGCCCAACTGCTAGTTTACATAAAAGAAATGTAACCAAAACTTATCAAGATGTATGACAATAAAATACAATGAATTATTTTGCAGTAGGTACGACATCAATATGATACAACGGTTAAATAACCTCATCCGAAATATAGCTACCTTTCTTTTGTAGGTATCTAATGCCATTAGGGCCAAGAAAAATCTTTTGCCAATTACTTTCATTTGACGACTAAAACTTTCACTCAATGAGACAAAAACCCAAGTTTATCTACCTATAATATTATTCGTATCAAAGGACTTAGCACCACAATACCTGTACCGTGCTATCCCCTTAGGGTGTCCCTACATTTTGTTCAGATTAATATGTCCTACCTGCGCCGTAGTAACTACTGTGTGGGACTGCCCCATGAATAATGACTTTGTAGGTACCTATGAGCATAGGTAGGTAGATTCTAGATAGGTATTAACTTTGCAACTAAGCACATGCTTTATGGACGATGCATGGCTTAGGTAGGTAGTGATATTACCATTTTCTTTAGAGTAAGATTCGGTACGATTCTACGGTAGGTACTTACTGAAAAGCAATAATAATTAATAATAAGGCCTTTACTAAGGCGTGCAGTCTGGCCTGGCCTCTCTGTGAGAGGGAGTGGGTTCACCATGCAGGCCCAGTGCGAATTGGTGGTCGTCATAATATGATGTCTTCGAATTTTTGGTTCTAAGATATCCCTTCCGATTTCTTCACGATGTTTTCCTTCATCGTTCTAGGTAAGTCTTTACGAAAACGCCTAATGTGGTTTACTGATAACAAATGATTTTATTTTAGTAATGGAACAACCTTCATTAAATGTGTGAGTTTTCGTTGTTTATTTTTAATTCAGGAGAGTTTAGCGCTTTTTCTATGTCTTTTGAGATTTTGTCAGTCCACATAGCGCCATACGTGTAAACTGTAGCGCGTAGTAGCACAAAGCGTTGAGCATGAGTAAATGGAGACTCGTAATGCCACCTAGTGAAAACGTTTCAAACCAGTTACATAGCAAGTTTAATACCGTTCTCCAATACGAGCTCAGTATGAGGTATAGAAGTGCGTTAAGAAATATAAAGATGGCGCTATTATAAAGAAGGATTGTAAAAGTCTTTTTGGCATACAATTACAGTGTATCAAAGCTAGATGGCGTTGAATTGTAGTAATGCTAGAGTTATTAAAAAATTTCAAACCGGTAATTCGGTGGCAGTAAACTGTCAATGGCTTACAATTTTATGTTTATTTTACGTTAATGTTAACCCTTTTAATAAATAAATTGCCTTATTTGTCGAGTAAAGCTTTTAAACAAATAGGTACATCTGTCAGATGGCTAAAAGATAAATAATTAATACTATATTAATACTTTGATTGAGCAATTATTGCTATTAATAAATATATAAGTATAAATACCTATTGGTTTCTCAGAAACGACTCTAACGATTTGGTTGAAACTTTATAATATTTCGATAATGTTTTACTTTCTAAGTTTATCAACATAATTAAATAAGTCTTGTAGGTTTTGTACCTTCACACCTAATTGTAGAGCAAATCGTGGAATCTATGAAACCTTGAAGTTGTTTATAATTATTTAATAAAGCATAATTGTAGCTTAATAGGTAGTATCGTCCACCAACCCGCACTGGGCCCGCGTGGTGGACTACGGCCCACTCCCTCTCACAGAGAGGAGGCCTGTGTCCTAGCAGTGGGAACATTATAGGCCGATTATGCTAGGTAGTATTTAATATCTAATAAGAATTTAAATGATACGAGATCGTTACTTAACATGCTATGACGAGATTAACGAGATCTATTATTATCAGCTGTTGCCCGCGAAATGGTCTGCGTGAAAATGAATGAAAAGTAGTCTCAGGCTACGTTTTTGTCAAATTTCATCCAAAGCCGTTTTATCGTGAAGGAGTAACAAACACATACACAAACTTCGCATTTATGATTTTAGTGTGATAGTGTGATGATGTAATTGATGGGCAGCCAGGCGCGGTCCCAGGGGGGGGTCTTGGTCATGACCCCCCCCCCAAATCGTACAAAAATGCGCGAAACACGGTCATTCACGGTAAAGCACGTTGGCATTAATCGGTATAACCCCCCCTGAAGTCTTCGGCTGCGGTATGACCCCCCCCTAAAGTCGTCGACTGCGACCGCGCCTGTGGGCAGCAGTCTTTTACTTAATACCATAGCCCTTAGGCTATGGTATTTTCACTCGAAGGTATTGTTAGTTCTTTTCATTAAGTCTTAACTTAATGAAAAGAACTAAAAATACCTTCGAGTAATATGTGCAATGAAATTATACTTACACAACTACCTAATTACATTCAAATTAGTTTGTCCTATTGGTATCCAATAAAGGAATATGAACTCTATCTACGTATATTTAAATAATTATTGATTCATTTGATTAAATCAAAAACTTCTCCAGGTGATTCTGTATCTGACGAACTTGTGTCCACAGCGTCGCTTACATGGAGGTCGACAATTATCCCTTTGCAACCGGGAGTAAAAAAAACTAGCATAGATCAGTAAAAACTTAGTTATCGTTTGGAAAGTGTTCAGAGGTCCTGGAAAAAATACTGAAAAAAATCTCATGCAAGCTGGTCTTCAGCAATCAGACCGTCAAATACGTGAGGTGCATGAATAATTACGAACAATAATTACGAAACTAATACTTTTATTTGAAAAAACTTGATGATTATACCTACAGAAACTCGTATTTAATCAAATAACATCAAAATAATGATGAATAATCCAATACAATTACTAAAAATCAATCTACTTATCGTCTTTTGATCTTTACGTGCGGAGGCGCCGCTCCGCACGTAAAGATCAAAAGACGCAGCCATCCCTCATGCGGGTTTCAACGAACTGGCAGGATGAAACGTGCGCGCGGAGTGCAAAACTATTTTTTATCTCATTCTTAGATAGAGTC
Source organism: Thalpophila matura (assembly GCA_948465475.1). Taxonomy (NCBI): domain Eukaryota; kingdom Metazoa; phylum Arthropoda; class Insecta; order Lepidoptera; family Noctuidae; genus Thalpophila; species Thalpophila matura. The sequence continues at coordinate 15,467,226 of OX419182.1, forward strand.
ACGATAGATCGACGCCGGTTGTGTCCGCTAAAGTCGTTTACATAATATTTGCTTAGAATTTTGTAACGTCGAAACTCATGATCACTTTAACTCGGTTGGAAAAGGTTATCCCACAAGAATGTACAGCTGGGATAAAAAGTAGCCTATATCAGTCCCTCGCCTTCAAACTATCTTTATACAAAACATGATGTGATCTGTCGCTCTGTTATTGCGTTAAAGAAGGACAAACCAACAAATAAACTTTCACATTTATGACATTATTAGGGATTTTGTTCTGTTCGTATACAAATAAAGAACTGATACTATCCATTTTAAATTGATTCAGTTGACTGCATCAAAAATATTTTTGTTTGATTCTGCAAGCAACAATGCAGACATCGAATCCGTGTCTGTGCGCTCATAACGTTGAAACTCTAACGCCCAATTGTGGTCTTCAATAACTATAGCCAATGACAAGCACTTTGATTAACGAGTCATTGTTACAATTCAACGAAGATGTCGAAACGATAAAAACGGTAAATTCAAATCATTGCAAGTAAGTTCAAATTCTGTTAGGTAGGTACAGGATTAAAGACAAAAAATACAATACAAGATATAGTTTAGGTAGTAGTAAAGTCTATACAGTAGGAACTTAATGAAGATAGGTAACTAGGTTTGTTAGAGAAAAACATAATTAATCTACAACTAGTAAACAGGTTTGTTTTAAACGATTCGACATCATAGCACGCAGAGCTCTTTATTTGTTTCTAGAACCTAGAAAAGTATTTTAATAACTTTACTATTAGAACAGTGCATATGTACAAAATAGTTATTATAATTAACATAAATGCCATAAAATGCAACAGCGTTTAATTACAGCATCACAATGTTAAGTTCAATGCCACGAAGATGAACGCAACTACCTCTTAGATCACTCATAGTACCGTAGGCGACCCACTTCGAGAGCCTCTTGCAACAAGCTAACAGTCTCCGACGACAGCTCACCGCGTCCGAACGCAACATGTTTTTCGAAAGTTTCCTCCTAAATCTCGCTGTAATCCTAGTGCTAATAATAGCTCTAATCGTCGACTATGTGACGAAATTCTTCAGCTACTGGTACGTCCGCCATGTGCCCTATAAGTCGTCCATCCCTTTCTTCGGAGGCGACTACCACAGAGTCCTCGGAATCAGGAGCAGCACTGAAGATGTCAACATACTATACTCCAAATATCCTAAAGATAAGTATGTCGGACGCGTGAAATGCAGAATTCCCGACCTGATAGTGAAAGATCCCGACACGGTAAAGAGGATGTTGTCGACAGATTTCGCGAATTTCCATAGCCGAGGTCTTTGCTTGGACAAATCTCAGGATGTTTGTTTACGAGACAATTTGTTTTACGCCGACGGAGAAAAGTGGACTCTATTGCGCGAAGGGTATGAGTCTTTATTGAATAACATGGACTGTGAATTGGAGAGTTTGAGTGACTGTTTGCCGGGAACAAATGGTGATGTTAACGTTCAAGAGACATTGTCGAAGGTATTGGACAAAGTCTTCGAGGATTTGCTTCTCGGTAGCGGTGGAGGGTCAATTGTAAAGGACGTGAGATCAGCAATTCAAAAACGTTCATTGATAGAGAGATTTAAGAGTTATTTGAAGGATATTTTTCCATCTTTGTACATTATGTTTGGGTTAGCTACCATATTTGGGGAGCCCTCTTCTAAAACAAAAAGTGAGATTGAAAAATCTAAATTGCTATCGCAAATCAAGAATCTGGGCAACGTTTATCAACTTGGAATTAAAGAAAAGAATAGAAAGCGCCATAATGACGTAGAATTCGCATACTCTATAATGTGTTCATTCATAACCGAGGGGTACATACCTTGCCTCAACGCGCTAACTGCATTGATCTATGAATTAGCATTGAATCCAGAAGTGCAGGAGAAATCGAGGAATTCAGTTTCGAAACATAATAGGGATGAATATTTGGACGTGGCTATAAAAGAGGCATTGAGACTGCATCCTCCATATTCAATCATTTCCAGAGAATGTGCGAAGACTTATCATCCGGAAGGTGGTTTACTGATTGATAGGAGAATAACAATCAATGTCCCTGTACTGGCTTTACATACAGACGAAGAGAACTATGTGAATGCAAATTCTTTTAATCCAGATAGATTTTTGGATGACGAAGGAGCATCTAAGCATTGTTATGTATATTTGCCATTCGGAGCCGGACCTAGGAAATGCATAGGTAAGATTTTTGTATTGTTTACTTTATTAAATGAATTTACACTTTACCGTCAATTGATACGTCATTGCTTCCTGAAATTATATTTTAAGGTCAGATAAGATAATATAACACCTACCATCATTGTAATTTTCTTCACACGATCTTTAACCCCTCCTTTTCTGATAATGTAGGTATCTTTACTTGATAGCGACAGGTGCCAACGCAATTATGCTTGTATTCTCGGTAATCTCAGTTTAAAAAAAAAAAATATAGTTAATAGTTAATAATATAGTTCAGAATAAAACTATCTACTATCGGTAACTAAAACGGATCGCTTTGGATAGAATTTCATATAACGATGCTACACAGTACTACCTAACTGACAGACACCATTACAAGTACATTTTGTACAAGTAGGCTTTCTCCACTTATATTTCTATCGAGGCCACAGAGTATATTATGATAAATAGCACAATGATATTGCAGCTATTTACTTCTCAACTATATTTGAAGTTGTCAATGCTTTAGAAAGTTTGTTGACTGTGGCTTTAACCCTGTTCTCAATAAAGAGGTGATTAGATATTGATGAGTTATATTGTGAGTGTATTAGGAATTTTTAATGTCTCACCATTAATATAATATACCTTGTTTCTAATAACCTGATTGATCAGCAAATCGGCTGCCAAACTTCTAGCTTATAAGTTTTCAAATGAAAAAAAACTTAGTTCTTCTAAACTACACAATAGTTTTTCGTGGTTTTCACTACCTTATAGATCTTTTTTATGTTTTTAATACGTTAATATTTAACTTAAATGCAGCATAAATCTTGATGTTTTGACATGTCTCTACATCAGTAGATTGTGTGAAGTAGCCCTTAATTCTGGTTCCCCTTCCTCCCGCCTTCCGGCCTCTTCTGGCCCCTTTTGGCTCCCTTTGGGCTGCTAGTTAAATAGGTATAAATTGCATTCATCTCAAATCATTATTCATTATGACGTATACGTTGTCAATTAAAATATTTTCCGACTAGATGACGTTAGTAAAGTACCTATTTAAACTTGAAATAATATAGGTAGGTAATTGATAATAACAATGTTATGATTTCATGTCGTTACCGGTTTATAGGATAGAGTAAAATACCATCTGTATTTAATTCATAATAATATAGTGAGTTTGTTTCGGTTTTCCTTCTCAAAGGTAGTCATATAGGAAACACCGAACTCATCTAGCTTAAAAAAATGTTTTGACGTGTAAAAGTGTTATATTTAACCTATTTACAAAATTAATATCATTTATCATTTATAAATGAAATAACTGCAACCAGAAAAGATAACATAGGTTCTAACTCGATATGTCAACCGATATTTAAAATGAAGGTAACTATGTAGTCACAAATGATTGATATTAAGCTTCATAAACGAACATTTCATTGAGTAGTTTCTTATTTCTTAAAACTGGCTAAAGATTCAGTAGTAGGTACGAGAAATTTTATAAATAAACATACCTAATATTGTAATTTGGTCCAAAACTACATAGTTTGCTTTTCCTCTCGTAGAAATCATTAATAATTGTGTCCGCGACCATGTGCTTTCGATAAAAAACTTTTTTAACATAAAATAACCGACTTCAAAAATCCACTACAAAGAAAATAATAATTTTGGTTTCGGAAGTCGGTGGCTTTGGTTTTTGTTTGCTTTTTTTTTGCCACCGACTTCCGAAACCAAAATTATTATTTTCTTTGTAGTGGATTTTTGAAGTCGGTTATTTTATGTTAAAAAAGTTTTTTATTTTCCCCTTTTTAGTTCTTTATCCCGTGTTAGATTACTTTCACGAATTCGTTCAACAGTAAATCTTCTACGGACATTTATGCATATAACTTTGTACATAGGAATGATTACATAATGTATTATATATTAAAACCTTCCTGAAAGTATGTAGATTACGTTAGTGAAAACCCCATCCAAATCGAATCAGTAGTTTTTGAGAAAATCGCGCACATACAAACATACATACATACATACATACTTACATACATACATACATACATACGGGACGAATACAGAACCTCCTTTTTTGAAGTCGGTTAAAAATGTATATTAATGATAATTTAAAGTCACAACTGTTTATTTTTAGAAATGCATTATTTTCTAAATGACTTATGTAAAACGGAATTACGAGTATTTACACTTCGTTTTGTTACTATTACTATTATATTGTACCTACCGGTTTTCCCCCACCCTTAGTCACTGACACATTATTGTTTATAACAATAACCAAGCCACTAACCGTTCCACTGCATAGATAAAAAAAACTTTTTTAACAAAAAATAACCGACTTCAAAAATCCACTACAAAGAAAATAATAATTTTGGTTTCGGAAGTTGGTGGCTTTGGTTTTTGTTTGCTTTTTTTTTACCACCGACTTCCGAAACCAAAATTATTATTTTCTTTGTAGTGGATTTTTGAAGTCGGTTATTTTTTGTTAAAAAAGTTTTTTATTTTTCCCTTTTTAGTTCTTTATCCCGTGTTAGATTACTTTCACGAATTCGTTCAACAGTAAATCTTCTACGGAGTGTGTACATTTATGCCTATAACTTTGTACATAGGAATGATTACATAATGTGTTATATACTAAAACCTTTCTGAAAGTATGTAGATTACATTAGTGAAAACCCCATCCAAATCGAACCAGTAGTTTTTGAGAAAATCGCGCACATACAAACATACATACATACATACTTACATACATACATACATACGGGACGAATACAGAACCTCCTTTTTTGAAGTCGGTTAAAAAGAACAAGCGTTGATTATCACGATCTCTATCATAATGAAAACATGAATTTAATATACCTACATCAAAATAATTAATGATTTAATTATGAGAATTGGCTTTTAGATTTAGGACTGTAGGCAGTCCGTAATTTTTCGGGCTACCGTGAAAAGTTGCCGGTCGATAGTTCCCCTACCGATAGTTTCTATAACTATTGAATAAACAGTATTGCTTTTTAAACTATCGATATTATCGACAGTCCAAAACAATCGATAGTATTGATACTAATTGATAATGATCAATACTATCGAATGGCAACACTACTACCGTGATATTAATTATGCTTCATGAAAAACACGTCTTTCTTATTGTTTCAGGTGAACAGTTGGCGTTGAAAATAATAAAAAACGTAGCCAAGACGTTGCTGAAGAAATATGAAATCGAACCTTGTGCTAAAACACCATCAAAGCTCACAATGGTGGACCATAACTTTGGAAGAGTTGTGGACCGCGATATATGGCTCAGATTTAAGGCACGAGCTTAAGTTATGTAAGTAAGAGAAGAGATAAGGTTAACACTAAAGTCACACACGGCCATTAAACTTAATGAACGATTAAGTATCAATTACTATGGAGTAGCAGTGTTTAGTAAAGAGAAAATCTAACAAAATGAGTATACTAATTCAGTGCTTAATAAACTAAAAGATAAGCACTGCTTATCTTTTAGTTTCATAATCGACTGCAACCTCCTGTACGCTCAATATAATTGATTGTTAATCGTTAATTATCGTAAATCGATGTGTGTGTGTGTGTGTAACACGGTATTGAACACAAACAACAATAGGATCAAAAACACGAACAAACCTTATTTAAAAATAGTTTTTGATTGACATAGTGACATTAGTAAGTACAGATAGTCAGATATTCTATCTCATGAAGGTGGATTTGTCTTAATTTTGTGTGTAGAATTGTACGAGTAGATGCACTGCACATGCACATTGTTTCTGTATGCACAAAGGTGGCTCGACCAATACTGAGCGCTTTCGAACTTGCGCACAAAGAAACAATGTAGGTGTATCCTGCCCCAGACACACACGATAAAGTTAAAGACCAACCCGCTTTCGTAAAATAGAATATACGTAAGTAAGTACAGTAAAAAGTCCCCATGACAAAGTGGTAGGTATATTAAAGATAGTAAAAGGACCATTTAACATACATCTTTGCAAAAAATCCTATGTCGTATATAAATATGTTCACAAAGGTATACAATTAATTTATATTATTTTATAGACAATTTATTGGTGTCCAGTTGTTTACATATTAATTTATCTTTATTTTTAACTTAGCGACATCTGCTGTCAAATTTAGTTTAGTTTACTTTAATATTTATGATTTTCAAGCTCAAATAGGTTTAAGAAGTAAGATTGACTATTTATTTATTTAATAATTATAACTTCTTAGATTAGTTAACTAACCCCATTAATGAAAGCTTAATCAAACTTTTGATCAGTTAATAAACTGTCTGTCTGTATAATCAATCATATGAGGTGACACTTGAGTACAAATCCAATTTGAATAAGCTTTCAGTACCCATCATGAGTTTTTTTGACGTAGGTATAGTTTCGTTAATGTAAGCATAATGATTGAATCTTAAATACAACAGTCCTAGAACATTTTGATATAATTTTGTACAATTTGCACATTTTAAAAAATACAGAGAAATTAATTAAGTATATAATTAATATTAATATTGTGTAGCAAACGTATATTTACAATTAAAAATATGCTTACATTAACGAAACTATACGTCAAAAAAACTCGTGATAGGGGTACAGAATACAGACTTTATATTTTGTCGTGTTTAATTAACAAGTGAAGCTAAATAATAGCTTAGTAATTTCTACGAAAATAAAATACAGAAATAAATTTGTCTTGAGTTTTATTTGTTGTAGCTTTTAACACAGTACATACCTATGGTTTTTTGATGATGTATAGATACGATGGTGTTAATTAATTAATTAGTTAATAAGAGTCATTAAGTAGCTTCTTGCTTCACCACAGAGGGCTACTACCTGATATTATTTGCATACTGCACGACGTTGACTGTCGACGTTGTCATGTCATCGCCGGCTGTCGGAAGAATCTAAGTGCGGAAAACAGATGGTATACTCGTAACTAACACTATAATAGCATGTAACAGAAGAGACACTTAAGTATCTACCTACGATTGTGGACATAATAATTATATGTAACCTTAACGTTATCTTATCTTTTTAACAAGAAACAGAGTTGACTTAAACATTTCTTAACTATTTCATAAAAATATAGTCAGCGCACACGTTAACAAAACTACATTATCTTATCTGTTCCTATAATTGATTTTCATAGTGATGCAACACACCAAGGCTGAAATTACATGGCGTAGGTAATTATTTACAATGCTTTTAAAGTTACTCATGACAGTCATGACATGAAACACATAGCGGAAAATTACTTGAAAGAATTTGCACAGCGTCAATTCAGCTGCCGACTTTCGGCTACGTAATTTCGGCAGGCGTGTCAGTACCCTTACAAACATAGTTACGTTGGCATACAGCCTAAAAAATACCAATACAGTACACAAACGCACCATAACAAAATATCCAACACACATTTTGATACCTCCAACCTCCAACTTTTAGAGGCATAAACAACACGATTCAATTTTCGTTTTTTTTTATTAATCGCTGAAAAGCGGCTTCTGAAAATCAATACGATTGACAAAGGGTTTCCTAAAAACGGACGGTCCAAAGGGGTGAAAGGGAAATATTTCCCGTAGGCCATCGGTGTTGGCTGATAATGGAGTCTGTCATAGCTGTGCTGTGACTATGAAAGAGGGTTATTGTGGATATAGTTTGAAGATTTTTTTTCTGTGTCTATTTGCTTGACATAGGTCTCTGCTAAAGTGAATGTGGATAGAGGAAGACCAAGGAAACGATGATTGGATTGTGTGAAAGGTGCTAATGGTCAGAAACAGGGTGAGTACCTACTGAGATGACGGCTGAGCTTATTTTGGTCATAACTTTCGTTCTAGAAGTAGATGCAAGGTAAAACTTTATTTCAAAAATTTACACCGAGATTTAAGGTAAATCGTTGTTAAGGCGAATCACACACCGCCCCGCGCTACGCTGCGGGGTGCGTGGCGACGGAACAAAAGCCACGCGCGTTTTCAGTGTGTTGCACCATGCGTGATTTCTATACAAATACAGGTACTTGCAAACAACGTAAGATCACGCACTCCCGCGCTACGCTGCGTGATGCGGTGCAGTGTGCGAATCGCCTACCTAAATCTCATAAAACTTTTGTCATGACCAAAATAACCATCACCAATCAAACAAGTTCACAATAGATTTGACAATAGATTCCATTACGAATTCGATAGGGGTTTGCAATTTTTCACTTTTAGTGAAACTTAAGTGACAGTGGGTGGGGCACATTTCTCGCAGCACAGATGACCGATGGAGTCGACAGGTTCTGGAGTGGCGACCGCGTATTGGAAGATGCAGCGTGGTAGACCTCTCACAAGATGTACCAGTGAAGGTCGAAGGAATTTGCTAGATGCGAGAAGCACAGGACCGATCAATGTAGCGACGCTTGGGAGAGGCCTATGACCAGCAGTGGTCGTCTTTCGACTAAAATGATGATGATCACTCCTATTTCAATCTACGTTTATTAATATTATAAAGCTGAAGAGTTTGTTTGTTTATTTGTTATTGTTTAATCTCTGGAAATACTAGTCGGATTCGAAAAAGTCTCTTTGTATATGATAGCCAAGCCAGATTTATGAAGAATAGTCTCTAGTCTCTTGAGAGCAACGGGAGTGAAATCACGGGGCACAGCTAGTATATTAATAATTCATTTACTCAAGCAAGATTTTTGAGTCATAAAATATTTAATTCATTAAATTTTCGAGCTTCTTATCTTACGTTACCAAGAACAAACCAATCGCAAGTATGTCTTTTAATCGAAAATATTTATTTGTAGTAATTTAATTACGTTTGTTGTTTCTTTAGGTATTTCGAGACTTTGCAGTTAGGTGTGAAGTTTTTCATTGTAACGTGCATTCGTTGTTTCGTGATTCGTTCTCCAATGTTTTCGTTGTTACGATATTTGTTGCTTTGTGCTTTTGTCATTACATTAGATATAGTTATTGCAAACTTTTGGCGTCGTGTTACTTATTCGGCGTATCACATTTTGAAAACACGGACTCTATCAAAATTGCTTCTGTTTAACTGTGTTTTAGAAATTGTTATTTATTCAAAAATGAAAGTATATTTACATTCAAAATTTGAACTACCGTTTGTGTTTAAGCACCATGAATAGGTAGTACCGTTCTTTGGATTTAATTTCATGTCTAAAATTGGTATAAACTCGTCACTTTTCACACCTATACGTTTTCACGTACCTAAATAGTAGAAATACTTCTCAGTCGTCATTAGAGAAAGGTGTGTTTTGTTTGTTTTATCATTAGTCAGATGAATTGATTGCTGACACTTCACTTTCTCTTAAAAGGAGGTCAAAAAAAGTTGGTCAAAATCTTTGACCTCGGCACTCGGCAGCGTCTAATGGAATTTTGTTTAGAATAAAATAGGTCATGTGCGTCGAGTTGTAAATCTATGGAGTGTTTTATGAATTGATTTTTATAGTTGTTGTTTTATGATGTATTAAAATAGGTATATGAGTTAACACTAGCTATTCCCCGCGGTTTCACCCCCATTGCTCGGCTCCTACTGGTCATAGCGTGATGGTAAGTAGCCTATACTATTTCTCATGAATCTGGCTATCATTATATAAGTACCGACAGAAAAAAAAAATCGAATCCGACTTGTAGTTCCAGAGCGTTCAAATAAACTCTTCAGCTTTATAACATTCGTATAGATAACGAACAGTCTTAATATAATAAAACAGTTGTAATATAAAAAAATAAAGCTTTTTTTAGGGTTCCGTAGTAAAACTAGGAACCCTTATAGTTTCGTCATGTCTGTCTGTCTGTCCGTCCGTATGTCACAGCCATTTTTTCCGAAACTATAAGAACTATACTGTTGAAACTTGGTAAGTAAATAAAATAATAAAATATTTATTCAGCAATTGAAATTGGTAATGTACAATATAAACCTTAAAAATAATATAGTTATAGGTATTACAATTTTTGTTGCCTGTACTAGGATAAACCTGTATCACAGGCGGCAAAAGTAGATGTATTCTGATTATAATTATTATTGATATTAAGATTTTCACACAAAAAAAAAAACAATCAATTTTTGGGGTAATACTTAGAACTGAAACTCAATTTTTTTTTTCATCTAACCCATACGTGTGGGGTATCTTTGGATAGGTCTTCAAAAATGATACTGAGGTTTCTTATATCATTTTTTTCTAAACGAAATAGTTTGCGCGAGAGACACTTCCAAAGTGGTAAAATGTCCCCCCCCCCCGTAACTTCTAAAAAAGAGAATGATAAAACAAAAAAAAATATATGATGTACATTACCATGTAAACTTCCACCGAAAATTGGTTTGAACGGGATCTAGTAAGTAGTTTTTTTCAAAATCATCAAAATTCCTTCAAAAACAAAGTTTGTTATGCGGTCCGGTTTTTTTTCACTTTATACGTCCAAAACTGATACGGAACCCTCGGTATGTGAGTACGGCTCGTACTTGGCCGGTTTTTTTGTCCACCCTAGAGATAAAGTTGAAAACGTAATGTCTAATTATACATACATATATTATACCAAACGTAACCTAAAGTAAGTCAAATAGCCGGGCAATCATATTCGATTACCTACTGAATTTCATTAAACTCGCAAAGGGCATTGGCAGACGCTCATAGAATGCTGGGCTTCAGATTGTGTAAGTCGGTACAGATATTAAATTAGTTTGGTGTGATTGTTTTTGTACGTAATTGTGTTAAAGAGAAATCTTCGTATATCTGACAGTGAGGTTAAGTATGGTGTGAATGATCCAGTGAAGTACAGCCCGACTAATGAGTTCTCAATTCAAAGGTTTTAGTTTCTGTCGACATGATATTCTGTGGAAGCACGCGCCAGCCAGCATGCACCCGTTTTTGTTTTATTGGTTTTTTCAAAATGTCAACGGCATTATCATTTTATTTCTTATTTATTGCGATTTTTGATTCCAATTCTTAATCTCTAAGATAAATTAGGCAAAGAACAATTAAAATATATTTTAATTTTTGGTTAAGCTTTTATTACTGTACCATATCAAGCCCAAAACTGCCGACGTCCTTTTGATGCTTAAAATATACTTCCTATACAAAAATAGAGTAAACAAGAATACATACACCACCTTCCCTCCATGTATTATAAAACTTCATGAAACATAATCATAAATACAAATTAGAAAACCGCCTCTAAACTTCCCATAAAAATCTGCAGCCTGGATAATCCTCAGTAATCTCATATTTATGGGGAACGCACGCAAACATGTCCTGATTTATAGCTGGCACCATGGTGTATGTCCCACTTCCTACATAATGCTATGGATCAATGAATGATGGTGGCGAAACTATAGAGGTTCCGTACTTAAATAGATTTAGTACAAAAATTGAAAATCTTATAAAAATCCGAACGCGCGGTTTGCCCTACGCCTGATGTTAAAGAACCACCAAAAAGAAAAGGAAAACCAGACATTGCAGGGCTCCTTTTAGGCTTCGCCGCAGTCGGGTAAAAAAGGTAAAATACAGAAAATAAATGTGTTGTTTCACACAGTTTCGAAAATCAGTGCTATTAATTTAAATAAATGTCATCTTCCACCGAAACAGATTACTTCAATCAATCAACTCAACATATCACACTCACGTTGGACACAGGCAAACGAGCTTCTATTATGTATTTTACGGCATAAAATATTTTTGAAGCCGGTTTTCGCTAGGTATTTTGCTTTATCTATTTTTTCTGAGAATCCTTAGTCGTATTATCGGTTATGGACTATGTACACACACACAATGTGTGAAAATTTCAACATACTCATCTTAGTTACTGAGATACTTGTGAACGACAGACATACGAACAGACATCGTAAGCTTAGTAATAGATTCCCCGACGAAGACACCCGAGGTTGAGGATCCCTAAAAAGTTAACGCTTGATTCACACTAGAGTAGTATTTGACGTGATAACGTGACGAGATATGTCAGAATAGTATGCACAGCTTCATACAAATTATATGAAACCGCTAGGATTCTGATGTACTCTACTGATGCATCAAGACACGTAAGTTTAGTGTGAATCAAGCGTAAGTACTACGGTCATACTCTGAAATGTTAAGTGCTAAAACTATCACTGTTCCGTTATGCGGAATATATGGTATTATTTGTATATTTTCATCTCTCTCACACTGGAACAATGATGGCAACAACAAGTCATAGAGCCCTTGAGAATTAATTTAATTTGGAAGGTGGAAACATTATGTACCTACGGTACGGCTTTTTTACATCACTACCATAAAACAATAAATAATTACAGAAAACCGGCTATGTACAATGAGCAATAACAAATGCACACATAGACGCCGATCGACGTACGTACACGGTGGACTCAAACTACATAATATATCAAACGAATGCCATTGCAAGTGCGCAATGCACTCGCTGTACGAAGACGCGTGTCTATGTGTGCGTGCCTTTTCGCTTGTTAAATGGAGTTCGCTCTCTGTATCTATTTACTTTGTGTCACTACCAAGTAGGGTTACCAGATAAAAGATTATCATTTCTTGGATATTTCTGGGATTACGAACGGAGATGGAGTCCAAGTTCCACTCAAACTGTAGGACCGACAATAGAAAAATATTAAAAATAATAATGATTTTAGTCGCAATTATATGTCAAAAAATTGGTTTTAAGTAAAAATAATTATCAAACTTAAAACAAAAATTGAGCCAATCCTTTAAGGCTTTTTAAAAATTGATAAAAACTTAGTTAGTAATCGGTAGTTAGTAAAAAAAAATTAGTAGACGCAAAATTCCGGGACATTCCCGGAATTCTTGAAAACGGCTCTTGAAAACGGTCACAGTCTAACAAAATTGGCAATACAACGTTTTTGTGTGCGGCTTTGTGGGTCAGTGATCTTACTACATCTTTGACAATAGACCACGTCAACTGTCTGTCCGATCAGGGTCGCGGTAATATTTTCTTATCGGAACAAAAAGCGATACTGAATGTTCACAGTCGATTTGTACGTGCAATATCTACTTGTAATTATAAAAAGGAAATTTAATTTTGGATGTCTAGATATGTCCTTGGATAAATTATTTATAGTTGTATTGCTTGTTTTGGATACCTAGATGGTTATTGCGAACTCACAATATAACAGTGCAATTTATCTTATTGCGCTGTTAATTGCACGATCTTGACAGAATCATTAAAATAATTAACTAAAAGGAATAAACGGACGATTGCCTATTTTTCTTAAATGCAACAGTTACCGAAGTCGCTGCTTTTTAGATAATAAATAATACTATATATCAACAAGAGTGACAAAAGGGTAACTATTTCTTAAAATTAACAGAAAATTACAAAAGACGTAGGTATAGTCATCTTTCTGCATTTATTCCTGTAACTTTGATTTACCGTGAATATTTTCCTAAAATAAAGTTTAAATAAAACATATCTGCTGTTTTCTTACCCAGTACCGCCCATCCACCTCTACGGCCGTAAAATGGCGTCGATCATAAAAATATTTGATTAGCCCGCTCCCTACACTCGCAATCCGCTAGTCTGCAACATTTATCAGGCGCACGCTTGTCTCTTGCATTATTTAGTGTAATGCAAACATAATTTATGAAGGAGCTAGCTATGATGAGATGAAGAGCAGCTAAAAACTTCGTCTGAGCACTAAATCACGGCATTCTTTTGTTTATCGTTATGTTGCACACGACGATAAACGAAACAAAGACGTTGATTTAACAGGATTGTAAAGGCTTCTACATCGGCCTGTAGCCGTTTTGCCCTAAGGCTTGGCCACATCACTTGGCCCTAAGTCTTGGCCACATCATCACGGCGCGGCGCCAGCGCACAAATGGCGCCGTGTCGTGTCAAATTCAGGTGCGTACCTGTGAAGTGCCAGTTTTTTTTTAAACATGGACCGCACGCATACTATTAAGAAGATGAATGAAGAAAGAGCGGCCTATATTTAGATAGAATCTGCTATTTTACAGGCCATCACACCGGAATTCAATACAGCACGGCGACCTAAAGCGGTGTGGTGCCGTACCGTAGTGTTATGGCCAGGCCGTAAGTCTCAAAACAATGAGCCGCATGAGGTCGTTACACATCAGGACGTAATTTGCGCATTACGTCATTATGATTATGCTCGCACTTTATTGTGAATGGACGCTGTCTTCTATCTTTTGATAGTTTGTAATCACACACTCATAGGTAGAAACTTGGTTTGTTATTGTATTCCAGTTGTAATGCATTATAAAAACTTCTTTCTATTAGCACACATTGTAGTGATATTTATCGGTAGAGTGCAGCACCTACTTAAAATCTAAATCGCAAATATCGGTAAAATACTACATGAGTTTAGGTAAAAAATGAAATCAGATAGATTTTTACGTAGAGAAATTTTAAGGTGCGTGTAATAAAAATTCGATCTTCGATTGATCGTAAATTCGTAACACGTCTAGGTATACACCTACGTCATAAAATCCTTGATTGATCATTTTGAACGATTTGAAAAAAAATAATAATTTGGATTTTACTACAATTTTACTGTTCAAGCTAATGTGAGATTCAGAGTAAAACATAGTGGGCCGTACCACAAAAAAGATAGAGACGCGTTAAACGCGAATAAATATAATACGCACTTGTTTTAGCACTAACTTGTCTAAAATAAGTATGTATTATTTTTGGTAGCATAGTAAGGGTGTAGTAAGGGTGAGTATATTTAGGTACATTTCCGGTCGTAAAATTGGACCATCAAACTAAGATGTTTCACTACTAGAATAATAAAAATAAGTTATTGTAGGTTAAATCAACTCAGAAGTAACTTTAAAATGGCTCTTTGCACTTTAGCTGAAATGTATAGGATAGTTAAATGTTATTAAATATATGAGATTTTTCAATAATTGAATGTCTACACAGACAGACTACCTAGTCTGCTTTGGCTCTAAGTGCAGGAGGTAACTCCGATGATCTACCATCATCAAGCTTCAAACCTTCGAACATAGGTATTGTTATAGAAATATTTATCGTTTCGCGTAAACAACAAACACATAGCTATACGTTAGATAGCTACTTACACAATAACATACATGATAGAACCCGCATCACACCACAACAAACATTGTACGAAAAACAAAAGGTGCGAACGCACTGTCGAATAAAACGAAAAAGTTTAAATAAAGCTTAGCACACACAGGGGGATAAAATGCGGCGTTGTGTACACGCGCGATATCCCCCGCTCTCCACAGGTGGCACGTATTCTGTAAAGTGCACTTTGTTTCATTGATTACGTGTAAGCACGTATTTGTCAAAAGGAAATTGGTACCTGCTTATATTGGGGTTAGGACATGAAAGGGTAGTTTAAGCGGGTTTAATTGTCACAGGCATTTTACAAATTATTGTTACTATGTAGTTCTCGGCAAGATTAAGGCCCTTTTTCTCTTTGATGACATTAGAAGTTGGAAGCTGAAAGTCTTATGATGGGATCAAACGTATGGGCAGTAGCGGCTTCTTGTCTACAAAAAACAATATAGGTAGTACTATACAACCTACACTAGTTATTACCAGTGGTGATTACGAAACATCTTCATCATTAATCTTAGTAGTTATGTGGAGGGCTGATCGAAGAGCTTTATCTGAGTTTGGGGCTCATCCATTTGATATTTGTACGGTACGAAAATTTTTTTTGTGTCTGCTCACATTTTTTTCAGCATTAATAGTTAGCGTTAATAGATAGTACTATCCGTGTGGATCACAGAAATCTAAATTATCTATCCGTGGCGTAGATAAGATTGAAAATGGCATCGCCTCTATTCACCTCTCGCTCGCACCCCGGTGGATGTGAGTACCTATAGACAGACAGCAACAGTGTGCAAGCGAAAGTTATATAGAGGCTGCTATCTGCGTGGGTTGCAGTGGCGAAGGGTCCTTACAATACCTTTCCTACCGGCTTCTCTTTGTAAATAGCACATGCAGTATTGCCTAATTTTAGTAATTAGCATTTCGTGGCCAGGTAAGCATTTGTAGCTCCGCCTTACCTCTTACAAAAACTGACCCTTCGCCACTGGTGGGTTGTAGGTTCTTTTTTCTTATCGTGCAACATAAACTATATTATTTATACACCCCCTCACCAGATACACCTTTATCTTCTAAGTTACGTCCATTAACTTATACAATGCCCTTGAGAGCTAAGTTGGGTAAACTTAGATGGTGCTCTCCGCACACCGGGCGATTTATGACTGCAACTTGACGGGGCATTTTTGAGACTCGCTTCCATATTTCGCTTTGTCATGGAAAGCTTATACGGATGCCAGAATTTGTCAAAGATTTGGACTTTCTACACTTTGCCATCCACTATTGGTTTTTAGCGTATCTCGAAAAGTGCAAATTTCAAAAAAATCGTCAACATATAAGTGCAGTTGCTTGTCCAAATCTTTGACTTTCGAAAAAAGGTGGATTATGAGATAAGATTATCTAATCTAATCTATACTAATATTATAAACAGGAAAGATTTGATTGTTTGTTTGCATTGAATAGGCTCCAAAACTACTGAACCGATTTAAACAATTCTTTCACCAGTTAAAAGCTACATTATTACTGAGTAACAAAGGCTACTTTTTATCCCGAAAAATGCACAGTTCCTATGGGTAACGTGGATAAAGTCGCGGGCAAAGTGCTAGTAGGTACCTACCTACTCTATATCGTTTAAAATTCTGCACTCTTTTCTGATAACAATTTCGTAAATCACCTTTATTTTAACTTCTAAATTGTCGCAAAACCGCATTTAAACCATAGATCCAAAGTCAATCGTTACCTAACAATATGTAATAGACAGTTAACACCTCACTCGTAACTAACCATTTGAACGTTGAATTAAACGCCCTATTTCCAATGACCTTTTGCATCTAAACGCAATGGTTCATAATGATTGTAACATAATATGGCCATCGTTAACTGTGGTTTAACTGTGACTGACTATAGCTAAACCACGAAACAACTGCGCTTATTTGTGGGAAGCGCTGATTGTTACGTTTATTATGTTATTCATATTGTATTTTGATCATTTTCACCGAGCGACGGTGAAAACCCGTCTTCGTGAGATGGAATAACTATAGATACCTACAGTAAGTACGGTACAGAAATCTTCAGATACCTAATCTTCATAAATGTGATTTTATTGGTATCACATCTTATGGTGCTCCCACACTGCTGTATGAAAATGTTTGCTAACATTTTCTAACAAACATTTGACCACAATGTTAAGAAATGTTTTCGTGTTAGGTAGTGTTAGTAAACATTTCCGAAGAAAATTGTTAGTGCACTGAAAACATCTAACAATTCCTAACAGAATGTAACAATTCCTAACATTTGTTAGTAAATGTATTAGTGTTAGAAAATGTTTGTAAACATTTTCTAAGAGCAGTGCGGGGGCACCACAAACACCAAAAAATCGAAAAACAAAGAATGACATTAACAAGCTAAACTTATCGAAATGATTACCGACTCAGTTCGTTACACAGTGCATCGGAGACTGCGGAATGTGCATAAGACTTACAGTTTTATAACTAAAGCGATTTGTATTCCAATTCCCTGGGCTTGCTGTAATACAACTATCTAGAAACATAGTATTCTTATTTATGCGAGTTGATTTGATACGGTCACTATGAAGACCTGAACGCCTGAAGCCTGGTAACTCAAACTTGATAAACAAACATGTAATCAAGTTTGTACTGTGTACCTATTCAGCCAAGGTTCCGTGACACCTCGTCCAGATACGATTGTAATAAGTCCTGAACAAAATAATACCAGTATATAAGTATAATGCAACATACTCTAATTTGACTAATCGGTTACTTTATTGTTGTACCAAAATGTAAGAGCAGTCTCTGAAATAATTGAAAAAGTTAACCAAAACCATTTCTTAGCAATTATTTTAAGAAAAGCCGTCTCTTGCAACGGAGTAAATATTAACTTATATACCTAAAGTAAATGCATGTATATAATATTCTCAATTTGTAGAGAATCTAAAGCAGTCTACACAACGCGAAAACTTCGAAAGTGTTACGACTAATACGTAGAACAGCAATAGGAACAAATATCGGAAAAGTAGTTAACTAGTGATGCAGTTCTGGCTACTTAACTCTATTGGATTCAGACAACTGCTTGCAACTTAGGTATATCGATTCCATTATTGTAAGAACATTAAAGTTATGTTTGCTGGACGGAGTAGGTACAGTGGATAACTACAATGAAAAATGATAGATTGGTTTAAGTAACTATATAGCTATGTGAACTTCAAAAAACTCTTCAAAGAACCTTAAAAAATACAGAAGTAAGAAGCCATCTATAACAATAACTGTTCTTAATGGCCTTAGTTTAGGGTCGTATAATAGAGACCCTAATCTACTTACAATTGGATCTGTTTAGAAAGAGGCAGCTTTTTGTATCAAGACCTTGATCTAATCACCCATCGAGAGCCTTTGCACAGACTACGAACATTGACAGCTCATACGGGGCTATATTATCTTTGATAATTCCAATGAGAAAAGATTAAGGTAGAGGGGAAAGTATCTTTTCTAATTTCTATTCAACTAATTGCTCTTTATGTTCTATTGTGCATAATACATCAAAGAATAAATTCTCAAGAAATTGTATCACAGTACAAAACTATATATACAATTATGTACAAACTTGTGCAGTTGTTGTATTTCACAGCACGCGTCGTTCATTGTAATTTGAACCTTTTGTCAATGGCTATAAAAGACATAAGTCGCGCGCTCTGCAAAAGTAATACGTTCCTGTTGACATTAAAGTGACGTACCGATGAGCAAAGTGAACGCACTCAAAGGATACGCTCGAACGATGCTTCATGTTACTATGACACCGTGCGTACCACGGATCGGGCTCTGGATTACGGTGGTACAAGTGACAAATTTTGAGCGACTATTTTTATAATTTTACATCTTAGCGTAATGTTTTGTATGACGGTATCACGCTAACGCACTTTTGGTTCTAACATATCTGATAACTTTCCAAAATCTTACAAAGAACAGGTCCTGGTTGGGGTTATGTAGGTACCTCAAAAGGAAAAGAGGAAGCCTTACGTAATCACTTTTTTGTTCGTCTGTGTGTCTGTCTATCTGTCAATCTGTCTGTCTGTCTTCTGCCTGTCAAAACCCTTTTTCTTAAGAATGCGTGGAGGTACTAAGTTGAAATCAATATGAAATACTTAAATCTACAATTCCTTGAAGCTGTAAAAAAATCAAGCTTCTAAGTCAACGCAACAAAAAAATACGATCATTTATGCTGCATATTTTAATTTTTAACACTCGCCGAGGAACCAAAATCTATAGGGCAATTTCCGTAGACGTATGGTCTCATAGTAAAAGTAAAGGAAAAACCAAAAATCTTAAATATGTACTTACCAAACGCAAAAATAACTTTGTATTTCATAATAATAATATGAAATACAAAGTTAAAAAATATTTTGAAACAAAAAATGATATAAATGTAGGCATAGCGGGTAGTCAAAAGTGTTGTATATTTCTCTAGATTCACAAACGAAAAGCAAAAACTTATTGTGCAAAATCGACATCAATTGATGCAATCATTTATACATGATCCCATTATTATTACTACACGACAGTGTTATGACAAATCTGAATAAAATATTCTACTTACCGCTTATGAATTACGTTACGAAGCATATAAATGGGTTCGCGAGCCGAGTGTAATATGACAGTCTTCAGCATTTCACGTGCTATCCTGATTTGCGTATGTCACAGGAAATTCTCTGTGACCTAATGTAATCTAGGTATTATGAAGGGTGGCAGGTTAGGTTAGTTAAAAAAAAATCAGCTGTTCCATACATTTATGTTCACATAACTCGACAAAATGTATGGAATAGCTGATTTTTTTTTTTTTTTGCAATTTCAGAGTTGGTTCCATAGTAAAAGTTGTTCATAATGATGAGTACAATGACCCCTTTAAATATTTCCACTGTCTAACCTGACACCCTGTATATTTACTCCAATTTCCATGTGATTAGAAAATCGTTTGACTTTAGCTGTAGTATTTGTAGTTATAGCACTTTATTTTTATAAATTATACCTACTGATGAAGTTTATTGGTTTAAATGGGAGGTGGAGAGCAGCAAAAGCCACTTGCGGACTACTTGCTAAGTAATTATGGTAATATCCGGAATAATTTAACGTTTTTTCAATCGCAATCTACAGTTAAATAGACTTAAACGACGCGAAACAAAATCGCATTACCTAAATCTTTTGCCGCGAGCTGCGGTCAAAAGACACAGATTGCAATAATAGTCATGTCATTGGCTCTGACAGCGCAAGAAGTGAATTGAAACAAGCGATAGGTATACCACGCTTCCTCGTCTTTCAAAAGTTAGTCAATCTTGAATTTCATACGCTTTCCGAGAGCCTTGTGTCCCGTAGTTAGTAATGTCTACGGCAGCAACATTACAAAATTCAATTAACCATGCGCTTTCCAGCAAGCTAATATTGCAAATTAGCAAGCATCTAATGTTATTAGTTCCTAAAAAACACTTTGATATAGTTAAAACAAAACTTATTTCAAGATATCAATATTTTTTTTTATACAGGATGGTAGGTTAAACAGTGGAAATATTTTCAGGGGTCATTGTACTCATCATTATGAACAACTTTTACTATGAAATCGTGAAAAAAAATATCAGCTGTTCCATACATTTTGTTGATGAATGTGAACAGAAATGTATGGAACAGCAGATTTTTTTTTTCGCGATTTCACGGTTGGTCTCATAGTAAAAGTTGTTTGTAATGATGAGTACAATGACCCCTTAAAATATTTCCACTGTCTAACCTGCTACCCTGTATAATAATACCTAGGCTTGCGTCTGACCGCCATCGCTATTATGCTTGATGTCAAGCGATGATGCGGTCTACGATGAAACACGCTTGCCTAGAAGAAACCGATTCTCTAGCGACTTGAAGACACCCAGATTGTAGCTGTCGGGGCACACCCACTCCGATAGCGCATTCCACTGCATGGCGGTTTTCACAATGAAAGTGGAATCAAAGCGCTTTGTTTGGGTTTTTGGTATAACAACTAGGAAACGATGTCGTTTTTCTCTGGCCGTCCGATAGAAAAAAGGTCAGGAGGGTATTAAATCATGCAGATTCAAAGCACACTCATCGAAATAAAAAACAGACCAAGTGGAAGTCGTACTCGCGCACCGAGGGTTTCGTATCAGTTTTGGACGTACAAAGTGAAAAAAACCGGACCGCATAACTAAGTTTGTTTGTCAAGGAATTTTGATGATTTTGAAAAAACTGTAATAGTTAGGAACATCGTTTTATTTTTGTTGCAATATTTGGGTCAATTCCTATCAACTCTAATTATTTCAAATTTTTCGCTCCGCAAACTTCGGAGATAAGGGGGGGGAATGGTATTTTTTCAGAAATTTTTCATCATAAATGTCGAAAACTATGAGACATAAAATAAAATGAAAATATATTTTGAAATGTGCAAATCAAGCCCTTTCATATGATATGTCACTTGACCTAGTAACCCCACTTTGAAATGTCGGACCCCCACTTCGGCCCCTTTAGCAATGAAAATAAAAATATTTTTTGACTGTTTTCATTTGCAATAAAGTTGGGCAAGCATTCTTTATAACTGTTCCAAATTTCAAGTCGATAACTTTAGTAGTTGCTGAAATAAGCAGGTGTGACAGACAGACAGACAGACGAAGTCGCACCATAAGGGTTCCTTTTTTACCATTTTGGTACGGAACCCTAAAAACCGATAGACTAGCAACATTGCGTCGATCTTAAAGACTTGAAATTCAAGATGTGAATTATACACATACACCACTACCAAATTCTTCAGGGAATCTAGGCGTTGTTATTTCGAGCTTTACATTCTGTGCTTTGATTTCTGAGCAATTAAATAAATACTTACAACAATGTTGAAGTTCGCACTACATCACCAGAGTTAGGGTCGAACATTACCAGTTAGTGCCAGCAAATGGGTGAACTTGGCGGCAGAGTTCGCTGTATTACTTTGAAGGTGGGTTGTTAGTTGCAGCGGATATTGATTTTGGAACAAAATTGGTATATTATGTTACATGTAATATAGACTAGCGGATTATCATTAAATCAATTAGCTAATTAGGTACGCTGTGTTAGAATTATGTGCGTACCTCATTGAATCATGCGAAAGTTTGTACGTATGTTTGTGTGGAGATTGTGTTTGCTACCTACTTCTTCACGCTAAAATGACCTGACCGATTTCGATGAAATTTGACAATGAGGTTGCTTGGGACCTGGAAAAGCATATAGGTAGGCTACCTACTTTTCATACATTTTTAAGCAGACGAAGTCGCGGGCAACTGTTATCACACTTTGTAATCGAATTTACACTTACAAGAATACTAACAGTGTTAGTATTCTTGTAAGTGTAAATTCGATTACAAAGTGTGAAGGACTAATAAGTTTTATTTAATACATAAGAAAATTGTTATTAGGACATCAACACGACAAATCATTTTTGACACAATGTTGTCTAGGGTAAAATTATATTTAACATGAACACAAAAAATAAACTATCTGAAAAGTCACCCGGGGCACGGGGTCTCATCAGGAACAAAGTAACATTTGTTGAAATAACTCATAATAGATGGCGTTATATGTATAGATTTGTTATTGAAGTTTGTGTAAAATTGAGAACATGAAAAAATACATAATGAAAAATATTTGTTCAAAATTTGAAAAATGCTTTAAGCTCGGAAAAATGTATAGCCCGAAGATAGCCCGCGCTAAATCGGTCACATTTCTTTGTATGAGATGAGGCATCTGTACGTATAGTATTATATTATCTGTGCCCGGGGTATCCCAATTAATTATTAAATATAGAATAGGACACAACAACTATGTCCACTTTTTTATACCGTTTCACCAACCCGTCGTAAATGGTACCATAACCCAAATAGTCCCAGACCCAGAATTATCTAATATGTATTTAAACGTATTTTATTGTAATCTACATCATGTCTGAATGTTATTTAAGCTTAGGCCCTTTACTATTGGGCCTCTGTCAATTTCTATCCTATCTATTTTCTTAGGATCATGTTAGAATCATCAAGTAATTGGATAAATAGCAAATTATTAGAACGACTCTTAAGGTCATTCGTTGTTAGTTACTTAAGGAATATTGAGATGAGCTAACAATGCTTTTGGTTGATATTATTTTCTAATAGTGCAGGAGAATTTCTGTCTTTGCATACGCTCGTCACGCGAGATCGAATGATGCTGCGCCTTGTGTTTGAAAATAAACATAAGGAAATTTTGCATCACCGTGTGTTGTGATTACCTTAGCAGTGTTATTACAATTTAAATTGATGGACTAAGGGCCAAGTTCACCCTTAAGCTAACAGTCCGATAAAGTGAAAACGGCCGTTTAACATGGCTTTTTATGCAGAAAAAGATAAGTTAAACGGCCGTTTTCACTTTATCGGACTGTTATCTTATCGGTGAACTTGGCTTTAATATTATTACAACTGACGAATTCCTTCTTGATAATGTGACTTTATTTACAGTCATTTTTTTTTCATTTATTAATAGGCTTGCGTTTGACCACCATCTCAACTGCGTTTGACCGCCATCTCACCTGATATCAAGCGATGATGCGGTCTACGATGACCATACAATCATGATCATTACTGACATAATGATGATATAATAACGAAAATGAATTTATTGTGGTAATTGGTACCTACTAATTTATTATAAAATAATAATAGTAAGTATATAATTTATGATTGTGACAGTTGAGTTTAATTAATGATAGGTACTGGTTATATTTTTCTCAAAATAATTTATGAATGTAAGTCTATTGGGCAAATTTTTGAGCACAAAAATATTTCTTGAAATGTATCATTGGTGTATATCACCAATAATTGCATATAATGAATTATTTGATTTGATTTGAAAACTATTTCTAAATTTATTGTTATTAAACCATTTTGTGATAAAGATTATTGATGGAATTATTGCAAAAATAACAATTTGCTGTTGGTGTAATAAAAATATTCTCAAATCCAGCTAAGCCTACAACTGCCCATAGAACAAAGTCATCTATTACCCAGGATTTGAAATTAGCCACACACGAATTCCCCTTATTAATCCGATGGGACAGGTGATCTTTTTGGCAAGATTGATTACGGTCAGCGTACGATCGTAATTATGTGGAGCCAGTTTAATTTTAATGCTAATCATCCTTTAATTTGCAATTTTACTTTTACCCTTTAATTTGCAATGTTACTTTTACTGGACTGTACTTAGTCCTTGTACAGTAATTGTGGCAATTTATCATATTTAATTTTTCTAATTAAAATGACCTTTTACGACTTCATCAAAATACAGTTATTAAAAAACAAATTAATAAAGAAATAACAATTTTATTCGTACATCTTTGTAACAAAGCTTATTCAATAATTTATAAAAAACTAACAAAAACTCGTAACAAAAATATAAAATAATATCACAGTCTATTTTTAGCGACTCAATGTTTTCCGTGGTGATGGCCCCAGCCCTTATGGTGTTCATGATCTCCCTTCTTGCCATGACCATGATGATGGTGATGATGACCGTCATGACCGTGATGACCATCGTGTCCATGGTGACCTTCATCGTGATGATGCTTGTCGTGGTGTCCGTCGTGGCCATGATGGTGTTCGTGATGTCCATGTTCGTGATGACCGCCCTTCTTGTGGTGACCGCCGTGATCTTCGTGATGTCCGTGATGATGGCCGTGCTTGTGGTGTTTGCCTTCTTTGTGGTCGCCATCGTGGAAGTGGTGGTCCTTGTGGAACTCGTCCTTGTGATACTTCTTGTGGAAGCCGTCAACATGTTCGCCCTTGTCATGGTGCTCGTGATGGCCGTGTTTGCCACCTTTGTGGTGGTGTCCATGTTCGTGATGATCTCCATGATGATCATGCTCATCCCAGTGCTTTTTGTGGTCACCGCCATGGTGGTGATGATGTCCTTCTTTGTGGTGGTGTCCATGATGACCGTGGTCGCCCTTGTGGTGATGGTGATGTCCTTTGTGACCTTTGTGTCCATGACCTTCATGACCATGATGATGTTTGGCGTCGTGGTGATGACCACCGCCTTCTTCATGATGATGGCCCTTGCTGGCTGCTGCCACGAGGTCCTTTTCCTCCTCACCCAACTCCCGAGCGTAGGCCGCTGCTAGGCACAGGAATGCCACTGCTACTAACAGCTTCATGTTTGTAGGTTGACTGTGCTGATAGTTGATAATGGAAGCTATTTATAGTTAACAATTTGTTTGGATGATGAGGAAAGCGTTGGCAAAGCGTTGTAACATTTCAGGGTCAAGAGTAAATGGCTTCCGCGCGGCGAGAGTAGTTTGACAATCTTCAGTATTTCAGGTGCATTTCCGATTTGCTGATAATGTCTTCAAATGTGTAGTAGGTAGATATTTTTTTAATTATCATTATTAATAGTAAGCTGAAAAAATTAATCCTTTTGCATGCATCTATCTGCATTGAATCCTCTCCAGTGTAGGTATGTCCGCAGAGCCCTCTGCGCCACATGCATTTTCTTTAAATATACGCCCGTATATTTAAAGAAAATGCATCAAAAAGTACAAAGGCCCTACAATTGTAGCCTCTAAACATAAGGCGTGTCTAAAATTAATTTGGGTTATGCTTAAAAAAATCTCTTGTTTGAAAACATTATTAATAAAAGCATAATGTAGAAATGCATGTTTTATTGACTTTAATCTGAAACGAAGACTAAGATTTTTTTAAATTATATTGTATCTGTGCTGCAATGGCTCATTTTTGTCTTTTTTTATCACCATTTTTTCAGGCAGTGTGTCCAACTACAAAGTTTCAAGTCAATTGGATGAGCGATGTGCGAACACATAGGAGACGAACAAACAAATATTATTTTTTATGTATCCGATCAATTTCTGACACGCTTTAATGTATAGCCACACACACATATGAACAGAAAAACAAAATTATAATTAATCGATTAAAGAGTAGATTCTTAGCCAATGAATTACCTACACATTACTTTGAAAATGACATTAGTATATGTTACTCATCATAATAGAAGGGTTATGTGGACAAAGGTGTTATCTGACAAAATAAAAAATAAAAAAATTTAGTTCATGAATCAATTTATCATCAATTAAAATATATGTTCATGAAAAAAAGTCAGAACACACCTTTGTCCACTTAGCCCTTCAATAGTCAACAAACGGCCCGGGAATGTTAAAGAGAAAGCAAATGTCAAAAGTTTTGTATTAAAATTGGTATGTTGTTGAGGACGTTGAGGTTGATGCGGTTGATGTGCCGTGTATAATCCATCCTGTATAAATAGATATATAATTGGAAGTTTTCCAATGTCTAGGTATACTTTCGTAGGTATAACCTATTTTTTTTTTTTGAAATCGCCTCTCGCAGTTGGCTTCTAACAGCCGTCACTGCTTAACGCGGACTTCTGGTGAGGACTTACAAATGCCTCCAGCCAGGCTTAAAACTAAATAAAAACTACAAACTAAGCGACCACACGTTAAGGGCACCCCCTAGTGGGGTACGGGCTTCGGCTTAGGGCGTCGCTGGGGGGAGGACAACTAGAGGGAGGGACTACTAGCTGGATCGGTTCATTATTTGGGTCGAATTTAAATCTACAGGCTCAGCGCGGGCTGGCTCGAGCAAGGGTCGGTTTGGGGTCTGAGTCATACTCGGCGGTTGACTCGGGTCATGACGGGGACGTCGCGGCGGGCCTCGTCGGCGAGGTCGAAATGAAAATAGGTAGGTATAACCTAGTAAACAAATCTTATAAATAGCTCTAATCAATTTACATACGCATTCCACGTGCAATACGGAAGACATGACATATCAGACCTATATTTTCCGAAGGGTTAGGCAGAGATGTATGATATACCTACATTTCGCCAGTTATGTTTAAGTCCCGTGTAATAGGAGGTGAGCACATAAATCCAAATATTAAGTCAGAAGTCGCAAAGGCGCGTGACTTTGTCGCCGCTTTCGAGCAAATTATGTAAGGTAGGTAGTGTCTTACACGATGCCACTACATTGAGAGCATGCGTTTAAAATGTTACCTAGCATATAGCATAGCATAATCGGCCTATAATGTTCCCACTGCTGGGACACAGGCCTTCTCTCTGTGAGAGGGAGTGGGCCGTAGTCCACCACGCGGGCCCAGTGCGGCTTGGTGGACGTCACATATCTTTGAATTTTTGGTTCTAGGACATGCCGGTTTCCTCACGATGTTTTCCTTCACCGTTAAAGCAAGTAATAATTAATTTCTAATACGCACATGACTTCGAAAAGTCAGCGGTGCGTGCCTCGGGATCGAACTCGAACCATTCGGCATGGGAAGCACATGGTTAAACCACTAGGCTATCACTGCAAAATGTTACGTATGTGAACGGAATTAAGTTTAATTTTGTATTGCATTGGTATCTTTGACATTGATTGCGCACCGGCGACATGCGTCTGAGAATAAAATGTAGTAGATGACATTTCTATTGACTTATTATTAAGATTTTTATGGGCGCGAGCCTATTGCTATTAGCCGGTTACGAAACCAGACTTCAGACTGCTACTGACAAACCTAATAACACTTTGCCCAACTCGGGAATCGAACCCAGGATCCCATGTGCAGTTGCGCTTGCAATCACCAACGCAGTAGTCTAATAAACTGCTAAAATATTAAAGGCACGAGTTCGTACCCGACTACAGACAGCAGCAGCAGACGCCGCGACACTACTCGTTTCTATGTAGACTAGTTTAATGTCAGTTTTCTATAAAAAAAAGTATTTTGATGAAGAATGTGTTTTTCCAAAACATACTGATACAAACTTTAAATTCATATAGGTAGATATTTTAAATTTATAAAGATAGTGAAATTATTATTTTATCATAACTTAATTGGAAGACTCTAATACCCGTTTTCACCAACACTAGGAGACACCCAAGTGAAATGTTTAAATATGAAAAGGAGTTGCCTGGCGCAAAAAAACATGTCACCAACCACTGGGCGACAACTATGGACTATTCATGGTTGTCGCCTAATGGTTGGTGATATGTTTTTAGCGCTAGGTAAATTCTTTTAATATTTAAACATTTCACTTAAGGTGTCTCCTAGTGTTGGTAAAAACGGGCATAAATTAATTACATTGAGAACACAGATCATAATACAGTTGTAGGATTTTGGCGTTTGTTTCCTGTGCCTTATGATGATCCCAGCGAAAATGCTGTCACCACTTGTACAAAACTCGCACTTTTCTTTTCGAGTCGTGCGCGCAAACAATGAAAAATACAATGAATTAAAATAAGACTTCTAAAAGTTTTAATAAGTATAGGACTGTGTTATTTACTGTTGTAAAGTGCACTGTTTCTCGTCGTATTCGTCGCAGGAACAAATGTCTTGCAGCGCAGTATATAATTTGGTGAGTCAAATTAAAGTACCTACTTATTGATTTATTCCAAAAACTTATATTTGATTAAAATCAACTTTTTGGTCAATCGATCGAATCGATCGAATCCAGGATGGACTAGTTACGTTATCAATAATTCAATATTTCATGTATTCATCGTATATAATTTAACACATGACATAAAACAATTGCGCATAAAATTTTAGGTTATGTTCCAATTGATATGTACTGCATGTGCATACATTACATCTAATTAGTTTACAGTTACACACTAAAAACAAATGCTCAATCTAAATTTTAAATCGTTTTATACTTTATCCACCTTATTTTTTATAAATTGACGTAATGATTCAAATTCGATTTTTAAATTTTTTTTTTTAAACATTGTTCCCGCCATCTTTTTTATTTTCATTCTGCCTCTGAAATTAAACATGTTATAAGTAAGGATGATTTCGATAAGTTGTTACATCAATATTATTACTGCTAAGAAACGTGTTCTATGAGATTACAAATGAAAATGCATTAATATGATGATTAAATAATAAAACTCGTTAGGCGGCTGGAAAAAGCTGATAATTATGACAGGCAGTTTTCTTCTACCCAGCACGCATTTTGTGAGAAGGTTCTTGTCACTGGAGCCCAAACCACTGATACGGGTAGCTTGGACTCTGTTTCCAATATCGACGGATCCCTATTTTTTAGGGTTCAGTACATCAAAAGAAAAAATAGAACCCTTATAGGATCACGTTGTCGCCCATTGACCTATGTCTAGACAAGCATTTCCGAACATTAAACATTTCACACTCAAGTGTTGTGCGGGCACAACACAAGCCTCACATTCACTTTGACGTTTGATGCGGTGAGCAAGAGACAAGTGTGGGGGGGACCCACGTGTGGGGCATAATTTTTGTTCAGAACTGCTTGTCTCCGTCTGTCCGTGGCAAGTTCGAGGCATCTGCTCATAGATGGCGTCATTAGAAGTATGTAATAACGGCATCTCGTTTATAAATGGCCCTATTGCATATTTCTAGTGCAATATTTCACTTAATAATTAAGTTTTTACAGCACCCTCAGGGTGTGAGTCCTACTCGCACTTGCCCGGTTTTTAGGGTTCCGTACCAAAATGGTAAAAAAGGAACCTTTATGGTGCGACTTCGTCTGTCTGTCTGTCTGTCACACCTGCTTATTTCAGCAACTACTTATGCTATCGACTTGAAATTTGGAACAGTTATAAAAAATGCTTGTCCAACTTTATTGCAAATTAAAAATTAAAAAAATATTTTTATTTTCATTGCAAAAGGGGCCGGAGTAGGGGTCCAAAATTTCAAAGTGGGGTTACTAGGTCAAATGACATATCATATGAAAGGGCTTGATCTGCACATTTCAAAATATATTTTTATTTTCAATTTTATCGGGACTTTTCGCGCACAAATATAATCAAAATATAAGCATTTTGACTAACCTCGACGTTTCGATCAAGTTGCATTGACCGTGGTCACGAGAAGACCACGATGAGTCTTCTCGTGACCACGGGGGGCTCGTGGCTAAATGACAGCCGCGCTGATCGATCGATCTGCGAGGTTAAGCTGCGCTTGCCGCGGTCAGTCCTTGGATGGGTGACCGTTCTTTATACATCGAGACCCCTCCGTGCCTCGGAGAGCACGTTAAGCAGTCGGTCCCGGTTGTCATAGGAATATCTTTAACAATCGTTATGGGTAGTCAGAAGCCCTAAAAGTCTGACAGCTGGTCTAACATTCGAATACCGGTATTACCCATTAATTGGGTTGTGGAGGTCAGATGGCAGTCGCTCCACGTAAAATATTGATATTCAGCCGAAACTAGTTAGACTGGAAGCCGACCCCAATACAATTTGGGAAAAGGCTAGGCAGATGATGATGATGATTCTAATTCATACAAAGCAGCCAGGACATTGAACGTCAAACGTTGTTATTATCAGTTCATTATTTCTGCGCTGACTGATACTACTTAAAATACTTTATTTTTTGTAAACATATTTTTAAGTAGCTTTTTTTTCACAATATATTTAAATTAATAAGAGATTTCAAAATTTAGCTGACGCAGGTGGGACTTGAACCCAAACCGTGGCATCGCTCTAACCAACAGAGCCACCCATGTCAGCCAAAAATTTGAATCTCTTTGGATACGCTTCTTATGAGGAATATATTCTCAATCTTTTCAGGAATAAGTTGCTTTAGAATTTGTGATCACTACAATTTATCTGAACTATTTACTGCAAATTTTAATACATACCTATATTTTTTTTATTTTATATTAATTAATTCTCACTGTAACACTCACTCAAAAATGGTTTAATTTTTAAAGCTAGGTACCGTAATCACACTAATCAAAACTTAAATAAACACGTTATGATTTTGTCAAAATAATATTTTAACAAACACAAAACGTTCAGAAGGTTTAGGAGATCCTATATTCGTAGAAATACGTATTAATTTTAGACTTCGCTTCAAAATTTTTACTCTATATTGGTGTCGTATTCAGGTCAACAAAAAAACGAATGAATAAAGATATAACAATTTTATTCGCATATCTTTGTAACGAACCTTATTCACTAATTTATAAAAAACTAATAAAAACCCGTAACAAAAATATAAAATAATATCACAGCATATTTTTGGCAACTCAATGCTTTCCATGATGGAAACCCCACTCCTTATGGCCGTCATGACCTCCCTTCTTGCCATGATCATGATGATGATGATGATGCTCTTCATGGCCGTGATGACCCTTGTGTCCCTTGTGGTCTTCATCGTGATGGTGCTTGTCATGGTGATCGTGTTTGCCATGATGGTGTTCATGATGTCCATGTTCGTGATGACCGCCCTTCTTGTGGTGTCCTCCCTTATCGTCATGATGTCCGTGATGATGGCCATGTTTGTGGTGCTTGCCTTCCTTGTGGTGGTCATCGTAGAAGTGGTGGTCCTTGTGGAACTCGTCCTTGTGGTACTTCTTGTGGTAGCCGTCGGTATGTTCACCCTTGTCATGGTGCTTGTGATGGCCGTGTTTGCCACCTTTGTGGTGGTGTCCATGCTCGTGATGATGTCCATGTTCATCGTGTCCATCATGGTGCTTCTTGTGATGGCCACCATGTTCGTGGTGATGTCCTTCTTTGTGGTGTTTGTCATGGTGACCGTGATCGCCCTTGTGGTGATGGTGATGACCCTTGTGACCTTTGTGGTCTTTGTGTCCGTGTTCATGATGATGGTCGGCGTGGTGGTGATGACCGCCGCCTTCTTCATGATGATGGCCCTTAGTGGCTGCTGCCACGAGGTCCTTCTCCTCTTCACCTAACTCTCGACTGTAAGCCGAGGCTAGGCACAAAAATGCCACAGCTACTAACAGCTTCATGTTTGTGGGTTGACTGTGCTGATCTGGTGTTGTCGAAGCTATTTATAGTTTATTCTTAGTTTGGATGGTGAGGAAAGCGTTGGGCAAGCACCGCAACACCTCAGGGACAAGATCGCGACCGTTGGAGCGTTACACTGATTGCTGGGACAGTATAAATTTCATTTCATTGTAATTTGCTACAGTTGTGTATACTTATTGCAATTGTGTTTTTAATTAGATTTTAGTTTACATATGGCTATTAAACTACGATACTACGATTTTTGTTTTTTTTGTTGTTTTTTTTATTTGGACTATATTCTTAGATGTGAGAGAAATCGATGAACCGTTAAGGTTAGTTAGTTTTTTGTCCCAGTTATTCAAAATTTTATCGTGCCTAATTTTGGATGCGTCAATTAAAAAAGTGCCGTAGCGTTTAGACTGCCTTAGTGACTCAATTATTGTTATTGAATCTTATATTGTTAAGGTATTTTCTAATTTATATTTGACTAGCTTCCGCCCGCGGCTTCGTCCGCGTTTTTGGGATAAAGAGTCCTGTGTTATTCTGATGTATAACTGTTAAGTTTCATCAAAATCAGTTCAGTTGTTTTTGCGTGAAAGAGTAACAAACATCCATAATTATATCCATACATCCTCATAAACTTTCGCATTTATAATATTATATAGGTATACCTATATAATATTATCTATTATAGTGGGACTAGTAGGATACTTATATAAGTACTTATCCTACTAATATCTTACTAATCCTACTACTAATATTAGTTGATGTACCTAGCTGTAGGGGTATAGGGACACCAGAAAAAACGATTGTTCTTATAGGATATCAATTACTAAACTGTATTATTTATTTAATATATTTTAAAAAGCCGCATGTGATTTCATGGGAGAAAGGAGAAATACAGTGACAAAAAAAGGAATTAGAAGCTCCTATATAAAAATCAACTAAGTAAACTTGATTAAAATATCACCAATTGACTTTTTGTTTACCCCTCATAAAAATGTAAAGACTTTATTCATCCTAATACAGATCATACCATTTTATATCGCACATGCCAATAAAAACATAAAACAGCTGTAGCCTTATTGCAGTCAAAAGGCCCTGTCAATAAAAATATATCTAGTTCGGTCCAGTTCAATTTTTCCGCCGCTGCATTAAAAGAACAATCCGCATTTCCCTGTCAAAATTTAATCAAAACAGCAATACGGATTCTCCGCAATCGGGTTGGGGGTTATTCTGTAAACTGGATCCGTAGTGAGTTTGTCCTTTTGCTTTGAATAATGTGGTTCTTTAGAACGCGTCCGCATGTTGTGGTTTATAAAGGTAGGTATATACAATTAGCTTTTTTATAGATAGTACGAGTAGCTTAACAAGATGTCAATAGAAAAAAAAACAAGTAAAAAAACATTTTTGAGTTAAACGGTTTTAACTAAAAGCAAAAAAAATATTAGGTAAGACCAGGTACCAGTCATCGCACCATTCTTTTCATCAATATAGGGCATTGGTCAGACTAAAAAACGCTCCTGGCGTATTGAATTAACGTTATTTAGCGTAAACAACAACAATGATATAGTAAAAGCAATACAGTTAGAACGAAAAAAGGTCCAGAGGTAAAAAGTGTAGGTATTGATCGTACAACTGGTCATGAACTTGATCATTTTATTGGTTAGTATTTAAGTGGTTATATTAGTTGGTTATTAATGGCTAGTAATTGTCCAATTGAAGAAACAATGGTGATGATTCGATTGTTCACAAACTAAACTAATTTAGTCTCACTATGTCACTTTCTAACAAAACATAATTTAGTCCTGTCAACTTAGTCTACTTGAGACATGGTAGGCTATGACTCTTTCTAACAAAAACATAAGAAAAGGATAGAAAATAATTAGGTATTTAGTCCTGTCAAAGTCCTGTCAAATTAGTCTAATTGCTTATTTTCAACGTGAATTTAGTCGTATCTCTATAGATCGCGACTATATTTCTGTAAACGATAAGGGCATAAATTAGACAGTTCTTAATATTTTCTGTTCTTTTTCAATGATATTTTTAAGAAAGAAATATACCTAGTGTGATTAACATGTTTATTGCGATGTGCAACAGAATTAGCACCGATACATTTTATTTTACACAGAAGAAAACATTCTTTACTTCCATAATTATATTTTTTAAAAGAAACATTGCCCCACACCTAGGAGTTACTCCTGTATCGTGGGTACGCTCATAAACAGCCAGATCCGAAACAAATATTTGCTACGCACGGGAATCGAACCCGCGACACGTCGTTCAGCAACCAATCGCTCAGCCACTCCAACCTTGCTGTCAAATTCTTCGATTCCAATCTACATACCTACATAACATACTATACCTACCATAACTACATACGATATGTATAGCGATGAAAAACGATCGAATAATTTATTTTTAGGGTTCCGTACCAAAATGGTAAATAAGAAACCTAGATCCGATTTCGTCTGCCAGTCACAGCCTGCTGTCTATTTCAGCAACTACTAATGTTACCGACTTTAAAGTTTGGAACAGTTATAAAATATGCTTGCCCACCTTTAATGCGAATGAAAAAAGTTAATAATAATAAATAAATAATATTTTTATTTTCATTGTAAAAGGCCCAGAAGTGGGGGTTTTAAATTTTAAAGTAAGGTTAATAGTTTAAAGATTTAATAAATAATTATTATGAAAGAACTCTGCACTTTATAAATAAGTATAATTTTAATTTATTTTGTGCCCTACAGTTTTCAACATTTATGATGAAGACTGTCTAAAAAATACCATTCCGCCCCTTATTTCCAAAGTTTGTAAAGCGAAAAATTTTAATTTCCAGAAGTTTACCTGGATAATTAAGTAGTACACAAAAAATAAAATAATGTTCTTAACTAGCACAGTTTTTTAGAAACACTGAAAACAAACTTAGTTACGCGGTCCGGTGTTTTTAACATAAATAGGTACGTCTAAAAACGATACAGAACCCTCGATGCGCGAATAGGACTCGCAGTTGGCCGGTTTTTTAACCTTGACATAGTAAACTAGATGAGATAGTTTTTTTATAAATAAAACACCTATTGGTTATAAAAAGACAAACTTGTTTAGTTTCTTTCTTCCGCCGGATTTTGTGTTTCAAGGCCACGTTCCGATCCGTTTGTAGTTTAAACTGACAAGTTAAACAGTATTGTTGAACCATAGTTACGTAATGTCCGTTCTGTGAATTGCCTTTTGTTAGAAATATTGCATTTTGTCAACTGTTTACATTTTTTTGAAAATTGACCAGAAAATGCAGCATAAAAACATGTGAAGAAGGATGTGGGGGAGGCCTTTGCCCAGAATTGGGAACGTATCTTTTAGAAAAAAAATATTATTGTTCTTTATTCATGTTATTTACTTAGTTTATACGTTTCTAAATATTTATAAAGAAAAAATAAAATATTTAAACAAAACACAAAATTAAAACACTAACAGCTTAATAATAGATGCGTGTGTCTCAAGATTTGCAGATTTTATCAGTCTATTTTTGAGGCAAATCCACGTAACGGCAAAAAAAATGCAATTTCTATATCAACATGCAATAATCACTAGAGAAAATAGTACTAACATAAAGATTTAGCTTTTCCTATAGGTCTACGAAAAAAAAACTCCGTATTTACAACGCCATAGAAGAGACTATCAAAATACGGCCGCCCCTTAAAAAGGCTTTCGTCCAACGACCCTTTTGGGACCAAGGACAGTGGCCCACCTACCGAGCAAATATTTTTAGACTCTTACTACAGTTTGTATTCCTAACTAGTACTACAAGTTGAGTGGCTCTTTATTTTCTTTAATCGGATATCCGATTGGGGAACAGGAAGAGTTGGTTGGAGTATTTGAGTATAATCAGAAAAGGGGTCAATAGTCATTAATGTTAAGTATTCGAGTACCTACCTACATAATAATGTACTGGTACTTTTGCTTTCCTATTAATTAAAAAAGGTAGTTAATTTGACACCGAAAGCGGCGCACTCAGATCTGTGCTGCAATTTAAGAGAGATCAAGTCCATTATAATATTTGTTACAAAATAATAACTGTTTAGTGACCAAAGGCACGGCTCGATTCCTAAAATATTATTGTTGAAAATAATTTGCCTAGCACACTTGTTAGTAATCCGGGTCAGTCTCAAAAATCATAACATGGCTACTGGTTTAACGAATGACATAAAATAATGTAGGTATGTATGTCTATTGGTAAATAAAAATAAAGAAGTTCAACGTACTAGATACTATATAACAGGTTTTACTTCTTTAAACTAGTTTCGGCGACATTAACGGCTGTACCACAAAAAAGATAAACACGTGTTCAACACGAATGCTACCAAAAATAATACGCACTTGTTTTAGCACTAACTTGTCTAAAACAAGTGTGTATTATTTTTGGTAGCATTCGCGTTTAACACGTGTTTATCTTTTTTGTGGTAAGGGTGTAAGATTTTAGTGATTGACATAGATTCATTGTTGTGAAAAATATACTGGGTGACAGGTTTAATGATAGAAATATTGAAAGAGGATATTCAGTATTTGATCAGTTTGATAAAAAATATGAAACCAACTACAGAAACCTAAATAAAGAAGGTAAGTATTGACTTACCTTCTTTATTTAGGTTTCTGTAGTTGACGCGCGTCTGGGAATAAAATGTAGTTGATGACATTTCTATTGAGAAATGTCATCAACTACATTTTATTCCCAGACGCGTGTCGCCGGTTCGCAGTCAATATCAAAGCATTCAATGCAATATAAATTAAACTTAATTCCGTTAACGTAAGTCACATTTTTAAACTAGCTTCGATCTAGTGGTGGCGCTTTATACATTACCTATCTTACATAATTTGCTCAAAAGCGGCAACAAGGTCACGCGCCTTTGCGACTTCTATTGAGTCATTATTTAGATTTCTATGGATTAAATCATCTGATTATTTTTTTCGTGATTTCAAGGTCGCCCCCTTAGTTAAACAAGCTAATGTCAAATACAGAATATCCGTATTTCAATCGCAATTTGTAGTTGAATCTGATTTATGGAACCAAAACCACAATTTCATATAATTATGTAGCTTAATTTTATCATCTTTTAAAATCTTAACAAAAAACTGTAGGTACTAACTCTATTTATAAAACCTGTAGTACTAAAACCCGAATCAAAATTCACTACCCAACATTTTTACGGACGAAGAAAAAACTGAAATCCGCTATATTTAAGTTTGATCGCCTATAAAACGCCCGTAAACCTGTCTGTTTCAATATATTGAAATAATAAAACCGTTAGCAGTACTATAAAGGTATAATTTTTCGCTATTTTCCTTAAATCGGTGACAGATGGTCGGAAATATTGAATTTGAACTATACAATGTGCAATTGTATTTTATAAACTATGTTTGCAGTGCCTGCGTATGAAAAAACTGGTTTTTTCCCTTCTCAGCTTAATGCTGGACAAGTGGACATAGGTAAGTCCTTTCAAAGTTCCAGCAATCATATATAATTTACAACATAATGCTCAGCAACTGGTTTGCCAATTATTGTGTTCATATCAAAAACAAGATAAGTTCTTTAGAACGGTCAAGTTCTTGTTCAGCTATGTTCAGCATGGAGCAAAGAGACTCACTTGTTCAGTAGTTGACGGGCGAGTCCCATTGATACATAAAACACATCGTGTGTATAGACTTTTATAAAACCAGCGTGAAATATAGAAGTGCTTACATCGGAGTTAAAATATCAAATTCTCGGATACAAGAATGTATGACAGCCACGTACAGTATGCTCTGGGATTTCCATTGCAGTTATTCTTTAAAAAAAATTCAACCATACTGTATTGTGGTCGTTCGAACTTATAAAGCTTGGTACAAATGTTGGTGAATTTATGTAAGTTTTTTTTATTAGTTTATCATCATATTTTTCTTTAGGCTAACTTGATCAGTTAAGACGTTTTCGTTATCTATCGTTAACGATAGCTGGGCACATGGATCCCGACATTAATACGCGAAGTGCCTGAGGGCTTAAGGGCAATGTTTGATATCAACAGACAAATCTTATAAAGTAGACTGACATGCTAGCCAGTAAATGACATATTGTATACAGGACGTTCACTGAATAGACATCTGTCATTTCTGTAGGCTTCCGCAATAAAATATTTTGGGAGAACATTTTGTGAGCAGGATTTTCGGCATGTGACATAGGGATGATGAAGACGTATATACTCGTAGGTATACATAATGGCAAGACGATAGTCGATGTAGAAATCTTTGGGTAACATTAGCTATGGTTATTATTAATTATTATATTTTAAATGTTTCTTTTTTACGTATTTAATAGGTAATTAAAAAAAATGATAAACACATTATTTATAGATGATAATAAACGATTTATGATTATGATGGTATCATCACATCATAGCTAGTCGTTTGCCTCGAACGGTGAACTCTCACTTCATTTTGTATAAAAGTAGTAAGATTAGACCTATTGTCAACAAAATTACACAATTCTTGTACCTCACAGCTGAACTCTCGAGGATAACATTTTGTCGAACCCGCTATCGAGTTTAGAAATAAATTTAAAAGCGTGCACTAACTTCAAGCTACGTTTGTTTGAAGGAAACTCTGCCACTATGGAAGGGACGTGCCTTTTGTTGATAATTTTCACGAGTTTTGTTTTATTTTTAAAGGTTTTGAAGGCATAACATGGAATTTCTTTAAAGGACCTACTTGTAATCCTAAACTGACGATGAGAGTTTAACGATTATAAACTTCTTACCACAAAGAGGGTCTATATAATAACAAAACAAGTCAGTAGGTAGTATTTTTTTTGTATTTTATTAGGCAAGTATAATAGTTTCACACTGTTGTGTAAAATTATTCTTCAATTTTAATTTTCAAAGATTTAGGTATAATAAATTAAACTTTATGTCCAGTTACTGTTGACTTATCATCATTATAATCTGCTTTAGCAATCACTAGACTTATTAAATAAGTATTATTTTCGTTGTATTGAGTTAATTAAAATGTTATCCAAGTTTACAATACCTAATATAAAAGTATAAATGAGTTACGATTTCACACCACTTTAATTCTATTTTTAAATGGCATTACTCCGAGTGACTCGATACTTTCCTAGCAATGTCACAGGGGTGCAACACCCTAAAGATAAAAAAACGAGGTAACAAACTTCGTAAAAGTTTTACACCCCGTATAATAATTGATCTCGGCCGGTCGTTCAACCTCCGGAGGGTCCAAAACAAAATGCTTGAGCATAGATTTATTTAACTGGACGTGAAACACACGGTTGTTAGATTGTCTTTAGGTGCATTTTTGACCACGAACTGTCATCAGAAGGACACAATCTGTAGAATGCGTTTCTCATATAAGTTTCCTTCGACGCTATGTTGGCTGCCTTGCATATCATATGTTAAGTTTTTGACGGTGTTGGAAGTTTTCTTTCAGTAACAATTCTCGTTCACCACTTTTTAGTGTCCCAGGCATTACTTTAACACATAAATCTACAAATAACATAAAATGTTAAGACCTGCGCAGGAGTGACAGATAGATAGTGGAGCCAACATAGCATCGAAGAAAACTCAGTGAAACGCTTTAAAATATAGTCTTGTCAGTTTGACTTTTTGTTAGACAGTGACAGCGCTATAAGTGGAATAAGAGAAGAGATAGGTATACCCTGCCCCCCGTGCCTTAAAATTGAGTCGATCCAGTCTCGTAAATTTTTCAAGCGTGACGCGTCCTGTGAGTAATATGTCTGTGTTCGCGTAAAAAATATAAGTTGATGCAAAAACTTGGACTAACATTGTTGATAGGAACCCCTTTCTTCCACACCATAAAACTTTTATATAGGAGGTGACGTCCCGATCGTGTAGTTTGCAGAAACATGATAAGAAAACGGGGGTTTTAAAATAGGCTACGTGTATACGCTTTTGTTTGTTTTGTTTGGTGGATGGGACAGCAGGTTTTTGGTTTTTATTCCTTTACCTTTTCAAAAAACGGTCCTTTATAGTTCGTATTTCCAAAAACGATTTTTTTTTGTTTTTTGAGACATGTTTTTAGTGTATGTAAATAAAGAAAGAAAAAACATTTATTTACGTCGATATGACGCATAAAAATAAAATGATACAGGAAAAAAAAAAACTCTGGGGAAGTATGCGTCACAACCGCGCAAAACGCAAAACGTATGTCTTTTGATGTTAATGAAAATGACTCGCAATTTCAAGAAAATATCACAATCGCATGGCTTATAAATTTTATCATAATCAAAGTTATCAGAGTATCATCCTCTTATCATACAGACCGAACAATATCTTGAAGTAATTTAGCCATAAAACAAAAATCTCTATTTATAATTCAGTGAAGTCTTGTCATAAAAATGATCATTGTCTCTGCGACCTCTCGTCGCCTTTGTACGTAAATGTAAGTTTTATGATCTAACTCCTGAGATATAATCTCACTATAAATAATTATCAGAAGTTCCACATCAAAGAAATTATCGGATGGCTCCAGTAACACTGCTATGAGTAAATAAATGCATTCGCGAGCAATTAATAGGAGTTTATACGCACGGGGGTTCCTGTTACCCAAAAACTGTAAATAGATAATATGTATGTATATTTATTTTAAAAATATATTTATACAAAAACTTACAAATCTAAAATTTAAGCAAGAAAAAACTGTAAATTACTTCCTTATTAGGAAATAAAAGGCTTTTTTATTTTTATTTACATTTATAATAAAACGTTTTGAGAACACGTTCATTGTGCGTACAGCCAAAGATTGGAACTCCCTGCCGGAGTCTCAGGAGTCTGTGTTTCCCGATAGCTCACTCTAGACTTAAAGACTCCAAATCATCAAGTCTAGAGTGAATAGGTTACTTCTAGGTAAGCGTGCACCATCCTCGAGTGCATCATCGCTTACAATTAGGTGTGATAGTGATCAAATGTGAGCTTTTAAATTAAAAAAATAAGTTTATTTTCGAATCTATGAATGCCAGCTTAATGTATGTACCTAAACAGTGTACAGATAAAAATATTACCCAATAAGTATGTGAACATACTAACAGTACCCATAGCATAAATAAATAATAAACATGACAAGATATAATGACGTATATGTATGCTCGTAGATGTACATTTGCTTGATGTACATGTATAGAAAATAACATACCTAATTAATTTTTACAAAAATATCCTTTGCTGTATTTTTGTTTTGTTTGTAGTTCAAAGTGAGTTTTCTGAATCTACCTTTTCATTTCGTGAATTAAGGATAATCACGTTTGAATACTACTAAAGGTAACACTAACACATTAAAACATTAACATTCAAGACGTATCAAAGTAAAAATAAATATATACTAGCCTTCATTTTTACGACTTTTTACTTAGTTATCTTACTTACACTTTGCTTTAAAATCTACTGCAGAATTTGAGTCTTTTAGTGGCCGAAAATTGAGTAGGTACCTACTTGAAATATTTTTCTAGTGTGCAATGAAATAGCCAAAAACGCATAAAAAACACATCCAAAACAAACCTCATGACAAAACCTTAAAAATATCTAATTAGATCACGTTTTCTAAACAACAAAAGCTTTTAGTAAATATGATTTTTTAATGAAAATGGCACAACTCTTTGTGGTCACAGAATACCACTTTATTAGGTTAGGTTGGGTAAATGAAAATAAAAGCAACAGGCAACAGGGTCGGGTTATAGGGCATCGTAGGAACGGTCCCGAGAAACTCGCCGAGGATTTTATTAGTTTAAATAAGCTGAGTTTAGGGCGTGTGTAGATTTGAGGTTCTGGAGTAATTGTATGTTGTATTCTTAGATTTATTTTTCTTGGTTTTACCGAAATATCCTGTAGACTTTGACTCTATAATACATTTATTTATAGTAAATCTTTCTCTATGATTTTCAACTTGCCATCGTACCACCAGCCATATTGGTATTCACCATCATTATCTGCCTGTTGAGATTTTGGAGATGTTTTTAGGGTTTCGTAGTAAAACTAAGAAAGTTTCTTCATGTTCGCCTGTCCCTCTATCCGTCTGTCACACCCTCTATTATTCTGTAGATGTTTTTAACCAATTTGTATGACACTTCACAGGTCTCCTGGAAACCGCCCTAAAGGCGTGTAAAAAAATTACAAAAAAATAATGCTGGAGAGGTATTCCATACATAAATACTGTGGGCCGAAAAAAAATCGTGCACCCCTTCAAATGGGGTATTATTGAATAAAAAGATAAAGATTTCTAAGTGACTTTATAATTATTTTGTGAAATATGTGCTCCAAAAGTCGTTTTCAATGTCCCTCTAATACTTTTCAACTGCGTTATCACAATATTTGAAAAACAAAATCAAGCTTGTAGCATCTAATAAACACTTTCAATAGTAGAAATTGTTCATAATTATAAGTATAACGGCTCATTTGGGCTCCAAAACTAACGAAAACTCACCATGTATAATGCAAACAACCACACACTCAACAAAACCGCAACCCGTCTTATCTGTCAGCTCCCAAACAAAGGGGACTTTTTTATTCGTCAAACGAAATCGTCGGTATACCCACACTTGACATAATGGCCCATTTGGCAGTTAAAGTAGCGGTGGATTTGACGTAATGTGATAACAGAGTGTCGTTTGTTTTGCACCTGTCGGCCTGTTGGCTCCAAATACGATGTTTATGGGGTTCTGGGTTTTAGTGGGTGTTGTAAACAGCCTCTAAGATCTGTGTCTTTGAATTTTGTAGGAGCTGCATCTAATACAGACGCTGAAAATGTCGTGATATGAGAAAGTCCATAAAACTTTTTAGTGAAGACAGCTGTTATTATGAAAATTGTTAATATAATATGGCAATAAGACGTACTTATAGAGTGTAAAAGCTTATTATGAATGTTATTTATATTGTTTGTATAATTGAGTTTTAGTAGTTTGGTCACAGTGTATTAGTTAGTGCACAATTGCACATGGTTAATATGAGAAAAAGTTACTCTAAACATACAGATCTAAAGTCTAGTTTAAGTAACACACAAGGACCCACTATTATGCAGATACCTAAATAAATAGATAAATGATCAAAACCGTGGAAACAACATCGGTAAAGTATCTGCAGTCTTTTGGGTGTAGATTAGTCATGAAAATAACTTTCCATATCTTCAAAATGTAGTCAGAATTTTTTTATGTGAGTATTCTGTATCCGTTGGATTAAAAATTAATTTAAATATTTAGTCTTCGTTTTCCAAACATGTGGATACTTCCACTCCAAAATTCATATCTTTATAATTCGTTCAAAAATTCCAAATGCCGTCAAATCCTTTGAGACCTCTGCATAATATTTCAAGTGCGCAGGTGCTCAAACGGGGGACCCTTGTCAAGGCGATTACCTGGTCTTCAATGGCTTTGCACTTTTATACACCGCTTTGTCAACTTGCACGCGTACCTATGCGGTTAAGGAAATAGCAACGGGCTATTGATTTTCGTGACAGTTTTGGGAATTTGAAGGATGTTGTCATTTCCATAAG
Source organism: Thalpophila matura (assembly GCA_948465475.1). NCBI lineage: Eukaryota > Metazoa > Arthropoda > Insecta > Lepidoptera > Noctuidae > Thalpophila > Thalpophila matura. The sequence continues at coordinate 15,510,849 of OX419182.1, forward strand.
ATTACTGAGCATCGTTAGGATACTAAAGTGCAAGATTTTTACTTTTTACTTAATTCTTCTGTCTGGAGCTTTTGGAATCATGGGTCCATTCAATATTTTCCACCTTGACAGCAAGATGGTAATAAAATAGAATAAAAAGATCTCCGACGCATTAAACATTTCGCACACCCTCAATCTAACACTGTTAATCGTCACTCAATACTAGCACTAAACTAAAACACTGTTTTTATACCATCGATCGTGTTCGGTTCGTCGCCAGCGCGTACGTTTTTAATATGAGCAATTTGCTCAAAATCAGGCATCAAGCTCGATAGCGCCTTGGCACATCTCCCTTGTTTCTATGATCTGAGGTAGCACACCATTGTCTAGTAGATCACATAAAAAGACTTATCGTCAGTTAACTTTGAGTGGTCAAAGTTAAGTGACGATACATTGCATTCTCTTTTAAAATCCTTTCAGTCGCCATACAAAGCGGCAACATAATTTTTGAGAATAAAACTGTATCCAAAAATAGCATAGCCTTTCAATTCGTTGCTAATAAAACTTCCGAAAAAAGAAATACTAGGATAATCTTCATCAATATTTCTGTATCCGAATATACGGGACCGTTAGCATGAAATTCGCATTACACTTAAAACGGAGGCTCAAAGCTTTCGACACTGCAGTGTGTCGACGTACTTCAGTGAGCGCCTCGCTCTAATATAATATGTATCACTTGTCTTGCGTTTAGGCCTCGAGGTACGCGAAATTGAGTCGCAAAATGTGTTTAGGCAATATCAAAATCAAGTGTTTTATTCAAATTAGTCTGAGATTCAGCACTTTATAAACATCAAAAGCTGCAAAATCCCCGCCTTTCACTCACTTCCTAGTGTTCTAGCTAGCAAGAAGAAATGACAAAGCAAATAAAGAACTTAAATAAATACAATAATGATAATTATAATCGGTGTAGTTCTATAGTGCATACAAGGATAATCACTAGCTATGTCACCATTAAATTTTATGAAAAAGCTGTCATAAAGGGCCTCTACGTGTTGGCTTCGGCCCCGCGCACGCCTTCAAAAGGTCCGGGACTCTTGTAACAGTCCCGTGTAACAGAGACAGATAATTATAATCAGGCGGGAAGCAGTTAGGCAATAAATAATGAATAATAATTTTTAAGGTCTTTAACATAATATATTGTTACAAAGCTGTTTACAATTAAACAGCTTTGTAACAATATATTCCCTTCCCTTTAAAATGGCGAGGGAGGTGATGGCTGGCCTCTGCGTCATACTCGTGAACGGGTGCTGCTTGTGGTGACTGGTCGTCTTGTTGACTGAGCTCAATTAATTTAACATACCTAGTACATTGTTGAATTATCGAGCCCCTGGTCCTAGATTATCATGCATTACATTTGACTGCCAAATTTTTTTTTTTTTTTTTTTTTTTTTGAAGGGCCTCTCGCAGTTGGCTTCTAACAGCCGTCACTGCTTAACCGGACATCTGGTGAGGACTTACAAATGCCTCCAGCCAGGCTTAAAACTAAATAAAAACTACAAACTAAGCGACCACACGCTAAGGGCACCCCCTACTGGGGTACGGACCTCGGCTTAGGGCGTCGCTGGGGGGAGGACAACTAGAGGGAGGGGCTACTAGCTGGATCGGATTAATATGATTTAGGGACATATTTAAATCTACAGGCTCAGCGCGGGCTGGCTCGAGCAAGGGTCGGTTAGGGGACTGAGTCATACGCGGCGGCGGACTCGGGTCGTGATGGGGACGTCGCGACGGGCCTCGTCGGCGAGGTCGGAATGGTTTGACTGCCAAATAAAATTTATTTGTCTTTAAACTGCACTTGTAGCCTGGCACACGGCCTTCATTACCGATTAATAATAATTTATCATAAAGCATTTTATTGTGCGCACTTATATCTTTCTTCTTATAGATTTCTTTGATTAGGTATATTGACGGGTGTCAGGTTACATCATTATTTCTTTACTGTTAAGTATTTATACTTAATTATTAATTTTTTGTTGTTTTAAATCTCAGTTTTACTGTTTTGTTTTATATAACTTTTACATAAAAGTAATTGACAGACAGAATTGTGTTGCTGCGGAGTTCGTTGCGCCGTTTCTTCTTCGCAGCTAAAACACTAGGAAGCGGTGAAGGGCGGGCGTTTTTGGGGGCTGTCTTATGTATATTTTGACGTTCAAAAAGTGCTAATTGACTTTAGCCCAGTTTGAATAAATGTCTTTTGAATTGAATTTAATTGAATTGAACAATTGATTTTATTTTATTTGGATACAAATCGTGTTAATTATATTTTGTTACACAGGCTTTGTCGCCGTTATAATCGTTACTATTGATTGTCTAAATAATAATAATATTATTTTGTAGTGACATAACTTACGTATATCGTTAAACTACTATATTAGGGCTGTCATAAATGATGAAACGCCGACCGGAACATTTGAAATGGAAAAAAAAAGTGAAATCAGATTTTTTTACACCTAGTTTAGGAATTCTACATTTCTTTTTTTGTAGATTTTTATTAAAATTAAATAAAATACAAAAAATAAAAATTACATCCTAATTTTCTTAGGCATACTAAGGCTCGTATTACAGAAGGATACTCGAGCACAGATCTCTGCTTGAGCATAGATGTCAACCAATTTTAACCAGGCTTTAAATGTATGCTCAAGCAGAGATCTGTGCTCGAGCGTCATTCTGTAATACGAGCCTTATCTACGTGCTCAGTGCAACGTTTTTTTCCCATTCATATTTTATTGTAGTCTGACTTTTTTAAGTAAGCCCCTTTTTCCCAGTTACGTTTTTTCGTCCACTGCGATGAGATGAACGAAAACACGTTCCGCATGAGCACTGAGGCCTGTGTTCGCAAAGATAGATTGGCACATTTTGAGAAAATTTGCTTTTCTTTCGTCTGTGCAAGTCTAACCACCAAACCGGGACAACTGACTTACTGACCGGGACACTGGGACACGACGCTTCAAACCGGGACATGTCCCGGTGTACCGGGACGTATGGCAGCCCTATACTATGTGCAAGTTAATATTTTTCAAACATTACAGTGAATTCTCTACAACGATACCTACAAGTCGTACAGCGATTAATAGAAACCATTACTTTCAAAATAAATACCAGTTCCAATTTATAGGAATACTATTTACTTAACTGAATAGGTACGTAAATTAAAAGCTCCTTGTACTACAATTTACCAAACGTAAGTCTTCAAAATCTATTTAGTGTCAGATTCCAACATCAAGAGTCTTGAATCAACTAGATTATAAACAATTACAATCCTTTCAGAATTTAACTGTAATAAAACACTTCAATAATCGCTATTTCAAAGGCCCAGCCCGAGCGTTTCCTCACCTAAGGTTTCGAGTTCCAGAATAATGTCAAAGTAAATTGCCATGAATTCTTAATAAGCGATACGGAATTAACACAACAAATGCATTAAGCGAGCGCTTGCTATACGAACGGTAGCTACGAGCTACGCGCCATTGCTACGAGTTTTTACCCGTATGTGCAAGAGGTCATTTCTAAGAAACAAAAAAAATGTGTAGGGGTTCCTACCTATCAGTTTAAAGCCGCGTATCGACTTCGCGCTCCAAGAGGACGAACATTGGCGCGCGTTCCTGCCGCGCGAAATGGATACCATTTTGAACGCCGCTAATGTGTTTGTTGGAACGCTCGAACTTGGAGCGGCCCGTTCCATCTAGAGTCGGTTTTTTACCGCGCATCAAAGCTCAGTTTTGGCGGAACATTGGAACAGATGCCGCGCGCGCCATGCGCGCTATTTGATATCATTTAAAATATTTGGAGCGCGTTCCGTGGAACGCACTCCCGGCGCGGGTGTTCATGGCGCGCGCGGCAGGAGCGCATAATCGATACACAGCTTTAGATGTTTTTTTTGCATGAAAGGCTACCTATTTATTATTATTTTATAGGGATTAATAAATAATAGAGGGATGTTTACTATACTAAAAAGTCAAAGTCAAAACATTTATTTCAATTAGACCGTTTACAGGCACTTTTGAATTGTCAAGCAATAGTTGTCAGTCAAAACTGACTGACAACTATTGCTTGATATAATGACCCACTGATATAATGGACAAACGTCCATTATATCAGTGGCACATTAAGATGGCCGATTTGAAGTTTGTCCGCTCATAAAGTTTCGTAAAAATTGACAACTACTTTTGACGCGTCATTATAAACTATGAATTACAGCAATTTTATTGTTCTTTCAAAAGTAGTTGTCAATTTTCATAACACATTTGCTCGTAAAGGGTCTCTTATTTCACCAATTTTAATATCATAATGTATCTCATTACGCACTTGTGCGGTAATGTAATGTAAAACGCACGGTTTATCAAGATGCTCCGTCAAAACGAAGGGTACTTTTTAAATCATAGCAAAGAGTTTTTATGTCAGAAAAGAATAAAATTAACTTTGGTAGTTAAAATATAATAAATAAAAATTTATGTAATTCTTTAATTTAATTGATTTTGATTTTGCAATATCGTCTCGGCTGTAATTTTAAACTTACCGCAATTATATCAAAATGTACTATTACAAAAGGGCACTGGCAGACGCCCATAGAACGCTGGGCTTCAGATTGTGTATGTCGGTACAGCTGATATGAAATTAGTTTGGTGTGATCGAGTATTTCAAGAGTATTTAAATTCATTTTTTATTTGTTTTTGTACTTAATTGGGTTAAAGAGAAATATTCGTATTTCTGACAGTGAGGTTAAGTATGGTGTGAATGATCCAGTGAAGTACAGCCCGACTAATGAGTTCTCAATTCAAAGGTTTTAGTTGCTGTCACCATGATATTCTGTGGAAGCACGCGCCAGCCAGCATGCACCCGTTTATGTTTTAGTGGTTTTTTCAAAATGTCAATGGCATAATTATTTTATTTCTTATTTATTTCGATTTTTGATTGCAATTCTTAATCTCCAAGATAAATTAGGCAAAGAACAATTAAAATATATTTTTATTTTTGGTTAAGCTTTTATTACTGTACCATATCAAGCCCAAAACTGCCGACGTCCTTTATGAGCGAACTTAAACGTCAAACCGACCAATATCATAACGTGCCGCTGTAAAGTTGAAGAAAAGGCTTTAGAATCTGTTGCTCAGTGGCTCTAGCTTTTTTTTTTTTTTTTGAGGATGAGAAATCATCAAATGACCCCTCCCGCTCTAGGGTGGAGCGGAAGGGAGTGTCAGACTCTTACTGACTAAAACCCACCCGTGTTCCTTCCTTTGCCCTTTATGTTCCGGGTCAACGGTATCCCTTTCGGACAATCCCGCTTTCCCGGCAGGCTTGGGCCCTAGTGGGCTCCCTCTTCGATGCTGACATCTCTTTGAAGCGCGCGTGGAACACGTACGCGCCGTTCGGCACGGGCCTGGTCCTGATCGGACGGTGAGCTACCCATTACTCACCGCCCGCAGGCCCAGTGGCTCTAGCTAAGTTTCAGATTATATAAAATCCACGCGAGTGGAACCATGGTCACAGAGCTAGTATTTCAATAATTCTCATAAAATATTATATCCAACTGATATTTTCCCTGTAATTTTCCTTTATTACCGCATATTCGCAAGCGGTACTACAAGTACCTAATTAATTGAGAAGCAAGATTTTAATTGAATTATCTACTTCATTGGCCTCGCTTAGTTCAGGAATATTAACTAATAAATGTTTTCGCAAATATTTGTTACTAAGTACTTCAAGTATCGAATCCACACTATTAACATAGTTCTTAATTAGTAAGTTTTAAGTATAGTTACATGATATTGTTTGTTCATGGTTACTGTCAAAAATTCATTAGCAGCGAAATTGTTTGCGAAAACATTCTAATTTGATTCAGCTTGTTGTTTGAGGTTTATAATGTTTATGTTATGATATTATGATGGAGCTATTTATTATGTGGCGCGAGGTAGAAATGTGTGGAGTTATTTAGGGGAGGCCTACGCCGTAGAGCGCCGTAGACGTGGTTGCTACGAACGACTAAACTTGCTAAATACGAAAAGAAATAAATCGTTTATTACTCTAGTGTGCACGAGCTTGGTCGATAATGTTGTTATAGTTTAAAGACTTGAAGTAGTAGAAATTGATTTTTAATTTTATTCCTATTTGTAGTAAATTATTATTGTTTTTGATATAATAATGAAAAGTTACTTACTACCCGACTGCCCTAGAAGGAGAGTATTTTTTTTTCGAGTGTATGTATGTATATCAATTTCTTTGTCACGCTATGTAACCTAAGGATTTCAACATGTAAGGTCTCGTTAGATTCATCATCATTCTGAAAATGACATAAGGTTAATATTTAAATATTACGCAGTCGGATTTTATGTTTTTCGGATTAAATGATTAACAGTTAATTTTTATATGTTATATTTTGCATGGATTACTTACTCATCTTAAACCTGAATTTCTGCCTACTTCTGCAAGTATAAACGGCGCAAAGTTATAGACATACACAAGTACTTACCTCTCAAATAACTTGATTTTGACGTAGTTTTCCATTCGAAAGTTTCCTCTTAAGGTTTAAACTTTGTTTCCACAGTGTTGAGTAGTAAACATAAAAGTGTCGCAACTTAGAGGGCACTTCTTTGAAATGTTGTAAAAGATTAATGACTGAGATCTCGCAAGTAGTGCTGAGACTTTTAGTTCAAACCACAAGTTTTGAGTAAGTTCGCTTCAGGTCGCGGTGCTCAATCTTATCTGTAAGTCGATAAATATTTAGACTTACGTCTGGACTCTTCTAAGATATCTAGATAGATGTAAAAATTAATAAGGCTATGGAAAAAAAAATAGTGTTGTTTATAGTTTAACTAGCGACCCCGGCTTTGCACGGGTGCTATAAACTTTAATATTGAATAACTTTATTTATTTAAAAAATCCGCATCAAAAGGGACAGATAGACAGGGATGTAGTGAAATATATTATATAATATATTTCACTACATAGTATAAAACAAAGTCGCTTCCTGTCTATCTGTCCCTATGTATGCTTAGACCTTTAAAACTATGCAGCGGATTTTGATGCGGATTTTTGATTTTTTTTATCGTCACCTGAACACGAGAAAAAAATACTTTTTTAATTCAATAAGAAAAAGCACTCCAATATGGCGCTCATGCGCTCTATCTGTCAACTATCTAATGCCGTATCCACACTTAGGTAAAACCTTGACAAAACTACAGACATCTAATATTACTAAACAAACTAAACATGGGTTTGCCGTTTACGGTTTTGTGCACAAATCAAAAGAAGCTTGCAGAAAACGCTTGCAATGAATCCACGCGTTAAAAAATATGAATTTTAGTAATAAAATTATACACAATTGCGATCAGTAAACGTTGAATTAAATAATTACTAAAAATAGTAACACATTCAATAATCGAGAACTAAATCGAGATACATTTCGTCATGCTTGCACGTGCTTATGCAATGTTGCCATATGATTTAATTGTGTTACAAGTTTTTTAAACTTTAAATTACTTATTAAATGGTTTATAGTGAATTATTGAATAAAATACAGTGATATTCTAATTCCTCTATTTTTTCTCTACGATTTGATGCACGTGTACCTTGCGGTACAAGTTTAGCCAAAATTGTTTGGAAGATTGGTGACCTCCTTTTAATAGCACAAGTTACGATGAATATTCTTAACTCGACGTATGCTAACACAATAGGTACACATTGTATTGCATCTACAGTCTACTAGGTTCAATGAGGAACATTATTGAAACAAAGTATTCAGAAAAAATCAACTGTTTGATACAAAAATATCCATATCTCTCGACAAAATGTATGGAACAGTTTTCTTCAGTTTTTTTTTTTCAATATTTCAAGGTTAGCTCCTTTAAACTGATAATCGAACTACTATCGCATATTAAACATCTTCAATATAGACTTATAAATGTATACAAGATGTAATTTTAGTCAGTCGAAATACGAAAAGGGGTCATTGTACTAATCATTATGAACAACTTTTACTATGGGACTAACCCTATCACATAACTCAACAAAATGTATGGAGCAGCCATTGACCTGGAGCAGCTGTTTTTTTTTCGCGATGATGAGTACAATGAGGCCTTTGGTATTTCAACTGACTAAAATTAAAACCGTTATATCCTTCGTTTAACCTAATAGACTCTATAATTGCGGTATTCGACCAGTGCTCCCATTTTCAAATTTTGGCATCCATTCATCAGTTCCCAACGTTATTAGGAAAAACACCCAAGATAGAGCAAAATTGAACAAAACATCTTATCTAAGAGTTTAAAGTCGGTTACGAAAACTACTCCTAATTATTTCCATTTTTAGGGTTCCATACCAAAATCGTAAAAAAGGAACCCTTATGGTGCTACTTCGTCTGTCTGTCTGTCTGTCACACCTGCTTATTTCAGCAACTACTTATGCTATCGAAATTTAGAACAGTTATAAAAAATGCTTGTTTAACTTTATTGGAAGTGAAAAAAGTCCAAAAATATTTTTATTTTCATTGCAAAAGGGGCCCGAGTGGGGGTCCGAAATTTTAAAGTGGGGTTACTAGGTCAAATGATATATCATATAAAAGGGCTTGATCTGCACATTTCAAAATATATTTTTATTTTATTTTATGTCTCACAGTTTTAGACATATGATGAAAAATGTCCAAAAAAATACCATTCCCCCCCCCTTATCTCCGAAGTTTGCGGGGCGAAAAATCTGAAATAATTAGAGTTGATAGGAATTGACCTGAATATGGCACCAAAAATAAAACGATGTTCCTAACTAGTACAGTTTTTTCAAATCATCAAAATTCCTTCACAAACAAACTTAGTTATGCAGTCCGGATTTTTTCACTTTATACGTCCAAAAATGATTCGGAACCCTCGGTGTGCGAGTACGACTCGCACTTGGCCGGTTTTTTTAATATCGACTCAGAGCACAAACATTTTATTTTCATCTAATTCACTTACTCCACACAAGTATAACGTAACCAGCTCTGTTGTTATTGCAAAATTAATTGGCGTATAATTGGCCCCGCCCGACTGGGTTATGTCTGAAGGCGTCCTGCAATTGACTGCTAGTTAATTAGACTCGAACGGCGGAACAAACGGTGCACCTAGCCGGAATAAACGGGTCTAAGGTAAGTATCCAATGATTCTGGAGAATCATAACTGATGATTTGGGCTGTTGGTGATGATTTAATTGTATTGAGTATTGTTTAAGTGCATGATTATAACTTTAATTTTGATAATGTTTGTAGCTGGTGAATAGATCGTTAGTCATTTGGTTACAAAGGTCACTACTGAGCAGTGGAATCTTGCGGATAAGCGGTTTTCCGGTCACCCCCGTTTCTCGGCTCCTGAGGGTTGTAGCGTAATGTTAAATAGTTTTTACGTTTTCTCATGAATTTGGCTTATACAAAAAGAATTTTTCGAATCCGAGTGGTAGTTTCAGAGATTAGCGCGTTCAAATAAACAAACAAATTTTTCAGCTTCTCTCTTCACAAACACACTATTATGAATTGTATCATATTTCAACGATGTATTTGCTTATCTATGAGAAAATCGCGTTTGAATTTTGTGAACATGTTTGGCGTGATCACAATATTATGTTTTTAAAGGATCAATTCATTAACTTTTTAAATGGAACAAAACAATAGGGCAAACGAATAAAACAATTAGGACCAAACGGTAATCAACAAATTCGGGTAGATTAATTGAATGAGGGGGTTTTTACAAAAACATGTTTAGCATACTTTGGTTGCTTTATTAATTAAATTGAAAGACATGTATTGAAAAACAAGAGAATTTCCATAGCATTGATTGACATTCAATTATTTGACAAAGCATTATAAGTGAGTGACGAGTGAAGCCAATAACTTAAAAGATAGTAACTTTCTGTTCACAGCGGAAAACTTTTACGAGTTTATGTATTAGTTTATGTCATCATTATCTTTAGGGCTGAAACTTCTATCTATTATATTAAAACGTATCTCCGATGGATTTTTAATGTGTTAACTTCAAGTTAACACATTAACCGTATAGTTCGTAGTGGGCCAATATTATCAAGTTTTCCTTTGAAATTTTGAAAATAATTTTCTTTGGCAATTCTTGTTTGTTCCTCACAATACAATTACCATTAATAACTCAAATCAAAAACTTCGTGCTCAGAATCAGATGTTACAATAATTTAATCATTTTATGTAGCTAATTTTGAAAGTCATTTAATAATGAAAAGAATAGGCATTAAAACTTGGTTATTATTTTTTTAAAGTAAAAAGTTTCCTAATAGGATATTTTAAAATAAGGATGGGAAATAAAATCCCTTATCCATCTTAAACATTCCAAAATTACGTAGATACAGGGTGGCAGGTTAGACAGTGGAAATATTTTAAGGGGTCATTGTACTCATCATTATGAACATCTTTTACTATTGGACCAACCCTGAAATCGCGAAAAAAAAATCAGCTGTTCCATACATACCTATATGTTCACATAACTCAACAAAATGTATGGAACAGCTAATTTTTTTTTCGCTATTTCAGGGTCGGTGCCATAGTAAAAGTTGTTCATAATGATGAGTACAATGACCCCTTAAAATATTTCCACTGTTTAACCTGCCACCCTGTATAATCAGCCAATAATGAATACTTTGCTCCAATGATTAACAATCTAACTAATTTACCAGAAAACAATAAACTAATCAGCCTAATAGTTCAATTAGGACATTTCTCAATCATTTATGGCCCAGTGGAGCCGACTGTACCTACATGGTCGACTGTTCGTGTAACATTGCTGCTAATTAAGACAGGCATTAGGCCTATAGCTGGGTTGGACGTAGCACTTAAGCTGATTACATTATTGCTGGACTTTGGTAACTTAATGATAGTTTATTGTTGTGATTTATTTAGCTTCCAACAAACAGAATGTAGACGGTAAAAAAATTAATTATTCACAAGCAATTTAATGGATACAAAATTGTGACGAAGTCATCCTTCTTTCATTATTCAGTACAGCTGGCAACCTTCCATTACTGACTACTCCATCCATTCCCTCCTTCCAAATTCGCTTTAGATTTGAACTTTCAATTTGAATTTAGAAGGATGGAATGGATGTAGTGGCCAGGAATGGAAGATTGCCAGTACTGAATAATGAAAGAAGGATGACTTTTACAAAATTCACGTCATCAAGGGTTTACAGAGGTATACTTTTGTACACCAATGAGGGGCTCGTGGCTAAATGACAGCCGCGCTGATCGATCGATCTGCGAGGTTAAGCTGCGCTTGCCGCGGTCAGTCCTTGGATGGGTGACCGTTCTTTACACATCGAGACCCCTCCGTGCCTCGGAGAGCACGTTAAACAGTCGGTCCCGGTTGTCATAGGAATATCTTTGACAGTCGTTACGGGTAGTCAGGAGCCCAAAAGTCTGACAACTGGTCTAACATTCGAATACCAGTATTTTCCAATAATTGGGTTGTGGAGGTCAGATGGCAGTCGCTCCATGTAAAATATTGACATTCAGCCGCAACCAGTTAGACTGGAAGCCGACCCCAATCATGTTTGGGAAAAGGCCTGGCGGATGACTTTTGTACACCAAAGTTTCCGATGTTGTTGTAACTAACCCATCTTTGTTTTGTAATTATATAAATTAGAAGTCAGCTTTCCGCGCCGCAGGTTTGCTCGCTACGGAGATGAAAAAAATGTTTCGTCATAAAAACTTTACTACCTTTTCACCTCTTTAGGGATGAAATTTAAAAAATCCCTCTTTAGTGAACTTTTAGGGTACTCAAGCAATATTTTTCCCAAATTTCAAATCTCTGGGTCTATCGGTTTAGGCTGTGAGTTTTATATCAGTCAATCATGGTACTGTTTTATAGGTATACTTAGATAATAACGCAGGCATGCGTGTAATAGAAAATAGAAAACATCAGGCGCTTTCCACTATCTATACTAATATTAGGTATAAAGCTGAGAGTTTGTTTGAACACGCTAATCTCTAGAACTACTAGTCAGATTCGAAAAAATCTTTTTGCATATGATAGCCAGATTTATGAGAAATAGTATAGGTTATTAATTTAATATTACGCTACGACCCTTAGGAGCCGAGCAACGGAAGTGAAACCACGGTACAGCTAGTCTACGAATAATATAATTATTTATCATAATTATCTCGTACAGTTACCTTCTTCTTCACTCGATAATCAATAAATGGCATTTAATAAAATAAAATTTTCAGGCAGATCCCCCACAAGATAAAAGAGAAAACGTAACCTCGCACTTTCCCATTTAATGTAGGAACACTTATTAGCAATCTACCCACCCATAAAATAGAGCAAGCGTGAAGCTATCAGACATTACCGCTTACCCAATCTCCAAGAAAAAGGGTCTTGTTAGCGATCGCGGTTAACTGCGGAACCGGATCAGGTAAACGTATAGAATTAATCACACGGACGCCGTGTGATAGCGCTGTAGTCAGCGCATGGTTATGTGCGGCTAGGAAAGTAGCGGGTTTTGAAGCGAGCGGCAAAAGGCTTGTAAAAGACGTAAAAAAATTGTTGGTTGTGCATTTTTCTGAATTTATGGATTGATATAGAGCAGACGGATGGAGGATGTATATTAATGTGTACGGTTTCATGTATTTATTTCAGGTTTGTCCGACTAGTTTCAAATTTGAACAGCGTTCAGTAGTTAGGTGATCATGCGGTGGAGTCACGCGCCGAAGATAGGATATTACAAGCATATTTTTATGCCATAGTGAAAACAATACCTAGCATACCTACTGCAATAGTGGGTATAGCATACTTAGGCAATTTTTGTTGTCTATAAACATTCGCATCACGTCTGGATTATTCTGCAACTACCTCTATAGGTAGTCACGTCACGTCATCAAAATCACTATTGATTTTGATGTCGATTTTGATGACGTGACGTTTGTCACCTTCTAATTGCTACCAAAGTACCCCAAAGTACCCAATAGCTAATGTTAGGGTAAATAGTTATTAAGTGTTATTGCCATCATAATTTTGGTTTTTAAATTAAGTACCTACCAAACAACTTTTTTTTTCTGGTGTCAGAGAGATGATTATGGAGTAAACAGGACAAACAGCACCACCTCTTTTACACAACATAACGATCTTTGTTTTAACAAGAACCCCTCTTGTATTTCTACTAATCGCTGATTTCAAAGCCCCACCGCCACTCACTCGCTTCGGACCTTTTCTCAGTCAGAATAGATTCTCATTCAATTATCTAAATGAAATCCGGATAAAGCTTGTGATCTCGCGACGTTAACACAATTTGCGCCCGTCCAACGCCGAAGGAGAATTAAGAATCAAAGTTTTTGGACTAAGTAATCTAATAAATGGATTCAAGCGTGACTTGTTGGTAGTTTTTTCATTACGCACAGATGTTCAGTTGTTTTGGATTGGTTTAGTTTTTGTGTGAGGTATTATCTTTGTGGTTTAATCATGTTGGAAGACTTGTTTAAACTCGGAATAGGCATTGCTGTAGGTATATTTGTTTGATGAAAGCTAAATTTTGATAATAGCGTAGATGATTATGTTTTATCCTCGAAGCGTTGAAATAATTGTGCGTAAAATAAATGAATAAATGAGTTAAATAATTATTGTGAATTTAAAACTTATGTCTAAGTAATAAGCTTATAAATTCAGTATCGAAACAAGAATGGTTTCATCTATTCATGCCATCTTTTAAATTCTTGTAAAAAGCGGCACGGATAGCAAGTTTTCATAGAGTATCTACGGTTTAGTTGAGTGAATCAACATTTTTATTAAAAAATATTTTGCTTTACGATACATACTAGGTACACTTTTAAAAGAGTACATTGAGATAGTTGCCGTCGCCGCAGTTGGGTAAAAATTTTTTCACGCAACTGCGGCGAAGCCCAAAAAGATGATGCATTGCTCATCAAACTAAATATAACATCACATAATTTACCTTTACCACCAAAATGAGGTACCAAAAATAAATAGAGCCTTTGCTTACGTCATTCACGTGCCTTAGCGCTTTACGCCGGATGTAGAGCACACACCGCCGGAAGCTGCCGGTACACACCGGATATGATGTACAAATTCCTGATATCCGCCACCCCAACACCGCTTATGTTTGTTTACTGGTTTTCAAGTTAAGGCTAAAATAAGAAGGCTTTTAGATGGAGAGGAATTCAATTATGGATGTCACTAAGAATTTATGAATGTTGTTTATCAGTTATAGAATTTTGGTATCATTTTTTATGAGATTTATGAGATTAATTTAATAATAAAAGTTATTATTTTTTGTTTTGGGTCAAACTCATTAAGTAGATCAGACCTTTCTTTGGAAATAAGCTTATAGAATTTTAGTCAGTCAGCAGAATCTGGGAGCTGTTGACATGCGAGAATAACGTCGTACCATACGAATGAGTGCAGCTGACAATAATTCAACAACTTTGCCTACTGAGCTGAAGGTCATGAATTCAACACCCACTAGTTGAATCTCATTGGATCCTAAGCAATAGAATTCCATGGAGTTGCTTAGTATCGAGACAAAAAAAAATTGAACAATGTAAATTTTTCTTTTTTTGAGTAAAATGTGATGGAAAAATTTAATCAGCTGTTTGTTTACTTTAGCTGGCATGGCAGTTGGGTTCTGGCTGCTAGCGCATAGGCAAAACAGCTCTTGGCGGCCTATGTGCGCTGGACAGTCCGCATTTTGAATGATTTTTGTGTAATCAAAATGATTGCATGCATTATTGCATATCTTTGGATAGTATTTTGCTTTTTTTTCTCTTCGTCATTGTATTAAATTTAATGAACGTTTCTTAAGACTTTAAAATGTATAGGTAATCTACATAGAAAGTAATAAAAGCTGTGGTACTGATGGTAATAATGCTGGTCCTTATTACAAAGACGAATTAAAACAAAAGTATCTACAATTTACCACTTAATTTTAACCCTTATTCCAGCAAACGGAAAAATAGAACCGACGAGTAATAATTAAATCCTTTGAGCGTTTCTAAGAGGATATAAATGTGAAAAAAAGAGAATTTAACTGAACATCGTTAGACGAAGAGAACGTTAATTACCGGGACTTCTCTGGGATTAGTGCATCGATGGAACTGAAAGAACTCAGCTTAATAAAGCAGCTTTAAACCTGTTTAGTTCTTGATTTATAGGTAAGTACTTGATTCCATTCCTATACATGGAGACATTTCTGTCGTTTTGAAGCCAAATTAGTCTTCAACCTCAAAAGAAAAATTAGAAAATACAGCAGTAGATGTAATTCCTTTTCTTTTGAAAACAATTAGAACTGGAAGCTACAATAGGAAAATAAAAACAAAATTCAACTACACCACAGCTAAATTTATTCCATAAAACTATAATCACATTATCATATATCGTGTGGAATAGCTTGCTTGTGACACATACCTATGATAAATCGTTCAGGGGTAAATCACAGACAGACAGTTATATTTCACGGATCACTGTGTAATATATTGCTCAACTTTAATACGAACATTTCATTTCAAGTTAGTTGCTATGGAGATAGAATCTAAAGATATTATAAGTAGAATTCGTAAAATATTAAAGTTAGTAATATTCCTTTTTGATATACCTAAGTATTTTGCCTATAGTGACCCACTGCTGGACAAAGGTCTCACCTAAGTCCTTCTAAGTGATTCTTTACTACGTTATCAAGATTGATAATGAAATTGAAAAATAAAAGTACAAATGATTTTCTTGACGAGTCAGTTTCATAGCAACAGTTAGATACAGCAGAAGATATATGAAAAGTAGTTGTAAATATCACCACTATATGTACATCTGACGTCACAGAAACCTGAATCGCGAACACAAGATTTGGGGTCTCAGATCATAGAAATCTATGATCTGAGTTTGGGGTGAAAGTATCATATTAATTATAAGCAGATGCCTAACATTAACTATGTGAAAGAACCTCTCTTTTCATCGGAGGAAAATAACACCCTATTCCGTCACCTCCAAAAGAAAACAAGTTTATTTTATGACTATACAGGGTGGCAGGTTAGACGGTGGAAATATTTTAAGGGGTCATTGTACTCATCATTATGAACAACTTTTACTATGGGACCAACTCTGAAATCTCGAAAAAAAATCAGGAATCAGGATTGGTCCCATAGTAAAAGTTGTTCATAATGATGAGTACAATGACCCCTTAAAATATTTCCACCGTCTAACCTGCCACCCTGTATAGTGCCTCAAGTAACCAAAACTGTGTTCCTATTTCAAGTACGTTTCCGTTCCAACCAGGAAAACAACAAACTGTAAACCAGGTGCGGCCAAAGTAACGCCACACAAATCCAACCTTTTCTAGCTAGTTTTTGTACCACACTGACCGCTTCCAGCATCATGAACTAAGCACCGAATACTCGTATAACAAAGTTAACGAACCACGAATGGGTGCAGGGAAATAACCCGAAATGTTGGATTGCAACAATCGCGCAAAACGCAGTAAATTTTGTCAAAGTGAACGAGTTGAGGACATAAGCGTTTGGCGATTTGGACGCTTGTATTAAAAAAAAACCGGCCAAGTGCGAGTTGTACTCGCGCACTGAGGGTTCCGTATAATTTTTGGACGTATAAAGTGAAAAAATCCGGACCGCATAACTAAGTTTGTTTGTGAAGGAATTTTAATGATTTTGAAAAAACTGTACTAGTTAGGAACATTGTTTTATTTTCGGTGCCATATTTGGGCCAATTCCTATCAACTCTAATTATTTCAGATTTTTCGCCCCGCAAACTTCGGAGATAAGGGGGGGGGAATGGTATTTTTTTGGACATTTTTCATCATATGTCGAAAACTGTGAAATATAAAATAAAATGAAAATATATTTTGAAATGTGCAGATCTAGCCCTTTCATATGATATGTCATTTGACCTAGTAACCCCACTTTAAAATTTCGGACCCCCACTCCGGCCCCTTTTGCAATGAAAATAAAAATATTTTTTGACTTTTTTCATTTGCAATAAAGTTGAACAAGCATTCTTTATAACTGTTCCAAATTTCAAGTCGATAGCATTAGTAGTTGCTAAAATAAGCAGGTGTGACAGACAGACAGACAGACCGACAGACAGATAGACAGACGAAGTCGCACCATAAGGGTTCCTTTTTTACCATTTTGGTACGGAACCCTAAAAATGTCTATAGCATCGTTTATTAGCTCTATTCTGTATTAAATATGGAATGATGATTACGCTTGGCATCATTATTATGATTATGCATAACAGATTTGATTGGAGATAGAAAGATAGTTGGTTTTTATGGGCGGACAGAAGGATGCCGCTAACCTCCCTTTGGCATAGTCTTGAATAGTCTCCTTTTACGATCTCGAACGTTGAATATAAAGACTAAGGGGCTATTTCACCAACCTATCCATAACTAAAGGTGACTTTAAGCTAAAGGTGACTTTTAGTAAATTAACTTTTGCTTCAATAATCTTGTCATTAAGACACTATTGACAGGTGGTGAAATGCATTTTTTTGCTATTGAATAGTTTAATGATCACATTAGTTCAATGAACAGATAATGATACGTTGGTGAAATAGGCCCTAATTTTTGCTAGAAATAAATTATATTTATTTATACAAAACTTCGATTTTTTACCCAATTCGTATAATTAATAAATTGATAGTCATATTAATTATACGAATTAATTAAAAAATCTAATTAAATCAAAATGTGGAACGAGAAAAACAGACCATGTTAATCCAAAGCATTTGTGTAGGGTCAACCGGTTAATAAAGCTAAGGCGTGTTATACGCTTGTTCGGGTCTGTACATTCAATTCGGTAGCATTATTGCACAACAAAGTCAACCCGAAGCAATTACTACTGCAACTACAAGCATATAATCGGCATTATTTTGGTCGGCTCGTGCCAACCAGCAAATTCCGTTCGGCATATAACTTCGCTGGATTTTCACGCGAGCGGCTTTTTTACCCGACTGCGAGACGCAAAGGAGGGTAATGTGTTTATCAGTCTATGTATGTATGTATGTATGTATGTATGTATGTATGTATGTATGTATGTATGTTTGTTTCTATGTGGCGTTCTAGAGACCAAATGCGTAGGCCGATTTTGATAATTCTTACGTCAATCGATTCGTCTTAACCTTGCGAGTGTCACTAAAGACATAACAGTAATCAAAATTCACCACAGCGACAACCAGACGCCATATTGTCAAAATGAAAAAAAAAAAAGTTGATGAACTATGTCAAGTGGGGTGTCGTTGAATAGGTATTTTAAAATCATCTTTAGGTTCCTTTTATCATTTTTCATTTTAAATAATAGTTTAGGATATATAACGATTTAAAGTTGTTTAACAAAGCAATCATTCTCGCTAATTCTTACTTATTGATTTAAGTTTTTATTTCAAGTATTAACGATATACAAACAAAAAAGAAGATTACGAAAACATACATTAAAAACTAAAAAGTGAAAAATTAAAATAGTAAATTAAAAATTAAAAAAACCCGACTGCCAAAAAACAACCAAAAAGTTCAAAACAAGAGCACTTTTCAAGCAGTCTGATGCAGTTGGTGGCATAAAATCTAAGATTTAACACAAATAATTGCCACCAACTGCATCAGACTGCTTGAAAAGTGCTCTTGTTTTGAACTTTTTGGTTGTTTTTTGGCAGTCGGGTTTTTTTAATTTTTAATTCCCAAACATATTATACCTATCTACCTAAATTCAATTTTACTACCCCGGTCCGAATAATGCCGACCCGATACAAATGCCTAATATGCCATTTTTGTAGGTACTGATAAATAAGTCTTTGTTGCTGAGATCCAAAGAAAATTAATACCACCTCCACGGTTGCAGTACTCATTTGTTTTTCTTAACCCCCATTCTTCCCTGTTTTCTCCCAACATTAAAACAGGAAAATTAGTTTCCTAGAGTGACTCCCCCAATTAATACTGTCACTTATAACTTGTTCCGTTTGTAATATGGCACCACCCCGCCATTTGTATAAAGTTGTACGGTGGAACTTCGAACGAATTATTCATTGCCATAGCGGATAGAATGGTCATGGCGGTGCTGCGTTTAGACTGGCTTAATGATTTGACTTTCAATATTTTATTAATTTAATAAACAAATGATTATTATTAAAAAAAGTAACCATAGACTAATAAAGGGTAAATTTTAATTTATCACAAAATGGTAAACATAGACGCTTTTTTTTTTTTTTTCGCGGAGGGAGTATCGCTCCATCTTTGTCGTGCGAAGCGGACATAGGTGGTGTTACGTCACTTATCATGCATGCCGTCCGTGTCTAGCAAATCATTTTAAAACGCTTATAACTGCCAATTTTGTAGATGTTTCATGGGTTTTTTTGGTGTTAATTATCTTTTTTTTCAAATAGTTTACAGATACACAATAAAAAAAATATATTCAACATCCCTATTATAGACCGTTGCGTTTGACCGCAATCTTTCTCTGTACATAAATAGTCTGATTTGGCTCTATTATCTATTATTAAAATATTTTTCGTGGAAAATATGGTTGTAAGAGGCTTTGCCTCTTCCTTCCTTGAATTTTGTATTTGTATGAGGCAGGGACAATATTCTGCGAAATACATAACGTAATCGCCTTATTAGCTCTTTGTAACAAGACTGAGTAAGTATGGGCTATGTTTAGACTAGCCTCAGTTCCCCGTTTTTGTAGTTTAATATTGACATTCGGCAAACTGTCTTCAAAGTTTATTTAAAAAGTTTTTTTCAAACTTCAAAGTTTTTTTACTTATCAAATTAATGTTTCTCTGAATAAGAGTGCAACCATTTCTGATACATGTTATATGTATAGTCAAGTTTGTTCCATATCAGCCTAGTATCAGCCAAGTACCGCAGTTACTGTACACTTCTCTACATTATATAAGTTAGGTCGTACGGCCAAGTTTGCGGCTTGGACTTGTATATAGACGATGTTATTATGTACTTATAAGTGGTTAGCCTTTATAGGTTGTTTCATGGTGTGGAAGGAATCTTAAAGCGAGGCTACAGAAGCCAACATTTTATTTTCCCGAAACTTGTCACTGCTGTATTAACAAATATCTATACTTATAATAAGAATGTAAATTCCGCGTGTCTGTACATTGCATATATTTGCAAAAAAATAATAGAGGGGACTAAGCATGAGTAATGAAGTAAATTTCTATCATTTTTAGAATTAATGTCTGTCTGTTTGTCTGTCGGTTTGTCTGTCTGTTTGTCTGTCGGTTTGTCTGTCTGTTTGTCTGTGTGTTTGAACACGCATCAAATCAATACTACTGAATTGATTTTGAGGAATTAGAAAGAAATGTATAGGCAGTACCTTGAGGTAACATTTAGTCTTTGTTTCATTGAAATCAGTGCACTATATCAAAAGTTATCACAAAAAGTCTACCATCAGAACTAACTTTGCTAACATGTGTATTAAGCCGGGTCCACACATGTATTTGTTCAATCTAATCACCGTACATCCGTATCGCCGACGCGTATGTAGGTAATTATTATTACTTTTAAATCATAAAACCACTGAATTCTATCATTAAAATATGATCATAAAACACAATCGTTTTGCAAATGACGTTAGATTGTCTAAATTGTTGTTGTCATTGTTGCAGCAGAGACCGATCATTAATCTATGCATTGTTGTAAACAAGAAGTTTATAATAAAATATATAAGTTTTTGGTGTAAATTAATGTAACCTCCTTGATTCCAAATTAAGAAAATAGTAACATCTCAGAGCAGCATATAGCCCTGGAAACGGTACCTATAGCGGTGAATCACCGGATAACATTTTCTATCACTTTTTGCAGGGGGCGAATTGAACACGTATACACTACGAAAATTTGACAATTACGCACAGATACAGGCTTACAGATTGTACTTAAATAAAGCCATGTTGGTGCATAATTTATACTTACACTAGCTGTTCCTCGCGGTTTCAACCCTGTTGCTTGGCTCCTAAGGGTTGTAGCGTGATATGGAATAGCCTATACTATCCTTACTAATATTATAAATGTGAAACTCTGTCTGTCTGTGTGTTACGCAATCACGCCTAAAATACTGAACCGATTCAAATGCAATTCGGTACAGAAATAGTCTGGAGCCTGAGAAAGGACATAGGCTACTTTTTAATGCGAAAAAGGGGCTGTAAAGGGTTGAAATAGGGCATGAAAATTTGTGTGGAAATTACGTAATTTTAAAGCTAGAAGCTTGAAATGAGATTTGGGGTGTAGGGTAGGTGTAGGGTAGATGTAGGGTAGGTGTAGGGTAGGTGTAGGGTAGGCGTTGGGTAGGCGTAGGGTAGGCGTAGGGTATGCGTAGGGTAGGCGTAGGGTAGGCGTAGGGTAGGCGTAGGGTAGGTGTAGGGTAGGCGTAGGGTAGGCGTAGGGTAGGCGTAGGGTAGGTGTAGGGTAGGTGTAGGGTAGATGTAGGGTAGGTGTAGGGTAGGTGTAGGGTAGGCGTAGGGCAGGCGTAGGGTAGCTTAGCTGGCGTAGGGTAACTTTACCCGTGCGAAGCCCGGGCGGGTCAGCTAGTCCTTACTAATATTATAAATGTGAAAGTAACTCTGTCTGTCTGTCTGTCTGTGTGTTACGCAATCACGCCTAAAATACTGAACTGATTCAAATGAAATTCGGTACAGAGATAGTCTGGAGCCTGAGAAACGACATAGGCTACTTTTTAATGCGAAAAAAGGGCTGTAAAGGGTTGAAATAGGGCATGAAAGTTTGTGTGGAAATTACGTAATTTTTAAAGCTAGAAGCTTGAAACTTATTTTTGAGATTTGGAGTGTAGGGTAGGTGTAGGGTAGATGTAGGGTAGGCGTTGGGTAGGCGTAGGGTAGGCGTAAGGTAGGCGTAGGGTAGGCGTAGGGTAGGCGTAGGGTAGGCGTAGGGTAGGCGTAGGGTAGGTGTAGGGTAGATGTAGGGTAGGTGTAGGGTAGGTGTAGGGTAAGCGTAGGGTAGGTGTAGGGTAGGCGTAGGGTAGCTTAGCTGGCGTAGGGTTTACTTACCCGTGCGAAGCCCGGGCGGGTCAGCTAGTACCTAATATTATTATGATAAATAATAGCACAAAAATGTTCCTATTTACCGGGTTTAAGGGTTTGAGTGCCGGTGTAATTACGGGCACTCTAGGTATTTTAGGTGCGTTAAGAACAGTCGAGGCCTTTGGAATTGTAAATGTCCTTAGGCCATTTTAGTTTTAATAAAAAAACCAGCCAAGTGCGAGTCGTACTCGCGCACCGAGGGTTCCTTATCGGTTTTGGACGTATAAAGTGAAAAACACCGGACCGCATAACTAAGTTTGTTTGTGAAGGAATTTTGATGATTTTGAAAAAAGTGCAGTTTTTTCAAAGTTTAGTTTAGCAAGTTAGGAACATCGTTTTATTTTTGTTGCAACATTTGGGTCAATTCCTATCAACTCTAATTATTTCAGATTTTTCGCTCCGCAAACTTCGGAGATAAGGGGGGGGGATGGTATTTTTTTAGACATTTTTCATTATATGTCAAAAACTGTGAGACATAAAATAAAATAAAAATATGTTTTGAAATGTGCAGATCAAGCCCTTTCATATGATATGTCACTTGACCAAGTAACCCCACTTTGAAATTTCGGACCCCCACTCCGGCCCCTTTTGCAATGAAAACAAAAACTTTTTTTGACTTTTTTTACTTTCAATAAAGTTTGGCAAGCATTTTTTATAACTATTCCAAATTTCAAGTCGATAGCATTAGTAGTTACCGAAATAAGCAGGTGTGACAGACAGACAGACAGACAGACGAAGTTGCACCATAAGGGTTCCTGTTTTACCATTTTGGTACGGAACCCTAAAAACGGGATTTGACCATCGTCAAATCCCGTTTTTTATTAAAACTAAAATTATATCTAAAACAGCCTAGGCATTATCTTTATTGTATTGTTGGTGTAATCTAATCAAGTCTGTAAAATAATTTTCAGAGACTTTCTTTGATGATATTATTTTCATAATTATAACAGTTTTCAGACGATATTTAAGAACACCCGCAAATAAACGTTATTTCCCAATCTTAGCTCATGATACTCAAGTATTACGCTCAAAAGAACCACAAACAAAACCGCACCACCCCAAGAAACTCCCAAAAGCTTAGTACAAACCACCAACATCCAGGTATGTCCATAACACGGGTAAGTTGATAGTTCTCGACATCGAGGCATCAGGTCGGATGTGCATATCCGTCCAAAATTACTTTCTGGCACAGAGTTTATAAAGTTCCGTTTCTCTTTCGAACCCACTGACTTTGGTTTTCCTATCTCTATCCCCTAAGGAAATACATCTACTCGTATAGGTACTTAATATTATAAAGCTGAATAGTTTGTTTGAACGCGCTAATCTCTAGAACTACCAAACGGATACGGAAAAATCTTTTTGTATGTATATAAGGTAGCCAAAGTCATGAGGAATAGTATAGGCTATTTAACAGTACGCTATAACCCTTAGGAGCCGAACGACGAGGGTGAAACTGCGGGGAACAGCTAGTAACTTAATAAAATCAAATCTCAATGCTTTCCCATACAAAATGGAATTTTATTTTTGCTCTCCTGAAACCTTAAATTTCGTAGATACGACCTAATGCATCTAAGGTTGGTAGTTATATAAATTACGCCGGTTGCCGGACCAACTTTAATAAGAAGCCACCTGTCTGCCGGCTCGATTTACTCTTAATTGCTGTTCACCATTTTACCTGCAATATATAAGTTTGCTAACTCAGTTAGTTCTTACATTAAACGCTTTGCACTTTGATTAGGAAGTTAATTGCTAGGGCAAATGATTTTTGTACTTATATGGTTTTAGTGACACAGTTTCCTTAAATCAAACTGGGGCCCCAATACAGGGTTCGGGGGGGGGGGGGTGTTTATGACCCCCCAAAATCATACAAAAATGCGCGAAATACGGTAATTTACGATACTTATAGCGGCACTAATTGGTATGACCACCCTCAAGTCTTTAGTCAATACTTGTTTCAATACGTTTTTCGTTTAACCTGTCACGCAATATTGTTGTAGGTGTTCACTCTCCATCTAAGCCACATGATTGTAGGTAGTTATTATAAAAAAGTCCACTACAATAGAGCGTTGAATTACATTTGACATATGCCCATACTTTGGCTCAACAAAAAGGACAAGTCTATTGTCACTTCACTTTCTTTACAAAGTGATTGATCACAAGTTCTTACACACATTTTACGCAGGATACTTATTTTTGCTAACATTATGACATATAATCGTTTGTTTACAAAAAAAGAGTCGACTCCTGTCCGATATGATAAAAACGAGCAAGAAAAGAGAGGTTGTGGGGAATTAATAGCGACTAATAATGACTTTATCTGGCGGAGCGCTAAGATGACGCTTTTGATGTGACAATAATAGTATTTTTATATTCTTTATTCAAGTTTGGTCGAGTGTACTTAGCAGAGATTAGGCCAACTTGTCGCAATCAGTAGATTTCGTAAAAGGGATGAAAAATTGTGTCTTCCAAGACAATAATAACTAAATTCCAGAATTAATCAATCATGTTAAGCCAACGAACACCTAATGTTCTCGTTGCGCTAAGCGTGATGCCTGGTAACTTAATTAACTCTTCCCATTCGCATAGTGTCCACCAACCCACACTGGGCCCGCGTGGTGGACTACGGCCCACTCCCTCTCACAGACAGAGGAGGCCTGTGTTCCAGCAGTGGGAACATTATAGGCCGATTATGCTATTATTCGCATAGTGTACCTAGCTGATTTTCAGTAGTTCAACTACCTACTAACTGCTATAATATCGGTGTTACAAAGTCGTGTTTATTTTTTTTTATAGCCTTAAAGTTAAAAATATGGTTTGCATTTAACAAAATTGTTAAACACGAAAAACTTTGTCCTTGTTTACACACACATAATTATTATTTTACACATTTAACATATTTTCTTTAGGTAGGTATAGAAAATCCATTTACATACTTCAAACAAGAACAAAATCTTTTGTAGTTTCAAGTCCAGTCCCAAAATCCTAAGCATCTCTTATCCCACCAAAAGCGTATTTTTAGCGTCCCCACAATCAGATAGGTGGGTCACACGACAGCGACAAATGTGACTGTAACTCACTACAGCCTCCCGAGATTTCTTATACACTGGTTATTAGGAACATTACCTTCCGCCGCCCTGGATGGCCGGGCTTCCTTCTACATTTTTATCTGCGATATTAAAAGTAATTATTTAACGTGTGTTGTATAGCTGTGTACCTGTTTTAATAAAGTGGGATAGTGTATTATACCTACCTTACTACCTTATCTTGTGTTTTTGGGGACAAGAATACAAATGATGATGATATACATAATAACAAAATTAAATGCTTTTTCCTTAATTTCTTAGGTACTTCTATTTTTTGCAATAGCAATATTATTATAACTGCTAACATTAAGCACTAGATAATACTATACCCATTCCAAGTTGGTATCGTGTTTTTGTTGTAGGTATATCGTATTAGTTATTTTTTAGAGTAGGAGAAATAACATAATTCCGTTCTCACTTGTCGGGTGTTGGATTAGCTTTTTAATCGAATATTGCCGCCACTATAAATTCTAATCAAAAAACGGTGTCAGAATAATGCGAACAGCTTCAAATGAATTGCCACTAGAGCCTAGAGCAACCAACATGTTGCCAGGCCCGACAAATAGGAACAAACTATTACAATAAAAATATACCTATTACCATACTTGATTATAACGTTATATTTTTTACAAATAATTTAAATTCAATAAATAATATTATTGATATTATATTATTAACAATAGAAAATACCAGGTCTCAAAAATGTTATATTTCTTAATACAACATCTTAAACCACACTTTCCATATCGATTGTGCAAATCGATATTTTCAATTGAATAGCTCGATGTAAGGAATAGCCCGGTCGTTATCTGAGGGCATCTATCTTGTTCGAAACGTTGGGATGCGATTTTTCCCTATGCCTCCGACACGGAACAAATTATCATTCAATTTATATCAGTCGGTCTTTTATAGGTCCCATTCCCGACGTTAATAAGAAGATTTTCTGGTGAATGTTTGATGCAGCGTTTTAGTTCCTATATTTTGGGAGATAAAAAAGAAGTCAACTGTATTTTATATTGTTTTTCCTTAAAAAACTGTTTGACTGTGAAATATTATCAAATGAATGATCTGCAATTCTATAGACTATTGGCCGTTCCCAATAACCGATCTATCGGGTTTTTAACCTACTAGAGATTGATTTTTAATATTACTTCTATAGAGCTTATATCAAAAATCTATCTCTAGTAAGGGAGGAGCTAATATTTTCGTACCAAATAATTAGCTCAAACTAATATGAGAGAAAAACAAGCAAAATATTTTATGTCGTACTGTGAACAGTGAACAAGTCCTAATACAGGCAAAATATTCAAATAACTTTCCTTCCTTGTCTGTTTTTCCAAAGCCACATAATAATTGTATCAATTTACATTACAACCTGTCCCGAAATGATGAAGAATAATGATTAAGTAACCATAATTCGTCACCAGCTGCGTTCAAGTGCGGTTATCAAATAAATTCTCATTTACAGCGAGAAAGATATTGAAAAATTCAGGCATCTGGTATCGCGACCCTTAATTTTATAATATAATCTGTTTAAGAGACGGTTTTGTGAATGCGACAAAGTAATTGGCTTATTAAAGAAAATCGGGTTAATTAAATAGGTAAGCGATCTAGAATAGATAGGAGTGCGTTTGTTGTTTAAAATATACAATAAAATTATTACCTACTAAACACTAAATAAAAACCGATTGAAGCAGCGCAGAACCAATTGTTGTGGCCTGCAGTGGACATTTTTTGGCTGATATAAATGATTTAACGAAGTAAACAAAGAAATAAACTTATTTCATTCGTTAGGTTATGAGCGCGTTGCATCCAAAATTATTATTGAATCTCACATAAATACATTAATACTTCCTCGCAAATCTCCTGCTTGCTAAACTTTAAGGCGTACTAACCTACTCGTATATCATATTAAAGAACAGAAAACCGTCATAACAAAGAAGAATTACCTTTCCTAATGCTTTGTCGCGACAAGTGCACCAGCGGGACCTCACCTTAAGCTATACCGTGATAAACTTTATTATTTTCATTAAGGGCAGGTGATTCAATTAAATTAGAGCTTAAAACGATGCGCCACGCGTGCCTTATCATTAAAATTGCTAACTAAGGCGCGTGTATACCTGCCTTAATATATTTTCGGTATTAGGTCACTTTCTTTTAAATTATCTTCGGAATAAATTAACTTAAATTATGGTTGACTTTATCACGGTACTTAGTAACAGTTAAATTGTAGATAATATCAACACTGTACGTTGAACGTGAACTATTTATGAATTGTTTGATAATTAGTTGAGTATCGAGTAGGAAAATTACTTCACAAAATGCAGTTGTTACAAATACCTACTACACGGGTTCAGCAGTTTTATCTCAAATGAAATAGGTAGGTATATTTGTGAATTAAAATTATTACGACAGTATCAAAAAAACACCGGTCAAGTGCGAATCGTACTCGCGCACCGAGGGTTCCGTATCATTTTTGGACGTATAAAGTGAAAAAATCCGGACTGCATAACTAAGTTTGTTTGTGAAGGAATTTAGATGATTTTGAAAATACTGTACTAGTTAGGAACATCGTTTTATTTTTATGCCATATTTGGGTCAATTCCTATCAACTCTAATTATTTCAGATTTTTCGCCCCGCAAACTTCGAAGATAAGGGGGGGGAATGGTATTTTTTTGGACATTTTTCATCATAATGTCGAAAACTGTGAGACATAAAATAAAATAAAAATATATTTTGAAATGTGCAGATCAATCCCTTTCATATGATATGTCACTTGACCTAGTAACCTCATTTTGTAAATAAAAATATTTTTTTACTTTTTTCATTTTCAATAAAGTTGGACAAGCATTCTTTATAACTGTTCCAAATTTCAAGTCGATAGCATTAGTAGTTGCTGAAATAACCAGGTGTGACAGACAGACAGACCGACAGACAGACAGACAGACAGACAGACAGATAGACGAAGTCGCACCATAAGGGTTCCTTTTTTACCATTTTGGTACGGAACCCTAAAAACACGATGCCTCAGTGATTCGTATCAGCTCAATGTAGAACTAGCGTAGCTCAATAAAAATATTACATTTTGTACCAATAATAATATATTGCTCATGTTATCTAACATCACAAGATTATACCAAAACAAAGTATACCTATATGTGCCTATAAAAAACGTAGTACACTCAAAAAGAGGGGCAGGATTCTCACAAGTAATACTTTTCATACTTTTTATCCGAGATTTATGTTAAAAAGTTCGTCCATTTCTCATTTTTCCCCCCACACCCGTCTCTTACTGTGTGAACGATTATCATTCCCTTTTTTCTTAGCCCAAAAAAAAAGTTTCTTTTGTCAGTTACACGCGCGTGGTCCTTTTCAAAATAGGAACAAAGAAACGTTCTACATTTATACGTTATGTTTATTTTTTGTGTTCTTATTTCAAAAGTGTTTGATTTTTTGCTGGTCCTTAATTTGAATTTACTGTCTTTGTAGTCAAGTTTGTATTGTGGTCCTTGCCAGAGTTGATCACCGTCTCGCCTTATTTCAGTAGGAGCGAGTAAGTGGCTGTCTTCGCAATCCTTGGGGGACTCGTAATTTACTGCAATTATGTATACGTGTACAGGTGGATCCT
The DNA here is from genome assembly GCA_948465475.1 of Thalpophila matura. Lineage (NCBI taxonomy): Eukaryota > Metazoa > Arthropoda > Insecta > Lepidoptera > Noctuidae > Thalpophila > Thalpophila matura. Next base: position 15,539,636 of record OX419182.1, read on the forward strand.
TATGTATTTTTAATTATTGTCTGTCGTCTATATTTAAGCAACCGTAAAGGTCAAAAGATACGAAGGTATAAAAGATAAACAACAAAACAAGATTTCTTCATTTATTAGAGCATCACTTCAACTGTTAGTCACATTGTGGTTGCCATTACAACCTACTCACACAATTATTTGTTCAAGTGTTCACAATATATTTAATAAATAATTCGACTAGGTTACTTTCGTTGTACGTATTTATAGACTGGTAGTTACTTCATTGGTCCTCAAGTCTGGAACGTTAAGTGTAAAATGTCTATTACATCTACAGTCTACAGGTCCTCCTAATTTACCTTTGGCAATACAAATGTTTGGTGAGCGGTATTTCTCATCTGTACTCTTTTTCTTACCTCTAGGTATTGTGTGAGTACCATATATCGATTTAATACCTCCATATACATTATTATCTTTATTAATAACATCGTTTTTATTATAAATATTATAGGTCCTTTGGTACAGATCGTTTCTATATAGTTCGTCTTGGTATTTCTTTTCTATGTCTTTGCTATACATTATTGTTGAGTAGTTGTTTGGTTCGGAATTTGTGTCGTTGTCTGTGCTTAATGTTTCGTTGGCATATCGTTGTGACATCCATATGTATCTCGCCATGGGTTCTTCGGGACCCCATAAGCGAGAAGGTCGGAATGCTGAAGTTAATTTCTGGAAAAAAAATGTTGTTGATAATATTATTATCATGATCACAAAAGAAGCATTACAATATACCTAGATACCTAGGTTTGTTCAACGACATAGGTCCGTGATAAATAACCAAAAAAATGCATAATTAAGCCGATAATCGCTGCAACTGTGACAATACTTCTGCAATCTCTAAAACTGATTATTTATCTTACAGACTGTTTTTTTAGAAAAAAACAAAATTAGATAAGCCCTCTTTCTACCAGATTCTGTCTACTGCTGTCTGGGACCAGTCTCTTAGAAAGGTAAGAGTCCAGTTTATCCCGCAATCTTCTTTATAAACTTTATATGCTATTAAAATTAATAAGCTAGGTGTACTTACTGTAACTAAATTAAATTGCTCCTCCTTGGCAACAGCTACCGCAGCCAGCATGACCATGACCACTAATATTACCACAAATACTGCCAACAAAGGCCAGAGCGTGTGGCCATTGCCCCAAGATATTCGCAGCAAGGCCCTGAGCCACCAGCCCGAGACGCCGATGAATAGGACTGGGGTTATCCACCATATGGCTACCCAGAAGTATGGGAGCTTAACGCCTGTCAGGAATTCTATGTCAACTGTGAGGTAGCACCAACCTGGAATGTGTAGATAAAGTCAAAATTAGTTACTGTTCAGTACTTACATCTATTAATGGTATAAATCGAGAGCCTGCCTATTTGTCCGCTTAATTCTTCTAAACTGCACAATGGATCTAATGTAGTTTTCACCACTAAATAGAGAATTTATTCCGGAAGGTTTATATGTTTAATACGTTAATATTTAACTTAGTTATATGACAAAAATCTCAATGTTTTGATATATCATCACATCAGCAGATTGTGCCTTGCAAAGTTAGGGTGAGTCGCTAGTAATCCCTAATCCAACTATAGTTTTCATGAAAATGAGTTGAAGGACATCGATCTAGATCAAATGCCTGGACAGATTAGTGTAGCTTCTAAAACTTGAGTGACAAGATATTACATAAATCAGTCCCTTAAAGAGTCAGACGGTAGCCATTATGGTGTGGAACAGAGCTAGCCATATTATTTTCTTTTCTGGAGAAAGGACAGGTTCTAACTAAGATCAAATATTACTTCATGTAAGTTTAATTTATTATTATCAATCTAGTTCAGTCTGTCACCAGTAGAGTCCGCCACCAGTAGAATTCATCATCAGTAGAGTCCGTCGACAGTAGACTCCGTCACCGGTAGAGTAGATGTTGAGAAGGTTAATCATAAATAATAAAGTTCACAACTTGACTTACCATAAATAAACACAAATCCAACCACTTCAACAGCAGACGTGAACACAGCGAGCACTGGTATCACCAGCTCGTCCAATATGGTGGCTACTTCCAATCCTCGAGCTAGTACTGCCACAGTGAGGGCAGTGCCAACGGCTGATGCTGCACAGGCAAACATCCGCCAGTGGTCGCCCGTCATTCGGTGGAGTTTGTCGTATACTGGGTACAGGAGTATCAACTGGAAATTGACAAAGAAAATGACAATTCGTTTTTGAGTTGTAGAGACTTTAGTTTTTATTCTCATTTTTGGAGCATTTACCAGATCCTGAATATTTATCTCACGACTTCGTCCGCGTAGCCCACATCACCGTGCAATTTTTTGAAATAAAACGTAGCTATACATTCAGGGATAATGTAGGTTCCTATTTGTGAGTATAACCTAGTCATGATGATTAAACTTAATATTATCTTTGTTACTTCCAATAGAATTACAAATTAAAGTACCTACATAATTAAGTAGTATTCGAAAAAAAAACGCACTTATTTAAAAACTTAGGTAGGTATGTCTTAATCAGAAAATCGTGTAGATAGGCTTATAAAGGTTCTGGCAAAAAGTTTCAAACTACTTGACTTATAAAAAAAGCCAAGAGGAGTGTAAATTACAGATCAAAGTTATTATTACAATCTAAAATATTCTCTAAAAGTACTCACAACTTAGTTAAAGTTATATGACCACAGCGTAGAAACAGACAAAGATAAAATTACAGTGTTACCGCAGTTATTAACTTAATATTTTAGGCTAAGGTTGATCTAATTTAGACAAACTTTAAGTTAAATTATTTTGTACTGTATTTTTATTTAAAAGATTTAACAGGCAGTCGCTTCACTAAAACCGGTAAGTATTTAAATAGTTGATAAAGCCTTTTTTTACAAATGCATATTTAAATAGCACGCGCTAAGAAAAAATATATACTTATTTTAGGTGTGATGTACGTAAACGAATGAGCAAGTGAAATAGGTTTTAGCAGATATAATCTACAAAAAATTATTGTGGCGAATGGACGTGGTGGACTCAGTGTCGAGTAAATTAGATATTTCGGAAAACTACTTTCTTAGAAGCCATATAACGAGATTGTCCAGATGATTAATTATTACTTATTTTAGGCCATTTTTACATATAAACAGTTTCGTTTTTGTTTCAATTATAAGTCAAGATAATAATTTGTAACTTTTGCACTATAAAAGATACATAATCTAGTTGTACAATATTAGACATTAAACTGGTAGAAAAACAGATTAAATATTTTAATCAAAACAGCTGGATTACCCTTCAGCAAGTTTATATGTCATATAATATTAACATTCGCTTTTAGTGTGGCAAAGCAGGCAACGACCTTTCCTTTCGAGGAGGGATAGGAGGCTCTTGCTACTTATCTCGAGAGATAAGTAGCAAGAGCCTATCCTTTCCCTTCTCTTTTCTCTCTCTTTTCCCAAAAATTAGATTCTGACAACAATAAATAGTTATTGTTGTCAGAATTCAATCTTTGAGAAAAGAGTCTAGCTCGTCCCGCCAACTCTTTGGCGAGCTAGATACGTAAGCCAAAAATATTTATGATATATTTACCACACTAATAATACCAGAAAAGAACACAACTCCAAAAGCAAGCAGAGGCCACTCTTTACTCCTTCTTTCAGACACAGAAGATTGGTATATTAAGACTAGAACTGATATGAAGCTTGTATCTTTTCTGCTGCTTCCTCCAATGGACTCCCAGAGTAATACCCAGAGCCATCCAGCGAATATGCTTGTCATTATCACTAAAGCTGATGTCCTGAAAAAAAAATCAACAAAATTTTCTTCATACCTATCTCCTTTTATAGCAGTGTCCATAATAGAAGTAACCAGATAAGTAACTAAACTATCTTTATTTTGTATTTTTAGGGTTCCGTACCAAAATGGTAAAAAAGGTACCCTTATGGTGCGATTTCGTCTGTCTGTCTGTCACACCTGCTTATTTCAGCAACTACTTATGCTATCAACTTGAAATTTGGAACAGTTATAAAAAATACTTGTTCAACTTTATTGCACATGAAAAAAGTCCAAAAATATTTTTATTTTCATTGCAAAAGGGGCCGGAGTGGGGGTCCAAAATTTTAAAGTGGGGTTACTAAGTCAAGTGACATATCATATGAAAGGGCTTTATCTGCACATTTCAAAATATATTTTTATCTTATTTTATGTCTCACAGTTTTCGACATAATATGATGAAAAATGTCGGAAAAAATACCATTCCCCCCCCTTATCTCCGAAGTTTGCGGAGTGAAAAATCTGAAATAATTAGAGTTGATAGGAATTGACCCAAATATGGCACCAAAAATAAAACGATGTTCCTAACTAGTACAGTTTTTTCAAAATCATCAAAATTCCTTCACAAACAAACTTAGTTATGCGGTCCGGATTTTTTCAGTTTATACGTCCAAAAATGATACGGAACCCTCGGTGCGCGAGTACGACTCGCACTTGGCCGGTTTTTTTTTTATATTCATGCTTGTTTGAGGAAATCTACAGCTTACATAATAATGGTAATGAGCAAATGATAAACAGGTTTATCTACTTAATAGTGGCGAAGGGTCAGTTTTTGTAAGAGGTAAACCGGAGCTACAAATGCTTACCTGGCCACGAAAAGCTAAGTAGTTAATAAAAGTAGGCAATACTGCCTGTGCTATTTTTCAAAGGGAAGCCGGTAGAAATCGTACTGTAAGGACCCTTCGCCACTGCTACTTAAGTCTTAATGATCCTAAAATGAATGGTTGATTCAAGAAATTTTACCATACTTGTCAAACTGATAGTGTTAGTCAATGCCTGGCAGATAAAATAGCAAAAATAACTAATAGAAGTAGGTAATAAATATCTTACCACCGAACATCAGAATGTCTGTAAACATATCCACCAGCGCTGGTCAGGTAACCACTAACAATTTGCGTAGACATTAGCGCCTGTACCAGCGTACTGTGCCAAATGTAAGGCTGTGAGAGCGATGTCCATTGCACGCACGATTCGAACATCGAATCGAGAACGGCGGTCTTTCCTAGAAATGTAGTTAGCAGCACAGCGATAATCACGACGACTATAGTCAAGACGGCGAGTGTCGTTTTCAAGGTTTTGTGGAGGCGGTATAAACTGAAAATTGAAAATATTTATTTGATAAGTCTGTCGTTATACCATTTGGTCTAGAGGTCAAAGGACATCAAAGAAAGTCAATACGGTCAATTATGAATTGAGTCTTTATGGTTTAGTTATAAGCCTATTTATAAGTATTTTATAAAGAAAATAACTTGTTTGGCACCCGAACAAGACAATTTTTTTTCAAATACCATGACCAAATATTTTAACTTCTACAATTTTGTACAATTATTACACTAATTGTGTTAATTATTCTGTTGTTATTTCGAGTTTGTTACTAAAGTGTAAACCTAATTTAGTTAAACGAGACTGTGGGTATTCATTGCTAAACTAAATGTAATTGGTGGCCTTTTAAAAATAATTACTCATGTATTATCGCTACTAATAGACGTAAACATGACGAATATACTGGTTCTTTTTTGTGTCATTATACTATTCTATTATTGATTTCACAATAATAATGTATTTTCTTATAATGTTTTAATTACAAGAGTACCTACCTGATTAAAGTGCACATTGTATCTTAAATAATGTGCATTTTATTTGGGTACCTTTGTCCATCGATTACAATGTTACCATGACAATGTAATGAGCCTATCGATTTATTTCGACTGCAAAATCTCTATAACTCGTATTTTGTTATTATTTAGGGTTCCGTACCTCAAAAGGAAAAAGGGACCCTTATAGGATCACTTTGTTGTCCGCTGTCAGTCACCGGACCATAAGTGGAGCCATCTGCTCATAGATGGCGCCATTGGAAGTATGCAATAGCGCCATCTATGATCTTATTTCGGAACCCTCAGGGCGCGAGGCATACTTGCACTTGTCCGGTTTTTTTTATTATAATCTAAAAGTGTTACACAGACCAGATTCTGATATCCTAACGTAAGAAAGACATAAAAACTGAGCAATTTAATCTAGGCACCCAATGTCCTTACACAAAATTTTCACTTTAAGGCCCAAAGATTCTAATAAATGGCTTATTACAAACGAAGAAGGAAATATTACATGTAATAAGAGTATTATTACTCACAGAATGGGCACGAAGAACCATAGAAGAAATATTAAAATCGCCATTATGCCAAGATACTGGGGGTATTCCGTGAATGGCGCCAAAAATGTTGAGCTGAAAATTATAATAATATCTGTTAGGATTACGGATAATAATCGTGTTTTAAAGTAATAAAGTTAAAGTTTTAATGCTCTTAAAAATGTTAGTGATTACTACAATTACACAATTTGTATGAATTATCTGCCAATTATAAACAGAACTTATAAGAACAGCCCTTTTATGAACTACAGACATAACACGACATGTGTCACTAGACTACCACGACACATCTCTTTTCACCACATAATTATTATAATTACCTATACTTACTTGAAACACTCGGTGGCGTTCATTTTATTTTCATATCCGTGCTGAAACACAATAATAGCTAAGTTAAAAACAGTCTAAGGCCATGTTGTTTCAACTTACAGTTGCGTATCTGTAACCGTCAAATATGGCGGCTTGTACGACAATTTCATACTGACTTAACTATTACGTACCTACTGACTTACGGATACAGATGGTTTGAAGCAACCCGCCCTAAGTATACCAAAAAATAAATTTTATTAGATACTTTGATATAATTTTATCTAGCATTATTTTTCAGAACATGCTTTTCTATTGAAAACGGTTTTGTGGGGCCTTATCCTACTAATATTATAAATACGAAAGTTTGTGCGTGTGTGTGTGAGTGTGTGTATGTTTGTTGCTTCTTCACGCTGAAACGGCTAAACGGATTTGGATGAAATTTGGCACACAGATAGATTATAGTCTGGAATAACAAATAGGCTACCTTTTATCCCGGAAAACGCGAGCGAAGCCGCGGGCGGAAGCTAGTTTAGTTATAAAAATATTGTAAAACTTCTAAAAATACACAAAAACACTCGATAGTGATTTTCCACATAGACGGGTTATATTTTTTAAAAAGCAGCCTTTCAAAGTCCTGGTACCTCACAACAAGCATTTCTCCCTTAAATATTTAGCTGTGCAGTTATTAAAATATCCCCTTTCTACAAAATATTTTACAGAACACTGAGATACAAAGCGGCTTACCGGCGTTATGTGCAGTTTAGTGCAATCCTTCAAAGGGAAAGACCCCTTGCCTATCCACACGAGGTAGGCAGACGATAGAGCTACGTACATCATGTAGTAGACACAGCATACGAATGACGTCAGCACTTTTAAATGGCCGACACCTGGAAAAATAATGAAAAAGATTTATGAAGAGTAGGTATGTAATTAGATTAATTATTCTCGATACCTATTATGTATGTAGTAGTGTACATAAATGTTATAAGCATCAAAAATAAAAACAATACAACCTGTGTAGATAAAGCATGGGGTCGAAAATGGTGTCGCCATCGCTTCTATTCACTCATTCATATACTCCAGCGGATGTGAGTATAGAGAGCGATAGTGTGACAACAAGCGGTGAATAGAGGCGCCGCCATTTTCAATGCTATTATTTATCTGCGTAGGTTGTACGTGTTTATTTAGCAAATTATTTCGGTATCAAGTGATTATAATTCTGAGGCACATCTGAATCATCTTGCCTAGCCTTTTCCCAAATTATATTGGGGTCGGCTTCCAGTCTAACTAGTTTTGACTGAATATCAATATTTTACGTGGAGCGACTGCCATCTGACCTCCACAACCCAATTAATGGGTAATACCGGTATTCGAATGCTAGACCAGTTGTCAGACTTTAGGGCTTCTGACTACCCGTAACGATTGTCAAAGATATTCCTATGACAGCCGGGACCGACTGCTTAACGTGCTCTCCGAGGCACGGAGGGGTCTCGATGTGTAAAGAACGGTCACCCATCCAAGGACTGACCGCGGCAAGCGCAGCTTAACCTCGCAGATCGATCGATCAGCGCGGCCGTCATTTAGCCACGAGCCCCTCCCCCCCTGAGGCACATCTGAATAATCAAAATAATATCATACACGAAAATGTTGTTTGGTTTCAAATTGATATAGAAAGATACTTCCGCGCTTTACAAATGAATGGGTTATGGAAATTGTAATCAGATTCCTAAGGAAATTCAAGCATTTGGATAAAAAGACCAAGTACGTATTTTTTTTTTTTTTTAGAAGGGCCTCTCGCAGTTGTCTTCTTACAGCCGTCACTGCTTAACCGGTCATCTGGTGAGGACTTACAAATGCCTCCAGCCAAGCTTAAAACTAAATAAAACTACAAACTAAGCGACCACACGCTAAGGGCACCCCCTACTGGGGTACGGGCCTCGGCTTAGGGCGTCGCTGGGGGGAGGGCAACTAGAGGGACTACTACTAGCTGGATCGGTTCATTATTTTGGGTCGAATTTAAATCTACAGGCTCAGCGCAGGCTAGCTCGAGCAAGGGTCGGTTAGGGGACAGAGTCATACTCGGTGGCGGTCTCGGGTCATGATGGGGACGTCGCGACGGGCCTCGTCGGCGAGGTCGGATTGGACCAAGTAGGTATACTGCTATGTGTGCCTAAGTACTCATGCTATAGCTATGTAAACTTTATAATCGGATTCAGCGCTGAACACACAAGATACCTGAGTTTTATCTATCTGTAGACTTAACATGATGCTATTATGTATGTAAATTATCAACACCAAATAATTTTATACAACATACATGACGTTATTTCAATGCAAAGAGTTAATGAGGTCCAGATCACGGAACTTTAAGATAATTTCAATGTTTCTGCAGCTAGTTTACTATTGTTCAAAAATTTTATTACCCTGTAAAATTTTACCCGTATACCATAGGCTCAAAACTATTTTTGACTCCGATTTAACATTATAATTTTAGTTATTTTAGTAATTGGTTTAGTTATCTCGTTTCGTTTTCGAAACACTGGGCATTATGGGATAAAGCAAAGGGATGAATAATCGCAATTTATGTTTTGATCACAGAATCATCATGCTGCCGAACGGGGGGTGGACTTTTGCTTCAAGTACGGGAAGAGAGGTGATACAAATTGGAAAGGAACATAATGAAGCTCTCACCTCTCAATATCGGCACAGCTCTCCACACCCCCACAGGATCCTGCTGACTCAACTGCCCCATGGCAAGCTGCAGCAGCGTCGTCGGCAGCCCCGCAACCAGCAGCCAGAAGGAGTACACCACCAGGTACGGAACTGCTCCATATCTGAACGCCTCTTTCGGGAGACGGACTGAGTTGAATAGCGTTAGAGATATTGCTATGGTGCATAGCTGTGTTTTTATGAGCTCGCATGTCGATTTTAATGTCTGAAAAAAATATATATCTTGCTAAGTTACGAAAAACTACTACTGTTAAATTTTTTGGGAGGATAATAATTACTAAGCTTAGCAGGCGAAATAGGTGTAAACATTGAAATACATGATGTATTTTTATTTAAAGTTGATAATACAACATGATGGGTAGATACGGTATTCAAGCACTTGGTACGGGACACGAGTGTATCAGCAGGCATTACACTATTACTGGGAACTGTCGCTTTCTCACAGAAAACGTGTTCATAATTATTGAATTTTCACCACTTAATAACAGATTTTTTAGAATGAAGTTCTTTAACGCGGTAGGAGTTGACAGGAAGAAACCGTCACATAAGGAAAAATGTTCCCCTCTATGCGACTTTCTCTCTCTCTCTCTCTCTCTCTATTTCTTTCTATTATGTACAAGTCGTAAGGAACTTAGTTCCTGACGGGGGTCCCCCGACTCCCTTCAGAAACTATGTTCCTTTACGATCACACAGGTTTTTTTAATGGTCTTGTTTTTGTCTTCTTGTTCATTCTATTATGAAACATTAACGCATTTGTGTCAAGTTCTTAACATTGTGATAATAATTGAACTTCCTACTTAGTAACGCGGGCCTCTAATTAGAGCGGAACAAATCTCTTTGACATTTCTAACAGGCATATCTTTTTAATTAGTCAAATGCCATTGTAATGGTAGGGAGCTCAGGTATGCGGTTTTTAAAATATTTACTTAAGGAGTCGACTGTACTTTTTACAGCGGTCCTTGGGTCTCTTCTTTGAGGAAAAAATAACCACATTTTACAGGTTAACATAAGATATTAATAAAGCACTTTGCTGTCGATTTCATCTGCGTGACCCACAGGAGTTGCGCATTTTTTGGGATAAAAAGTAGCCTATAGTACTCAAGGATAATGCAGCTTGCTACTAATAAAAGAGTTTTCAGAATCAGATCTGCAATTCTGGAGATTATCTCACACTATACAAATTATACCTCTTTAAAATATTTGTATCATAAATAAGGTAGGTAGGCAACTACCTACCGTATTTATTGTGCTAATTCACCAAGTGGTGGAGAACAAAACCTCTTGTTTCAAAGTTGCTAGAGCTTTGATTAGGTGAATAAATATTATTATAGTAGTTAATTATTATAGTCAAAGCCTGGTGGACCGTGAATACGCGGGGTTGACGTGCATCTTGTAAAATTGGAGCAGTACGTTCCATCTCTTCAGTATAAATATGTATAATTTTGGGTGTGTCAGGACAGGACTCACGTCCAGCTTGGTTCTGTGTTCACCTTCCTATATTTAGTTTTATTAGCATTTGTTTTATTGTTTAACCAAAATATCATTTGACATTTGGGTTACTAATTGTGGATGACTTTTGTCTAATGCCAAACACAACCGCAATATTCTTTGCAGATTCTCTGCAGCAATTGAGGTGCCAACTTTTCACCTGCCATCTCTTGTTCACTACCAAACCTTGTGTAACATTCAGAACCTTATTTCAACACAACCATTACGTTACAACCCCGGTTCTTCAGTCCAATGATTCAAATCTGTCAGTTTGTCATAACACGGTAATGAATCTTACGTTTCGTCACAGTTCTGATGACAAGTGATCGATTACGTGAGATATTTGACAAGTGAATGGTTACGTAATTGGTTTGGAGTTCAATGATAAAGGTATTTGTCGATTTCTGAATGGATGTTTGGTTTTACTAGTTGTTGAACATTTTGACAGAAACTTGAAGTGGTAGAATCATCTAAATAAACTTTAACATAGGTAAATATCCAAAGTTTAAAGTGATTCAGAACACTCAGTGTTTTGGCCCCTCATCTTTATGAATTGACACCATGTCAAATCGTTTCGTGGTTTAGAGAAAAAGGTTTGTTATGATGTTTACAAAAATAAATATTGTATTAAGTTGATTTTCCTCTTTGTAAACTTATGCTTGCTTACTTCAGCCACCGATAAATGTGCCAAGTGGGGTTGTTTTGTTATTACTATATTATCTAAAAATCCTCATTTCTGATATCCGTTTACGGTATACTATGAGGTGGCCCGAATATCCGTTTGTGAATGTAATAATAATAATTAAGCCCGCAGGGCACCTTGAGGCGAGGTGACGGGGAGTAGCGACCCCGCGGTACCCGAGTGCTCCAGGGAGAAGTCACCGTTCCTCATCTCCGGCTTGCCTTAATTGGCTGGTCGGAGTGAACACTGACGAGGAACAGGTCTCCCGCCTCTGGCTTGCCTTAATTGGCCGTCCAGAGTGGAGTCGCTAGAGCAGAACCCCACTGCTCGAAGGGTGGATGCTGAGCGTAAGTGGTGAGTGGGCCAGTGATGCCGGACCTTCAGGGAGCAAATGATCTGAGTTTAAAGTCCAGCAAAGCCTCTCCACCCTTCAGCCGCTCACGTTCCTGTTGCCCCCTTGTTGCACCTTGAGCAACCATTTTCGGGGGGCCCATTTAGTGAGTTGGCAAGTCTCCGTCTGCCATTATTACGTGTCAATATACATTGTTCCGGCAGGCGCCATAGCTTCCCATAGTTCCCCAAAACCAATCCACTACCATCCCATAACAATAGCCCAAGTAGTTTTTCTCCACATGTTTGCAATAGTTCTGCACAGCTGGGGTTTGTCCTTGGGTGCATTTATAATAATATAGTGCATACAGGGATAATCGCCAGCTGTGTCACCATTACATTTTATATATTTTAAGTTTGTTGTAAAGGGCCTCTACGTGTTGGCTTCGGCCCCACGCACGCCTTCGAAAGGTCCGGGACTTTGAAAAGTCCCGTGCAACAAAAATATAAAAATTAATAAAAACCCAACTTTCCATCTGCATTTTAACTATTCAGTCTTGAAACAAATTGCAGAAATATTTAACAATAAAATACTCCTACGCAATTTAATAAATCATTTGTATTATAATTAAAATATGCACAAAAATTTTTATGCAACGTCCACATCCTGTCGTTTGCTAACGGTACTGCAAAAAAGACGGTTCCGTTATTCTTTTGGTAAAAATATTATCCTCAAATCAAATTACTAAATTATTCTAATGCAGTGACTTATTTTTTTTTTGAAAAAAAAACTTGAATTAAAATAAATGAAATTTCATTTTATTACTAAATTAAAAGAAGATAGGTACTTATTAAAATAAATCGCTTTTATGATAAAAAAATAAATCTTCATTATTTTGTTTACTAAAAGTTGCAATTGCTTTTTTTTGACGCTCAGCTGTTCCATTATGACCGATGTTCGGTTTCTAAGCTTTTAAAGCTTATTAGATGTATGAATGTTTCGATGAAAAACACTGTCAATTTTAAATAAAACATATAATAATAATATAATTACTAACCTCCCATTTCGATTTGTCGCATTTTTTAAAATCCTGATAATATACCCAACGCACTAAGTATGAATGCAACCATGATCGAAGTAGCCAATAGTAGACAATGATTTACATTAGCTTAAACAAGTCCCGTGTTAACCACGATGACCAACTAGCAATCGTGTTTGTGGTCGCGGTCAAGAGTTAATGAACTTTACGTACAGTTATTACACAATACCTACGTTATTACACTTAATAATCTACTTTTCCGTTAAAAGCTACTGATTTATCGCACACATACGTCGGACATACCTTACTGCGGCTGAAAAACTGGTATTTGCCCCGGAACTGTTGCCAACGTCACGATAAATTGTTTTTGTTCGTTATACATGTATCGGTAACTGTCTTTTCTTTTTGTAATAATTATAATATCGCGCCTATTCTCCGAAGGTTTAGGCAGAGGTATTGAAAAATACTAAAATTTTGCTAGTTATAAGTCCCATGAGGGCGAGTCTATTGCAATTATCCGGACGCAATTCCAGACTCCAGGCTGCTACTGAGAATTTCTAATAGGAAAACCCAATAACCCAAGAGCAGTAACACTTGCGATCACTAGACCAATAAGACAATTTTCCACCTGCATATAGGCGACCGGTAGGTACTTGTCATTTAAGCTTTGTATGGCGCCGGTTCACGCGTCTGACCGAGACAGGAGACACGAGAGACCCACAGCACATGCAGAAGAGATCTCACTTTTGATCTCTTATTAATTATTTTATTGTATGAACAACTGTTTAAGTATGGCTAGCTAATCCACAGTTAGGTACCATACCTATACACTTTACTTTTTCACTTTTTTCTCTCATTCGTAACTAAAATATTATGTACTTCGAATTTTTGGTTTGAGACATGTTGGTTTCCTCACGATATTTTCCTTCACCATTTTTAGAGCAGTACCTGGTGATATGATAAATTGCATAGTAGATAGTAGTAGTGAGTAAAGTTCGCGCCTGTTTGAGATATCGAACCTATTTTGACCCGATTCTGTGTGACGCCCATTATTGCAAGCTATTATAACGGCTATATTATGTACCTACTTAATATAAATTTCATCATGTTATTACAATGTAGGTAGATCTAAGAATAAAGACTACAATAGAGAAAAGACAGGTCAACGTTGAATGTTATTAAAATACATTAGCAAGCGTACCTACTAGCAAAACTTAAGCATTCCGTTGAACCAAAACAATCTTATAAATACTATGTGTTCTATTGTAAAAATATTCCGCCTTGATGAAAATTTCTCTGATTGGTGCGATCTCACTGCGGGTGTCCCCCAGGGTGGCGTTCTTTCTCCTCTTCTATTTTCCATCTTCATTAATTCCGTTACCAAGGTTATTTCCTCTAACTTCCATCTTTACGCTGATGATTTGCAAGTTTACCAACATTTTTCTTTGACTGAGGCTGATGCTGCTATCGGCGCAATGAATCGCGACTTGGCTAATATTAGTGAGTGGGCTAAATCTTATGGCCTGCAAATCAACCCGTTGAAATCGCAAGCCATGATTATAGGGAGCAGACATATTCGCAGCGCAATTGATTTTTTATCATTTTCGCCGTTAAGTCTTGATAATACTGTAATTGCGTATACTGACACCGCTAACTTAGGTGTTTTGATTGACTCAAACTTATCTTGGCGTGGTCAAGTTGATGAAGTAAGTCGCAAGGTGCATTTCTCCTTTCACTCGCTCAAATGCCTCCAGAACTTCTTGCCCTTGAAGACAAAGATCCACCTCGCTCAGACACTTATTCAGCCGATCATTGACTACGCTGACGCTTGCTACTTGGATGCCACTGAGGAGCTGTTAAATAAACTTGAGCGGTTGCAAAATATCTGTATTCGATTTGTTTTTGGTCTCAAGAAGTATGATCACGTTTCCCACTTTCGCAAGGAACTCAAGTGGCTCCCGATCCGCCTTCGCAGGAACACTCGGATATTGTGTCTCCTTTACAATGTACTGCATAACCCAGCATATCCGTCTTACTTGCGTGAGCGTTTTTCTTATGCTCGTACTCCTGATGCTCATTGTAGATCCCACATTCAATCTCTTCTTAAATTTCAACAGCATAAAACTGATTTCTATTCCTTCTCTTTCTCTGTTCATGCAGTAAGATTGTGGAACTCGCTTCCGCCTAACATACGTGATTCTCAATCAATTTCTATATTTAAGAGACGTGTTAAAGAACATTATCTTTCTTTATAAAATTTCTATTTTGTTCTTATATTTATATTATTTATGTTAGCTTAGTTAGGTATTATATTTATATATCTTAGTTAAATATTTTATTTTATAAATGTATGTATATTTTTAACATATTGTTGATATATGTTGTATTAGAGACTATTATCTATAATTCTTATTATTCTACACACTGTGTCTTCGTTTATACCTGTCAAATATCCTGTCGCAGGTCTGCTGGCAGAAATTTCTTTAGAAATAAGCAGTACCTTTGTACCTAATGATTCATATGCATTTGTTATCCTTTGTATGTTGTGTGTACATAAATAATAAATAAATAAATAAATATTTTCATATTGTGTCCTATAGTAGATTATGGTACGTGGTTCAACAAAATAAATGCTTTGAATTTGACTTTGAAGTTCCATTTAAAAATAAAAACGTATCTACTTGATCTTGAGTTAGATTAATAAAACCACTCGTGTATTGGCTGAAGTCAGCACTAATTTGTATGTTTGGTAAGACCAAAATACGGACACGTACGGTCAGCATTACAATTAAGTTGATTATGACTGTTACTTTTACATTACATCTTAATGGACACGAAATTATGTAATAAATTGCTTTTCATGCAATAGTCAAAAACGTGTGTTACTTTAATGTTACATCTGTTCCAATTTATTTTTAGGTAATATCATTGTTTCCAGTTGTGATTTTGAAAATTTAACCTTTAAGAAAGGTAATTCACAGCGGAATATCGACCTTACAGAATACCACAGCCAAATAACGTTACTCTTCAGTAGTGCGGCGTTCCTGTGGTGACTAAGGTACTCAGAGCTCCTGAGAATGCACTGTGTTGACAGCGGGGGACCTCTTAGTCTCCTAAGCTGTCCACTTACCATCAAGCGTACACCTGTTTGTCACCATCATCATATTTAAAAAAACCGGCTAAGTGCGAGTCGGACTCGCGCACGAAGGGTTTCGTACCATTATCTATAGAAACGGCAAAAAAATCATGTCTGTTGTATGAGAGCCCCCCTTAAATATTTGTTTTATTTTAATTTAATTATTTAAGTTTAAAGTGAATATATAATTAAATATTCTGTGAATATTTCAAGCGTCTACCTGTTGCCGTTATCAATATCCAGCAAAAAATCACGTTTGTTGTATAGGACCTCCCCTTAAATGTTTATTTTATTCTGTTTTTGGTATTTGTTGTTATAGCGGCAATAGAAATACATCATCTGTAAAAAAATAAATTGTCTAGCTATCACGGTTCATGAGATACAGCCTGGAGACACACAGACAGACGGACGGACAGCAAAGTCTCAGTAATAGGGTTCCGTTTTTACCCTTTGGGTACGAAACCCTAAAAAAATGAAATCTAGGGGCCAAGATCATCGAGAAGATAACAGTCCGTTAAATTGAAAACGGTCGTTTAACAAAACTTTTGTAAAGGCCAAAGTCATGTTAAACGGCCGTTATTCATTTATCAGACTGTTAACTTGTCGGTGAACTTAGCCCTTAGCCGACTTTTGTTGCTGACTATCCTAAATCCTTATGTCAGCAGTTGTGGTGTTTCGTAAAAACAGAACACAATCGCTCAGATTAGACCAAAAGCTGACAATCAAATGGGTGTTTGGTGTATTGGAATTCGATACTACATACGGTTCGGGCAAAAATGTCGTTTACGCCGAAACAATTTATTGACGCCATTTACGTCTTCATTGTTGTCATTCAAAACTCAAGAATACTACAGTCTAATGTCAACAAAAATATCCGCTACTTTGGAATCTTATCAATACATTCGTTCTTTGTATTTCGGGGTATTGACAGGTATTTCGGAAATGACCCGACTAGTTTCAGGCTCGATTGGAACTCTTTTGGAACTCACCACGTGGTTAGTGAATGAACCATAAATGTGTCTCACAAAACTTCTAAAGATATTTAAACAAAAATCCGATCAGCGAATCTTGACGTATTAAAACAATTTTGTAATATGTACCTAACATTAAAAAAATAACATCTTGAAATCTAAATCTATTACAGAATAATATTTTATGATTGCGATTAATAATTGTTCTCTTTTGTTGCACGGGACTAGTGTCCCGGACCTTTTGAAGGCATGCGTGGTGCCGAAGCCAACACGTAGAGGCCCTTTATGACAACTTTGATAATGAAATGGTGACATAGCCGGCGATCATCCCTGTATGCACTATAGAAATACACCCAAGGACAAACCCAGCTTGTGAAAGACTATTGTAATACGTGTGGAGAAAAACTACTGGGGATTAAAATTACAAGATTCTCATAACTTTATTCTTGAATGGATTTAGATTTATTGATGTTATTTTTGTAATGTCACGTACGAATAATAAAAATAAAACACATTAAATCCATACATAAACTATAATGATCGATTCCACCTAAGATTCACACCAAATAAGGTAAAAGTAATCATTGAACAACTATCTTAGATAAATTATAACATTTCGTTACATTAACAGCTATTTTCCTACCATAAATGTGCATTAGTTAGTCATTTGGAATAGTTAGGAAATAAAAAGTAATGGTCTAATGGTTAGAGAGTGAATTGACGGCGCACGCGATCCTCTTTCGACAATCACTCATTAGTATAGACCGCTGATGATTTACTACTTTCTGTTATAATGTTTTCACGGCACTATTTCTTATGTAAGATTAGCTGTATATTACTGATGTGTGACGTCATTAGCTACTGTAGATCATTGTCATTTGTTCAGTAATATAAGCAATGGTGTTCCCCTTTGAACTATCTACTCAGACTAGAGACAATTATAATCAGCTTTTTGAGCAGTGATGATTAAACGAATCGTACAAAGAAAAGTGCGTACCTATATACCAACTTGTCTGAATTTGAAACCATGACTGGTGACATGGACTGGTAATTATAATAATAATTACCTGCACTATGTTTCCTGTGATGGTAGGTAAAAAACTATGGATTGCCACGTGCAAACGTGCATACATTCTTTACATCTGAGACTTCCTTGATTGGAATTAATTATGTATCTTTTGCGCGATGTACCTACTTTACACTCTTGCGGTCTTACAGCCACCGCGGTCATAAAGGTCATCATTCATTATAACCACAACGCTCCAGTATGGCAAATAACTTGTTATTTAAATTAAAGCTGTAAGTCATATTTTATACAATACATTTTATAGTTTCAAGATAGGTAGATTAGCCAACGGCTCGCGGCAACCTCGCTTGCTATTACTATACAAACAGATTAAAAGTCCTAATTTTCAGGCGCGTTCGTGCACGAATTATATATTTTTTTAGTGATGTCAACAAAAATCGTATGTATAAAGCGGTATTTTATGAAATTATTATTTAATATGGATAACTGTGAATAACAGGTATCTTCTCTCTATTTATGCACGAGATTAAGTCATAGGTACAAACAAACAAAACGCGTAAAACCTAATGCACCATTGCAAATTATCTGTCTGGCATTGCAAAAAATCGTGAGCAACAAATAAAAACAATTTATTTAAACTGCATGCAAAACAAACGGACTCCGTATGTTAGTAAAATAATAATAATAATATTAGCCCTGTTTATAAACTGTCCCACTGCTGGGCACGGGCTTCCTCTCAGAATGAGAGGGGATAGGCCCTAGTTCACCACTCTGGCCAAGAGCGGGTTGGCAGACTTCACACACCTTCAAGAACTTTACGAGAACTCTCAGGCATGCAGGTTTCCTCACGATGTTTTCCTTCACCGTTAAAGCAAGTGATAATTAATTTCTAATACGCACATGACTTTCGAAAAGTCAGCGGTGCGTGCCACGGGATCGAACTCGAACCTTTCGCCGTGGGACGCGCATGGTTATACCACTAGGCTATCATTCCATGTTATTTAAATTATTACAAAATATTTGATTTGACCCTCAATGGGTTTATTCTTATCAGAGCATTTTAGGACACTGAATCTTTTTTTATATAATATATATTTTATAATATAGTGGAATTCTAACTCTGCAATGTAATCAAAAATCTGCAGTTCAAAAGCATGCGTTCCTGAAATATACTTATGTAATGTTATGTTGATATCAATTACTGACGTCCGGGCTAACATGCGCGCCACGACAAATTTTGTCGACTGTTTTGTCTCGCTCTTACTCGTGCGAATATGAGACAAAGGCACGATAAAAGCGTCGACAAAATTTTGTCGCGGCGCGCATGTTAGCCCTATAGGTGGTGGCCCAGTAGTACTCGGATCGACTTACGGGTCGTAAGTCGCGGGTTCGAACCTAGGCAAGCACGCTTTACTTTGTGTAATTTCAACAACAGTGCTCTAAAACGATGAAGGAAAACAAGGCATGTCCTTGAACCAAAATTTCGAATACATGCGAAATCTAGCATTAGCAACCCACACTGGGCACGTGTGGTGGATTATGGACCACTCCCTGTCACAGAGAGGAGGCTTGAGTCCCAGTAGTGGGTACATTACAGGCTGATTATGTATGTATGTTATGTATCAATTCTGTCTATTAAATAATGTTTTATTTTATAATAGCACTTTTCCCGCGACTTCGTCCGCGTGACATACACGTAGCGCCATCTAACGTTCTAAAGCGATTGTGACCGTCGAAAGTTATTGTTCTTTCCTTCGGCAACAGTACTTTTTTCTGGATAAAACGTACCTACTTACGAACGTGCCTACAATAATGTAATTAATTAATTAATCAATATTGAACATAGAATAAATGCTTTAAATTTAAATAATGACATTAGTTACTGCTATACAAAATAATTAAATTAATCTTTCAATAATATTAATATACTAATGTAAAAAAAAAAAAAATCTTAAATTTTTATATAGTAATATTAATTATTACGTTGATAGTAAAAATTCACGGATGTTATATTATTTATCATAATTGGGTCTACTAATGTACTTTTTGTTAAAAACATGTAACTAACCAAAGCAATACCTACATATTGTTAAATATTTAGTAGTAGAATAAATGGCTTTTTTATTTTATTTTATTATATCCTTTTCTGTACCCCTGACAACGTATAGGTATACAAAATGTCATGGTGATCGATTCAGTGGTTCAGGCATGAAAAGGTAACAAACAAAAAAACTTGCTTTCGCATTAATATTAGTGAGGATTAGGATTAGGTGCAATCTACTGATATGGTGACATGTCAAAACATCGAGATTTCGTTGCTGTATCTATGTTAAATATTAAAGTATTTTTTCGCATAATATTTCTTTTAGACCATCGAGGTCAAAATTAAGTACAAGCACGAAAAACAAACTCGTATAGTTAGTAATGAATTTTTGATGGCGTTAAAATGAAAATGTAATCGCCAAGAAACCTTGGCCGTGGTCTTGAGAAAACACGACGGACCTTGGGGATTCCGGAATTGTGAGCACACGAGCATGAGACATCCTTTACAGAAAGGTCTTGTAATTATGTACATAAGTAAGTGTATCACTGTAACTATTGTCTTCAAGGAACAATAAGATACAAAGGTATGAAGAAAAGTAAGGATATTTAAACGAATTTATTTAGTTGCACTACGTTTGCTGTCTAATCTTATCGTTCAAACTTTTAAGTCACTTCCGATCAAGCTGGGCTCACATATACAATCGGATCAAAATAAGAACAACAACTACAACCTAGTCAAAAAAAATATTACCCTATTCTTTGCAAAATAAGGTAAAAAATTAGATCAGTCTATACAGGATGGCAGGTTAGACAGTGGAAATATTTTAAGGGGTCGCGAAAAAAAATCAGCTGTTCCATACATTTATGTTCACGTAACTCAACAAAATGTATGGAACAGCTGATTTTTTTTTCGCGATTTGAGGGTTGGTCCCATTGTAAAAGTTGTTCATAATGATGAGTACAATGACCCCTTAAAATATTTCCACTGTCTAACCTGCCACCCTGTATATTTTAATGTTCCACGCGCACCTACACCAAAAAACTTTAAACGTCAATTGTTAAAAGTTAGCAATTTTGAATTAGGGCAGTGTTTGATTGAGCATGCGAACTGTTTGATGGGCTTCTAACAGATTGCTACAATGGTTATGCACATGACATTAGGGCTGACTACCCATTTATTTCCAAAAATCAAGTTGACGGACCGTTAGCGCAGTGGCTAAGCGTTTGACTACTATGGTGCGGTGCGGTACGTGTGGGTTCGATTCCCGGCCGGAACAAATATTTGTTGAGCCAACAGATAGTTATACTGTTCTAGGTGTTTGTGCATGCGATATATGTATGTATGTTTGTAAACGAACCTAAGATATAGGGAAAACTCCTAGTGTGAGGCATAAAGCTGCTGTTTTAATTTTTTTTATTAGTCATATATTTATCTTTTATTTTGTAAGTTAAGTTGTTTGACATAATTTTTTTTTATTTTTGTTTCCAGTTCTTTAAAAAATATGTAATATTAATAGGTACCTATGTTAGACACTTATTTTTCTTTCCGTGTTTCCCTCATCTTAATTTAATTAACCGATTAACGGCGTTGAAAAGGAAAAAATATACGTTGCTTCCTGCTGATAAATTGTAATGGTTTCCTTGCTGATATAAAGGCACAAATAATGTTGAAAATAAACTCCTTAATTAATTTATGTATGTAGGTCTGCATGTTGTTTTAGCTTGCATCCATTCTCTAAAATGGTTTTTATCCCGAAATGGGATAAAAAAAATTACCTTTCGTCTACCTTTACACAATTTTTTCCGAATTTTTTAACTCTTTGAGGATTATTTACACGCATTTTATGTTGTAAACTAATGTTTTGAGTTAGTGCTTTTACTTCCTTATTACCCGACTGCCCCAGAAAAGGGGTAATGTTTCTCGAGTGTATGTATGTCATGTCTATTTCTTTGGCACGCTCTGTAGCCTAAACGACTTGATGGATTTCAACATGGCGTCGGTAGATTCGTCTTCATTGTGGTAGTGACATAAAATAAATAAAATAAAATAAATTTATTTCAGGTAATACATAACCCATATTATAAAGAATTAAGTATACAGGATTATAAAAATTTATCACAAAGAATATTACATTAATAATATAATTTAATTAATTAATTTACGATAGAATTAGATTTGGTTGCATTCATTAAATTGAAATATTTAATTATTTATGAAAACAGCGATACTGAATCGCGAGATGCGTTTGTATGAAGATAACCTACATCCCCTATTTATTTATACTATGCCCAAGACCATAGTCAGACGTCGCGCTTGCAATGATTAGACCAATCGAGTAGGATTTTCGATTACCTGCGCCCGCAACTCCGTCCGCGTGAAGTCCGAAAACAAAACAATGTCGTTATTTTTTCATACAAACTTTTTCACTCCTTCCTTAGTGCACCTCTAGGGTAGGTACTTGAGAAATATTTTCTGAAAATTTTTATTCTCTAGGCCTAGCTGTTTAAAATATGCTTTGTTTGTTATGGTACTTTTTTATAGGTATAGATTAATGGTCGTTCCCAAAAACCGAGCTATCGGCTATTTGAGATAGATTTTTGACATTTATCTCTAGTAGGAGAAAGAGCCGATAAATAATAATAAAATAATAGTGGGAAAATAATATTATGATCCACGCTACACTCTACTTAAATAATATTTCCTATGGTGGGCGTCCTTTAAATCCAAAAGTCGCTTTGTATTTTGTAATATCTACCCATGAATGACCTACAGAAAATCGTACGTTACACGAGAATCAAATCTAAGCCTTCACGCTCAACAAACGCACCTACATCCACTAATTATTACATTATTCGAATACTTTAAAACACAGTTTATAAGATTATGACTACGATAACAACAACATCTCTAGTTGTATCTGTTTTAAATGAAAGATGGTCAACAACAATATGACATGTAGGTAGGCAATAAATACAGAATTTGCATCACTATGTACAGCAGAAATGTAAACGTATAATCAGCTTGAAAATATGTAACAACCAATGCGCTGTGACAGAGACCTCGTCCTACAAATGATATTAAGAAGAAAAACTGATCGATTCACGATTTTTTTTGCAAACAATTTTTTGCAACTTGTCGTAAACCTGAGTCTTCAATTGCAGAATTAGTAAACATCAAACAAGGTCAATAGTATAAAGACATTACCCAACCAGGTTTAGAAGTCCTTCCTATGCATGATTTGCTTCTAGCACAATG
Source organism: Thalpophila matura (assembly GCA_948465475.1). Lineage (NCBI taxonomy): Eukaryota > Metazoa > Arthropoda > Insecta > Lepidoptera > Noctuidae > Thalpophila > Thalpophila matura. The sequence continues at coordinate 15,562,838 of OX419182.1, forward strand.
GAAATCACCACACGGTCGGGTCACCACTGCCATATAAAAATTAATTTAATTTAAAATGAATTTAGAACACGATCGCGCGCATGCGCCTTGCACGTAACACTGAACTGACTCGGAAGGTGCGCCCGAGTGATGCGCGATAGTATCGATATTATTTTTATAGTAACGAGGTGTTTCGTGAGTGAGTAATGTTTGTTTTTATTGTGTCGTAAATATTAACGGGTCATGGTTTATAGTAATGGTAAAATTGTATAACCCGGTAGTTACTGGCTCGTAGGTACTTGTGACTGTTTCTTTTTATTTTCTTTATCGTATCTTTAAAATAATGTAATTAAACTTTAATGTTTACTTAAACGTTTTGTATAATTATTTAATATATAACGACCTATTTGTAATAGGTATTATGTAAAATTGTAAATGCTACATAAAAAATGCTGAACAAAAATTTAAAAATAAAAATTCACAACACACAACAAAAATAAAAGCAATCGGAAGCAATTACGAATATCGACTATCCACATCACTAGCGGCGTCAGAGCATGCTACGGTACACCGCGCACAACACTACTCAGTTATGGAAATTAACTTCGGACTGGTAAAAATAAAAACACAGAGTAATTACCATCGATATGGTCACTGACCATCTCTATATCTTGAAAGGGTCTTTATTTTGTTAAATTAACAAAGTTTAAAAACTTTCTGTCTACTTCCGGACTTAGAAGTCTAGATTTATCTATTTACTTAGTAAAATACTTCTTATACATCATATTATACATATATCTTACATACCTATGTATTTTTGCATACCTATTTATATTATTATGGTAATTATGTTCCCATAATTACCATGTAAATGGATACCAGAGGTACCTTATACTTAACTAAATTGGATTTTTGATCTTATACCTAGTACCTAATATTTTAAAGTTTGTCCACTTTATTATGTGGCCTTTAAAATTATGTGTCACACACGGCAAATTAATTAGGAACTGCTGAACTCATTTCATCAAATTGAAATGGGTCGATTTCATTATGTTTTAAAGGATAGTAAACAATTTTCAGTACCTACTTGTACATACTTACATGTTTGACATTTGGTATCAATGTGCGTGGATCCTGTTACTGTTATATCGTTGGACTCTCAGATCATAGAAACAAGGAGATGTGCCAAGGCGCTATCGAGCTTGATGCCTGATCTTGAGCAAATTGCTCATATTAAAAACGTACGCGCTGGCGACGAACCGAACACGATCGATGGTATAAATACAGTGTTTTAGTTTAGTGCTAGTGTTGAGTGACGATTAACAGTGTTAGATTGAGGGTGTGCGGAATGTTCAATGCGTGGGAGATCTTTTTATTTTATTCACAAGGAGCGCTTAATTATGCGCATAATTGTGTCGAAAAATGTACTAAAAGTGGCATCAGTTGTTCCCGTACTAATTTGCTATGATGGCATATCTCCTTGTTTCTATGATCTGAGGTTGGAATAATGTTTTCTTTTTTAATAAAAGCACTAAAAATATATTTTATTAATAGCTGGATAAAAATAACGTAAATAGACAGAAAACGAGTTATTCAAATTCAGGATTTTGCAAGACAATAGCTTGTAAAATCTTGAATTATTTGAGACATTTTCTGAAAAAGTGATTGCTATACGATGAGGTAAATTACATTTTTGGAGCAAGTTCATCATACCTAGCTCAACAGATTGTGATGTTCCTATGTGACCTTCTAAACATCGTTTAGCACTATAATCTTTTGGTTATTGTCTTCTTCAATTACGTATGCCAGTATCCGATGACCTCACGGATTTGCGTACAGTTATTTCATAGCGATTATATTTTTTTGATATAATCGAGCAATTTTTGCAATTCTGAATTTCTGAGCAATGTAAAAATAGCACAATTTTATTTGTTTGTATTATTTACGTATGGTGAATGTAATTTTGGATCTGTATGCACGATTCTTGTGTTAAATTATATGAGAAATTCATGTTGTTATTACCGAAACACGCAGAAGGCAATAATATTTTATTCAAATCGTTAACTGGTAGTCAAAAGGTCTTCACCATCTTATGATACAAGCACTTAAATACTTAAAGACGTGGCTGTGTGTCAACTTCCTGCTGTAATACGACGGAAACCAACTATTAGTAAAAGGTTTATACTTACGTACTTACTTGTGGACATTGCGCATTTTTTGTGCCTCCTCTTTATTTACTTATGGTGGCGGCGACAATGGTGGCAAACTAGCGTACGGCCCGCCTGTGAGCCCTATGAGTTCCCTGTGAGTTCCTATCATTTTTTAAATCCTGTTACCCCTAAATGACCTTAAAATACTCATTTTACCCCCGGCCCCCTCACTTTTAAAACGTTATCAGATGAAAGTCTTTATTGATCACAAATAATTGCAAAAAAAGTTCACGAATTATTGATATATTCAGTGTGAAGGTTTGTATTGTTTTGCATTAGGTTTAGTTTTTAATTAATGATTATAACATTTGTTATTTATTGCCAGTCTTATTACCCCCACAGAATAGCTGTTTTACCCCCCAAGGGGGTAATTATCCCCAGGTTAGGAACCCAGGCCGTAGCCTATGAAACGCTTGCAACATCGAATATCACATAGGCGCTGCCGACCCTTTACAATGAGGATTCACTGTGCCGATAGCTTAGGGGACAAGTAGGTCCCTCGCTGTTGACACAGCGCATCCTCAAGAGCTCCGGTGACCTTACTCATCACCGGAACACAACTTCACTGAAAGGTAACATCTAGTCCTCGCGCTATAAAAAAGTTTTTTTTATTTTTTATTATTGGTAATTGGAACCTTATTCACTAACCTGGCGTCTGTTTCTAAATCTACATATTTTTATTAAATATTTAAATGTATAAAAATATTATCATATTATCAAGAATTAATTCAAATGTCTTCAAAAACTTTTTATCTCAGCTAAATTATTCAAAGTGTCAAAGTGTAAAAACAATCCATTAAGATAATCAGTTAAATACATTTAAATTGTTATGCGCACAAGTTTTCGACATTTTTTTCTTATTTTTTAAACTTTTAATGTAGGTACCTACTGTGGTTGACGTAGTCATTTTAATTTGTGAGAACATTGACCGCCGCAAAAACAGAGTCATCATGAACTCTAAGAAATAATTTAATTCTGCACGTAATTAATAGTGAGACTTTAGAAGTCAGATCTTTGTTTTTAATTGCTAAAACTGAATATGATCATTTTTATAATTCTCTACAGCGTCTGAGTTCATCAAAAGCCTTCATGGAGAATAACGAGTTCATTCACAATACACGCAATATAAGTTGGCCCGCCTAAAGTTCGAGCAAATAGCGTCGCAGTTCGCAGTATCTTTTTTTGTGTATTATAAACCGTTTTCAAACGTCTTTACATGCGTAGCATAAACGGAGAGCCTGGTTTCAAGTCGGTCAACTTACACCGCGATTCCTTTGTCCACCCGATTCCTAAGCCCTACCGATCGTAGTTGCCATTAAAACAAGTATAGAGATAAATGTTTTATAATACAGGCTGTTGTTTTATTCGCCTGGATATCCGTTTAGGGGATGATTTTAACCGTCTTACTGAACAACTTTTCCTATGACATCCATAGTCGGTTCGTCAAAAAAAAACAACCTTTCGATAGAATGTATGAAAAGTTGTTTGTTTTTTTCACGAATTGGTTATTTAGTCACCTTACATCTTCTATCTTGTCGCTGAACTTAGGCCAAAATCAATAGGGGGGCCTATTTATTTAGCAACAAGACAACGGAACGTCCGATAAATAGAAAACGGCCGTTTAACATGACATTTTGTATAGAAAAATATATGATAAACAGCCGTTTTCAATTTATCGGACTGTTATCTTGTCGGTGAACTAGGCCCTTAGTCATTTGAATCTGTTAGCGGGATTAAGGTGACTAAATCTATGGCCCGTTTATTATTGGCCATGTGAACTCATTGACATTGTATTTAATAAAGTAAAGGTACGACAAGTTTTGTGACGTGTTTTTCTTGTCCTAGATTCTGCTTATTATAACCATATTATTATCTAAGACAGACACGCGACATCTGATTACTAGTAATTGCTTATAATAACGTTCTGATTGGTACTTACATAATATTGTTTACCTTTTATTTATTTGAGGTAAGCAGAGTTCCAGTTAGAAACATCCTATCCTACTAATATTATAAACGTGAAAGTTTGTGAGGATGTATAGATGTATGGATTGATGGATGTATGAATGTTTGTTACTCTTTCACGCAAAAACTACCGAACGGATTTTGATGAAACTTTACAGTAATATAGCTTATACATCAGAATAACACATAGGCTACTTTTTACCCCAAAAACGCGGGCGAAGCCGCGGGCGGAAGCTAGTCTTAAATAAATCAGCGATGATATTGAAAATGCGATTTCGCACACACATTTTTGTATACTTATAACATAATAAATATTATCAGAATACCAGCGCTGCCGCATTTTTCCTTTTGATAAATATCAGAATCATGTGTGTGTAGGTACCTACCTATATTTTTTTTTCTTTCTTTACTCGTCAACAGGGGTTATTATGTGAATAATCAGTACCTAATAGTCTAACATAACGTGAAACAACCCCTGACGTAGGTGCTAGGTACTAAAGACCTGACGAAGGTAAGGTCAGCACAGGATGGAGTGGATACAACTGGATAACGAAAAATTGATCGCAATCTTCGAAGTAGTCTTTGTGCAGAATAAAATTACAAAAGACTGAGTTGGAGTAGGTAGGCATGTTCTTGAGTGGAGACCGTGATTCGGCAAACGTAGGGTAGGACGCCCTCAGGCTAGGTGGAGCTACGATCTTCGCAGGATGGCTGGTGGTGGCTGGATGGAAGTGGCCAAAGATCGAGTTAAATGGCCTGCAATTGGAGAGGCCTATGTCTAGCAGTGGGCTGCTATAGGATCATGATGATGAGACTGAGTTGGTACATCGATCCAGTCAGATTCTGTTTAAAAATCCTTTAATCACTTCTCAGAATAGTAACAACCTTGGATAGTGTTTTCCTTCTAATCCCAGACTTAATCTTCAAGATGGCTACTATTATATAGCTAGTGATTTAACCAATAATTTACAACCTGCATACACACATTGTTTTACAATTTACAGTTGAACAGCGATTACAACATAGATGATGTATTATTATGTTAGCTAGACTATTATTACCCTTTATATTACCCTAGAAACAAATATTCAGGAGCCATAGCCATATAGAGGGCGGTAAATTAGATACAATGGTAGTACTTAATGGCGCTATTTTACAAAGAACTCTTAAACTACAGAACATCCTTAATGTCATCCTGTCATGCAAATTGGCATGATGTGACATGATCCTACGGTCATAAATTTTGTGTTCAGGGTAATATTTTCAGGAAAATATTTTTTTTTATCGGTGCTCAACTAGGTAGGTACCTACTTACTTACGCATTGAAAGCAATATGAAATTTGATATACGTATTATTATCCTAACATTCCTTCTAAATCATCATGGAAACATTCACATTGTGTACAACATCACATTTGCTGTTCAAAACAAAGAAACAAACACAATAAATATTTACTGTCAGGATTTTCAGAACATAAACGCGCGCGTTTGCGTTTGAACATTTTTTTTTTGTGCGAAGATAACACAATAGAATCTACAAACAGCTACTGCGTGAGTCACAAATAAAATATAACGCGGTGTGTAATGCTATGTTAATCATCTGTGCAAACATTTGTGTCGTAAAGTGTAATATACTGAAAAGATTCGTGTTCCTTTAACCCGATTATGGTGAAGCCAAAAGGTGGAGTTATGATTTTATTTATGTATTCATGTATGGTTACATTCTCTTAAGATAATTTTGATAAAGGGTCTGTTATGTAAAGTCTGAGGGGCTCGTGGCTAAATGACAGCCACGCTGATCGATCGATCTGCGAGGTTAAGCTACGCTTGCCGCGGTCAGTCCTTGGATGGGTGACCGTTATTTACACATCGAGACCCTTCCGTGCCTCGGAGAGCACGTTAAGCAGTCGGTCTCGGTTGTCATAGGAATATCTTTGACAGTCGTTACGGGTAGTCAGGAGCCCGAAAGTCTGACAAACTGGTCTAACATTCGAATATCAGTATTACCCAATAATTGGGTTGTGGAGGTGAGATGGCGGTCGCTCCATGTAAAATATTGATATTCAGCCGCAACTAGTTAGACTGGAAGCCGACCCCAATCTAGTTTCCGAAAAGGCTAGGCGGATGATGGTCTGTTATGTAAAGTCTGTTCTTCAATATGCTATTAATTGTAAAGCAAGGCAGTGATGCTCTGATGCTGAGGCATTAGAAGGTCAATTTCCTTTAGAAACAATAGACCGTGCTCATAATCACACTGTAGTTCACACAATGCATATAAGCTGCGCAGGTTCTGAACATGTGCTTGTAACATTCTTTAAGTGCCTATACCTATTATTATGTACTATTGACAGTAAGAATTGATAATGCCATCATTCCCACATCTAACTTATAAAACTGTAATGTCAGTAGGTACTTACGCAGATACTCGTTTTTCTGATAATTTTCATAATACATGAATAAATGCTTTGCGTATATTTTTTAATAATCAATTTAGTCATCTTTCAAAGCAGTATAATTTAATATATTTTGTAGCATTTGTTCTATTTTTATTGGGCTACCTGATAATATTTCAATATTAGATGGTCAGTTCAGTTCAAAGTAGTTTAGATTAGAGCCACAAGTCCTAATATGTACCTAATACCCACCTATTAGCATACTTATTATGATGTGTATGACAAATTGACACAACGTGTTAAAAAGGCCTTCAGTGCCTTTAGTGTCATGACCACGGCCAGACGAAAACATGAGTAAATAAATATTTTTCATATTACCTATTAGTTTCGTACAAAATCTGTGGTTAGTCTAGGGACCGCAAGAACGGCTACCAAGCAAGAGGTCCCTTTGATTTCCACAAAGATTATTAAGGATTTATTTTTAATTAACTATCACTTGCTTTAACGGTGAAGGAAAACATCATGAGGCAACCTGCATGCCTGAGATTTGGTTTTTTAATGGCCTCTTGCAGTTGGCTTCTAACAGCCGTCACTGCTTAACGCGGACTTCTGGTGAGAACTTACAAATGCCTCCAGCCAGACTTAAAACTAAAGTAAACTACAAACTAAGCGACCACACGCTAAGGGCACCCACTACTGGGGTACGGACCTCGGCTTAGGGCGTCGCTAGGGTGACGACAACTAGAGGGAGGGGCTACTAGCTGGAACGGATTAATATGATTTAGGGACATATTTAAATCTACATGCTCAGGGCGGGCTGGCTCGAGCAAGGGTCGGTTTGGGGTCTGAGTCCTACTCGGCGGCGGACTCGGGTCATGATGGGGACGTCGCGACGGGCTTCGTCGGCGAGGTCGGAATGAGCATGCCTGAGAGTTCTCCATAAAGTTCTTGAAGGTGTGTGAAGTTTGCCAACCCGCACTTGGCTAGCGTGGTGGACTGTTCTTACTGCCAATAGTTTATCAGCATGTATTAATAACAATAACCGATATTAGACAATTTGTAGTTGTCTTGTTAAACATTCGTTTTATTATTTCTTTGTAGTGTCGTTAACAATGGCATTGTACACTATGATGTAGCTAATTGCAAACAAATTGGTGATGACGTGTTGTCTGTCATTTCCGCGTAGTTGAGTGTTACCTGAATGGTCGAGTGTCGACGTAGATCTTTACTTTTGAGAGTAGGAAGACAGAAGACACTTGTTGTGCGATAATAATTGCTCTAATCAAATGAAAGTGCAATAATCGCTTTGCAGCTAATTGCAAATGTACGCGCACCTATTTAATATCCATGCTTTCTTTTGATCAGTGTACCTATCGCCCAACGATTAATTGCAAGTGTGTTCTTGCTTTAAATAATAATTATAAATTATCAGGCCTCCTCTTTATGAGTGCCATAATTTACTACAGGGCCAAGTGCGAGTTGGTAATAATGTCACATGTTTTGGATTTTTTTATTCTAGAACATAATTCGTTTTCCTGGCGATGCTTTCCTTCACTGTTTTAAGGCGTCATACAAACTGCTCGGCGCCTCAACGCCTCGCGTGGAGCAGTGTGTATGATACTTAAGGCCGCGGCCGCACCGGTACGCGCGGCGGGACGCTTTAACGGTGAAGGAAAACATCGTGAGGAAACCGGCATGTCCCAGAACCAAAAATTTTAAGACATGTGACGTCCACCAACCCGCACTGGGCCCGCGTGGTGGACTACGGCCCACTCCCTCTCGCAGAAAGGAGGCCTGTGTCCCAGCAGTGGGAACATTATAAGCCGATTATGCTATGCTTATGCTATGCATTTACAGGTAGATACTCATCATAACACTACATCATATTTCCATGGGTAATTTTTATACCTAATAAGTAATAAATCCTACTTCCTACTAATATTATAAATGCGAAAGTTTGTGAGGATGGATGTATGGATGTTTGTTACTCTTTCACGAAAAACTACTGAACGGATTTTGATGAAACTTTATAGTAATATAGCTTACTTATACATCAGAATAACACATAGGCTACTTTTTATCCCAAAAATGTGGGCGAAGCCGCGGACGGAAGCTAGTGATGAAATAAGAGTGCAGATAAATACACCTTTGCATAATCCCTTGGATAATGCAGGCACAATATTGGTTGACCTGATGACGCCAGAGAAGCAATGACGTCAACAATCATTAATGAGATTTGCCGCACAAGCGCAGCAGGGTGAGCGACGAAGCGTAAAGTTTGCAGTCTTGGAAGGTGGCGAGTTAGTTCAGCCGTGGAGTTTGAATGCAAATAAATGATGGACGGAAAAAAACGCTATTGTCTGTTCTGAAATAAAATATAGGCCACTGCTCATGAAAACGATGTCAGAAGGGTCGGTTGGCTGAACTAGAGACAGCTAATAGTAACAAAACTGGACAAGTGCGAGTACGACTCGCGCCCTGAGGGTTATGAAATATGCAATTAGCACCATTTATGAGCAAGATATCGCTATTAAATCATAAAAGATATATCATATCTTGATCGTAGATGACGCTAGTACATATGAGCAGATGGCTGCACCCGTGGATCTTTCAAAGTGATCTTATAAGGGTTCCATTTTTCCTTTTAAAAAATACCGTTATGTAGATAGCAGAAAATCAGTCGCTGTGGTGTAATTTAGGGAAAATTTTTATCCAGCTGTGGACTATGACACCCATACCACAATACCAAAGACACGCGTTAAACGCGAATGCTACCAAAAATAATACACACTTGTTTTAGACAAGTTAGTGCTAAAACAAGTGCGTATTGTTTTTGGTAGCATTCGCGTTTAACGCGTGTCTATCTTTTTGTGGTACGGCCCTGATAGTCTGATTTACTTAAACGTGAGTAAAGCCACGGATCATGTGTGTTAGTCATAGCTTTTTACATAACAGCCACTCAAAGCGTGTCAATATGTTATTTTCTTTGCTAATCACACTGTATAAAATACATAACCTTCAGCAAATGCACTTTGATAAGAATAAAAATGGTTTAATCAAGCCCACTCCCTTGCATGACACGTAGTTATAAAGCTAAAAGTCCAGGCTAAGCACTAAGAAGTTTAGTGCTTAGCTTAACGTATTATCGACTTGGAGGTAGGGCTGCCATCACCTAAATTGCTGACGCCGGACAAAAACTTTAAAAACCCCGGACATTTGGCTGAAATTAAGTATTTTTCCTGGACGCCCCTGAAAAAACATTTCATCAATCAAGATTGATTGACGCAAAGTGTCCGGGTTTCACACGGACACTTTTTGAAAGCCCTACCGGACGCTCCCCGGACGCCCTCTAAACTAGGACAAATCCGGGGAACCCCGGACGGATGGCAGCCCTACTTGGAGGCAATGTACACGCGATTCTTTTATAATGTTGCAATAATGTGGTATTTCTAATGTTATTAGTACCTAGAAGGGTCTCGAAGTTACAAGAAATAGTGGTTGGTTATTGGCAGCTTTTTTATATTTATGACTAGCTTCTGTCCGCGGCTTCGCCCGCGTTTTTGGGATAAAAAGTAGCCTATGTGTTATTCTGATATTATATAAGCTATATTACTGTAAAGTTTCATCAAAATCCGTTCAGTAGTTTTTGCGTGAAAGAGTAACAAACATCCATCCATACATCCATACATCCTCACAACTTTCGCATTTATAATATTAGTAGGAAGTAGGATAGGATAAACTTGCTATTGCTTGTCACTTCATCTGCGTCAAAATGGATGAAAAGAAGCCTTTGTGCCTTTCCAGGTTCCAGGCTACCTTTTACCTAAACAAATAAGTAAAGATTCAATAGTCGTGTGTAAGTAAAAATTCAAAACAATTGTTTTTGGGCTGAGAAAAGTTTATTAAATTGATTTAATTAAAAAAAACCGGCCAAGTGCGAGTCATACTCGCGCACCGAGGGTTCCGTATCAGTTTTGGACGTATAAAGTGAAAAAATCCGGACCGCATAACTAAGTTTGTTTGTGAAGGAATTTTGATGATTTTGAAAAAACTGTACTAGTTAGGAATATCGTTTTATTTTTGGTGCCATATTTGGGTCAATTCCTATCATGTCTAATTATTTCAGATTTTTCGCCCTGCAAACATCGGAGATAAGGGGGGGGAATGGTATTTTTTTGGACATTTTTCATCATATATCTAAAACTGTGAGACATAAAATAAAATAAAAATATATTTTGAAATGTGCAGATTAAGCCCTTTCATATGATATGTCACTTGACCTAGTAACCCCACTTTAAAATTTCGGACCCCCACTCCGGCCCCTTTTGCAATGAAAATATAAATATTTTTGGACTTTTTTCATTTGCAATAAAGTTGAACAAGCATTTTTTATAACTGTTCCAAATTTCAAGTCGATAGCATAAGTAGTTGCTGAAATAAGCAGGTGAGACAGACAGACAGACAGACAGACGAAGTCGCACCATAAGGGTTCCTTTTTTACCATTTTGGTACGGAACCCTAAAAATGATTAATTTATTTATTAAGCTTTTTGATTTATATTCAAATGAAATCAAAACATCTATTTATTACGTTAAAGTTTTATAGAAATCATTTCTTCAACCAGAATTCCATCATAAAACTCTTAGATGTTTAAAAACGTACACAATCTTTGTGAACAATATCATCAAACCGCGTGACCTCAATGACCTCGTCACGGTCGAGCACAATGTTTGACCTCGGAATCTCCCGTGACATTGCCTGTGACCATTGAACCGACTTCCCCTTTCTGGATATTAATCAAGTGTCTTTATGGCATTACACACCTTTTTTTGAACTATTCTATGAATAAAGTTAATTTGAAAGACGTTTTGTGTTGACGGTCATTATAAAAGACTGCAAATAAAATAAAATTAGCAATTATTTGGTAAGACCAAACTCAAACTCATTAAAATGGATTTAATGTATTTATAACGGCGTGGACCAGTGGCGTGCCTGAGGGCAAGCCTTAAAATTTTTTCTTGGTTTTAGAGGATATTTATGTTAATTTTTCATGAATTTAAGTGAGTTTAAGTATTTATTAAGGCAATGTGTGCATTAAAAATCACTTACATTCATGAAAAACTACCATAAATACTCTCTAAAACGAGAAAAATGCGTCGGGTTTGCCCTCTAGGCACGCCACTGGGCGTGATTGTAAAAGCTAGCATCCAAAACCGTATCCTTTACCACCTTCAATGTCCCGGCTTCGTCAGTCACTGGCGTAACATACTTATGAAGAAATACATCCTTACGTGAGCTGACCTCTAGCGATTAATTGGTTTTACAATCTACAACGTAGGGTCCATACTAATGTTAAGCCCGGAGAGGAGACACGATGCAACAGACTCTTGAACAATTCATCTCTATTACGTTAAACTAGCTTCCCCCCGCGGCTTCGCTCGCGTTTTTCAGAATAAAAGCCTATGTGCTATTCCAGACTATAATCTATCTCTGTGCCTTTCATCCAGATCCGTTCAGCCGTTCTAGCGTGATTGAGTAACAAACATCCATCCACCCATCCATCAAACTTCATAATATAATAGCCTAATATACATATTATAACTATACACAAATTAAATTCCAATCATTGCGTAGGCCTGTTAAATTTTAAAGTACCTGTTGATGTTTGATGACCAAAATACAGGCAAAACAACAATAACCAATCACATCGATAAGAGACTTGAATACAGATCTACATGAGCTTTCAGTGTAGAGGAGGTGAGACTATAGAAAATAAAATTAAGAACGGTTTAAGGTGAATTTAACACTTGCAACTTTCATTCCGGAATAAAATAACATGTGAGTTGTGCAAAAGACAAAAACTAAAGTGGTCCCTAATGTTAACATTAAGATTCGAACCGCAACAGACCTGACTTGAATAGGAATCAAAGGACGTTGGCAGTTTTGGGCTTGATATGGTACAGTAATAAAAGCATAACCAAAAATAAAAATATATTTTAATTGTTCTTTGCCTAATTTATCTTAGAGATTAAGAATTGGAATCAAAAATCGAAATAAATAAGAAATAAAATGATTATGCCGTTGACATTTTGAAAAAAACAATAAAACAAAAACGGGTGCATGCTGGCTGGCGCGTGCCTCCATAGAATATCATGTCGACAGCAACTAAAACCTTTGAATTGAGAACTCATTAGTCGGGCTGTACCTACTTCATTAGATCATTCACACCATACTTAACCTCACTGTCACAAACACGAAGATTTCTCTTTAATCCAATTACGTACAAAAACAAATAAAAAACGATTTTAAATACTCTTGAAATACTCGATCACACCAAACTAATTTCATATCTGTACCGACATACACAATCTGAAGCCCAGCGTTCTATGGGCGTCCGCCGTGTCCTTTCAAATCGAGTGCACAACTTTTCAACACCTTCTGCAGCAAAAGTAGAAAGAAACACTCATTACCCATTCTCAACACACCCCATAAATCCTTCATACGCCAATACACACGAAACATAGCGCACAGTTTAAAAAAATCGCCCCAACTAACGTCCAGAGAAAGTATGGTACCTACCACACCTGAATACAAATTTTATAACGTTGATTCACGACAAGCTCCCAATCCAATCGGAAACTTTCCTTAGGGGGATAACCCTTGGATTTAATCCATTGGTAATACGAAAATTGATGTAAAAGCCTTAGCCGCACCGTTCCTGAACACGACGTCCCACGATCCATACAAAGTGTACAGCACAGAAAGATTTTCAGATTTTCTTGGAGAATCACTGCGTCGACACGGCTCGTGCCAAAATGTGGCGTGTTACGAACCCAAAAAGGTTTCAATTCAATTGGTTTACGAGATTATTGGAAGCAATTCCGTTCAGAAAGAAGTATGGGACGTGACTGGAATGTTGAGGGCTGGGGCCAAACGTGGACGCTGGAGGCTCCCATCGACAGTTTATTTACCTTTTTTATAAAAATCTACGGCTGGAGTGGAGTTTAATTATTCATAAACGGTTTCTAGTTTCAAGTGTTTATTAGTTTTTCTGGTTAATCAATATTGGTCATGATTACTTTCTGGTTCTCTTCACCGAACGAAGTTCGATCTATGAGATGCTAAGCAAGAGCTGTCACGGTCATTACTTGGATGGGCGACCATTTTCTTTTTACATCAACAACCATACGATTGCTTTTCCCTTTTTAAAAGACATAAATTCATAACCTTATTTACAACAAACCACACAGGAAATACTATTTATGTAAAATGAATAAAGCTCTCCGGATTTTAGTTTCAACCGGACGTCCGGTTTCCGGTTGTACGGCCAAAACGTCTGTTTCATCTCCGATTAATATTTTAAAACCTATATTAAATTATGATCTGTATTGAATCAGTACCTACCACATGCAAACAAAATAATAGTTGGCTGTTGTCTATTTTAACCTGCATTAAACTTTCGGAGATAAAGGCAGTTATGGTTGATAACGGGTTATAATAATTAGGACGAATCAAATGTCAGTATCCCCCATACTAATCCATGTTACGATCTAATACGCTATTTCTATAACACAATTTGAAAACATAAAAAGCAACTATCCTATCATTTCCCAAGAGTGCTATTTTCAACGATTAGGAGGGAGACAGAACGTTCACTTCATCTACATAAATATCGCACGTGTGCACACGCCCCTCATTTTAGGAATACTTGTACTATAAACGTTATATAGTTCTTTTGTCACGTCTTTACGGAAAAATTGTCTAACCGATTATGATATTTCACAGAATTTGAATCTTGAAGACGATCAAGGCAGGCATTGAGTTGAATTCATATTAGTCTCCGATAGATGTCGCCAACGCTCATAAGAGACGTATTCAAAGAGATTTAAAATTTCAACTGATGCGAGTGGGATATGGTAGCTCAGTGGTAAGAGCAACGCCACGGTACGGCAGAGGTCACGGATTAAAATTACGCCCGTGTCATTTTTTTTTCAAATCTCATAAGTATTTTTAATAGATAAATAATAAGGCCAGGGTTATCTATTTTGAACACGAAAAATTAAAAAACAAAAATGTAGGCAGAGTAACAAGTTCCTCTAGTTAAGCACACATACTGTTAAGAAACTAGGCGCCATGTTCTGTTTAATTAAACCCCTTTCCTCATAAAGAAAATGAAGTTCAAAACCTGCCCGCAAATCCCACCTACATCCTGAGCCAAACCGAAGGTAATTCGAAGAACGCCGGGGCAATTCCGATTTGATTTATCATTGTTCTTGGCCGATAAATCAGGGGTACAATAGGGCTCCAGGCGCGGGCAGAACGTGGAAACTTCTATTAATTCTCCTTAGAACAATCCCCAAGTTACCGCACAATGGAGTTCGGGACAATACGTCTCAAACGTGAGATGCTATCACATGATAGCACGCAGTTTGTTTTGGGATCGATAATTGATAATGCTTGTTGATAGTTTCACAGTTGTGGTAATTGTTTTTATTTATTAGGTCTTACGGGCTTGCTTGCAATAGCCTGGATAGATATACACATACAGGCAGGTTACTGAAATTGAAAGAGAAACCATTTGAGGTTTACGATAATCGTGACACATCTCTTTGCATGGTAGCGTAAGCTAAACAATACCAAACGCTAACTTAGCAAATAGTCGTAATGTTCAAATAATTTATTTCTATTTTTTTAAACCTACATAAAAAAATAATTTAAAGGTAACATTGCATTGTCATCCAGTTCTGAGCTACCCATAGTTAAATTTTCAAGTCTTTAGTTCGAGTTTCTCGGGAAGGTAGTTTAAAATATCGATTACAAGATTTGTTCCGAACAGGCAAACAAACAAACAGATATAGATAAGACAGCGAGATAATAAAAACGTTATATAAAATAAGTTTATTTATGGCCTCGGTTTATTTAGTGAGTTAAAAAAACCAAGGCTGTTAATGAGATCGCCAATACCCTATTTATGGTATGGTGGCAAATATTCTTTCTTCTTCCAAGTAAAAAAAAAAATCTTCTTCATCATCATCATCAGTAATCTACTGCTGGACACAGGCATCACCAACTGCAAGCCATTTAACTCGATCCTCGGCCACTCTCATCCAGCTGTCACCAGCCACTCTGCGAAGATCGTAGCCTTTAAAAAAAAAATCTTAATGGACAGTAATTATTTTTTGATTATTTAAAGGTAAAGCAAAAAAAAACGAAGACTCATAATCTCAACCGTACGATGAGAGAACCAGCCTTGCTGATAAAAATCAGTTCTAAAAATCAAATTGCCAAATTAATTTAAACTCCATACAATAATTTGAAAGGGTAATCCCGCTCTTTCAAACCATACGGCTTCAACCTGTCATTACCGGCTTAAACGTTCAAAAAACAATGCATTCACTCAATAAATCACCACGTCTCGGTCAATACTGAACATTGATTGATGTACTTCGGGATCCAATCTGCTAATAGCTTCGACCCCAATAAAATAGAGACAGGGGAAATTCTTCTACTCACGTTAACCCTTATAATGGAGTTTCAACTTTTGAGGTCTGTAGTTTTGTCTGTTTGGTCGTGTTTTGTTTTTTGATGATTCATTGCTGTATATGGCCATTTTTGTTTCTGGGTCATTGATGAATGAGCTTTAAATAATGTTTCTTCATTTGTGTAGATGCACTACGCAATTTACGCTTTAAAGACTAGAAAAAAAAACTAGTTTCCCTCTCAGATTAGCAAAATTCGGCGTCCGAGGCATGCTTTAGATACTCCCGATGATGCTAACTGCTAACTGCAAGAGAGCAGCAGGGATACTAGCACTCTGCGTAGGTACAAACACAGACCGCCGTCATTCTGACCTCGCCGACGAGGCCCGTCGCGACGTCCCCGTCATGACCCGAGTCCGCCGCCGAGTATGACTCAGACCCCAAACTGACCCTTGCTCGAGCCAGCCCGCGCTGAGCCTGTAGATGATGTCCCAAAATAATGAACCGATTCAGCTAGTAGTCCCTCCCTCTAGTTGCCCTCCCCCAGCGACGCCCTAAGCCCAGGCCCGTACCCCAGTAGGAGGTGCCCTTAGCGTGTGGTCGCTTAGTTTATAGTTTTATTTAGTTTTAAGCCTGGCTGGAGGCATTTGTAAGTCCTCACCAGATGACCGGTTAAGCAGTGACGGCTGTTAGAAGCCAACTGCGAGAGGCCCTTCACTAAAATAAAAAAAACAGCGTAGTCTGAAGACAGCTAATTTGAAATGTTTTGAATTTGACACATAACTGGCAAATATCCTTAGCAAGCAGCGCTACCCTGAAACGCAAAAAAATATATTTGTTAAGCGCTTGCGTTATTTTGCGCCCCAGAGCAGGTACTCCGTTTTAAGAACCAATGAAAACCTATTGACCAATGTGAACACTGTGTAGCCAGTAGCCAGTACTGTAGCCAAAATCAATAAAGCGTTTCTTTCACTTTTTAAACTTTTCTAAGAACTAAGAAGCTATTGCAACCACAAAGAAAACAATTATAATGATGTACAACTGTAATAGTGCCCTAAATCTGTCATCGCCACTGCATAATGACGTAACGGATAGTTAATACTGATTGATGGCTCTCCACGAGAATGATGACGTAAGCAATGACGTATGTAGTTATGTACGCACGGTATTGTCACGATATTGTGTCCCTCGCATTGTTGCGGCTAGTCTTGTTCTAATTAGTATCTATGTATGATGCTGTATTGTCGATAGAATTGCGAGCTACATGTACATTATGTATTCGTAATTGCAGGTGTTCGGATACTAATTCATTGTAGAATGTCAATTAAACAGGGTGGCAGGTTAGACAGTGGAAATATTTTAATGGCTCAACCCTGAAATCGCGAAAAAAATATCAGCTGTTCCATACATTTATGTTCACATGACGCAACAAAATGTATGGAACAACTGATTTTTTTTCGCGATTTCAAGGTTGGTCCCATAGTAAAAGTTGTTCATAATGATGAGTACAATGCCCTCTTAAAATATTTCCACTGTCTAACCTGCCACCCTGTATAACTATGCGTATGGACTGGTAACAGATAGAAAGATTTACAGAAAAATAACAGAAAGGAATTCCTTTCCGTTTTTTTGCTGGACATTTTTCTGCATCCTCTCCGTTACTTACGACATTTTTGAATATTGATCTGTATATTTTATAAGATGAAACAATTTGGCAATCTTTTTCTAACTATATTTAGGTCAATTTAGGACATAAATATTTCTAATTGGAGCGATTGTAGTCTTACTTCTGAAGGGCAATTATTATACAGGGTGGCAGGTTAGACAGTGGAAATATTTTAAGAGGTCATTGTACTCATCATTATGAACAACTTTTACTATGGGACCAACCCGGAAATCGCGAAAAAAAAAAACAGCTGTTCCATACATTTTGTTGAGCTATGTGAACATAAATGTATGGAACAGCTGTTTTTTTTTTTCGGTCCACTGTTTAACCTGCCACCCTGTATAATTAGTATCAAATATATAACTTCAAATAAATAACGACAAACGTGAACTTATATCACAATGAAATCTAAAATTGACCAAAAGTTGATCAAAATTAAATCGGACATTTTGAACTGGCACTTAAACAACAAATAGTATATTATGCAATTAGTGAATAAAGGACGGATTTAAAGCGAGGGCCATAGATGAATCACGAGCTAGTGAAGGATTCTAACGATTGAATCACGACCGTAGGGAGTGATTCATGATGATTGAATCACGAGCGTAGCGAGTGATTCAAGTGTTAGAATCCTGAGCGACGCGAGCGATTCATGGCCCTCGATATAAATCCGTTTTATTCAAGAGTTGCATACTATACTTTATACCATGACTACGAGAAAAAGAAAGATTTAAGTGAAAATATACATATAATGAAGAAAAAGTAAAGTTAAATTGGCTTTGATGTAAACCAGCCGTGATTTTTTGGGTAGCAAGCTTTCCACCTTTCCACTATATCGGCCGCCCTCTCTTTCACAAACTCAGGTGATAACACATCTTCATCACTAGAATGCATTTTTAATCGATTAGAACAACACTAAACAAACACAAAATTAAAGATTAAAGTAACACTAAACTTTGTGTTCGTACAACTTACAGTATTCAAATTTCAAAATAGCGCCAATTTACTAAGGACAGCAAAGAACACAAAACAGTTTTTATTCTAATGCTAAACTCCTTGTCGAAAATGTCGACCAATCAAATTGAATTTAGAACACATCAATATAGGTCGAATACACAGATTACACTTACACTAGATACGGCAAGCCACGACCAAGCGTGCCCTGCATGTTCGACTGTTCGTACTAAAAAAAGTCTGTTAGCTCAGTGACGCTTAGTGATTGAAACAATTCTGTTTACTCTGAGCACATCACTAAATGGCTGGGGTGAAGTTATCGTAGGTATAAAAAAGATGACACGTTCGGTTTTCATACAATCTAATAACGTGCCGCATCTAGCATAGGTTCTTTAAATCTGTGGTCGAATACATTGGTGTGTTCCATTTTCAAACATCAAAACAGTGAGTAAAAGTGCTTTTTATTCACTGTTTTTAGTGAATAAAATAAGCTTTTTAGAGGGGGAATGGTATAAACAATATTTATACTCATGCTTAATAACCATACGGCAAAACTGATTAGAAAAATAAAATACCATTTCTAGCCTATTTAAAATCTAATACCAGGTCAGTTAACTGTCAGTCATAGTACTAAATTAATTACGAGAATTACCCTTCTAATTACAATAGAATATGGGTTTTACCCTCAGATCATAGAAACAAGGAGATACGCCAATCATAGCAAATTAGTACGTGAAAAACTTACTGTCGCCATCTTTTAGTACCTACAGTTTTCAACACAATTACAAGCGCCCCTCGTGAATATAAAGATCTCCCATACATAAAAAATTCCGGACACCCTCAATATAACACTGTTAATCGTCACTCAACACTAACTTAAAACACTGTATTTATATTATCGATCGTGTTCGGTTCGTCGCCAGCGTGTACTTTTGTACTTCGCCCAAATTAAAGCATCAAGCTCAATAGCGCCTTGGCACATCTCCCTTGTTTCTATGATCTGAGGTTTTACCATATTTTCAAGCGATCAATATTATACTAGTTGTACCGTGTATATGCGGAAATGATAAATAATAGGCATCACTGCACTCACAAAAATCCATCATTACATTGAAATGCAACATCAGCTTAGAATTATTTCATGTACGGTCTGTTGTTTATGTAATTATAAAGTTTCTTAACCTGGGGTCCATATCATGAGTGCCAGGGATCCATTAGCTAGCCTGCCTTACTTTATTTATTAAGATAATGTTTGCAGTCCTACAAATTATAAAAAGTATTTTTAAATTTCTGTTTTTTTAATTACCTAGAACTAATAAATCGAGATAATAAAACAAGTTTATACGGATTAAATCTTATAAGATTAAATATTACAGATTTTTACAGATTTTTCTTGACGTTTGTAAAAATATGTAATATACGCGATTTAATCCGTTTAAACTAGTTTTAGTATAATGTGTAGTAACCGCGAAAACCTAAGACATTATTAATAAATCGAGACTTTTTCATGAACAAACATAATCAAAATTTCAGATTTAGACTAACCTCGACGCTTAGATAAGTTGTGTGAAAAAAAGTCTCGATATAATTAAGTGTACAATTTGCTAAAGTTTGAAAACGACCTTAATGTTGCCTATACTTACATAAGTATGTTACGTTACATGAAGCAGGAAACTTAACACGAACTTAAACACTAACGAATTCTCATTATTTAAACATAGATCCATACAGACTGGGATTAATCCCACACAAGCTAACGATTTAATACAAAGGTTCACACGTTAAGACTGGCATTATGAGACAAAAAGCAGTCGCGTGTGAGTCTTATCTTACGCGAACATTCGCACTTCAGTATTTTGACAGCTTTAGTACTGGAAGAGGCACAAAAATACAGTAGTTCTCCGTGTCAATTTGAATGCAGAGCGTGAGATCTGTAATTCAATTCTTATGTCAAGCATAGTTGCTGGGTGTCCCGTTAGTGAATTATCAATAACAATTCGCTCAAAATAGGTCTTCGTTTTTAAGTAAGAAGTGGAGAGTTACCTACAGCTTTTTCTGTTGGAAGTGATTTAAAATTGGGTCCGATAAAAGTAATATTACACAGGGCTTTTAATATATTTTCATCGGAAGGACTTACATCATTCTTTACACCCCTAATATTTTATTGAAATTATGTCCCACCAAACTATGACCGATTCTCTCCAATCCAATCCAATTTTTGTCGGTGTTATGTCAAAACGTAAACAAAACATTGCAGTCAGCTGTTTTTTGTTGGTGACAGGTGCTTTCGTGGACTAGGCTAGGTGCCATTCAGACGCATGCTCTACGTAGACTACCTCTTCTCACTGATCGAAGTCACCCGTTTTTGGATAAGTCTAAAGATAAATATAGGTACCACCATTGTACATCATCATTATATCGACCGAAAGACGTTCACTGCGGGACCTATGTCCACCGGTTGTTGTGGCATTGTGGCGATGTGAGTGCAGCTGTAGCACCCCAAGGTGAAGTGAAAAAGTAAATTGAAGATTAAATAAGTAAGAAACAGTCAACGACAAAAAGCATATTGACTCACTTTTTTTCGTTGCCCTTCCATATTCTCTACATCAACGTCATCGTTTTTAGTCGAAGGGGTAAATTTCGCCTAATTAATCTAAGCTTAAATACCCCACTTTATAACGCATGAACTTCCAAGTGGGGTCCAAAGTTTGTAATTACTCCCAACGTGTACAAGATAAATATTTTACTAAAGCTGTATTAGAATTTATAAGTTATATTTGTGTTTTATAATATGTACAAATTATGTATTTACAAGCTTCTTTGACTTTTAATAATTATACAGAATTTGTTTGTGTGGAATCTCTCGCTCTCCCATAGGTGTTGCACACAAGCTTGCTACTAATCAAGTTTAAATTAGATATCTCCTGTGGTTCATGAATGTCTTTTAACCAATTTATAACTCAGATGGTGTTAAAATTATTAGTAGAATAGTATTGAAAATCTTTGAAAACAACAATTTTTTTTTTTGCTTTTGAATTAAAAATTCTTACATGCAGTCAATTCCTGTAGTCACCAAAGCAAGCAGGGATTCAAATAAGATTGTATTGAATAGTTTATGTAATAAAGCCGTACAAAACAATAATACAATCAGATACATGCCAAAATACTTTGCCTTATCACGGAATTAAATTCTCAACTTGCTTTTGGCCGCGTTAGATAATAAATCAACACAAGCTTTTTATGACACTTATTTTTACAAAAACACATTCTACCCGGGCTACCTGATGGTAAGTGGTCACCACTACCTATGGACATCTGCAATTTCGGAAGCATCATAGTTGCATTGTCTGCCCTAGAGACAAAGTTAAAAATGTCTCGCTAACCCCCCTCCCCTTCTATTATA
The DNA here is from genome assembly GCA_948465475.1 of Thalpophila matura. Classification (NCBI taxonomy): domain Eukaryota; kingdom Metazoa; phylum Arthropoda; class Insecta; order Lepidoptera; family Noctuidae; genus Thalpophila; species Thalpophila matura. The sequence continues at coordinate 15,584,887 of OX419182.1, forward strand.
CCCCACAAACCAAAAGACAACCATGTTGCATAGTGGCAAAAACAGGTACCTACGATAGCAGTGCTTCCCCAGATGCTCTTTAAACAATCGATTTTACTACCTCACGATTGAAGACTCCTTTTAGATTTATGACAATCCAAGCCCAGTGCCCCAGGTGCTAATACGTCACTCGATACATTACCGATAATGTCGGGCGCATCACTAATCTGCCAAGACTTGTGATAATGACAAGTAATATCCGAGCTGGAGCCATTTTGACAGCATTACCGTCTGACAACATGACACATTAATCAGACGGCCTTACCATGCCTTACTCACATACCCATTTCAGACTAAAATCTAGACTTGCCTGCGAAATATACAGGCTGCAGATTTAGATATTTGCATCCGTTAAAGGGAACCCGTCTTCTACCTGAACAACTTTTTCTAGGAGACCCTTAACAGATTCGTCAAAAAAAATCGACCAAATGTTTAACGTACGTAACGTATTACAAACGTAGCTAGAATTAATTGAAATTGTAATTTCTCAATTAAATCCTTTCGAAACAATATGACAAAAAAAAAGTAAATAATTCAAACTTAATAGAGATGTTATGTTAAATTATCTGACGTGAAAGATCCCAGAAAGTATCTATCAAAATTCTGATCGATGTCCAATTTGTAAAAACACACGTCATGTGATACTATGTGTACTAACTACGACTACCTACGCAATGTCCAAACTATTTATTTGTAAAAACACGTCATTAATCCTTTGGAACACGAGTAGATTCCAATAATTCTCCCCTTGATTGCAACTAGTTCGACATAAGCCTCGTATTTATTGATTCTAAAACTACCCCGTAAAAGGGGTGCTGTAATGATGAGCAAGGGGAAATCATTGAGGGATTCGAGTGCTCTCCCATTTTCGGTATTCTCTCTAATTAAAGGGAATCCTTAGGAATTATTTTTGCGTGTTACTCGTTTATTTATTCATACGCAGTTTCAATAATTTTTTGCTTAATTTATGATTTTTTTGAAATAATTATTATAATTTGTTATTACATGTTAAGTATCCCACGACAAATTAATAAATTAAGTTTAATTAAATAATTATCATCGAATAAACAAGATTATTTAGGTGCCCAAGTATAAAAGAGATTTAAAAACAACTGACCCGAGCGGGGCTTTGGATGGTTCGAATCGGGGCCATTTGTATATGTTACAGTCAAAACTCTAAACCAGTCAAAACTAGTTTTGCCTGCAAAAAACAGTTAAAACTAGTTTTGAATAATGCGCTTGGTTAATACTAGTTTCATTTTATGATAACATACCTAATTAGAGTCCAAGAGCGAGCGAAGCGAGCTCGGGAACTTGGGCATCTCGACACGGATGGGTTAGGTTCGAAGGGGTTGACGGGAGCTTCATTGAGCGAGCAAACGAGCGAACGAAGCTCCCGTTAACCCCTTCGTGTTAGGTTACTTTTAACCTTGCAAGCAGAAATAGTCGGCCACCTCCCTCCCCCTTATAAGTTCTTATAAGTTCAGCAAAAAACAGTAAAAACTAGTATTGACCAAGCGTGTTAGTCAAAACCAGTTTTGACTGAGTTTCGACTGCAAAAAACAGGCAAAACTAGTTTTGCCTAACGCGCTTGGTCAAAACTAGTTTTGACTCCAAAAAACAGTCAAATCTAGTTTTGACCGGTTAAGAGTTTTGACTATAACATAATATATACCTACTAGATTGGTAGCTACAAAAACATGCACGACGATACATGAGATAAATAACATAACGTATAATACATACGTATACATAAATAAAAAGAAACTGCGACACTGGAAACTAATTAATAAGGTTCAAATACTCGCTGACCTTACAAAGAAAACCAACACCATTATGAATAATAAATCATTATAAATACACCAACATTATATTACACTCAGCAATAAAATTAATCTATGGCTTATGATGTGAGATGCGAGCTGCCTATACATAACTAGTATTAATAACTGAGGCGGTGAATTCATATAATTTCTACTCAGTGTTTGTTAGAAACCTTGTTAAGAGAGCGCGCCACAAGGTAGGGGGTGTAAATTTCACCAACTACCCTATACTGTGGGGCCAGGAAGTTCGAGAGTTAGAGATTAAAATTATTTTTTCTGTAATGTTGGTATATTTTTCTCAAGCATATCGTTTTGTGGGAGCACCTGTGTAGTGGTGGCCTTGTGGTAGCGACTCCGATTTACAAGTCGTAGGTCGGAAATTTGTTTCATCACCACTGTTCTATAATGGTGAAGTAAAATATTGTGAGGAAGCTGTTGCAGAATGTTGTAGAACCAAAAAATCGGAAACATGTGACATTCACTGAACCCCTCTCATAGAGAGAGACCTGTTTCCCAGCAGTGGGAACACTATAGACTGATTATGCTATATGTGTATATTAAAGGCATTTTTAAGCGGCTGTGGCTAACGTTTTCTGCCTGTCTATTCTCTCTCTCTCGCAGTGATAACGCGGCGTGTCGGTACAGAATTGGCAGGCTGCGGCATTTATCATTAGTATCACTTACCAATAATCATCTAGTGGTATCTGTGTTTTGTATTGTAACATCCCAAAGCCCTTCTCCCCAGTAAATTAGTTAGTATTTCGATTATTGACCTTTTATTTGTATAAACTTAAAATGATGAATTGAAAATTAATTCCATTTTCGTACTTTGAAAAATGTTTCCTACCCATAGCTGCTGCCTTTTTCAATTCCGCTGGTTTCAAAGGCCGACTGTCCTTAAGCGCTGTCTAATAAATTAGCCTCACGCTATTGTGTGGGCTCACTTACTGGCAGACTTATTTACCTGACTATTGTGCTAGCCAGAATTCAGACGACATCATTCTACTCGGCATCAGTCCAAGAACTAAATAGGCTCTCGTTTTCTACCTAAATATTAAGACTGTGCTAAATGGGTAGGAAGCTCTGTGCTTGAAAGGCGGAGATTGGGTCTGAGTTGTAACTTGCATCTTCGTGAATGAATGGAACTGTTTTTTGCACTTGTGTACCTACTTCCTGAAGGGTCAGACCGTGGGTCAGACAGAGGTGTTTATAGATGTTCATTTTTCATGAACGTAAATGATTTTTTTTAATGTACGTATATAAGTAACTATGTATTGCTTTAATAACGACATTAAGTTACTTAAATTAATGAAAAATGAACATTAATATCCTGTAAAACCAAACAATACATCGGGTTTGCCTTCTAGGCACGCCACTGCCCATTGCCATTAACCGGGCAAAACTTCAGACTCCGGGCTGCTACTACCAATAGAACCCCCCTTGTGACCACTAGACAAAAGAAGCAGTTCACTAACCATTACGTTAAGTACAGTCACGAGCATAAATATATTACCATGGACAGTTCTTCAACACTATCTTATTTCATGATTCATTCATAAATTTTATATAGAATGAATGAATCAGTTCGATAATAATACCTGATTTCATGATTCATTCAGTATTTAAAAAAATTAATAAATGAATCATGAAATCAGATAGGTACATAGGTATTATTGCCAAACTGTAATATATTTGTGCTCGTGACTGTACATTACAGTACTTTAAATATTTCTTTATTTCTTTCTTTTTTAGGGTTCCGTACCTCAAAAAGAAAAACGGAACCCTTATAGGACCACTTCGTTATCCGTCTGTAATGATCATGAGTGAAGCCATCTGCTCATAGATGGCGTCACCAAATGTATGCAATAGCGCCATCTACGATCAAGATAATTAAATGATATCTCTACTATGATGTAATTTATAAGATGGCGCTATTGCATATTTCGGAAACCTCAGGGCGGGAGTCATATTCGCAATTGTCCGGTTTTTCTTTCTTTCTTACAGTATTACATTAAGCTTTACAAATTAAGTCTTATAATTTTTATAATTTCCAATATTTCATTAAAATTCCACAAAAAACGTAGTCAAACACTATTCTAAGTATAACTTAATAAAGTCTAAAATTATGAACTACGCAGAGTTTGGGCATACATGAGTAAAGTTTTAGCTGTGCTCACAGAAAAGTTTAGATATTGCTCCAAGTTTAGCAGTTGGTGTATTAGCTAAATTCAGTGTTGCCCGTTACTAAAATCTGGCCTCTACTCTGAATAAACTTTGTCTATAGAAACGTAAGCTAGTTTGAAATTTTTTGTTTGGAGTTCCTATATTTAAAGCCTATATAAATAGAGATCGGTCTCTGATATGAGCCAGATTTTGAAGTTGAATTTTTTTTTTCTTTCAGTAATGGAAATACATTGCGAATTCTAGAAGAACTAAGCGTACAAACAAACACACCCTAAAAGCGATTTATTTTATACTATCTATAGGTATTCCATAGGTAATTATATGTAATGATAATTATATTATTATCAGGTATTATTAGATTTTCGGAATTATTACAACCTTGTGTTTGTGGACCTACTAAGGTTAGTAAAGAAGCGCTTGTTTACTAATCAAATGGTAATTAAATTTTTTGCTGATATCTTCTGAACATCACTAGATGGCGCTGCGTGTTTCGCTTGGTTTAAGATTAAACTAAAACTAACTTGCATCTTTTAATTGTTGAGTATTGGGATTCGCAACATTGGTGATAAAAAACAACAAAAATTAAATTTTACCTACTATAATTATTTTATTTATGATACAGCTAAAGATCATTTTCCATGCATTTACTTAATATTTTAGTTCAAAGTGGGACCTTTAGTCGTAGAGCTAATCTGATTAATCGGCTAGGGAGAAGGATAGTCCATTTTTTGCAGGGTCAAAGGGTTATTTCGTGCGTAGGAGAACCAATTTCTGGTCTTAAAAACCGATATGGATTCGTAGCAGTGCTTTCAGACCATTTTTTTTTATTTTTTTTTATTGATATTATCAAGAAACTTATTAACATTACAATTACAAAATATACGTTCCAGAAAACCACAGAGGTTTGTTAGGAACGTTGATTCAGCTAGTAGGTCATAATAATATAATACAATATTTCTAAGTGATTAATCGGTATGCACATCGTGTTACCAACCAATCTATGCAGTTCTAATCGGCGCGGCTCTGTCGTCTGTCGGTAATCATAATGTTCATTAGAGTTGGTTTCGAATTTATCTGTCTGCATCGATATGTTGGTCGCACTAGTACTACTACCACATTATATTTATACTTACTTATTAGCTGCATAATATATTATTAGCATTAACAATTTATCTAAGTAAGTATATTATATTAGCTTAAAAATACCAAAATAGCATCAAGTTACAAAAACAGTTAATGCAAAACAATCAAAACATTAGACTAACCACGTTAAGTGAGAGCTTTTCATAATTATGTACAAACAAGACACAGAGAACTTCGTGTCATCTCGGCAAACTTCGGCGGTGCTCGGCAAATTTAAGCAATTTGGTCTTTCCAGTTGTTTGGCTGATTTCATTGAGCAAATAGAACTTGGCCTTGTATGATTTTCATCAACATCAAGTTTTAAACTTGAAGTAATTAAAATTTTGTTCATTTACATTGAAGTCTTTATTTGCTTGCTTTGATCGTGAAATTATTCTGTGTTAGTTTTGCATCTATAACTTTTCTGCTATAAGTGAAAGTTTAAATTAATATTAGGCATCGCATTGGTGCTACTTATAATACGGTTAAGTCTTTGATACTTACTCGTCATACGCTTTCCAATCTCCCCAAAGTTATATTTTTCATATAAAAATAAACTCGAAACACAGTTTATTTCGTTTTGTAATTAACTATACCCTCGCCAACAACTCAATTCGTATCACACTCACCCAAAGGAGAGAAAATTACACCAGAAAAACAAAAATAAACCAGTCAAAAGCCCGTACAGTTGCACAAATATGTAGATTAAGTTCACTCCGACAAAATAAAAACGGCAATTGCGAGAAGAAAATTTGCAGTAAGGGGGGGTACCGCTAGCAAATCCCCCATGTGACCACTCGACGGGATATAACCCGGGGAATATACCCAAAAATATACCAACGAATACCGGCTAGCGATACTCTTTATCCTGGGATTAAATTTTGCAGAGGACCGGGTTCCCGACGGCTAGATGGTCTCAACTGAACAGATAAAACCGGGCTTGGGGTGACCCGTCGACTTTATTTGGACATTTTTTTTCTTATTGAAGATTATGCTTGCAAAATTTGTACTTTGTTTGATTTATTTTGTGTGGCTGTGCAGAGCTCGGGGTTAAAGTATAGTGAAGTTTAAATTAAAGGCGAAATAAGGTCTGTGCTTTTTGTACAAGAAACTGCTTATTTAGATGAAGATCAAAAATAAAATGGAGTTTTTCTTAATGGGGCCAGCATAAAAGGCTACGAATAAACACGTAACTTCGTGTTTATTCGTAGCCTTTTATGCTGGCTGGATAAAAACGAATGGAACTACGTAAAACCAGATAATTTTCATTAACAAAATTGTTAATAAAACTACAGTGTACTCAAATAGAGAACCAACCGAGACCCAAATTACAGATAATAAAATGCCCTAATCATGTTAAAATCCAAATAACAACATACCCTAATCATCCCAAAGGACCAAATATGGACAATGTCTGGTCCTTATTTCCATATCAGGCATGTTATTAAAATTTACGCAACAGAAAAGTTGCAAACAATCTCATTCAAGCAAGTTTTAGCTCCGACCCTGATATTGACATCAAAACATCCCTAAAAGAGGGTTGACAATGATTAGGGCGTGATAACATCTATAACAAAACCCAACCCTCCTGAGTTTAATAAGGTTTATTATCTAAATTATCTACGAATATGTTACACACGCACCTTGTAGGGATGGGTCGAGATTCAAATTCTGGCAAAGTGCGGTTGATAAGTTCTGTTTCTACATAAAAAAAAAACAATTAGATAGTAGTTAGTACCTATGTAATTTGACAAAAAAATAATTTGATTAACAGACTAACTTTCAAAATGTTAAATGAAATTACATTTTTTTTCCATAATAAAATTATATTGAGATTGGTATAGTATCGTAAAGTGTCTTGACCATCAATTTAGCACTAAAGTAACACAGTATCAAACGTAATTTTTAATTATTATCGATAATTTTAATCTTGTGACATCCCTATATGTAGTTCGAGTAGGAATATTAAGGGATGTATTATATAGTATATTAAACAGATAGTATACGTATAATAATTATGCGACACTCTATTACCAAGTTCACTACCACTTTGTAGGAAAGTAGTAGGTAGGTACTGCTTTATAAAATCAGTGAAATATTAATTAAATTTATTTAGATTTAAATGTTTTGTCATTTCTGTAAAAGGTTTTATCAATCAAAATCTACAAGGCAAGCTGTAAAAGATTATTTTATTTTCCAAATTATGTCTTATGGTCATGATCATGACCCATGATGCAAAACGTTGACAATAATTGAAATCATACAAATATCTAACAAAATGAAAACAAGCATAACTTGACCTATACCGTCCAGTAAATTTAAACTTATTTTCATAGAAAAAGGGGTTCCCAACATTTATTATGGCGATAAATTTTAAAGAACATTATTTACACAAAGCCCCGTAGACGTTAAAGACCATTTTCGAAGGCGCACCGAGCGAAAACGATTTGTGTTACAATGAATTTATGCTTTAGGTAGACCATAACGACCTCTGAGTTTCAAATGAACAAATGTTTCGATTTTGAAGACATATTGTTTTGTATAAATTGGCCTGTATTGGAGTTTTTGTAGGATTAGAGCAAGCTTTGTGTTTGTATTGCAGGTTCTGCACTTTCTGAATCAGCATCTATCTATACTTATAATAAGAATGTAAATTCCGCGTGTCTGTACATTGCATATATTTGCATAAAAATAATAGGGGGGACTAAGAATGAGTAATGAAGTAAATTTCTATCATTTTTAGAATTAATGTCTGTCTGTTTGTCTGTCGGTTTGTCTGTCTGTTTGTCTGTCGGTTTGTCTGTCTGTTTGTTTGTGTGTTTGAACACGCATCAAATCAATACTACTGAATTGATTTTGAGGAATTAGAAAGAAATGTATAGGCAGTACCTTGAGGTAACATTTAGTCTTTGTTTCATTGAAATCGGTCCACTATATCAAAAGTTATCACAAAAAGTCTACCATCAGAACTAACTTTGATAACATGTGTATTAAGCCGGGTCCACACATGTATTTGTTCAATCCAATCACCGTACATCCGTATCGCCGACGCGTATCATATGTTAGGTAATTATTATTACTTTTAAATCATAAAACCACTGAATTCTATCATTATAATATATGATTATAAAACACAATCGTTTTGCAAATGACGTATGATTGTCTAAATTTTTGTTGTCATTGGTGCAGCAGAGAACTTTTTTTTTTTTTTTTTGTTTCGTTTCGTCCCTCTTTGGGACAGGCAAAGGGAGCTGAGCCCATACCGCCAAGTGCAGCAGAGACCGATCATTAATCTATGCATTGTTGTAAACAAGAAGTTTATAATAAAATATATAAGTTTTTGGTGTAAATTAATGTAACCTTCTTGATTCCAAATTAAGAAAATAGTAACATCTCAGAGCATATAGCCCTGGAAACGGTACCTATAGCGGTGAATCACCGGATAACATTTTCTATCACTTTTTGCAGGGGGCGAATTGAACACGTACACACTACGAAAATTTGACAATTACGCACAGATACAGGCTTACAGATTGTACTTAAATAAAGCCATGTTGGTGCATAATTTATACTTACACTAGCTGTTCCTCGTGGTTTCATTCAACCCTGTTGCTTGGCTCCTAAGGGTTGTAGCGTGATATGGAATAGCCTATACTATCCTTACTAATATTATAAATGTGAAAGTAACTCTGTCTGTCTGTCTGTTTGTTACGCAATCACGCCTAAAATACTGAACCGATTCAAATGAAATTCTGTACAGAGATAGTCTGGAGCCTGAGAAAGGACATAGGCTACTTTTTAATGCGAAAAAAGGGCTGTAAAGGGTTGAAATAGGGCATGAAAGTTTGTGTGGAAATTACGTAATTTTTAAAGCTAGAAGCTTGCAACTTATTTTTGAGATTTGGGGTGTAGGATAGGTGTAGGGTAGGCGTAGGGTAGGCGTAGGGTAGGCGTAGGGTAGGCGTAGGGTAGGTGCAAAGTAGATGTAGGGTAGGTGTAGGGTAGGCATAGGGTAGCTTAGCTGGCGTAGGGTAACTTTACCCGTGCGAAGCCCGGGCGGGTCAGCTAGTCTTTTAATATAAATCTCGAGGGGTCTGAAAGTCTTGACTTAAAAAGACAGTATTTATTAGGAACAAAATCCCTAATAAGAGCTGAATTTTATAAAACGGGCCGTAGGTACTTCACTAACTCTCATAAAATGTCAAGTGTAGGTCTTGTGTTATTCATGACCGTGAATAACACCTATTAAAACATATCTAAATTCTAAAGGACCTTTAACAGGTAACCTTTCTGTAGGATAAAAGTTAAACTTGATTAGGGAAAGCTTAAATTCGGAAGAGATAATTATAAAACACTTTTTTTTTATTTTCTCTAATTGAAAATAAACATCTGTACCGAAAATAAACAGTTTCAAAGTCGTTTTTAGGGTTCCGTACCAAAATGGTAAAAAAGGAACCCTTATGGTGCGACTTCGTTTGTCTGTCTGCCTGTCTGTCTAACACACCTGCTTATTTCAGCAACTACTAATGCTATCGACTTGAAATTTGGAGCAGTTATAAAAAATGCTTGCCAAACTTTATTGAAAATGAAAAAAGTCAAATGTTTTTATTTTCATTGCAAAAGGGGCCGGAGTGGGGGTCCGAAATTTCAAAGTAGGGTTACTAGGCCAAGTGACATATCATATGAAAAGGCTTGATCTGCACATTTCAAAATATATTTTCATTTTATTTTATGTTTCACAGTTTTCGACATATGATGAAAAATGTCTGAAAAAATACCTTCCCCCCCCCACTTATCTCCGAAGTTTGCGGAGCGAAACATCTGAAATAATTAAAGTTGATAGGAATTGACCCAAATATTGCACCGAAAATAAAATGATGTTCCTAACTAGTGCAGTTTTTTCAAAATCATCAAAATTCCTTCACAAACAAATTTAGTTAAGTATGCGGTCAGTTTTTTTTCACTTTATACGTCCAAAACCGATACGGAACCCTCGGTGCGCGAGTACGACTCGCACTTGGCCGGTTTTTTTTCTAGAGCCTTAAATAAAAGTAAAACGTAGGTACTTCAATATAAAATGTACTTACATTTGTTGTACACTAAACATTCAATTCACGGCATCTCAGGAACGATTATCCTCTAGACTGGGAGGACTTTATAAAATGGCGGCGCACTCACGTCGCCACTCAATGGTTATTTACGGCAATTTCCATCTTCAAGGAAAATGTGGAATATTGCTTAACTTGTTCTATTGTGAATGGGATCGTTAAAATACTTAATAATTATATACTTGAGTTAAGTAGACTAAAGATATTGAACAATGTAAAATTGGAGCTTAATAACCCCTAATTTTGGAATCATAAGCTTGTTATTAATGTCCGTTTTGAATATTGGGAGCTTTACTTTCGTTGTGAATTTAACTTTAGAATATTTTAGAAACGTTAACTTAAGCTACCTATCAGTATAAACGCAACTACTACTTATTTATGCTATAACTGTGAATTCAGGCGGCTCAGGACTGGTAATTTTTAACGATTTAGGGTTCCGTTCTGGTTTGAACTAAGACAGAATGTTTTGATATCGAGCCGCCGCTGACTGGTGATCCATCTTGATTTCAGTCACTTCCCAAGTATATTTAAATCAATTTCCTGTCGATACAGAACAGATGTGACTGAAGATCAATGAACTGTTTGCATTTTAAAATTCACAAATTCTTTGACTAATAATATAATAAATTATTATACTTATTAAGGCCAATACAATGGCTAACACCTGGAATTTTAAGTGATGCGCGTTCAACAATGTAGGCACACATACACTCTAGGCCAACCAAGCGCGCGGCGGGGCGCATCTTACGTACAATGCAGTAAAGGAAAATTTGTGATCTAGTCTTTTCCTAAAGGCCGATTTACATCAGACGAGTGAATGCTCATTCTATCCCCACTCTATCAAATTCTTTTAGTGTAAACAGACCTCGAGCATTCTTTCGTTGTTCTATTGTGCAAAAATATTATTTATATTTCTTGATTTTAAATTTTTCACGTTGACATTTTGGTGTACACGCTAAAAACGAGCTTTTGTTTTTACACTAAAACATCGAGAAAGAATGTACTTATTCTACTGTAGTTCTTTTTCTTTGTCCGTTTGGTTAAAATTGGCCTTAAGAATACACTGGGATTGTCAACTGTCAATAAGGTGAATGCATCTAAATCAGAATATACTGCCAAAATATCCTGGAAGCGTTTCAGTAGTAATTCAGTATACTTCTTATTGCAGTTCCTGTTTTTTTTTCTTTTAAATGGCCTCTCGCAGTTGGCTTCTAACAGCCGTCACTGCTTAACGCGGACTTCTGGTGAGGACTTACAAATGCCTCCAGCCAGGCTTAAAACTAAATAAAAACTACAAACTAAGCGACCACACGCTAAGGGCACCCCCTAGTGGGGTACGGGCCTCGGCTTAGGGCGTCGCTGGGGGGAGGGCAACTAGAGGGAGGGACTACTAGCTGGATCGGTTCATTATTTTGGGTCGAATTTAAATCTACAGGCTCAGCGCGGGCTGGCTCGAGCAAGGGTCGGTTTGGGGTCTGAGTCATACTCGGTGGCGGACTCGGGTCATGATGGGGACGTCGCGACGGGCCTCGTCGGCGAGGTCGGAATAAGTTGCAGTTTCTGCTTCCCCATCTAAATCACTAGGATTGGCGAAGGGCGGGCATTTTTAGGGTGTTACTTGTGTATAATATTTAGTACCTTATCAAACTATTTAGATGTACAAAAACTCATTAATATTTCCTTTGCTATGTTAGAGGATAATTTTTAGCAGTGATAAGAAGTGTGATATTATGATGTTGCCGATTGTCAATCTTTTAACGTACTCGTAATGACTATTACGAAAATTCACACTTTTAACTGCAAAAGGTAAGATCTATAATATTTAAATCTTCATATTTAATATTTTCTTGTTGAGACACAAAAATTACTAAGAAACATCAAAATTCCTAGTTATTTTCGTATTTCATACAACAAAGGAACAACTAGAAATACCGTGGTAAAATAAATTCTCAGGAGAGAGCTAAAATTATTCTTGTGTCGGGTTAGTATTTCATATTCTGCAAAGAAGTATTTGGGGGTATTTTGAGAATTAAAATCTGAAACTTTGCTGAAATAAAGTTAAGTATATAAAACTATCACTGTGATCAGGATATATATAAAACTAGCTTCTGTCCACGGCTTCGCCCGCGTTGTTGGGATAAAAAGTAGCCTATATATTATTCTGATGTATAAGCTAATACCGTAAACTTTCATGAAAAACCGTTCAGTAGTTTTTGCTTGAAAGAGTAACAAACATCCATACATACATACATCCATCCTCACAAATTTTCACATTTATAATAATTATTAGTAAGATTAACAATGATCTCGCTGACTATACTGCCCTGGCAGTTATTTGTCTTTGTAGATCACCTAAAATATAAAAAAAATAGAACACCAAACTCCAAAGAGCTAACAGATGAAATCCTCAAGTCTGTTCCAATTCTGATAAAAATCTGTCACTCGGGATTTAACTAAAAATCTCGAGATAACAAAACTGTGTCACAAAATTCGAGATAATCTTACTACAGAAGAGAATACCAATGTTATTATTACAGATTATAAAAGAATGGGAGATACGGCGGTTTTTTTTTAAATTTGATAATAGGTTTGCGTTTGACCGCCATCTCGCCTAATGTTAGGCGACAAAGCGACGATGCGGTCTCCTGTCACGGTTGCGGCGCAAACCGCCAACTTTAGACACTGCATCACATAATATTACAGATATTAGCTATTGTGATTGACCTTAATATATAGGTAGTACATAATATTAGTGTGCACTCCAAAGTATCAGAGAGTTTTAAAAATATACAAACAGTTCATTGATCTTTAGTCACATCTGTTCTGTATCAACAGGAAATTGATTTAAATAGACTTGGAAAATGACCGAAATCGAGATGGATCACCAATTAGCGGCATCTTTATACGCGATATTAAAATATTTATTTTATTTTAGTTCAAGCTAATCCATCAACACATTTTACAATACCGCTCGCTTGGACTTTTATAATGTCTATTTTGGGCAGATTAATAGTATACTTTCCCCTACTACTTTTGCTCAAGATTTTTGCCGGTTACTGTAATTTTTACATGTGTTATAGATAGGTAATTTAAAAAACTTTGTGTGTATATATGTCAATGTAAAAGCCCGAACAGTGGTAAATCCTAGGTTTTACCGAAAAATATTAGGATTTACCAACATGAGTTGGTAAATGTAAGGATTTTATAAAAAGGAGATAATTTTTCGGGCTTTTACCATTAGAGTTTGGTACATTCTAGGTTGTACCAATGACGGTAGGTAAATGTTAGTTTTGGGGCTGCGGAAACTAATATTTTACGAGTTCCATCCTCGTTTTCGGTGCCACTTAGATTTTACACGTCTCCGGCGTTGCGGGAAGTGCAGCCCCTCCGCCCTTGCGTAACAAATCGCAGGCACCCGGGCTCACCTTCGCAGCTTCGACATTTTGGTCGCCTTCGGCGACCAGCCTCGCCTCGCGCCTTCGGCTCGCACGGGTGCCTACGCTTCGTCATAGTGGGCGGGGCTGCTCGCCCTCCGCGCCTCCGGGTTTATAAAAATACTCTAGGGGTAGGGCAGACAAGATCACGTGGAGTTGGGGTTGACCAATTCGGTTTTGTCACAACTTGTTCACTCTTTTCGACATTTACCGTGTCTATGAGGTAAAACCTAAGATTTACCGAGTGTATGGTGGTAAAAGTCCGAAATAAACGCTGATCACAGAACAATTCGGACTTTTACCATTAAGGGTTGGTAAATCTTCGATTTTACTGGTAAATCTTAAGATTTATCTAAGTTCGGGCTTTTACAGTAACATATATAATATACGACTTGGTGTGTCGCGGTCATCATTCATGTAAAATTCGGCCACTTCCATTGCGTTGCTTGTATTAAAAACCGGACAAGTGCGAGTATGACTCGCGCCCTAAGGGTTCCGAAATATGCAATAACGCCATCTATGCCGCAATTACATCATAGTAGGTATATATCTTGATAATAGATGGCGCTACTGCATACTTCTAGTGGCGCCATCTATGAGCAGTTGGCTCCACTTATGGTCCGGTGGCAGACGGACAACAAATGATCCTTTAAGGATTCTGATTTTCCTTTTGAGGTACGGAACCCTAAAAATGAAATGTAGGTAAATTGTAGCAACTTGACTAATTAATACGACACGTTGCCGTCCACATCTTCTTAATTCTATGATCACAAATGATAATAATCTAACTGGAGGAGTGTACCTACGTCACTCATTCGCAATTGAGTGCCGTTTGGCTTCCCGCCAAAACGGCCCACTGTTACAAATCAGTACGTGCGTTGACAAAAATGTATCGCATATAAACTAGGCTCAACTTTCACGATCTAGACATCTAGACAGAAATAAACGGCGCTTATAATTTTTAAATTTTAAGTATATCGTCTGGGATACTTTTAGTGTTCCGTACCTCAAAGGGAAAAACGGAACCCTTATAAGATCACTTTGTTGTCCATCTGTCCCTTAAGTATGTAATAGCGGTATCTTGCTCATAGATAGCGCTATTGCATATTTCTAGTGGAAAATTGTATCATGGATAAACTATCCACATACTTATTTAAGTTTGTACGGAACCCTCATGTACAAATGAAAGTACCAACTAAATAATTCAATGTATTTCTCGTAGGAAAAGATAGGTAAATTAATGACCGCTATTTGCAAAGCGTTGCCATACTTCACGTTGACGGCACCAACGTCGGCGCGGCGACCAAATTGATACTTTAAATTATTTATTTGTCTTATTTCTTTTTATTAAAACTCCGATAATTCGCGTCTACCTGAAGACAATAAATTGGTGTGCATCATCAAAGACCATAAAGACGTTTTTTTTGTAGATTTGTAAAACGTCAATTTAAAATTAATTTAGTACAGTAACAGTTTTATAGTCTCCCAATTCAATTTGTCGCATGTTTTCAAATTCACCTGTATACCTACATACGAAATGTGGGTATACAATACACCTTTTCCTATTTCTTCGGGGAATACAGGATATAATATTATGCATTATCTCGATAATGCAGTGGTGCAATGCAGCAAGTACAAATTGAACCCAAGTCCATGCACGGAAGATGACGATGACAGCTTATACTTCAATGCATTTTGCCACTGGTCCTAATCAGTCTTTCACATTCCGTAGAAACCAGATACTCATGGTGGTAGGAGAGTTCTTTGTGAAAGTTGATGTTCCCCGACACTTACAATCTGGGTGTCTTCAAATAACGAGTAAATCGGTTTCTTCTGGGTAAGCGTGCTCCATCGTAGATCGCATCATCGCTTAACATCAGGCGAGACAAATAAAAAAAAATGCTGACGCGGTGTGTACAATAATTTTGCAATGTACGATTGCACCGTACAATGGTAAAAATAACTTCGTTTCCAGGCAAAAATCGTACGTATTTTACAATTCTAACTGAAGTATTTATCAATCGAGATTGCTGGAGATCTGCCAACAGGATGTTGTTCCTCCTGATCGCCGTGTCCCGTCTCCCAATCGTTTTTCAACCACTCCATGTTTCCTATAAAAGAATGTGTTACGGAAAAATAAAATTATTGGATGGAATTTTTCGGACAGGAGTTTTTTGTTTATCTCAGTGTGCCGAAAGTGATTAGGTAGGTACCTACTTAACATTGTGTTGCGGTGTTTTTCTTTAAAGGTTGGTTTACTGGCATGTCAAATGCAACAGATCTTTCGACAACCTTATATATCTAAGAGGGTAATTAGGCTTTGACTGAACAGTGTAAGAGCGTCCGTATGCGTTTATTTAACAATAAAACCATAAAGCATAATCAGCTTATAATGTTCCCACTGCTGGGACTCAGGCCTTCTCTCACAGAGAGGGAGTAGGCCCAAGTCCACCACGCGGACCCAGTACGAGTTGGTAAAATTTCACGTCTTCTAATTTTTTATTCTGGGTTCTGCTGATTTCCTCACGATGTGTTCCTTCAGCGTTTCTAGAGCAGTGGTGATGAAAAAAACTGCACCAAAAAAACTCACAACCTACGACTTGGAAGTCGATACCACTACGACTTTATCACCACTGCTCTACCTATTCCTACCTAAGAAATTATTGCATGGAGGATGGAACCTTGTTAAGTCCACGACCCAAAAACAAGTTTTGGACTACTATAAACGGGCCACCCTGTATATTCTAACTGCCAAGCCATCTTTCGAAGCTTTGACAGTAAGTAACTTTACCTGAATGCATATTAAATAAATATTTATTTACTTAAAATACGCAAACATGTAATATGCAATCAAAACATAGACATGCAAACCACGGGAAGCGAAACAGTCGAAAAATTTATTAAATTCAGTTCAATTAACCGTTGAGAGACTTGCCTTATCATAATCCACTTATAGCGCTGTCACTGTTTAACACTGAGTCAAATTGACAAGACTGTGTCTTCTGACCACTTTTGGTGGCAAAAGAAGTAAAGAACTTACACGACTGATTGGCAGACAACGTACAGCATAAGTGGTCCTTCCAGTGGACCTTTGTGATTGAAAGGAGGAAATCTTCCTCGCCCTAAAAGTGCACTAAGGAAAGAGTTTTTGAAATTCCATCCCTAAAAGGTGAAAAAGTGTGATAAAGTTCGTATGAAGAAAATAACGACATTGTGTTGCTTTCGGATTTCCACGCGAACGTATTCGTAGAGAACGCCCGTGTTTCGCGTCTCGTGGTTAATATGTCTATGAGTCAAAGGTATACTTTGTTTTCAATATCAAAAAAGCAAATACAGAGAATAGCTTTATTTTAAGTTGATACTGAACGTTTATGCAAATATCTGTAGCAAATATTGCCATGCAAATGTTGCAATGATATTTCGTTATGAGCATATAGAATAATATTATCATAGAGTATTGTAATGTTCTAGCTAGATAAATACAAAACAATGCATGGATTAAAATTGTAGCTGTTATGTATAAATGTTCACTCGTTGGTCTAATGGTCACTGCTGAGCGTGGGCTCTTGGGTTCGATACCCGGGTAGGTCAAAGTGTTTTATTTTTTAAACTAAGCTTGCGTTTGACCGCCATCTTACCTGATGTTAAGCGGTGACGCGGTCTACATGTAGAACGCTTGTCTACAAAAAAACAATTCACTCGACTTGAAGACACCCATAACTTTCGGGAACACCCACTCCAGCAGCGCATTTCATTGTTGTTGTTGTTGTTCTCACAATGAAGGTGGAATCAAAGCGTTTCGATTGTGTTTTTGGTTTCAACAAACATCAACTATGAAACGAAGTCGCTTTGTCATGCTTCTAGCCGTCCGATAGAAAAAATGGCAGGAGAGATTAGATTATGCAGATCCAAAGCACACTCTCCGAATAATAAACCGATAGACTATCAACTTTTCATCAATGTTCCAGACTTTGGAACTTAATCTGAACAAGGGAGTTGTTTTCAGGTTTTTCAATATAGGAAATTGAAATTGAAAATTTGGATTTACGCCCGGCTAATGGCGATAGGCTGGCCTCCTAATACTCCCATAGTTAAACATAACTGGCAAAATCTGCTGGGGGAATATAATTATTATGCGTTATTTTAAAAACGTTTTTGCATTTTGAGTCATCGACAGATGACACACAATATTAAAGCGATACCCACGAAGATATTCGTAGCGGGGGCCATTTGCAAAAAAAACTTGCATCAACACTGACCGTTCGCAACGAATCATATCAAAGATGAAATCAAGGTTATTTTTTATTTCCAGCTCATGATAGTTTCCGAGATGCCAGCTATAAAGTGACCATGCACCGACACACTGTTGGCACCATGCCAGATACTGCAGAACAAAATATTCAAGCAATAGAGGCTAAATATGAATGAATTATTTCGAGAGTAATAGCTCGTAACGACATTAGCAAATGACCTAGTTTTGGGTGTATTTTTAATTGCACATTCATACTTATAATTTGTTTAATTAAGTGGGTAAATCTTAGTTGGTATTTACATCTACGTATGACAGAATGTTGTAAGACGATTGTGACTAGCTATTCCCCACGGTTTCAACCCCGTTGCTCGGCTCCTAAGAGTCGTAGCGTGATAGCTTATATTATTCCTCATCAATTTAGCTATCATATATTTACAAAGAATTTTTTGAAAGAAACAAACTCTTCAGCTTTATTAGTATAGTATAAATATTAGTCTCCGCCCATAAGAGGCGTATTCAAAGAGATTTAAAATTTCAGCTGCTTCGGGCAAGACACGGTAGCTCAGTGGTTAGAGCTACACCACGGTACGGCAGAGGTCACGGGTTCAAATTCCACTCGTGTCAGTTTTAAAATCACTTATATATTGAATAATAAAACATGATTTTGACATATTTAAAATTCTAACAAAAATATACATTTATACCATTACTTATGTTCAAGTTATTTGAAGTTCTATGCCACACAGAGCATTTGTCATCAGAATTCTATAGATCGCAATCCGCAATGTTGTTCGATAGACCGCAAGTTGCGGTTAGTCATAGCCGTATATGGAGGACCCACATAGTTTGTCATTTCATGCTGAATTTCACATGACTGACTAAAGGACTTCAGGCAATGATAGGTTGGTTAAGCTAAGACATTGAATGGCGATCGAGGCTCATGAATTTATAACAGACATGCAATTTCGGTGAATCCCTTCAGGAAAGTACCTCATTGACCTCTAAGCTTATTTGGTAGGGTTAACAAGAAATGTAAAAGTACTAAGCTAATGTGATGATAGGTTTTTTCAGGTTTTAAAGTATTAAAGCTTTTTTTGAAAGGGCTTCTTCGTAGAAATATAACTTCTATACCGTTTTCTACCGCTAAGCAGCTTTCATGTGTTCTAGTTTTCAAGGTGTGCTGAGCTAGTGACAGGTAAATGAGACATTTTAACTTAGATCCAGCATGGCAAGGCATTTGTGATGCTTTTGAGCTATTATACTTACATATACATATTGCGGTGATTACTTATTAATACTTTTAGATAAAACTACGCAGGTAGAATAATTGTCTTGTGTGAGCCGCTATAAAGAAGAAGTAAAATTACGAAAAAAAAAATTATTAATATTTGGGGGTGCTCTCCATATACAGGGTGGCAGGTTAGACAGTGGAAATATTTTAAGGGGTCATTGTACCCATCGCGAAAAAAAATTCAGCTGTTCCATACATTTTGTTGAGTTTTGTGAACATAAATGTATGGAACAGTTGAATTTTTTTTCGCGATTTCAGGGTTGGTCCCATAGTAAAAGTTGTTCATAATGATGAGTACAATGACCCCTTAAAATATTTCCACTGTCTAACCTGCCACCCTGTATGAAACTGAAGGATACAAAATGCGTACTTCTTCATGTGGGATATTGTTGGATAGTTCTTTAAAAATAACATGAAGGTTTTTAACTAACTTTTTATTTTGGTGAATAGGTATTTAGTGAGATATATGCGGTTCTAAAGTCGTAAAAATGTCTCCACCCTCTAACTGTGATGATTGTGCATGATTGTGCCTAGCTCCAAGCCGTTATCCTAAGACCATGTAAACATTGTGGAACGCAAATAAATGATATGAATAACTATGGGGTGAATAATTCTGAAAAAAATTAAAGGTAGAATTTTAAAAACAATTCCAACAAAGTAAAAAAAAATACATTGAGCTTGCCACCTAGGCACGCCACTGACAAACAGCTGTCTTCAAAACGGGCACTTCTATTAATTTTCTATGTCAACGCATGCCCTACAAACATGCGAGCCGTCTTAGCTATCGTTCCACTCATTGTTAGAAGCCCGTTGAATGCAACTCGGTGCTCTATTTATAGAATTATCGATACTCGGCACAAACAACCCTTTGTTTCTATTGAACAGTTGGTCGATATGACTATTATGTTAAAGGTTGCTTTGTACTGATGAAGAAATGAGGACTAATAAGCTGTCAGCTTTTAAATGTCAAATGGTTTTGTAAGTGGCGTTCTGTAGCCTGAAATTGCTGTATTTTCGTTGTTGTTGGAAATAACTGAATTACAGTGTTTTCAAGCGTAGATAGAGAATCTTTAATAGAGTAACTAGCTTTACGCGGCTCGGCTTTGCACGGGTAGTACTAAGTAGGTACCTACGGTGTGCCTACCTATCTACCCTACTTACGTACCTTCTAAATCCATTACCATTTTCAATGCCTCATTTTGTATCTTTTTATGTTCGCAGAAAACTTTCTGGGCGTGCGCACAATAACTACACAAAGTTTCGAGTCAATCGGATCAAAGGTGCGCGAACGCATAGGTGACGAATAAATCAACAAACATTAATTTTGATGTATTAAATTTAGTAAAAAGGCAAAATTATTTAGGTACAGTTCATGCCAAAAATTTTGGGTGCTCAGAAATTAGCTACCAAGGAAGGGTCCTTGGTAGCTAATTTCTGAGCACCTAAAATTTTTTGGCTCAGGGGTACCAATTGACGTGTAATATACGTATGTATATGTATAAATAACAAGATCAGAGCCGGGCCACAAAGCTTGATAAAATTCATAAGTAATTTAGTCGTCACTTAACAATATCTTAAAAAACCTTCTGGATGATTGTCATACAAAACAAAATGACAAAAAAGATACCTACTTATTGGAAAACTTTGTCATTAAAATCGTCCCCATTACAACTTACAAAGTAAAATAACACACAACACACGAAAATTATCCACAATTACCCCGCAGTCCCCGTAAAAACCTTACTATAATGTACCCCGCTGTCGGGTCGATAAGACATGTAAAAGTGAATGTAAAAGCCACCGTCCACAGTCGTATCAATTATTAAAGGCCCTATCGATTTGGTCATTTGCTTTTAGCTAGCCCTGCCTTTGTAACGTTTGAGGTACACCGGCAGGACATAATTACGTATGTACCGCTTTTGTTTTCTTTGTGGGGGAGAAAAAGTGGAGTTGTGTGGTCCCAGCTTAAAATTTTCTACCTCAATTTTCGGTGTGTGTTGAATTAAGCGCGAAATGTTTTTTTTTAGACGTCTAAAATGGTTTCATAAAATATTTAGAAAATTAATACTTTATTAGGCATACATACTCGATTTTTTTTCCAGACGCAAAAAAAAGTCACCGGGTATAATATATATATATTTTTTTTATGAAATGTGATATTCTTGTGAAGGACATAATGTATAAATACCTACTCTTTATCCAGGTTTATAGAAGTAGGAGTGAAATCGCGGGCAACAGGTGCATAAAATCCAATATGCAAACTAGCCTTATTTTTTTAATTTTTATAAAAATAAGAACCTCCTTTTTTGAAGTCGGTTAAAAATGGTCGGTACGTTTCAGTTCAATTAGTTAATATTTATTCAAGTCTGCCAGAAAAAATCAAAAAAAACAATTTAATATCTTGTACATACAATAATAATATTGTATTGTATGTAGTTATGTAGATTAAATATTTGTATTGTTTAATGCGGACTGTCAGACTTTTGAAGGGAATTAGACATCCCTAAACTGTAGGAACCCACAACCAACACTCTAACTCGATACAAACCGTGAAGTATAAATGGGTTAACATTAACTTCGTCAATAGTCTAGTCATATTTCTTGAATAACAAATACATTAATAAATTAGTCATCGAAAGGACGCCAGCCTCAAATAATAGTATATTATGCAATTAGTGAATAAAGGACGGATTTAAAGCGAGGGCCATAGATGAATCACCAGCTAGTGAAGGATTCTAACGATTGAATCACGACCGTAGGGAGTGATTCATGATGATTGAATCACGAGTGTACCGAGTGATTCAAGTGTTAGAATCCTGAGCGACGCGAGCGATTCATGGCCCTCGATATAAATCCGTTTTATTCAAGAGTTGCATACTATACTTTATACCATGACTACGAGAAAAAGAAAGATTTAAGTGAAAATATACATATAATGAAGAAAAAGTAAAGTTAAATTGGCTTTGATGTAAACCAGCCGTGATTTTTTGGGTAGCAGGACTAGCAAGCTTTCCACCTTTCCACTATATCGGCCGCCCTCTCTTTCACAAACTCAGGTGTTAACACATCTTCATCACTAGAATGCATTTTTAATCGATTAGAACAACACTAAACAAACACAACATTAAAGATTAAAGTAACACTAAACTTTGTGTTCGTACAACTTACAGTATTCAAAATAGCGCCAATTTACTAAGGACAGCAAAGAACACAAAACAGTTTTTATTCTAATGCTAAACTTGTCGAAAATGTCGACCAATCAAATTGAATTTAGAACACATCAATAGGTCGAATACACAGATTACACTTACACTAGATACGGCAAGCCACGACCAAGCGTGCCCTGCATGTTCGACTGTTCGTACTAAAAAAAGTCTGTTAGCTCAGTGACGCTTAGTGATTGAAACAATTCTGTTTACTCTGAGCACATCACTAAATGGCTGGGGTGAAGTTATCGTAGGTATAAAAAAGATGACACGTTCGGTTTTCATACAATCTAATAACGTGCCGCATTTTTTTTTTTTTTTTTTTTTGAAGGGCCTCTCGCAGTTGGCTTCTAACAGCCGTCACTGCTTAACCGGACATCTGGTGAGGACTTACAAATGCCTCCAGCCAGGCTTAAAACTAAATAAAAACTACAAACTAAGCGACCACACGTTAAGGGCACCCCTTACTGGGGTACGGACCTCGGCTTAGGGCGTCGCTGGGGGGAGGACAACTAGAGGGAGGGGCTACTAGCTGGATCGGATTAATATGATTTAGGGACATATTTAAATCTACAGGCTCAGCGCGGGCTGGCTCGAGCAAGGGTCGGTTAGGGGACTGAGTCATACGCGGCGGCGGACTCGGGTCGTGATGGGGACGTCGCGACGGGCCTCGTCGGCGAGGTCGGAATGGCGCCGGTCTGTATTTGTACCTACGCAGAGTGCTGGTCTCCCTGCTGCTCTCTTGCAGTAAGGTGATAGCATCATCGGGAGTATTTAAAGCATGCCTCGGGCGGCGAATTTTGCTAATCTGAGAGGGGGTGTATCGGGCGGCCGATACCACCAGAGGATTCGGGTGGTTCGGGGCAGAGTCAAAGAAGCGCTTGGAGGCGCGTTTCAAGCACTGCTGGATGGTGGGCAGTTTTAAGTCTAAGTGCAGGCGATCATTACGAACGTACCAGGGAGCTCCCGTGGCCTTTCGCATGAACCTGTTTTGGATGATTTGCATCCTATGGATTCGAGATGCCTTGACGTGTGCGAACACAGCGCCAGCATAGGTCATGATAGGGCGTATGCAAGTCACGTAAATGCGCACTTTGTACTTAAGTGCCAACTTGCTACGTGCATTAAGGATGGAGTGGAGGCGACCGAGAGCGAAGGCGGCGCGAGAGCGGACCGTCCTTATGTGCTCGATAAAGTTCAATCTCCTATCGAGGATGATGCCCAGGTATTTGGCTTGCCTATCCCAAGGGATCGGCTTGCCGAACATGGTGATCGGGGAGGGGTTATCAGGAGGAGTGCGCGGTTTGGAAAACAAAACCGCCTGGCTCTTATCGGGGTTTACTTCGATTCTCCATTTCCGAAACCAATCGCCTAGGGCGTTGACCGCGGTCTGTAGATTTCGAGCTATGCTATTGGGGCTGATGCCTGAGTAATAGATGGCCGTGTCGTCAGCAAATAAAGCCAACTGGGCCTTTCCCTTTTTGGGAATGTCGCTTGTGTACAGCGTGAACAGGAGGGGGGACAGCACGGAGCCTTGAGGGACTCCGGCTTTTATGGGATGAGGAGAGCGCCTCCCTCGATGCGATAGCGGAAGGTGCGATTCGACAAAAAGTCTCGGATGATGTGCACGAGACGATCTGGCACTCCGAGTTCGTACAGCTTGTACAATAAGCCGTTGTGCCAGACTTTGTCGAAGGCTTTTGCCACATCGAAAAATACTATGCCCGTCATCGTTCCATATGTGAAGCCGTGGCTTACATGTTCAACAATACGGTGGACTTGATGAATACAAGAGTGTCTGGGTCGAAACCCAAACTGCTCGTCATGAAGGAGACTCTTGGATTCTACGTAATCCTTGAGTCTTTTGTAAATTAGCCTCTCGTAGATCTTCCCGAAAACCTTGAGGAGGCTAATGGGGCGATAGCTAGAGGGTTCGGATTTGGGCTTACCGGGTTTATGGATGCCTATGACTATGGCGTCTTTCCACGCTTGTGGAAATATATTATTGCTTAATGCACCATTGAAGATGGCGGTCATTAGCAGTATGAGGTGGGCGGGGAATAATTTAATCACTTTGTTGGTGATGCCGTCAGAGCCAGGGGCTTTTTTGGGGTTAAGCCCCTTAATGAGATCTTGCACTTCATCAGGGGTGATGGGGGGCAGGGGATTTTCGGGGTCGTCTACGGGAGGGAGCGTAGCTCTACGTTCGACTTCGGCGTCTACCCGGGAAAGGTGGGCTTGGTCTACTGGTAGCGTACTAGGCGTGCATTGGGCTTCAAGACTGTCGGCCAGGCATTCAGCTTTGTCTTCATCGTCGAAGGCGATACTAGTACTAGGGGGGGCATGGAGGTCACCTGTTCGGATTTTAACTTCCTCTGCAGGTGCCAAAAAGCCTTATGGGTCGGTTCGAGTTCGCTCAACATCTTGTCCCAGCGGGCTCCCCGCACTTCAGTTATGCGTTTCTTTACAGATCTCTGTAAATAGCGCATATGAGCACGGTTCGCTTCACAGGGAAAAGCGTCATACGCACGGATGGCCGCGTTCTTCTCGGTCAGCAGAGCACGCACATCATCGGGCAGCCTCCAGCGATGGTCGTCCATCGCTGGAACCTGCCTCGAAGAGTCGTCCAAGATGGACTGTACGTGACTGCCGATCGAGAAGGCCGCCGCCTGCGTTTCGTCGACTGTGTTAATAGCGTCGGGGATAGAGTCCAAGTGTACGGACCGGGTGGATTTTAAGCCTTCGCTCAGATTCCCCCAGTCCGTAACGGTCTTGGTAAGATCGGGATCTCTAGGACCCGTGAGAGGGCCTAGAACCATGACAACGGGTCTATGGTCCGAATCGAGCTCTTGTAGCGTCTCAATAGAGCGCAAACCGAGGTTCACGTTCTTAAGAAGCGCTATGTCGAGGACGTCAGGACGGTGGTCTGGGTTGGGAGGGAAATGAGTGGGATTCATCGGAGCGATGATGTCGAAGTGGAGTTGGCCACACATAAGGTGTAAGAGCTTGCCTCTCGTGTTATTCGAGTGGCTATTCCAGGCGATATGTTTGGCGTTAAAGTCGCCCGCTATGATAACGGAGCTACTCAAGCCAAGAAGTGTTTCAAGATCTTTTTTAAGATCGTTGTTATCGGAGGAATAACGTGCCGCATCTAGCATAGGTTCTTTAAATCTGTGGTCGAATACATTGGTGTGTTCCATTTTCAATCATCAAAACAGTGAGTAAAAGTGCTTTTTATTCACTGTTTTCAGTGAATAAAATAAGCTTTTTAGAGGGGGAATGGTATAAAATATTTTTTCTTGTGTCTGAATGTAAGATTACATTTCTTGAGAGGCTAAAAAAACCTACTTTACACAAAAACGATGATTAAATTAAACAGCTCTTATGTCAATTGTCATCTCTATTATTGTCAATGATAAGGATAGTTGTATTTTTTTTTATCAGTGGTTAAATTAAGAGGCGTTTATAAGTAAAGGGAGCTAATCTATCGTGAAGAAATTTAGTATTCGAATAATTTGCAACATGGAGACGAACTTAAAGTGCTAACATGTCATAGCGACGAGAGCGAAGCTTCAGCATTATAATTATGATATCAAAATATATGAGAACGACAGTTTAGGTACATTGTATTTGTATCACACGGACGTGTTAATACATTGTTACAGATTATTTTAAGAATCTAATTAATCTTTATGACTTAGGGCCACGTTCACCGACAAGATAACAGTCTGATTAATTGAAAACGGCTGTTTAACATGACTTTTTATAGAGAAGAATATACGTTAAACGGCCGTTTTCAATTTATCGGACTGTTATCTAGTCGGTGAACTTGGTTCTTGGGGCCGATTGCTTTTTAAGAGTCAGTTAACTTTAACCAAGGAATAATTTAAAAATTTTTACTGTTTTCCTATACAAAATCTGTCAAATGTCAGTTTTATTCCTTGGATAAAAAATATCAGACGATGCATGGAAAAATCAGTCCATAGACGCGTAAAAAATGCCCAATGTGACACGAGCTTTTTCTTTTATTACCTGTATAAAATTGAGTTTTTTTTGTAATTTACAATAAACAAACTGCCCATTGTTAACCCGATATTACACAATAATATCCTCTATTGTTATTTCATTGTTATACGGGTAATGTGTTCTTCGCGTGTCTGTATGTCCCTTTCTTTTCAATTTGACAGAAGCTTTTGAAATCGTGTTCTTCTGATGTATGTGACAATTATTTGTATTGTTTGAAAACCTGGATGGTCTAGTGGCCGCAAGCGCAACTGCTGTTTGCAGGGTGTTGGGTTCGATCTCCAGTCGGGCAATGTTATTGGGTTTGGGAAAATACAGTCGTAAATGTTATGTTATGTATGTTATGTTTACAACAATGTAGGCTATCAGATGGCAGTTCCATGTAAAATATCGATATTCCGCTGAATGTAATTTGATACCCGACCCTAACCTTGTTGCGAAAAAACTAGGTGGATGATACCTAATTTTTTTGCGAAAAAGGTTTCAGCCTACAACAGTATTTTCATAATATTTGTCGATATTATAATAAAAAATTAAATAATAACAAATATTTCAAGATTTTGATTTACATAATTATCTAGAAATTGTGTGTATTAAAGTTGAAGACCCCACTGTGTCTATTAAGGTCATTTCTATACTAATAAAATATTTTTGACTTACAAATTTGAATTTTGTTGCGATCATTAATATTTTTTTTATTTTGTAACAATATTTATTGTTGCAGAACACTAAGCTACTTGTATACGTCTAAGATTTTAAAGCCAATTCTTATTAAAATTAAGTTACGTCTCTGTCCAGAAAAATCTTAATAGCCCATCCAATAAATTGGATATAAAAACCATTAAATCCATCCGCGCAAACTCCGATGCGATACCCCGGATTGGCAACACGAAAATAGCATCTTCATTTCTAAAATCAAAAATCCGACACGCCGTTCCGACATTAGTCGCATCGATGCGCTATGAAAATAAATTGTTTATATGTATATGTAGAAGAAAATACGGTCAGTCAGTTGTCAGTTACTTGCGGGAAAGAGGCAGAGTGGGGCGTCCGACGCTCATAAAATAAATTGTTTTCCCGCGTACGAGCAACACGTGGTACCAAAGTTTCGTTTGCTAACAATTCGGCTGATTAGCAAAAGTTTTCGACGGGTTTGCCGTTCCAATTACGTGCAGTGTGTGGTGCAATTTGTGGTGTGTGTGCATGTTTGGTGTTTATCTGATTCAACCGGTGAGTTGCCGCGATTATGTTAATTTTTATTGTTTTAATTGTTTATTATACTGCTTTCTCTGTGTTACGTATATTTATGAGCGTAATCGCTGATATTGACGTAACTTTTGCAACGGTGTTTATTCTTTACTCCTTTTTTGTTGCCGACGATTTATTGTCGAATTTAACTTTCGGTGATAGAGATGTCAGTGTTGTTACATAAAAATGTGGATCAACATTCTTGACAGTTTCGGTATGAGTCTCGAGTTCTCGTTAAATAGTTATCTAAGTTAGCAAGTTTTGATAGAGAATCGTGTAACTTTGAAACGTTCTTATACGAAAAGTGATGTAACTTTTACTTGAGTTTTTGATGAAATGGTTATGAGTATTTTATTGGGTGGAGATGTTTCATGTCAGTCTTTATTACCTTACTAAATTTATTTGAAGTATAATGTTTTGTTTGACTTTGAAATCGTAGTTTCTAAATCTTAAAGGTCAAGTCAAATAGTTTGTTTATTTTTTAAAATCTAAATAAGAAAGACATCTCTTGAAAAGACGTTCTCATCAATTTATTATTTTATCTTAATTACTAATATAATTAATTTAGTGACCCATTAAAATTAATAAATATGTTACCCTCCTACCTTTAAAAATTAAAACGGCGTATCTAATGCATACTTACACAGTTATAAGGGAGAATACATACCTACTGCATAATTATAATAATTAGCAATTAACTATGCAAGCAGTCTGATTATTTTGACCTACTTACCATAAATAATCAAGCCGTGCGGTATCATCATCCCTGAGGGTACTTGCTAGTAGGGAAGGGTCTATCTTATACTCTATCTCTTTCTATCTTGCTATTGGCGTCCCTTTCCAAACATTTACTAGTAAGTATGAATTTTCAACCGAAACATGCGCCAATCATAACCAAGTTATATCACAGCTGTTCTTCTGAAAATATTCACCCTTCATTAGCAACATCACACATCACTTAGCAGCATCAGCAATTACTTGACGTTATCATCATAATATCGGCCAAAAGACTGTACTGCTGAACAAAGGGCCTCCCTCAAGAATCGCACAACGACCGGCCACTTACAACACAATAATTTACTATTGTCGTTGTCTGTTTATATTTTTTGAATAATATATTTTTCAGTGCAAATTAAAACCAGTCTAAAGAAATTATTTAAAAGGTTTCCACGTCCAACTGAACCGATTTACAACCAATAAACACACAAAAAAAACATTGACAAACAAGAAAATAATGAGATAAAGTCAGTGATAGTAGCCCCGACTTACGTAGGTCATAGATTTAGACCAGACAGGCGCACACTTTGTGCAAATATTTCATCACTAGGTACTATTCTAAAAACAGTAAAGGAAAACATCATGAGGAAACCAGTATGTCCTAGAATCAAAAACTCAAAGACATTGACACTGGGTTTGTTTTGGTCTACGGTCCCCTTTCTATCATAGTGGAGAGGAGACTTGTGTCCCGGCAGTGCACGCGAGACCAATAAAGGCCGATTATGGTATAGTATGCTATTTTCTAATATGACATTAAAATCTGCTGACAGTCAAGGCAATTTTATTTGTGTAATCAATAAATCAATTATAGTAAATAACTTCGATTGTATCAAACTCGACGTAATTTCTACGTCTCCGCCTTAATGACCGACTTCGGTATTCAGACTTACCAGTTACGCGGGAAATAAAACACCTGACGCAGGACTAAGGTTTGAGACACACTGACGTATTCTAAACAAAGTTTTAGTTTTAGTTTACTGGCTAAATTAGTCTAGGCTATATTAGTGATTGGGGTGCCCAGACGCCCGCGCAGCCGGTGGAGGGAGTGCGTCTAATTGCGGACTCATACGAAACCTTTGTTCAAATGTACACTTGTAATCAGCTAACAACAACCAAAATAATATTTTTTATTGTTCCTAAGACTATTTTCTACACTAATTAATAGTATCTTTGAAAATGGAAGAAGAAATTCGGCTAAGCCATTTTCAAACTATGAGAGGGTCGTTTTCCAGCTTGACTTGATAAAAACTCGATTTTAAGAAAATTTTACCACCCAATTTAATCACTTTTGGGATCGAATTTCAAAAAGTTTGTCCTTAGTGCACCTTTAGGGTAAGTACCTACCTACTCAAGAGACATATCCTCCAAATTTGGTCCACAGGTTTAGGCTGTGTGCTGTCTGTTAGTCAGTCACTGTTTTATAATTATGTAAAGATTTTAATATATCAATTGGAAGCTAAAATAAGGTATAGTAAGTAATAATATAGCAAAAATCTAAATGAGTAAAAAAGATGAATTTCTTGGAATATAATTCATTTATTAGCTTTCATGATGTTAACCTTAAAAATAACAATAAATAATTATATATCATATAAATACACCACCCTGTTGACCAAACTTTGATGTACTAACTGATGGTAACTAATGGTTTTAGCAGACCAAACAATAACAGTGAGTAGATCAATAGTATTTAATTGAAATAATACCCTTTGACCATTGTCAAAATTAATATTTGATCAGAAAATGATCGGGTATCTGACCTCTAGTAGACAAATAATATTAATAACTAACCAAACAACATGCGTGGGTCAAGTTTCTTACGAGTAACTTTTTCATGCAATTAATGGTGTTCATGGATAAAAAATTCAAAGAATATTTTTTTGTATAAAAAGTACCTTCAACGGGCAACCGAACATCACTCGGGATTCTCAGAGTTGACACCTATCTAGAAACCTGGAAAGTAAAATATTATTTATCTAAATGCAAAATTTTATTCAAATCGTAAGAGCCAATTTTAAATAATTGTATACCTACCTATTTAAAATTAGTTATACTTACAAGAATTTCTCAGTAAAGTAAGATATACCTACCTAAAACATTTTTATCTTCTATTTTGTTGACATTGGCAAATAAGCCAATCACAAACTGATGAAAGTATGCCGCGTCATCCATTTTCCGGCTATAATTCGATGACTAAGTAAAATATTTGTAGAATTTTGTCAGTCTAGGAATGCGAGAGTAGGTATGTCAATTTTGTATTTAAATCGTCGAAATGTATCAACAAATATTTGATTAATTTTAACCGTTAAACTAGAGACTCGGGTGAGTCTGGTAGTTTAACGGTTAAAATCAATCAGTTTCAGTTTCTGAAAGCCTGGTCAAGCAACTAATTGGTAAATCTGCTGTCAAATCTCATGTCAGCTGTTGCGATTGGTTTATTGATATAACATTGGCCAATCATATCACTTAACATTACAGATTAAGTTGAAACTTTCAGAAACAAAAAAATCTGGACTCTCTAACTTATTTTGATGCATTTTGGCAAGAAAGTAGTTTGACGGAAACCCGGCCTGCACCAATGCCGAGACAAGCTCAACGCCCATACCGGTCACTCCCTCCACCGTGTGCGCGGGCGTCTCCTCCCCGCCCCAATCACTAACATAGATCTTGAGTGGAATGGGTTCAGTTGAAAACCAGCGTCAGGCCCTAGTGGCCTGACACCCATGCTGGACTGAACCTATTTGGCACAACCACTACACAGAAATTTTATTATTCTTTTTGTTTATTTTGTATGAATTTTGTCTGTGTATTATTCGTGCCAAATAAACGTTTTTCTTTCTTTCTTTCTATCTTAACCGTCACTTTGTTCTTCACATAACCAGGGCAGTGATCTCACAAGGACGCTCACCGTCTTCAATGAAATCTTATCATTATCATGTCAACTACCGCTAGCGGCCTACACAGAATCGATCTAGGAATCTAGTATGTTCATCGTTCTAACCTTTTCTAAACTAGATTAAGATCGGCCTCCAGTCTAACCAGATATCAGTAGTGGCTGAATATCAGTATTTAAAGTGAATCAACAGCTTCTACAATATAATTACTGCGTAATACCGGTATTCTAAAGTTCAACTAGATGTCAGCCTTTCGGGCTTCCGACTACCCATAACGACTGTCATAGATATTCATATGACAGTCAAGACCAGAACCAATTCATAAATGTGCTTTTTAAAGCTTAAGAGGTTTCTATGAGTAAATAAATGGTCACCCATCCATAAACTAACTGCAACAAGCGCAGTTTAGTCTAACAGATTGATAGATCAGCGCTAGGGCGGACCGTACTCTTATTTGCCACCATTGTCGTATAAAAAGCCTGAAGGATTAAGTTTTCAGTGCCAAGTAAACCACGATAACCTAGGTCACTAATAATACTGCAAAAATGCTAAAAGCTATTGTGCACGCTCCATTAGTACGGACGTACGGACCAACCGACCCGTGGGTTATCGTCGCCCGTCACATAGGTCAACGCATTTCTGTCGTGCCCGTCTATCTTTATCTTTATTCCTTGATCGTTAGTTATTATATCATAATGTTAGTATATAACATATTGATATATACCAGTTGATAAGAACGTTGATGTGTACTGTAAATCGCGATTTGAGTATTACTGAATTTTTTATTTATAAAATACTAGCGGTTCCCGCGTCTGCGTGAAAATGGATGAAGTGTTTTTTCAGGTCCCAGGCTACCTCTTGCCAAATTTCATCCAAATCCGTCCAGCCGTTTCAGCGTGAAGAAGTAACAAACATACACATAAACACACACACACACCCACACACGCACAAACTTTCGCCTTTATAACATTAGTGTGATGTGATCTTATCTGTGCAATTTTAAAAGGAATGAAGCATTTGTCTTCCACTAACGGCTATTTCATAAGCAATGAATAAACTGAATTACAGTATTTTTTATTGCCTTAAATTATTAGTCCTTCAAGTACCTACCTTAGGAAAGATACAGAATCATAATAGGTAATCTAACTAGGAATAATAACACAGCAGTTGTGAGCTTTTCAACAAGCTCAAATAATAATAAGAGTTGAGATCAGTGGTGGAACTGTGTGGGGTCCAAGTGGGCGAGGTACGTGGGCTCACCGGGGGCGCTGCGCCCTCGCTCTGCTTCGTATTCTGCTGGTGTGGTGCGCAGGTAGAAGCTCTGCGTCAACAGGAACCGCCTTGGATGCTCCATTGATCTCTGAGACGAGTGGTGGCTGGAGCTTTCCTCCGGTATCCGCCATAAAGTCCTCCTTTCGCTCGGTATTTCGATTGTCCTTTTACAAGCCATAGTTTTCAAGTCCAATGATCCATCTATTGCTTGGTGTTCGTCTTCTTGTTGTTCTCTGTGTTAGCCAGCTTGATGACGATCTGGAATGTCCGGACGGGTCGAAGTGGTTGGTGTGCTCGTTGACCTCCTTCTTGTGCTTGTCGTGGTCAAAGTTGTAGTAGTCGTACTCGTCAAAGAAATCTTCGGACATTATTTACGTTTGGATATTTGTAAATATTGAAATCACAGGGAATTTGCCGTTATGACAGCTGATAATGTTACTCAGGATTTTGTTGTTACTGAATAGTTGCACGTAGTATGGTAGTGCAGTATGGTTTCACGAATGTTACTGAAACTTAACTACGATAGCATATACAGGGTTACTGGTAGATAATTTGTCGTCAATTCATTATGGGGATGTAGATTATGGGGATCATTTGCAACCAAATGACTCTGGATGACCCCAAGCAAATATCAACAATTTTTGAGTAGGTAATTCAAAAATTGTAACGATTTGTGACTTTGATTTAACAGCAGGGACACAGGCCTCCTCTCTGTGACAGGAAGTAGGCCGTGGTCCAAACACGCGGTCTTAGTACGGGTCGGTAGACGTCACACGTCTTCGAATTTTGGTTCTAAGGTACCGGTTTCCTCACGATGTTTTTAGAGCAGTGGTGATGAAACAAATTGCACAATATGTGGGCCTGCCGGGGTTCAAACCCACGACGACTTATAAGTCGGAGCCACCATTATTGCTCCATAACTTAGCATAAACAAATGTGGCTGAAAATAAATCCAGACTTCTCAAGAGCTGCACAAACAATATTTTCTAAGAACAACAGTTTAATTATTACTTTTTTAAATAGTAGCGGTCACATTGAATACAATGAAATTCAAAATACACCTGCCTCGACCATTTGCTATATAAAATATTGCATGTTTGATCATTTCAAGACTTCAAGAGATAATTTTGAAACAAAAACTGAAATTAGTCGAGATGCACTTGATTAAATTCGGCAAAGTGACCGAATTGTTGGCTCAATACCAAATTCTTAATCCTGTGGACTTCAAAACATTGTTAAGGCATAAATATGTACGTTGAGTGCGTACTGTTGAATGGTATTTGTGTCGTAAAAGTTCAATGTATCTTCGTATTTTTGTCAACTATTTACTATTTGACAAGCCTATTCAAATTGTAAGTTACTTTCAAATTGTTTTGGTGTAATCCCGCATTTGCAGTTTCCAAATAATGTTCTAGATTTTTAAATTTTAGGTATTTTATAATACTTAAACGTACAGTTTTTAGTTGCCTATTTATTTATATTGGATCTGCCTGATTAGGGGCCGTCCATTAATCACGTGATGCTCGAAAGCCCCCCCCCCCCCTTTTCGAGCATCACGTGATTAATAGGGGGTTCGGAAAAAATCACGAAATATCACAAGGGGGAGGTGGGGGTGTAGTGAGATATCACGTGTATTTATTTTTTCGTTGGCCGTGCGATTTCTAAACCGAATACATTTTTTTTGCTGTATTTAAAGATAATATTCTGAAAAAAATTAATATAATTTGTACCAAAAAAATACACGTGATCTTGGGTAGGGGGGGAGGGGTTAGTTAAAAACCTCACCACGTATCACCAGGGGGGAGGGGGGGTCAAAAAGTTGCTAAAAAATCATCACGCGATTAATGGACGTCCCCTTAGTTCCAAACTCGTGCAAAACATTTGGGAACTATCTGCGTGATGAAAAACTAGTCGGGTAAACCCGAAATAAATATATGAGTACAAACCGATGTTCTAGAACTAGATGCTTGCCTTCTTACACTGGCTTAAAATATATTGAGCTGCATTTGGAGCCTCCAAATCTTAGGCTGGTTTCACAGTCACGCTGACCACCAGCGCGGGCGGTTAGCACGGCTCGTAAGCAGTACGATCGTTTGCGTTTTACTATCTAAAACGGTACAATTTAAGACACATTGTCATCTATCTCGTGCCCCGCGCCGCTTACCACTCGCGCCGGCCGGCGTAAGCGCGACTATGAAATCACCCTTATTGGTCTTGACAGCGTGTCCAGAAAGTCGTCTTTGCTGCTGATTAGAATAATTTACTTGATGAAAATGAATTAGTTTAATCCAGTTCGAACTTTGCATCTTCTTGAATACCTTTCTACAATAAAACCTGGCCTAAATTTTGTAATTAGGTTTCGTGAACTTTTGCTGGTGTCTCGCCAAATGAATCAACTCTTTAACGTGGGCAATATTCATTCAATATTGTCTATCAATGGCGCGGAGATAACGGAGTATAAAACCTACGTTCATACGTACCTACCTTGTACATCAACTCACACCACGTCGATCCATACACTCTTTTTGCTTCATTCATGTTTATACACTCACGCCAGTTGCAAAAACTACGCACCTGACCATTTAAAGAATAGAGCTTATGAGATCAATTTGTGAAAATAATAATTATGACATACTTAATCTTACTAAATTTTTTGGGAGGTCCTGAACTATGGACATTTTTTTCCAGAAGAAATTATTCACCCTTTAAGTTTTTGTTTTATACCACGATGGCGGCAAAGGCATTAGGCCCGCCCGATAATAAACCAGTTACCATAGTCTATAAAATGCTTGCAACACCAGAAGTATCACATGCGCGTTACTTGCCGACCCTTAATAAATCTATTTACTCCCTTCTTGAAGAATGGAAAACCTTGGCAGGAAGCTCGTTCCACAATCGAAGCGTTAACGGGAGGAAATTCCTGCGAAACCGCAGCGCGCGACCATTTATAACTCATCTGCTGTCATAAAGACTTGCTTCTGCGCATCTTCGAGTTCATATTTTAACGCTGGCAAGAGGTTGAGAAAATAACTTGGGCCGAATTTTCATGAGTAACAGGTTACTCACCTTCATGATTAATTTGCTGCTCTTTACACAACACTACTAAATGCAAAGAAGACATTTTTAAATGCTCAAATGACGGTATTGGGTTTTCTGGAGGAACGGACAGGAAGGGAACCGGTGCGTTCCAACGGAGATCTTGGAAACTGTTTGCATGTGCTGCGTCATTGTGTGGTTTCAGCCAGTCAAAGTATGATATAACCTTACAAATGGCCTTACTCAGATGCACTTTTTTGATATCCATGTGGATTTCCAGACGAAAAATAAACAGGGGAATAGATACAGTTTAGATTTTAGCGTTTTATCCAAATCAAATTCAGCCTCATCACCCCTTCACCCCGTGATCCATTAAAAGTGTCTTGTTGTGTCTAGATAAGTTACGCATCACTAGGTATTCAATAATCTTGACCTAACAGGCTCCTGTAAATTAAAGTTTCGTATATTAGAAACAATTTATTTAAATAGCAAAAAAACTGACCTACAATATTATAAATCAGTAGGGTAGGTACTAGCAAAGCAGATGTTCACTGTAAACACAAAAAACAAAAGAATTAAGTCAGAAAAACAAAATAAATTGCAGATTGAAAAACAAAATAAATTGCAGATTTACCCAATAAACTGCACAGAAGAAAATAAAATGCGCACGTAGGTGGCGACCTCGAAAGTGTAATTATTTCGGGCGTGCATCGTTACGCGAAAGATTCGCAGTGCACGGACATCTTTCTGTCACCAACCGGCTTGGTTATAAAATCGTTTTTTTTTAGGAAAATATTTACCCCATTCCGACCTCGCCGACGAGGCCCGTCGCGACGTCCCCATCATGACCCGAGTCCGCCGCCGCGTATGACTCAGTCCCCTAACCGACCCTTGCTCGAGCCAGCCCGCGCTGAGCCTGTAGATTTAAATATGTCCCTAAATCATATTAATCCGTTCCAGCTAGTAGCCCCTTCCTCTAGTTGTCCTCCCCCCAGCGATGCCCTAAGCCGAGGTCCGTACCCCAGTAGGGGGGGCCCTTAGCGTGTAGTCGCTTAGTTTGTAGTTTACCTTAGTTTTAAGCCTGGCTGGAGGCATTTGTAAGTCCTCACCAGATGACCGGTTAAGCAGTGAAGGCTGTTAGAAGCCAACTGCGAGAGGCCCTTCAAAAAAAAAAAAAAATATATATATTTATTGGGAACGCGGAAGAATAATTGAGTTCTGCCCCCTTTTTAACCGACTTCAAAAAAAAGGAGGTTCTGTATTTGTCCCGTATGTATGTATGTATGTATGTATGTATGTAAGTATGTTGTATGTATGTATGTATGTATGTATGTATGTATGTTTGTATGTGCGCGATTTTCTCAAAAACTACTGATTCGATTTTGATGGGGTTTTCACTAACATAATCTACATACTTTCAGAAAGGTTTTAGTATATAATACATTATGTAATCATTCCTATGTACAAAGTTATAGGCATAAATGTACACGCTCCGTAGAAGATTTACTGTTGAACGAATTCGTGAAAGTAATCTAACACGGGATAAAGAACTAAAAAGGGAAAAATAAAAAACTTTTTTAACAAAAAATAACCGACTTCAAAAATCCACTACAAAGAAAATAATAATTTTGGTTTCGGAAGTCGGTGGCAAAAAAAAGCAAACAAAAACCAAAGCCACCGACTTCCGAAACCAAAATTATTATTTTCTTTGTAGTGGATTTTTGAAGTCGGTTATTTTTTGTTAAAAAAGTTTTTTTTTAAATTGTAAAGATATTCATAAAATATTGAAAAAGTTTGTTGCTAAAAGCAACTGCATTATAACTTTTACATCAAAATACTTAGGTAATCATCGACCGCACGGTTGTCGCAGTGGCTGAGAGATTGGCTGCTGCGCGACGTGTCGCGGGTTCGATTCCCGCACTGCACACTGGTCGGGCTGTTTGTGTATGTGAAATTTGTGTTTGTAAACGCACCCACGACACAGGAGAAATCCTAGTGTGGGGCGACGTTTTAAAAAAAATCAATTTCACATAATTAGTTATCTAATTAACATCATAAAACAATGATAACATAAAAACAGTAGGTATTTAGAATTGTCAAAAAAAAACGTTGCGTGTTTAGGTACTATGTAACAAAAGCTATTTTCACTTTATTAAACATGAAACAAATCTACTTTCGCAAGTTGATTGACAACGAGAGCGACTAAAATATTACTTGCGCAAAGACGTCAAAAGTATTTTTGATAGTTATAAATATCCCCCAAATACTGGTGGGTGTTTAGAGGTGACATTAAAAT
The DNA here is from genome assembly GCA_948465475.1 of Thalpophila matura. NCBI lineage: Eukaryota > Metazoa > Arthropoda > Insecta > Lepidoptera > Noctuidae > Thalpophila > Thalpophila matura. The sequence continues at coordinate 15,622,892 of OX419182.1, forward strand.
GCGTGAAGCAATCCGTCTTTCTATGACCTGCGCAAGAATATAACGATTAACTCATCTATTTTGAGTTCTCGACTTTTTAATGCCAAATGAAAAATAAAACATAACACTAATAATTTAATCTAAACTTCTAAACAAATATTTTAAATAGATAAGATTAGATTGTTTTTTTGTAATGAATAAACTCAAAAACTACTGGACCGATTTTTTTAAAATTTTCACCAGCAGAAAGCTACATTATCAATCAGTAACATAGGCTACATTTTATCTCGAAAAATTTAACAGTTCCTGTGGGTCACGCGAACGAAGTCACGGGCAAAGTGTTAGTCTATATTATAAATGCGAAAGTTTGCGTGTGCAATTTAACCGTCACCCACCTTTAAAACCTTTTCCAAAAATATTTAGCATACTTCCACTTTCTACAAAGTAAAGCCGCGTTTCCACTAGGCAACATTTGGCGCGCGACACGTGACGCTCAACATGTACGGCAACGCTGCACAACAGCACGCGACGTTGTCAGCTGGCGCGCAACATGACGCGTGGCTTGTTGTTTGTTAAAATTTGTTGTCGATAAAATTATAAAAAAGTTCCGCGCTGACTTTCAACATGTTGGGCAACTTGTTGTGCAACATGTTGCGCGTCAATTGTTGCCTAGTGGAAACGCGGCTTAAATAACAAAAGTTAACGTTAACGTTAAGTAACTTGAATAAGATTATTTATCAATAACTACCAGATATATTACCTTAAACCTCTCAATTTGTCTAGTACGTCACCATGAAGGCAGGAAGCCGCTTCCATCTGTGTACTGCAACATACTGCTATCACTAATCCGTTTATCTAGAACTGGTTCATGAGTTTAACGCGTGGTTTAGCTCGAATATACTGAACCCTAACGACCCGATATACTGTACGAGCACCATGAGTCACTTGATTACTGAAGTGATATTTTGTCCTGCAACTGAAACCGGCTATTTGGCTTAGAGGCGTAAGATCAATCGTAGCTTAACCACGGAAGAGAGTTTAATCTCCCGTCTTGATTGTTTTCTAATACAAAAACCCAAAGAAACAATCGAAAACGGGAGATTAAACTTTCTTCTGTGGTTTAAACTACGATTGATCTTACGGCCCTTAGTAACACCAAAGTCAAAGCATTTATTTCAATTAAAGATCACCGCTTAGCATCAGGCCGTGCGTCTGTTTGCCGAGTCGTCAGGTGACTGGAACCACGAGTTACTGAAAGCCAGAATCGTGTTGCTGCGGAGTTTGTTGCGTCGTTTCTTCTTCGCAGCTAAAACACTAGGAAACGGTGAAGGGTGGGCATTTTTGGGGGCTGTCTAATGTAGTATATTGACGTTCAAAAAGTGCTAATTGGCTTTTGCCCACATTATTTGAATAAATGACTTTTGAATTTCAATTTGACTGGGACCAAGTAGCGTGCCTAGAGGGCAAGCCCGACGCATTTTTTCGTTTTAGAGACTAATATTTATGTTAATTTTTCATTAATGTAGGTAAGTAATTTTTAATGTACGTATTGCTTTATTAACGACATTGACTCACTTAAATTCATGAAAAATGAACATAAATACCCCTTTAAACCAAAAAAATGCTTGCCCTCTAGGCACGCTAATGCTGCGACCACGGTCGGTCCCAGTCGAATGTCCCGCATCGCGGTCCCAGTCTCATCACTGGTTAACATTTTTTATATACCGCTTATATACGTTACCAGGATGATTTATTTCTCAATTTCAAATTAGGTACCTATATATATTTTATCAAGATCTTATATTCATACTTTCGATATTTTTTTAACAGCCATAATTTCAAAACGAGTGATCAACAACCGCATGCTATGTCTATGTCTATGTTTAGCGGTTTCTAGGTATTTTGTTGTTCAATAAAGTTTTATCAGTGCAGGAAGGACCTCGTCTCGAGTTAATTTGCTAGACATTTTAACATCCAATTTAATTTATGTATATTAAGATGTAATAGCTACTATCTAATAATAAATTAGTTCCGTATCTGGATGTGAAACATAAACAGTGTAGTTCCTCACTTAAAATAGGTCAGTATATCTCTTCTGTTTCTTACTGGTAAGAGTAACATTGTTATCATTGATCAATCATCAACAATGCATTTGTTAAATATAAGTCTCCTCCGAAATGCTGAACTAGGTACTTTTTTGGCGCAACTGTGAGGCACATAGATATTTTAAAATCGTATTTTATTTGCCCAACCTTGTTTTGACTTTTTGATACTTGTGATGTTTCATTTTGAGCCAAATAAATATTTCTTTTTTTCCTCATAGACTGCGATGTCGTGAAAAAACACTGCCTTATCTACCACTGATTGACTAATCAATTCATAGGTGATTGCAGCATGTTGTTATTGGCGAAAAAAATTATGAGGCAGATGTAGCTACCTGTTTTGATACCTAGGATATCCGTATGAGTGGGAAACAAACGACCATCCAATTCCTGGAAAAGTTTCCACCAAGTTTGTACACACCTTAACTTAGTCACCCCTAGGGAAACCAGAGGTTCTTGAAACCTCAAATAAATTATTCCCAAGACATTTAGCGACAAGAAATTAGAATACAGAATCCGCCTCCGAAAACGGAGGCAGCAAAAACAATGGCACAAATCCAGGTTATTGTACTCGCTGCTTTTTGTTTTAATACCTCCGAAAATACACTGAGAGTCAAAATTATACCAGCTGTTGTGCCTATAAATTCCAATAAATGTAAGACTAGAGACATTAATCTTGCACTCACTATATAACTAGAATAATTCACAAATGCACCATGTTACGAGTGAAATTTTGGTAAGTATATATTTTGGATCGGCTCCAAAACAATTAGTGCAGTTTGTGCTGTTCCCTAGGGTTGTCGAATGGTCTGATTTAGTTGGTACGTATATAAATTTATGAGCCGTCGGATTTTGACCGGAGAATTTTCTAGAGATTTACTGTGTGCAAGAAAGACGTTTATTAGCAATAAGTAATGTCTTGACAATAACATAGAGTAGAACATGCGTTTTGAATCAGTCGAAACATCTTCCCGTTTTATTCTGAAAATAGGTCTAAGATGCCTCAAAGTTATGTTACTTTTAGGTCCTACGTCCTGTGGGCCAATTTGAGAAGTTTAAAAAAACGTATTGAATTAGCGGTCTACTAAATTAAATATTGTTATAAAGCTAGTCATTATACAAAAACTGTTGCAAGAAGGAATTTAAAGATATTTTGAACAATATTAACATATTTTAATATCTCCCATAATTATTTTTAACGATTATTGAAAAAAAATCCGACTCATCGATTACTCAGCCAAGATTTTCACTCAGTTTTTATAAAACGTTCCTGTTCCAAGTTTTAAAATAGAAGAGACATTAAAAACAATTTTAGCACTTGGCAGCCCTAAGTACCCGCCAACGGCTTGGCGAATTGAGGGAAACGCCTCCAAATGCATTTAGTGCAGTCTAGTTGAGCATTTTAACACTTGATTTAACTACAGGCTTATTATTGTTTTGGCCGGAATAAACATGGTCATGCATTTTGAATAGGTGGGTGTAGCAAGTGGTGGGAAATTGTAAGGTCGTTTTCAAAGGGTTAAAAGAAATTAATATAAATTGGAAGTATACTTATGTGAAGGTATCTTCCGGCTACTGGCATTTCAGCATAAATAATTATGTAAGGTTTACATAAATAAAAATGTTAAAAAATCTCAACATTGCACACACACAACATAAAATCGCAACATTGTGAAAGGTTCACCACTGTAGGCATTAATTTATCAAATCGGTAATTAGTAGTCGTTAATCAAATTATCCAACCAATACTATTACCTGCACCCCAACACCGATTTGTCAGTATCCTTTTATTTTAAAATCCAGTTTGTCAATTTATTTTTGGCTAAGTGTTTTCATTTGCATAACGCGAACAAAAAGACCAATCTTATTATCTCGTAGTAGAAGAATCTATACTGTTATAGAACTGTTAAAAGCCGTATCTGTGTGTTGAAGATATTCCAGAAATAACGGTTGAGATACGCAACTGCTACATAACCATGCCCAAAAATATTTTTTTTGAAAAGAACAGTGGTCATATTGGCCTTGGAAAAAACATTAATTCTTATAGAGATATGTTAGCAAAATGTAGTACATTGTTAATGTAATTAATGGATGGCATCAGTTTATTTTTAAAAGCCGGGAAATAATAGATAAACGTCTTTAAAGTTATACCATAATGTTTGAAACAAAACGCAGGATAAAATATTTATTTATTTATTTATGAACGCATCCACATTTATTTACGTCCCTAGAGACGTCCATACATTTATAAAATCTAAATTGATTTTATTTCTAAATCTTAATTAAATCCCAGGCTGTATTAAACTGGATAAAATCATGATAATTATTTAACCCAAGGTTTAATGTACCTGCCTACTTAAATTAGACCTCAATGTAAAAAACCTCTCAATTCAAAATGCTACAGATTATTAAATATAGCGCATAAACTCAAAAAACATTATACGTAATTTCTCGATTCTCCGTGCTTTAAAAAATATATTGAATGCCGAACGTAGTTATATATAAATAGGCAAATAAAATGACAAATGTTTCATCATTATAACTTTCATAAGATTTTCCGAGTCCAAGCATGTTAGGAAAGTGGCCATTGTTCTTTGTCTGTATGTATCTATTTGTGATTGCATCACGCAAAAAGTACTGAACGGATTTTAATGAGATTTTCAGTTTGGTAGCTTAGGGTCCAACTTAAAACCTAAGCGATATTCCATCTAATTCTGGTGGAATAAACCAAAGATACAGCTTGACCTTTTCGTAGTACTAGCTACCCTAAACTAAGGAGGTCATCTAAAATGGTAAAATTGTAGAGTGAAGAGTGCAGTCGTGGAAAAGTTTAGTACGTTATATATTTTTCTTCCAGTTCCAACAACAAGTATGTACCTAACTATTATTTTCATGTTCTCCATAAGCTAAATTCGCTTGTGCTTGGAGGATGTTTACCGTAATGGGTCCACGGAGACATATTTGAGCTCACGGACTATTGTCCACACTTACCGACTATTGCCTTCTGAATAAAGAAAAAAACCGGCCAAGTGCGAGTCTTACTCGCGCACCGAGGGTTCCATATCAATTTTGGACGTATAAAGTGAAAAAAACCGGACCGCATAACTAAGTTTGTTTGTCAAGGAATTTTGATGATTTTGAAAAAACTGTAATAGTTAGGAACATCGTTTTATTTTTGGTGCAATATTTGGGTCAATTCCTATCGACTCTAATTATTTCAGATTTTTCGCCCCGCAAACATCGGAGATAAGGGGGGGGGAATGGTATTATTTCAGACATCATTTTTCATCACATTTTTCATCATAAGTCGAAAATTGTGAGACTTATAATAAAATGAAAACATATTTTGAAATGTGCAAATCAAGCCCTTTCATATGATATGTCACTTGACCTAGTAACCCCACTTTAAAATTTCGGACCCCCACTCCGGCCCCTTTTGCAATGACAATAAAAATATATTTTTAATGTTATTAAATATTAAGACATTCCAAAAACAATTGATTTACTTGAGATTGAGATTACTTTTTTCATTTGCAATAAAGTTGGACAAGCATTTTTTATAACTGTTCCAAATTTTAAGTCGATAGGTAGCTTTAGTAGTTGGTGAAATAAGCAGGTGTGACAGACAGACAGACAGACAGACAGACGAAGTCGCACCATAAGGGTTCCTTTTTTACCATTTTGGTACGGAACCCTAAAAAGTACTACCTACTACATACAGGATGAATTAATTTTTCAAGACTGTAGGATGGCCAAATCCAAAACTTTGAGAAATAGCAAGCGAAAAATACTTATAGTTGTTTCGGGACCGATTTTGATGAAAACTAAAAACAATATTAGGTACCAACGTTTTTAAAAAATCTATTTTCCTTGCCAAAAATCAATCCCGTTGATTTTGAAAAAATAAACATTATATTATTGCACCATTCGATAGTGTCGCTAATAAAGATTACATTCTGGGAATTGATGGCATACCAGAAACTAAAGGAAAGTGTTGATAGACCTCCCGCGCCCTCCTCTCGCACTCTGCGTGTTAATGTTGTTTCAAAAATCTACCGATGCCGTTTAAGTTTTTATCAAAATCGATCCCGAGACCCCTTTGAATATTTTTCGCTATTTCTTACCTATAGTTTCGTATTTGGCCATCCATATGCACCCTTGGAAAATTTACCCTGTATAACGACATCCTAAATGGAACGGAAATTCTAAGCAGTAGGTATTGGGAACAATTTCAGTATTGGGATAAAAATCTTTATGGATATGTTTATTCCGGAATGCCATGCGTTCGACCTCTCTAAGTCTTTATGGTCTTATATAGACCATGATTAAAATATAGTCAAAAGGTTTCGAGATTCATTTTTATAATATATTATACAAGCACTGAAAGCCGTTTTTAAAAGCTTTCGACTGTATTTTGTGGAAACCATATATTATGGTTTCCACCTTCTTTACTACGGTTAAGAATATTATGTAAATAAAGACAATAATATAATATATTATTATGTAAAATAGACTTGATGACTCACTACAGTACTGTTCACACGTATTGTAAATGACTATAACTATGAATTATCTCCAGATGATAGCCAACTCTCAGATTTATTGACTCAGCTTTGAAGAAGATCGTAACGTTTGAGACGATGGCATGACGTTAAAACAGGCGGTGTCCTCGATAAAAGTACCTACCCACGTCAAAAAACACCTGAAATATCAATAAAAAAAAATCTTTTGTTCACAAATAAAAATGTATGTTCAGCAACATCTATAAAACTTGTCGTCAGTAACATTAAAACAGTCAATTTCCTCTTACATAAGCAAATTCTTTGTAACTTTTTATTATAGAGAGCATTCTATGAATGTCTGCCAACAAAAAAATATGCTGTAATCTTAAATAAAATATTATTATTGGCGGTTTTATGAACGTTATACATCCTCATTAGATTCGTAATGTGAGTTAATGATATAATAGGTGACATACATACCTACATACTAATATGAATAAATGAATGAACATGCACCCGTTTAGCTGGCAACGAGCCGATTCATATTTGGTGTCGAGTACCTATTTCCGATTGTGTAGGTGAGAGATTTTATATATATTTATGCACGCCTCATAACCCGAATGCGTTACGCGTGCTACATCATCGCTACGAAGTTTTTCTCCAATTAATTCACTTTAAATCTCTGTTACACTCTCATCAGTACCGTACGTATAAATAAGATGAATCATACACATCATGTAGGTACTTGCACCATCGTTTTCTGACCTAGTTTTAAGTCAATAGGTACACAAATAAATATTTTAGTTCAAGAAACCCGTTCTGTCACAAACGGACGGACAGAACGAAATTAAAAAGGTTCCGTTTTATCCATTTGACTACGGAACCTTAAAAACCTCTTTGACTATTTCTTGTAGCGGTCATAGTCAAAGTTTATTTGCCTGCCGAATAATAATTATGCTGATGATGAAATAACCGGCCGGATGGTTTTGATGAATAGGTTATAATACCTCATCATGAAATAATTTAGATAAAACTCAAGGCAATGATTTATTATCTGACTTCCTCTATCTATTTATCAAAGTGTTTGTGGCCAAAAAATATTGAGTACCTATTTTATTGGAGGATTATATGATCTTTTAAGATCTCTCTTGAGTTAATAAATTAATATTATAATTGTGAAACATAACTAACTACGGAATTTATATTGGGTCTGGTTGTAAACCCCAGACAGTTGCTTTGTTGTAAATATGGGTATTTACAGCGAAACAAAATTAATATTCTAGATAACAGTTACAGCGGTAAGCACTTAGCAGTGTTTCGTGGTTATTAAACGACCGAACGATACACTATCTACTGTTCTGAAACAGAAGGGAACAGAAACGCAAAACGTAGGCAAAAGTAATTTATTCGATCAGTCACAATTAGGGCAGAGTTTCGTCTTACAGTTAGAGCAGTACAAAAGTGAACCTTAAAGTGAGCTCGCATCGCTATATGTATGTGTGAACTGAGGGACCAAACCGGGAATTCGCGAAATAAAAATCCTAGGATTTATTTATAATTTCATCCCCACTTAGTTCAGGCGATGTGACGTCACAGCTCGTCATCGGCGCGTAGTGCTGCTAGTGGCGCGCTTATCTTGGTGTTGCTCTGCACAGCTGGCCTGGCTAGCATGGCTGGCATGGCTGGCTTGGCTAGCATAGCTGGCTTGGCTGGCATGGCTGGCTTGGCTGGCATGGCCGGTTTGGCTGCCACGGTTGGCTTGGCTGGCATGGCTGGCATGGCTGGCTAACTGGCTCAGCAGAGACTCATGGCCAGGCGCGGCGTTACAGTTCACAAGGTTCTCGTTTGAGCAGAACAACCTTAGCAAATCCAGCACAATTCTCAATGTGGACAACTCTGGTCTTCACGACATGATATTGTTACGTAAACACACTGCATGCACTCTTGATCAAGTTATCACAAAAGCATAATTCAGCTCAAGAAAGAAAGAAGAAAATAAAGTTTAATGGTTTATAAAATGTCATTAAAAGGGCACATTTTGACAGCTCGGTTTATAATTATACTGATTGTTTAAAATCCAAGTTAAAGCTTTAATAACCGGTTTCACTGAGCGAAGTCTCGATCTTCAAACTAGACATTTGGCTGTATTACGCTCTTAAACGGACCTTGAGAGTCAGCTCATATATTTATTGGCAGTAAGAAAATTATCATTATTAGCTTCCAAATACCATATAAGTAACTTATATCATTATATCCATCCTCTTCAAACTAGACATGGACATTGGACATCCAAAGTTGCGTCATAAATCGATCCTCCAGATTCCTCATAAAGTTTACTCTCTTCTGATCATCGTTTCCACTTCCTAGCTCTGCTAAAACATGAATAGTATATTCATTACAGTAATATTTTTAAAATCAATGTCATCACTAATTCAATATGCAACTCACTAGCAGTCTATTAGCGTCAAATTATTCAAACTAAAACATAAATTTTCGAACATATGCATTGATTTGCAGTGCGCTGACCTAATATTATTTTGGACTGCGAAATTAATTACCCTGTTGTGTTTATTGTGAATGACTGTAGTTGTACGTAGTTGTATTTCAATGCATCATTACGTTTTGAGCTAATTATGTTTGAATTGATTTAGATGCGAGTTATCTAAATTCTGCCATGGTGACGATAATTCTAAGAAATGGCCACCAGATTATTTTGTAGGCTGTCGTTAACGTAATGGAAGAATATAAATTATTATTTCAGAAAGATTGGTCTCATTCGGTCTGCGGTTTCTGTGAGCTGGTTTATTCAGTAGATTAGGTAACCAAATAATACTTTTATTGTTATTGTTTTTCAGGATTGATCTTTTACATAATTATACTAAGAAACATCACGATCTACAAATTAATCTAAAATCAAATAACTTTCATTGAGAGTCCGATTTGCAGTCTCCGGACTAGCCTAATTTACCAGTTAAATCTAAAAAGGGAACAGTATTTTGTGAAACAAAATAAGTGAAACTGAACTTATCCAGAAGTTATAAAACGGACCGTCAAGCTTTCTTTCTTCTACAGGATAATGAATTAATTAATAAAACTTACCAATAATTTCATTTTTCACGATGATTAAAAGAAAAGGAAATATGGGGTTTATGAAATGGTTTCTGATGGAGAATACATCACAAGTAGTGATTTTTCTCTGACTAAAAACCTATTATATATCATACAACTTGTCGCGCAATTTAGGATCGTTGACATGCTACAGTACTATTATAAATAAAGTAATACCTAATGTATTGCTGCAGCTTTGCTGGCCCATTCATAAACATTCTAAAGCTCTTTGTTCTGAATGATTCATTGATGCGTTTTATATTGTGAACAGGTTATATTTTACTATATTATTTGGCGTGGACTGAAACGTAAGTGACTGCCCCATTAATGCAGTAGTGCTAGGTATGCTATAGCTCAAATAACCGTTTGAGCTGTATTTATGAAATTTGGAGTTTATGTTAAATAAATTTCTACCTATTAAGGCGCTGATAACTGCCAACGGCCTTGAGTGATATGGGTGGTATAGCTTGAGTGTTCTGCGCTGAGCTCAAGCTACGCGACATACGTCCACCGAGCAATACGACTCGCCTATCAAGAAGCGCGCTGTGCCGAATTAGACGTATTATTACTTTTTAGTATCTAAAATATAAAATAAAAAAAAAGTAACAGGCAATATTATAGGTAGTAACATAGTCTTTTCACACAAAACAAATCATGAAAATATCTTAAGCGGTTTGAAAGTAATTAGGTTGTTGTGTTTTGGGTAGACAGTAGTTCATGAATTTATTTCATTAAATATTTTACTACAATAGTTAAATATTCACAGGTACGATTGATGTATATATATGTTCTAGTTTAACATAAAAAAATTGCACAACTAACCTGCATTATTTGACGGCGAAATAAGAGATTTAAAACTTGAGATTTACGGCCGTTACCATTTACCGTCGCCTTAAGGGGTCAAAGTGGCTATAATACACAGCGCTCGCCAGTTCTTTTTGTTGAACTTGGCTTGACACGCTGACGCATGTCTAGATACCAAGAACAATATTCGGGTCTTTGTGATAAGTGCATAGACATTTTATTAAATAGGGTGTTCTCATTTTCTTGATTTATTCGCGCCGGTGACTGCTGAATGCTTGGCAGCCAATCACAACGTTTCAACACTAACTCGTGTATTATGTAACAGGTGGCCCTGTGAGCCATTCTTAGCCGGAAGAACAATATACGTATTTTAATTGTGATACCTACATTTAAAAAAATCATCCCCCGAATACTGAAAGCTTATCCAGATTTATAATCAAGTCTCATGCCACCAGATATGATTGATGATTGGTTATTGTTATTTTGAAGAACGAATCAGAACAGGTAATTTGACGTGTTCGACTCGCGACCTCTCGTACGAGTTTGAAACTAGTCAGTTGGTCAATTCCGAAATAAACACGCAAATAATAATAACCATATAACATATAATTTTAATAATCATGAATGTAGGAATAGAGGAATGTGTAAAAGAGACAAGGCATATTAAAGGTGTGAGTGACAAAATAAATGAATGCATAAAGGTGGATCTAAACATTGCGAGGCATGCGCCGCGCATGCACCGCGCTCATCGCATGTTTCGCAATGTGTGGACGTTCATATATTATTATGTTTGTATATAATCTTTGGTCACTCTAAAGGTGGATCCACACATTGCGAGGCATGCGCTCCGCACGGCGCACAACGCATGCCTCGCCAAGTGTGGACCTTTATATTCGTGGCGAGGCATGCGCTCCGCACGCGCGAGGGCGAGCCAACGTATGTCGGCAAATGCTTCAAGCATGCGTTGTGCGCCGTGCGGAGCACATGCTCGCAATGTGTAGAACCACCTTAAGACAGACGACGATTGTAGAAGACGTATATATTGAATATATTGAAAAGAAGAAATAAGTTCAAGAATAATAAAAACAGCTGCATTCATCCAGTCCAATCCCAATAATTTGAAATCCTCTTATCACAAAAATTATTCAATCTTTAGATGTTTCTCAGACAGTGATAGAAATGCTGTATGCCTTGATGCTTACATTGTAACTTAAAACACAGGCCCCATACAAATCCATAAATGATAAATTAACATAGAACCAATAACACAAATTACCATAGGTATCGTAGACAGTGCCGGTCGATACGGCCCGGTCAATAGTTGATGAGGTCGACAGTTACTTGGATACGGCGATACAATGCGCGTATTGACCCGACTATTACTGGAATCCGGTTTTTATAGTATCGGACGTGTCCGATTCATCGTCGAATCGGAAACGTATCGTGGTCGCAGTAGGTTTTAAATCTTCACGAATTTAAACTTGATTAAAATGTATTATTATCTCGGAACATTTCGCGCTATACTTAGATGGGCAATCCACTGAACTTAAACCCGGTGTTTTGTTAAAACCCCCGATAAACACCCAAAATTTGTTTATCGGGTGTTTACTAAAGAAACTCGGTGAATTGCCCATCTATATTTCACGCACTAACAAAATCAAAATATTAGTGCCTATTTTGATTTACCTCAACGTTTCAATCAAGTTGCATTGACCATGGTCACGAAGTTGCATTGAAGTGGTTTTTACCCGACTGCGAGACGCAAAGGAGGGTAATGTGTTTATTACCCGACTGCGAGACGCAAAGGAGGGTAATGTGTTTATCAGTCTATGTATGTATGTATGTATGAATGTATGTATGTTTGTTTCTATGTGGCGTTCTAGAGACCAAATGCGTAGGCCGATTTTGATAATTCTTACGTCAATCGATTCGTCTTAACCTTGCGAGTGTCACTAAAGACATAACAGTAATCAAAATTCACCACAGCGACAACCAGACGCCATATTGTCAAAATGAAAAAAAAAAAAGTTGATGAACTATGTCAAGTGGGGTGTCGTTGAATAGGTATTTTAAAATCATCTTTAGGTTTCTTTTATCATTTTTCATTTAAAATAATAGTTTAGGATACATAACGATTTAAAGTTGTTTAACAAAGCAATCATTCTCGCTAATTCTTACTTATTGATTTTAGTTTTTATTTCAAGTATTAACGATATACAAACAAAAAAGAAGATTACGAAAACATACATTAAAAACTAAAAAGTGAAAAATAAAAATAGTAAATTAAAAATTAAAAAAACCCGACTGCCAAAAAACAACTAAAAAGTTCAAAACAAGAGCACTTTTCAAGCAGTCTGATGCAGTTGGTGGCATAAAATCTAAGATTTAACACAAATAATTGCCACCAACTGCATCAGACTGCTTGAAAAGTGCTCTTGTTTTGAACTTTTTAGTTGTTTTTTGGCAGTCGGGTTTTTTTAATTTTTAATTTACTATTTTTTTTATGGTGTGTCCACCAAAACTGTTAGCATTGTGTGTCGTGATTTAGACATTTACGTTTCACAAAACTTAACGCAGGTAGTTTGAGACATCACCCGCCGCTCAAGACGATGACACCCACAATAATTGTGGTTACGAGACGACGACGTTGACCGACATACTTCAGTTTTCTCGTAACCACGGTCAATGCAACTTGATCAAAATGTCGAGTTTAATCAAAATAGTACTGATATTTTGATTTTGTTTGTGCGCGAAAAGTCCCAACAATAATTAAACTTCGTATCGTAGTCGTTCACGATACATTTTGATTCAGTGGAAGAATTTTTAATTAAATTATTGGAGAAGCCCGAATCGTCATCTAAGTGAGTACCTAGTGTTTATGCTATTATTGTATAGGTTTTGTCATTTTATGTAGCGTGCGAGATTCACCAATTGGAATAGCCTGTGTACTTGCGTAGTTCATTTTCGTATCCAAAACTAAAATAATTCAAGTACCGTTCAATGTATACAAAGTAAAGTAATACTTACTTTATTTATTTTCTAGATATGAAATAGATAAGTCAAGATTGAATTATAGTTCAAATTAGATCCTCTCAACTGATTGATTCTGGGAAATTCAATCGAGTAGGGATCGGAGTTCAATCTTATTTATTTAGTTCTGAATAAAAAGTAATAACTGAAGTAGGTACTAAGATAAAATGCTTTTTGATTCTTTAACATTTCACTTGATATTCACTTACGAGTTACGACACGGCTAAGATTCGACATCGATTTTACACTTCACGATTCGTAGACAAAACATAAATACAGATGAGAAAATTTTATAAGTTTCCTTACAACATTTGGTTTTTAAAGTACCTACCTACCTACTTTTTTAACCTACTTCAAATAAACGTATCTATAGTACCTACTTACATTGTTAAGTGAGTACTATTTTGCTTTTTTGCATTCACGACCAGCACGGCATCGATTCTAATAGTAGCCATTAGTACAATCATAAGCTAATACCTACTCATCTTTACCTTTAATCTGCGATACATGATTTTATACTTGAGATTTTAAACTTTACTTAATTATAGGTATTAATATTGTAACTTTTGAATTTAAATCTTTCTTGCTCTTTTTTGTAGTCCGTTCGCATGTCTTATACTTAACCTAGATAAACAGGGAAACCTATTATTAGCCTTACTATACTGTAATACACATACTCTGTAACATAAAATATGTATCGCTGTTGGTTTTCTAAATAAATAAATAAAAATAAAATACATTTCGTTTGCCTTAGGCCTGGATTTTTTTTCCATACTTCGTGAGTCTTTGAAGTACTCAGTTTTAAACTATATATATTAGCCATACATGAGTTATACAGAGTGACTGAGAGGGTATTTAGTATTCGATTTAGTTAAAATCGTGAAACAAAAATCAGTGTTTCATACAAAAATATCCATTTCACACGACAAAATGTATGGAACAGCAGATTTCGCAACAGCGAAATTCTCTTAGGATACAGCATTGTGTGCAGCGCTGCCGCAGCTACGTATTAGAACTGTCTGTCATTGTATGTCTGTATACTGTATGTTAGAACTACTCAACATCGGGCTACTTCAGACACTCAAAAAATTGTCTGAGAATAGTATACCTAGTAGGTAAGTAGTAAATCGATCTAGACTTGAATACTGAACACCAGTCTTCAATAAATCCCTCGTTTACCCAGTCACTGTCATCAGTCTAGCATGTCAATTTCGGCAGCATTACAACCTCTTCAATAATTCACTGAGCCGCCAAGCGTGCCATGCACTGCCGTTCTAAAATTAGATTTTTCCATTTATTATTTTACATTGCCCTCCCATTGTTATGAAAGCTTTAACCGACTGCTTGGAACAGTGAGTTATGTTATTTTCATGTTGTTTTTTAAATTTAATAATAGGCTTTTTTCGACCACCATCTCGCCTGATGTTAAGCGATGATGCAGTCTACAATGAAGCGCGCTTGCCTAGAAGAAAACAATTCGCTTGCGACTTGCAGACCTCGAGGTTGTAACTATCGGGGAACACCCACTCCGGCAGCGCATTCCATTATTTGGCGGTTTTCACAATGAAAGCGCTTCGTTCGGGTTTTTGATATATCAACCATGAACCAACCATATTTTTATGAAGACTTTTGCGACTATACTTAATTAATCAAGATTTAGATTTTACATCCACATTTCGACTAATATGTTCAAATCTATACTACTATTTTAAAGCTGAAGAGTTTTTATGTATGTTTGAACACGCTAATCTATGGAACTACAAGTTGGATTCGAAAAAATATTTTTGTATAAGATAGATTCATGAGGTACCTATAGTATAGGCTATTTAACATCACGCTACGAGCCTTAGGAGCCGAGAGGGGGTGAAACCGCGGGGCACAGTTAGTCCAATATAATTAGGGGCGCGTTTATTGCCATAAACCGGGTACAATCCCAGACTCCGGGCTGCTACTGAAAATTTCCTAATGGAAAATCCTAAAACATTTTGCCCAACCCGGGAATCAATCACAGAACCTCACGTTTAGCAGCCCCGCTTCCTACCACTAAACCAGCAAGGCAATAATAATTATATTATAAAAAACATAAACCATAACCAAATTACTTAATGGACTAGAGAATCACCCAAGGGATCTACTAAAAGCTTACAATTACCCCTATTTATAAAATAAATACGTTTAAACGTTTCAAAGTAAAGAAATTACGTTACATACACAATCAGTTTTGTTAGAGTGATTCCCCTTAAGTACACTGTCTCGATATTATTTATTCATGAACAATTTGCGATGCAATCAGGTCAGGTGGAAAGGTATGATTCCACTGTTAGATAAGCTAAATTGCGCTAGAAAGTTTAGTTAAATTATACGAAAGCCCCACCGTTACTTAGCAAGTAACTTTTTGGATATTGTCACTTTTCTACAATATGTTGCTGTCGTATAGTGACCATCGAATTAGCTAATATGATTTAGGATCTGATTGTAATTGGTTACCCAAATGACCATGTCGGTCTGGAGGCTAGATATTTCTTCTGTTAGAGTTTACGTCAAACGTTAGGTACGTGTAAATGTATGGCAATGAAATTACCCACGAAAAAGTAATGACTTCTTCGTAGGTGATTTCATTGCCATACATTTTGACCTCAGTATTTCAATGATGTCATTGCCATACATCTTGTATAGTTATCAGCACTAATCATGAGCATAGATCGCGCGTGTACATTTTCGGCCCAATAGACAAGAGGCAGTTGACAATACACAATAGAAAATAGTCCAATAGACGACTTTCATTGAATGGTGAACCAATCGCGTGCAGCCTCGGCGCCCCCCCCCCCCCTTCTTCATTCTGCCAAAGAGACCGAAAAATCAACTGATGCGCAAGTGAAGCTTGTGCTTGAGACTCGTGCCGACAATTTTACCTAACGTTTGGCGTAAACGCTAACAAAAAAAAATATTTTGGCTAGGCCTTCTGGTTATTAAATATTTTAAATAGACATGGCTTTGACACATTGTTTCAAATTCACAAAAATATACCTACTGGTTATCATTAGCACTTTATTTGAAATAATTAGCACTCGCACAGCTTAGCTCATCTTTCACTACAGCAAAATCTAAAGCTTTCACAATGTCGAAACACGATTTGACTTTGATAAAATACGATTATAAACTTCATGGTTCGTTTTTGCATTTTTATAAAGACGGGTACGTTCGATTTGCATTTTGTGCGCTGAAAAAATCTCGGCTCTTTTTTATTCGGTCCCATTATAAATACGTACCTACTGCTGAAAATCTGTTCCGAGGATTAGTCTTCAGTATTGGGAATATGAATGAACACAAAGATTTTTTTTTGTAGGAAGTTTTTGAGGGAGTTTTTGATCGTAACGATGGGTAGAAAAGTACTAATGTGAGTTTACCTTATAAAGGCGATTGGAAAACTATGTACCTATATAATGTTGCTGCAAAAATAACATAGACAAAATAAACTGTAGACGTTGACCGTAGACTCATCTGCTCAGCCTGTTTATTCTGTACCGACACGCTGCGGATAACACCACATGAACTGCCAACTTGTTTCTGAACGTTCGAGGGAGAATCTCACCGCGACACTCCCTCGAACGTTTGCAAACAAATTGACATTTCTCGCGGTGATATCACGCGGGTAGACAGACGAATAGACAAGCTGGTCCAAATATAATGGCAAAACACATGGTGTGCGGATTATCGCCGGCTATATTACCATTAGATTAAAAAGTTGTCATAAAGAGCCTCTACGTGTTGGCTTTAGCTCCACGCACGCCTCCCAAAGGTACGGGACCTTGTAGTCCCATGCAGGAAAGAGACATGTAATGTGATAATATATGCATTCTTATATGTGTGTTTTAACAGTTTTAGCAGTTCAGGCTGGAGTAACTAAGTTTCTTGGCTCCAAAATATCTGAAAGACTACTTTACCTGGCCTTGGTCTAAACGATTTTACTTGATTGGGTAGAAGTTAGTCACGGGCGGCTGCTAACTTAAATTGCTAAATTATTATTACATAAATCAAGAAATAACTGAAACAGTATATTTTTGTGAAACAATAAAGTTTATTGCCTACTTTTATCTGTTTTCTTAGCGACTGTACATGCGCGAATGTCTCGATGATCTAATTTCAGCCCAGCCTATATCTACGTAAAATTAATGTTTTATTAAAAACTTACAACTAACATAATAAAACTTTTTTTGGCAAACTGACACTGGCCGGAAAATGCAACATCAAAAATCGTTGAAAAACCAGTGACTTTTCCATCCTATTATTTTTTTCTCAGTTGTGAGACAAATGGCCGAGCAATGTGACTAAAATTTTAGTTAAACATATTTTGTGTTGTGTGTTTTTTTATATATTTTATGTAGTCTTTTTTTTTATTTCGATTTTTATCTTTGAATTCGTACGAAATTTTTAGTGTTTTGCTACTTCGCGTTGTATTCATATAGAATTTACCGTGACTCACGATTCTATCAAGCAGAAGTCTTTGCTAAGCAAATTATTTTCTATTTAAGAGGTAAGCAGAATTTTATATACTTTAAAGCGTTGTATTCCTAGAAGGTTGGATAGCCATGTCGTGGTGTAGACTTTGGCAATGACAGTTAGGGATTAAGGAACCAATTATTATGCAACTATAAGGCCACACTATTGCGCTTATTGCTAAGAGCCAAGCGACTCACTTAGTGACTGATCCTAGCAAACTGACGTATTGCATATTATCGCAGCTAGCCACACTGCGACCGACTAGTTAGGTGCCTCGTTAGTCACCAAGCAAGCCGCGACGCGAACGAACGTGTTGGTTAATTTTTGTCAGTCGCCCAGTGACTTTGTAATTTTACAACGGAAGAAGTTATAATTGAATTGTTGGCACCAACCAAGGCACCTTGTATGTGACCATTATGTATCTTACCATTATTATCTCTAAGCTTGGTACGTATAGTGTGGCCTTAGCCTTAAGGTGCAAATCATGCGTACAGTTCACGAAAATTTAAAAATTACCAATAGAATATTATAAAGTCTGGCTTTTCCCGTTGTATAAATAAAAAATAATATTACCTAATCCCATAAAATAATTTATCGAACGAATACTTAATCACTGCTAATATAAGTTTAGTAGGTATAATATAGGGAACGAAGTTCCCCAAAGTATTCACAATTTATGCGTTATAAAATAGGGTTTTATACAACTATGGAAGCAGAACGGTTCCATCTCAACCTATGTGACACACAGACATTTAGTTTGTACAATATTTTATTGTGGCTGACGGCGCGGCGCCGCAACCTCGCACGGATTTCAGTTTCGCACGGGGTTTGATGACATGTATGTAGTCTTGACGGAGTACCTACCTACAGAGGGATACACAATTTTGATCCACTCAACCGCGCATCGCCGCGGCAGGCGTCGCCGCACCGCCCCACGTGTGCTATTACCAATTATGTCACATAGGTGGCCGCGTTTTTTTATTGCGTTGACTTATTTAATGTAAATTCAAATGAATAAGGAATACGATACCTACGATATCAAATACTAAGGAATACGGTCCCTTGGAGCGGTAAACCTCCAAGTGACCGTATTCCTTAGTATTTGATATAAATTTCCTTCCTCTTCTTTTCCTGCACTCTTCAATTTATCACAAACATTTTTTTAAATACCATATTATGTCCACAACAAAAAGCACAACACACGGTCGTGTTGTGAAATGTAATTTTATGTTCATGCATTACATCTCGTCTCACAGTTACTTAAAATAACGTAAATACCAAACTGCTGACTGAAAGTTGCTAAAAATGTTGCACTGTTCAGATATAGACAAAATTATATATCTTTGAAAACTAAATGGTTCCTTTGAACTTTGCGTTGTCAGAACAATGCACTTAATTAGTCTTTAGTCTGTTTTATTTGTGAAATTAGTGTTTTAATTTCGCAAATATTACTCATGAAATAGCGCTTTAGCTGTTTCTGAATGAAATTCATTCTATTACTAAATGCTTTAATGCGAGTTTTGGATATTAAAGTGCTAAATGAAAAGTTTAAATCTAAAATTATGTAAGTATTTTGTAAGACAATATTATTTGTTACTTATTTAACTTTAAAGAGTAGATAACAGTCGCTCCACGTAAAATATAGAGTTTTTAGCTAGTATAGAGAAACAACATCCGATTATAAATTCTAAGGTACTTAAATATTCATTTGCATTATTATAACTCTGATAATATAAACTACTAGCACTTTGCCCGTGACTTCGTCCGCGTGACCCACAGCAACTGTGCATTTTTCGGGATAAAAAGTAGCCTGTGTTACTCATAATGTACTGTTGTTACTTTCTACTGTTGAAAGAATTTTTACAATCGGTCCAGTAGTTTTGGAGCCTATTGGGTACAAAATAAAAAAAAAACTTTCCTCTTTATAATATTAATATATGTTGATAATCGAGTTTTAATAAACATATGGCTACCTTTTTAACAAAGACAGCACAGGATAAAGAAATCGAAGTTGGTAACTACACAATAAAATCAATGAAAAAAGTTCTAAAATAAAAAACGCCGTGTGTCACCCCATATAAGTCGTCTCATTGGGGATTTTAATCGGCTTACCGCTTCGGCGTAGTAGCATTCACTCGAAAAAGCTTCCTACTCAAGTATTATTACTAAATCTCATTTGGAAAATATTCTTAAGTTAAATGATGAATTAAGTTTTACCTACATACTTACGTATTTTCCGATTGATTGCACACACATTTTTATTAGAGTTTGAACGATAATAATTCATCATGGAGATTAGTAACTGTTGCCCACGACTTCATCTACGTAAACATAGATAAAAATATGTGCGTCTCTAAATCTCAGGCTACTTTTTTGTCAAATTCATCCAAATCTGTCCAGCTGTTTCAGTGTGAAGGAGTAACAAACACACAAACTTTCACATTTATAATAATAATAATATTATCGTGTGATGATTGCGGAAACATTCTTTTAACATAGCTTTCAGTAACACCAAACTAAACATGATAAAAATAATTATGTAATTCCTTATAATTTAAAGAACCTTCAAGTCACTTCGTTTCAACTATGATACATCATTTTCTGGATTCCGAAACAAGCCTTTTGCCAGTAGATATGTTGCAAATAACTCTTTGGTAAAAAATAATAACAAACTATGTTCCATTTTTAAATAAAAATTGAAGATAGTGTTAATCCGGAGATTATGAAATTAACCCTTAGAAATTGGGAGTGAATGTTATAAAGAGGACTTGGTGCACTTGCGCGAAAAATTACTCGCGAAAAATATTTACGCGAATCTACTTGCGTGAAACCTATTTGCGCCAAAAAATATTTGCGCGAAAAGACCATACCCAAGAATCTTGCGCACAAGTGTCTTTCGCGCAATTTTATTGTCCTGCTATCCCATAGAGATACAAATTATCAGTTGGGTTTATTTGAATGACACTATGTAGTTTCTGTATCTAAGTTTCAGATTTACAATTAAGTTAATCTTAATTTAATACAGTTATGTATTAAAGGTATTTATAATTATTTAGACAATAGACAACGTTCTTCAAAGGAAGATTGGATTCTGAAAGACAATAACAGTTTTAAGCTCGAGTTTATAATTTAAATCTCTTTGTGACGATCATTACAAGGATTAGATATTATTTCGTTTCTATTTTAGTGTCTCTATGCTCTATTATTATCTTTAAACTTATCTGTTTCAAATAGTTCAGTAATAATTCCAATACAATTAATTACTTTTTGGAAAGAGCTCGGCTAGGGAAGTACTGTCCTCATACTTACCCCTATTTCTGCCGCTGAACAGTAATGTTGTATATTGGTTCGAAGGATATGAATCTCAGTGTAATTGAAGGTACATGAGATATTTCAACTATTTCTCCAAAATCGTGATGCACTAGCAATGCCTCTGATATTGCAGATATCTTGAGCGACGGTAACCACTTAGGTACCATCAGATGAGACGCTTTTTTTGCTACTCAATAACGTAAAAGAAAAGTTATTTATTATTTATGTAAAGGACGTCGGCAGTTTTAGGCTTGATATGGTACAGTAATAAAAGCTTAACCAAAAATAAAAATATATTTTAATTGTTCTTTGCCTAATTTATCTTAGAGATTAAGAATTGGAATCAAAAATCGAAATAAATAAGAAATAAAATGATTATGCCATTGACATTTTGAAAAAACCACTAAAACAAAAACGGGTGCATGCTGGCTGGCGCGTGCTTCCACAGAATATCATGGTGATAGCAACTAAAACCTTTGAATTGAGAACTCATTAGTCGGGCTGTACTTCACTGGATCATTCACACCATACTTAACCTCACTGTCAGAAATAAGAATATTTATCTTTAACCCAATTACGTACAAAAACAAATAAAAAATGAATTTAAATACTCTTGAAATACTCGATCACACCAAACTAATTTCATATCTGTACCGACTTACACAATCTGAGGCCCAGCGTTCTATGGGCGTCTGCCAGTGCCCTTTAGTCACTGTATTAAAAAAAATACATATTTCCTTTGTCGCTCCTTCATACTTAGTTTTATTTAAAACAAAAGTATTGAGTAAAACAAATCTCCCTTTAATACCCTCTTTATAATATCACTTAAATTTCCATCCAGTAGGTACCTATTGTTTGATTCAAATTGAATACAAAATTATTCACATATTTTTATTTCCACGCCGTATATTCCCCAAGTACCCACTACTTGTGACAACTCGCGATGAATCAACAACGCACTTATCATTCTGCCGGTACTCCAACAATAATTACTACGATTGTTGCCGTACAGACAGACAGGGAGACTTGTAAGGGTGTCTGAGGGGATGGATAGACAAAATAATGCTGAACTATAGTGGATGTTTTGGTACAGTCAGTCTCAAAAACATGTATGTAGGTATACACTTAACAAAATTCAAACCGCGTTTTGCTATAGAGTATCGAATAAATCGTTGAAATATAATACAATTCATAATAATGTGCATGTTTTAAAGATCATGATTGTATGCACTACTTTTTATTTCAATAAATAGGTACTTTCAGAACAAATCACATTTGAGTACCTATTCGTGAGTGTATTACAGAAAGAGTAGCTCAGTGGTTTTTTTTTTTTTTTAATGGCCTCTCGCAGTTGGCTTCTCACAACCGTCACTGCTTAACCGGTCATCTGGTGAGGACTTACAAATGCCTCCAGCCAGGCTTAAAACTAAATAAAACTACAAACTAAGCGACCACACGCTAAGGGCACCCCCTACTGGGGTACGGGCCTCGGCTTAGGGCGTCGCTGGGGGGAGGGCAATTAGAGGGAGGGACTACTAGCTGGATCGGTTCATTATTTTGGGTCGAATTTAAATCTACAGGCTCAGCGCGGGCTGGCTCGAGCAAGGGTCGGTTAGGGGACTGAGTCATACGCGGCGGCGGACTCGGGTCATGATGGGGACGTCGCGACGGGCCTCGTCGGCGAGATCGGAATGGTACACTAATAAATAAAACTCGGCGTGTCAAAAACCTTTCTTCCACCTTAAATCGGTTGCTTGTCAAAGCATCATTATAACCAGTCATTGACCTATATGTCCCTAGACTAGCAGTTCCAAACAAAAATCAGTACGCGGGTACTTGTCTGTTGCTCACCGCATCAAACGTCAAAGTTGACTTGAGTGTCAAAAAAGTCAAAAGTCAAAAACATTTATTTCAATTAGACCATTTACAGGCACTTTTGAAATGTCAAACAATATTACAATAGTTGTCAGTCGGTTTGTCCGTTAGTTGAAGCTAGTTGTCCGTTCCAAAACGTAGATTCCTATGGAGAAGAACGGACAAGAAACTCCATGGTTACTCTTTTTCAATAAATTCAGTTACAATTTCTTTGATTACAGTGATGCCCTAATATGTGAGAACTATGTTTAGTAAGGTACAAAATAATAATAATATCAACTAGACAAGTGAAAAAACATTGTTTAGGCAGTTAAGAGATGACCAGCACCAACTGACAGCGCCCGTTCACGGATATGACGTGCGCATCAGCACCGTTCAACTCAACCATTTTGGAGGGAATCGAACGAACCAATACACACGCCACCGTCAGCGGTACCTTTAAGCGAGCATGACATGCTCTCAACTGCCATACTATAGATAAGCTTAAAACTTAAATAGCTAGGTACATGGCACTCACATTCACAATACACAAAGAAAGTAATCAATTACAAAACTAACGTTATTCATATGCGTACAAAAAACCAAACTTACTATTGGAAATTATTATATTAATTCATGTCAATTTCTGAATATATTACCTGTAAATGTCAGAAAAATAAAGTAATTTACAAATTCATAAAGAAGAGCTTCAAGGGCAGATAACTCCGATTACATGAGTCTAAGTGGTTGTGGAGCAGGACCAGCATTAAGCCAAGCATTCTTATCAGCAATATAATCTTCTAATTTGTAATATGCTTGCCTACATAGTGTGCGTTTTATACAGTTTTTGAATTTATTCTCATTTAATTGAAGAACGTTGAGAGGTAGTTTATTATAAAATTTTACGCTGTACCCCATAAAAGATGTATGTACTTTGGATAATCTGTAGCGTGGTTGGACTAGTTTGTTTCCATCTCGAGTACTGTAATGATGTCTTTCGCGTCGTGTGCGTTCGTGTGACATGTATAATAAATGTTCGGAACTGCTTGTCTGGAAAAGAAGAAGAAAGAAAGACATGTACAATGTACATGGTATGTTTTATAGAAAATGTTTTGATTGTTCCTTCATAATAGGTAAATAAAGACTTTCGTAATCATTATTTAGTACTTCCTTATTATGTATCTAATTTTTTTTTAGTAAGACCGTTATCATTTACGGCACTTACATATATAATAGATGAATGACACTTCGCTGACGAGAAAAGCTAAGTTGCTGACACACTATCAACTGTGGTCAATGAGCTTCGAGTTTCGACGGTATGTCCACGTCAATCAACGTTATGTTGACGAAACTGGACATCATGTTGACAACACGTCACACGCCGCTAACTGTCGCAGAGACATGACACAAATGCTAATTACACGGGCGTGTAGTGGTTGACAGCTGCAGTAATGCCAGTAACTTTAGTTTTATCCTCAAAAGGGTTATGATTATTGACGTAGGTAGAAGAGCTTTGTCTGGAGACGTATCGTCATAGGTGCCTCCATATTATGTGTGCTACTAAGCAGTGTTGCTATGCTCTTGGAAGGTTATGCGTATAAATAACAGGCACAGAAAACTGTCTCTGTGATCAACAAAGAATCGACAATGGTCTATAGGCAGTAATAGCCACCTTCCATTGGTTAGGTTGTCAGTTTGTTTGCCAGTAGCCAAACTAAAAGATACACATGACTTTCATTAACAATACAATCGTAGACGACACTGCCGCCGCGCCGTGAAACTGTGTAAACTAGACGCGACAACGCCACACCGCCGCGCCAACAACGCCCCGCCGCCACCATATCATTGTTAGTTGTTAGTGTTAAAATACTGCCCACCAATAACAGACGTGGTGCATGACGAATATGACCATTTTAACAAAGAAAAAGAAGTAAGTACAGAAAATGGCAATATGAAAATAACAAGCGTAATATAACGTTATGGCAGCAATGTAACACTAACTACTAACAATAATATGGCGACGTCAGCATGGCGGCGGCGCGGCCCCAGTTTCATCTACGTCAAGCCCTAATGGTTACAAAATATCTAGCTTCATTATCAACCTCCACATAATTCCAACTACACCACAATAGGATATCCTACACCCGTCAATGGACCGCAAATCAAATTCTGAACACAATGAACAAAAACGGCCTTTAAATTGCGAACTGATCGCGTTTCCAACATTTCAACATTTCACAATGACGTGTACCTAGACGTACGTTCAGATGGGCGGTGGTTTTAATTTCACGTCGGCAATTGTGCTCTAACGAGGCAGATGAACTAGAAACGCTGACAGTCGCGAGCGGCAATTTTGTATGAGTCTGTGTTTGTGGGTGATGGACGGAGCGAGCGTATAAGCGGGTTTTGATAATTTGAGGTAAAAAACACTTTTATAAATAAGTTAACACCGCCTTCAAAAACATCGCAATAATGTTGTGTGGAACAGTTTTGGAAGTCGATGCTTTTGATTTCGTTTGATTCAGCTCCGACTTGCAAAACTGTTACACACTGATTCTGGGTACCTATACAGGGTGGCAGGTTAGACAGTGGAAATATTTTAAGGAGTCATTGTACTCATCATTATGAACAACTTTTATTATGGGACCAACCCTGAAATCGCGAAAAAAAAATCAGCTGTTCTATACATTTATGTCCACATAACTGAACAAAATGTATGGAACAGCAGATTTTTTTTGCGATTTCAGGGTTGTTCCCATTGTAAAAGTTGTTCATAATGATGAGTACAATGACGCCTTAAAATATTTCCACTGTCTAACCTGCCACCCTGTATAAAATCCATGAAAAATGCGTAGGTGTGAGCAGATGGATTTAGCAACAAAATAATTTTGAATCTGACAAAGTATTACTTAGTCTTTTGTGTTTGTTAAACTATCTAATTTGAACATTTGCTTGTAAGGTGTAACTAAAATAACTTTTTAGCGTTTGACAAAGCCAACAGCACCTCTCTGGTATATCTGACGTCTTTAACGTTTGGCCTAATTGCCGCTATTGATTCTATCAATGATTCACTCTCCAGAAAATATTGTGAAATGAAACGTTACTTAATAAGCAATTTTGCATGATCTTTTCGCATGCAAATGCGATGCATTATTTGTTCCGAATTCAACTAAAGATTTTTTTTTTAATGTATTAATATTTTTTTTCTTTTATTCTACTTTTAGCTAATTTGTCAATTTTTCTCATTTTTTGTATGCCTTTCCATTCAAATAAACATTTTTTCTTTCTTTCTTTAAATTTTACCAAAACCTAACCCGCTTCCCGCACCACCAAAATCGCACCTCAAAAAGAGTGAAATGTGCGGTTCGGAGCGTATCAGCCAAACTCAACTTTTCTCGTTAGCACGGGGGTGAAACCGCCTTAGTCTTGCGTTTTATTCATTATTTGATCTCCACTGAGCATCTGTCATCACTTTTCACCATCTCGCTACAATATGGCGGGTGATAATAATTGCGAATTCTCCCAGCGACGTGTATTTGGCGCGTTGACAGATGACAGATTGCTTTAAATTAAATTTTTGCTGTAATTATGCGTGCTAGCGTAGAAATTAAATGTTTTGTTGGTTTGTGTTTTTGATTGGATGTTACTATTAGTGTATCCTAGACTGAGAAATCCAAAATATAAACGACTAGCACTTCGCCCGCGACTTCGTCCGCGTGTCCCACAGGAACTGTGCATTTTTTCGGGATAAAAAGTAGCCTATGTTACTCAGTGATAATGTTAAAGCTTTCTATTAGTGAAAGAATTTTTAAAATCGGTTCAGTAGTTTCGGAGCCTATTCGGTACAAACAAACAAACAAAAAAATCATTCCTCTTTATAATATTATTAGTATAGATAGATAATAACTAGGGAAAAAAGTTGTTCCAAGAATGAGAGAGATTTTCAAAAACTTTCCTTGTATTTCAGGTCTTATAAAGTCGGCAAGCTGGCGCACTTAAGTAAGTCTACCATCATGTACTAATTTTATACATCACATGAACCTAAAATTACAATCACGCGATGTTGCAAGCGGCGTCGCTAGACCTTTGTCTCCTAGTGCAAGGTTTCCCAACCTGGAAGCCCCTGGTCCACGGGTTCGTGGACAAAACAAAAATTGTAAAGCTTAATTATGTAATGGCGTATTGCAAATTAAAATTTAAAAAGCGGTTTTTTGTTTTATTTTTAGGGGTCCGTGGATCATGATAAAGTAGCGCTTGGGGTCCATTCTACAAAAAAGTTGGGAAAACCTGTCCTAGTGAATACGTTAAAAATTGTTACATTATATTTTTATTCATACCTAAACGTCAGAAATCTTTTCCGAGCCGAAGGTGGTCAGGGCACTCAGGGCTCGCGCTGTGTCCACTGCCACTTTTTGAATGAAAACCCCGACTATACATCGTATTATTTTAGAGAGTCAGATTTTCACATCATCATCACAACAAAAAATATCGAAACATCTTCACAAACATAACCATACACTTATAATACCATCTTTTCGATCATATGCCTACAGGGAAAGTTTTAATTCATTTGAATAAAAATTCCCAGTCGAATCGAAAACTTTGTTTCGGCCCACGTCGCAAAGTAATTTATAAAACGTAATACCTACCACGAGATATTAAAGTCGAATACTATTTTGCATAAAGTTGTGAAAAAGGGGAACCACCTGTGTATAAGTAGCTGTTATGGGCGGCCGAACGAAATCAAACCCGGATTTTAAGTTTACATCTGTGGTACTCAAACTTTTTTAGGGCTGCCCGAAAAACGATACGGTTTTGATAATAACACCCTGTAATTATCCTATTTCAGAGCAAGGACCTTGTCTCATACATAGAAGTACCAAATAATCACAACGTTTGCTAATATTGCGTGTTGGTGATGTCTTTATTTACCGTTAGTCAGTGTTGTCTAAAATAAACATAGAAAGCTGATTTATTAAAAAAAAAAACACAAGTTGGTGTTTGCTAAGTTTCGGACTCACATCCTCGCGCTTAAGAAGCAGGCTCTGGTTATCATGATATCTTAGTAAATACCGATCCAAAGTATTCTATAGCATAGACACAGGAAACGCTTCTATGTTACTATGACATAGAGCTACCTAATTAAAATGGCTAAACAAAATCAAACTTTTAAAATACCTAGTACGTTCAACGAATTAATTTTCCTGCAAACTCGTGTGCTTTTAGCATTATTTACGAAAGTAAGTTGTAGAAATATAATGAAGTAGACCATGCACTAAACCTGCACGTCAAATACTGTATTTTTCAGGAAAATCTCGGCCTCCTTACACAATATGTTTACAGCCACAGGTTGAGTATCACAGGCAGTAAGGCGATCCTTTCGCGAATGAAAAAAGTTCGAGACGCACCCCACACGAAGAAATTCTCGCGACGTTCTAAAAAAAACACGCGGATCGCGTCATTCTAAGCCTCTTATATTCTTAACGCGGACGTGCTGCGGAAATGCCGAAATATACCTTTTTTTACTGGCGCGGCGAAATGTAATTTTGCTTCTAACTTTTCACTTAGGTGGCGAACTCGGCAGATGGGAATGTAAGTTTGGTTATTTTGAAAACTTTTTTGGAGTATACCCAAATAAACCTGAGTGTATAGCCAAGCTTCTCCGGTTATAGCCAGGCTTGTTCTATAATAGCAAAGCTTGCATCCTCCCCCCCCCATTTCGGATGGTATTTCATAAAAATGCTCACTACCCTGTGGCTGCTTTGCAGAAATTTACGACGGGTTATGCAATATTGCTTTAAAATGTTAATATTTTTTTAATAAAACCCGGCGGTAGTTGTTTATACGTTTTAATAAGGTAACGTTTTAAAATATTGGGCTTCATTCCGTTATAACACTCTGAAGTAGGTCAGTCAATTTACGAGTTACGTTCAAATTATTTTTGCCCTTACATTGATTTCTTAATCATCAAACACTCGTCATGCGTCTCAGGAATCAAACACTCGTCGACAGGAATCTCATCCACAAATGACCAAACCCGAAAGAATTAATTATTCGTAGACCATATGAGAACTATTTAAGGTGAAGGATCGAATCCTTTGTTGGTAGCCCAAAATCTCGAAAGTTTCACTACCATTGCACTTCACGCACTTTATTTAGGTAGGCTTGCAATCAACAGTAATTAGCGGCTACAAACAGAACAAGCAGCTTCGCAAGGCATTTTGTCGCGCGAAGCTGCTCGGTTTATGCGGACGTGCCTCACCCGAGGCAAACGCACGCGCCGCCTCTTCGGAACATAGCCGCGATGAAGGGGGGGTGTGGGGGGGTGGCGCAGAACGTCACTTTCGCAAAATGACATCGTAAAAAATTTGGTCACTTTCGCACAATGTCACTTTCACAAAAAGTCACTTTCGCACAATGTCACTTAGTTACTTTCGCATAATGTCATTTTCGAAAAAGTCACTTTCGCACAATGTCAGTTTCACAACAAGTCGAGGGTCAGTATTTTCGTTTTGCTAAAAAGTGCCTCAGTCGTTTGCCACGCGCACTCTGCACACACAGGTATTTTGTTCCGTGCCTAGATCAAAATGGATAGCAACTTGAGCAAAGCAAACAACACGGTTCGGGCCTGTTGCACCCGGCAGCCTTGCGTTTAAGAATTATCCGACCGAAGCTGTATCGGGCGCCCGATGCCAGGCTCCTATTGCCATTATCCGGCAAAATCCAAAATCTGGACTGCTACTGAAAACCTAATGAAAAATCCAATAATACTGTCCGACCCGGAGATCGAACCCAGGACCTCACGCTTAGCAGTCACGCTTGCGACCACTATACTAATGAGACAGGCAAACATTATTAAAAAATAACAATATCAACAGCTATCGATAAAATTAATTAAAAATTAGTATGTAATTACACACTCCAAACTTGGTTCAAATAATTACTGGAAAGCTTGAAACGGTTAAAAAGAAACTATTAAATGATTCCCACGGAACTTGGGCAAACGTTTCAGACGTCGGTTTTCAGGAATTCATAATTAAATTTCCTAGCAAGTGAAAATTTTGTGATTTCATTACGGGGGAGATGAATTCATTATTCAGGTCTTGGCTGGTCAAAATCTGAGGAGAGAAGAATATGTAATCAGTAATGCAACTTTGCTTAGCTTGGGCAAGAGTTATGATGGTATCAAACAAGAACATGCAATAAAGTAGGTAAATTGGGTGATTTCTCGAGCTTCCCAGAATATTAACTCCTACGTTTTTTTTGAGGGGCTCGTGGTTCAATGACCGCCGCGCTGATCAATCGATCTGCGAGGTTAAGCTGCGCTTACCGCGGTCAGTCCTTGGATGGGTGACCGTTCTTTACACATCGAGACCCCTCCGTGCCTCGGAGAGCACGTTAAGCAGTCGGTCCTGGTTGTCATAGGAATATCTTTGACAATCGTTACGGGTAGTCAGAAGCCCTAAAGTCTGACAGCTGGTCTAGCATTCGAATACCGGTATTACCCATTAATTGGGTTGTGGAGGTCAGATGGCAGTCGCTACACGTAAAATATTGATATTCAGCCAAATCTAGTTAGACTGGAAGCCGACCCCAACATAATTTGGGAAAAGGCTAGGCAGATGATGACCAGAATATTAACTCCTGTCAAGGTAATCGACGCCCTAAGCCGAGGTCCGTACCCCAGTAGGGGGTGCCCTTAGCGTGTGGTCGCTTAGTTTGTAGTTTTTATTTAGTTTTAAGCCTGGCTGGAGGCATTTGTAAGTCCTCACCAGATGACCGGTTAAGCAGTGACGGCTGTTAGAAGCCAACTGCGAGAGGCCCTTCAAAAAAAAAAAAAAAAAAAATAAAAAGATTAGCCAGTCAGTCACTCAGATCACAGATAATTATGTTATCATAGCAAATTAGTACGGGTATCGCTCTAGCCACTTTTAAAGCAGTGTACGTCACAACTACTAACGTTCCTTTGTAAATTTAGAGATCATCAGAGACATATTAAAAATGCCGCACACCCTCAATCTAACATTGTTATTTGTCAGTCATCACTCACACTAAACTAAAACACTGTATATGGGGTTATTGGTAAAACACCAACACCCTTGCAGGAATGTATTACTAACATCAGAAACAATAACTTTTGTTCTATGACTTTTGATAATTCATTTTTTTTTTTCATACAAAATTAAAAATATTGTCTGGTATTTGCGTAGAAAGCTCGGTAACTCGTAGTGTGGGTACTAATTCAAATTATTATTATGAATACCAGCGTACAGGAGCCGATACGTGTTTATTTACTACGAAATACAGATCTAAAACGTGTCCGATAGGTAGTACAACAAAAACTTAAAAGTCTATTTTTGGTAAATGTATTATGTTTTGTAAAAAGTCATAGAACAAAAGTTGTTGTTTATTATGTTAGTAATACACTCCAGCCGGCCTAGCATGACCACGATAGAAACGGGTTTTGTCTACATAGAAATAGACAAAGTGACAGATTTCATTCATAAAACGTAGAAATGTTTCTACAATCTGTCAATTTGTCTATTTCTATGTAGACAAAACCAGTTTCTATCGTGGTCATGCTAGGCCGGCTGCAAGAGTGTTGGTGTTTTACCAATAACCCTGTATAGGGTCCTACCTACCCTTCATACTTGAAATATTTTAGGAGGCACATCTATTATAGTGATACCATACAAATGAAAAAAATATGAGCTGAGTATTGTTTTTTATTAAATTAAATTTAAAATTATTTTGAAGCATAAAAATACTATTTTCAACATCCATTACGGTAATTTCGAATAATAATAGTAAGTTACGTAAAAACTAGCGTAATGGATGTTGAAAATAATAGAGAGCCAGTATTTTGATGTGTATAAAATAATTTTAAATTAATTTATTTAAAAAAAATTTTTTCGTTCTTATAGCATCTTTATCACAAACAGATGTGCCTCTTAAAATATTTCGTGTATGGAGGGTACCTTAAATAAATTATCAATCACGATCGATTCGTCGGTACCTAATGATCATCGTAAAGCGTCAAGCTGAATAGCGCCTTGGCCATCTCTCTTGTTTGTATGATCTGAGACCAGTCAGCTCTAGTTGGTAGTACCAATGGCTGGTTGGTTGGCCACGCTCAGTATTCACGCTTGTGTCTATCAACGAAGTTGCCTATACCTACCTATTTTTTTTTAACTTCTCTTCATCAAATAATTACGTATAGTAATGCGTTCCTCCGCTTTCTTACATCTAGCAATCTACCGTACAAATTCACGCGTACAGCCAACAAAAAAGTCGTAAAGTACAGCCACGTCTATAAATGCCAGATGAAATTCTGCACCTTTATTTATTTGTGGGAAACATTTGCCCGACTTTGCGGGCTTACCACGAGTGTTTCGAGTATTATCCTTAAAATTGTATTAAGCTCAGTACTTTCGGGTTTTATTTTATTGCGATTTGGGTAACTGGTTACGAAATTTTTCAGCATGATTTTGGGATTTGAGGATTTATTTTTAATACTTTTTTTGCGGTTTATCGTATTTTTTTTTGTCTGTACATTCGTAGTTAACTTAGTAAAAAGAATTTCAAAGATTATTTAAAAAAGAAAACAACGTAAGACTTCAAAAAAACAAAAACAGCCAAGAAACAAAGTCGATCCGTAGTTCTTAGTACGGTCGGCAGAGGTTGCAATAAAATTGCAACTTGCAATCGCAATCTCGAGGGATTGCCGAGAACAATCAATCCCAAGCTGGAACGTAATTTACTTTTGCCGCCTTGTAAATAAGAATCAAACATGGACGGAGCATTTGAGCTTAGAGCCCTCGGGCACGAGCGAAATGAGCGTCTCTGAAAAAAAAGCGAAGTTTTGAATTTACAATGAAGTGAAGTGAAGGAGTGTTTTTGTTAAGCATTGGTACCTCAGCAGAAATATGTATTTGTTTTGTTTTCAGGGAGCAGTGAAAATAAAATAAACTATACATATATTTGCAATTATGCTCAATATTAAAATTGGTTTCAAACAATCGACATAAACTTAGCATCACTAAAAACTTCGTTAGCGTAGATTTTTATTGATCGTCACTTTTAATTTCTGTCTCATTATGTCCAATGACGAAAGCATGAGGTTAGAGCTACTAATGCATTTCTTTGTACACTTAATTAATGATTTTGACGTAGGTTTCCGAAATCAGTTTATCGATAATTTATGAATCTGTTTCGTCAGTCTAATCAAATAACTTTATTTCAAATTTTTGACAGTGTTTTCTATACAAAATCTATCAAACGTTAATTTTATCCTTGGATAAAAGATATCTGACGATGAAAAAACACTCCTTAGTGATTAAGGTGTGTAAAAACTTCTACATTACCTTGTCATACAAAACATTTTATTGTTTCTTTTTTTCGTACTTAGTAAACAGCACTCTCGAGTCATATTTTTTGCGAGACTTCTGCGTCTTTTGTGAACATTGCTTTACATTCCAGTTTTGTTGTTCGTTTTATAAAAAATATTTTAGTAAAATCTCAAGGATTTGACACGTTTTTCAATTATTTATTTTTCTTTGTTCTGGTAACTTCAACACGCTTGTGTTTCCCGATGAGGTGGAGGCAGAAATCCAGACTCCGGGTTGACACTGAGAATTTCCTACAGGAAAAACCCAATAAAACTTTGCCCAACTTGGGGTTCGAACCCAGGACTGTGTGTGTATCGCTGTGGTATATCGTTTGGCATGTGCATGCTAGTTTATTCATATACATTTTTTTGCATGAGGACCGCGAAGTATCGCAGATAGGCATCTTCGGCATGATTTTACCCTTAAATTTAAACGCATCTCAACGATTTGGCTGTAAGCTGAATCAAACTTAGCTATGGCAAGGCTAAGAATATTAAAATCTCTAATACATATCAGTAAATGTCTAGTTCTTGACACTATCATTTATCTACACCGCCCAGTTTTCACTCCATTTTGGTTCACCAACTCACTAACCAAGTCACTACAGCAAAACTCTTCGCGTATTTTTAATAGCAAAAATAAATTAACCCTGCTGCAGTACTCGACTGTACCATAAACAAGCGGCAGCTTCATTACTTACCTCGAAGCCTTAGGAAGTACAGTCGGGCGCAACGGGGTGAAGCCATACTGGCTAGAGCGCGGTAATGGCTAATAGTCATTGCGGAGCGGTCAATGTTTTTGCAAAATTGTTTTTATTCCTTGGAATTGCGGTTGCGAGTTTTATCGTTGCGTTTCTTGTAAAGTTGGAGGTTGTGATTGTTAGGTGCAAGATATAGGGTGTGATATATAAATATTTTCATAAAAATCACTCGTATACAGGGTGATTTATTGAGATGGCTCTGTGGGGAGTTCTTCAAAAAAATACCGCATAAATTTCGAATAAAGAAAACTGCATTTAATTATTATGTACGTATGCAAAAAACTCATTATACACAGGAAAGGAACAAAACATGTCATATTTCTATAAAAAAATATACATATTGTGGTAATTTATTTTGTTTCTTTCTTTTATATTGTTCTTTGTTCAATGTTATTCTTTTTTGTGCTGTGTCCTAATAAATATTTTTCTTTCTCTTTGTCTCTCTAACTGATAGTGTAGGTTGTAATTAATGAATAACCAAGGAACACAGTGTATAAAATCTCATAAAACTAAACATTGAAAATATTTATATCTGAACCACTTACATTCAAACAATCAAAAGTTTCTCCCTTATAACGTAAGTGCCTTTAACATCTCCACTAACTTTCCCTTTTAGTCCCAATCGCCATCAATATAACACTACACCCGACAGTTAAAGCTTACTCAGAGTATTAATAGACCCGTGGCTATACGATAATAGCGATAGCCTATTGCTTCGGGCTATCATTCCAATGCAACTGGGCATTCCATGGCTATGTAGCTATAAGGGTAGCTGTAAAGGCCGGGACACAACAAATGGAAATGCTTCATGAATAGGTAAAAATATCAGTGTATATTTTATTACTAGCTTCCGCCCGCGGCTTCGCCCGCGTTTTTGGGATAAAAAGTAGCCTATGTGTTATTCTGATGTATAAGCTATAATACTGTAAAGTTTCATCAAAATCCGTTCAGTAGTTTTTGCTTGAAAGAGTAACAAACATCCATCCATACATCCATCCTCACAAACTTACGTTTATAATATTAGTAGGATTTCAAAAAAGTGTTAATTCAATTAATACGGTTTTAAGAGAAAAAAATGAATAATAAAGACTTCAAACAGGTTGTCTCATAACGAAAACATAATTTGAAATTCAAGAAATTCGTGCCGATCGTATAAGTATTGAACTAAAATACCTAATGTAATCACTACTTTACTCAAAGGAATATAATTTATATATCTAGATATATAAATTATATTCCTTTGAGTAAAGTAGTATTATTAAAAGCCCGTATTATTAGTAGAGTATTATAGTATTATTAAAAGTACTAATATTAAAAGCCACCAGATAATAAGGCTTAACAACCATAATACTTTAATTATAAAGACTAATATTGGTTAACACTTTTCAACTAATATTTAAGTAGATACGTAAGGGACCGATCGTGTGCCCTTAGCCTAACGTTTATGTCGCTAAGGTATATTTGCAATAATCGTAATGTGTACCTAGCTGTGTGTATATTTGCTTACTAGTGCTTATTGGGCGCGGTAAATTGATAGTCAAGTCTATGTATTAAATAACAGTAGAAGAAAAGCTTGTAGCCAATGTTATAACGTAGGTATCTTACGGAGAGAAGTTTTGAAACAGTGTATTATAATATTTATTATAGCCTCAGCAGCAAGTCGCAGACAGTTGCTAAATATGGATCTGTATCAGTTTAATGAAATTGTAATTATTATAAACAATAACATTGTGAGAACTGCCAAAGAGCGGAATGCGCTACCGGAGTAAGTGTTCCTCGAAACTTACAATCTGGATGTCTTCAAGTCGCGAGTGAATCAGATACCAGTGGCGAAGCGTGAGGGGGAAGCCGGTACAATAAAATAGTAACAAAATTATAAATAATCGGTTTTACTTATGTCATACATATTTGTTTATACAAAATATGTGAATACAATGAATAAACGATTGGTATGACATAGCTAAAACGCAATTATTTATAATATTTACAGTACCGGCTTCCCCTCACCCTTCGCCACTGTCAGATACTTATAGGCAAGCGTGCTCTATTGTAGGCCGCATCATCGCTCAACATCAGGCGAAATTGCCTTTTATTAAATAAAAAAAAAAACTTTTTATATTCACATAATAGGTATTTTACCTTCGCCCATCAAACAACACATGGACTATATCATACCTATCGACAAAATTATAGGTAATATCTCTGTACAAACAAATGGTGCATCCCAAAATAATATGGGGAAACTTAAAACGAAGCGGTTGGCCACCCCAAAACGCGACGTCAAAGTGACGGGTCGTATGATTGATTGCGTCATTTTTTGTCTCACTCCAACAGCTTATTGAAATTGATGGCTTGTTCACGAGGAACGGACTATAGACACTCGTCCAGTAATCGTTCAACTTTTGAGTGTTATTGATGATTACTTTTTTTTTTCATTTTTATTTAATTTCATTATTGGTAATTGAGGAGGAGGCCTTTGTCAAAGGGCACACAGAAAATTAAAAACTTAAATATTGTACTGTTTTAAATGTGTTAAGAGTTGTAATTCTGAAGAAGGCTATAAATAAAATAAAATAAATTGGTAATTGAAGGTTTTACAGAAATCTCTAAATTATGAAGTATCTAAGTACTTTGTTTTCATCTCGTGTTTCGCTAAGCTAGCTGTATTTTTACAATTCGCTTAGGAAAACACCGTAGATCTATTAATAATCCAACTCCCGAAGTGATTTTCATGAACACTCAAGTGGTAGATGGTTGCCGGCTGCCCTCGTGGATGGCCAGCCCAAAAAAGACGCAGAAAGGAAATATTGCACCTGTCGTAATATCTCTTCATCACCCTAGGATTGATTGAAAGATATTGCCTAGCATATTAAAACCTGTTTATTTAAATTGCGCAAAAAAATTAAAAAGTAAATTACGTAATACCTCAGTCTCTCCCTATCTATTTTCGAATCAGCAGCGTAATGATTCTGTACGCAAAAATATATACATTTAAATGCATATTGTACTATACATGTTCCATCAAAATGTAATAAAGAGAATGCAGCATCCGTCGGATACCATTACATATTGGAGCCCAATTATTTCGAGTCTGGATCAATAACATACAATTATTTAATGATGACTTATGCATCTTTGATTCTTAACAGGCAAGAGAATGAACAGTTCTGTACGCCAATTATAATAATTGGATTACAAGCGCTTACAAATAAACACGGAATTAAGTTAAGCAATCAATAACTTCAGTGTATCTTTTGCAGGCTCAACATAGCTAGTAGAGGCTGTTTTATCATTTATTTAATTTGCCTACGTTCTTAATGTGCCTCTATTCCGCTTAATTCATAAACAAATGTACCTACTTAATATTAAAGTACTACTAAGTATAACTAAGCACAGCTCTAGAACGTTACCATCTGCTAACATTTTACTTTTTAAAGCAAATCTATTCTAAATTCAACACGACGACGCGACGGCACCCTTACACAAATAAAACTTTTTTTTATTTGTATAATTAAATGGACCTCTAGCCAAGAGCTCGCTAATTAGCCTGATAAATAAACAGTAATTAAAAGTGTAAATTAAACATTGTCTCTTATTTTGTCTTGATACGCTTTTAGCAACGTAATTTTTCTCTTTTCCGATAGACGAACAATTTTGTAAATAAAATACAGTTTTTAAGAAGAAATATTTAAAAGGTTCTTCACTGAAGAAGTTGTATTAATTACCTGCGTTATCTTTCGTTGGCAACGTTTAGTTATTAATAGTATTACCCACCTTTCAAGAGCTTTAGAGCTTTCAGAGTAAAACAGATTATTTCCTTACTAGGAACCCGTAAAGCTCTTATATTGAGTAAGTGGATTGTAAATTATTAGGAAAAGCTCAATGATACCGTCGAATTCCATGGAAAATAGTCCCTGCCTTGTTTGTTGGTCTTGTATAAGTCGTAAGCGCGAATGCTGAGCGGGGCTTGGGTTCGATTCCTGGGTCGGGCAAATTGTTATTGAGTATTTCCTCTATGACATTTTAACTGGCAGCCGGCAGTCTGGATTTTTGTCTCGTTAGCGTCAATAGGCCTCAGAGTTTTATAACATAACAGGCATAATGTGGATGTACTAATAATACCTACACTTCTGTCTATCCCTTCAAGGAATAAAGGTTTGATGTAATGATATTCAGTTATACTTAGTTGACTGAAAGCTTCGGCGAGTTCAAAAAGCAGCCTAAAAGTAACAAGTTTTTATAAGTAAGGGGGATTTTGTTTAACTCATCAATGTAGAAAAATGAGACCCAATGAAAATGTTATTGTTTGCGGCCACACAAGGCCGCTCTTGCAAATACGAATTAAAATACCTACCAACGCTCTGTCTACCTCAGAGAGCGTAAAAATATGCCCAAAACAATGTAGTGTAGGGTAGTGTAGGGTCACGCCTGAAACATTTCGCAACGTAACTCACTTACTGCTATTCAATTTGACGGTATATTTTTGAATCAATTTCTCGCTTGAGCGGCCATGTTTGGTTCATAGAGTGATTTGTTCGTGCGTATAGTTTTTTTTATATGTAGGTTAGGGGTACCAGTTGCCCGAAGTCATTTAGATTTGCCCTTTTTGAGTCGAAGAGGGGTAGTCGTGCTTATATTTTTGCGGTGAAGACGGTATTTATTTAATCGAGTGTGAGATCTGGTGGTGATGTTTTTGTAATCGAGGTTTAAAGTCTTTGCTAATCTTTTTCATAGTTGCGTTTTTGCAGAATGATAATGTACTTATTTCTTGATTCAGTTTTGAGCAATTAATTAGCGGCATCATGAAGAAAGACTGCTTTAGTTGAAATTATCAATTTTTAACTTTAGATAATGAAGTAAACATTCTCTACTAGCTGTTACCGCCGACTTCGTTTGCATGGATATGAAGTAACCTATGTGCTATTGCAAACTATAATCTATCGCTGCGCCAAATTTCATCTAGATCAGTTAAGCCGTTCTGGCGTGATCGAGTAACAAACATCCATCCAAACTTTCGCATTTATAATAAGTTGTAGTAATATTCAGTGAGTAAAAAAATTAAAAACATGCTTGCCATGTCTAAGGCTCATCACAGACGTCCGTAATTGCTTACTGGATTCAGAGAACTAATGAATGTTATCGTTCATAAATTGAATGATATCGTTCACAAATTGAACGATATCGTTCATAAATTGAACGATTCCAGCCGCAATCGTTCAATTTGACGTAAAATACCTCATTCACCTTTTTAATTTTTCCGGACGTCTGTGATAACCCTAAAAGTGAAAAGCAAGTTGTGTTAGTGAAAATGAAATTAATGTGAATTTTCATCGCAGTCTGGGGATAGTTCTGCAAATAATTAGGGTTCCGTACCAAAATGGTAAAAAAGGAACCCTTATGGTGCGACTTCGTCTGTCTGTCTGTCTGTCTGTCACACCTGCTTATCTCAGCAACTACTAATGCTATCGACTTGAAATTTAGAACAGTTAAAAAGAATGCTTGCCCAACTTTATCACAAATGAAAAAAGTCAAATATTTTTTATTTTATTAAAAAATATTTTTATTTTCATTGCAAAAGGGGCCGGAGTGGGGGTCCGAAATGTTAAAGTGGGGATACTTGGTCAAGTGGCATATCATATGAAAGGGCTTGATCTGCACATTTCAAAATATATTTTCATTTTATTTTATGTCTCACAGTTCTCGACATATGATGAAAAATGTCTGAAAAAATACCATTCCCCCCCTCTTAGGAGATAAGGGGGGGGGAATGGTATTTTTTCAGACATGTTTTTTCAGACACAATATTTGGGTCAGAGACCCAAATATTGCACCAAAAATAAAACGATGTTCCTAACTAGTACAGTTTTTTTCAAAATCATCAAAATTCCTTCACAAACAAACTTACTTATGCGGTCCGGTTTTTTTCACTTTATACGTCCAAAAATGATACGGAACCCTCGGTGCGCGAGTACGACTCGCACTTGGCCGGTTTCTTTTCTTATAGGTCCCCTGACTCCGATGGAAATTCACATTTATTCCATCTCATCATTCTTGTGTTTCAGAGACCACGTTAAATAGTCGGTCCCGGTTGTCATATAAATATCTAAGACAATTTTTACGGATAATCAGAAGCCCGTTGTATGAGAACTAGTCTAATTTTAGAATATCGGTATTACGCAGTAATTGGGTTCGAGAGGTAAGATTTCATGTAAAATGTAGGTATTCAGCCACATATAGGTACTAGTTAGATGGAAAGCCGACCCCAACCTAGTTTGAAAATGGCAGATAACGAGATAAGTAAGGAAAAGCAACATAATACATAATCTACAGTCTGTTAGGTTAAACGAGCCACATATTAAAGGGAAGGGTATTCAGTATCCGATACTAGTTTGATTAACCTTGAAATCACGGAGAAAATCAACTGTTCCATATAAAAATATTCATATCTTTCGACAAAATGTATGGACCAGCAGATTTTTTTCGTGATTTCAGGCTTGGTCTCGTAGTTTATTGAACTTGTATTGAATACTGACGCCTTTATCACACCTCCGCCGCGAAACCATAGTAGCGAAACCGCAGTACAGTCCGCCTGACTTGTCCGTTGTACGACGAAACAAAAGCGAAACTGCCTGTTCTAATGACAGAATTGATTATGATTCTCTTTCCCGCGTGATTTCACGCATCTGCTCGGAAGCCGGTTACACCTTCGCGTTTATAAAGCAGTTTTGTATCATTATTTTCGCGACGGAGGTGTGATATAGCCATGAATACCCTGCTTTAATATGTGTCAGTCTTGTAAAAGTGGTGTAACTACATATTTTCAGAATATGTAAAATTCACTTTTCAATTAAAGATGTGACTAATTAATGTGATTCTATTTAGGAAAAAAATAAAAAAAATAATATGGAGTTAGACCACTTTTACAATGAATGACACATATGTCTCTCGTTTAATGTGACTGTATTTGCAGCATGATCTCATCCAGCTTATGTAGTCTACAGTGTAATTATACATCCTTTATTACAAAAACATACAAAATTGAGGTGTGAGTATATTTCGCTCGCACAATAGGTGAAAAAAAAACTACTTTCACGGCACATCTGTTTGTGTTACTGATAATGTTATATAACTGAGATTATACGCGGTAGATAGTATCCTCAAACCAATAGCATATTGACTATTGATAACGCACCCTTACTCCCAACCCTCACGAAACGTCAGAGGGTTGCCAGAAATCAATACGCCTTTGGAAATTTTAAACGGCCGTTACCAAGGATTTTTGAAGGGTAGATGGTACAACATAATAGATAGGGTGTACGAACCGGCATTAACCGGTCTGAACTGCTTTAAACTTGATTAGGGAGGACATTTTGATGTTATACTCGTTTGTACCGTTAAGTCAAGATGGCGATAAGATTGGAGCTATTGAAAAGGGTAAAAAGATTGAGTGTATTGTTTATCTTTTCGGTCTTTTACTTTAGGGGTATTTTTTCTAATAAAGTGATAAGCAGGAAAGATTATTTATTTTGGTACTCCTATTTGATTAATTAAAGGGGAGGAGAGGTAGGATAATGCTTTTCTGAATTATTTTGATTCTAAAAGGTAGGTTGGCTACAGACACGATGCAACGCAATGCGTGGCATGCTACATAATCTCGTTATGTGTTATCGGCTTAA
This sequence comes from Thalpophila matura, assembly GCA_948465475.1. Taxonomy (NCBI): domain Eukaryota; kingdom Metazoa; phylum Arthropoda; class Insecta; order Lepidoptera; family Noctuidae; genus Thalpophila; species Thalpophila matura. The sequence continues at coordinate 15,664,907 of OX419182.1, forward strand.
CATTCCTTGTAAACCTAATGTAAAACGCATTACCACGATTCCCACATTTTTTTTAAACCGAAAATTATTTTTAGAGAACTCTCGGCTTCTTCATACGTATTTTATAAAAAAAATAAAAATAGTAAATTAAAAATTAAAAAAACCCGACTGCCAAAAAACAACTAAAAAGTTCAAAACAAGAGCACTTTTCAAGCAGTCTGATGCAGTTGGTGGCAATTATTTGTGTTAAATCTTAGATTTTATGCCACCAACTGCATCAGACTGCTTGAAAAGTGCTCTTGTTTTGAACTTTTTAGTTGTTTTTTGGCAGTCGGGTTTTTTTAATTTTTAATTTTTAATTTACTATTTTTATTTTTCACTTTTTAGTTTTTAATGTATGTTTTCGTAATCTTCTTTTCGAGCCCTTCATTTTGATACCCCACATGATAGGTTTTGAATGATTGCTTTGTTAAACAACTTTAAATCGTTATATATCCTAAACTATTATTTAAAATGAAAAATGATAAAAGGAACCTAAAGATGATTTTAAAATACCTATTCAACGACACCCCACTTGACATAGTTCATCAACTTTTTTTTTTTTCATTTTGACAATATGGCGTCTGGTTGTCGCTGTGGTGAATTTTGATTACTGTTATGTCTTTAGTGACACTCGCAAGGTTAAGACGAATCGATTGACGTAAGAATTATCAAAATCGGCCTACGCATTTGGTCTCTAGAACGCCACATAGAAACAAACATACATACATACATACATACATACATACATAGACTGATAAACACATTACCCTCCGTGCGTCGCGCAGTCGGGTAATTAGTCATTAAATAGGGTCGTCAGTCAGCCCACTACCAACCTGGGTGGTTACCTTTTACACCGCAACTCGAGTTATTCTGGACAACTTGTGCTGACACGAGAGAAGCAGCATAAGAAATTAACAACATAACAAAAACAACTGACACGGGTGGGATTCGAACCCGCGACCTTCTACCGTAACGGAGCATCACTCTATACTCCATTACAAATAACATTAGACATACAAACAAACCCTATTTAAGTTTAATATGGTTCTAACATGTTTAAATTTAGTACATAACAATCTGTTTACCCCACTCCACCTCCGAAAGACGAAAATTCTATAGATAAACATAGCTTTTCGAAATTCCATTATCAACAATAATTCATCTGAAGCCAAAGAGCAGATACCAATTAATAACAAGTAATGTATTATGGTGGACAAATTAATAATCATCCTTTGGAGGGCTTCACAATGCCATGGGTCAGATTCTTTCACTATAAGTACCGTTAGCATATAAATGTTAGATTTATTGCCAATTTTTTTTTTCTTTTTTTAGTATGAACAAATAATGTCTGTCTTTAATAAATATTAATAATAATTTTATAGAGAATTTATTAAAAATTGTATTTACTATTCAAGTTCATTTTATCTATTAGGTTGGGGAAAAAGTCTTTTCGCATTATAGTATGTATGAACTTGTAATAAAATCTCTTTGGCTATACTATTTGTATCTGGCTGGTTTTGGTATCATTGAAAGTTTAAATTTTAAAGAACATAATTCCAAATTCAAATTAGGAAAATGTGTGATTTTCATTTGTTTTTCGTACCGTCAAGATGAGTGAATCTAATGAAGAAATTCGATACATTTTAAAATTTTACTACAAAAAAGGTAAAAATGGAACGCAAGCCGCGATAAAAATTTGCGATGTTTATGGACCTAGTGTAGTGTCTGTGAGAGTAGCACAAATTTGGTTTAAGCGTTTTCAATCCGGAAATTTTGATGTCAAAGATGCACGTCGCTCTGGTCGCCCTATTACGAATAAAATGGATGCCATTTTTGAAAAAGTGGAGCAAGATCGGCATACCAGTAGTTACGACGTAGCTGAAGAACTGGAAATTGACCACAAAACAGTTTTGGCGCATTTGAAAAAAACTGGGTACACAAAAAAGCTCGACATTTGGGTACCTCACGAGCTCACTGAAAGAAACGTAATGAACCGTGTACTCATTTGTGATTCTTTATTACGACGTAATGAAACCGAACCATTTTTGAAGAAGCTGATAACTGGTGATGAAAAGTGGATCACGTATGACAAGAACGTGCGAAAAAGGTCGTGGTCAAAGGCCGGTCAGGCTTCACAGACTGTGGCGAAACCCGGGTTAACTCGCAACAAGGTGATGCTGTGTGTGTGGTGGGATTGGAAGGGCATTATTCATTATGAGCTGTTACCACCAGGCAGGACCATCGATTCTGAACTCTACTGCGAACAACTGATGAGATTAAAGCAAGAAGTTGAGAGAAAGCGGCCGGAATTAATCAACAGAAGGGGTGTGGTTTTTCATCATGATAACGCTAGACCTCACACATCTTTAGCCACCCAACAAAAATTAAGAGAGTTTGGCTGGGAGGTGTTAATGCATCCGCCGTATAGTCCTGACCTTGCACCTTCAGATTTCCACCTGTTTCGGTCTCTTCAGAATTCTTTAGGCAGTGTAAGGTTAACATCACGAGAGGACTGCCAAAACCACTTGTCGCGGTATTTTGACCAGAAGTCCCAAAATTTCTATAGCAATGGGATCATGTCCCTACCTACAAGATGACAAAAAGTTATCGAACAAAATGGTACCTACATACTTTAGCTAAATGTAAATAAACTTAATTAAAAAATGTTTTGAATTTTCTTAAAAAATGCGAAGAAACTTTTTCCCCAACCTATTATATTTTTTAACCGAACATACTTTTTATGTATATATTATTTATAACATACTTTTTAACCGACTTCAAAAAAAAAGGAAAAGGTTCTCAATTGTATTTTTTAAAAATTTTAAAGAGATGCCTACGGTACATGGTTTTAAGTCAATTTTACAAAAAAATGTGACATACACTTAATATATATCTTTCAGCTATTAATATTATTATGATGATTTTATTTATTAATATTTATCAATTTTGGCAAAGCTCGTACTAGACACAGTGGTCAAGTTGTAACAAATATAATTTCAGCAACTGTCATAAAAACAGACATAATTTATCGAACTCCATCTTTACTGTACTACGATGACATAATATATTACAAAAGTTCGATAATCATTTGCAGAACTGCTATCAAAAGTTTTTGTATCCTTTCAATTTGTACGTCAATAGCAGCAAAAAAAAAATAAGAAATAATTAAATATTTCAAATAAACCATTGAATTTTAAGATAAAAATGGTAAAGGACTTATTTAAACAAAAATAAAAATCGAATGATGGTAGTTTCAAAAATAACAATAGGTAATTTTATCTTGACAATATTTTGCTGCCAACTGTACCCGCAATACTGAACATGAATAGGCCATCCCCTATAGAACTGAATTCTATACATTCATCCGATATTGGAATTCTACGACAAAGGATTGGTCAACCTTTTTAGGGGTATCTACCCCCCTAATATCTATGACTGAGTTTCTATAAAACTATTGTGTAACGAATGATAAGGGCAGAGTAGATTTGGTATTACGAGTAAAAAAAATGATGGGCAGAATCATTTTTTCTTTGCGGAATAAAAAGGATTTATGCTAAAAGGTTGATAGGTTAAGTATAATTTCTGTCAAAATGGGGTCAGCAGAGCATTAGGTTTTTTAGTTAGCTATAAGCTTATACTTTTATAGAAGGCGTCCATGTGTCTGATTTACACATAAATTATACCTACTTGTTTTTTTAAATAAAATACTTTCTTTTACCCGACTACGGCAAAGCCAAAAGAAAGGGTCATGATTTTAGCAGTCTACGTATGTATGTTTTGTTTATATTTATGAATGTGGATGTTTTTGGCCAACCGAATGCAAATCTGAAATAATTTTTAATCATAACGGCCTAAAACTAAAATTAAGTGCCTTTTCATTGTATGCGTGTTTGCGCCCGCGTGCAGGCCAGGCACGCATGCTTGTTGCGGGCCGCACGCTGAGCAGATTATTTTGTATGTGCCCGCGTGCGTGTGGCGCGCATGACAAAAAAAAACATGTAGGTACCTATGATACGATAGGTTGCGGGCAGCACGCATGCGTGGCTGGCCTGCATGCTAGCGCAAACACTCATGACAATGAAAAGACCTTTACTCTATAGTTCGTGATTTCGATCACAAATGGTACAATAACAGTGAAGTTTTAAAATTTTCAATAGTTTAGCTTCAGTTTCTTACTAAACGAAATTAATTTTTACAAGAGATCCTGTAAAATTTGATTTCGTGTAGTTTTACAATTTTGTTCGCCGGCTCTTCAATTATAATTTTATAATGATTTCCACCAAATTACGTAACAATACAAAGATGTGCACACAAATCTTCACCTCTAATACGACACCATAATACCTGTCAGTCTGCAAGTCAGGTCGCAACACCTGGATTGCAGGGCTTACTCCGTGACACAACCAATTAGATGATATTTATTAGGGCTTAGAGCTTCCCCTCGAATACTAATTACGTACGTCGAACGACACTTTTCAATTCATTTGAATTATTGCCAGTTTAACGAACCAGTCGAAATTTTCAAATGTTTTGTTTTAACTTTATACTTTATAAAATGGATAATTTAACTAACATGATGGGAATGTACTAGTACACCTCTTTGGAGAATCAGGCATGTTATTCGTAAAATCACCATAAGCCTGTTAGACATGCAAGTTTCCACGTAAAAATAACCAAGCGTGTGTTACGAGTATGTACTCGTTTTATATTCACGCGGGTGACACCACACACAACACCTAGTTCACAGATACGGTCGGCGTGACATAGGTGTGACAGTTTCATTTGTAAAGATTCAAAGGAATCGATTGGCTTTATATGGGAACGTTTATGGGACATTCCTGTTGAATTATAGTAACTTATTCACCGTTAAAATTGTGTTTGTTTCAGACGAAATGTACTTGATGCCAGGACCCCAACTAGGTATTTAAATTGTTTATTATGTTTGCGTTGTTGTTTGGTTTAACTAATAGTACGGGAGGTAGCGTTGCATTTCTTTGTAGTGTGTATTTTATTGATTCTTACTTTTAGTTGTAGATTATTAATAAATGATCAGCAAAATTGGAGTCAGTCGGCGCATCCTCGGTTGACCTAAAGATGAAGACAGAAGCCCAATTCTCGTAAATAAAAATGCTAAAAAAAGTTCCCATTTGGTTTCGTTATAATGTCAATGCCATGTATGTCACAATTGGTATTCTTTTATACTAAATGACAACGTCAAACGGATAAGAGAATACCATTTGTGACATAATATGAGTTTGGGACTAGATCGATACCAAATTGGAACAAAATTTTTCAGCACTACCGGCTTGAATGACGGTTAAATGTCTTGTGTGAGGGGCAACCCATCATTGCTATTCTGAAGTTGCAGATGCAGGGACGGCCTCCTGTGATATTAATGGGTTATCTGCCGATATAAACTGACTCAGATCAATGTAACGCTACCTCTCTTACTATATTTCTTCTCTTCCACTGCGTATAAAGGTGACTATGCCATCTTAGCTTTGCATTACTAATTAATCAGAGGCGATACTATAACGTCTTGTTGCCATTATTGTTTGAGTGTGCGAAAAAGACGGAGCTATAAGATTTCAAATAACACCATCTTTTTTTCGCAACGAAAAAATATTGGCTTTAAAGTATCTACAATGATCAAGAATTCTTGTGTGTATTTCTTGTAAGGGTGGATTTACATCATGCGAGCGAATGCTCATAGAGAGCAGAATGCTCATGTAGAGCATTCTTTCGTTGTTCTGTCTGCATTCAAAAGATTATATGGAATATTCTAAAAATGCTCGCTCGCTTGATGTAAACGGCACTAGAGCGTACGAATAGTTGCTTATAGCGTTCTTGCGTGTTCGAACGTGAAGCGTTCTTGTGTTCTAGCTAGTGTTGCCCAAATGCAAGACCGAGAGGACTACTAACCCCGTCTTTGGTCTCGGTGTTGCGTCAATACCCATAGTCGTGGTCTTAGTTTTAGTATTGCACATTCAGTCTTGGTCTTGGTCTTAGTCTTGCTGTAATTAGGTGGTCTTTGTCTTGCGAAAATGATTGATGCAAGACCGATTTTGGGCAACACTAGTTCTAGCGATTCGTTCGGCTGATGTAAACATCTATTGTGCAAGAATTCTAGTTCTTAGGTTCTTATTTTTGCTCGTTGATATTTTGGTGTAACGCTTTTTGTTTACACTAAAAGATCGAAAAAGAATGCTCTTGTTCTATTCTAGCTTTTTGTTTGTTTGGTTTAAATCCACCCTAACAGTAATTAGGGAAGTCCGTGTTTAGCAGTGGATGACTTGCTGATATTGTGACTAATGGCCGTTTTAACCTATCCATCGGCAATTACCCCTACTAAAGAAATCGATCTTGACTTATGCTATTAAAGAAGTCATGTTAGAATTCTATTTGTAGTAACAAAACGATGAATAGATACATTATTGAAAACGGCCCTATAGCGATGTGACTCAGTATTACTTTATGTACCTACCTAGTTGTATGTTGCATAAAAATAGTTTAGATAGTTATTGTAAAAACTGTAGCTGTAAATTGATTGTATTATTGCAATAATTAGAACTGGACATATTAAATAATCGTTTTTAAAATAAGCTTTCTAGGGTTAAAATGCAGTCATAATGTTTATGAAATTATGAAAAACGTTCTCTGTGATCGCCGCGAACAGACGTGTGTCAAGGTGTTAAATTTAATTAGTGTCTCTTTATTTACGTGCCGATATATTTGAATCCCTATTACTGAACAATAATAACTACAATTACAATAGCAGTGCCCAACTCTGTTACACCGTTTATCAAGTAACATCCTCAGCGAAACTGCGCCTGCGGCGCCCTTCACCCCCGCGAGGAAACGAGAGGTGATAATTTTTTATTTCGCTCACTCCACGACTCAGCTGCGCGGCGAGCGTCAACAAGTAAGTAAACATGAGTTTACTACGATCCCCGAATGGTTGCAAGTCCACAAGCGCCGGCGGGTGTGGGTCAGTCCCTGATTTACGTACATTAGAGGAAATTCCCAATATTACACACAGAAAGAGGAAACAACCCGACAATGACTGTGATTACACAAATCGACTTGAAGATTTCCGTATGGAAATTATGTCGTTTTTCAAGGACTTCGCTAAATCACAACAAGATAATTACTCACAACTACAAAAAGAGATCATAGAAATAAAAGACGAGATAAAAAACACCAAAAAAAATTCTGAATCATTAATTGTACAACAAAACGCTCTAAAACAAGAATTACTAGACTTGAAGATGACTAACAATACGTATCAACAAAAAATAGCACAACTTGAAGCCGATATATCCAAACTTAAGTCCGGCAACGCGTCCGCTATTAATCATAACCCGCCACCGCCTTACGAAAGTACCATACTGGAATTACAAGACCGCTACCGCCGAGAAAAAAACGTAATTTTTGTGGGTATACCCGAAATAAATAATCCTAACAGAACCACTAGATTTGAACATGACAAATGTGAGGTCATGCACATTATTAAAACTATTTATCCAGAATGTCCGAACCCATGCAATGTAATGAGACTGGGCAAGTATATCCCTGACAAAAACCGATTGCTAAAAGTGTGTTTCGAATCGCAGGATACTGCGAAACAGATCTTACGTAATAGCAGCAAATATACTATAAATCAAATTCGCGTTTACTCGGACCAAACTCCGCTCCAACAGCAGTATATTAAGGAACTGCGTGCGGAATTACAACAACGCCAAAAAAATGGTGAAACCGACCTAATTATAAAGTATATAGGAGGTATTCCTAAAATAACAAAATCAAGTTCAAAAAACGACTAATCACCCAAGCAAGTTCTAAGAATATACCAATAGATTATGTAGAAAATATTTCAAATATTACTTATCAAAATATTACCTGTTGCGAAGACATATATAATCACCGAGACTTGGATTAAGTCAGATACCGAAGCTAATTTACTACACATTCCTAACTACTCACATGTGTATACATACAGAAAGGGGCGTATTGGAGGAGGAGTATCCGCATATATACACAATAGCATAAAGTATGACGTTACAGAACTATGTTGTAAGGGCCAAAACGAATATCTATGGATATACTTAGAGAAATATGCGCTACACATTGGATTAGTTTACAAGCCACCCAGTACAAACTTTAACGAATTTATAGAAACGTATGCTTCGCAACTGGACAAAAAACGAAAAGCTATTGTTTTCGGGGATTACAACATCAATTTGTTAAACGACGACCGAAATACAAACACATATACAAGTATGCTTACCGAATCTGGATATCAGATATTAAATAATATAAATAGCAACTACTGTACTCGTGAGACAAAAACTACGAAAACTATCATTGATCATATTTCATCAAATATCCAAGGAGATACCTTTCATATGACCTTACTAGATACCCCACTATCGGACCATAAACAGATGTATTTGGAACTAAAAAAGCCTAAAGTCACAAGAAAGTTAAAACATGAATACCTAGCAACAGACTACAGCATATTATACAAATCAGTTGAAGAAGCCGAATTAAATAATGAGGAGAACGATTATCGAACACTGGAAACATTCATTACAAATCAAATAAAAATAAACAAAATTAAAAAAGTTAAGATTCTAAACAAACCTAGAGATGATTGGATCAATAAACACGTGCTAGATGTTCTACATAAGCGCAATAACGCATGGGGCGCCTATAAAAAAGACACTGACAACAATGAAACCGAATCAAACTACAAAAACATAAGAGTCGAAGCTGCTAAAACAATAAGGAACGCAAAAAGGAATTACTACTTTGATAATTTTAAGAAGTGTGCGAAGCAACCGAAGAAAATGTGGGATTTAATTAACACTCTAGCAAATAACAAACACAAAAATAGTTCTGCTCCCTCAAAGTTAAAAACTGAAACCAATATAATTACAAGTGGGCAACAGATCTGTCAACATTTCAACGATTTCTTTTCCACAGTTGGTTCTATCTTAGCCAGTAAAATAACACAAACACAAAATAATATCACACTAAACAGCACACAATCACAAACCCACACCCTACAAACATTTGAACCATGCACGAATAAAGAGATTAGTATAATCATCGACAATTTAGATACAAATACAAGTAGCGGAATTGATGGAATTACTGTAAAAGAGATAAAATGCATTAAAAAATTAATATTAGATAACTTAACCAACTGTGTAAATAAATGCCTTGAACAAGGGGTATTTCCCGAAAGTCTGAAAGTTGCCAAGGTAAATCCGATTTATAAATCTGGAAGCAAGACTGATCCGGGAAATTATCGTCCAATATCCGTACTGCCGGTCATGTCCAAAATTTTTGAAAGAGTAATCTACGTTCGTCTTTTTAATTACCTTACAGATATAGACTTCTTTTTTGAGCAACAATATGGATTCCGGCCAAAATCTAATACCTTATCCGCAACCATAGATCTCACTACCAAAATAAAAAATGCTATAGACAAAAGGCAATATGCCCTCGGTGTGTTTATAGACATAAAAAAGGCATTTGATACAATCAGTCATAAACTGCTTTTAACTAAGTTAACTGACGTGGGGATATCAGGGACTGCACATAAAATTCTCACATCATACCTAGAAAATCGGACCCAAATAGTAAAAATTGAAAGTTACGAAAGTTTACCAGCCAAATTAACCTACGGAATCCCACAAGGATCGATTCTGGGACCGCTGTTATTTTTGATTTACATCAATAATATAAACACGGTTAAAACTTCGGGCGATATCACACTTTATGCTGATGATACTTGTTTATTTTATTTTGGTCACAATTTAACTGATATCGTGAAAGAAGCTCAAAATGATTTGAATATCTTAAATAAATGGTTCCTGGCCAATTTACTAACTATCAACACAAAAAAAACCTCATATATGATTTTTGCAGCAAAAAACAAAAAAATTCACAATCACACCCAACTAACAATAAACGATGAAAAAATACTAACATCAAACAGCGAAAAATATCTAGGTCTAATTTTGGATCCAAAGTTAACCTGGCGACACCACATTGACTACATTAAATCCAAAATATCTCCTCTTATAGGGGCACTACGCCGCATGTCTGTCTGCATTCCTAAAAAAGTTCGCGCAATGATCTACAACTCTCTTGTCAGACCCCATATAGAATATCTCGTTGAGATATGGGGAACCGCAGCAAAATCGAATATCCAAGAAATACAAGTTCTGCAAAATAAAGCAATAAAAACACTATACAACTACGACTATTTAACACCAACTACCAAAATATACAATGATACAAAAATCCTTAACATCAACCAATTATATACACTTAAAACATGTACTTTAATACATAAGATTATAACACAAGGAACACAAACACAACTAAACTTTAAAAAGAAAACCTACACATACAACGCAAGACGACGAGGTAAACTAGAACTAAGAAAACCCAGAACTAACTATGGCAAGAAAAATATCTTATACGAGGGAGCAAAGCTTTATAACGAATTACCAGATGATGTAACTAATAGTGTAAGCTTATATTCTTTTAAAAAAGGCCTAGAAGAATACGTTAGGAAAAAAATAAAATAAATTACTAACACCGAATGTTACATTTTAGCTAAATTTTGCTTTTTTTTCTTTTTTGTGATCACAGAGAATTGCACTTTTGTATTTTTATATTTTATACTTTTCTCAATTATGTAAGTGAACTGTAATGTTCTTTTTTTTTGAGAAATAAATGTCTTTAAACCGAAATGTCATAAAAGTGCGTGCATTGCGGTGAAATAAAACGCATGCGGTTTATTCACGGATTTTTATAACGTACGGCAGAAATAACGCACCGCATTCCACCGCACGGCAGTGCGCATAAAACTTATTATAACAGATAAACATGCAAGATTTTTATAACAATGATTGTTGACATAAACTTTTTATACCTCAACCTTTCAAGCAACGTAAACATAGCCATAAAAATTTCTGCAATTTTATAAAACTGCAAGTCGTAAGAAATTCATTCTGTTCAAGCTAACTTTTTATGTTTTCAATATAAAATACGGCAGTATTACTAAAACGAAAGTTCAACTAAAATAGTAGTTTATAAAAGCGTGGGCGTCGCAAAGTTTTAAATAACTTTAGATGTTTTGTATATTTTTGTATGAAAGGCGTCTCCATACTTTTATTTGTGAAACATTGGAGCAATATGAAAAGTGCATAAAAATAAACTCTGATGAAGTTTTCGGTGTCTGCTTAGCTCATAATATTTGTAATATACATTTATCGAAACGAGATTATAGAAAAAGATACGGTAAAAAGTACCTACAGATGAATTTGTAATGTCCTTCCTTCCTCTTTGAAGTTGGTTAAAAATAAAGAACAAACCACTAACTAATGGACTGAACATAATCAATAAGACTACTCTAGCCTCTAGTTTGGTAATATAAAAAAAAAGATTAGCTTAATCTAATCAATCAATTAATCCTTTCTGGAATACACAAAGTCATCGATCAATACCGCTAGCATAAGCCTAATAAATTAATCTAGGTAACTTTTTAATATCGTTTCTCAGATTTTTCATTCCAAAATTATGCTTACATGGTGGTCTGTTATAATTTAATTGTGACTGGACACCAGTGAAATTATAAAACATTTTAGCTTGATGTTCGTGCTAGGTGCATTGAACCCCTGAAAAAGATATATATATATTATTTTTTTTTTAAAAAACGTTGCCCCACACTAGGATTTCTCCTGTGTCGTGGGTGCGTTTACAAACACAAATTTCACATACACAAACAGCCAGACCTATGTGCAATGCGGGAATCGAACCCGCGATACGTCGCGCAGCAGCCAATCTCTCAGCCACTGCGACAACCGTGCGGTCGAATATATTTGAAATAAAATACCCGCTTACAAAATAATTTGCCAACCACAAAAACTTTCCTATAACATCAGCCCCAGAAATTACCAAACAAATTACAGAAGAAATGACGACCCCCCATCTTAGGCAGACAGTGTACAGTGTTCGTTTCACATTCAGGTCACGATGCGCCCGGGCAATGATTACAGTTCGCGCCGTCTTTATGCTAATGTCACTGTTGGATATTCACTTTTGCGTTGATTTTTTCTTCGCACTCTGACTATTTGAGGGTGTAAATTGTGTGACTGACTGTGAAGATACTGATGATGCATGATGTGTTTGATAAAGCTTGAAATTCTGTGTGCCTTTAGCGTGTGTGGTCTTTTGTTACAAGATTTTACCTATGCCAAGATTTTTTTTCTGCGGCATATTTTTACCATTTGGGAATTCACGAAAATGAATAATATTACCGTGGGGGCCGAACACACATGAAATCTTATTTTCTTTCGTTTTCACTTTTTGCTAACATTTGCACTTAAGACCTGTGCAAAATTAAACTTTGTAATTAGCGAAACGCAAAAGATTTTTGATACAGTAATAAATCTTAGATCTTGACATGCTGCATCTACAAACGAAGCGCTTTGATTCACCTTCATTGTGACAACCGCCAAACAGTGGAATGCGCTCCGGAGTGGGTGTTCCCCGATAGTTTCAATCTGGGTGTCTTCAAGTCGCGAGTGAATTGGTTTCTTCTAGGCAAACTTGCTTCATCGCAAACCGCATCATCTTTTAACATAGTGGTGGTCTAACGCAAGCCTATTTTTTTTTAACCCTAATATTTTTTTTCAACCCAAAATCCCACCTCCGAAAAACCACGCAATTATTGGCAGTCCAAAAATCCTGCATACATTAATAATCATTTGTAGATGATAATTACAGGTACAGTGTTTATATTCAATTTAAAAATATTTCAAAGTCCACACATTTATTTAATAATTAGGTACTTACATTTTCTCCACAAAACTTTTTTAAATTCGTTCTATATAGTCGATCGCGGTAAATTGCCGAGGGTTCGTGATTGCGGTGGAGTAGAATTTAAAATTTTGGGACACGTAGTGAGGTGTGTATTGAATACGAATGGGTAGGGCGCTTGCACTTTCTTTTAAACATTCGAAAGTATAAACCCGATAAACCCGAGTAGTGTTCAGGTTGTGGCGATAAAATAGAGGAAGTTGACGAAAGTTTAATCTTGTTTATGAGCGGACATTCTAATTTAATTGTAAACATTTTACTATTTTCTGGGCACTTATTAACCGACTTCTTTTAGCTTTTATAGCCATGATTTGTTTTATTTTCGAAAATTGTCGCATCATTGCTTATCATCAGGCAAGATGGTAGTCAAATGCAAGCCTATAAAAAATCGATAATGACGCAAATCACTCGAAAGACACTGTCCTTCCATCCTTCTTCTTCATTATATTCCTCTTATATGTGAGCAGTGATGATGATGACGTACGGATTATACTAACGAAATAGAGTTACGAAAGGTAAAAACCAATCTGAGATATAATGAAGATTATGACATTAGAAATAATCTGAAGAATTGAAGACATACAACCTGTTATGCTACTGAGAATAATTATGATCTTAAACACTTTTTTTTATTATTTTAAGAAAATAATGATGCAAAATAATGATGCATAATCGTAGTATGTAATACAAACTTATGCTTTTACACAGGTTGTGTGACGACAGAATTCTGGCACCCCCAATCGTAAGTGATTGACATATCTGTCAGTCACATTATTCCGCGCATCAAGCCATGTCAGATGTTCAGCAGTACTTATTCACCAGACACGACGTTTTAGAAACTTTGCTGCACGAAATCGCGACTTTATTATTACCACCTCCTCATTATCAAACGATTTTTTGAATCTTTTCAACCCCTCTTTGAAACTTTCAATTGAAAATTCCTGAGTTGCTTTCGACATTTTTGTTTATTATGAGTGCTTATAGTGCGATAGGTTGGTTGTTGCGACTTATTGTCGTTGTTGGGGTATAATCAAGTTAGTTTATGTAATAATGTAGATGATGTTTTTCGAAGAGGTCAGGTGCGTGATTCTCGCAATCGGCGAGTTTGTGTAACCAGATAGCTGTATGAACGTTGACGAGGCAAAAACAGTATTTGAAGATCGTAGTATGTTGTGTTTTGTAGTTTCTGCCTACCCTCAGCCCTTATGGGAAAAAGATGTGAGTTTATGTATGTATAATAAATAGAGGAATAATGAATAGAGGAGTTAAACCATTGTCAGTTCTACGCACTCTATGGCCCAGCACTACAATAACTAAGCCTAAAATAAAGATCAGTTGATCCACCCTCATATTTATATTTCCCAAACTAACCACCTTAACCTCCCAACTACTTATAAATCCCAAATATACACCAATCCACCTAAATCTCACTATACACTAGCCTTAACCTTTCATCCTTACGAAAAATCCAACAAGATTCTACCTAAGCACCTTAAATAACGTAGTGAACCCACGTAAAATAATGCAGTGGACATAAAAAGATTAACAGCACACCCATATTGTGCTTCGGACAGGGGATCAAGAAATATAGCCGGGAAGGGAAGCCGAAGGTACGATACGGAACAATCGCAATGTAGGATGGAAAATTTCTCAGAATCAACGTGGTTTTGTGGATTCTGTGTTTTAGAATAGAGTGAACTGAAAGTTCTTACACGATACGCTCTGTGGGTTTAAAAACCCTGTGGTTTTTTAAACCTACAACGCGTTCTTTATCTGTTGTTATTTTTCAGATTGGTTGTTAGTTATTTTGGTCAACCAATAAACCACAAGAACCAACTTGAGACATTTTTAACATAATTGAGTGCCAAATAAGCAGGCAACCATCAGGTGATGGTAAGTGGTCACCACCGCCTATGGACATTTGCAATACCAGAGGCATCGCAGAAGCGTTGTCCACCCAAGAGACAAAATTGAAACGTCTCATGTGCCTGTAATTACACGGGCACCCGTACCCTTCAAACCGACTTGACAGAAGATCTTCTAATAAACTAGAGCTCAGAAAGGGCAAAACAATTATTTACAGCAAAAACTGCCCCAGCATTTCTACCCTTCGAACTGACTTGACAGAAGATCTTCTAATAAACTAGAGCTCAGAAAGGGCAAAACAATTATTTACAGCAAAAACTGCCCCAGCATTTACATATATTATTATTCTTTATCCAAAATAATCCCATTCTTCACCTTTATTACGATATATGAATCTATTCCGACACCCCAATAAAAATCATTTTCTCGTAATCTCAGCCAACCGTCGCGCCCAAACAAATAATCTTCATATATGTCCTAATGTCACTATAATACATTGTAGGGGAACCCATTTCGTGCCGTAATAAACATGCTTTAGGCCTCGGACGGACGAGCAGAAAAACTGGCGAGTTGAAAAATGTATGGTTTCAGTGACATTGTATTTTATGAAATTAAAGTACTAGAGGCATTATGGGTGTCTCAAAAAAATAAATCCAGATTAAATCAGACAAATGTATTCGACCATACTATTGCAAAAAAGCATAGAAAAAGAAACATATTAATGCAAGTCCAAAGGTAATGGGTATTTGTTTGCTTAGATCCATTCAATATTACTTACAATCTATCACAGACATTCTGAGTGGGTAATTATTAAAATACAACTCATTTCGACGAATTTTCAATCCAATATTTTGGAAACTTTTCAAACGGAAAACTTTCTTTAGCTGTTACTAAAATTACCAACTTTTTACTTCCAAGTGACAAAATTTCTCTATGTGCTCCAAGCTTTAGGCACGATTCTGAAAGATCAGGGATAGAATGAATAAGGTCGGATGCAAAGATCGGAAAGTTTATATTAATCATCGGAATATGAGAGCTATTTAGTTCACTGCAGTGAATTTTCATCATTCTTTCTCTTTCACGCTTTCTACAGGTTTGAATAAGCTTGATTATATTTCGTAAGCTGAACAACTTATGTTTGTTAACACTATTGTGCGCGGCGGTCAGCAGCGCTTGATGTATTCATACACTGCAAAGATTCATACAATTTTATAGAGCACCCGAAACGCAGTGCATTGGGCGCGCGCACAATACGCTTGTTATAATTGACGCAAAGATATTCAATACAATGCTTTTCAGCATTTCGTGTTATTTATATATTTTCCTGTTCAAGAATTTGTGATTATGTTAGTTTTCCTTCTGATAGTATTCAGCAACCGATTATTAAAATAGTTATTATGTATTGGAATCTTAATCTTTGCTTTCAATACACGTAAAAATGAAATTATTATAAATTTTATAACCACCTACTCGGGTACTCCCACAGTTACATAGCCCATTATTTTTTTAACCACAACGAGAGCATGCTCGCTACATTGGAGCCTTCAAATAATTTTCTTCACAAATTATACCCTAAATTGTCAATTGCCAATTTTTCGAGTTGACACGAACATCGTTACAAAAGTTATCCGTGCCGCTGCTTTGCAATTTACAAAGGGGCATATTTCACTCGAGAAAAATTTCTTCGGAGCGGTGTGAAAAAAAAAACAATTTCGCAAAAAAACGTAGGGGGAGTTTAGAAAGTTTTCGCTGCCACCGATCCAAGACTGCCGTAATTTCGCGGGTGCCTAAAAAGGTAAATTTGATAACTCGAATTTCTGAAGTTGAACAGTAAAAATAAAAAAAAATCGAACTTGATAAGAAACATGTGATAAAGTATGATGAGATGAAAATGGCGGCTTTTATTGTCAATAAAATAAAAAAAAATACAATACAATTGATTGCTTCAAAGTCGTTTTGTAAAGTGATTGATAAAGCGTCGCGGCGTCACGTCGCTTCAAATATAATAAATGGAGTTAAATTGATTGAGTATACGGCCGAAATTATATAAATAATATTTATAAAAAAATAACCAAAGTTAACTGAAATAAAACGAGACTTTGTAATATTGGACAAATTACTTTTTAAGGGTTCCGTACCAAAATGGTAAAAAAGGAACCCTTATGGTGCGACTTCGTCTGTCTGTCTGTAACACCTGCTTATTTCAGCAACTACTTATGCTATCAACTTGAAATTTGGAACAGTTATAAAGAATGCTTGTTCAACTTTATTGCAAATGCAAAAAGTCCAAAAATATTTTTATTTTCATTGCAAAAGGGGCCGGAGTGGGGGTCCGAAATTTTAAAGTGGGGTTACTAGGTCAAATGACATATCATATGAAAGGGCTTGATCTGTACATTTTAAAATATATTTTGATTTTATTTTATGTCTCACAGTTTTCGACATATGATGAAAAATGTCCAAAACAATACCATTCCCCCCCCCTTATCTCCGAAGTTTGCGGGGCGAAAAATCTGAAATAATTAGAGTTGATAGGAATTGACCCAAATATGGCACCAAAAATAAAACGATGTTCCTAACTGGTACAGTTTTTTCAAAATCATCAAAATTCCTTCACAAACAAACTTAGTTATGCGGTCCGGAATTTTTCACTTTATATGTCCAAAAATGATACGGAACCCTCGGTGCGCGAGTACGACTCGCACTTGGCCGGTTTTTATTATTATATTTTCATTAGTTGCCCAAACTGGCTAGTGGGAATTAATAAGTATTTGATAAATTACTAAAGTTTAGATTTTTAATGTACCTAATAACGAAACTAACCACTTTTAAAGCAATTTAATAAAAAGTGAGAGGCTTTTTTATATTCGCAAAAGCTTCAAACATATCTTGGGATGGTTTTTAATAATTTTCACCATCAATCAGTCCACATAGCATGAGGTTCAAAAATATCCGTCAACTTCTGTTAAAAAATCTCATAATTCCATCAGTAACATTTAGCATGACGTTGCGTATTTAAAAGCGAATGATTTTAATAAAAAAAAACTGGCCAAGTGCGAGTCGTACTCGCGCACCGAGGGTTCCGTATCATTTTTGGACGTATAAAGTGAAAAAAACCGGACCGCATAACTAAGTTTGTTTGTGAAGGAATTTTGATGATTTTGAAAAAACTGTACTAGTTAGGAAAATCGTTTTATTTTTAGTGAAATTTTTGGGTCAATTCCTATCAACTCTAATTATTTCAGATTTTTCGCTCTGCAAACTTCGGAGATAAGGGGGGGGGGAGAATGGTATTTTTTCAGACATTTTTCATCATATGTCGAAAACTGTGAGACATAAAATAAAATGAAAATATATTTTGAAATGTGCAGATCAAGCCCTTTCATATGATATGCCACTTCGAAAACTGTGAGACATAAAATAAAATGAAAATATATTTTGAAATGTCCAGATCAAGCCCTTTCATATGATATGCCACTTGACCTAGTAACCCCACTTTTAAATTTCGGACCCCCACTCCGGCCCCTTTTGCAATAAAATCAAAATATTTTTTGACTTTTTTCATTTGCAATAAAATTGAGCAAGCATTCTTTATAATTGTTCCAAATTTCAAGTCGATAGCATCAGTAGTTGCTGAAATAAGCAGGTGTGACAGACAAACAGACAGACAGACAGACGAAGTCGCACCATAAGGGTTCCTTTTTTACCATTTTGGTACGGAACCCTAAAAACCGCCTTCAAAAAGATCACAATAATGTTGTGTTAAATAGTTTTGGAAGTCCTTTGATTTTTGTTTTGGATTAATTCGTCACCGACTACCCAAACTGTTTCACACAAAATTATTGTGATCTTTCTGAAGGTGGTTTTAACTTTTTTTTTAACTTTTTTATTTTTCTATTTTGAGTAACATAAACTCCCGCGATTACAGCAATAGCGTGAATTCATGACCACTAGCCGAACCTACATACAACTTTTTGCTGTGAATGATCAATTATGTCGTTAACATAAGCAAAGTGAACTAAATACCATTTAATCAAGCAGGTTAATAAATTTTTTATAAAAACCCGACCGCGGTCCTATCTGGTGTTAGAAGACATTGCAGTCGGGACTCATTATAATATGACCAGAAATACTGGGTCCCGACTGCAATGTCTTCAATAACACCAGACAGGACCGCGGTCGGGTTTCTATAAAATTTTTAATTTTCTATTTTTATTTTTCACTTTTAAGTTTTTGATGTCTATGACATATATTATATATTTTTGTAATCGTCTTTTTAAGCCTTTTATTTTTGTACCCCACATGATGATGTAATAAGAAAATAAAAATCAATCTGTTTTATTTCGATGTATTTTTAGATAAATGTTTTTTAATGTATATATGGTATATTATATTTTCGTAATTGTCTCTTTGAGCCCTTCATTTTGATACCCCACATGACCATGTAGATTTTATTTATTTTTAACGCTTCACTTATGTTGTTTTTTTTTCATAATCCATATAGCCTATGTAATGTTACTCGCGACTCGATACGAATCTAATTATATATCATATGTTAAAATCCGATCGCTCGTTTAGTCTCTAGAAGGGAACACAGAAACGGAAATACATACCCACATACAGACATACATACATAGATACATACATACTAACATACAGGTGAAACACTATACCCTCCTTTTGGGCTTCGCCGCAGTCGAGTAAAAAACTACCCAGCCAAACTTAATAAAATTTAAATCGGACCATTGGACAAGCTTTTTCTATCAAATGAAAAACAATAATTATAATCGGTTCATAATTGGCGAAAATATCAGGTAATAGGATACATAAAAAATCACGTATTGTATACCTGTTCCTTTTTAAAATCGGTTAAAAACAGATTCTTTTCAAAATAGATGAACAAAGAGATGGGCACTGTAATTCAACTCCAAAAATAATGAGCTTTAACTGAAAACTAATAGTGTCTAGCTCCCGAACATTGCCTATTATGTAGCAGAGCCTATATTGAAATAGATTTGCTGCTGATATTTTATTTGAGTAACAAAGTACCGAGACAAATAGTCTAAGAGATTTATTAAACAGTCACTGTTCTCTCGAACACTTAAGTAATAACTTCATGTCAAAATGAAGAGAAAATAAATTTCGGGAACGTCATTATTCATCGACAGTGTATATTGTGGGTATTATAGATGAGGCCATTACGTGGAAAATGAGCGTTTAAATGATTTTAATAATTTGTTCCTGGTGCGGTGTAGGTTGAGGTATGTTGTGACAAGTTTTAGGTTTAACAAAGATGAAAAAAAAAATATTTTGTTAGATGGTTTGGTCATGGTCATGTCGAGAGGATGAATGAAAGGCGAATAATAAAAGGAATTTTTATTTACTTGTCATTGGAAAAAAGATATGAAATAATTTGTATACATGTGTACATTTTGTTGTTCATTGTTAAACTGATACCGTTAGTAATTTTAGCAAGGACAATTCAGTTACAATCCATTAGAATGAAAAAAAAACTGGTTCAAATATTACTGAGAAATCGTTTTCCTCATAATTTCACTGCCTTAAAAAGAAACTAAATACACAATACCTACCGCACCACACGGTTAAAATTCAACCCCTACACAATAAAGCACATTAACTAAACAAATAAAAATGTTCCTTTTAAAAAGCTTTCCAACCTCATAACAACCCATAAACAGATCATACAACCCACTTACATAACATTCACCCCATAAATAAAGCACTTTTTCAGGCAAAAGTTTCAGTAAGCCGTTTCCCATGGGTGCTAGCTCGAATAAGAGAAACGTCTGTGCCCCATTTAGCTCGCCAAAAGTATGTTGCGAGTGGCTTGCTCCCCAAGGAAGGAATTAGAAGTAACTGTCGCCGAAAATTGGAGATTGTCATACAATTGGAAGGCCGAGTTGTATTTGTGGTTTTAGTTTTGCTGGTAGAAAATCTCATAATTAGACTGTAAGAATGTATTATATTTTTTAGCCAATTCAAAAAGGAGGAGGTACTTACACCTACGATTCTATCCTGTTATGCAATATTTGTTAGAAAAACATTCCTAGACCAAAATGAGCGATCATTTTATGGTCATACAAAAGGCTTAACTACTGTTGCAATGGGATGATTATATTTATTCTGATTGCTTATACCTATTGTTTTATTACATTTGACCTCTCATTCTATAGACGTACAAAAGGCAACTACTTGTTGCAATGGCATGATAATATATTTGTTCAGATTGCTAATAATTTGCTTAATTTGGTGTTGCCTAGCAAGAGTGGTCAAATGTAATAAAGTATAGCTTATAAAACTCGTAAATGGACAATTTTAGAGATTTCTCTAAAATTGTCCATTTACGAGCTTTATAAGCTGTCACAGATACTTAAAATAACAAAATAAAATACTCACTAAGAGGAAAGTTTTCGCGTAAGTTTGTTATTGGCTAAACTTCGTTTGCATAAACCCTAAGGTAAGCTGTCTTTTAAAAATAACAACAACAAGAAAAATCTTTGTCGTTCCTTGTTATAAAAGTTTTTTTAACGATGTATTACATTGGGATTTTTTCTAGCGCTATGTTTGTAACTGTTGTATTTAAAAAATCCGACCAAATGCGTGTCGGACCACGTACACTGTAGGATTCTGTAGCAATGAGTAGGTATTTCAGTTTACAACAACAAATATAAGTTTGTATTTCTTATTATTATGAAATACAAAGTTATTTTGCAGTTGATTTTTTCAAAATTTCAAAATCAATTTTTTTTCAGAATTATCCCTATTGTTAAGAGTTAAAGGGGGGATCATACACTTTTTACCACTTTAGAAACGTATATGTCACCAAATATTCACCTAAGATTCACTTAGAAACCTTCATGTTATCAAAGACTTCGCAATTTTTTTTTCAACTGTTTCATGTATGGGGTTGCCCCTTAAATATATTTTATACCATTCCCCCTCTAAAAAGCTTATTTTATTCACTGAAAACAGTGAATAAAAAGCACTTTTACTCACTGTTTTGATGTTTGAAAATGGAACACACCAATGTATTCGACCACAGATTTAAAGAACCTATGCTAGATGTGGGACGTTATTAGATTGTATGAAAACCGAACGTGTCATCTTTTTTATACCTACGATAACTTCACCCCGGCCATTTAGTGATGTGCTCAGAGTAAACAGAATTGTTTCAATCACTAAGCGTCACTGAGCTAACAGACTTTTTTTAGTACGAACAGTCGAACATGCAGGGCACGCTTGGTCGTGGCTTGCCGTATCTAGTGTAAGTGTAATCAGTGTATTCGACCTATATTGATGTGTTCTAAATTCAATTTGATTGGTCGACATTTTCGACAAGGAGTTTAGCATTAGAATAAAAACTGTTTTGTGTTCTTTGCTGTCCTTAGTAAATTGGCGCTATTTTGAATACTGTAAGTTGTACGAACACAAAGTTTAGTGTTACTTTAATCTTTAATTTTGTGTTTGTTTAGTGTTGTTCTAATCGATTAAAAATGCATTCTAGTGATGAAGATGTGTTAGCACCTGAGTTTGTTAAAGAGAGGGCGGCCGATATAGTGGAAAGGTGGAAAGCTTGCTACCCAAAAAATCACGGCTGGTTTACATCAAAGCCAATTTAACTTTACTTTTTCTTCATTATATGTATATTTTCACTTAAATCTTTCTTTTTCTCGTAGTCATGGTATAAAGTATAGTATGCAACTCTTGAATAAAACGGATTTATATCGAGGGCCATGAATCGCTCGCGTCGCTCAGGATTCTAACACTTGAATCACTCGCTACGCTCGTGATTCAATCATCATGAATCACTCCCTACGGTCGTGATTCAATCGTTAGAATCCTTCACTAGCTCGTGATTCATCTATGGCCCTCGCTTTAAATCCGTCCTTTATTCACTAATTGCATAATATACTATTTTTGTTCGTAACTTTACTACAGTCCATTAGGAATATTTCAGAAGACATCATCCTGCGAAGATTTTTCAAGTGCCAATAGATTCCGAGTAAAATGGCTGTGACTTATGGACGGGCAGACGGACAGGACGAATTTATAAGGGTTCCATTTTTGCCATTTGGCTACACGGAACCCTAAAAACGTAATGTAATCATCTTTAGTTATTTCAAAAATATTATATTCAAATTGACACAAGATATACCTAACAGTGCTTATCATAATATTGTGCCTTCAAGCTGCATTAATTTTGAACTTTATGTAACTACTGAAATTACGAGAGTGCGTCCAGGAAAGTACTACTCCCATACCTATTTCTGTAGCCAAGTAGCATTACTGTGTCTTGGTTTGAAGAGAATGGTTGCCTATAGTATAATTATTATAGACACATGAGATATTTGAACTTTGGCTGATGTCCAGCAACGTAACCACTTACCATCAAGTGGGTGACCTGATTGATGGCACTCTGTAAAAAAATCTAAAATAAACAAAACAAAGCATCTTTTTACCCAAAACAATGTCCCCCTCCACTTTTTGTCCTTCCATTAAACATCCATCAAAAGTATTTCACGCCTGCCACGAAATTCTTAAAGACGTCGCAATATAGCGATACAGAGTCAAAACCGTCGCTTGTCATCGGTACCATTAGTCATAGCAATAAGCAATCATCTGAAGCACCCCTTTTTAATTATGCAAAATCTGTGCCATTCATTAACCCCCCTCTCCTTCCCCCACACACCTCCATTATCTCTGAGGAATGGACAAAATTATTTACTTGGAAATTATGAAAAATATATAAGATGGATAGCGCAATCTGTTTCAATTTTAGCCGAGTGGTGAGTGTTTGCCATTGTTACGTAGCGTTGCGGATTTTAAATTGGACAGGTGAGGGTAGCAAAAGAATTTTTCCGATATTTATCATACTTAATTTTTTGTGAAGAGGAAAAGTTTTTTTCGGGTTTCGAGTTGACATTTATTTTTTGTGTGATTGTTATCTTAACTGAAGTTTTGTGATATTTCCAGGCCTTTGTTCAACAATTTTGTAACATTAAATGTGGGTATAAGAAATTTGAAAGCAACTGGCATGGACGGGATTTGAACCCGTGACCTCGGTCATACCGTGGTTTCGTTCTTACCAACTGAGCTACCGTGTCGGCCTGTCCTGCTCGCATCTGTTGAAATTTAGTATGCCTCTTATGTCTAACGGTTAAGACACGAATAGACGAGAGGTCGCGAGTTTAAACCCGTTCACTGCACAAGCATAATTAATGATTGGCTTATCTGAAGGAGTTTACGGGAATACTAGTAACTAGTAGCGCCAGTGGTCAAAATTCGACCAATTGTGTACATTTGGGCGTTTTGTATGGAAAAAATATTTTTTTAGCTTTCGGCACTTCTCTAAATATAACCTTTTACTATGCCAAATCTAAAACTTCTGTGCGCGCAATAATAATGCTTTAAAAGGGGCACAAGTCTATAAGGTTTAAGTATTTTGTAGATTTATGTGTTAAAGTAAATGCTTAGGATAATAAAAAGTGGTGAACGAGAATTGGTACTGAAAAAAAAACTTCCAACACCGTTAAAAACGTTGTAAGATATTGACATTCAGGGTAGCCAGCATAGTATCGAAGAGAATATTCTTATGTGAAACGCTCTTTAACAAGAACAGCAGTCATAAAACATAGATCGTAAATTAACTTCACACAAACAAAATACTCTATCATCACCACCCGATTATCAATTCAACCCGTTAGCTAGTGGGATGTCAATATTCATTTAGCGGCTTGGCCACAGTGTGCGCGTGATTTGTCGTCCCCCCCGCCCCGCCGCTGCGCCGAAGGGAGGGGCCACGTGGGCCGAATACAAAATCGCGACGAATTTCGCCGAGGGCCGCCAATTGGTGTCGAAAATCGTTTGCGTTATTAATAATTCGGCATCCGTCTCGTAGATTTCGCTTTGATTTATATGGTGATAGGTGTGCGTTTGTTTTGATGTTAGAAAGATAGGACGTGTCATCCAGCATGTGTTTTTTCTTAGCTGGAAGTGCCATAAAAGCGCAGTTTACCAATGAAATAAATAACGTTGTCCAGGCGCGGTCGCAGCCGACGACTTTGGGGGAGTCATATTTCAGACGAAGACTGAAGACTTTGGGGGGAGGGGACTTTGGGGGTCATATCGATTAATGCCGACGTGTTATACCGTGAATTACCGTGTCTCGCACATTTTTGTATAATTTTGGAGGGGGTCGTAAGGGTCATGATCCCCCCCCCCCCCAATCGTACAAAAATGTTCAGCTTTATAATATTAGTATACCTAGATTTCAAAAATCAACTGACGCGGGCGGGACTTGAACCCACGGCCTCTGCCGCACCGTGGCATTGCTCTTCCAACTGAGCTACCGCGTCTTACTCACTTCAGTCAAAATTTGGAGTCTCTTTTACATTTAATAACATTATGATAAGCATGTTAATTAATAGCTTTGATATGTTTCAAATTCACATAGATTACTCGTATTTAATGAATAATTATCTTTTCGCAGATTTTTCTCAGTACATGGGCGACATGGACATAGAAGACTACAAGGCAATGGCCGGTGGAACTGACAGGTAAGTACATTATTACTATGAACAATGCTATAAGCAATGTAAAATTGGTTGGTCGTTTTATTTCACAAGCTTTGGTGCTAGGCTGATTCACGTTTATACTGTGCGATTTAGCTGTAGCCTGTTACATTAAAGTCACGTGTTTCTTTCGTATGATTTGTATTAGAACTGTACGCATCTGCATATGAACAACGTTTTTTATAGGTTACTTTAATGTGTGAGCGGCCTTATAGAGAAAATTTAAATAAATAAAACTAAAGTGTTTATAGATTTTGCTTCAAATATACTTACTCTGATTGTAAATAACTTGACACTTTTATTGAAAAGATACACCGAAATTAAAAAATAAATTAAAGTACCCAAATTGTTTTAAAATAAAATATCCCCTTTTAAAGGGCGGCTGCTATAATTTAAGTCTATTATAAAGCATCACCTGCCACTGATTACATTCCATTTATTTTTCCAATTATTTGTAAGTAAACAATACAAAATAATATTCATGATTGAGATGTCAACATCCATATTAAAAATAACGACAATAAAGCATGCACTCCGATGAGTCCGATGGAAGATCAATCGTGAAAATATAATAATGAATCTGTCAACAATAACATTTTAATCAACATGAAAGCTTGCAAAAAAAATACCAGAGACTCTTGAACATATGCTTGTAAGGCTTCAAGGACCCTCCAATCTGTTTCCATTCATTCACACGAGTCATCCATCTTGCTTTTCTTTTTTTTTTGTCGTGTACCCCCCTAGCCGGGCGTTCGTCAAAGTGCAATATCATCAAATCACTGTAAAAGAAGTTTCATGATTTGCGGGGAGCGGGGGGATGAAATATTACAACGAGAAAGGTTCGTTTCCGAAAGGACAAGTTGGTTGTGCTTGTAGCTTAGCTAAAGCTAAGATATGTAAGCTATACTTTTTTAGAATGCGTTAGGAAGACAAAGGCGTAATACTAGGTGACTGACAATAAAGTTTTTCCTCATTTATTTTGCTATAGAAAATATTTACAAGTAAATTCTAATTGCTTAATAATTAGAATTATTATATATACATATATATTATATTAATTTATTATTTACTTTAATTTATCAATCAGTGGCTGCTGCGCGACGTGTCGCGGGTTCGATTCTCGCATTGCACATAGGTCTGGCTGTTTGCGTATGTGAAATTTGTATTTGTAAACGCACCCACGACACAGGAGAAATCCTAGTGTGGGGCAACGCTTTAAAAAAAAAAAAAAACAAAAAAAAAAATCTTATTCTATACTAAGAACCAAGTTTTCCAACAAGATAACAGTCCGATAAATTGAAAACGGCCTCTTAACATGACTGTTTATACCTACATGAAAAGTCATGGTAAACCGCCGTTTTAAGTTTACTGGACTGTTATTTTGTCGGTGACCTTGGCACTTTGTTATTTTTATGTTAATAATATTGTATGAGACAAAGTTTTCACAATATATTTTTTATTAACGTAATAGCATTTAAATTGAATGAAACACTAAAATCACAAACGGTTTTTTTAGTGGCTGCATACTATTTTGTTTTTTACTGTTCAATCTATAGTTAAAAGTTTCACGTACCGTACCTTCTAAGCTTTTCCAAAATATATTACAGCTTTAAGTACAGCACAAACGTATCGTTTTTAGTGACGGCGTCTTGTGTCGAGTCACTCAGGGCGTATTTCATGCTACGTCGACTCACGAAATGATATTGTCGGGAATATGATTCGTGTGTAACAAATGTATTATGTGCTTCGACCTTTGAAGACGTTGGTTTGATTCTAGGACGTTGATGGAAACGTGTTTATTTATTCAATCGTTCAAATAAATAGCTAGGTATGTAAGTTGTTCGTGGAGAAAGTGCTTTGAGTAAATTTATCGGTTGGAATGAAGTTCGCTTTTGGTAGTGCATCATATTTCAAGTATATAGATATTATTTATTGATATTATGGTATGGCTCCAGGGTGGCCATTCTATTTAGTGTTAAGAGAGCTGTCGCATTTTGTCACCTTTCTCACACGCACAGAATCGTATTTTTAAGTATTTTTGAAAAATGTATTTACATAGTGAACTACAAAATAATATTAATTTTGTTTTGTATCGATCCATCACTCTCTTATACCAAAGTAATGATATTTACATTACCATAGTAAGGCTCCAATAAAGGTCTATCTACAATCTAGATTTTTCAACCAGCAGACAAGAAAATATACGGCTATTAATTATAACACAACAGTTTGTTATTGAGTTCCAAAATAGATTTCCAATATGTCGTTATGCAACTGAAACTCGTAATGCCCTTATCAAAACATAAACCCAGTCTCACATTATGTGTTACTTATAAAATACTGAAACCATTTCAAGACGTTATAAAAGTTTTAGTGTACGTAGCAACTCGTAGCCGCGTAGCTGACGGCCGCCATTAGGGCTACGGCGTAGCACGTAGTTGTAGCCTCCTCTCTAAAACATAAAGTAGACACTGAGTAAAGATTTTAACCGTTAACGTTGGAGCTAGTGATATTTTACGAAGAAGTTTTGAAGGTGTTTAAAAATATAATTATATAGTGAAATAAAATATTCACAATCTTAGTTTAGCTTAAAACATCGCGTAAAGTTCTAGGCCGAATCCTCGATCCGAATTCGTCGAGTAGGTACAAAATGTTATAAAATTTTCGGGTTTAGTATTGTGTTCCAATTATTATTCTAATTATCCCTCCGATAACATTATTATTACGGCTATCAGATAAGTTAGGGTAAAAACAATATTTAAATAATCATAATTTCCTTCCCTTTCCGAGAATACTTATACATATATAATCATAACGCGTAGGTAGGTATAATAACATTATTATTTTATGATATCAGTTGAGTAGCTTTTACTTGAGAGGCTCGTGGCTAAATGACAGTCGCGCTGATCGATCGATCTGCGAGGTTAAGCTGCGCTTGCCGCGGTCAGTCCTTGGATGGGTGACCGTTCTTTACACATCGAGACCCCTCCGTGCCTCGGAGAGCACGTTAAGCAGTCGGTCCCGGTTGTCATAGGAATATCTTTGACAATCGTTACGGGTAGTCAGAAGCCCTAAAAAGTCTGACAGCTGGTCTAACATTCGAAAACTACCGGTATTCTATTACCCATTAATTAGGTTGTGGAGGTCAGATGGCAGTCGCTCCACGTAAAATATTGATATTCAGCCGAAACTAGTTAGACTGGAAGCCGACCCCAATGTAATTTGGGAAAAGGCTAGGCAGATGAGATGAGTAGCTTTTACGTGAAAAAGTAACAAACATCCATCCATACATCCTCACAAACTTTTGCGTTTATAATATTAGTAGGATTTTGACTATTTTATTTTATTTTACCGACTTTCCCTCACTTTTTGCCGCTAGTAACCGATATACGTGCCTTTTTACAAAAAGTCTTTGTTCAGCAGAAGGCTATAATAGGCTAAGTTACATCATGGATGAAGGGACCGATGGCACGGTACTGATGAGCGCAGCCGTGTGTGAGCGTGCGGCCAGTGTGACACATCTGCCCTGAGCTCTAACATTATGTTGGTATACTGTTGACATGGGGCTCAAGGTACAAGTGACTGGTGCGTGATGAGGATAAATAGAAGAAATAATAAGCAAGTATCCGAGCGACCTACTCATGACCTATGACCGATAAAACCTATGTAGCTAAACTTGGGAAGTAAAACATCATCCAAATTCAATATGTCATTGTTAGAGGTGTTTCCGAGAAACCAATTTAATAAATATTTCTTATTAGAGATCAACTACGATAACATGGCACTGATCTCTACTTAACACTGCAAGTAACACTGTCACTTTTACTTGTAGTGTCAGTGCAGTAGTGCAGAGAGGCGTGTAGTACCAATTAGTTGATCCATACTATAAGTGAGCAATTCGTGATAAATTAAATGAATGAAGAAGTGATAAATATACAAAAACCTAAGAAATAAGGCCAAGCCATCCAAGAAATTGAGTTGGAGTCTAGGCTCCAATAGATAATTCAATGGATTTAAAAATTCAACGGATGCGGATACGGCACGGCAGCTTAGTGGTCAGAGAAATTCCACGGTTCAGCCGTGGTCGCTTGCATAAGACCCGCTCGGTATATCTGTGTATTTAATTTAATATAATTTAAATTATATTAATAATTTCACGAAGTGAGTGATACCTATATTTTTTAATATTAAAATAAAAAGTATAACATAACATCTTGCAAGTCTTCCAAAGTATGTTTTCGGAGACCGAACCCAGGCCCCGCGTTTGCGGCTACTAGACCAACGAGACAATCAAAATACATACATATGATTACATAAGAGTAGTTAATTTTGTAGCCGCATCCGCACGATGCGTAGCTTCGTCCGCATTATTAGTAATACGAGGGTGCATTATTAGTAATGCGGGGGTGCATTATTAGTAATGCGGGGGTGCATTATTAGTAATGCGGGGGTGCCTTATTAGCCGCAAACGCGAGGTCCTGTGGAGTAGTTAAAGCCGCGTCCAAATGACTTTAAATTAGTAGTTAATTTTGTAGCTATGTTTGCATGACTTCTTAGTTAATTTTGTAGCCACGACCTCATGAATGAATTCGTGAATTCATATATTTTCTCGCCGCGTCCGCTCATTACTTTCGTCAAATATTAATACTCCGCTCCAATGTAGGTAACTTCATGCGTAAGATCATTGTTCGCTGGCCTATTAATCAGAAAGTCCGCTTCAACAGTATTTTGTATAAATAGCTATTTGATCTATGTACATTATTACTTAACTCCACAGGGATACGTGTTTTTATTTACCCTACAAAATGTAAAATGTTTAGGTTGGTACCTATAGCGGTTTGAAATGGCGTAAAACATTTTAGAAGAAAGAATACCTACATAAAAATACTAATTTGTATTATACAACTTTAACGGTAACATATTTGGCATAATATTGAGAAACTAAAGATCAAGAAAGTAATCTCACTATTGAATCGATACTTACACATAACATTTTCTTGCTACTAGATATTACTTATTAGAAAAGCCAATCCAGTCTTCCAAAACCCTTTCCTAATTATGTTGCAATTACCTTTGAGTCGGATCCTACTGTCTAAGTATTATCCTACTTCCTACTAATATTATAAACGTGAAAGTTTGTGAGGATGTATAGATGTATGGATGGATGTATGGATGTTTGTTACTCTTTCACGCAAAAACTACTAAACGGATCTTGATGAAACTTTACAGTAATATAGCTTATACATCAGAATAACACATAGGCTACTTTTTATCCCAAAAATGCGGGCGAAGCCGCGAGCGGAAGTATTTGATAAACCAATTCAAATCCAAGACACAATCATAAACAAAATCAAATATCAGACTTCAAAGAACTCGGCTTCTCCAGACTTGAATTAAAATACAATCCTAAGATTGCTAAGACTCCTACCAGGCGTCCATCAATAGCAGAAACTATCTTTAGCCAAGGATGCAGCGGGTCGATAACCAATCAGCTGCTCTCTACGGCCGCTAGAATTACCTGGGCATTGATTAGGTGCCCGCGATCTCTGTAACTACACCAGACGGTCAATAAACTGCCACTGACGCCCCTTCTCTTAATATTTTCCCTCGATAACTATTAGGTGTTATCTTTAATGGTGTTCCTTCAAGTAATGTTTTGACGGGGATTCTTAGATTTTCTGCTGTAAGATTGTTTTCTGTAGTCTGGTAATGGATAGTAATGTGGTTAGTGATGTGTTATTAGCAATAAGTTTTCGGTGAATTTTTGTCCATTAAAATGTTGACTGATAGAAATCGCTTTTAGAAATAAGTCCCTTTGTACAATTTTATGAAGATGTATCTATTTCTATTTGTATTTAGTGTGTACAATAAAACATTGTTGTTGTAAAAACGGTATGATCTGGTTATTAATTTAACTTTTAATCAGCACTTTATACATACTTATCTTTTCAAAATATTTCTTCCCCTCGCATGAATCAAGTTGTTCGGCGTTACTTCGCAAGTTGCCAAGTTGATGACAAAAACTTATTCATATTTTTCCTGTTGGGGTCAGTGTATACAAATAAATGGGTTAAATGTCGCAGTATTGAAAACTATTCTAGGGAAAATACAGTACCGTATGTGAAATGTTTTTTCTTAGTGTCTGTGTATTTAAATTAATCACTACTACTGTCTACGTTTGTACCGCTCAAAGACACTCGTGAAAATTTTTCCGCCATCATTATCTGGAGCAATTGGGGGAATTCCGTACCTACCTAACTCTCTTGTGTACACAGCTAAGGCACTTGCACATTCATTGGTGTTTCCTTGTGACTTGTGAAAAGATTAGAGGGGCGATATTTTAATGGTGAATCAATGAAGGGTGCGTATTGCATTATTTGCTTGATATTTCTGTTTTTGATTAGAACTGTTACCCGACATACACTTTAATTTTCGACTGCTGATTAAAGCGATTTAGCATTTTTAATCATACACACTTACCTAATGTTAATAATTTGCTGTCGTAGCACCGAACTCTCATTCTCAAATCTGTATCCATATAAATTATTATAAACTATTATAAATGGTATTTTTATACAAAATATATCCGTCGTACGCCTGTCAAAGCTGAGTTTTGTTTATGAGGAGTCTAGTTCACTCACTCACTCTCGTATTATGAAGTCGTTGAGGGCACTCGGTAGCCCTCTGTCGAGACCGACGTGAGATCTAGCTTTGAAGAGACAAACCGCGGTACACATTAATAGGAATAAAATAAAAGACAGTGTTTACGTTAATATTTTACTTTTATTCCACCAAAAAGGCTTTTAAAATTTTACGTTTTTAATAAACTGGGCACTAATATTATAAATGCGAAAATTTGAGCGTGGTGTGTGTTTGTTACTTCTTCACACTGAAACGGCTGAACGGATTTGGATGAAATTTGGAAAAGCACATAGGCTACCTTTATCTATTTTCACGCAGACAAAGTCGCAGACAACAGCTTGTAAATAATATAAAGTGAAAAATTATGAAAATAATATATACCTACAAGCCGTAGGTATCATTATCATAGCCTGCAAGACAAGTAAGCCATCTTATTTTCCCTAACTAAATCAACAAGAAAAATAATTCGATCCTACCAAACTAACGTTGATACAAAAAGTTGTCAGAAACTGCGTCCCCAATACAAACAGGCGCTCAACATCGCAGACTATTGTTATTCGTTATCGTGACGTTTCAATTGAAACTTTCCGGGAACGTTACTTCGAGACGATGGCTTTATTTGTGGCGTAACAAAACTGTCTTCGTTGTATGAGGTTTTAATAAAACATGAGATGAAGATCATTAGTTGGCCAGCGTTATGGTAATGGCTGAAATTTTCTTTGAGAGATTGGAAAAATTGCGGCGGTCTGGTCAGTTCAAATATTATTATTATAGAGAAGTCAGATGCATTTTTAGTAACTATATTTAGGGACGGTTTCACAATTCGGTGAGCCAACTTCAGCCCGGCTAAGTTAGATCGTGCGGACTGTATTACAGTACCTAATCTTACTTCAAAACTAATATTATGAATGCGAAAGTAAATGTGATTGTTTGTTTGTTACCTTATTACGCCTAAACCACTGAATCGATCATCATAAAATTTTGCATATACGTTTTGAAGGGTACAGAAAAGGACATAGGGTACCATTTGTCCAGAAAAAAGTACTGTTACCGAGGGAAATAGCAATAACTTTCGACGGTTACAATTGATTAGGGATGCTAGATGGCGCTAATAGTGTAAGTCACGCGGATGAAGTACTACTCGGTTATAATAATCACAAAAGCAACCAGCACACATTCATGCTCTATTTACTTTGCAGTAAAACCACCTTTCCCAAACACCAACTAATCTGGCATAAAGCCATCGGCTGAAGACTATGGACGTCAATGTTATCTATTATTAAAATCAAGGCATAACATAAAGCCGGTGTAGGGACAGTTTTCAATTAAGTACGGTTTGTAGGCCAATGTATAGACAATGTGTTAGGTAGGTAAATAGTGCTTTTGTTTACAAAAGATAAAGATATCATCATGCTATGTGTTCTGTGAGGGGGTACGCAAATAATGTAGGGAAGTTGAGTTAAAGATTCTTTATTTTATTCAAAAGAAAGGTTTGTAAGTAAAGAAGTTTTAAAATGATTTTCTAACACAATATAGTAACGGGTGGCTTTCCAAATAAGGTTCCAATATACTTGAATAGAGATATGATATTTATTTGACATAAAGGAAACGAGAGGCCATGGTCGAGTGCTTGAATTTGTCCCCAACTGGCGTTCACATTGAATACACCATAACATAAGGACATGTAGTTTTTATAAGCGTAGTATCAAGACTATAATCAATAAAAGAGCTAAACTTAGTATCGGAACAAAATAATAATCCACCAATCATCATCATCCTAGCATTCACGGCTGGACAAAGAGTCCCAACTTCCATTTATTAAATTTACAAAATACCGTCAACTCACTTTTGGCTAAGGGTACCCGGAAAGTGATTTGTATTATGGCGGTCAAAAGGTTAAAAAGGAGATGATGTTGTCGGCCATTTTCCTCTTTCGTAATATGCTTACCATGTGGGTAGGTGAATTATTTTATTAGTTGGTGTGCATATGGGCCAGATTTTTCTTGGTTATTTTTTTGCGTACGCGTTGCTCTAAGCAGATGCGTTTTGATATTTTACATGATGCGTGCATAGTTTGTACTGTCGTAGTATATTTTTTAAGACTCCTGTATACGCCAACGGCCTTGACTGGGGTGGGGTAGTGTTCTGTGCTGAGCTTACACAACGCGACATACGTTCACCTAGCAATATGACTAGCCGATCAAGGAGCGCTG
Source organism: Thalpophila matura (assembly GCA_948465475.1). Taxonomy (NCBI): domain Eukaryota; kingdom Metazoa; phylum Arthropoda; class Insecta; order Lepidoptera; family Noctuidae; genus Thalpophila; species Thalpophila matura. Next base: position 15,699,141 of record OX419182.1, read on the forward strand.
TCTTGAGTTAGAAACTCAGTTAAGTTTAACGCTTTTTCGCTGGAAGAAGGGCCTTAAGTTAGAATAATTAGGGACACGTGTGATGTGTCAACCCGTAAAAAGATACCGTACTATTCATAATGTTAACATGATGTTTTAATTAAAAACCCGTCAATTATCAGTGGGTACTTAATTACTAGTTACAGTGTAGAGTGTTTCAAAGGTACCATAATATTTATGTCGAAATTTTAATTAAACTAGAAAACGTGCGCTATCGATTCAATACTCGCGTCCTGGTTAGGGTTACCACAACTTTTAATATTGCTTTTGGTTTTTACTTATTTATGTGTTTGCTAAATTCATTTTGGAACTGATAGATAAAATATTTATAACTATAAACTAAAAAAAATGTGTGTGAAAAATATCGTAAAGATCTATGCAGGCTCATTTACAGGAATATGAAGGGATAATTTAATGTCACACAGATCTCATAGTTATGTCGCCATATTGAGCTGCGGGAAAAACAGGAGCATGAATGAAACGAAGAAATACTACAATTTGTTGTATGAAATTTAGTTTCATAGGGATTAACACAATAACCTTTTAAAAAGTTATATTACTGATATGTCCACGTTTGTATATCTACTATCGTATCTGATGGTAAGCGATGATGCGGTTGGCAATGGTACACGCTTGCATTGACTTCCAGCAGCCTAATTACGTAACTCAATTTCTTTCACCATGACTTTCATTTTGACAGTTCAACAACATCCATTGCGGCGTTGAGCTATCTTTGGGAGCACGGATCAACAATCATACGGCGTAATGAATGTCAAAAACAATGCCATGGTGATAGCAATTGAGTTACGCAATTAGGGTGCTGTACCCCGATCATGAGTTTTTTTGACGTGTAGTATCGTTAACGTAAGCATATTTTGAATTGAAAATACACGTTTCTTACACAATATTTATATAAATTAAATACTTAATTAATTTGTGTGTATTTTTTAAAATGTGCAAATTGAAAAAAAAATTATCAAAATGTTCCACGACTGCTGTATTTTAAATTCAAAATATGCTTACGTTAATGAAACTATACGTCAAAAAACTCATGATAGGGGTACAGGTATACTTATAAACTACTTTATAGTGTTTTTAATATGAATGTAATAAACAAAATGTTAAAAGAAAAAGAACTCATTTTACCAAATGAGTTTCCTCGATGAGTCCCTAAATCAAACTCAAAAGTGACATCCCTACGAGTGTTTCATGTTGACAGCTTGTAATACATTAATGAAACAGAAGGGAATAGAAACGCAAATCGTGGGCAAAATTAATTTATTCGATCAGTCACAATTAGGGCAGAGTTTCGTCTTACAGTTAGAGCAGTACAAAAGTGAACCTTATAGTGAGCTCGCATCGCTATTTATAATTTCATCCCCACTTAGTTCAGGCGATGTGACGTCACATCTCGTCATCGGCGCGTAGTGTTGCTAGTGGCGCGCTTATCTTGGTGTTCCTCTGCTGGCCTGGCTAGCATGGCTGGCATGGCTGGCTTGGCTGGCTTGGCTGGCTTGGCTGGCTTGGCTGGCTTGGCTGGCTTGGCTGGCTTGGCTGGCTGGCTTGGCTGGCATGGCTGGCTTGGCCGGCTTGGCTCCCACGGTTGGCTTGGCTGGCATGGCTGGCTAACTGGCTCAGCAGAGGCTCATTGGCTGGCATGGCTGGCTTGGCCGGCTTGGCTGCCACGGTTGGCTTGGCTGGCATGGCTGGCTAACTGGCTCAGCAGAGGCTCATGGCCAGGCGTTACACTCGGCCATCCTGAAACAATTGCTCCCGCAATGGGAACACATAATATGTGTGATTAAATTGCTCATCAGACCTACTGGCACTGTCAAATACAGGAGCTATATACTTCTATAAGGTCGCAGAGTCAACGCGAACAAGTCCTATAAAGTTTGTATAACCTCTTAGGCTCATAGTGCTCCTGGTCTTGTATCTGTTATTGCCAATGACTGCAGTTACATTATAAGGGCTCGAATGTATAACGTACATATATATTCTAACTTTGAATAGTAGGAGCCTGTCTCCAAAGAACTAAATTATTTCCCTTTTTGTAAGCCTGACAGTTTTAAGTCATTTGTGAAAGTTATGTTAAAAATGCAATATCAAAATAGTAATATAGAAGAAACATTAGATACAAAGTTCTTAGGACTGCATATTGACAACAAAATTAATTAGAAATCACGTATTGACCATTTGTGTAAGGAACTAGGCAAGTTCTCATATGCACTATACAAATTAAGAAAGTTCAAATAACTCCGCAATATTAACAGCATATCATGGCTACGTAAGCTCAACCCTCAGATACGGTGTAAAATTATGAGGTAATAGTACCTACCTACCTACAAAAAAAAAGAACGCGTATTCATTGCTCAAAAGCGCTGTCTAGTCTATGACTAATCTACATCCAACTTGATTAGTTTAAAGCATGAAGATAATAACACCGCAGAGCCTTTACTACTTATATACCTACATGAATGCGCAGTATTTGTTGTTAAGTCTATTATTTGAATATTCTACCCGAATACGGCAACGGCATACGTTGAGAATAGTTCCTAGAAAAACATTTCTTCCATTAAAGTATGTTTTGCACATAATTTAATAATATCCTAAGTCCTAATAGAAACATCCCAAAAATATAAAATATTCGAAAAGATACTTTATGACATGTTAGTGGATGAATGCTACTGCTCTTCTTAACTGACAAATTAATCACTTGCACAATATAGTTCATTAACCGTAGCCGTAGTGTATTCATTAATGCATACACACATAGGTCTACCTGTTGATGGATACTTAATTTTAATAATTTATTAGTTTTGTTCTGTGCCTAAACGGCGGGACATAGCTGTTCACATGATTTTAAGAGCATCTGTACTCTGTACCTACCTATGATCTACAATAACGAATATGAATTTGAATAGGTATGTTCTTCTTAGCACTAGCTTTTTTGATACACACACCTTAACGCCTTTTTTCGCCCTAGCACGCTTCGACTCAGTAATCTGCCCCGGAATAGATACGTCGCACACCGACCTATCACTACGAGCAAACCTTAAGTCATACGGTTTAGAGCTAGATATGTCATTAAGGATATTATTTATACCTGCCCATACAACGTCTGGTAAACAATTAGAACAATTTTATTGCTGGCTGCTTTACTTTGGTCAGTAGTGTGTGAGGCATTGAGTATGGTACGGTTTGTGCGCTATATATCTGATTGTTAGCACGTGGACACGCAATTGCGTTCAAATCTACTAGTTAATGCCTTTCCATGGTCTACTACTACATTTTCTTTTGAGGACTAGTATCAACTGATTTTACGGTTCAAGTAGGTTCCGCCATACAAACTAACATCCGTCCGTTATGACCAAAATAATTATATTCATGACCTTTCGTTGTACTACAAAACAGACTAAGTGATCTACGTAAATGATTCAAAATGGTTCGTTAGGCTTTGGTATAAGATGCAACTTGGCCTCCCTTTTGCCATGTTCATCCCTATCATACGCACAATGTAAACAGGACTTTTCAAATAAATCTCGTCATTTTGGGGAACCAAAGGTCACTATTTGCGTTTCACAAACCTACATGCCCTATATCGCCATGATGCATCTGAACAATTTTCCATCTAGCTGCTACAGAAACTACTAGGCGATTTCCGTTAACAGTTTCGCGTTATAACCTTTCATCTATCAATGCATAATGATTCACTAAGTCGGATTCCGTTAAACCGCCTTTTAATCGATCAGTTACCTGTTTTTCAATTTTTCCTCCTGACACTGCGTATAAAACCAATGGCATTTATATTTATCTCATCGATTAAGTTCGTACTCAGGGCATTCACATGTTTCATGCGCTCACTGGATCTATATTCAACACTAATAGCGATATCCTGAATTTGTAACCACCATCTCGCAATACGCGGAATTATACCTATTGCGTTTTGTAAGGGTTGCACGGACTTTTGTAGAATTGATAACAATTTTACGTGTTTACCTACCTACCACCTACACGCGAAATTTTCGTTACGATTTGACTACCGCGAGTGTTTCGAGTTCATAACCGTTCATAATACTGTGATAGACACATTCTTCCCTAGATGTCACTCTGCTAAAATATATAACTGGTCGTAATGAACCATCAGCCGGTTGCTGAAGTATATGCCTGCTTTATCTGACTTGCAGTCACTTGCATGAATGTATGTAATTTCAATTTGCAATGCGAGGTTATAAAGGCTAATTGGCTTTGAACACAAACACAAACTTTTAATTTGACAAAATTATCCTCATGGCTATTGTCCCAAACCCAGGATGCGTTTTTCTTGACAAAGTCAGTTATCGGCGGGCAATCATTGCAAATTTATATTATGTATTTGTGAAATTAGCTACCTACAAAGTCCTATAAGTTGTGTGTACCTAGTGAACTTTTTTTTTTTTTTTTAGGCACAGGAAACCGTGACACTGCCGTCAATTTTGACTCTGTTTGCGCCATTATAGCTTTTGTCACTTTATCTTGCAAAAACGAGTGTTCAAGTTTTCCGATTTAAATTTTTGCAGCACTGATTCCAACATTTTTAATCCAGATAAATAATGTCAACAGAGGGTACTAACAAATCACCCAAAAATGATAATATTTCCTTCAGAGAATTTGCGATTGTGTATTACGAACAGAATCAACTACCTACCTATTTTGTTAAACTAACGCGTAAAAACCGATAGTGCATTTACTAAGTCAAATGGAACGCGAAAGAATTCTTAATAACCTTGTGATGTAATCAATGTAAGCGATTATAAGCGTGTCTTTAGAAGAAATCATTATCTATCTGATAGATATTGCGTTATGGGCACGATTAATCAAAGACAACCTACCCTCGTTATTATTATTTTTGTGACTAACAGTCAGTTGCAGAAAAGGTCATTAAATTTTAAAGGAGTCTTTAACTTTAACATTTCTGTTAAGTTGTTCCAGAAAAGAAAGTTAGCTACCTCTTTAACAGGTTATTAATATTTAACTATTCAAACGTCAAAAAGTTACATTAGACACAATTTAGGTTGCCCAAAACGTAGTTAAGGCCAAACAGAATTTAAATATAACTTAACGAATGTCAAAATTTAATAGGTCACCAAGCATCTATTAAACATACAGTTATCTTTGTTTTTGCAATAAATTGTGCTATTATTCTTATAATTATTATAAATGCGAAAGTTTGTGTGTTAGGTTTGTTACTTCTTCACGCTGAAACGGCTGAACGGACTTGGATGAAACTTTTTTATTTATATTTTATTTGAAAATCTCGCCTGATGTTAAGCGATGATGCGGTCTATGATGGAGCACGCTTGCCTAGAAGAAACCGATTCACTCGCGACTTGAACACACCCAGATTGTAACTGTCGAGGAACACCCACTCGGGCAGCGCATTCCACTGTTTGGCGGTTTTCACAATGAAAGAGGAGTCAAAGCGCCTAGATATATAAATATGCCAGAAAGGGGTGAATTAAGAACAGTAGCACAAGATTTTTATGAAATTGCTGGTTTTTTTTTCAAAATACGCCACTAATTAGAGGAGCGCCACTTTTAGATCTCGCACCACCTAAAAATTTTGATAGGACCGGCACTGTGGATGAGGTAGAATCTCCGAATGATATCGACTTGAAAGATGAGGAAGTTCTTCCACTTCTGCATGATGGATCACAACATGATTCTTTCGTAAGAACTGCAATTGTAAATGCAGTATTTTTTTAGTTGCTTCTAAGAAAATACTGCATTAACAATTGCAGTTAACTGCAATTTATCATTATTAATAATAAAATAAATAAAACAGCAGAATGTGTGAATTGACTTATTATTACTTATTAAATATTATATTTTAATAGGGTACATTCATGTGATTCAAATATACATCAAGTATTTTTATTTGTAATCTTTATTACTATAGAATTACTAACACCTATATATTTATTTTTCTAATTTAAAGCGTTATAATATTAAAATTCAATCAATATCAATCAAAACAATCCCAACAATCATTATCAATCAAAACGCAACGCTATTGGTTGTTTGGGCAAGGGTTCAGTCTGCTCCTTTATAATGCTCAAAATTTTGGCATCATCGTTTGTTGTTTGTAGCTGGTAGGATCCTCCTCCTGTTTTATGGACTTGAATCTGAAATAATTATAGGCAACTAAATTGTACCACTTTAATCAAAACACTCACTTCTGTCCAGCCGGCCTAGCATGACCACGATAGAAACGGGTTTTTTCTACATAGAAATAGACAAAGTGACAGATTTTAGAAACATTTCTACCGTTTCATTCATAAAACGTAGAAATGTTTCTACAATCTGTCACTTTGTCTATCTGTCCGGCTGGACAGAAGTGGCACTAGAAAAGAAAGCTTGCCCAAAGTCACACAGATGATAAAAAAAAATATCTTATACTTTTACATTATAGGTAGAGCTATTATTTTTATTTTATTCAGGAGATGTATCATTAGTGTTGTATTGTATACGTATACATACATCATAAAAGAGTTTGTGAAGGAATACAGGGTTAGACTAAAAGGGTTTGTGGGAGAAAACATCTGCTCTGGCAATCTATATTCAATACCAGTTGTTGTCTCTTGTTCACTCAATTATTTATTATAATTTTTATGCATCTTGCAACGACCCCTAAGTCCAGTGTTGCACTGCAAAAGGGCGTCCTGGCGGCGTTACAATGAGCCTATGCTAGGCACATACCATCTCAGGCATCATACAAAGTAACAAGGTAGGTACGTGGAAAATACTCACTCGGACACAAGGTCAGCTAATAGCGCCTTTTCTTACGACGTGTAATTAGCACCACGTGCTCGTCGCTTTTTTTATTTGATTCCTCCATTATACGGAATTACACTTATTTAATATTTTTTTCTTGTGATATTTTAATAAAATTAAAATGTCAGTTTGATTTGACAATTTTGTAGTGCTGCCAGGTCTTTTTTTCAATTTACCCTAAGCTCCGTTAACTTTTACCCTAGATTTGCAATGACATTGGAAAAAATACACAAATATTAATGTTTTAAAATGAAATAAAGACATTTGCATTGCACGGTTTGATGCTCACCATTCGGCAAACGGCATGCTCATATTGTTTTAAAGAAATTATCAGTTATTGTACCTACTCAGTCTTCTACCTCTTCAAAAACGGCTGAACCTATTCTTAAAGTCCGTGCCACCAATAAAGTCCTACGGACAAAAACTGGTAGGTACTAAGCTTGTAAGTTCCGCTTTTGCCTTTTGTTTGTTGGTTTTCAGCGATATCAGCGCCGTGATAGACTTCTGTGGTGGCGCGGACTCTAATGCGTTTTTATTTATTTTATAGCATGAAATTTTCTTACGTAGTGTTATGACAAAATACCCTAAACAATATAAAAAAATACCCTAAATAATTTCATGCCCTAAAAATTTTCCTACGAGTATTCACCTTAGGTATTTTTCCCTAAATCTAGGGAAAAATACCCTAAGGTGGCATCACTGCAGTTGACAGTTTGACGTTTGAGGTTTGACGATTTGTTTTTTTTTTAATTGCGTAGGTACGCGTTTAGTTCGCCTGCGTTTTGTCATAATAAATTTAAAAGCACAGAAAACAAAACGCAATCATTCATTCTTTGTTCATTCGATGTTTATTTTATGATGACAACATTTTTAATTTCAATTTTAGTTAACGAACCAATATTAAAAGCTAAAATGCTTTTCTGCAACCTCAATTAAAATAATCATATAATTAGCTCTAATAACGCTTTAAGCAAACGGGAGATAACTGAAAGCTTTCTGCAACCGAGCGTAAGTTAACTAAATAGACTCTGATTCTTTCTATATACCGGCATCTAATAATTCGGCAACTAGATCTTACGATTCCCTGTTCTCTGTGCGATAACCTGTAAGGTTGACGATATACCGGCTGCTGCATAGTAAGTTTAATTTTCATCTACAGTCGATTTGTATAACCAAGAACTTGAGTGCTACTAGCAAAACTATCCGTATACAGCTGAATTTTGGCTAAAGGCACAAGGTTTACAGCTAAGGCAGAGGCAAGCATTTTAGACGCAATACATGAATTAGATAAATCACAAAAAAAAATCAGGCGGACAAGGTAATTGGTAATTGGCATGGCTTGGGTACAGACCTGGCTAGTTGATGTTGATACGTCGCAGCTTTCGGCTCGTGCTAGGATCTTCCAACCGACGTCCTTCCTGTATTGATGACCTTGATGTGGCCCTCGCTGCCGCAGGGCCGTGTAGCAGGTGACATTCTTCATTGAGTTCGCGTATCGCCCTATCGACTTCATCTACCAGCAAATACCATCTGTACGTTCTTCTTGATTGCTCCATTATCTAACTTTAGTAGGGCGATTACGCTTCACATCCCACTTCTGAGTGAAACAGAAGGGAATAGAAACGCAAATCGTGGGCAAAATTAATTTATTCGATCAGTCACAATTAGGGCAGAGTTTCGTCTTACAGTTAGAGCAGTACAAAAGTGAACCTTATAGTGAGCTCGCATCGCTATTTATAATTTCATCCCCACTTAGTTCAGGCGATGTGACGTCACATCTCGTCATCGGCGCGTAGTGTTGCTAGTGGCGCGCTTATCTTGGTGTTCCTCTGCTGGCCTGGCTAGCATGGCTGGCATGGCTGGCTTGGCTGGCTTGGCTGGCTTGGCTGGCTTGGCTGGCTTGGCTGGCTGGCTTGGCTGGCATGGCTGGCTTGGCCGGCTTGGCTCCCACGGTTGGCTTGGCTGGCATGGCTGGCTAACTGGCTCAGCAGAGGCTCATTGGCTGGCATGGCTGGCTTGGCCGGCTTGGCTGCCACGGTTGGCTTGGCTGGCATGGCTGGCTAACTGGCTCAGCAGAGGCTCATGGCCAGGCGTTACATTAATTAAAATGTTGTCGGCTGCGCTTCGATTTTATATGTTATGTTGTCTATATAATATAAACTAGCTTTAATTTTACTGTATCCTTTGTATACAGTTAGTGCGTTTGATTGGACATTATGTGGTTACTGGTTGAGAGCGGATTGTTGATGAATTTATCAAATGTCCAATTATTGTCTAAATCTCCCCCTTCCCCCCGGACCTCGAACACGAGCAGACGTGCGATAGACCCCACACAGTTTTATTTTAATTTAATTTACAATAATTAAAGCATGTTTATTCTGCACAAAAAATAGGAGCGCATAATTCATAGGGAGTGTTTACAACGGGCAGCCGCTAACATTGTAAGCACACCAACGCTACACACGCAAGCTCCACCCTCAAGCTCCACCCTCTCTGCGTGTGAGCAGCCCCGCGAGTACGGTCTTCGCTGCGCCACACCTTCAGCACGCCGCACGCGCCGCCCCTAAAGGTGACGTCGATAGTTGCTTCTACGGTACGCCGCTTACTGTCTGTGCTCCTGGTACTCGGTGGAGCAAGCTGCCGTGCTACGCCCCGCCCCCGCCTGCATCACGTCACCTCGCGCTGCCTATACAGTTGACAACGACCGCTACTTCTATCCAGTATCTGCGCGCCTAGTGATTGTACCGCAGAATGCGATGTTTATTGTTGGCTCCGGAAGAAAATATCATCGGTGAGTGATTAATTAATTAATTAATTATTTACGCACACGTGATCTGCGCTCATACAAGAGAGGGCTTGCACTGTTAATTAACACTGCAAACTAGGAGGACAAATAGAAATAGAAATAAACATAATTACTGGAAATCGGGACGCTTGAGTTAAGGCAGTGCTTTACCAAGAACAGCTTTTGCGTGCTTTGATACCTCGCTACTGACAAAGAATAATGCCTGTCAACCGTTCTCCTCCCATCTCTCCGGCCCCGTTACCAGTGATATCTGTCGCCGCGGCAGACAACACTGCCTCTACGTCCGTACGGTTCACTTCGCATGAATCATCGCTGCACCAATGTGCCTCGGCGCCAGATCTATCGCTCGAATCGAATATCACGGAACGTAAAAAAAGGAAGCTCGATGGAGAAGAAGCCACTGCTTCCGCGGAGCTTACTAGAGTCATGCTCGCTGCTTTCTCCAATAAACAGGAAACGCAAAATGAGGAACTGATGCTCAAGATAAATAATATAATTGAACAAATCCTTGAGCTGAAAAAGAGTGTTGAGGTAATGTCAGACAAGTACGACGAGTTCTTAAGCCGTATATCGTCCCTGGAAGCTGAGAAAAAGGAGGACAAAAAGATAATTAAACAACTTGAAGATAAGATTGAGCACCTTGAGCGTAACTCGAGAGCGACTGAAATAGAGATTCGAAACGTACCGAAATTAGAAGGAGAAACAAAAGATGACCTGTGCAATCTGGTTGTCAATTTGGGTCAAACTTTAAACCTTAATATCAGTCAAACCAACCTGAAAGATGTGCACAGAGTAAAATCAAAAGATAACTCAAACCCAATAATTGTGAATTTTAGCTCCGTCATAATTAAAGATAAGGTAATTAAGGGAGTCAAGATGTTCAACAAGACAAAAGACAAAGCAGACAAGCTCAACAGTGCTCATCTGAAACTTAAGAACAAACAACCGGTTTATGTCTCAGAAAGACTTACTTTTAGAACACAGAAACTGTATTACCTAGCTAGAACACAGCACAAAAACTATGGGTACAATTTTTGTTGGACCTCATATGGCGTTGTGTATATTCGTAAAAAAATTGGTGACCCCCAAATTCGTATAAACTCAGAAGAGGATATACACAAGCTTAATTCTGTAAGTTCTACATGACTATCGCTGCTCTGGGAAAATACTTACATTATTACTTTTACTACACTTTTTAAATACGTTTTTTGTCTATTTTGCATGAATATAAATATCGTGTTTCTAACATTACATAATACATACATGACCAATATGACCATACATACATCACCCTATACAAACATATATAACGAAAATAATACATATTATACATTTATACACTTATACGTATTATATACCTGCAACAACTGTTTACTACGTTTTCATACACAGTCACGCAATCAAGTATGTACAAACGAAATATTAAGAATGATACATCATCTTTATTATTTGGAGAAATATTTCCTCGTCTATTGCATTTTGCGTGAAATAAATGATGCACCTAACTATAATGCACAGAACACTCATGCCAGAGACTGCGACTTATTTACCCACGCCTTAAATTCGCTTCCATAAATAGTATAATTCAAGACATTGATGATGTCTCGGTGGCTAAATCTTTTAAATGTGACCCGGAAACCTGTGGAAACTTAATTAAGTGCACTTCGAAAACATTGACTGTAATCTCACAAAATATTCGCAGTATCTATAAGAATATGGATGGTTTTATGGTTCTTTTGGGTAGGCTTACATTTAAGCCTGACATCATAATTTTGACTGAATGCTGGTTGAATGAGCACAAGTCACCACCACTCTTAGACAATTACTCATGCTACTTTTCTAAGAAAAGTTTAAACCAAAACGATGGCATTGTCATTTATGTCATAAGTGATGTCAGATGTACTGTGAAGGAACCAGATCCCTTAGGAGCGAATTTCTTGTTACTTACAATAGACGACGACATTACCATTTTGGCAACCTACAGATCTCCGTCAATTTATTGCATCGACAACTTTCTATACACTATTGACAACCTACTTCGTTCTAGCAAGAGCAATAATATTATTATTGCTGGAGATGTTAATATTGACATCAAGCCTGAAAATAGCGATAGAAATAGTTCGCCTTATTTGAATCTCACCGCAGAGCTGGGTCTTCTACCGGGGCATATATTACCAACTAGATTAAACAACTGTTTGGATCACATCATGATTAAAACAAAAGGGACAGCCATAGTCACAGTTATAGAGTCTACAGTGACTGACCATAACTCAGTTCTTCTTAGCTTATCTTTTGGGCGGGAGCGGACAGGGCGGACTAGTACATATTTTAAAACTGATTTTGATGCAGCTGTAAAACAATTAGAATCTACGGATTTCTCTTTTATTTCTTCTGTAGCCAATGTTGAAGAAGCTGCAATTATTTTCAATGAAAGGTTGTCTTCTGCAATAAAATCAAACACAACATCCTCTACTGTTTCTGGTCGTAAGAGGGCTATCAAGCCATGGATTACATCTGGTTTAGTCCGGTGTATCCGACACCGTGATAAGCTACACGTAAAGGTGAGGAAAAATCCCAATAATTCAGTTCTTGAAGTTACCTACAAGCGCTACAGAAACTTCTGCAACGCTCTGTTGCGGAAGCTTAAAAGAAACTATGAAAAATCTCTTTTACAAAATGCAAGAAGTGGTAAAGAAACGTGGTCAGCTATAAAATCAATCACTGGTACTGCCAAGCAAAAATCAAATGCGGATGATTTACTAAAAATCAGTAAAAACCCCAATGATGCCGTTGAAGTTGTGAACAGTTTTTTTGCGGATGCTGGAAAGCTACTTGCGGACAAAATAATATGCTCTAACTATCCCAAAATCCCACTAGCTACTTTAAATGATTTCACTATACCTCGCGTCCCGAATTCTATGGTATTGCTCCCACCAGACGAACAAGATATTGAATCTCTTATTATGAACCTTAAAAACGACTCTGCAACAGGTTGGGACTCAATCTCCAATAGATTTCTGAAAATTGCAAAACATGTTATAGTCCCACACTTTACTACGATAGTTAGGCTCTGTGTGGAGCAGGGTATTTTTCCCAGTGTATTCAAAAGGGCACTTATCACTCCTGTCTACAAGAGTGGGGCTCGAGACAGCGTAACAAACTACAGACCAATATCGGTGTTGCCAGCGCTCTCTAAAATACTGGAAAAAGTACTTAATAATCAACTTATAAAATTTTTGGAGCAAAATAATGTCTTATCTAACTCACAATTTGGTTTTAGGGCAGGAAAAAGTACAGATGGAGCCGTTACCTCGTTAGTAGATTATGTCACAAGCTGTCTAGACAATAAACAAAAGTGCCTCGGAGTCTTTATTGATCTCGCCAAAGCCTTTGATACTGTTTCGATCCCTACTCTTGTTGATAAGCTGGAAAGGTGTGGAATAAGAGGTACGGTACTCAAAATTTACAAAGATTTTCTGACGGGTCGTTTGCAAAAGGTTAAAATGGGCAGAGCTATTAGTTCGGATGTCACTGTCACCTACGGAGTCCCACAGGGCAGCATTCTTGGTCCCAGTCTCTTCCTGATTTATATAAACGACTTATGCCAAATGACACTGAATAAAGGCAAAATATTTACTTATGCCGATGACACAGCCTTGGTATTTCACGGAGAGACTTGGGACGAAGTCCAATTAAATGCAGAGACAGGGCTCCATAAAGTCAGCTTGTGGCTAAGGCACAATTTGTTAACCCTTAACTTAACCAAAACCTCATTTGTGCAGTTCACTAATGCTCGTAAAAAACAGCCGAGTATCGCTGTCCGATTCCACACGTGTGAATCACCACTCACTCAACAGTGCTCATGTACAACTGTAAACAAAACGAATACGGTCAGATACCTTGGGGTCGTCCTAGATGAAAAAGTATCCTGGCAACCACACATAGATACGGTCTCAGCAAGAGTCAGGAAACTTACATGGGTTTTTAAAAATCTGAGGCATGTGGCTGATAGCGATCTCCTTCGTACAGTCTATTATGCTTTGGCTCAATCAGTTATTGGTTACTGTATTGGAGTATGGGGAGGTGCATGTAAAACGCATCTCTTATGCCTAGAAAGAGCACAACGATCTTTGCTAAAAACAATGACCTTCAAACCATACAGATTTCCCACTAAGACACTATACGAGCTGTGCGGAGTACTCACGGTTAGACAACTTTTTATTTTCCAGTTAATCACTAAACAACACGTATCTACTCCATACGACTATGATAAGCTTCGAAATAAACGGACAACTCCAAATGTCATAGATTCAGTTAAATGTCATACGGCATTGGCAAGACGACAAAACGCTTTTCTTTCTGTATATATATACAACAAAATTAATAAAATCTTAAATTTCTATCCACTATCACTACACGAATGCAAATTTAAAGTAAAGAACTGGCTTTTAACTCTAAATTATGAGCAGGTAGAGAAAATAATAACTTCGACATAAACACAAACAATGATAATTAATATAGTATACATTATTTCATACTCCTACAACACACACGCACCCACACTTACACAAAACACACCCACCCACCCACACTCTCACACAACAGCACGATTTAGACTAAGTAATTTTATTCTTTTTTTATTTTAATTTTTAAATTTATTATTCCATTTATTCATTTTTTTAAACATATATTTTACATTTTTAAATATTTCTCTAATTAAAAATAAAAATAAAAATTAAAAAACATTTAAAAATATAAAAAATAGGGATCCACCATTTATTATTATTCTGTTTTTATTCTGTTCCAGTCTAAAATTATATTATTGTACGTATGAACTCCTAATTATTATAATTATTATTTTATTTTATTCAATTTTTGTTTAAATTGTTTATCACACACGTTTTTAAATTCTTATATTAAGCCAAAATATGGGAGAGGGCGCTGACTCCTGACATACAGGTTAACCTAGTTCGGGAGTCAGAGGCTTCATTAGTTTATTTCTGTAACCTATTATGTCAATAAAGAAATTATTATTATCCTTTATTCATTTTTCATACATATTATTTATATTTTTAAATATTTCATTAAGTATAAAATTAAATAATAAAAAAAAAAAACATTTAAAAACATAAAAAATAGAGATCCACCGGTATGGGGAGCAGGGTCCAAGCTACCGGTGGTTAGGACTCCAGAGACAGGAACCTCCTCACAATGCGAGCCGTATCAAGGAGAACTGCTTTCTGTATCAGGCCCTTGACCCAGCCGCCTAACGAGAGCCTCATGAGATGTTGATCGAGGCTCTTGGCCATAAGGCCATTGGTCGTTACGACAATCGGCACAATGATAGCCGAGTCAACATTCCACATGTCAACAACCTCGTGCGCCAAGTCGAGATATTTGATTATTATTATTATTATTATTAATAATTATTAGATTTATAATTATTATTTAGTCATGTTATGTACTAGTTTGTAGTACGGTTTATTTAAATTTTGTAAGCCAATAGTAATGCCAGTAATGCCAATAGCCATTCCAAACTTCTGGAGTTTGGAATGGCTATTGGCATAATTATGCAATCTTAACTTACCAGGGAGTTTAAGACCCGTATTCACAAATGAGGTCTCGAACGCACGGTGTACAGAAACACATACAAGTATAAACATTAAATGTATAAAAATCAGGTTCATATTCATTTAAGTGAATATAAACAAGCGCATTATAAAAATAATGTTCATATTTGAATGAGTGTTCTGTACATTATGAGTTTGAGACCTAATGTTTGTGAATACGAATGTCAGTTGGTATGTGAACGAAGTTGCGGGCAACAGTTAGTTACATACCCACATACAAACTTATGTAACCTGCAATTAGTTCCACTAATTAGAACTGTTTATTCTCAATTCGAAGCCAGTTGTAAACTTTACTGTTTCTCACAATTGCGTTCGCCCAACGTCCACGGCAACATGTTGCATTACACTCCTGCGTACATAATGGTGGGTTCACGAATCTTACAGCAAGGATTCGCGCCCTCAGGGTTCCGTAAAAATGTCAGTTTGTAATAGCATTTTTTATGTGATACTAGCTTCTGCCCTCGCGTTTTTGGGATAAAAAGTAGCATATGTGTTATTCTAATCTATAAGCTATATTACTGTAAAGTTTCATTAAAATCCGTTCAGTAGTTTTTGCGTGAAGCAGTAACAAACATACACACACACAAACTTTCGCATTTATAATATTAGTAAGATAAGAAGTAAGATAAGATAGTAGGATGTAAGATTAGTAGGATAGGTTTTGATGAGTGAGTTTGTGAATCCCAAATAATGTGACATAATTTTATGGCCATATCTTTTGATTGCTTTAACTTAAACGCTTGAATTTTTTCCCAAAAGGACCGTAAATTTTAGTTTTATATCAATTTCAACTTGACCTGTACCCCGATCATGAGTTTTTTTGACGTGTAGTATTGTTAACGTAAGCATATTTTGAATTGAAAATACACGTTTGTTACATAATAATTATATTAATTAAACACTTAATTAATATCTTTGTATTTTTTAAAATGTGCAAATTGTAAAAAAAAATATCAAAATGTTCCAGGACTGTTGTATTTTAAATTCAAAATATGCTTACGTTAACAATACTATACGTCAAAAAACTCATGATAGGGGTACTGTTCCTGAGAAAAGAGTGATCCTATAAGGGTTCCGTATTTTCCTTTTACGGTACGGAACTCTAAAAAAATTCTTTAAACGTAATGTTTAATGAGAGTAGAATAAAACACGACCAGAAGAAATACAATGCTTTACTCTTGTTAACAAATTAAAAAAAACAGCATTCTGCATTCTTTCGTACTAATGAATCGGATCCCGACTGCATAGTTTTTAATATCTGTAATGAAAGCTGCAAATATGATGAGAGAGGTGCACGCTTCCAGTGTGGCGGTGGAGGGTTTAAGTGAGAGGACACAGATGGGAGGAAAGCAGTTTTGGTATAGCGTTTATGGACGAAAGATGACGTTTAAGAAATGTCACTGTTTCATCAAGCCAAAAGATGTCCCCTGCCGGCCTCCTAAGCTTTACGGCATAAATAAAATGTAGGTATGTAGTTGTAAACGCGCTTGTCATATAAACGTGCTCTTACACTCAACTACCCGACTTCAACGTTTTCTTGGCTCTACAAAAAACTGAAATGACGAAACAAAAATTTCGAAGTAGGTACCTAATATTAAACTCGTTCGACGAGTTAGTTTTCAGTATTATTTACGAAACTACCTATATCTACTAAGACGATTCGCACACTGCCCCGCATCACGCAGCGGGGTGCGGGAGTGCGTGATCTTACGTTGTTTGCAAGTACCTATGTTTGTATAGAAATCACGCATAGTACAACACACTGAAAACGCATTCACGCGCGGGGTTGCAGATCACGCACCTACATGCGGAGAAACACGCACCCCCGCGCGTGGGGTTGCTGTGCCCGACAGGGTCCACGATGATCTCATAATCATAAGTCTACCACCTAAGCTCACATTGTGGAATGCAATAAATATATTGAATATTGGGTGCGGGGCAAGACGCAAGGTATGGCACACTGAGATCTGCAGTATCGTGCGTGATTTCGTGTTGACAGTTGACATCTGCCGACAACATACATATGGTTGCTAGGAAGTTTGTTTTATTTTAAATCTGCCAGTATGAAAAAGACAATCATTGCCATCTAGTGTAATAAATTAGATACTAATGAACTGCTTTATAAAATGTCAAAAAAGTTGTTAAGACAACACTAGGTAGGTGGCGTATCGTTTTTTCCTCTAGGCTACCGCATGACAATGCTGCACCTACGCGCGTTTGTGCGGAAAAATCTGTATGATGATGCAAATCTACACTCCCGTACCCGCACGCGTGGCGCCGTCGCCACGCACCCCGCTGCGTGATGCGGGGCAGTGTGCGAACCGCCTTAGTTTTCCCAAATCGCTCTCGCGCCCGCTCCGCCACTCACGATCGCAGCCCACCACGTTTCATTCCCATTGCGATACGAAACTGCGACGTCGGGTGCATTAGTAAATTACTCACGTACGTAAAGTCTGTACTTTTCAAAACTTGGAATTTGTCGCTAGATCGTCCAACACTCTGGCAACTAATTTGTTTAATTAACATTCGGCTGGTAAATTAGACTGTTGTTTTGCAAATTTTCCCTAATTCAATTTTGCAGGAAATATTTTTGTCTGCATTTGGGGTGTGATGATGTTTCGCACTTTTTGGGTTTTTCGGCAAGCAGAGATGAGGTGCAGTGATAGCCTAGTGGATTAACCATGTGCCTCCCACGGCGAATGGTTCGAGTTCGATTCCGAGGCACGCACCGCTGACTTTTTGAAGTCATGTGCGTATTAGAAATTAATTATCACTTGCTTTAACGGTGAAGGAAAACATCGTGAGGAAATCGGCATGTCCTAGAACCAAAAATTTGAAGACATGTGGCGTCCACCAACCCGCACTGGGCCCGCGTGGTGGACTACGGCCCAGTCCCTCTCACAGAGGAGGCCTTTGTCCCAGCAGTGGGAACATTATAGGCCGATTATGTTATGCTTATGCTAGAGATTAGGTGGTTTTATGTTTGATTTTTTTTACAAATTAGATGTAGGACTCATGCTTGAAGACTAATTTGACCGTTTGTGCATGTACGTATTCTTCTAAATGTTAGTACGTGTAAAATACATAAATAACTGCAATCACCACTCCTTTTGAAAGTGTGGTGATTATGGAAGTATATGATAATAATTCAATCACTAATTTGACTTTTTCCATGTTCAATACTGACATCAGTTAACCCTTCAACTGTCACAGTTGAAAAACAATAAAATTGATTTGACCTGAATCGGGTGTCAAAACATACGAGGATGAACTATTATAATACCTAACATTAATACAGAATCCATAATTGATCCCATAAGTAAGCCTACCATTGTTATAAAAATGTAACCTGATATAAAATTACACTAGTATCGCCTGGGCAAGAAAATGGACCAATTGTGAAAAAAAAAATGATGTCACTTTAACTACCTAAGCCAAATCTCACACTTCTCCACGCAATATGCCTAAAAAAGGGCACCTTTTCTCTTCACGTATTCAATATACCTAATTATAAATAAAGTAATGCAATCAAGTCAATGAAGGTAATGCGAAAATGACCAAACAGAAATACGAAAACTCAGTTCAAAGAACAACAAACACTAGGTTGGTCCTTCGTTACAGTTGTTGCAACTTACAAGCACGTCAATAATTGTAATTTGAACCTTATATCAAAGTTCATAAAAGTCACATGACGTGCGCTCGTGATCTCTAACAGCTATACCCACAAACGTATCGTCACATTTCAGCTGCAGCGCAAGTGAACTCTAAAAAAGTTAACGGAGTGCAATAAAGTGCTGAGTTAATATATCACTTCAGTAGTAACAGGTGGGTTAAATAAATAACTCGCTCGTCCTGTTGACTCTTGCAATTTGCGAAGGTTGTTATGCGACTGAGATACACTACATATTTTCATTTTGGGATCGAATGAGAGAGTTTGGTGTTTATTTTGTTTTAACCACCATTTAGAGAATTGATTTTAAAAGATTTATGTGTGTATAATACGTTAAAATTTCACTTAGAGCACAGAAATTTCGATGTTTTGACATGTCACCATATCAGTAGGTTGCAACCATGTGGAGCAGGGGCGGGTAAGGCAATGTCAGTAGGTTTTGAAACTTACAACTAGCTTTTAGCATAAACAATCGTTACGCGTAGCTAAAACGTAAAAACTAACAACCCAGTCAAAACTGATATAACAAAACAATAAAAAACCCAAGGGAATACTCAACGAGAACGTATTGTGTCAATTTACTATTGTTTTACTAGCAGAAAAAACATTGGCGTGTTAAAATAAGCAGCACTGTTAAACGCATTACCTATGGCAATACGTTACCTTAACGACAGCCGCCGGGAACGTAAACCTGCGTGTACATTCGCGGTGCGGCCTAAAGTAATGGAATAAAAACATAAAGAGCATTAGAGTGAGCCGTGCGAAGGACGCAAGATAATACAGTGGGTACCCGACCTTATCGACCGTGGTAAGCGCCCGAGCGATGTTTGATAGGGTAAAAAAAACCTCGGTTGAAATATTACTACCCTTTTTTTGTTTCAGCTTGAGGTACAACGAAGTTAACTGACAAGATTTCATTCGTGTTTTTAAAGGGTTTCGTGAGTTATTTGGTGCTATACAAATGTGTTTAACTGTGTTTTTTCATTCTGATGTTAAAAAATAAGTAAAATAGAACGAAAAATTGTATCACATGCTTGTTACTCGATTACGCTGAAACGACTCAATGAATCCCAGAGTAGTGGACATAAATAAGTTTTTTTGAACCTATCCCCACCGCTGGTAAAATTTCTTCCCCATACCTCATTGTAAGTTAAAATTAAAATTTATCCCTTTACTATTAGTATTCATATTGGTACCAGACACTGCACAATTTAATGCACTTATCTTCGTAGTTTCAGTTTCAACCCGATTCCTGAGATCAAAAGGTTCAATTTCAACCTGTCCATAATATGTTATTGATGAGAGAACCCCATTTCGAAGATTAGTGCCAGACAAAAGTTTCCCCATCCAACCCGGTTGGTTTTTCAACCTATTTGGTTTTTCAACTCGGCCGATTTTTAATCAGCTGACGTTGGAAAATGTCCAGTTTGCCAGTTATTGGAAAGAGTTTTAATCAGAACTTTGGCGTGTGTGCCCTGGTATTAAATCGATACCTATTTTGAGCATATTCAATCGTTTGATTTACATTCTGTATTGGGTTGCTAGATTAAAATATTCATTGTGTCACTGTTCTCGGCTGTGGATATTGCTTTTGGTTCGTAGAGAAATGTTTGAATCATACATACATAAAACATCACGGCAGTATTCGATAAAGGGTTAGGCAAAGATGAGTAGTACACCCACATTTTCGTTTTCGTATACTGTGTACCGAGGGCTTAACGGACTTCGGCAATGCCATTAAACAATACGAAAGACTGATCACCGCTGCCGTGAGCCATTTGTTACTGTCTTGAAGATATTGAGTTTTCAATAACATAAATAGCTGCATTAGCCGTTATGCCCGTCTTGGGGACACCTGGGGCAGAACTTAATGATTGGCGGGTGTTTCGCTTTGTTGCGAGTACAATGCATGGTCGATGTAAAGACAGATTCAGTTCTGTTATTGTGATCGTTCGATGGTTGTATTTTTCAGTGAAATTTTGTTGTCGTTGATTGTCAGGACAGTGTTTGATGTTAGTAATTTTGTTGTAATACCGAATCAATCTTGTATTGATTCTATTTCATGTTATTGTACCAAAAATGACTGTATTTGAATTTAACTAGAAATAACTCTTGTTTTGTTCTAAGCCGTGCGTTTAACATCAGTTTGCAACTGATTTATGCACGCGGTTTTCGAAACTGCATAAATTAACTAATCATACAGTGAAGTCGTGACTTTGTGATTAGTAAAATGGATCATTAACATGAATTGTGTCAGAAAATGTATAAAAAATAACCTATGTACTTTTTAACTCTCTTCCTAAAAAACATCTTCAGTAAATTACAAAAAATGTACTTCCAATTTTCCACCACACAAACTCAAGAAATCATGAAGCGTATACTACGAACGCCACATTCGCTATTCCCGTCACGAACCTCAGTACTCAGGGGGCAATGTACATCAAGCTTGTCGTAATCACCGTAATGTCTCATTACTCCGGGGGTTCTATATTGAAATATGATAGGGTCCCAGCTGTAGGTCCCCCCGCACTAATTCAGGCGTTTAATCGACCGGTGACTGTCGCAAAGTCCCTGGGGTTCGACACGTGAAGTGTGATGGAGTGGTTTGGGTTTTTTTTTATAAATTATCAGAGACTAGCCATGCCCGTGACTTCGTTGGTATGAAAGTCGAATAATAACACAAGGAATATTTCCTCCAAATTTCAAATTTATAAGCTGTGCGTAGTCTGTCATTGATGTTTTATAGGTACCTATAAAAAATAGTACCTAATAGCAATTTGTCAGTAATGATACTGCGTTATATAAGGGTTCTTGCATGACTGGATTATTAGCCGATATAAATCAGCCTATAAATTTTCCGATGCTGACCCATCCGCTTCAAGCCTCTAATTTATTAGCCTGACCTGTCTCAGTGATAGGGCTCAACCTTGATTTTTATTATTTATAGCAAATATTTTATTTAATTTGTAGACGCAATCATGGGAATTTCGAAAAAACCGGCCTTATTCCTACATCATAAAGGGAACCTTAGTGCAAAATTATAGCTTTTTAGGTCCAAGGATTAAGGTTAAAGTTCAGGACATTAATGAGTGAGTCAGGACTTTTCTTTTTATATAAATTAGGATTTTCGTCTTCATGTTTTAAAATTTCGAGCTTTTCAAAATTATTTTTTGTACCACCTTACAATGAATTTTCCTTCATTTTCCAAATCAAATTATTTCCTCCATCACCTAATTCGATATATATATATATATATATATATATATATATATTTATATATATATATTTTTTTTTTAATAATAATAACGTTTATTTGGACCAAATACAATAAAGCCTAATACAGTTGATACTATTAAGAACTAGAATTATAATAGTATAATCGTATCAACTTTGTATCTGATACAAAATTCATAAGACACGTCGCAGAGTTTGATTCATTCGACGCAGTCTATTAGAGGTACTGGATCTCTGTCAAAACAGACCTCAATCAGGGCTTGATCGTATAAATTTTGATTACAACCTCCGTCGCTAGAATACGAAATTGCCGAAACATGGGATCAAAGTGTTTCACGTTATTTTTTCAACGAAAAAGGTGTGTACATTATCAATATTCCATCAATTTAGCAATAATAAGTTACGTCAAAGAGAATTTTGGATTTGGGCTAGGAACGTATTGAATGAGTTTTTTTACTTTTCATATCGGGGTTTTCTTTATAAGTTTTTGTTATTACTCGTAATCAACGCGCGTGTATGACTAGATGTATGAAAGTGAACTAAAAACGTAGCGTTCTGTAGTTTCTGCCTACCCCCAGGGCAAAAAGAATCAAGTTTATGTATGTGTGTATGTAATTTTTTCTTAGTACAATTATTGAGTAGACTCGAATAGGATCCAACTTGAATGTATAAACTCAACCTTATAAACTAGGGTAGGTAAGTCAGAATATGTGCAAGTTTGCTGGATTTCATTTGTTACCTGCGTTGTCTATTTCATAACTGTTCCAATGGCCAACAAAAGTCAACTAAATGTATTTGGTAAGGGTTTGTAAATTAGGTTTAACGGGCCGCGGACAATTGTCCGTCTATAAATAACAGAAGGAAACTATTTTAGATAATCTGTCAAACTACAAATCCAATACCATACCTCCATGATACCTACATTTTTATTCTTATTCTGAGATTTTATTTTTCAGATCTCATACACCGCATACGAGAGAACTAACCCTACTAGAATTCCCATAAAATGCTGAATCATGATTATAATGTACTGAAATGTCTCTAGAGATGTGTACTGACATATTTTGCGTCGTACGTTAGGTGTGATGTGTCGTGGTGGAAAAAATATGCTTTTTCTTTATTATTTTTTTATGTTATCCTTATGAGTAGCATTTGGGTGTTATGTAATTTTTATATTACGCTGTTTTCCCTGATGGGACGAGTATATAAGCTTACTGAAATTCCAATATATTTCATATGAATAATGATATTTTTCTTAGTATGGTATACCTACTTTACAGTGTTATACAGGGTGGCGATTAGGTTATTACATTAAATGAAACCATGTATCCTAAATGGCGTTCTTTGTACATACACAATAAAAAAAATTGCCGGTTGCCGCTTTTACAGGTCAGTAAATGTATTAACTTGTATTAACAGTTGTACTATTTATTGGTACATTTACGGACCTGTAAAAGCGGCAACCGGCATTTTTTTTTATTGTGTATGTACAAAGAACGCCATTTAGGATACATGGTTTCATTTAATGTGATAACCTAATCGCCACCCTGTATATATTATTACAATATTATTATACAGTCCAGTTTTTCCTTTTATTGCTGCATAGATATTCTTCATGTTTAGTAACCAGATTTTTTTTAATGTACAACACTGTATAACATTGCATTGTGCCACAGTGCCGCATGCTTCAGAGACACATGGATGAACCACGGGCATATTTTCACATGACACACGGTGTTACCTGTTAAACTGTGCCACGCCCCATTATTGCACAATGTTGCCGCAATGTAGTCTGCTTGAATAAGTAGAAACAAACTTGACTACACTAACACTTTTTTTTTTTATTATAACTTTATTTCAGATAAAATCCATATTTGTGTTAGTTAGTACTTAAGAACTGTGTTAGTAAACCCAAAATATAAATATACATATAATCAACTTGCAACGTGTAGTGCAATCCAATGTTTCAGGATTGGACTGTCTAACCTATCTGCTATCACTTTAAGAATGCTGTTGGAGCTTGTTCGGATACGATGCAATATGGAGGCCGCTCTTTTCCTCATGATGGCATGAAAACCATCAATCCAAGCCTCCATAAACATGCCAGGCGCACTACAGTATCTCAGCAACCCCAACAGCATCCTAAAAGCGTTATTATACTGTATGCGGAGCTATTTGAGCTTGAAAAAACTCAGAAGTAATACTTTTCCCCAACAATATTTCACATGAAACTTAAAACTGAATCTGTTCGTTTTAACGATCTGCACGTTGAGCGAGCGGGCAGACGCGTCGTCTCCACAAAATTTACATAAATCAATTTCAATACAAACACCTCTTAGTGAACTCTGTCCGCGGTCTTCATAAAAGTGTGGTGCCAGTTCTCGACAGAACGGTATTAACCTTTGAACTGCTGGAGATGAGAAAGACACTGATGCATAAAATAGCAAACGCACTGATTTTGAGTCTGGACCTTACTCTGATGTTAATGTCTTACAATTAACAGCATTGAAAATTATTACTATCATTTAGTCTGTAGAGATACGCCTCCAGCTAAGTCTACAGCTATAAGAGAATTTCATTAAATGCTGGTTTTTGAACGCAATAGTGTCTAAACTTGCTTGGAATTAGCGGCAACTATGACAAACCACGTGCATTTGAGGTTGGAATTGAAGAAAACTAGACTTTTTTATTGACTTCTATTTAGAACTTTCTTTAAAGTTCATTTTTGCTCCAGCGGATGGCATATTCTTATCTGTGACATACGCATACTGTCACTAGTGTCACCCATATTTCCTGAGGGTGAGATAAGTTTCTATTAATAAAACTTATTTAAGTTGGCAGCTTTGACAGTCACAGCTTTGCACTTATTTTTTTTTTCTGGGTGATAAAAACCTTTTCCGCTTCTTTTTTTTTAGTTTATTGTACATAATAAAGCCCGTCACAGACGTATTAATATGAATCATAGCAAGGCATATTACGATATATTTTCTATATAAATTTTCGAGTGACCACACACGCAGCTATATATTTCTATGACGTCACCAATACATTATACCGATATATTAATATATATTATAGCTACGTTTGTGACGGGCTTTAAAGAATAATATTATTTTGATTTACATATCATGCAGCACAAACCATCGCGGGTTTAACAGCGGTAGACATGACAACTCGGTACATTTACAATATTGTAAGTACTTAGATAAATAAAATTGTAAGTTATGTAGGATATATGTAAGTAATGTTTTTAGGGTTCCGTACCAAAATGGTAAAAAAGGAATCCTTATGGTGCGATGTCTGTCTGTCTGTCACACCTGCTTATTTCAGCAACTACTTATGCTATCGACTTGAAATTTGGAACAGTTATAAAAAATGCTTGTTCAACTTTATTGCAAATGAAAAAAGTCCAAAAATATTTTTATTTTCATTGTAAAAGGGGCCGGAGTGGGGCCCGAAATTTTAAAGTGGGGTACTAGGTCAAGTGACATATCATATGAAAGGGCTTGATTTGCACATTTCAAATTTTTATTTTATTTTATTTTATATCTCACAGTTTTCGACATATGATGAAAAATGTCCAAAAAAATACTATTCCCCCCCCCCCCTTATCTCCGAAGTTTGCGGGGTGAAAAATCCGAAATGATTAGAGTTGATAGGAATTGACCCAAATATGGCACCAAAAATAAAACGATGTTCCTAACTAGTACATTTTTTTCAAAATCATGAAAATTCCTTCACAAACAAACTTAGTTATGCGATCCGGTTTTTTTCACTTTATACGTCCATAAATGATACGGAACCCTCGGTGCGCGAGTACGACTCGCACTTGGCCGGTTTTTTTTAATATAGTTTATATCTTTTGTCTCGCTGTCACTACAACCATACCCCACTCCGTGACTTGGATGGCGAACGGGCCGCGGTTACTGGGCGACAGTTGGAACGCAGTTATACTGATCAAATTGAGTCAGTTGCTTCTGAAGTAACGTCGATGTGGGGGTGCGCCGCGATTTATATCGGAGACATTCGCAGATGTTGGGTTCCACTTCTTTAGGTAGATAAGTACTCGTTTGCTTGGTGTTGTAAGTGACAGGTGCGTTTGGAGATCGTTATTGTAAATAAGCAAGTTTTTAGGGTTCCGTAGTAAAACTAGGAACCCTTCTAGTTTCGTCATGTCCGCTGTCCGTGTGGCCATCTGTCCGTCTGTCTGTCCGTCTGTCCGTCCTGTCACACCCTCGTCAAATCTACAGTTCATAACCAATTTCTATGAAATTTTGCAGGCAGATGTCTTCTGTAAACCGCCATAAAGACCTGTAGGGAAATTACAAAAAATAAAATAATTAGGGGTGGCCCCCATACATGAAACTGGGGGATGAAAAATATATTTTCGCGCACCCCTTCATGTGGGGTACCGTTGGATAGGTCTTTGAAAATAGCATAAAGGTTTCTAAATACCTTTTATATTTAAGTGCATATTTAGTGAACTAGGAGCTCCGAAAGTCGTTAACAATGTGTCCCCCCCCCCACCTGTAATTTTCCAACCGCGTTATCAAAAAATTTGAAAAATTTCAAGCTTATGGCATCTAATAAATACTCTCGATTAAAATTGGTTTAAACAAGATACGTTAATAACTTTTTGAAATATTCACTATTTTTAGTTTTGACAACCGCAAAAATAACGTATTTTATAATAATATTATCAAATACAAACTTATATTTGCCGTCGGAAGACTGGAATACTTCTTGCTACGGAACCCTAGACTGAGCGTGGTCCGACGCGCTCTTGCCCAGTTTTTTGTTGATAATACGGGAAGTGCATGACAATTTCATTTTGAGAAAGAAAAATTGTAGGATGGCTCACATAATTATTTTAAATCTTTATGTAACCAATTCGAGCTGTATGTAGGATAGAGGATGTTTTTGTCCAGAATATAAAATAAAATTATTTCTATTCAAAAACAAAAAAGTATTTTTTTTTATTTGAAAATGTAAAACTGCCGATCTTATCGACCAGCTGCTATGGAATAGAACTAAAATCCTCGAAAAGTTACAATACCAATTTATTATGTGACATTTAATATTATATTGAGTATGTTGTACATATTGTTCACAATTGTACCCTCAGATTTATTTATACCACACTCGTATATTTTCCACACAAAAATCCACTTTAAACGCTCTGCCTGATATTTTGCATACAAATGATACTTTGTGTCATTGGCACACAAAAACAGTCAATCAACCATAGCGGTCAGTTTGATCTAGTTTGAACAAAAATCTATTTCAAAAACTGGAAATCAACAGTAGGCTGCAAATGTGCAGGGCTATTTTTGTGGATAGAAAAATACTTTCAAGGGTTTCAGACTATTTTTAAAACTAGAGATAGTTTTGCAAGTTTTGAATATTAAAAAAAAACTGCATCATTGGTCTAGTGGTTGGTGGTTGTAAACGTGACTGCTGAGCCTGGGGTCTTGGGTTCGATTCCCAGGTTGAGCACAGTAATATTTCGATTACCAAACTCTCAGTAGCAGCCCGGAGTCTCGATTTGTGCCCAGTTAAATTTATTTATTTACCTCCAACTCGTTAAAAGGCACACGGAAAAAAAATCAACTGTTCCATACAAAAAACTCGACAAAATGTATGGAACAGCTGATTTTTTTTCGTGATTTCAATGTAGTAGTAGGCTAGTATTGAATACTGAATACTTTCCTTCAATACCTCCCTCATTTAATCGATAAAAACAGCACCACTTAAAATAATTTTCATATCCACATAAAGATTTACTTCTGAAGTAGACACTAACCCAACGGCTGCACTTGACTCTTCTTGAACATTTTTCTCACATTTAGCAACAAAGGAGAAGACAGGAAACTTGTCAAGAACAGGTGACTTGACTACCGTATTCATAATTTGAACAAAACTTTGCTTCGCAAAAAATAATTCACTTTGATTTATTTGTCGCGGAGGAAGGTTCGCTCGTGTTGCTTTATGGGTTGATATTTTTTTTATTGGGTTTTGTGACGAAATGAGGTCGTTTCTAGTTTTATTATGTACGCACATAATAAAACTACACACATATTTTTTTCTATCACAATATATCTTTTCAGCGGTATCGAAAATTAATAGATAGAAAAGAAGAAAATAGATAGATCTATTTACAGATAGAAAATAAAGAGTCAGACCCAGGTCCTAGTTTACATCCTGCATTTTCTATTTAAATTATAGATCGGAATCTTTAACCCGTTTATAAACGTTATTGGCTCTAAATTACATATTTATTTGCGCCTTTTTCTTTTTCTTTTATTAGTTTAGTGGAAGCGAGGACGATTGCGAATATTGAGGTTCTGGGTGGAGCAAAGGCTGATTTGGTCTTTGACGTAGAATATTTTAAATTATAGGCAAGACTTTTGCTCGATGACAGACAACATAATAGGCAGTATGAAAGACAAATATGAATACTTGTTCCTTAGTACCTAAAAGGTTTAACATTTTTCACATTTGAAGTGTAAGCAGTTTTTTTTTCGGTAAAAGTTAATTCGGGCAAATTCTCGTCTTAAAATATGCACAAAGCAATTTTTTGACATAATACAAAAGGAAAGTCCTCAAAACACTTACTATAACCACAAAAAACAAGAATTTCGTTTTTCATAAAAAATCTTTCCTCTACTTTTTTCAGTGTTTTATCATATTTTCTTAAAACCTTGAATACTTTGCGGGGACTTGTTGCTTGTAAAGTGCCAGCTTCAGAGGACCTCGGGAACAGGTAAAGCCCAAAGCATCTCCCGAATGAGGTGACCTTTTACTAAAACGGATTTTTCACTTCCAGACATAATTTTGAACATTTTAGATGTCTTGTTGAATATAACTTTGTATCGGAACTACAGATAAACTGTAATTTTGTGCTTACGATGTTAAATTTGCTGTACATTATTCCTGTACAAACATGATGGGTTTATTAATCCTCTTATTTTATTAATAACAATTAAATTTTAAAATTGATCTTTCTGTTATGTAGAATTACTTCAATGATTGAATATACGTACCTGCTGACATTATAAATTATAATCATAGACATATCACGTGGCTTTTATTAATAGCACTAGCTTCCGCCCACGTTTTTCAGGATAAAAGGTAGCCTATGTATTATTCTGATGTATAAGCTATAATACTGTAAAGTTTCATCAAAATCCGTTCAGTATTTTTACGTGAAACAGTAACAAACATCCATACATATGTATATCCTCACAAACTTTCACGTTTATAATATAAGTAGGAAGTAGGATTTGGCAGCAGATCTACCACGAAACTCGGCGATCAACATGGCGTCGCCCATTGTCGCCGGTCACGCAATGACAAGCTAAGATTGTTCCTAAAGTAAAATTATGGCATCTCCATATTTTTTCCCTACCTCATTGGAAATACTTTAGCACCCGGTATAATTGAGTTGCAAACTTATTTTCCTAAAATCAGACATCCAATTCGCAAAAACAAACTAAGAAATTAATCCTACCCACGTGAACACCTAAGTAGGATATTATTGGGCATTCTACCCCACCTGTCGCTACCTTCGGCTCACTTCGTTCGCCTTCGTCGCTTTCGGTGTGGTAGAATGCCCAATAATATCCGACGGAGTGGGCGCCGTTCAACAATTCCGTTTTATTACATATCGTTCCTACGTCTCACTTCGTCTGAATTTGCGTTTGCGTTATTACTTACCGATGGCTTACCTCGATCATGTACTGCAGATTCTCGAATTGAACACAAAATCACTACTTTAGTTAACAAGTTTCACACTTAACCACCACTTCACAGTCAGTTTGACACATATTTCGTTTACTAATGGAACTTTACGAATATAGTAAACTAAAATTTTGGGACAGATTGTCTCATGTCTCTTCACAGAGTAAAAAATAGCATGCACCTACAAGTACACACACATTCTTTTTCTATGACCCAGATTGGGCACCAAGGACATCCAAATTTTAATTTAATTAACTCATACAGTTGACACTAGCTTACATGTTAACAAATAAACTAAAATTTGGGACAGATTGTCTCATGTCTCTTCACAGAGTAAAAAATAGCATGCACCTACAGGTACACACACATTCTTTTTCTATGACCCAGATTGGGCACCAAGGACATCCAAATTTTAATTTAATTAACTCATACAGTTTTACATGTTAACAAATAAGTGTGCTCGCTGTTAGAACCATTAGCCTAAAATTCAGGACAGATTGTCTCATGTCTCTTCACAGAGCAAGAAATATTATGCATCTTCAGACACACGTACATTCTATTTCTATGACCCCAGATTGGGCACCAAGGACATCTGAATTTTAATTTAATTAATTCATACAGCTAACACTACCTCACACGTTAACAAACAACTACTGGTAGCTCTGAAATGTTCTGTTGTTACTCTGCGACTCTGCGTTGCGCTTGATTAAGATCATCGCACACTTATACAATTGCCATCGAAACGGTTCGTGTGCCGTCCCGTGATCATCTATTGTACCATACTCCTTTTAAACCGCCGGATGACGGCGTCGGATCGGCGACCGTGTTAAGCTTCACAGTATAAGTGTACGTGATTCTTTACAATCGCAAAGACTGCAAAATTGCATTATGTAAATTTGTAGTGTTCGAACTTTGTTGTACCAGGTATATGTTTGAGTCATTCCCATGTATTCATCAATTTAGCTGTAAGATGATCGCTGTGCATGTTGCAGTCTCTGATTAAAATTGGTATTTTATAGAACTTCATAATCAATGCAATTCATTTAAATAGAGGATGTTCCTTTGATAACTTTGCTAATTATTTTATATTGTTTATTTGCTATATTTATTTATAAATAACCAACGTATACTTACAGTTTACACCAGACATACAAGTTTTTGGTTAATACATACTGAACAAGCATAAAAACATATAAGAAAACATAAAATGTTTCAAAATACATTGATAGTTCTTTAACAATCTAGGATTTGTTTGAAAGATGAATCTTAATACTAGTACCTACCTACTGAACTTATGCATGAATTGATAATAAAAAGTTCGTTTTAGTCGTTAGATGATATTACTTATTTACGATAATGTCAAGTTTTACTGTAGCATATAAGTGGTTAACTTTTTGCCGCAAGTTTGTTTACATGGATTATTCTACACAAAAAATGTTTTCAGGATGATTTTCTTTCAGCTCTCTTCCGTCAAAAAAGTGATTTTTATTTTTTAGTTCACATGTGTGATATCAGGCGAAGTTTTACATCACATTTTATACAACAAACATACATACTTTATTATATATTAATGTATTAATCATAAACGTCATGTGTCATCTTTGTCGGCGAGCGAAAAAAGCTGGTTTTATATTTCATTTCTCACGATAAAATTGCAATTAGACGGAAGTGATTTTCAATCACTACGGTTTAATTAGACGTAAGTAACATAAATTAGTCATACAACTGTCAATATATGTAGTTAAGGTTTAATTTTGTAATGGGATAAATATTGCTGAAATGGTATTTTTTATGTATAAAATCAATCAATTTTGATCATAATATTACATTCGCTCCAGTATCTTCCAGTGATAACCACCGGTTACCTTCAACTATATAAAATGTAAGTAAGTACTACTAATTTTACTGAATTTACTAATGTACTAATCGCTACCCAGCTACGGACCTGGTTTCTGCCTGCCGGCTGGTGTATTGGTTAGCCTTAATTTCATCGCATAGATGTTAGAATTTTGAGCGTAAACCATATAATTTTATGTAATAACATTATAGGGAATTTCATGAACTAAAGACATGTCCATAAATTATTCCACTGAGCCATGTATTTTTCTCACAATTTAAAGAAAACTTCAAAATTAATGTTATTTTGTGGTTATCCGATTCAACTAACATCAAACGTATCGCTATTATGAACCTTATTTGTTGCCGCGATGCGTTATTGTCAATTACCGAAACTTAAGTCATAGTTATTAGTTACAAAATTAATCTTTATGTGTTCCATTTCAGGTCTGACTCCGATTCAGAATACCGGTCACAGTCCGCAACTGTAGCCGAGCCGAAGCCGCAACCAAAGAAGAAGGTGTCGAAGCGCAAAGCTTCCGAGAGCACCACACCGTCCGTACCGAAGTCAAGGTAATTTTGTGTTACTGCTTTTACCTTTAGGTGCTTGTTGTGTATGTTATGTCAATTAAAATGTTATACACCGATAAACGTTCGTTAGTGGATTTAGAACTGCAACGAAGAGAGCTCTGAAATCAATTTCCAATTATATTCCTTGTAGGAATGATTACAGTTAGTTCATGAGGTATTTAAATTATTATAACAGAACATCATGCTTTCTATCCCCGTAGGGTTCAACAGAGGAGTAATACACCATCAATTTGTCAATATAAAAAAATAAATGTAATAAATAATGTGTTAAATTGTTTACAGTAAAAGGCGCAGCTTGAGCTCGGACCTCTTTGGTTTGGAGGACTACGTCCCCACCAAAACCTCAGTTGCGGACTTCGGTTCGTCACTCATCAGCCGTGTTGCCAACGGTAAAGTGCGGCGAACGGCAGACGTATCCGGGGACTTCTACGTGGAGGTTAAAGTCTACAACAAGGCTGAAGTTGCCTCCACCCCAAAAGAGGAGCGGTGGAAGAAAGCCTCGGTGGTACTAAAAGTGCAGCTTAACCGGAACACGCCGCAGTGGGACGGGTTACAAGTTTTTATGAGACGGGCTCATGAGTTTTTTGATAACTCTGAGCCTGTCTTTTATAGTGATAGTATTAGTTTAAAATAAATATTTAAGTTGTTGGGGCACCAGATGTTTTTGTATTTCTGCGATCGTAAATCATAATCGTAAAAATAATACATTGCAACATATAATAGTAAGTTTAAAACTATTATATTTTAAAATGCCGTTCTGTACTGTTTGTAACACATCTGTTGAGCGCAGTCACTGGACAGGTCACCTACGTAGTACTAATCATAAAAACAAAACTATTTCGCATTTTTGCGAAGGTGTTGAAATAATACATTCTGCATTTCGTAATCGTATAGCTTCTTATAGAATTGTCGATCCGTCTGAGAATAGTTCTCTACAACCATTTCTTATTAATATTTGGGACAAAATTAAAACGTTAATTAATATTTCTCTTAAAGAACATACTTGTCTAAAAGTTAATTTCGAATTTTTTGCTTTATTTTTAATGTTTAAAAATGATTCTCAGGAGATGAAATCATTTGCCACAAAAAACTTTACTCTGCATCAGAATTATGAAATTGATTCATTATTAACTCAAGTAAAAAACATTTTATCAAAAAAGATAGAAGAATTTCAGGACCGAGACAGTGGATGGACGTTCTTGAGCAGTTCTCATTTGGAAGTCAATGTTAACAAATATCAACCGTTGCATGGTTCAGGCTTTATCGAATTGCCTTCTGCAATAAAATCGAAAAGAGCATGTGTTAATATCCACAATAATGACGAGTATTGTTTTTTGTGGTCTGTTGTTGCTGCTTTATATCCAGCTAAAAGTCATCCTGAAAGAGTATCTTCTTACCCTGATTTTCGTAACGTGTTAAATGTAAAGGATATGTCATTTCCAGTGAATTTCTCAGATATTGCGCGGTTCGAAGTGAATAACCCCGAAATTTGCATTTACATTTATGGTTTAAAAAATAATACCGTCGTAGGACCGCTTTACAAACCAAAAGCCTTGAACGGAAAGGTGATTCATTTACTTTATTTAGAAAGAGATAATTTGTCACATTACTGTCTCATTAAAGACTTGCCGCGACTTGTTAAAAATCAAATAACAAAACACCACAGTAAACTATACTTTTGTGATGCTTGTTTAATGTTTTTTAATTCATGCGATGATCTTAGTTCACATAGTTGTGGAGGTGTTGTCACTGAACTACCTCCAAAGGGTTCTTTCATACAGTTTAAAAATTATAATAGAAAGCAAATTGTTCCATTTGTTATATATGCAGATTTTGAAACAATGCTAGAACGGTATGAATCTTGTGACCCTGACCCCACTAAGGCGAGTACTGTAACGCGACAGCGACATGTGCCTATAGCTTTTGCTTATCATATTACGTGTACGCTAGACGAAAGCCACAATCGTTACGTTTCTTATCGCGGTTCGGATTGTGTATCAAATTTTGTGAAGTCTATCTATAAAGATGCACAAAAAATTTACGATATTGTAAAAAATAATGCTCCTATGATTTATTCAAATGAAAATGCTCGCGACTTTGAAAACGCGTTGACATGTCATATTTGTGAACACTTCTTGTTCGGCGATAGGGTTCGCGATCATTGTCACTTGACTGGTAAATATCGCGGCGCAGCTCATAGTTATTGTAACATACAATACAAACTACCATCATTTTTGCCAGTATTTTTTCATAATTTGTCTGGATACGATTGCCATCTTTTCATAAAAGAATTAGGTGAAGCTCCTGGATCTATAAAAGTGATACCTAAAACAAAAGAAAACTATATTTCTTTCACTAAGTTTATTCCGATTGCTACCGGGGAAAGCATTCAAGTTCGGTTTGTAGATTCTTTCAAGTTTTTAGGAACTAGCTTAGAAAAGTTGGTTAGTACAATGAAAAAACAAGACTTTAAACAATTAAAATCTTATTTCCCTAATAAAAAACAATTTAACCTACTCACTCGTAAAGGAGTGTATCCATATGACTATATGTCTCAATGGGAACGTTATGAAGAAACGTGTTTACCCTCAAAAAAATATTTTTTTAACTATTTAACAAATGACGCAATTACCGACGAAGACTATGAACACGCTCGGTCTGTTTGGTCAGTATTTAATATTCAAAACATGGGTATGTACACAGATTTGTATCTCAAAACAGATGTTTTGTTGTTAACAGATGTATTTGAAAATTTTCGAAAAACTTGTAAACTACATTACAATCTCGATCCCGCGTTTTATCTTACAGCACCAAGTCTATCTTTTGATGCAATGCTTTTAAAAACAGGAGTTCAATTAGAATTGATTAGTGATGTTGAAATTTTTAGAATGATACAAAAAGGTATTCGAGGAGGTGTTTGTATGTGTTCCAAAAGACATGTCAAAGCCAATCATAAATATTTAGATACTTATGATCCAGCCCGTCCTAATTCATTTATCATTTATTTAGATTGTAACAATTTATACGGTTATAGCATGTGTCAATCCTTACCCTATTCGGATTTTAGATTTATGAATAGACAAGAAATAGATTTTTTACAATTGAACTTAGCAGAAATTAGTGATACTGCAGAAAACGGTTACATCCTTGAAGTTGATTTAATATATCCGGAGAATTTGCACATGGAACACAATGACTTTCCCTTTTGTCCAGAAAAATGCTTACCACCGGGTGGTAAGAATAAAAAGCTAATACCAAATTTGTATGATAAATATTACTATGTTATTCATTACGTACATTTAAAAAAATGTTTACAGCACGGTTTAGTATTGAGAAGAATCCATCGCGCTATTATATTTAAACAAAGTAGTTTTTTAAAGCAATATATTGATATTAACACCCAGTTACGTCAAAAAGCAGAGTCAACGTTTGAACAAGACTTTTTCAAATTATTGAATAATAGTATTTTTGGAAAGACCCTAGAAAATAATGAACACCGAATAGACGTTAAGTTAGTAAACAAGTGGTGTGACTCGAACAATAAAACAAAAAAGACTACTTGTGCTGAAAAATTGATAGCCAGCCCATATTTTCATAGCGTCTCTGTATTTTCTGATGATCTAGTAGCAATCCAAATGAAACCTGTGCGTATTATACTTGATAAACCAATTTACATAGGGTTTGCAGTATTAGAATTATCTAAGGCTCACATGTACAACTTTCACTACTCCATCATTAAACCTTTTTATGGTAACCGAATAGAATTATGCTATACTGACACAGATAGTCTAGTATATGATGTACAGAGTAATGATGTTTATAAAGACTTTAAGCTCCATTTTCTAAAATATTTTGATACCAGCAATTATGACTGTAACAATGACTATAACTTACCAATTATTAATAAGAAGGTTCCAGGACTGTTTAAGGATGAAATGGGTGGTGACATTATCAAAGAATTCGTAGGACTGCGCTCAAAGCTTTATTGTATTAAAACGTTAAACAAAACAATTAAAAAGGCAAAAGGTACAAAAAAATGTATTACCAAAAATTTTAATATGTTAGATTATAAAAATGTTTTATATGATTGCAATGTTATTCGTAAAAAAAATGTATTGTTTAAATCAATAAAACACGAAATATTTACTCAGGACTTAAATAAAGTAGCACTTTCAAGCAATGATGATAAACGATTGCTATCGTTTGATAAAGTTTCTACTTTAGCCTGGGGTAACGCAAGTATATTTAAGTAATACATATTTTTAACATGTTTTTTATTGATTGTGAATGGTAAAACTTATGACGTCCTAAATGGAAAGTTAGATAATTTTTCAACCTACCTACTGTCTTACTTACTATTATAAAAAGTCTGTAAGGGTGGGTGGATGGATGTTTGTTACTCTTTTAAAATGTGAAATAAGTAGTATTGCTGTGTAATTTAATTCAAATAGTATCGATAGAAGTTTCTTTTGAACCTGGTTTTATTATGTATACAATTCTAAATTGTGTGTATTATATTCTTGGTGTCCCTTTTACTAGTTAGAGCTAAACAGTGTAGGTATATGTCTATTATGTGCCTATAAAGTATAAAGTTATATAATTAAATTGTGTATATTCATTACATACATCTGTTTCATTTCTGTTCCTGATGACAAAGCACACAGCGCTCGCCGCGTGTCGATACAGGTTCCAACTTGATAAAATATGTACCTAATGTCCAGTTTTGATGACAAAGCACTCATGAGTCGAGGTTCACACGCGCGGTGTAGAATTTAACACCGATCAGGTGCTCATCAGATTGAACTTGTTGAAACATGAAATTGATTCACATCGCAAGGTTTTATGGAGTTTGCATTTCATAATAATATGATTAGTACATACATCACAAGGCAGTCAGCCGGACTGGTCACATCACGTCACTTAAAAACGAAACAAATTGTAAGTATTGCACAAGCGTATAAGTACTTATAAAATTATGTCTTATTTATGTGTTTGATATAATTATTAATAATTATAATTTTCTTTGTTTCAGATCATCAATAATGTGCGATTCTCCAGATATTATTGACTTCTCACAATACGGTCAAGGTTTTCCGACTCCGAGTTTAAGCTGGCATATCCCAGATATCCAAGATCAACAAATACCTGTCAACAAGGAACCTAGAGCAAGACAAGACTGCGGACCTGCTAGCAAGAAGCCTAGAACAAGACGGGAGTGTCTAAAACAGAAGTCATCTCTGCCTAATTATTGTGAATCATATGTCATAAACAATGAGAAGAAAAAAGGATTACGACTGATCCAGGTACAAGTGTTGGATATCAGTGAACAAGAACCTGCAAGTGACAATCAGAATGTGATGTTAAGTGCGCAGTATGTAGTGACTGAACCGCTGGACTATGTTATGGAGGAGACGCAATCGTTAATTAACAAAATTTCAAAAAAACTTTGTGGGGACAGTTATTATTAAGTGATGTAATTATTTTGTAAGTACCTACTTTATAAGTTAATATGTGAGTAATATTATAGTTATTAGGGTATAATAATAGGTTTTTATGTTGTGTAGGTTCTGGATGTATAAATTATTAGAATATCATATATGTAAGTTTTATTGTAATAATTTTTTAAATATACAAAAGAAGTTACAAAAATATCAAAAACAAAAAATAATAAAGAGAGAAAAAAATTAAATAAAATATCTAGATTGTTTTAATGTAAATAGATAATATTAATCTCTTAGTTTAATTTTGTTGGGTAGTGCTCATACATCACAAGTTTTTATGTTATAAGTATGTATGTACGCGTAGAAAACATGTGGGGACAGTTATTATGATTATTGGGTTGGTAGATATAATTAGTTTGTAATAATTTTAAATAATTTAAAAAATAAATAAAAGGGTTCCATTTTAATTAAAATAATGGTAATAAGATAATATGGTAAAATAAATAGAATATTTTTATGTACCTAGTAACAATAATTAGTTTGTAACTGTAAATGATGAATGATAAAATAATAAATACTATAATTTAATATTAAAGTTTGTTTTATTGTATATGACTTAATCAATTAAAATTTTAAATTAGCTGTACAATAATACTAGATTTTCAGTACATATTCATTTACAATTATGTATTGTAGGCTTACCTCAAATTTAACATAACTACAGCTTATTTAAAATTTTATAGGTTCAAATAAAAAACCATAAGTAGTTATTTCGATATTTTTATTAAATGTAGGTCAACAACACTATACAAATAAATTGAATACAGACATATTATTATCAAAATACCATTTTTTTATACACACAGCATTATTCAGTGCACAATTCAGTTTATGGTTCACACAATTAAAATCAGTTTTATTTTTACAGAACCTTTTTTTTAATGTTGCAAAATTAGGACATCCTTTTTCACCTATATCAATCACTTCACAGTTTGCACATAATTCTTTAATCCACTTAATTTTTTCCAAACCCTTTGTAATATTTTTTTTATTTTCTAAATACGGTACGATGACATGTTGAAACTCTCTGTAGTCTATAAAGCCCTCACTCCAGCAAATTCCACGATTTCTTTCCAACCATCGCACCTGCCTCTTTTCTTCTTGAGCCAAATAATGAAACGAATGCGGTGGTTTAACTACGAACGTCTGTGTGTGCTCATTACTTACGATGGCCACTTCTTTGACGATAAAATTATTGTCTAAATATTTAAATCCTTGGATTTCGACGATGATAATATCTGAGTTCATGATATCTTCTTTACTGTGTTGCTTAATGGTTTGTATTCAACAATGCAATCGTTGAGAATGAGGCAGTATGCTGAAGTTTGATCTGGTATTTCTGAATCACTCTCAATTTCTACCCTTACATCCACAACGGGTCCAGTCTTCAGATTATCGGTCTGTCTAGAGCAATCAACAACAAACAACGGTGCTAACTCTTTAAATTGTTTCTCGCTTAGTAAAGACTCCGAACAACGTCCATAATACGACTGCTGAAATCTAACGTATTGCTCATATAATAAAGCAATTCTGTTATTAGCGAAGTTCACATTGATGCTTTCATACGGGAAATATGTTGAATTAAGGTACACTCGAACATCACGAACATAGCAGTGATCAAACTGAGACATGTCAGAACTTGCATTATTTTTTCTACTTGTTTGTAGTCCAATTATAACATATCTTGGTTTTTCTATTTGAGACGAAGTTTTGATAGACCAAGTATGTTTTGTAGTTTTAGGTAAAGAGGGATATTCATATAGATCCCAGTTTCTAAATATCATCTGAAGCGGTCGATCTTTTTCCAACAGTTTTAATAAACTTATTTTTTCTTTGTCTGATACTTTAACATGTGGTACACGCCATATGATTTTATTGATTTGAACGTCTTCCACTATTTCACCGGTGTTCAATTTTACAGCGTTCAAATTAGTGTTACTTCGTAACAATATTAGTTCATGTCTACTATTTATCACAACTTTTTTAAAATCTTCTGCGAAACCGAGAATATTCCGAAGTGGTATAGATGCAGAAAAACTTCCTCCATTAATATTTTTTATACCATCGATACTTCATCCCCAAGCTCTAGCTATTTTTGATTCATTCTCATTCATTGATATTAATGATTTCATGGTTGTAGTTATACCTGCATTTTTTATTTTATCAATCTCCACTCCATTTAGCTCATACCTAATATCTTGGAACAAGTACAGTAGAGCATTGTTTGTGAAATTGACACTAGTAGCTTTGTCTTTCGTATCTTTTTTGCTGACGATAACAGTGCCTTCTAAATATAGTGTGCTAGCTGAAGGAAGTATGTACAAATCCTGTTGGTTGATAGGTATGCGGATTTCATCGTTCCTGTTGAAACTTGTTACGTACGGCTTGTAGGAATGAAATTCGATTCCTTCTATAGTGTTATCGAAAGTCGGAGTGGATAAAACGTCTAAGATATTCATTTTAGTAATCCGATCGCTCTGAGGAATGCTTTATTGTCTTTAGTTAATTTTATTTTCTTCTTAGAGCCCGGTCTTATTGGGTTGGTAGCTCGAGTAGAACTGATATTTTTTATTTGTTGAAACTCATTTTTATTGAAGTCAATCATCTTTTTCTCTTAAGATGCAAATATATCTGCACTTCTTCACCGCGCAAATTAATTAAGCGATTATTTATATCTAATAGCCTTATATGTATGCAGCTTATGTTGTTTTGATTGATTGGAAAGTATATTGCGTTCTTCGGGATTTCTATGATCCTGTATCCAGGTGGCACGTTGAGTGCAAATTCGTGAATGATGTGACTTGGTTCACCGTTTATGTAGGAACCGCTCACAATATCACATTCAATCCTGACCACGGTCGTCGGTAAAATGTTGACTGGAAACTGTGACACATACCATTTATTTGCTTTCAAAATTTGTTTATTAAATCCTAACAGTCTTCTGAAGGAGTTTTCCTTGTCAAAATAAACATCTTTTGTACAGAACATTGT
The DNA here is from genome assembly GCA_948465475.1 of Thalpophila matura. Classification (NCBI taxonomy): domain Eukaryota; kingdom Metazoa; phylum Arthropoda; class Insecta; order Lepidoptera; family Noctuidae; genus Thalpophila; species Thalpophila matura. The sequence continues at coordinate 15,739,992 of OX419182.1, forward strand.
AGTTTTTAAAGTATTATTATTGCACTGTAGTTTGATTGTTGCATCTTTTATTTTAGATTTTAAATAATCACTGATATCTTGCAATTCATAAGTGCCTTCCGGTATTTCAATAACTTCGTTATAGCCATAATAAAACTTATTATTACTTTTGTCAATGTTTGGAATAGAATTAAACGTTGAAAAGTGCATTAAAGCACACTCATACTCTCCATCTAGTTGCAAAGTATTAGGATAGTACGTAGATAACACTGACGAGTTTCCAGTTATCGACAAAGTGAGTGACATCTTGCAAATGATTGAAATGAAAGAAAAGCATATATTTATAATACATTTTTATTCCAAAAAGTCCACAAATATTCTAAACATAAGTGACCACAATTAACTGAATTGAATTTTTGATATCTTGTGTAGTTATAAAACACATTACAATTTTTGAAATATCGCATCAATTCCATTGGAGGTTTTAAATCTCCATAACTATCAAAATATTCACAATAGTTGTATACTTTAACATAAGCTACCCAATGCGTTCCTTCGTTCTTAGAATCATCTAAGTTAACGATTGCACATTCAATCCGTTTTGGCTTTCTTGGTAACCGGTCCTTCATGTAGACTCCTCGGAAATATGGGATGTCTCTTGAATACTTTTGGATGTCTACATTAGTTAGAGCGCGATTAGGTAGCATACTTTTTAGTTTTTTGAAGATGTTATAAATAATCCTTTGCCATTTTTATACGGCTTAATGTATAAACCCTTACCCAACACTAAAGCCTCCATAGCTTTGTTGTGTCGTTCTGTTTCTTTCAAATTTTGCTTGCTTGCTTTGTAATCATTAACCGTTTTTGCAATACCAGCTGCACCACCAGCTAAAGTTCCTAAAGCCGATAAACCAGCAAAAATTGGGATTAAAGGCAGAATTCCTCCAGTCTTTGGTATGGGTATTACTCGTGGTATCCGAATTTGATGACGTATGTTTGGAAATAACTTTTTTGCGGCCAAGTAAGCTGCTTTTATCAAAGTCTTACTATCTTTGGGTTTGAGTTTCTTAATTTTTGATTTTATTTTTGAAACAAAACTTTTAAATGTTTTTACGCCAGATCCAGACTTCAGTTTGGCTTTCATGACTTTGTTTACTAGCCATGAGCTTAGTTTTTCACCTTTTCCTGCATCTTTTGATCTTAGTCTTTGTTTGGTCATGTTAAGTAGTTGTAAATCAGCTTTGTGACGATTTGATAAGTCTGTATGGTTTGCATACGCAATGTCGTGTTGCATACAAGCTTCGTCTAGCTTATTTACTCCTCGGTCACCTCGAGCCAAACGTTTGCGAAGTTTTGTTCCTGGTCCGCAATAATTGTAGCCGGGCAAATGAACTTCGAATGGTAGATTATTAATTAAGCTATTAACTAGTCCACCTCCTTGCATTACTCAAATTATAATGATAGGAAATTTAAAAAAAATGAATATATAATAAAATCTTAACCCATTAATGCAGCTTTTTCAATCCAACTATTTTCTGTACTGTTTAGACCTAACCATTTGACATACAACTTATTTCCTTGTTTTTTCAAAACTTTTTCTATCAAATAAACATCGGGATGGTTAGATTTTTGGAGTTCATGTTCGTAAAAAGCCCCTAATATATTTTGCTTTCGTTGATCTTCAATGTGATATGTTACTGGTAAAGTTCTATTAATCTTTTTTATATTAAATAATTCAGTTGACCAATTAGGAGTGTAACCTTTCTCAAAATTATGTTTGTATTTACTTATACGAACAAAATCACCAACTTTGAATTTAGGCTTCCACTGAGCTAAATCACACTTGTTTATTTTATTTATATTTTCCTTTATCATTGGTTCATTAGATTTATTCACATCAACCGGTTTACATTCAATGGTGCGATGTTTTGTGTTGTTATATGTCTTCAATATATCTTTTAATGGTATACCTAACCACTTATAATTTCCATTGAGACTAAATTGTTTATATAATTTATTTTTTACAGTCCTAATCAGTCTCTCTACAATTGATGCTTTTTTAGTAGAGAACGATGAGTAATGGTTAATGCTGTGTTTCTTCATGAGCGTTTGAAAAGCGTTGTTATAAAATTCTGTTCCCATATCAGTTTGTAAATTAACAGGTTTACGATGGCTGTTAATCAGTATTCGTTTAAATGCATGAGTAACATCAAGTTTATTTTTTGATTTTAAAGGCTCTGTCCAAGCATATTTTGAGAAGCAGTCAATCACCACTAAAATGTAACTGTGACCTTTATTATATTTTTTCAGGTTTTGCATGTCCATCAGATCAGCCTGCCATAAGTCATCGACCCCCTTTAGAATGACACGCCGCCTAGGGAAATTTCTTCGTGCTGCTTTGTGTATTTCATTAACAATTTGCTGTTTTGCCATTACGGGGTTTTTTGAAGTAATTTATCTACCTCGGCTTTAGTATAAAACTTATCTTGCAAATGAGTTGAAACCTCGGGTATCTTTGCTTTTAAAGTAGCCTGAACTGTACCCTTTGCGTCTTTTATGATTTGAGAACGCAATGAACCAATCATATTATCAAATTCTTTTATCATACTGTCATTCAATCGATCTACATAATCCTTGTCCACAGTCCGATTACTTAATTCTTTTAACATGTTAGCATTCAATCGATCTACATAATCCTTGTTCACAGCATCGTCTGCTTCTACTGGAGATCTAATTCCTCTCAGTCTTGATGTTTTTAAATCAAAATCTCCGTTTTCTGATTTTAATAATGCATTCTCATTAAACTCAAATAACTCTGATAAACGCATTCTTTTGTGAATGTAGTGTCCGAATTTGTCTACGTTCATGTTTAAGGTGTATTGTATCGAGAGGCTGATAGTAAAATAAACACATTTTAAAATATTTATTTATTTATAATATTACTTTCACGCAATTCTTCAATGATAGATATAATTTCATTATCTAATCCTGTGTTGCCAGCATCTCTAGACGCAATTAATAATTTCAACCTTTCCACTAATTCATTAGGATTATCCCAGTACACTAAATCTACGTTTTTTCTCCACTTTTTTGTTAACGGTAGACCCTTTCCTTGAACTGCATTCTTCACTTTAAAAAGAGGTTTAATAACTTGCAAATATTTTTGCCCTTTATTACTTTTTATTGGCTTACTTGGATCATAGTCTCGACGATGTGCATTTGTATCAAGTAGCATCGACTTATAATTTTCCATATCACTGACTGTAACCAAGCTTAAGTCTACAACTTTCTTAAGTAACAACTGTTTTAAACCAGGTGTATTTTGGTATTTATGTCCAGCCACGATGATGTATTGATCGTTGATCGTTATGCAAGCAGAACCTAACATCAGTTTCCCATGGTTTGCTCTAACCCCAAATGGAATATCTACCAACGCTTCTGAAGATACTGACCAGGATGACGTATCACAATCTTGATTCTTATCAACTACTGATTCATAAGAAGAGTCACTGTTAATATCTGATTCATATTTGTCTTCATCACCATTATTATCATCACTTCCTGCGCTACCAGTTTCTTCTTTCTGCAAAGCTTCGTTAATAAACGGAACATCAGCAAAATCATCACTAGCACGCAGGAGAGGAGTTTGCTTACTAGCATTAGCAATTAGGTTGAGAGGTTCTGTTACAGGTTTGAAAACAGATTCCAATGCTTGTTTATTGTTAATCTCAGCATCTCTCATTTTTCGTACTTTTATCTTTACAGCTTCTGCCGCATCGACAATTTGTCGTTTCAATGATTTTTCCATATTGGTAAAATAGGTTGTAATTGATTTAGCGTCGTAAGGTGAATAATAATGTCAGGCAGAAAATAGCCTTATATATGTATTCGTGTTCTTAGTCAAAGACTACAAACGTGTCAAATTTACTTCTATAACATCCTTTGTTTTTGGAACAATCTTTATTAATCACAACATAATTGAAAGGTACACTCCATATTTTTGAACACATTTCACGAAATTCAATCCATGTCATATCAGTATTGACGTGCTCATCATAAACGTGTCTCATATTTCTTTCATCCTGTTTAAAAAGTACGATTAGGTTCGCGTTGTCTCTTACTAACTGCTTAGGGATTTTACTATACGTCTGATTTAGATAAAAACAATCGATGAACTTGTGTCTCCCCATAGCAAAATAATCACGAATACTACTTTGATTTTCACACGCAACATCATCAAATACAATTACAGAATTCGGTTTTGCGGTCTGAACACTCAGTACTTGCTCATTTTCATGATATTTCTGAAATGAAATGCCTGGTACTCGTTGCAAGACTTTTTCTAAAAAAACGTACTTAGGTTGTTGTAAGGTTTTCGAATAAATATAAACATTTTGAAATCTTAAACCATTCTCGTGTATAAGAAGACCAACTAATAAATTGGTTTTTCCACAATTTGACGGCCCGCAAATGATGCATCGTACCGATTTAGGTAATAATTCTCCATGGCGAAAACCAGTCTCCTGAGAATGAACACAAAGTTTGTTTACATGTAACGATTGTGGTTGTTTTACAAATTTCATGATGACTGCATGAAACGGTTATGTTAATAATGAGTCAATTAATGTATTACGTTGACATTTATAACATTATAACTCATTATCGCTAACTCGAACAAATGTACGAGCAACACCATGGCTGTCCTTCAATATGAGATAGTGAGTGTTCTCTGGAAAATTAGATTTCACCGAATCTGTTTGGGCTGTACAGCTGTCCTGGTGTTTTGATGAACCGTTATCTGTATGTTTCTGACCAGTTTGCAAATCTCGAATAAATATAATCTCGCCACTAGAATTCTTGATAATAATACGTTTACAAATGTCTTTTAAATCACATTCCACTGAGTCATGCATTGTTCGCAGTTAATTTAGTTATACCTAAGTATGTATTTAGTTTCGTGATACAAAATTCAATCTTTTCACGGCAATGGTAAAAATCGAATGTAGCGTTGAATTAGTGTGAACAACTATTTATAAGTTATTCACCTTCCCTGTTAAAAGAGTTTCACCTTTAGTTACATAACTGGAAACGGTAGGTTTGCAGGCATCGACCCAATCGTAACCATATGAGATATTAAAACTGGAATAGGGCCCAAACCACAAACCTCGTAAAAATCGTACTGCTTTATGAAATCCATTCATGTTATTGAGCATTCTAGACCACTTACGTTACATTCGCAACCAATGAGATTCATAAAAGTGGAGTAGCGCCCAAGCCACACACTGTAAAATATAATTGAACATCCTACCAGTCTCGAGGCGAACGGCGCCTACTCCGTAGGATATTATTGGGCTTTCTACCACACCGAAAGCGACGAAGGCGAACGAAGTGAGCCGAAGGTAGCGACAGGTGGGGTAGAATGCCCAATAATATCCTACTCACCTAAATTGATACCTATTTCAATGTCAAAACCAGGCTCTCACTTTAGTCTATCCATCTCACAGATGGGCATGGGCCGATAAACAAAACCCGCGGTATCCAATCAGAAAGTTTTGCGAAATAAATTTTGGTTTCGCATGAAGTTTAATGTACAAAGGTCTATTGTTTTATATTATGTATTGCCTTCCAAGACTAAAAGGCTTCGTAATTTAGCCCACCCTTAGGGACGGAACAAAACATTCAGGTTGAAAGTGAACGCAGAATTTACCTGGGTGTTCTGTGTAGGTAACGTCGGGGTCAGAAGTGATAGACTTTGTTTTCTGTTTGAACAATCAACAAAAGATATTTAAGCAATATGCAGACAGCTATTTTCAACTTCTGTTTAACTTATGGTGCACGTGTGCTAAGTAGTCAAGTCTTAAATTGTATCTTAATTTTAAAAAGTTGTAACTCCCGTTGATTGTTACGTCTTTTTTTACTTTTGATCATGAATATTCAGCTCAATGCAGCACTGGTTCTAGTACTATCGGTAAAACTAATTATTTTTACTTTCTCATTTTTAGGCAAAACCTCTCACTCACCTATTTAATAAAACATTTAGGTACCTTAAACAATTCTAATTTGTACCTGCTATCTCATAAACATGTATCACTAATTAGTGATAAGAGCCCGATTAAAAGTTACAAATAAAGTCTATCAAAATGTCCAACGAATAATTTAATTAGGTACGCTGAAGGCATATTATCAGTTCCAATTACTCTAATTTCATTAGATCACATTTGATTTGTTTTGTTTCGTATCTCATACAAAAATAAAGAGAGACATTGTTATCTCACATCTTCAAAGTACACAAACAAGAATAGAAGTGTCGACAGATTCTAATTTCGATAATAGCTCCAAAGAGGTTGGACATTAATCAAGATGAAACTGTTATTAATTATGTTAAACTTACATCATTCCTGTAATTAGTATTGCGTAATTGGGTTGAGTTTGTCCCCTAAAATCATATTATTAATAACAAAATTAGAATAAGTTTTCAAAGTCCCATTTTGGAATGAAATTTTGCAAGCGAAATTTTCATCTTTGGATATTAAATCCGAAATTGTTTTGTGCGCGACTATACAAAATCAACCCATTGGTTGCGACCTCATACCGATTTATATAGACGCACGTAAATTTCCGAGACCTGACGAGGTTCGATACAAACATATGTGGACCCGAAGAGGTCCAACACTCGGTCGATATAGCAATTTATTGATAACGAGATTTCTTCTGACAGAATCATGTCTGAAACAGAGTAAATTCTGCGTACTCATAATTTATTTGTAATTTCGTTTACGAAAATTGAGTTGTTTCTTGCAATTCCTATATAAAATTGTACCTGTTTTTTTTTTCTTATTAATCGTGCACGAAGTGGCTTTTTTTTTTTTTATTCCAGCCATAGTAGAAACCTTCTATTTACTTGCGTTTGAAGTTTTTGCTAGGTATGCTAATGCTTTATTGCGTCTTAATAATGTATTCGTTTGTAAGTAATTACATAAAAAAATTCATCGTATCACCTACATTTGAAATAAACCTATTAAATCATCATATCATCATAATTTAGCCCGGGATCACCCACGGCTAGGTATAGACCTCTTTTCCTTTATGCCATACTTTTGGGTTTCGTGCGTCCCTCGTCCAGGTGTTTCCCGCAACTTTGACAAGATGTTTGGCCTTTAGACGTCCCTGCTGGTTCCTTTGGCCTAATCTTGCCCACCATTCGGTCAAAACCTTACTCCAGCGGCCATCTCCACGTTTAGCCAGGACCTGGCTAAACGTGGAGATGTGTCCTGTCCAACTACGCGGCGGTACGTCTCAAGTGGAGTTGGACAGGACACATCTCCACGTTTAGTCAGGACCTGGCTAAACGTGGAGATGTGTCCTGTCCAACTACGCGGCGGTACGTCTCAAGTGGAGTTGGACAGGCCCATAATCTATTAAATGTTAAGAACAATTCTCAAGATTCGACCCTATTCACCTAGCCCTAGAGATAGCAAAAAATAAATCAATCAGGTAAATCTAGCGCCTGATTGATTAGAAAAGTAGCGTGCCAAAGGCAGAATGCTAATATTTACGAAGGGAACCTAGACAAAGATTACTCTTGATTGATTAAACCAGCAACAGGTTGAAAAGGGTTCTTTACAAGTTCTATTTTTCGGTCTGGAAAATTATCTACTTGGAAAAGTTAATTTTGAAATGTCTAATGAGTTTTTTTTGTTTGAAGTTTCGATTGGGACATACCTAAATAAATGGAAATAAGTAATTGAAATTGAATGTTTTCTTTATTATCGGTTTTAGGTACCTATTTTGATTTAGTATTACTTTTTAACCAACTTCAAAAAAAGGAGGAAGTCATGTTTTCGGCAAGCTTTTGTTTCGATTATTTTCAATACGATACTACGAGTAGTTAAAAAATAATATTCTTCACGATTTCATTTTGGTTAAAACTAGCTAAACTAGAAAACTGTTCCGATTCCTATGAATAATAATACCTAGGTACCTATTTAATTTTAATTCCATAATTATCTCCTCGATGAACCGATCGTCTCACATTTTATAAACTGTTATACTAAAAAAACATAACAACGCAAGCAATAATGCTTTTCACTTTTAAAATAAAGTACCTTTTCTGAAAGTCTGCGATATCTAAAAAATAAAATTCTGTCAACAATTTATTTAGCGTTGCAGCAACAGGGTTAAAATAAAAATGAAAGGGGTTTGCGGTGAGTCGTCAGTGTTGCAAGTAGGGATGTTACGAATATTCGCATTCGCATTCGCTTATGCAAATGATTCGCATCATTTTAAACATTCGCATCGACATTCGGATTCGCATCAATCGATGCGAATGTTTTGCGAATGCGAATGTGTACAAGTCGTATTGTGTCTCGCCCTGCGGCCGTACGATTAGTCGATCCTTGCACGCGCAGAAGGCGCAGGCAGGCATCACGTGTTTCATTCGACCAATAGAAAGCGTTTCTTTCTCGCTGCTACAAGGCAAACTAAATAAGCAAGTTAGTTTGCCTTGTTAGTGTTGTCACTTTGTCAGTCAGTTTAAATAAATAATAAAAAGTAGGTAGTTTGTGTAAAATACAAAAAGTAGGTAGTTTGTGAGTTTAGAATTGTGTTGAGCTATTTTGACAGCTTTTCCCATGGCACCAGGAAAGAAAAGTGAATTATGGCGATTTTTTTACTATCGATATGGTTTCTGAGAAAAATTACTTTAAAAAAAACTTTAATGTTTTTTTTTTATGTTAGTCCCAAACATTCGCATTCGCATTCGCACATTCGCATCCCGAACATTCGCATTCGCATTCGCGAATGTGAAAAATATGACATTCGTAACATCCCTGGTTGCAAATGACGAAGCCATAGCAGGATGCCCAAACTAATTATTGGACGCCGGGGGACACCCATAGCTGAGTGTTTTTATGGGATCTCTCGGATTTTTCCTATAAAATTCCGAGGTTTTCTAAATAATGAATGGTTACTTGTTATGGTGTGTTACATTGTGTACTCTCTATTAGGTATATGTATTATACATGTTTTGATAAAAATGTTATTAAAAAAAACGTTACAGCGTTTAAGAAGATAAACATTCGCATTGCTGTTCTTATTTCAATTTAACAAATATTTTATAGTTATACCAAAACGCAAAAGTATCAAATGGTTTTTATCATAAATTGTACACATTTTTATGGTTCCGTACCAAAATGATAAAAAAGGAACCCTTAAGGTGCGACTTTAAACTAACTGCGCGATCTGTGTAAACATGTAAACATGTTTCGTTAACTTTAAGTGTTCGCACTATACCCATGTACCTACACCTTAAATTATAATATTGAAGGATCTGTTCCCATAGACAAACTGTGAAAGCAGTTTTGTGGGGCTTTGTTTAGTTATATGAATGTTGTGAAACGTTGATAAATAAAGATACATACATACTTCGTCTGTCTGTCTGTCTGTCACACCTGCTTATTTCAGCAACTACTTATGCTATCGACTTGAAATTTGGAACAGTTATAAAGAATGCTTGTCCAACTATATTGCAAATGAAAAAAGTCAAAAAATATTTTTATTTTCATTGCAATAGGGGCCGGAGTGGGGGTCCAAAATTTCAAAGTGGGGTTACTAGGTCAAGTGACATATCATATGAAAGGGCTTGATCTGCACATTTCAAAATATATTTATATTTTATTTTATGTCTCACAGTTTTCGACATTATGATGAAAAATGTCTCAAAAAATACCATTCCCCTCCCCCCCCCCCCTATCTCCGAAGTTTGCGGAGCGAAAAATCTGAAATAATTAGAGTTGATAGGAATTGACTCAAATATTGCACCAAAAATAAAACGATGTTCCTAACTAGTACAGTTTTTTTCAAAATCAGCAAAATTCCTTCACAAACAAACTTAGTTATGCGGTCCGGTTTTTTTCACTTTATACGTCCAAAAATGATACGGAACCCTCGATGCGCGAATACGACTTGAACTTGGCCGGTTTTTTTAATTAAATCGGGACTTTACGCACACAGAAAATAATGAAAATACCAACACGTATTTTGACCAACTTCGATGTTTTGTTTGATCGATTTTATTTAGTCTATTAATTCATCGTGTGACACCCAATAATCTTCTTTCCAAACAGCTAAAAAAGTAAAAGTTACATAAAGTTACAAAAATAACACAATATAATAAACCTTTACACCAGAGATCAGAAACAATTAAACGCAGAAACTCCAAACAACACGTCGCGTACAATCGAGCAGAAATAGTTGTAGATAGCGAACTATCGGGGCACAGCTGAGCGTATATTACCTACTGTCATAGCACGTTATTTACGACTGTACTCAACTGTATCGCACAGCTTCCTTCGTGGGGCTCGCACTCTGGAAGACACGTGCTTCTATAGAAATGAGATGTGACATTACGGGAGTGTTTTATTTTAGTAGAAAACTAAGATTTTTCAGCATTCATAATGTATAATTCTTGAGAACAAATAATATAACTATCACTCTTTTTTAACCGGACCACATCTCGTATAAATTAATATTAGTAGGTATCTGGGTGACCAAGCTTCGCTCGGGATTTACTCAGTGATGACACCTATCTAGTTATCTAGATAGGTGTCATCACTAAGTAGATCCCGAAATACTTGAAAACTAAAATATTATCTAAATACAACATTTCATCCAAATGGTTAGAGCTGTTTCCGAGAAACCAATTATATTATACAAGAATTTCTCACTTAAAGTAAAAGTATGCCTCTGTTTACCTATACTTCACGCTTTTATTGGCTTGATCTGTATTTGAGTTTTGTATGCAACCATGTATTTGTATGTATGTAATGAAATCTTCAATTAAATTTTCACCCATTCCCAGTGGTTGTATCTATTTGAAACTTGGCAACAATAATAAGACGACAACGTGCTACTCTGGTGATGAATTCAGTAGATGTAGTATCCACTTCTCACCTCATCAAATTAAAACGTATTTTTAATTTTTTTAAACTATGTATTTTTTTGTGTGCATTCAATGAATATCATAATGTACGGGCATACATTCTCTTCAATAGCTCTTTGACTACTTCCAATAGCACTTTGAGTTCCACTCGTCTCTTTGTAGGAACGTGTGTCTGTCTGCTCGAGCACCTGAACCATTGGACTGGCTCAAACAGATCAAACGTGAACATACTCGAGATATTACGTATCACGTTCAACTCTGCAGAATAGTTGTCACAGTGAAGCAAGTTGGATGTTTTGTAATATATTACAAAACATCCAACTTGCTTCACTGTGTTGTTTATTGTTTCGTGTGCTGTGACGTTTTTGGTTGATGTACCTACTGGTTTGTGTGCTGTACTGTTGTTTTTTTTTTGTTTGAGTTTTTAGAGATTGATCTTCATTAGAACGCATAGTGCATAGGCACATCGTAAGATTAATATTCTATACTAATAAAAAGGTTTATAATGAAATTAAAAGCCTCTTTACCAATGGCAAGAATCAAAGAAAGATGATCTGTATCCAATGTGCATATTTTTTTAAATCCTTTCACACTAATACCCGAACACTCAAACGCTTTGTAAATCCCAATCAAATTGAAAGGCTGTTAAATCTCAGGTAAACTATTGTTGATTAACCAAATTAACACAACCATCAAGTGACATGAGGATCTTTAAATAAGTTTTCAGTATACGGAAGAAATATTTAATTACATGTGAACCATCTGAATCCACTTAATCTATGAACATCCGCTAAATGACTGAGACACCGATGTCGGCGTTTATTCCAACCCAGTGGCAAACTGTTCAAAACACGTTTCAAAGACGCGATCCTTTTGTACGTACAGCTTTGACTCTTAGCGCATGACACCGTTCCTAAATCGGTCGTGTCAAAATATTTTGATGCTACTTTTCAAACGCGTGCGCTTTTTCTAAGTAGCTCGAACAAAAGCGGCTTTTTCATCATAGTTTTTACGAAATAATAATATATGTATGGAATTTTGTAGGTTTTGGCACAGAATACTACAGAAAGATAACTCTGCAAAGACAGTTAAATGAATAACGACTCTTGCAACAATGCAATAAAGTGTAATTCAGCTCGCACAGCGCTGCGTGCCTAAAATTATATTAACCCACAAGGTAGGTAGTCTTTTTCTGTCTCGCAATTCTATCTCTTCTGAAGCGGTGTGAATCCACTGAATTGGCATCCCCGGGAAGGCCCGCCGATATATTTAGCTTCTTACCTAAAGTGCGAAACGTTCCAACCGGCCTAGCATGACCACGATAGAAACGGGTTTTGTCTACATATAAATAGATAAAGTGACAGATTGTAGAAACATTTCTACCGTTTCATTCATAAAACGTAGAAATGTTTCTACAATCTGTCACTTTGTCTATTTCTATGTAGACAAAACCCGTTTCTATCGTGGTCATGCTAGGCCGGCTGGCCTGGTTTCAGTTCTTAAAAGCAGTTCTTTATAATACATGGAACTGACCAAACAGACTATATTTTACACTGCACTTGTACCTTATTGCTTGAATATAAAACTTTGGCTGTATTAGTTTTTGATAGATGTCACCAACGCTCTTATAAGGCGTATTAAAAGAGATTTCAAATTTCGACTGAAGTGGGCAAGACGCGGTAGCTCAGTTGGCAGAGCAGTGCCACGGTTCAAATCCCAATCGCGTCAGTTGATCTCTTATATATTTAATGACTTATACGTTGCTTTTGAATCGAAACCTACATCAAAACCATGTACTCGTATATCAGTGCGCAATTCACCTTGAATAATTAACAGTGATGACTAGTCACACTTGAAGCAAGCACAATGCAAATAACAATAACAGCACGTCACATCTGTACGTTGCTGTTCTATACCTAGTGACTGCCTACCTGTCGGCCATTTTGTGCTCTCACAAAGGTGGCGACGCATCGAACAATTAGGTAGGTCGGCAGCATGTAACTAGTGTTGCACGCACGACAGATGGCGCATTCATGTGATCGTAACAAGGCTTTGACGGCTTATCGTGAAGTAGGTGGCGTTGGAATGCGATCGCGATGGACCTCTTGATATAAATACGAAGGTATGTGAGAGGGCTTTAGTGACAGTTTCAAAGGGAGTGTTCGGTATAGCCTGGTGAAATGTTTTGTGTTGCGTGTAGCTTTAGATAAGGAGTAGAACAGGATAGTAAAATGGAAATTATGACCAACAGCATAATATGTTATGATGTGAAATCTGGACTGATTTACAGAAATATCAGTTTAATATTGGATGCTAGAAACATGAAAAAAGAAAGAGAGAATCTTAGTTAGGGATAGTCACACGGGAGAGAATAATAAAGGGAATAAGAATACCTATGATACCTAATCTCCAAATTCATACGTAAAAAAAACTGAAGTATCACTTTGTAAACATATTGCGCGCACAGAGGAGTGTTAGTTTGGCATAGTTAAAGTTTATATAGACAAATGGAGTGCAGTAAGTTAAATTTATATTTTTCAATACAAAACACCTTAACAAACGCAATTGGTCGAATTTGGGCCACAGGCGATACTAGTATTAATTGATTCATACTTACATAGTTATATTTGTCATCTGTTAAGTTGATCTTAAAAGACCTACTTAAATTAGTTTGACTAAGGAAAAACTTGAATCAAAAGTTTGTCTCAACAGATTTGAACTCATGACCTCATTTCTGATGCAACTTCACAGTAATAATTAAATTAGCATCACAAGCCAGCTTCCCTTCCCCCCCCCCCCCCCCAACTCTTTCCCCCCAAAGATTTAGTTCCCCAAATTTGAATAATTTCCCCGTGAGCTCTTTCTCTGCTTTCCGAAACAACAAAGCCACGGAAATGAAAACGGTGCTCCCCTAATTGTGTTTTTGTTTTCCACTTGATTATGCGCACCTGTTTATTTTTATCAGCATTTTTTTAAGAATACTCTCTAAAAACCTGAAAAGTACCGAAAAATCTGTACGAATAATAATTCTAAGGTGGCTAGTACTTCGTCTAACAGAAAAACTGACTACAACGTTTTTACCCGACTGCGGCGAAGCCCAAAAGGACGGTATAGTGTTTTTAAAAGCTTTTATTTAACATGCTGTGTGTGTATGAGGCCAAATCTTGCAACTGAATTATTTTAGATCAGTGCTTCCGCAAACCAATTGTGTGGAAAGAAACGTATAATTATGTCACTTCGATGACAATGCAATAATATGGTACCATAGAGGTGGTGTAATTATCGATAAATTAATTAATATGCTTTAATTTAATAAATTGGTTTTAATTCGAATCGAATTTCTTTGGATTGATAAATCCCAGCATTATGAAAAAAATTGTTGATTGATATGAAATGTTAATACCTTTTAAAAAATAATATACCTGCTTTCCGATTTTACACTTTTCAGTTACAAACTCCCGCTTTCAAACAGCTCTACGTTTTAACATTTCCATTACTTTTTATAATGAATACAGAGACTGTGTGGACTTTAAATTGGCGTATAAGTGTGCTGGTCTACGTCGGTGCCTGTCTTGAATAATTTAAGCTCATTCTACCCGCAATTTGAGCATATTATAAACGGGACGTCCGAAATTAGGCGCAGCCTCAAAGTCGGCCTAAAAAATGTAGTCTTAGGCGGGACGCTTTTGGTACTATCAAAATGAAATTTGGGCTATACTAGTGTAACAAAAGAATAGAAATGAAAAGAATTTGTCTACGCAATACAAATCTTGAGATGTCATTAGTAGGTTAAGATAAATCAATGGCACAAGTATCCTTTCAAGGCAGAAACAGAAAAGCTAATTAATACCTTTAGTATGATTGAATTACTAGAATAACTGAGTTAGGATTAGATTACACCGAGACGCGACGCGACGTTGGGTACATATTTAATAAAGCGATACAAAAGTTGCAAAGGACGTTGGTAGTTTTGGGCTTGATATGGTACAGTAATAAAAGCTTAACCAAAAATAAAAATATATGTTAATTGTTCTTTGCCTAATTTATGTTAGAGATTAAGAATTGGAATCAAAAATCGAAATAAATAAGAAATAAAATGATTATGCCGTTGACATTTTGAAAAAAACCAATAAAACAAAAACGGGTGCATGCTGGCTGGCGCGTGCCTCCACAGAATATCATGTCGACAGCAACTAAAACCTTTGAATTGAGAACTCATTAGTCGGGCTGTACTTCATTGGATCATTCACACCATACTTAACCTCACTGTCACAAATACGAAGATTTCTCTTTAACCCAATTACGTACAAAAACAAATAAAAAATGAATATAAATACTCTTGAAATACTCGATCACACCAAACTAATTTCATATCTGTACCGACAGACACAATCTGAAGCCCAGCGTTCTATGGGCGTCTGCCGTGTCTTTTTAGTGAGAGTGCGAAAACGGACTGGATACGTGTTAAAGCACACTTCATTACCACGCCCAGCGCGGCGCTTCGAAACGTCTCACTGCCTATCTATTCTGTACCGACACGCCGCGTGATATCACCGCGAGAACTGCCACTTGGTTTCCGAACGTTCGAGGGAGAATCTCACCGTGACATTTTCCCTCGAACGTTCGCAAAAAAATTGGCAGTTCTCGCGGTGACACTCCGATCATAGAAACAAGGAGATATATCATAGCAAATTAGTACGGGAACAACTGATGCCACTTTTAGTACATTTTTCGACACAATTACGCGCATGATTAAGCGCTCCTTGTGAATAAAAAGATCTCCCACGCATTAAACATTCCGCACACCCTCAATCTAACACTGTTAATCGTCACTCAACACTAGCACTAAACTAAATCACTGTATTTATACCATCGATCGTGTTCGGTTCGTCGCCAGCGCGTAAGTTTTTAATTTGAGCAATTTGCTCAAGATCAGGCATCAAGCTCGATAGCGCCTTGGCACATCTCCCTTGTTTCTATGATCTGAGCGGTGACATCACGCGGCGTGTCGGTACAGAATAGCCAGGCGGTCACCAAAAGCACTGAGACGCGACGCGATGCGCAGACACTTCATATTTGTAAGAACACGTATTGCTTCAAACAAAGCCACGAAGTTCATTGCGAGGCCACCAAAGATAACTAGCTAGCTTCTTCGAGAAACTGCGCGCAGCGTCGCGTCGCGTCGCATCTCAGTGTGAAATGACCATTAGGAACAAATTAGGTTCAATCATAGCTTTCTTATACCTACATATACATATATTTTTTACTTCATGGTTAAAGGTACAACGAATGGGTATATATAGGCCTCCTTCAGGCTCGCTTATCTTTGTTTTTGTATATGCCCTTCCCGATTGTTTGAAATTATATCTATACTATAAAAATGTATAGGTACAATATAAATGTAGTACCAACCTAGTTATAATATACACTGCAAAATTGCGAGTACACAATAATGTCCAGTGCCGGGTATTTTATTATAGATGGTCGATCATCAATCATTTATGTCAATATCAATAAGTTGCCCCTGCACACCGCGGCTCCAATTTATTTGTAAATAATAACTTTACGTTGTAATATTTTATTATACAACGGGAGCCCTCGGGGCCGATTTTGATGAAAACTAAAACAGTGTCATATTTTTTTTGAAAAATATTTTTTTCTGGAACTAACCCTTTGATTTTGAAAAAAATAACATATTAATTGAATTATTGCACTATCCGATAGTGTCGCTAATAAGGATTGGTTTGGATTTAGTAGAACATTAGTCTACAACACTGAGAGTTACAGAACCTATCACAGTCTTCTGCTAAGCTAAGAACTCTTTTAAAAGACTATTTTTCTCTTGTGTTAATGGAAACTCTTTCAATTACTAAAAACTGGTAGAATAACGGCCGAGGGTACTCAAAGCGTATTTAAAAATCATCTCACATAAAAGATTTTTTAATCGCATTACATTTCAGTACCAATAAAACTAGGTAGGTATATTATAACGGAATAAATAAAACCCGACTGCCTTTTTAAATATTATACCTACCCTGTCTCTCCCATAATTTCAACACCTCAGAATGTTGAAATCCATCAAACTGTTTAAAATAACACACATTTTTTGTTCCTTGTTTCAATGGCTACTCAGAATTTATTATTATTTTTTTTTTTTTTTTTAAAAAACGTTGCCCCAGACTAGGATTTCTCCTGTATCGTGTCGTGGGTACAAACACAAATTTCATATACACAAACAGCCAGACCTATGTGCAATGCGGGAATCGAACCCGCGACACGTTGCGCAGCAGCCAATCTTTTAGCCACTGCGACAACCGTGCGGTCGAGAATAGTTAAAACATTTCAAGTCCAAACCAAGCGAAGGTCGCAACGTATGCAGTACCCAAGGGCCTCCTAAGAAGCTTGGGCCCTTGTTTTAGGTAGGTTCAGTAGGGATGGAGGGATGAAAATGCCCTGGCAGGTAGGCTTACCGAAAAAGTATGTTTTCGTTCACCTGAGGGATAGGTGTCCCCTTTGTAAATGGTCAGTTTTGAAAGATATCAAGAGAGATTTATCTTGTTTGTAAACTATACTTTGTCAAAAGATTTTAGGCCTTACTGAGTCTTATAGTTTTGATGTTGCGTTGCCCCGATAAAATATGTATTTCGTGAAATGTATAGTAGAGGTAATTTTTTATAACTTTTTTAGCTATTATGTAGGTATATGTGTTTATGTTGAGCCATTTTGGAGTCTATTCGAAATAAACTTTCAGACAGATAGATAGACAGACAGAGACAGAGACAGAGTAAAGGTTTCAACTTTATTTGTTTTAAAACATAGTCAATGCAAAATGGGTGGTAAACAGCTGTGGTCATACGGGATTTTGTTCTCAAAATGGTCATTTGATTTGTCTGATGGTACCTACATCGGAGAACTTAATACCATAGGCATTCTCTACCATTCAACCTTGTGTTCTTTCTATCCCATAACTAAGTAATTATGTACGCATGTATATACTATTAAGTTGGTCACCAACACATACCCGCGATGACATAAGGCCGTCTACATGTTTGCGTATACAGTGACAGCGGCGCGTCCGCGGCTCGCCGGTAATCGATCGCGCGTCATCAATCACCCTTGTCGCGTCCCACTGTTGCCAGAGACGGTTTTGTGCGTTTTATTAGCCGGTGTCCATCGGCTATGAATATTAGTCATCGTGTGTGGACGGCCCAGTGGGCGGCAATTATGTGGCGGTAATATAAGTGTTATTGATCGTGTTGAGTAGCATGTGGCTGTTGCTACTGTTGGTATATAAACTCACGTCTTTTTCCCATGGCAATAGGCAGAAACTGCAGAACATATGCTGCGATTTCTACATACTACTGTTGCTTTGTCCACGTTCATAGATCTG
Organism: Thalpophila matura; assembly: GCA_948465475.1. Classification (NCBI taxonomy): domain Eukaryota; kingdom Metazoa; phylum Arthropoda; class Insecta; order Lepidoptera; family Noctuidae; genus Thalpophila; species Thalpophila matura. The sequence goes on from OX419182.1 coordinate 15,758,300, forward strand.
GTAATATTATATACGACGGCCATTTGTATGGAGAGTCGAAGAAAAATACCTGATTTTTTTGTTTAACTTATTAAATGTTGCTCTTAAACATAACCATGCATTTCTGATACCTACAATTTTTTCTGATACAATTATGACAATAATTAATAAAAAAAATCAGAAATACACACACAGAAGTAAAAACTGCACGACTGACATTACAGGGAGATAATTACGGTATGTCCTAAGTATTTTGTCCTTCTGTTTATCCCCATTTTAAAAGTTCGGTTCAATTTTTTGCGATCGATCTAATGCCTAATTTAAATCGAGAAAGTAAATACAATACATTAGTTCCACTGGTCCACCACCTTTAGTACCTACTGATAAAATTGCAATACTTTGTTACCGTTTATATCCTACTGATGAATAACATCGTATAAAAAGATACTATTTCACAATGGTCCGTCCAGCCGTAACAAATATTTTGCAAGCAAGACTGCTCTGCGTTAATGCAGAAATAGAACCAGCTATTATAAGCGCGGAAAGCGCTGGAATATTTTCATTTGCACATTATTTTCACACAATTTCGCGAGAAAATTATCTCTTAAATATGTCGCTTGACACGTGTAAATGTAACAATATGTTAGTTTTATATACGGTCCTAGAAAGCGCTAGATAGTTCTATAGAATAGTGTTCCACTATAGGTACTATCGATAGCATCGATTGTATCGATACTATTGATTATCCTATCGATAGTATTGCTTTATAAGCTATCGATATTATCGGCAGTCCAAAACAATCGATAGTATAGATACTAATCGATACTATCGAACGTCAACACTACTATAGAAACCATTGTAAAATGTAACCGTTTGAATGGAAATTACTATCACTACTATAGATTTAATAATTTATTATAGAAATAATAATCGTGAGAATAGTTTCTAAATGACATTGGAAATAAATTATAAGCTACGGTATGGGAATCAAACATAAGGTGTCGAGGTCATCAGCCCTAGGTAATTATAGCAGCACCTACACTTATTTCCTTATAAAGAAACTTACAAGAATAATTTCGTGTAAATTATTACTTACTATAACTTAAGTCTTTGTTGAATCATAATTATCTAAATATATCCATGTCATGTAAAAAACAATGTCTTTAAAGTAAATGCTGTAAAATTGGTAAAACACACTCTTTGAAATTAATTTACCTCTTTTAAAACTTCAATATACCCCAAGTCATCATAAGACGCATATGCATATTATTACAATTTCACTTCAAAAGTTAACCCGATTTCATCCCAATATAACCGAGCGAAGGTGTCAGCGGGGGGGTTAATTAAAACGGTCGCGTCGCACGGTTGACACGCGACGCGGTATGCCGTCGCGTTGCTAAGCAACCGAACGCTTTGAAGTGCACGCTAGCATTCGCACTCACTAGAACGTCACACAGAGCCATTTCGGATATTTTTCACGTGTTTAGTTTAATCAAGTGTGTTTCTGAGTTTATTTGGAAGAGATGGGGGAGTGAGATGAGTTGATTAAAGGGGGCGTCATGACATGTTTGTAGAAAAACATTGCAGCAACGCGGATAAGCTCCATTTTTAGACGCCATTTTGATCAAATATTTAAAATTAATGAGAAAGAAAAGCACAGTTTTTCAATTTTTTTTATAGGTAAGCTTGCGTTTCCTTTTAATTATGTCAGTTAATTTGCCGATGTTGAACTAGGTAGCTTAACATTGGCAAACTTACTGTTGCTTGACACTCTACGACCATTTTTGCAAGATTTCATTAGAAAAACGTTTTTTCTCTGATACCCTAAACGGTTCTACCGTCTATTTGCTGTGTTCACAACAGTAGCGCCACCTAGCGTTTGCAACTATCCCGGACATGACATGACATGAAAACGTAAAAAGTATTGTCATTCTTTGTCGGAATTAGGCGAATCACACACCGCCCGGCGCTGCGCTGCGGGGTGCGTGGCGACGGAACAAAAGCCCCGCGCGTGAATGCGTTTTCAGTGTGTTGCACTACGCGTGATTTCTATACAAATACAGGTACTTGCAAACAACGTAAGATCACGCACTCCCGTGCTACGCTGCGTGATGCGATGCGGTGTGCGAATCGCCTTAGTAAATATTTCTGCAAAAGCGTGCGCTGCGATCGTTGATTTTTCCCCGCCAAGCTTGCACATAGCGAATAGTCATATAATAATTTTTAGCACAGTCTGGCACAACACAACTTGAAGAGTTCAATTATTTAAATAAGACTTGAAGAAGGAGACCAATCGAATAATCGTTGTGACGGACTTGGCATGACATGGCTACATTCATTATCTTTCCAAAGGTGTATTTAATGTGACCTAATTTCCAATAGACGAGCAACATCTTAAGAAAACACATTGTATCGACGATCGACGCTCGCAATTCATACATTATGCATTGACGGGTAGCTACCATTTCCGCGGACGAGCAATGTACGTTGAAATGTGAGAGATTCTCATCGGCGATGCGATAAAGCGGCGCTTGGAATGACTAGGGTCACAGATACTGCGTAGCGTAGACTCGCAACTGTTGAGAGGGCCTGAGTTCGATCCCCCGCCCCGGTCAGGTAATTTTTTATTGGGAACTCTCAATAACAGCCTAGAGTCTGGATGAACCGATCCAGCTAGTAGTCCCTCCCTCTAGTTGCCCTCCCCCCAGCGACGCCCTAAGCCGAGGCCCGTACCCCAGTAGGGGGTGCCCTTAGCGTGTGGTCGCTTAGTTTGTTTTATTTAGTTTTAAGCCTGGCTGGAGGCATTTGTAAGTCCTCACCAGATGACCGGTTAAGCAGTGACAGCTGTTAGAAGCCAACTGCGAGAGGCCATTTCTAAAAAAAAAGACAAAAAAAAAAAAAAAAAAAATTGCCTAATCCTTCATGGAATGCTAGCGTGATGTTATCTTATGATTACTACCTAAATATTCAAAAGATTTTCAGATTGCACGAAAATCTCAAAGTATTAAGTAAACCGCTTTACCTTATCGAATCGCACAGTCTGGATTTGTTTAATCGTCCGTATGTGTTAAGCTTTACTCATTGGAGCAAAGTTATCAGATTTGAAAGTTTCACTTATTTACATTACAAAATAATGTTAAAGGGTTTGCTAGGGGCGTTTCTTGTACCTACTGATGTTTGATAGATCTCCTTTTTAGAAAAACGAATTACCCCCATTTTAGCCGACTGCGGCGAAGCCCAAAAGGAGGATATAGTGTTTCACCTGTATGTTAGTATGTGAGTATGTATGTATTTCCGATTCTGTGTTCCCTCCTAGAGACTAAACAAGCGAACGGATTTTAACATATGACATATCATTAGATTCGTATTGACGTCGCAAGTAACATAGGCTATATGTATTATTTAAAAAACCAATATGGCGGATTTTATTCGCTATGAAGTGAAGTCGTAAAAAATAAAAAACATCTGACATGGTCATGTGGGGCGCGGTACGTCTTATCCGACGTTATAAAACCACCAAAGGAAAACAAGACATTGCAGTCGGGACCCAGTGTTCCCGGGTAATTTTCATGTAATGGGTCCCGACTGCAATGTCTTCTTTTCCTTTGGTGGTTCTATAACATCGGATAAGACGTACCGCGGTCGGGTATTTTTTTTTTTTTAATTTTCTATTTTTTTCCATCATCATTTCTGCCAATAGCTAGCAATAACCATAATGGGGGGCTCGTAGCCAAGAAATAGCTGCGCTAATCGATCGATCTTCAAGGTTAATCTGAGTTTGCCGCGGTCAGTCTATGGATGGCTGACCATTCTTTACACATGACCCCTCCGTGCCTCGGAGAGCACGTTAAACAGTCGGTCCTTGTTGTCATACGCATAATTATCTATGTTGACAGTCGTTACGGGTATCTCGCCATCTCGACTCATGTTAAACGATGATGCGGTTCACGATAAAGCACGCTTGCCTAGAAAAAACCTATTAACTCGTGACTTAAGACACTCAGATTGTAACTATCGGGGAACACCCACTCCGGCAGCGCATTCTACTAGGTATTTCAAATCCGCCACATTATTCCATTGCATCTAGGTATACGGAGCCAGGGCGGACCGTTAGTTAGAAAACCTATTTAGCCTCACATTTCGGGTAAATTAAACTGCCATTTACGAGTTGCGTTCAATCATATTTCACATGAATATTCCCATGATTTTGGACCGGAGAGTCTCTGGAACAATATTATAATTAATTACCAGCTACCGTGTGACTGATGTGCTGTGAACGCGAAATTAAAACATATTTTAATTCGTATTGACACTGGCCGTCGGCAAATATATATACGCTTTGTAATTAATAGAGTTGCTATTTAAATATTAATAATGAACTGCCAGATCAGCTTGTTGAAAGATTGAAAAGGAAACGAGAATTGTTTAATTTAATATTTTTTATTTTCAGTTTCGTTTCTGATTTAATTACACGAAAGTATCTAGATGACCGAGAGAACTCGGGGATGATATCTAGATAAAATCGGAAAGTTAAACATTATCTAAATACTCATCCACACTGTTAGAGCTTTTTTCGAGAAAGTGTTCGCAGTTTATTTTGCTATGAAGTACTTATCCTTATAAATAATAGCTTATATTTGCGGTCCGTAGACTGAAATGCTTCTTGCTACGGAACCCTAGACTGAGCGTGGTCTGACACGCTCTTGCCCGGTTTTTTTCAATCCAGAGCGTTACTTGTGCTGTTGTCGTGCGTGCGCGGTACCGACATCGTATCGCCATACTAGAAGCCTTACAAAAGTAAAGGTTTCGGTGAAATCAGTTAAGCCGTTTTCGCGTGATGAAGTAACAAAGAGATTGCTTAAAAATATTTCCAATGTACAGATTTTTGACCTCTACCATTTTACTATAGTATCCATATATATACGTGTACGGTGTAATGTAAACAAATTGATAATAAACAAAGGCATGCGACATCGTTAATCAATTAACCGATGCGAATTTAATAAAATAACGTCGATACGGTTGCTCGTCGCTGCTAATGATGTTAGGTAATTACGGTTCGCGAGGGCTGGCCCGCGTTGTGATGGGGGTTTTACGGTTTTATGCAACAGTGGCAACCCTGATTCGTCCACTTGAAACAGACGTGGATCTGACTGATTAGACAGACACAAAAGGTATCTAAGTGCGGTTAAGAGATTAGTTACGGATGTATAAGATGATTCTCTTGATAAGACGGGTCGTTGAGACTGACCGTTAAGCCCGTCACAGACGTAGCTATAATATATATTAATATGAATTATAGCAAGGCGGCATATTACGACATATTTTCTATATAAATTATCGAGTGACCACATACGCAGCTATATATTTCTATGACGTCACCACTACCTATATTATACCGATATATTAATATATAGGTATTATAGCTACGTTTGTGACGGGCTTTAAGATTTAGCTCAAAGATTTAATTGTTTTTTAATTACAAATCCAAAAGTGGACATCTCATACGACATCTCATTAATCATATTACTAACCTAAACAGCAATTATTAATTATATTTGCCAATTACTTGCGGAATGGTGGAGGGGCCTGTAATCATTGGATATCGGAATTTTTATTATAATATAATTTGGTACTTATGTAATAAAAATTCTTACCATTATATTTTTCTATCTTCCACCAGCGGCTTCACCCACGTTTTCGGGATAAAAAGTAGCTTATGTGTTATTTCAATGTTACATCTAAATCTATACTAATATTATAAAGAGGAAAGTTTTTTTAGTTTGTACCCAATAGGCTCCGAAACTTCTGGACTGATTTAAAAAAATATTTCACCAGTAGAAAGCTACCTTATCACTGACTAACATAGGCTGCTTTTCATCCCGAAAACTGCACAGTTCCTGTGGGTAACGCGGACGAAGTCGCGGGTAAAGTGCTAGTAAGCTACATCACTGTAAAATTTCATCAATATCCGTTTAGTAGTTTTCGATTTTATACACTACAAACATACAAACAATTTAATCTTTCCTCTTTATAATATTAGTTTTTTGCTCGGAACCAGAGATTTATTTTGTGTAGGCTCAAACCCGAAACAAATACCTATCAGTAATACAAGTATGATGATAAAAACCCAATAACACTTTGCCCGACCGGAGATTGAACCCAGGACCCTACGCTTAGTGGTTGCAGCTTGCGACAGGTAGACTAATGAGGCATTCAAATTTTATGAAAATACATTTATCTCGCCTATATTCTTAAAATTTTATAACAATATATAAATGTATTCTTATATCGCCAAGTTTTTCCAAATAAAGTATAAAATATAAATGAGTCTTGGCCAGACAAGTAACCATGTTAATCCAGGATTTATATCTTTTGCCATTCAAAACAGAACATAAAGCATTAAGAACGCACTTTTCACATAAAAGCATTGCAATATCGATAAAATAAAAAGGCACTATGAAAGAGTTGAAAAGTATTTCATATTAATACAAGTCGTGTAACTGAAATCATCAAAGTGTTACGCGGAATGAATCCATATTACTATGAATATTACACCTACCTACAACTCAGATAGTCGTATAATATATTCAATGTTATACACCAAATTATTCACACAATGGTTTGAATAGTATTAATTATCAGATATCCATTCATTTAAATTTAAGGAATACCTAAATCTATTTATGTTCAATATTTAACAGCTTATTTTAATTTAAATTAAAACACAGAAAACTCAGGATACAAAGAAGGTAATTATTGAATATTAAGTAAACAATAATTAAGCCCAAGTGGAAGTGGCACCGAAAATAAACTGAAATACAGGTTTAAAAACACTTTTCTTGTAATACAACAAAATAATGTAACAAACACTTATAAAGTCCCAACTTTAATCAAGACTCTATACTTCGTTACTATAACCATCCCACTACAGCCCTAATACCCGTTTCTCCCCACCAGAAACAAGATTCATAACCGTCTCAAAACGGTCCCTATAACCGCCTTTAAACATAAAACACTCGCAAATACGCGCTAAAACAATTATCACGACGAAATTATTTCGTCACAAATCAATTGACGAAGAAGATCACGGCACGCGGAGATTTGTTTAACACGGCGCGGGGGGAAACGGGGGAAACAAAGAAAGGCCCGTAAAGGGCGGGCGGGGGCGCAGCTTTGGGCGGCCGACAGTGCTTGCCGAGCAGTCGGCAAAAACGGACGCGTCACGACTTTCGCCGCTCACGGGCATACGCTCGCGATAACAAGTGTTTGTGTTTATCAATTTATAAAATAAAACCATTTCGAATAAAGAATACACAATAGTGACGTCATTGTTGCGATGTTTTGTTTCTCAATCACGTGGTTGCTTGTTGTGTTACATGCGAAAGCGGCCGGCTTGTCAGTTACATTAAACGGTGAGATGGTTTCTTTCTTAAATTATTAATAATTGCTTTCATGTAACCTTTATTATGACGCAGACGTTTTGTAAAGCGAATCCAATTTGGTGGTCATCGAATTTGAAAAGACACTGTTTTCAGGCTAATGTTAACGCTTGAATCGCGAATCGAAAATCGCCTGGATAACATCGATTTCTATAGCGAATCTGACGAAAAATATAGCAGGAAAATGTCTTCTTAGAAATATTTTTCTTGATAGTAATGGAAGCGTTTCCATGAAAATAGACTTTTGGTACAGTCACGTGGTAAACACAAAGCGTCATGCTATAACGATTTTCGGCTGTATTTCCCTATAAAATATACACAAAGACATAATATTATTATATTACATGTGTTTGTACCTACTTTATTTTTGTTTTGTAGAGTTTTTTTTTGTTTTGTTTGTCACTTTTGACATTCCATTTCCCTTTGTGTTTTTATTTTGTATTGTGCGAGAGTAAAATCAATGCATTTTCTTTTCTTTCTTTAACGGTCAGGTTAACCACCTAGATAAGTTTTTTAACTTATTTGGCAATATAATCGGTCGGTTGCATAAAAATAATTAAATTTTAATGGAGGCATTAACCATGCAATTTCTATCGTTAAAGTCTCCTTTAAAACTTAATGACCTTTTCTGCAACTCAGCGAATGTCATACAAATTTAATCCAATTTTGAATTTATCTGGTGAATAATGCCAATTCAGAAAACGAGAAAATTGCTGTAAATATGAACTAATTAGTATTCGTTTGTAAGATACAAGACGAAAATAAGCCATGCGTCGCCATAAAGTGAAATGCTTAGAATTATTTTTTTTTATTTTTACAGTTTTACTTTAATTACTTGCACTTGTTACATCTGTTACTTATGCATCTGAAAATAAATGGCATAATAAAATACACATAATTAAAGAAGCTGCGGTAATAAAATTTTACAGGGCGTAATTTTTTCTCCCTTCTGTAAAGTTACCTCTTTCGGATAACTGGGAGGTTTTCACTCGAAGGCATGGAATTCCGTACAGTTATAAATCTTTCAGGTTGCATTACACCTTCACCTATTTTGTTTAGATTCAAAATGTTATTATTAGCAAACAAATAGGTACTTTTTTATCACTTCAATGATCCCTACGCTGGACAACTGATTTCCAGACTTCAATAAATATAGCATAATCGGCCTATAATGTTCCCACTGCTGGGACACAGGCCTCCTCTCTGTGAGAGGGAGTGGGCCGTAGTCCACCACGCGGGCCCAGTGCGGGTTGGTGGACGTCACATGTCTTCGAATTTTTTGGTTCTAGGACATGCCGGTTTCCTCACGATGTTTTCTTTCACCGTTAAAGCAAGTGATAATTAATTTCTAATACGCACATGACTTCGAAAAGTCAGCGGTGCGTGCCTCGGGATCGAACTTGAACCATTCGCCGTGGGAGGCACATGGTTAATCCACTAGGCTATCACTGCACTCACTTAAGTAAATACTTTTCTTAAAATATTGAGTTTGTTGTTACTCATACAAATAGTAAACAAATTCGGTAGCTTCAAAGAAGAGAAAATTTTCCATTAGTTCATTAAAATGTATTCGTTTCAAGTAAAATAATGTTTTATTTCTAAAAGCTTTGATTAATTTCATGATAAAAAGGCACAGTAATTGCCTCAGCTTTCCAGTAAATAAGAATTAATTGAAAGGTTAAGAAATACAGTACCTAGTAGAAGAAGATTGTTGTACAGAAAGATACTAACAAAAAATTCACCTACTCCTTAAACTTTTGCACAGTGAAAACTTACTTTTTGTCGCTCATTGTACGTACAATATTGAATAATGTAAAACCATATAAAAGCAGTTTTCGAGGCAAAAAAAATGTATTTAATTGCGTATCTACTATCTACGTACCCTTTTTTGCTTTTTTCTTATTTATGCATGATCTTTACGCGACATTTACTGAAAAAGCTGAAACAATTTTATTATGGTGTCAGTGGCGAAGCGTGAGGGAAAGCCGGTACAATAAAATAGTAACAAAATTATGAATAACTCCGTTTTATTTATGTCATGCCTATTTTTTTTCCAAATATGTAAATACAGATAATAAACAATAGGTATGACATAATATATGTAAAACGAAGTTATTCATAATTTTGTTACTATTTTATTCCACCGGCTTCCCCTCACCCTTCGTCACTGTGGTGTTCAATATAAAGGTAGCTTGATACATAAAAAACGTAAATACTATCTTTTATCTCAGTAAATTTAAATTCGGGTGAAACCCGCATAGCTACATAATAAACGTTTTTGCGATCTATGAATAATGTATCAGAATAACGTTTATTCTATATTAATGTAATGGATGACAAACATTATAATAGGTAAACATTTCTTTGAAACATATTTGTTTTCAATAAACATTCAGGTTCACTTATGTATAAAATTGGTACGTAAATACACTATGTTTGTACTGATGTTCAATTTGATTGACCCGTCAGTTTGTTATCATAAACCGGTTTTTGAAGTTCCGTAGCCAGATGGCAAAAACGGAACCCTTATCATTTCGTCCTGTTAATCTGTCCGTCCGTAGATCATGGCCATTTTACCTGTAAAATGTACCAGTGTACGCAGTGAAAGTTGAAAAAAAAATTAAGGGAGGCACTCCATACAATGAAAAAAATCCTTAACCACTTCATGTGGGGTATCGTTGGATAGGTTTCTAAAAGTGACTTCTATATTTGAGTGAATATTTGGTCAGAAAACTATGTAAGTACTTTTGAAGTCGTAATTAAGTATCTTCTCCCCACAAATACAAACTTATATTTGCGGTCGGAAAACTGGAATAATCTTTGCTATGGAAGCTTACAATGTGCGTGGTCCGGCACGCATTTAACCGGTTTTTTTTATAAATATTATTGAGTGGCAAACAAACACCTGATACCTGACCTGGAAGTGGTCACCGTCACCTATGGACATCTGTAATACCAGAGGCATTCCAGATGCGATGTCCACCCTAGAGACAAAGTTGAAATGGCTCGTGTGCCTGTAATTGAGCTATAAATTAGTCTCCAGCCACATGACACTGTTCAAGTATCTCTTACTATTCTAACTATACAATTATCTGCCCGCCAATTAGCAGGTGTGGAATGTTCACATTTATATTATTGAGTTAAATAGGAGACTTAAGAGTACCTACCTACGATGAATGCGCCGGTGGTTGCGACCAAAATGCTTGCTACTTCATCAAGTGCCGCGAGAAACACATCCTGTGCAGTTTTCTATACAAATAAATAAAATTGAAATATCTATTTGTAATATCAAAATAACAGCTTTTTACTATGTACGGTACTCGAAGGAAAAATTTTTTTTTTTTTAAATTTTGTCTATCTGCCTTTTGTTCCGACTAATCTCCGAAACGGCTGAACCGATTTTGACAATACTGGCACATAGCTGATGTTATAATGATTAGGTAAAGTAAAATATTTTATTTTTGAAAAAGAATTTGTGTTTTGCACAAAAAAATTAATACGCTTGAAATCTAATATCTGTATAGACTAAATTTTACCCGTGCGAAGCCGGGGCGGGACAGCTAGTATTATTATAAAACAGTACCATGACTAACTGACAGACAATACACAGCCTAAACTATAAATTAGAACGATTTGATGTACGTTTCTAAAAACGATATTAGAGGTGTTATACGATTGAAGCAACGGTCTTCAGTTAAGTTATATTATCTTGCTACTTCAATTTTTCTCCATTTCAACTCGCAATATATATGTAAATAAATGTCTAAGTATGTACGTCATTGTACGTTCTTTACTAACTACAAAATATTCATGCAACAATCTTGACTGAGTCCATCCACAATCTCCGCTCACTTGACACAATGCATAACTTAGTTCAGGACCAGGTAAATGCATCAAATCAAGAGACTAAGATAGAAAGGTACAACCCCTTTCGCCTTTTCAGTCATCTCAGATAAATATCTTCATGTCATACAGGTTTCCATCGTTAAAATGTATTGTTCTAGTTTTCTCTGTACTGCCTGCAAAATTGTCTTTATTAAATGTGGTATACTGTACAGGTACACAGTTACCACTTCACAGGTACAAGTACCTGTGAAGTGTAATTTAATTTACAGTACCTATAACGAAACAAATAATGCGCCTTGGCAATCTTGGCTAAATTATGCTTTTATTGCTGCTAAATGATATCGAATAATGCCTTCATTATTTACGCACTGAACAAAATGATACTTAATCATTATTTTAAAATTGAAAGTTATGATAAAATTTTGGCTTAAATATAGGTATTATGTCAAGGCTCATAACTTGCAATGCAAATAAAGATTGACTATTTTATTTTGTTCAAAGCGATCCATCGATATCAAATTCATTTTTCATTTAAAATAATACAAAGAGAATTGATCTGTTTCTTAGGTTTTTATGGAAATTGTCCATCTTCTCATCTCCACACGCTTTGTATGAGTGGATTAATGGTTGCAGCTTAATGCTTGCACGCAAGAGTAGGTATACAACGAGTCCATCAAAGTTTGTAATTCATTGATGAATTTTGAATCGAGTGCAGCACAGGACCTGATAAATTAGCTTTAAGAGCTAAGACGGGTAACAAACAATATAATTTTAGGCGTCACGTATTCTTATTTAACTATTTAATGTAGTCAGTAGTGACATCTAAATAAATACCTATGCCAAAGATATTATAGTTCCTTTATGGGTCCTTTTTTGGTAATTTTGGCAAAAAACACAGTATTTAATAACTATCCTACATAGATATTAACATTTTTAAACGCTAATGTATTTGATAAATACATAATGATATGAAAAAAATCCGCAATTAATTCTAAACGTAATAAAATAATATTGATGATCTTCAACTATGTATGACCTTGAACTTTTGCAAGCTCGTTGAATATACAAATATTTTATATTATTCCCATTCCGTCCTTCTAAAATCACGTTGTATCGCAAAGGTTCCGTCTAGAATCCCCCAGGGATCTGACCTGGTACATTGTATCTGTATGAGGTGGGAAGATTCGCCAGACAAGCGAAATTACCTATTTAATGCTGAAGAAAATTGATAAACGATAAAATAACAGATACAGAATACAATAATTTCATTATTTCTTTCTTTCTATAGGGATAATTGAGTTGTAATGATTATGGGTGATACATTTTTGTGTATAATTTAATTATCTACAAATATGACCATTAGGTATAGACAGTCTTTTTATGACACACAATAGCAGAGCAATAGAAAACTCATCGCCTGTTGATTATGGTTACATCATGATGTTTTTTTCCCTTCAAATGTTGACCTTTTATGAACCAAGCACCCTACAAAATTAATTAAAAATCCCTTAATTCCATAGTTAATCACCCTTCAGACTACATTAAACGGTAAAAATTGTGCATTATTATTACAAAGCGAGCTTGGCCGCAGCAAGCAGCCTCTCATCAAGGAACAATTAATGAGGGTACAACAAAAACCACGTCCCGTGCCCGACGCCCTAATAAATGTAGTCATGCGTTTTACGAAAGAGGTCAAACTTTTTGTTCTTTGGTTTTGGAGATTTTTTTTCAAATCACTGTGTAGCACACCTTATTGGTTAAAATTAAAGTCAATTAAATTAGACCAGTTTCAATAAAACTATTTTACCAACTCAGGTTACTATCAGGTATCTGCTATTTATTTGCCTCTGATAAGATTTGATAATGGAGAAAAATCCCGAATTCTGGATGGTTACTAAGTCAAACGTAAAATACTATACTAATCGCGCATGCACTGAATGAGAGAAAGGAGTAACGCTCGATATTATCATGAAGAGTGATGCCATTGTATCTCAATATTTTAGTACTGCGTGACACTAAAACATTTTATTATTTTCACAGATTTTAATATTTAAATTTGAACGGTGATTAAAATTTCATGCGCTATAGTATGGGTAGTACAAAAAAATGTTATATTCAAAGAAAATTCAATATGTTTCCCCCTAAGACGAAGATACAGATACATCAGAAGCCAAATCCAAAGACAGGCGAATTTTTTTCATCTTAACGTTCAACAAATCGTTTTAAACGTCTCATTTTACTCTCAATAGACTTTATCCCCGAATGAAGGAGTGCTAACTGCTTTTTTTCCCCACAATCTCCTAATCCGTAACACAGTGGCGCCGCGAAACGTTTATGAAACATCAAAGCATTTTAAATTGTACGTCAAATTCGCTACAAGTTTTGCTACCATTAATTGAAATCGAATTCTTATTTTTTTTCTTTGTATGTTTCTTTTTTTGAGAATTTAATTTGGCTTCTTGGTGGAGGTTTACTTTTTTGTATTAAAAATTTAAAGCTGTTTAATTTTTCTGGTGATTTTATTGTTTTTATCAATCAATTCGAACATTCAAAGGCATTTTGAAGTTAAGATTAAGAAACCTGCTAGGATGCTACGTTATCTTGTCATTTAAATGCTTAATTTTATTGATGCTTTAAGCGGGCGTTAGATAAGTATATTACAGCTTGAACAAATATTTGAACTTTCCATCCATTGTCAGTTTTTTAACTGAACGTTTTGATGTGCGCTAGACAGACAGACAGCCACACATTTTTTTCAACTACATTTTTTTTCTTTTAATTTGTAAATAGGCTTGCGTTTGACCGCCATCTCGCCTGATGTTAAGCGATGATGCGGTCTACGATGGAACACGCTTGCCTAGAAGAAACCGATTCACTCGTGACTTGAAGACACCCAGATTGTAACTATCTAACTAACTAACCTTACGCAAGGAATAAAATGGTTGAGACCTGTACCTACTATTTGGTCTGGTTTGTTATGTTAGTTTGTTTGTAAGTTAGCAAAATACATTCCGATGGTCAACCCATAAATAAAACACAATTCTCTACTATAACAGTCACTAAACAAAACATAATTTAATTTATAAAACATGAAATATTTTAATCACCAGTTTACATTACGTAGATAACCGTTAGCGGCGTATCGAGCCACATTCAAAGCATTTTAGTTCAGTTATTTGTTTTAATAACAATTATTGCGACGCGGCACGAAATGGTTAGCTAACAAAGAATACTGTCAAGCAGGGGTGTTACTTCAGCATGGGGTTCAGGGACAAACAAAATATTCTTCTGAATTTAGAAACTGATTAAGAATATTTATAGAATCGATAATTAATTCAAATATTGATCATTGGAAAAAACTTAAAGAATTGTACTACCTCAATTACCTCGGCAAAATAATTCAAGTAAGATCGGTATCTTCTATCCCATAAAACAGTAGGTATAGGTCGCGGCGTTAAATGTGATCACAAACGTCACCTCATTAGCTGGTTTTTCTGTCTCTTTGGCGGATTGAAGAAGACGGGGGGCACCGAGGCTGCACGCGAGTGGTTCGTCAGTCGATGCTCGTCGTCTATTGGACTATTCTCTATTACGTAATGTCAACTGTCTATTGTCTATTGGGCCAAAAATGTACATGCGCGATCTGTTATCAAGATCCCTGCCGATGCTTTACCTACCGTGCATAACATAACAAACAACTGGACAGATTCACATCAATTAAAGCTAAGAACCGTTCAGATTAAACTACATTTCAATTTTAAAAACCGTATTGAAATCGGTCCATCTGTTTCGAAGCTACGATACCATAGACAGACTAGGTGGCAAACTTATAAACCCTTTGTTTTTCAAAGTCTGGGCTTAAAAACTTCAAACCTTCAAATCAATACGGACGCAACAAGGACGCAGTAATTTCAAAAGTAGCCCCTAATTTAGAAAACTGAGTACATATAAGTACCTACTACACCTACTTCCAGACAGGTAGTCGATAATCGAGCTAGAGATTTATGGCCCTGTGTCCTTGGTATGCATGCTTGCCCGCAGATATAAGGGGGCGTTAAATGTGTTGCGTTTCAAATATGGCGCCAAAATTATAGTAATACAAGTATATGTCTGGTGTGCGGCCCGGCTTAGTAAGACTTGTCTTGCCACTCTAGCATGTCACAATGTGTTGTGTGAACTTGTGTGTCGTGTAGTGCATTGGACAGATGGACATGAGTGTATGAATATCCATTGTGTACCTACCTTTCAATCAGCACAGTAAAAATTCAGGATGTTCATTTTTTCACATTTGGTTGGTTCGATTCCCAGAGGAATTGAACCGACCAAATGTGACCAAGTAATAAATGATGTAATGTAATGAAGCAAGCAACTTTTTAAAAATCTTTAAAGCAATATTAAATAATTTTAAAAATAAAGTAAAGTCTCCATGAAGCAAAATTTCCTATCTCAAATATTTAAAGTACTTTCCGTCCATGTGCGCATAGCCGTAGGACAACCTGTATACTCTCAAAAATAATAATTAGGTGGGTATGTATGCTGAAGAATGTTGAGTATGGAAACTATCAGGGCCGTACCACAAAAAAGATAAACACGTGTTCAACATGAATGCTACCAAAAATGATACGCACTTGTTTTAGCACTAACTTGTCTAAAACAAATCGCACATCGGCAAGAAAGGTGTCACAACACATAATAATACGAAATTGAGTTATGTAAGCCATCTGAAAGGCAATTACAAACTTGATCTGCTAAAAAAAAACCATAATTATAGTGTGATTCCTCGCTGAGATATGGCATTTAATACAGATTTTTTTTAAAGGAATTCTAGGATCTAAAAAAAAGAAAATCGTGATTTCCCAAAAACTACATTTATTGTGTTGTTACACTCTTCTTGCCGATGTGCGAAATGTGTATTATTTTTGGTAGCATTCGCGTGTTTATCTTTTTTGTGGTAAGGGTGTCATTGTTTATTATTGATTGACACATTTTCATTGTTTAGATTTTACGCTTTTCGAGCACAGGCAAAACCCGATATTTGTATCATCAAAATTAATAATAAATCGATTGGAGCCTCTATTTGACAAACACATTTGTATTATGAAGGAGGGGTTATGTTTTTCGGTTGTATGTATTTATCTGGATAATTTTCATCACCGTACCACAGTCTACGAACCATACAGTCAGTCATCGCGATTGATGTTGTCAGCCGATTTAGTCTATAGACTTTGGTTACGTCGAATAAAATGCCGGACAGCTCCCGCGATCGACTGTACGAGTATGTGGAAGTTCGATCGTTCGGGAGCGCTCTGCGTGTGTCTATCGGTCCGCCCTACTCTACGATTGCCCCGTCTAGACATCTTTGATAACTGACTGTATTGTATCTATTTATACGAAACATAGTTGCACCATACAACACCCAAAATGAGGAAGTACTTAGTTAGCCGCAGTAACTGAACTAAACCTAGATACTTCCTAGATTATACTAGACCGTAGAACACATCACTTGGCCGTCGTAAGTTAGACAATATCCTCTGAAGCGAATGCAGTTATACTTAGCGGAAGTTGGTTAACGTATGAATTTGGTTAAGTTTGTCGTACTGTCCTGGCCAGTACAGTCCGCATAATCCAACTTGGCTTGGCTGAAGTTGGCTCAGTTTTCTAGGCAATAAACTTTGTTGTTTCACAAAATTATATTTTTTTTAGATATTTCTTGATTTATTTATTAAAGGATAATTAGTCATTAAAATTAGCAGCCACTCTTGACTAACTTCTGTCCGGTCAAGTAAGATTCTGCAAACTGTTATAGAATTAACTGTAACTGTATATGACGTAACATACCTACTGCAATTCGGAAATGAAAGGATTATCTTAGGTAGCGGGTTCATAACCTAGCATTTAGATTTTAAGTGGTGTACCTACTTATTTTTTATTGATAATATCATAATAATTATTGTGTTTTTGTAAGTCAATCCAAGCTACAATATTACGGAAAAAAATAGTCTGAAAATATTCATTTTCCGGTTTTTTTATACAACAATGGCTGTACGGCCTGCTTGATAGTAAGTTGTTATCGTAGCCTAAGAGACAAATCAAATCAAATCAGAAGTCATTTATTCAAAGTGGGCTAAATTATTAGCACTTTTTGAACGTCAACATACATAACAGCCCCCAAAAACGCCCGCCCTTTACCGCTTCTTAGTGTTTTAGCTGCGAAGAAGAAACGGCGCAACAAACTCCGCAGCAACACAATTCTGTCAATTACTTTTATGTAAAATTATATAAATCAAAAGAAATATCAATATCAGACAGTTGCACACTGGGTATCACAAGTGCGTTGCGATCGGCTATTGGGAAGGAACGCCTATTATTTGCCCATTGGGCACAGTTACGGTCAATGGAATTACAAGTTTCGTTTTGGGTACCTATCTATAACGGCACGTGGTTCAGTCTACAGCTCTAATTTATTAAATTGTCTGAATTATGTTGAAGATTACAGATTAATGTTAATGCCTTAAACTTAACGTATTAAGTTTTGAACTGTAACAATTAACTTTTAAATTTTATACTTAAAACTGTTTTAACTTTAACGTTCGTGTTTTATTTGAATACCGTACTTATTTTTTGTCTCATTTTCAGAGAGATATGAAATTATAATACAAGCTTTAATTTGCCTTTTTTTTCAGTAAAACTATGTATTTAAGCCGTCACCTACATTTAGTAAAAGACAGGTATCAAACACTAAAACATAATAGGAAACGCGATTTAAAAGAAGCTGTTAGTTCAATGTTTTTTTTCTTTTAAAAACGAATAGGAAACGAAAACAGAACCCCCGCCCAAGGAATCCTAGAAAACGTTTTATCATAACTCGCAGAGTAATTACAAAAATAACTTGAATATTCCGCATAGCGGTGTCGCTATTTATTTTCGATAGCATTGCATCTACAGTGGCAGTCGACAGTTTTAATAATGTACGTACGCCCGTCCAATTAGGGTTGGCGCGATGCGGATATTTTACGAAATGCGTTTTTTCCGGTGCGGTTATTTTATTAGTTTTTGTTGAAATGTTGACCGGAATTGCTTTTGATGTTGCATGTGTATGAATAGGAAAATGAATTTTGGCTTTGATTATTAAAGTTTTTATTTAGTATTTAAAATTTAGCTTTTTGAATAAATCACGTCATTCAACACCATTGTGAATAAAAACGCAGGTAAAAATGAGTTACTACCGTCATTAGTCACACATCAAGTTGCAAGGCGACCGTTACATTTACATATCAACAAAACACACATCTGTAGGTATGATTAATAGCGTTTAAAAAAAAAATTAAAACGAATCTAAAAAATACAATGTTTTCCATCCCTACGCTCTACAACCAACTTCACGAATTTTATAAGAATGCAAAAAAAATATCTCAACTATCAACCCTGTGTAGTCGGTCACGCGGCTAGCCGCCAACGCGACGCGCGACGCGGATATATTATCGCGAAATAATAACACGTCAGAGCGTACCCTTATGTACCCACCAGTTGTAATAAGGAAATTCGGATTCGCACTAACAACCCGCGTAATTTACTGCGTCGCTTCTGGTAATAGTTGTAGTTATTTAATTTAATTTGTTTAATGAGTTTTGTTTTGTTTTATTTGTAATGTGGAAAATGAATGCCTCTGCGTTGCAAATTTTGGTTTTTATTGCCCGTGCTGTTGTAAATTTGTGAGTTGTTTGACCTCAAATCACAGGAACAAGGAGATGTTATCATAGCAAATTAGTGCGGAAACCGCTGTCGCCACCTTTAAAGCTGTGTGCATCACAACTATAAACGCTCCTTTGTAAATATAGAGATATATCACACATCAAAAATGCCGCACACCTTCAATCAATTCAAATCACTATTACTCATCACTCACACTAAACTAAAAAGACTTTTAGAGAAAATTACAAAATTAAACAGCCTTCAAAAATATCACAATATTGTTGCCTATTTATAAAACAGTTTCTGAAGTCGCTGCCTTTGATTTTTGATTTGGTTTGATTCGGCACCGACCGATTGGTTATATGGATGGATGATTTAGGCACGGGGTCTCATCAGGAACAAAGGAACATTTGTTCAAATAACTCCTAATAGATGGCGTTATACGTATCGATTTGTTATTGAAGTTTGTGTAATGTAGAACATGAATAAATGGTCAAATATAAATATTTGTTCAAATTTACAAAAATCATTTAGTTACGAAAAAATGTATAGCCCGCGGTACGGCGGCGAACACGTTTTTTTTGTATAAGATGAGACATCTGTACGCGTAGTATTGTATTATCTGTGATTTAGGTAACATCATTTAAGAGTTCGGTATCAACCTACCACAGTCTACATATTTTAGCCTAATATGCGAACCAATAACATCATTACATTTTAGTTACTTTTTTTGAACCATTATGATGGTAAACAAATATACGGCCCCCCTCATGGTTCCGTAGCCGTACCGTGCCGTAGCCGGAGCCATATCTGAGTATCACATGTGCGTTGCCCATACGCTGTACCTCTCTCAAAATGCTAAACTATCGTTATACGCGCCGTAGTTTCCCAATCAATACAAAAAAAAAAGTGCGAGTCGTACTCGCGCACCGAGGATTCCGTATCATTTTTTGGAGGAATAAAGTGAAATTAACCGGACCGCAAAACTAAGTTTGTTTGTGAAAGAATTTTGATGATTTTGAAAATACTGTACTAGTTAGGAACATCGTTTTATTTTTGGTGCCATATTTGGGTCAATTTCTATCAACTCTAATTATTTCAGATTTTTCACTCCGCAAACTTCGGAGATAAGGGGGGGAATGGTATTTTTTCAGACATTTTTCATCATTATGACGAATACTGTGAGACATAAAATTAAATAAAAATATAATTATATTTTGAAATGTGCAGATCAAGCCCTTTCATGTGATATGTCTCTTGACCCAATAACCCTACTTTGAAATTTTGTACCCCCACTCCGGCCCCTTTTGCAATGAAAATAAAAATATTTTTTTAATTTTTTCATTTGCAATAAAGTTGGACAAGCATTCTTTATAACTGTTCCAAATTTCAAGTCGATAGCATTAGTAGTTGCTGAAATAAGCAGGTGTGTCCATTCCTTTTTTACCATTTTGGTACGGAACCCTAAAAACAATTTATATACCCTTCATAATCTAGGGTAATTTAATATAAAGCTAATGACTACAAGCCCGGCTTGTGTTCCCACATTAATATCGAATGTGCAGTCGATTATTCAGTAATACTATGAGAATGGAAGCATTTGTTATGATGTGCAAGACTTTTTTTTTCCCTTGGTTCATAAAAAGGGTCATATAACGATTTTATTTGTTAGAATAACTCGTAATTATTAGGTAAAAGTAAAATAGTTTTCTTTTGGAACGAAGTTCCTTAATGCGGCCTGCGGTATGAGTTGACTAGGAGAAATTGTCACGTAAAAAGCGTTATGGCCTCCATAAATCTAAAATTGACAGCAATCTCGCTTGCGATCTCCGACCAGTGGGCCTAGCCCGAATAATTTCGACGTATCGTATCGTAAACGTAAGCTAATTTCGAATCTAAAATACAACAGTCATAGAACATTTTGATAAAATATACAATTTGCGCATTATAATAATAATACAGAGATTTAAATAAAGTATTTATTTTATTTAAATATTGTGTAGCAAACGTATAGGTAACGCCGTAACGCCGCCTGATTGGAAAACAATAAGCGTTACCTACTCTACCGTGTAAAAATACATTATTAGTCCAGTCATATTAGCGATCAAACTCAGAATGAGAGATAATAAGGTAAATTTTCGTATATAATTTCATTTTAGCGCTCTAAAAGTTGTCTCAAAAGTCTCATAAAATCAAATAATTTAAATATAAGTACTAAGCAAACACTCATTGTTTACTTGCAAACGACTTTGTTTTATATAAGAAAATGCATAGAAATTCTCAACACTCCAGCACTTGATTCATAAGCTCACATCTATCTCGTTTTCATACAGCTTAAGTACCCACAAGGAGTTCTCATATAGTCACGTACTGTTATAACAAGACAAAATACCAACAGTAACATGAAACAGGTACTCATAAGGAAAATATATGTTATTCGTTCAATTTCCCCTAACGAGCGAGTCTAGGTATTACATTGGCATCAAGTTCGCCTCTAAGATCAATTTACTAATTGTGAGCCTACCTGCACAATAAATACGAAAATACAGAAGGTTTATAAACTCAGTCATGTCGCACGCTAACTCGCCCCTAGTTAGTGTGCTTGCGATGCTAAATGCTCTTCTGGCGTCAACACCGGAGTGTGACTTGGCTTTCTCTATCAAATGAAAAAATAATACTTAATTAAAATCGGTTAATGATCGACCGAGATATTACGTGAGGCCGCGGTCGCACCGGAACGGTGACAGAGACGCAACGGCGATTTCCTGAACAAATAAATTTCGCTTGTCGTTTCTGGAGTGCGGCCACCGACTTATGTTTATATGAAGTTGATCACGAAATCGCTGCCACCGTCGCGTCGCGCGTAATGGTGCGGCCGCGGCCTAATAAGAAATTTAAAAAAATACAGACAAATTATATACCTCATCCTTTTTACAAGATTTTATTTAGCTTCACCTGTCGCGTTGTCTGTGGGTAATCAAATGTTACATGTTAAATTTGACCCACTTCCTGATGTTCGATTTATCTGAAATTTTGTATGCATATGTGAATCGCATGACAATGCAATATAATGATGTCAAAGAGCTGATCTGATGATAGAGCCGGACGGTGGCCATAGGAACTCTGTAACGAAACGACGCAACCCCATCGAGTTGGACTTGTTTCATTTGTCTTCACGAGTACTCTGGTTTTAGATGATGTCCAGGTCTCATGATGGACTTGGGAAGCGGTCATTATAAACGCTTGTATTGAAAAATGTTTTTCAGCATAGAACTTGTTAACCAACATTAGTACTTGTACTATCTACTACCTACATAATGATAATTTACCTCTATAATAATTTTCACTTACTCAATATGTACCTACAATCTACATACATCCATTAACCTATAGTATACCCCAGAAACTCATTATTATTGATCACAATAGAATCACGGCGTGTTCCGGGACAAGTTGGGTTGTATGAATAAATTACTACCTCACCCAAAATGGAAGGTCACTCCGACTACGCTAATGGCTTAGTTTTAGTAATTATTTGTTTACGAAAGTATTTTATGTTCGTTAATTCTTGTTTCATTATAAAGGCGTAAAATTTTGATAAATTAAACATATTTACATAAAACAGCAATATATTAAACACGATTATAGAGCTAAACTTTATTTTGAACGTTAGTGAATAATAAGTTTTATAACTACTATCAATATGCCAAAATGATCAATGAATAGTTGACAGAGGTTATAAGCCCAAGGTTAAAAGATACGAGTTGATTTATTTAAACGATTAATAACTGCTATGCCCACGTAAAAACGCTTAAATGTTAAAATAATAACTGTGACCCTTCACTAAAGTGTGAAACCAAAAATGTTGATTTAATAATAATTCTTGAATTGGGCGCACATTCATGAAACATAAAATCTCGATACGTGTAGAGCCGCTACGCCGCGCCCCCTCTACGGCGTAGTGTGCGTGCTACGCGGTCCGACGGGAAGGCCAAATTAAAAAAGTTTAACCGTCTGATACGTCCTTGTATGCAAATTAAAAAAAGAAGTTTGGGCTTAAAGAGCAAGCTTCATTAGGTCTGGCAACTTTTCAATCGCTCGGTAAGGTTTTATTGAATTTATAGATTTTTTTCTATTTTATTGGTGAACATTGAATGTAACGGGAAGTTTTGAGTTTGGCGAACTGGTTATTTTAAATTAAGGCTGTGTCCCCAATAGGTAAACTGTTAGCGGCCGACCGCGTTTGTGGCGTATCGATTTAGTACGCGCCTCCATATATTTGAAATGGAGAGTCCACAGTTTGCTAGTCGGCTAGAAAACTCAGTCGGCCGCTAACAGTTTGCCAATTGAGAACACAGCCCAAGTGGAAAATTTTATATTAATGAAAGACAAATATTTTAACTATGCACAACCACAGACATAGTTAAAGGTATAAAATATTTTGAGTTTCTACAGAAAAAAATACTGACTAAAAGGTATATTATCATGCGTTTTAATAACAATAATATTGTACGGCAAAGTCTAATCAACAGATGCTTCCAACCTGTCAATATACAAATATACAATGTACTACGTACAAAATTAAAATGACATCGATAATCGAATTGAAATCGATTCAACGGCGTGTCACGTCCACTTCAAAGCGTTAATCTTTCAATCTATCATTACAATTGACATAGTAATGTTGACACCTCAGATCATAGAAACAAGGAGATATGCCATCATAGCAAATTAGTACGGGAACAACAGCTGTCGCCACTTTTAGAACAGTTTTCTACACAATTACAAGCGCTCCTTGTGAATAAAAAGATCTCCCACACATTAAAAATTCCGCACACCCTCAATCTAACACTGTTAATCGTTACTCAACACTAGCACTAAACTAAAACATTGTATTCATATCATCGATCGTGTTCGGTTCGTCGCCAGCGTTTACTTTTTATATACGGTCAATGTGACCGTATGAAAGCTTCAAGCTCAATAGCGCCTTGGCACATCTCCTTTGTTTCTATGATCTGAGGTTGACACACATATTTATGTTGCAGTGTTGATCTGTAGTTAAGGGTTGTACTGCGGCTCCTTTTTTTGATTGATTGAATCGTTGATAAAGTGATAGTTTAGTGATTTATTACTTCGTACGCATGCTGGTGACATGCTACAAATATAATTAACTACCTCTGTACTAACGCCTGCAGAGATTGGGTACCCCTTACGCATACAAATAACGTAGCAAAGGGTCTACAAATCAACGACCGCCCGGTTGCTGGGAGAAGCAAAAATGTATCAAAACATAACGCGCCAAGAATTTACATTCAGACGCGCCATTATACAACTAGCTTCCGCCCGCGGCTTCGCCCGCGTTTTTGTGATAAAAAGTAGCCCATGTGTTATTCTGATGTATCTATATTATTATAAACTTGTAAAAAAGCCGCGTCTGTGCATTGAAGATGTTGTATCTCAATTAAACGCATGAATTAATTAATCACTGTTTATTAAGTACAGAGCTGCACATGGCATTCGTAGTTCCCAATAAGAAAAAGAGGAAGGTATAAGTACGAGGGAGTAAGATTATCACGAGGTGCGTTCCATATCTCACAGAAGATATTCCAGAAATAATAGTCGGGATAGAGTACTGGGACGTAACCATGCACGAAAATCGTTTGTCGAATGTCTGTTTGTCTGTTTATCTGTTTGTCTGTTTATATGTTTGTCTGTTTATCTGTTTGTCTGTTTGTCTGTTTGTGCGCGCATCACGCAAAAAGTACTGAACGGATTTCGATATGGTTTTCACAGTTCGATAGCTTGGGGTTCAACTTAAAATCTAAGCCACGTCTCATCTAATTCCGGTGGGATAAACCAGAGATACAGCTTGACCAATTGGTAGTACTAGCCACCCTACACTACGGAAGTCATTTAAACTGGTCATGTCATTCTAGTCCACGCGGACGGAGTCGCGGGCAAAAGTCTAGTAAAGTTTCATATACTGTAAAGTTTCATCAAAATCCATGCTTTGACAGCATAAAATAAATTGTCTATCAAATAAGTATCGCGCAAACCCTACAAAAAATCTATCGGCGCGTGCGTCGAAACTTGGCGCGTTTCACGGCATACCAATAGCGTTAGACTACCTATGATGTTGCGTATCTATGTCGACAATGTGATGATTGATGTTCTGTCGTATTTATTTTATTATAGGTAGATTTATTTGCTATTTTATCATCTGCCTAGCCTTTTCCCAAATTATATTGGGGTCGGCATCCAGTCTAACTAGTTTTGGCTGAATATCAATATTTTACGTGGAGCGATTGCCATCTGACCTCCACAACCCAATTAATGGGTAATAATGGGTATTCGAATGTTAGACCAGCTGTCAGACTTTTAGGGCTTCTGACTACCCGTAACGATTGTCAAAGATGATGACAACCGGGACCGACTGCTTAGCGTGCTCTCCAAGGCACGGAGGGGTCTCGATGTGTAAAGAACGGTCACCCATCCAAGGACTGACCGCGGCAAGCGCAGCTTAACCTCACAGATCGATCGATCAGCGCGGCCGTCATTTAGCCACGAGCCCCTCAATTTATTTGCTATTTTATATCTGATAGTATTCTTTCTCTATAAGTTTACATTTACGGGTGTAAAACGTGTAACTATAAATAAATAAACTAAATAACGAGTACTATTTATAATATTAGCTATATAACACTTTACTTATTTATTTCATTTGGGAAAACAAACAGTTACACACGTTTCTTAAAATACAGGCAATGTTAAAAAAAAGATATCATATTAAATTAAACTTACTACTTAATTAAAAGTACTTTTACTGACACTTGACGAGATATGAGACACAATATAAGTTTTATAGTTTATAGTTTATTTATGGTTTATAGAAGAGGATTTATTTAAATATATAATTATTACTAACATAGTATTAAGTATCTTTTACTAACAATCTACTAATCCGAAATAAAAGTTTTGATTGATTGATTGTTATTACCTCTACAGAGCGAGAGAATAATCACGAACTTACAAACATAGATCATAATACAAACGAACTGGTCGAAAACCTCCTTTCTTGAAGTCGGTGAAAAAGCTTGTCAATACAATATTCTACTTACCCTCAAAGCACTAACGTGTCGGATTTAAAAGCCCACGTCTATTCACCCCACATTCAAGCCATCAATACACGATTATTTCGAAATTATGCAAAATGCTGCAAATTATATTCAAATAATGTCCGCCTGACGATAAAACACCGATCAGTTGGCGATACGGAACACGAAAACACGTGTTTTTGTCGCATTATTAGTTTGATAGACAATCGCTTGTCGATGTTTATTTCTATTGCTCTTTTATAATTAAGAAGGGGAAGATAGAAAGTTTATTGGTACCTTTTAATTGCTTGAATCAAATGTTTTTAACTTGTTAGTTTTTTTCTTGTGATCGGTAAAGTGTAGTACAGTAGGTAATAGGGATGGACATACTATAAATATTTGTTCGTAGAATATAGAATTTTTTAAATGCGTTACATGGAGGGATAAGGGGGTTTGCTAGAGTTAGGTTAGATGGTAGTTGCTCTGTGTAAAATATTAACACTAAGCCGCATTTAGGCTGCCAGCTTAGTTGAGGAAAGCCTAGGCCGATCGTGAGGTAGAGCCTTTAGGAATCAATGGATTGCAATAATAAGTAGGTAATGTTCCTTCACAAGCTTTTTGAACACTGGCAATTATTGCGTCTGATCGATACTGGTACTGTATGCATTCCACAAACGAGCGGCTTGAACCGTGAACGATTTGTCAAAAAATG
The DNA here is from genome assembly GCA_948465475.1 of Thalpophila matura. NCBI lineage: Eukaryota > Metazoa > Arthropoda > Insecta > Lepidoptera > Noctuidae > Thalpophila > Thalpophila matura. Next base: position 15,785,065 of record OX419182.1, read on the forward strand.
TGGAGTGCTTCGGCATTTTGAGTCTCAAATTATCTGATGCTAAGGCAAATTATAGATTCGATCTAATAAAAAAATTAAAGATTCAGGTTTTTTGATTTTATTGTTTTTCTTGAGAACCAATCAACAATATTACATCCTTTAGCAAGTCTCGAAACGCTATCAACAACATAACTATTAGGTACCATTAAAACGAACATCGTAATTACTCTCTTAAATCACCGAACTACAATCTCTGCCCACCTACAGACGAAAAAAAACATCAAACACGATACGTGCTCGCACCCATGGCAATTAAAGAGGATAAGCCGCAATAAAAGTGCTCGCTTTAGTTATAAATTGATCAAATTGCGGGATTCGAGCCAATGTATGGCTTGGGGAGTTTTTTTGGGCCTATCATAAAACATAATCGCACATCTGCGCCAATTACTTATAAAAAGTAGAAAAACTTAAAAAAAATACATAGTGCAGTGATATGCCACCAGTAGTTTTTGAGATAGACAATACAAAGATATAAATGCTATTTATAGGCTACAGGTGTGCGTACAAACAAAAGAAGCAGATCATACTTCTTTGTATTATTTTAAATGAAAAGTCAGGTCAGTATAGATTGCACTCTTCATTTTCTACTCTATCTCTCAATCCAAATCACGATCCAAGCAAGGTGGTCACATTTATAAAGGTCATAATTATCCGTCACCTTGCTTGAATCGTGATCTGGATTGAGCGTGTAATGGCTGCCAAAGAAACAGCAAAATTATGTTTACCTACATTGAAAGTAATGAGCCTTAAAATATTTATGTATACTAATACTTTAGCTACGATCTCAATTCATAGAAACAAGGGAGATGTGCCAAGGCGCTATCGAGCTTGATGCCTGATTTTGAGCAAATTGCTCATATTAAAAACGTACGCGCTGGCGACGAACCAAACACGATCGATGGTATACAGTGTTTTAGTTTAGTGCTAGTGTTGAGTGACGATTAACAGTGTTAGATTAAGGGTGTGCGGAATATTTAATACGTGGGAGATCTTTTTATTCACAAGGAGCGCTTAATTATGCGCGTAATTTTGTCGAAAAATGTACTAATAGTGGCATCAGTTGTTCCGGTACTAATTTGCTATGATGGCATATCTCCTTGTTTCTATGATCTGAGGCTACGACGTTATCTGCATCTAAATTCATAATATCCAAGAACTAAAACAATATCCTCTTACAACTCAGTAAATAAATAATTCAATTTATTTTCGTTCAAAGACCAAACTCCACTGCTTGGAGTTCAATCGTCTGGAGTGTTACACGAGCTGCCAGTGTCTATCCGTTGGTCACTTTATCCTCTGCACCACGATCCTGATTTAGCACCGAAAAGGGGGGTAAGGAGAAATAGGGTTGGCAGGAACGTAGGCTGTACTTATAGTTCGGGTTCGAGGCAATGGGGGAATTTCGAACGCGAAGTTACTGCAAGTTTTGGGATATTTTTGGAAGATGTGGGAACATTTTTGATCAATTTAAAATTTAGTAGGTATATTATTGTCCGGGGTTTCTTTAATTAAGTCGTACTACATCGAACTTCGTTGGTTTGTTTTGCTAGTTAATTCTTTTGTGGACACTAAACGGCTATAGCAGTGATAACAATAAGAACCATATCTCATTAGGATGCCATGGCAGTGATGCCAGCGGCGCCGCCAATCAAAACGTGTCAAATTGGATGCTGGGCTGGCGGCAACGTCAAACTGGCATCGACGCTAAGTTGTCGCCAAGTGAAGTAGGGTTAGGTACGTTGTAATACAATTTGACATGTTTTAATTGGCGGCGCTGCTGGCGTCGCTGACATGGCATCCTAATGAGATAATATGGCCCATAAACTTATATGTATTGTGCCTCATTTTGTGTTGGGAAAATGTTAAACGTGGGTACTAATGATAATAAAAATACATTACTAACAAGTGCTTGGATTTATATTACCTATGCAAGTCTGGCAGCCCTAACAAGGATGCTTCTAAAAGTGCATCGGTCCCCCCCCCCACCCTTCACGGCCCATTAGATGCGTCTGCGGGAAATCGTCATTTGCATAAGCGGCTTGGCTCTCTGCACATAGTAATTGGGATCACATTGAACGCGACCAATCCAGTTAGACACTTGTCCCCTCCCTGACACCTACAATATTTGGAATTACGCGGGGGCCGTCGCTTTAAAGTCCAGAGCTCCTGGTAATCCGGACTGTCCAGCGTAGGTTTAAGTTAGCCTGTACCAATGTTTGTTCAACACTTACGCGCTGCTCTTAGAGCTTTTAATCGAAGTGCGAAATTTGAATGTGATTTAAATTCGTTGGTACTTGTTTCAAATGAGGGGGGTTAAATTACTGCTCAGAGTTGCCGTTTCGTGAGAATGCTACTTGAAATTTGCATTAACTTTGCAGCGGGTGCGCCGTGTATTGTTTCTTGAGCGTCAACATCTGGTTTATGTAAGATTTTGTGAATAAAATTGTATGCAAGAATGACAAACTGACAGGTTTAAGGGCGCTACTTGCGTATTTGAGCATGAAAGTAAACATAATAAAGCGTGATGATTGTTTATTTGTTTGTATTTACACGTTGCTGTTAAGTGAAATATCTAATTGTTTTTTTTAATAAACAATATGCTTGGTATTTTAGGTACATTGAACAAAAGTTAGGTACCTACTCATTCCACTGCACTGTTGGTGCAGATACTGAGCAATTGACTGTTGCACTTCATGTCAAGGGTTCGATCCCCGCGCGGAAGAAAAATTTGCATGGTCAAGAGATATTGTTCTATGTCTGAGTATTTGAACCCATGATACTATGGGGGAAGAATGATGGTTCCCAAAGCTTTTTATTTAAACAAAAAAAAATAAGTAAACAAGACTTATCTTTTAGATAATACAAGCTATAAAACGAGCTTATTTTCCATTCACCTCGTCATATCATAAAGACCCACACACACTTCATTGAATTGATTAAATTAATTCAAGTAACGCACCGACACAGACAAACGGCCGGCTCAACGGGAGGCACAGATTAAAAATCGCCATTTTACTTCTAATTTATAAACGCGAAAGAGGGGCGGTTGTGCGCGTGTTGGGTGCGTTTTATGACCACCAGAGGGCGCTAATGACGTCAAATAATTGGTGCTTTAAATGTAAATGACTACACACGCCAACCTCTCTGGCTTTATTAAATTTCGCGATTGCTTGGCAAGTGTATGTGCTTGTAATCGCCGTTTGACAAGTATTAAGGAATCTGGTTTGATGGCTGTGAATAGATATGTCTTTTTAACGCTGTGGAATTTGGTATACTTGTATAATAAATAGTGGTTTATTTTCATGCATAGTCAAGAATGTAACGCTGTTTAGGAAAAATCAATCAATGCATGACCGTAAAATAAGAGCAAATATTTTTTATAGCAAACGAATGGTCTAGATAAGTAGCGGTTAAATTATCTAGCGGATAAATTTTATTAGAATTTTGGAAATATCGTAAGTATTCTGCTTATCAGGACATCAAAACTGTCCATAAATATAATAAAAGTGATTATACTAAGACTACTGATTTATCAATAATCAGCAAAATCGCAGGCAAAACCTAGTGAATTATAAACCCAACACAAAATTTCAAAAATTCCCAATCAATTAGTACAAATGCAAGCGTAACCCTTTAATCCACCGAATTTATTGCCAACAATTTAATATTAATTAAAATGACAGTCATACACACTAATGCAAACTGCACCAAGTGGCTGGCAACATTGATGAATGGCATCTCTCATTAGCCGACTCAGTGTTTAACTGAAATAGTTTTAGCTATTTTCATTTAATTGATTTCATTTAATTAAATGAGGGTAGAATAATATGAACCAGCTTTTACCGAGTCAATCGGCTTTGCTCATTGATGTTGCTTTTATGTCATCATTATTGGCCTATTCAATGCTACTTTATGTATGTCAGATAAAATTAGCGGCTTGACATTCTATTACAAATAAATGCTCTAGTGTGTACTCACTTTAAGGCTGCGTTTCCACCAGAGATGTGCGATGGAAATGTGTCTTGCCAGGATGTCTAGCTGTGCTGTGAAAATGTGTGGGGGTTTCCACCAAAGCTGTGCGATGAAAATGTGCCTACGAGGATGTGTAGCAGAGCAGTGAAACTGCGCATTAATGTGTGGTGCGAGGATGCGTTGCGAAGCTGTGAAATGTGTCGACGGGGGTGTGGTGTAATGGGAGCGGAGTAACACACATTCCTCGCACACATCCCTCGTACACATCCCTCGCAACACATCCCTCGCACACATCCCTCGTACACATCCCTCGCACACATCACTCGCTTGTATTGTATGCGCAAAAATCTAGCTCCGCTGAGCCGTTTCCACCAGAGCTGTACTGACCGAGGCGAGGTAAATGAAGCGATTCTATTGGTTCTTTACAAACACATCCCTCGCTTCGCATCCTAGCACATCTCTGGTGGAAACGCAGCCTTAGGCTGGTTTCACAGTCACGCTGACCATCAGCACAAGCGGCCAGCGCGGCTCGTAAGCCATACGATCGTACGCTTATGAGCCGCGTTTCACTATGAAACGGTACAAGATACATCTATCTCGTGCCCCGCGCTGCTTGCCACCTGTGCTGGCGACTATAAAATCACTCTTAGATGGTCGCTGAATAGATATAATTTTTATCTGGTTTAGATAAAAAAGCAGGCTACCTAGCTATAAAAATAAAAAACCTAACTCACTTCCATTTCAGTTCTATTAAAACCGTGGGGCAAAACTAGTGTAAAAATGAATTTTAAAGTCAAACAACAAAAGCCGGAGGCAGACAAAATTGTTCCCCTTTACGTATGTTTGGAGATGGGAAGCTCTTCGTCTATAATAGGCCATTGTGGGCTTGAATATGCTACTCACAATATAGCGAGGTCTTGCCTAAAATGTTAAAGATGTCGTACAGATTGTTTGCACAAGTAATTCAATTTATAATGGGCCTAATTGAAGAAATTTGTTCGGTATCTGACGGTCGTAGTTGCCGATGAGCGTCTAGACGAGAAATAATTTGGTTACAATGCAGTATTGTTGGGTAATTAATATTCAACAATACAGTATTGAGATATTTTGCGTTATACAAGGTGGCAGGTTAGACAGTGGAAATATTTAAAGGGGTCATTGTACTCATCATTATGAACAACTTTTACTATGGGACCAACCCTAAAATCGTGAAAAAAAAATCAGCTGTTTCATACATTTATGTTCACATAACTCAATAAAATGTATGGAACAGCTGATTTTTTTTCGCGATTTCAGGGATGGTCCGCTAGTAAAAGTTGTTCATAATGATGAGTACAATCACATTTAAATATTTCCACTGTTTATCGTGCCACCCTGTATAATGCTTTTCGAAAATATAACAGTTTGCAATTATACCTTCAGGCAGAGACGTTGGCGTTAAAATAAGCCTCTACATTTGCCTGGATTCTGGACGCCTGATCAATTTTCTGACCAGTACCTACATAACTATCTGCTATAAAATAAATCTAATTTCACAACGATTTTACCAATTTATTTTTTTCTTAATGAACGTTGAAATTATGAAGAGACAAGCGCATTCTAACGCCCATCCGATGCGCAACGTTTTATGCGCTCTACAAAAGTGTATGAATTGTGTGCAACGGATTATGTCAAGCGCTGACGTCCGTTGCGCGCGCACAATACGCTTGTTATATAGTTAAGACAAGCGTATTATGTGTTCCATAATGAAAACAAAATAAAAATACATATATTATTTTGAAACAGTACCCTAAGACGGCCAATAAAATACAATAATAGATTGTAATATAAATTAACCCAGCCCCCATTGGAGGCGGGATTATTTTTAATTTAATTACGCAGATTTGTCAAAAGGGGGGAATTCTTGGGCAAAATACTTCTATTGTTTGTTTCTAATCTGCTTACGGCTGACTTCTGAAGGCCAATTAAGTCGATTAAATACAAAAGGGAAGTACCTGAGTATACAAAGTTACTGCAAGCGTTTGATTGAAGTGTTCCGTTTTGTTACCCCTTACCCTTGTCGGTTGCGGTGTGAGGAAGAGTTGAGTTAGTAAACGTTCACCCAAGTAACGTTATTAACTTTAGAGGTAGGTATTCAATGAAAGTGAGAAAATAACAGTCAAGTCTTTAGGATTTGTCCAGATAAGGCGTCTACGTGCGTGTGGGTAAGCGCATACAGCGTAAAGGTAAACTATATTATACACAGTGTATACATACATACATTTTATAACATATTTTTTTAAACTTATTTACTTGAACAAAAACTTCCTTTAATCAATTACATTAATTTATTAGTTAAATAATTGTATAAAATTTATCAAATCACAAAATTCAAACTCATATCTATTTAATATGTACCTATACTTTAATGGATTTTTAAACATGTCAAAGTCATGATTAGCATAATTTATTGTTATTAAATGTATAGAAATCTTATACATTTAATCACAATCGTAATTATCAAAGTAATTCAGACGTACCGACAGGAGCGTCTCACGTACACTCGACGTCATTGACGGTCGACCACTTTTCACCCTTACTACTAAGAACATAAGGGTGAAAAGTGGTCGACCGTCAATGACGTCGAGTGTACATAATAATGTGCATACGTAGTACGATAAACACAATACAATAATATACAATAGGTAAGTATATCGATCTCCAATATGATTTATCACAATCAGGGCTAAACGCTCCACCAGACATAATCCTGGACGTATAATTGCACACACTCGACTGGATATTCATAGGTTATTAGTATAATCACTGCGCTATTAGGTATTGGTGCGGGCTAGGGTTGGCGGGAATTGGAGCGGTAAATTGAAATTAGTAGGTACTAGTTCATGTTTAATTGGGAATGCCTAGTCATTTAAAATAATAGGTACAACATAATTCTTTAGTAGGTATAGCATTTGTGTAAGTTTGAAATAACAAAAAAAAAAAAAGTTGTAAGTGGAACAATATGTTTTAATAGGTATTTAATAGTTGCCAGATTCAAGAAAAATATTAATTTTATAAAGTTTTATTTTTAAATAAACAACGCCTTTATAAACAATATTATTTGCATTGTTATCCAGTGTTGAACCATATTAAAAGTTTCAAGTCTCTAGCTCCTCAGGAAGTTATTTTAAAATCGATGGCAAAGTTATTTTAGTTATAAAAATACTGAATAAATGATTTTTTTTACTTTTTTTTTACTTTACTTTAAAGTACGAATGACTAACAAGTAAACAGACATACTAGTTTGTTCTAGACAAGTGTGCTACATCGTAGACCGCATCATCGCTTAAAATCAGGCAAGATGGCGGTCAAACGCAAGCCTAATAAAAAAAAAAAGCGTGTGAATAATAACGAGATAAAATAGATATAGAATATATTTTTCACTCTAAAAATAGTCTTATATGAGACATTTGTCTACGTTATCTTAAATTATTAATCCCAAATCTAATACAGAATTAATTTTATATGAATATTTGATTCCATATAACATTAATAGACTCCAGAACAAACTTACGTTTCCAGATACCTATATCGATGCTATGAACAAATTCTATGTAAATTGTATTATTAACTCAGAACATTTGATATTGTCGGTAATTTAACGCCCGAGGCAGCCCTACGTCTGTTTTACTTGAAACGGTATTACCTGCGCTCATCACTATTGGGTTACATACAATATCTACTAAATTAGATAGGGCTGTAACAGCAACTTTATACTTCGCAGTCGGGTAACTCAGTAATAGTTACTCTTCTATTTACCTAGTCAGCATTTCTGGAGTATGTAATGAATATATTCAGCTCCCTATAAGGCTTTGATACTTACGATATCATTTATAGTACTTGTAAAAGTATTAAGCAGCTTTTCGTGTCTGTTTGTCCACTTGGTTCTTCTGAATTACTCAATGGATTTAAATTGGGTTTTCACTATCAATTAATAATTTAATACGTTAATTTTCAACTTAGATACACCACAGAATTAGATAAACTGGATTTGTGTTAGTATATTTTGTATTTATTATTATTTTATTGAAGAGTTTACTGTTTTTACAAAAAAATACCGACAGACGACAATTAGGTGTTTTATAGAAGAAATCAATCATGAAAATGACAAACATTTTCATGAGAGATAACGAGATACATTGTTCAAAATATATAAATTATGTTAACCTTTAGCCATAGATACGCTGACTCTTAAAGGCATCTATACAGGGTAAAATTAAAACCAGTGCGGATATTTTAGAAAGTGAAAGTGCTCATGAGTATTTTCAACTTTTATTATGGGACCGACACTGAAATATGAAAAAAAAACAGCTGTTCCCTACAAAAATGTACTACCTACAACACGATCAAAATGTATGGAACAGCTGATTTTTTTTTCATATTTCAGTGTCGGTATCATAACAAAAGTTGATCATATTCATGAGTTCTTTCACTTCTTAAAATATCCGCACTGGTTTTAATTTTACCCTGTATATAAACATAGACACACCACCAATTAAGTCTGTGACATTTTGACTCTGACTTGAGGTTAGACATTTTAATGTCCCACGTTCTCTACGTGCGATAACATAAATGACTAAACAGTTTCTAAGAGACTTTATTTAGTTTCAATCTAACCAAGGGTTGAATCTAAGGGCGCTTCTGTAATTACGCCCTTAGATTTAGATTAAATGTCGTATGTGCCCGTGCACACAAGACATTTCAACTTTGTTCTTGTGATTATTATGGTATGATAAAACTGATTGAAGACCAAAAATTTCTAGATTTATTTAAAAAGTTATTTTTAATTAGTTTTTTCAACACTAGGGAGACATTTTCAAAGAAAACTGCCGAAATCATCCAATTTGAGTACAATATGATATATGCCGCTTGCCATTTTAACCCGGGCCCCAACGCATCCCCGCGCGTGACGTAGCACTCTCACCCGACCGTAAAAAAGCAAAATCAATTATACCGAAATGGCAAGCGAACCACCCAACATAACAAGAACCACCCCGCTTTCCTTATTGTTATAAAAAACCAACAATGAATGCCCATATCACCCACGTGACGGATCAACTTACAATGGATGGTTGTTAGACCTTTTGAAAGAACACAATATGTTGTCTGGTCCCTTTCAAATTGATTCCTAATTAGTGTGATACGCAAATAATTTGTTGCGACATTGAAATATCTTTTGTTAGATTTTTTAGTGGATAATGAGGTCCGGGTTACAACGTGTTGAAGCTGTTCATTGAAAAAGGATTAAGGTTAAGCTTATAAGTTGGTCTTCCATTGTTGCGATCGATATTTTACTATAATTAGAAGAGGTAATTCATGTTTGTTAAGGAAACACGTGCAAGCAGTTTGTATACCTTATTGGTTTTGTATTAAAGATTCCAGAAATTCTTATGTAAATAAACATTTAAATATAATATTATAGTAGTGTAGAAATATTGAATATACAAGTATGAATGAATAACAGGTGAGTTGTTGTTCACTTCTATGGTAATTTAATGTACATGATAACCTTTACCAAAAACAATATAAACACTTGATCAATTCTGGAATAATAAACCCAACTTATCCGTAGTAAACTATGATAAAACAAAATTAACATATCCATACGTTTACCGTAATGTCAGATTTCTCGAGAAATCTCGAAGAATTCGGTTTTTTGGGGATATTACGCTATCAAATATAAATGAATATCTCATAGATCTATGAGAATGTAATATTCTCAGACATATGAGTCAAATCAAATATTTCAATTCAAAGATTTTTAAAAGCATTCCAAAAAAATATTGAATAAAAGATATAATGATCCTATATTTTTATGATCTTAGATATTTGATAGTGTAATATTCCCTTTTGAACTTGGTTAAAATGGAAGTGACATCGCCACTGAAAAGTAGCAGGATACCACCTGAGCTGCGTGAATATCACAATAAGGCGGATACGATAAATCATGTCCGTATGGATTGAGGATCTCTTTAATAAATCGCTTTTATCCCACAAAGGTCTACAGGCTGCGTCTGACTTGCGTGCGTATCGCGTCTGTATCGCTACAAACGCGCGTCGACGGCGCGATTAAAAAACGTGGTGTTCACAGACCCTTAGAGTTATCTCAACCCTGCTTCATAGGTGAAGACCGCTCATTTAAAATCATCACATTTTCTAGAAGTGTACACCTGCGACCAGTTTCATGTGAACACAAAATGTGTGAAGTAGGTATACTGGTCTTAGAGCTTGTATATATATAAGTCCTTTAATATTGCTAGATTTTATTTATTAAATAAACTATTTTGTATTTCGAGCGATAGCGTGTCGTTAATAATACAGATAGATCGTTATCAACAAGCCATGTATAGCTAATATTTCTTTAAATTAGGGCCAGTAGTGAAAATTACAGGTCACATTTTTTTTATTTTGAAGAAACAGTTATAAAATCTACAGGTACAATATTGTTTACATGTAATACCAAACCATGCTATGTCTACCATATTCAACACTGAATAAAACCACCACAGCTATCCTACGACTTTTCACCCGACACAGCATGCACTTGGCTGACATTTCACCAAATGAACTTTCGAAGCTAAACTCAATCGGTGCACGGCGAGCGCCGAACTGCTCCGAAACGATCCGCACTAGACTGTGTACTTTTTCTCGGCCTCATGTGCACAAACAGTGTTTAGTTACCGGAGGGTGTATTTTATCTTGTTGTGCTTGTTTTGTAGCCGTAGTGAGGGTATAGGGGGAGAGGTGCGGGGCGAGGGAGGCACCTGTTGCCCCGTTTCGATGTGGGAAAGCCTAATCCTGGCTGAGATGAAATAAATACAACATTGGCTCAACAGAAACGTTCTCAAGATGTCTTTTGATGGTATTCCGTAAAGCCGTGTGAGCGCACGATATTTGGGAGTTTAAAAGAATTGCCATGTTTATTTTTACGTCTGCTTCTGTGTTGTGTTGAATTTTTTAATGCAACAAGTGGTATTGTTGAGCTGGAAGCGTTACCGAAGCTTTTGTTAGCTTTCATGTTATTGCAAGCTCTTTATGTGTTTAGAATGACGCGTCATCTTCGATACATCTTTGTTATCATAACTTCTATTGAGTAATATCTAAAACACGTCATCAGATTTTGTATGATTATGATTTCACTGATATTTTATGAAAAGTGCATTAAACAGTATACCTAATGAAAACAATATATAATATACGTTTGAAGAATTCTTGGATATTAATATAAAATAAAATACCTGTCTGTTTTTATATAACCGTGGTCTATTGACCTCGATTTTGATCATAAATCCCTGCTTACCCTGAAACAGATTTAAGTCATGGTGACATATTTATTCGCTTACATAATCTAACTATTTATTCTTCACCTTTAATATTGTGAAGAAATAGTGTGGGTGTAACTTTGTTATCTGGTGTGAGTTTGTTTTTGTGTGACCTCGGAAACTACTGATGGGTTCATAAAATTATTACATATTTACGAAGGTATACAAATACAAGCGACTCTTATCACTAAAAGCCATATGTAATAGCTATGTTTTATCTATGAAATATACGGGACAATAGCTTTAACACTTCATATTACAACCCCAAATTAAAGACGACTCGCTACAAATAATTGATACCTACTAATAAAGTCTTTTTCTTTTGGTTTCAGGTAATGGCTGTTTTTGGAATTGTAAATTTGAGTTCTGAGACCCTACATAATTTATGTAGGTACCTATTTTAAGTAAGTGGTAACATAATCAAATGTTTGTTATAATATTTTCTACCCTATTCACATAGCTACCACTTTACAATTTGAACCTGCGTAGTTGTAATAATAAAGCCAATCATTTCAGAAAACTGACAAAACTGGACGTACATATACATTAAAAAAATTAAACTACAATTAATAATTCTGAATTATTTGAGTCTGACAGAAAACGTAAAGAAAATAACCAACTTAATTGAATACGGTTTTTTTAACCCCTTCACTGCTTACGTCTGCCAATACTTGGCTCTCCGCAAAAGCGTATATATTTTTAGAATTGCACCTATTTCCAAACTGACGGCCCACATTTCTATTTCCGTTGGCAGACATTGACATGAATATGTTTTCACGAACCGGATTATTTTGACGTCGCCAAGTATTTGATACTCTCCCACGTAAACTTGGAGTTTATTAGGTCTGGGTGAAATATCTATTAGCAGTTTAGGGTTATTGAAACCGTATGGTAGAGATGTGAGGTTGTTATGTCAGCTGCACGATTGGCTACATTATTGTAGAGAGTGTCAGTCTGTTTATAATGGGTGGTAATCTCAGGATCTTACAGACCAATAAAATTGTTAAAAATATTTAATTTCTTAATTATTTCAATGAACAATCTTAATTATCATGAAGAAAGCGCCATAGCCCCTAGCAATTATAATAATAATAATTTATTATTTTAGAGATCTCCTAATAACTTTCTTTTACAACCCTCCCATTTCTTAACAACATTTTTTCCTGACAATAAAAATCTTGTCAGAAATACGTGACATTTCCACTAATAAACTCGTAAGCCCGTGAAATCGCACCATAACTCATAAAGCGGAATAACATTTAGTTCAGACAGGAAATAATAAAAAAGAAACATGTCTTTTAGACGTTTTCTGATTGAATAAAAGAATGAAATCTTTCATGTGAAGTGTCTAAAATAATGCTAGCGTCTTATAAAAGAAAATCGGTAAAACTTTGATAGAGTTTTACTATTTTTTGTAAGATTTTGAAATCGCACGCTACAGATTAATAACTTCCAAAAAGTACACTCTCCTTAAAACAGTGAAATGTAATAATTTAAATACCTACAAATATCTATAAAGTAGGTACCAAAAAAATCTATAAAAAATAAACGTAAAAATGAAACTAAAAGAATTTATTACCTACCAAAAAATATTTGAAGATTTTTGGGAAAAATAAATCTCATGCATAAAAAAGATGTGACAAAGCATGTCCTGATATTTTAAAATCCCATAAAGTTACGGCTGCAATATAAATCATCGCACTCGCGAAATAATAACCCGACAGGACAGGAAACGATAAAAAGAAACGGATCTCTTCAAGTTTTTTGGCAAGAAAACTGACTTCAGAGCGTTGTGCTTCTCAAAATATAAATGGGTGAATTTTTGAGAACTTTCTAGTTTTATTTTTACCTTACGGTTTTTGCAGAAGTATTTTTATTTTTAAAGTTAAGTTAAAGTATAAAGTTTGTTATGTTGCTATTTTTAATTTAATAAATGGTAATTAATTGGTTTTTCTTACGTTTCAAAATTGGTAGATTTTTTGGCATCAAACTTCATCGTCATTGCAGGGTTAGATATTTTTTTTAATATTTTTTTTTGTTGACCGTAACCGCATTATTGTACATCGTTGTGAATTGGTGATGTATCTATTTCTCATAACTTACCAATACCTACTGAGCCGTAAAACGAGTCTCTTGCTATTCAAATTTTCCAATAAATAAACCTACATCGCGAAGGCTTCACTAACTCACGTCAGTTCACTTCAGACTCGAAACGGAAATATTGCCGGTGGCGCCTACGCGCGCCGGATGCTGCATGGGCGCCAGCGAGCCGCTTCCGGCCTGCCCTCGTTATGTCCGCTTTGTGTGACGGGAGACATGGCATGCCAGCGTCATCGGACCGAATGAACCATTGTCAACGATATTACACTTCGCTTTGATTTATTCAGTGAGTGTTTAGAATGAATAGTGAAAGTTTCAGAATGGAAGCAATATGGGTGACGGGCTTATTGTAATGTTTTGCGTTGGTTTCTATGCCACGTCGCTCCGTCGACTGTTATATTTTTTGGGATGGTTCTCTTTATCATGAAACGGGCTGAAGTTTCCGTATTTATGATTTATAACAGCAGCGCCCCCTTATTAGCGCATCGCCCCGAAAGTAGGGTGGGTCCTCTGCATGTTTGGTAGAAAAATAAAGTTCAAATATAATTATTATCTTATCGATGACACGACAAATAGTATTAAAATTAAGTAAAAGATCTCTGTTTTTTAGCCCTATTTACCTCGTCTTTATAACTTTTGATTTGAGCATAATATAAGCTAAAACTATTTTTCGTATACATGAAGAGGACTTTGTACCTCTTTAACCAGACTGCACATTTTTACACTGAGTTGTACAGTCAACATCAAAACTAAATAATGAATTGTTTCAAATTGTTCTTTGAATTAATTCATAAATAATAAAGCGTTTAGAAAGTTTTAAAACTTGCTAAGTACTTTATTATTTTATCTTCTGACATTATAACTTGAGAATAATTATTACCTTGACATTTAATTTTGAAATACCAAAAAGTCATCGACTTTTGCTGTTGACTGTACACTCAACAAAACAACTGACTTTACACAACTTTACAAATAGACTTAATTTATTCGGACTCATCCGTAAAACTCCAAGACTAATTGTTTAGCTGAATAGTTATTACTCAAATGTCGCTTAATTAATTTCTTGGCTTGTTCGAAGAAAATTTGCTCGAGACTGCTCGGGTTTTATTTTATTGCTCGAAATAGAGTTATCTTCGTTTTGTTTTCACTGCCTTTACAAGGAATTTGTGGTGAGATGGAGGTTTTAGCTTTAGGTCGAAAGCGACTTGAACTTAAATGCAGCACTTTGCTTTTAAATACAGTGCTCGGTTAATTAAATTCTACTATGTACCAACATGCTCTTTTTTTAGAGAGAATAAGTACGTAGGTACTGTAAGAACGATTATTATATTGATATTAACAGTATTTATAATAAAATATATTTTATACCATTCCCCCTCTAAAAAGCTTATTTTATTCACTGAAAACAGTGAATAAAAAGCACTTTTACTCACTGTTTTGATGTTTGAAAATGGAACACACCAATGTATTTGACCACAGATTTAAAGAACCTATGCTAGATGCGGCACGTTATTAGATTGTATGAAAACCGAACGTATCATCTTTTTTATACCTACGATAACTTCACCCCAGTCATTTAGTGATGTGCTCAGAGTAAACAGAATTGTTTCAATCACTAAGCGTCACTGAGCTAACAAACTTTTTTTAGTACGAACAGTCAAACATGCAGGGCACGCTTGGTCGAGGCTTGCCGTATCTAGTGTAAGTGTAATCTGTGTATTCGACCTATATTGATGTGTTCTAAATTCAATTTGATTGGTCGACATTTTCGAGAAGGAGTTTAGCATTAGAATAAAAACTGTTTTGTGTTCTTTGCTTTTTGTCCTTAGTAAATTGGCGCTATTTTGAATACTGTAAGTTGTACGAACACAAAGTTTAGTGTTACTTTAATCTTTAATTTTGTGTTTGTTTATTGTTGTTCTAATCGATTAAAAATGCATTCTAGTGATGAAGATGTGTTAACACCTGAGTTTGTGAAAGAGAGGGCGGCCGATATAGTGGACAGGTGGAAAGCTTGCTACCCAAAAAATCATGGCTGGTTTACATCAAAGCCAATTTAACTTTACTTTTTCTTCATTATATGTATATTTTCACTTAAATCTTTCTTTTTCTCGTAGTCATGGTATAAAGTATAGTATGCAACTCTTGAATAAAACGGATTTATATCGAGGGCCATGAATCGCTCGCGTCGCTCAGGATTCTAACACTTGAATCACTCGCTACGCTCGTGATTCAATCATCATGAATCACTCCCTATGGTCGTGATTCAATCGTTAGAATCCTTCACTAGCTCGTGATTCATCTATGGCCCTCGCTTTAAATCCGTCTTTTATTCACTAATTGCATAATATACTATTTTACATGATCCTATGTGAAAGACAAAGTATTTATTGGGACACGCACATAAAATTTTACAAACATTAAAAAAAAAAACGGCCAAGTGCGAGTCGTACTCGCGCACCGAGGGTTTCGTATCATTTTTGGACGTATAAAGTGAAAAATCCGGACCGCATAACTAAGTTTGTTTGTGAAGGAATTTTGATGATTTTGAAAAAACTGTACTAGTTAGGAACATCATTTTATTTTTGGTGCCATATTTGGGTCAATTCCTATCAACTCTAATTATTTCAGATTTTTCGCCCCGCAAACTTCGGAGATAAGGGGTGGGGCATGGTATTTTTTTGGACATTTTTCATCATATGTCGAAAACTATGAGACATAAAATAAAATAAAATAAAATATATTTTGAAATGTGCAAATCAAGCCCTTTCATATGATATGCCATTTGACCTAGTAACCCCACTTTAAAATTTCGGACCCCCACTCCGGCCCCTTTTGCAATGAAAATAAAAATATTTTTTGACTTTTTTCATTTGCAATAAAGTAGAACAAGCATTCTTTATAACTGTTCCAAATTTCAAGTCTATAGCATAAGTAGTTACTGAAATAAGCAGGTGTGACAGACAGACAGACAGACGAAGTCGCACCATAAGGGTTCCTTTTTTACCATTTTGGTACGGAACCCTAAAAAAGTAGCAAAAAAATAAAGACCTGTAAAGAGCCTAAAAAACTCTTATCTCAACATAATGCTGCGACATTTAAGAATAAATGCCGCTGCGCTGGTATTCTGAAGCCCGATTCTCGTAAATAAAAGTTAGTTCCGATTTGGTTTCGATATAATCTCAATGCCATATATGTCAGAAATGGTATTCTCTTTCCATTTGACGTTGTCACTTATCTTAGTGCATGAGAACACCATTTGTGACATTTTAATAATAATCGCAATTATTATTTTGAACGTTCTTATTTATTCTTGTCACAATTACATGGTATACGTAATTACCCATAGATGGATGAACTGCATGTGGTAGATGGAACATTGAGTATTGTGTACACAACTTGGGAGAGGCCGATGCCCAATAGTGGACTGCGATAGACTGAGTAGATAGATGAATTAATAGGCATACGAATTGATAGGCAGCATAGATAGACAGCACTTAGGTGATAAAAACTTGCCTATTTTGAAGACGGTTAAATTAATACGTTTGTCAAATCTCCAATTATTTTTTATGATCTCCCATTAAATTCAAAAACAGTATAATCAAGTTTGATTACAGACAACAAAAATTAAAACAATAGTCGAACTGTTAAAATTTAAACCTTCACAAATGTAATGGCCGTTGTGAAATGTAATCAAAACTTTGACAGAAAATATTGTTCAATTAAAAACTGACATAAATTGTGAACATAATTGACGACGTCTATTGTCTTTGGAATATGAATTTAGGCTTGTTTTATGATTCGTTTTGACTTTGTATGAAGCCCGCGGCTTCGCCCGTGTTTTTGGGATGAAAAGTAGCCTATGTGTTATTCTAATATATAAGCTATATCAATGTAAAGTTTCATCAAAATCCGTTCAGTAGTTTTTGCGTGATAGAACAACGAACATCCATACATCTTAACATCCTCACAAACTTTCACGTTTATAATATTAGTAGGATTGGCACATGATTTCGGCTAAACTTGCACAATCTAGGAAAATACGGGTTTAAGTTTGGGTAGGATTATAATCATAATTTTATTGATGCCTACGAGTTATGATAGTGGTATCATACAGCCAACTCTCTTTGCCCCATGGTAAGCCATCGCATAAGCATCAATATTTTTTCCTGTTTCTATTTGTTAATACCTACCTTTTCACTAAATCAATGATTGCTTAGTTATTATGATTTTTAGACAAACTAAAAATCATAATAACTAAGCAATCATTGTGCCGATAGTCGTCACAATCGAGAGCCTCAACTTACACCTGAGGAGGCTCTCGTCAGTTGGATCAAGGGCTTAATACAAAAAGCGGTAGGTACTCCTGAACACGGCTCGTCTCAAATTGTATTAGTAAGGAGGTTCCTCTCTTTAGAGCTACCGGTAGCTTGGACCCTGTTCCCGATACCGCATGAGTACTATTTCTTTAATTTTACTTTTTTTTATAGAAATACATATAAATATAAATGTAAATAAAAAGTTAATATAAAGAATAAACGAACTAACTTTATCAATATCAACGTCTTGAATTTTCCTACAACATCAATCTCGTCAAATGTCCTGCCTTCTACGATCCCTGTTTGGGTCGCTTCTATTTTCATAAAACGCTTCATCTACTTGGATAATACCCAGTTTTCATGATGCATGCACATTTTGCGGTCACGGGTAGTGATTTATATCTGTCGTAGTACTTAATTTTGTCTCCCCCAGCGGACCCTTGACGTGGGGTCGCGTACTGAGCGTACTAAAGATATTTTGGCTGTGCCTTCGGTTTCCCTTCGATTGAAAGGTCCTTTTCTAATACCCTCTTCACCATTGTTATACATATATACGTACGTACCTATAGGGGTTTTGTATTGTATTTTCATACAAAAAATAAGATAAAATGTATCAAAATTGGTTTTACTAGCACAATTAGTAATCTCCAGACATAAATTTCATTGAAAAGGTCGCATTTTTATGCATCGATCTCATCAAAGTAGGCTTAGCATTTCTTGCAATTAAGTTTTTGACTATTGGAAGCATTTTTTACAACCTTTATGACATCATCAGAAATCACATAGTCGTTTAGGAAATCGTCATCGCTGTAGATTTTCCTATTTAGTATCCTGAAATTATTATCCCCGGATTTGTCGAAGAAAACCGTCATCACTGTAGATTTTCCTAACGATTTAGTATCTTGAAATTATTATCCCCGGATTTTGTTTTATTTGGTTGAGGGTCCGCAGATATCAAAAACGAAACTACATACTGCACCTCAAAATTCTGTACAAAGTCACGTTCAATACAAAATCCTTTTTCCTCCACGTCCACAACTTTATTTAATAAAAAAGTAATGTATGTACACTGCACAGACAGACGTTCAAAATTTACAATGCTCAGTGCTCGCATCGGATTCATATTTCATTGTTAGTTACATACCTTTGTTTTTGATCACTGCTGTTGGTCTCCGAGCAAGGCATTGTTGATGCCAAATAAATATATATAATTGGCTCAGCTACCGTTCGAAATGGAAACGGGAATATGAATTGTTCGAGCTTTTGAGTATTTTTTAGCGTTCCGTGTCGAGAATTTTTGTGATTTTTGTATTCAGGTTTTGAGGAACGTTCGTACTTTATTTTTATCGGTTTGTTGTAGTGATTGTTTCATTGATTTTTATATTGATATCGTCTGCGAATGACATCTTAGATTCTTATTGTAGAGAGCAGCTTTATTGGGATTTTATTATAATAACCTAGTGTTTATAGGCAAAACATTGGATTCATGAGGTCTTATAAATTACATCGATACTAGAGTTTTGCCTTATCCAATACATCTATCTTTAATAGGTACGATAACTGTGACTAGGTCAATGTACCAACCAGTCAAGCTCCGCGAATGTGAAGACTTAGAATTGCAGGTAGAATTGCATATTTTAGTTAGATAACTACAAAACTAGAGGAAGGTATAAAAAAGTCTTGAAAAATTTTTCGCTGCTCTGTTGCTTTAAAAATAATAAACTAGAATGTACCTAAGTTAATATGTAAACCGTAAAAGATGTGTATAATTAAAAGACTATAAAGAAAGCAATGTATCTAACTATTAACTTTGATCTTCAAAACTAACTGGGTTTATTTAGAACATCAACAAATTCTCGCAACACTTAACTAAACTTGATCTGTGGTTTTCAACAAATCTCCCAAAAAGTTTCACAAACAATCGAAACTTAAAGATTGAATACCCTGTTTAGGGTTCGTATTACAGAACGTTACTCAAGCACAGATCTCGCCTTGAGCATAGACTTAAAGCCGTTGATTGGTTGAAACTAGTTATTTTAATCTATGTTCTAGGAGAGATCTGTGCACGAGCATAGATTTAAAGCCATCTGATTGCTTGAAACTAGTTTCAAATAGTGATAGACACTTGAGTTTTGTTCTGTAATACGGGCCTAAGTCTCTAGTTTTGCTATTAGATAAAGTCAGTATCAGTACCTACCTAATAAACTTTCCTTTTCGAAGTCGCATAAAAAGCGAGGACAGAAATCAATTTTTACCCGACTACGAAAAAGGAAGGGTAATGAGTTTAACAGCCTATGTATGTATGTATGTATGTGTCTATGTATGGATGTTCGATCGTAGCTCAAAAACTACTGGTCAGATTTTGACAAATGAGGTATCGGTTGATTCGTATTTACATTAAGAGTGTCATAGGCTATGTTTTTTTGAAATAAAAAATCAAGATGGCCTACAAAACGTAAAAAAGAGGACCAAAAAAAATAAAGTTAACCCGATTTTAACAAATGGGGTGTCCTTGGATTCGTCTTGATCCAAAGAGTATCGTGAGACGCCACCAAAAAAGTGTCAAATAAAACAAAAGTTAAAAAAACTAAAACCCAACTACGGAAAAAAACCAACTGAAGAGCATAAAATAAGAAAATATTCAACACATCGGTACAGTGGTGTCCAGGTTATAGCCGTATTTTTCGTATTTTCTTATTTTATGCTTTTCAGTTGGTTTTTTTCCGTAGTTAGGTTTTAGTTTTATTAACTCTTGTTATTTAATCTATGACGCGACACGTCCTCGCATCTCCACAATGTTCGCCATCTAACATTTTTGATTCTATTGCTGTATTTTTTTTTCTTTTTTTGCGAGCATCGACGCCGGTAACCCGCGCCAGTCAATTCGTTCTGCGATACGCATCTGCAACGAATTTGTGTGTTCCACGGCCTACCATCGTCTTTTTTTTCCATTTTTGAATTTGAAATAAAAGAAAAAAGTCAGGTGCATGTAGGAAAAATATTCATGGAGTTTTCGTACCTCCATGCTGTTAGGTATTTTGTAGTTTCCATTTGAGAGTACTTTTATTGTACCGATTCAGATGTATCGAGTGCTCTCGTGCGTATTATGTTCTCCGAAGGGGTACCCACATTCTGCCAGTTATAATTCCCATGTAACGCTTGATTCATACTAGACTAACGTGTCGTGTCAGATTGTACATCATATTGGACACCTATTGGTTTGCTATATTTCGTATGTAAGTGTGCACTCTATTCTAACGCATCACGTCATCATCACGTCACAATAGTGTGCACAATTCATACAAAATAATATGAAACCGATAGGCTTCTGATAGACAACTGATGCATCATGACATGACAATTATTAAATGGTAATTGTCTCAGATCATAGAAACAAGGAGATGTGCCAAGGCGCTATCGAACTTGATGCCTGATCTTGAGCAAATTGCTCATATTAAAAAAGTACGCGCTGGCGACGAACCGAAGATGCTCGATGGTATAAATACAGTGTTTTAGTTTAGTGCTACTCTTGAGTGACGATTAACAGTGTTAGATTGAGGGTGTGAGGAATGTTCAATGCGTGGGAGATCTTTTTCACAAGGAGCGCTTAATTATGCGCGTAATTGTGTCGAAAAATGTACTAAAAGTGGCATCAGTTGTTCCCGTACTAATTTGCTATGATGGCATATCTCCTTGTTTCTATGATCTGAGGTAATTGTAGTGAGAATCAGGCATTACATAGGTACATACACAAATCCACTCAGGGCTGCTACTGAAACTAATGATAAATTCCAAACAATTAACCAATCCAGCCTTAGAAATACATTAATATTACTTACTAGACAGCTCTTGTAATACTTGCATTGCTTCCTATGCTTTCATCGAGGGTTCTATTCAAATTCACTTTTATTAATCAAACTAGTGCATATTTTTTATAGGTTTACTCAACATCCCTATTGTTAACCGTTTGCTGTTCAATTTCAATTAATCAATTACTCCGTACAGTCAACACAGACCGATATCCATCACACCAGGAATAAAACCTCGAAAAAATATGTAATCCAAACACATATTTTCACATATTCCCTGCGTTATGTACGCGCGTGTCATAAATTATACATGGCGCTCGAATCACCACAGTAAACAGGCACAACCCTTCGAGAATTTCACATTTTTATCGTTTTACAAGAAAAGTATTTCAATGTAAACCAGTAAATGTAGGCAGGTCGTATATTACACATATAATTTACAAGAGGAAAGTAATAAAACTTAACGCGTCTGTTGCCGACGATGTTTGTCGAAATCCTTAAACACGACCAGTTTATTTGACCCGTCGGTTGCTCATACCCAGCGTCTCTTGCAACAGTTTTGTATGGTGTCTTGTGGGTGGAGGAGGTCTTGTTCGATGGTTGTTGGAGTCTTGCATGTGATGGTGTAAACACATTAGTTGAAACAGCGTGAGATGCGGTTTCTTTGGGCGAGGCACGACACCTGTAGGAGATCTACTTGATTTTGTTTTCTTCAGACTTTAATTAAAGATGTTAAGAAATATGTTTGCGAGTTCGTTGAGCTGATGAATTGGAGTCGTTTATGTTGATTGCCTACAAACGTCTAATTAGCTGTATTCCTTTAGATTTGTTGTGAATTTACACGATACATAGCGGCAAGTACCTACAATAGGATCACTTGGATCACTACGTAACATAGTTAGATGCGTTCCAAATAGATTACGTCATACTATCTATAATACTCTAGTAGAACCACACCTTCAATATCTGGTCGAAAGGACAGGGCAGGCGCCCATAGAACGCTGGGCTTCAGATTGTGTATGTCGGTACAGATATGAAATTAGTTTGATGTGATCGAGTATTTCAAGAGTATTTAAATTCATTTTTTATTTGTTTTTGTACGTAATTGGGTTAAAGAGAAATCTTCGTATTTGTGACAGTGAGGTTAAGTATGGTGTGAATGATCAAATGAAGTACAGCCCGACTAATGAGTTCTGAATTCGAAGGTTTTATTTGCTGTCGATATGATATTCTATGGAGGCACGCGCCAGCCAGCATGCACCCGTTTTTGTTTTATTGGTTTTTTCAAAATGTCAACGGCATTATCATTTTATTTCTTATTTATTTCGATTTTTGATTCCAATTCTTAATCTCTAAGATTAGGCAAAAAACAATTAAAATATTTTTTTATTTTTGGTTAAGCTTTTATTACTGTACCCGATCAAGCCCAAAACTGCCGAA
Source organism: Thalpophila matura (assembly GCA_948465475.1). Classification (NCBI taxonomy): domain Eukaryota; kingdom Metazoa; phylum Arthropoda; class Insecta; order Lepidoptera; family Noctuidae; genus Thalpophila; species Thalpophila matura. The sequence continues at coordinate 15,808,105 of OX419182.1, forward strand.
GTCCTTTCATGCAGATCCATTCAGCCGTTCTGGCATGATTGAGTAACAAACATTCATCCATCCATCCATCTAAACTTTCGCATTTATAATATTAGTATAGATTGACATCTCTGTTCTTTGGCATAGAAATGACAAGGAGAGTTGTAATTTAATCAGTGGTTAAAAGTGACAAGTCTTTATAAGTAAGGGGGGGGATATGCCATGTTATATACATATGCCATTTAGCTCTATGCTAAATGTTTATTAATAAATATTTAAAATAGAGCTAAATGAGAGAGAGAGAGTTACACCTGCTCGCACCAAAATACAATAAATCAAATGTTGCCGAGTCATTTAAAACAAAATGGCAATATGGCGCTGTAACAAATCTATACGGCTAACGATTCCACCCTCGTCGATATGATGGGGGTCTAAAAATAATTGTTTCCGGTATTCCTGATGCGCGAGAATTGAGGGGGCTTTGATTTAAAAGCTGGGTTAGGGTGGTTTTGGAGAATCCTTTCGGTTACATAACTCGGTACCTATGGTATGTTGTGTCACTTCACTAATGGTGCATGGTATATCAAGGACACGGTAAACATGTATGTGGCTTCTAACTTTCCAAGAGCTTTATAAAAAAAACTTAAAAAAAAAAACATGTAGCACTGAACACTTTTGAAAAATTTGAACAAGATAGGTGCGGTAATAGGAGATAGGTAACTACCTCAGATCATAGAAACAAGGGAGATGTGCCAAGGCGCTATTGAGCTTGACGCTTTGATACGGTCACATTGACCGCATAATAACGTACACGCTGGCGACGAACCGAACACGGTCGATGATATAAAAACAGTGTTTTAGTTTAGTGCTAGTGTTAAGTGACGATTAACAGTGTTAGATTGAGGGTATGCGGAATTTTTTATGTGTGGGAAATCTTTTTATTCAGAAGGAGCGCTTATAATTGTGTCGAAAAATGTTCTAAAAGTGGCGACAGTTGTTCCCGTACTAATTTGCTGTGATGGCATATCTCCTTGTTTCTATGATCTGAGGTAACTACGCTATTTTTAGTTTTGAGTTAAATTCTACTGCAAATATATAACTTTATTTTATAATAATATTATGAAATATCACACTAATATTATAAAGGCGAAAGTTTGTGAGGATGGATGTATGTATGTATGGATATATGGATGTTTGTTACTCTTTCACGCAAAAACTACAAAACGGATTTTGATGAAACTTTACAGTAATATAGCTTATACATCGGAATAACACATAAACTACTTTTTATCCCAAAAACGCGAGCGAAGCCGCGGGCAGAAGCTAGTTATGAAATACAAACTTGTATTTGCGGTCAAATGTTCATAATGAGGTAATATTATGAAATACAAACTTATATTTGCGCACGGAAAACTTAAGTACCTACACTTTGCTACGGAACCCTACAGTGTGCGTGGTCCGACACGCACACTGTAGGACACGACCCTGATCATACTCACCTAGAATTTACTTATAACCTGATAAAAAAAAAAAACATGGCGACTACAAGATCAAGCTACATTAATCTACCACTCAATATTATTATGATTACTTCAGACCTCATCAAGATATACATGACATGTGTATCAGTAACCTTTAAACAAATGAACCGGCAATTCCGCTAATTATTAAAATTGAAATCGGAATCCGTATCCGAATGTTTTTCATGTCCAATGTAAATTGAGCACAGTATACGCAATAATTACAGATATAATTGTGTTTTATAATGTTACCTACTTTATTTCGATTCTGTTTAAATATTTCATACGTGTACCCTATATTTTTTTAATGAAGACCTTTGTTATTGGTATTGTGTTTCGGTTGGTAAAACCTTTTGTTTTTAATGAGAATATGATACGTTGTGCTCGTTTTCATTTGTATAATAATAAATAGGAACGGAATTTGATAGGCTCTTTCTTTAATAAATTTAAAATCTGGTATGTTTGCGCGGTAACACAAAAGTAAATTAAATACTTTGAGGATTTTACTATAAAATATTTTCAATTGTACTTAAAATGTGTTTACAGCTACTTATGATAAAATATAATAATAATATTATCATCGTAGTAAATCACTCTCTTTTTCTTCCATTCATTGTCTGCTGAAAGGTCAAAACACTTAAACTGTCTGTTTTTTTTTGCCACAAATGACGGAGTGATTACATTCTAGTAAGAATAAACTACACAGCGTCCCTTCAGGAACAAAACATTTTTTTTTTCATTTACAAATTCTTTTGTAAGGTATAATTCTCCGAAACGAACCAAAGAACCGGCCATAGCTTCAGACGCAAATTCCAACAAAGCGTGTGACTGTAATAAAAGTAAAATTATGCAAATCGACCACCCTCTCTGCTTACCCCCGCATGGTGGTAGTTTTATTGTAATCATTTACGGAGGGACGAATCTCTTTATGCGTCACCACGCCTCGCCCAGGCCCTCAGGGGCAGCATTTTTGACATTTCGCTTTATTTATAATAATAATGTTCACTTTTCAACCCCCCAGAGTAAGGAAAATGTTCGGTATCAAATATTTAATATATATATATAATAATATTTTTTCGTAATAATTGGAAGATAGCACATTAAGAAGTATTATAGGTATGTAGTAAATATGTACCAAATGACACGTTTTTATTTTATCGTGATATAAAAAAACCGTGCGGTCATTCCACAAGTTTTCAATCAATAAACACCAAATACTTATAACACTTAATCTTCGTTTTACTCAAAATTACAAATACCTACAATTATTACAGAGATAGGTTACGTACAAAAGCAAGCTTAACCCACAATTAAGTTCTCTGACAGCAAACCTCAGTGCGATAGAGAGATTTGCAAATGAGGAATGTAAATAAGTGTACAACCAATAGATACAACATACATGAACTAAACAAATATGTGTATAGCATGCACATAAACGTAATAAACACAGTATAAAATACTACTCACATATAAATATGTTATATTGACAGGAAATTTTCTCTAATCCTTGAAAACATCTAACGATGGGGTATCTATCGCGTAAAGAGTGAGGAAGAGAATTCCAAAGGCGCACACCACAAAGAGTAAACGATTCATCATACCGACTTGAGGTGAGGAGAGGGGTACGAAGGAGAAGAAACATACATACATACACTCGAAAAACATTCGGGTAATTAGGTCTATTTTTCAAGAAAATAATTTCAAAATAGTGCTTTTATTTTAAAAAGAACTACATTTTTAGACTTAGTAATAAAGGTACTCTTATATTATCGTCTCTCATTAAACAGGCTATATTACGCCACATTCATTGGCTTGAATACATCTCAATTACGTACCTACGTAATTTTGTCTATAAATTGCCTACATACAGAATGTGAGATAATTTTACTCTGTCATTGAGGCACACGCTCAACTAAATTAAAATAATATTATGCAATTTCTAACTAGAAGCTTGCTATTTGATGCTCATTAGTTTGAGCAAATGTGAGAGTTTTATATTATATATAATTATCATACTAGCTGTTGCCTGCGACTTTGCCAACATAAAAATGGATGCAAGTGCAAGCCTATGTGCTTTTTCAGATCCCAGACTGCTTCTTTGTCAAAATTCTTCTAGCCGTTTCAGCGTGAAGGAGTAACAAAGACACACCTACCTACACACGAAATTCGCAATTATATTATTATGTGTAATATTTTTTTTTTTATTACTATTTTGCTTATACTATACTACTATGCTTATACTATCAGCTAGTAAATGTATACTGCTGCGTCATGGCCCTCTCAGTGACCATTACAATGAATGGCTCAAGAGTAGTCAAGAGTACCTTTATAATTCGAAGTTCCAACAGACAATTTTAACTAATGTTTTGTATTGTTTAAAATAAAACAATAGACTAGCATTCCCGTCCCTGTCTAACTTCTTTTTGAATACTTGGCTACTCTTTTTAATAATTAACTAGGCTTTGTTGGATCAACTTGGCTATTTATTGGATTTATTTTTTTCAATAAAATATTGTGGGCCTACTTCTGAACTTGCTCATGAACATATTATAAAAAATATACTGTACAAGTGTTGATGTAGGGCGACAATCAATTTAGCTTCACGCGGTGCACCTTTGTTTGAAGTTAAATTGCTTTCTCGTCTTCAACTCTCCGCGTCACAGCCGTAACGAACTCCACGTGAGCGAAAACAATGCTTCGATATTTTAAACTGTGTTGTAACGTCAATGTGTTGATATAAATATTGTTTCGATACAGGGAAGTGATTTTCGCGGGTTCGATATTGATATCAGCTTCAATATATTGCAACAAATGTCAAAATGGTAGGGATTTTTTGACAGTTGTTGCAATATATATATCTAAGATATCATATCGAACCCGCGAGAATCACCTCCCAGGGGGGTGATTCTCGCGGGTTCGATATTGATATCACCTTCAATATATTGCAACAAATGTCAAAATGGTAGGGATTTTGACAGTTGTTGCAATATTTTGCTGCGGAGTTTGTTGCGCCGTTTCTTCTTCGCAGCTAAAACACTAGGAAGCGGTGAAGGGTAGGCGTTTTTGGGGGCTGTCTAATGTATATTGACGTTCAAAAAGTGCTAATTGGCTTTAGCCCACTTTGAATAAATGACTTTTGAATTTGAATTTGAATATATATCGAAGATATCATATCGACTGGTGATTCTCGCGGGTTCTGGAAACTGTCAAAATCCCTACCATTTTGACATTTGTTGCGATATATATCGAATTCGATATCAATATATCACCCGCGAGAATCACCTCACAGGTATTTAATTACCAGTAAACAACAACATAAAAGGGCTTTATAAAACATCATCATCATAATCATAGGCCTATTTACATCTACGAAAGGTCATTTAGGTGAGGTCACTTAGGGTAATAAGGGTAGTGTAATTTTCCAATCTAACAAAATATTTATAGCTGTTTCACAGTGTGTCAGAATACAGACCTCGGTTTTTTTACCTCCGGTGATTTATTGTAAAAAATGTATTGCATGATTTTATTTTCTAAAAAATAGTGTGGTATAGAATTGGAAACTTCTGCAATAACTCGCATGTTCGAAAAAATATTGCTAACGTTTTTGCATAAAAATGGCGGAAAAAAATTACACGGTGTGGTTTTTTTTTCATCGCAAGTATTGATGGGCACGATGTATATATGTTAGGTATACCTAGTATATTAGGTATATAAATTTCAGTTTTCAGAACTTTGCCAACTATTTTCACGAGTTCTCAAAATAATGTTAAATTAGGTACGACAATAACCTTAAATTAAAAATAATATTTTTAATGATATTTTAAACAATCTTACCGATTTTCAGCTTGGTGGGAATTTAGGTAACTTTACTCTTATTTTTTGGTCTAATTTGACCGGACTATGTAGTTTCAATCGTGTATGTAGCTACAATAATTTCCCACATTTTTGCAACCAACAACTTCATCTCACAGCGACACAGTTAAATTTCCCGTCCATATTTCAAGCACATTGTCACTATCAGCGACCTTATTACTGAAACAATAGAATTCAAAATTGCTTGTGTCAGGGTTGTCACCTCATGTCACGTGTCCCGGAAAGTTTTAAATGGTCAACGTTGTGTTTGTGACGAGGTGTCGTGGGTAGTGACGGCCCTATTATTGCATGGTTACAGTTTGATTTGGGCTTTCGTGTGAAGTTGTGGTTGTCGTCTGCAGTTCTGCTGTGGATCGTGTGGGTTCCGTGGGTCAATTGAGAGGATTGAGGTTTTTCTTCAAAATTTTTAAGCTTTTACTTAGGCTGAGATTAATATGGGTTACTTAGCACGTGTTTTAGTTTATATTCCCGTCTCTATTTTAAATTTGTTTGACAGTTGTGCGACAGTGAGAGGGATAATGCTAAGCCAAGGCACGTGCTAAGTAACGTTTATCTCGGCCTTAGTTTTCTTATAATGAAGGAAGGAAGAAAAATTTGAAGAAGTTTTAACATTTATTTTTTGTCAATCTGATTAGAATAACTTATTACACGAATTTTATTGAAGTATCTATTAATTTCGATACGGTATCCTTAGTTTTAATTTTAAAAATAATCCTTTTATTAGAGAAACCTCAAATAATTTACATAATTATTTACGTTATCTGAAACACGATATTTTGAAAATACCTACCTAAATCATAAAACACTTTAATATTTAAGATGCTCTAATGACTAGAAGCATTGAGTATGAGTAACAACCATTTGAAATCAAATTTCACAGTAGGGAAATTCCCTTGTAATGTACAAAATCCAAGATGAATGATTAAAAACGAACGAAATAAAAAAGAAAAAAAAATACACAACCCAGCATTTGTACCGTGTTAGCTGATAAAATTCGCGCACGGCACAGTTTTCAAAGCAAAAACGGGCGACACAGCCGCCTGATTACCTTCATTTTCTTGGGGCACGCATATACCCCGGGGGTTAGGAGGTGCCCCCCTCTATCCCGCACAATTTATTTCGCCTCATCAAAACGTCAACACGTTGACGTGTATTTTAGGGATTTTAATCGGGCGGTCCCGTGCCCCGGGCGTCGTCGCCCCTCTATGTAAATTGCTCGGCCCGTTTGCACGCGTAATTGTTTTCGTAGAGAATTGACACGTACTCCGTTTTAATTCTGACGCATGTAACAAGGTGTTGCCGAACCTTCGGGCGACAGGACTATTGTTTCAGATTTGAGACTACTAACCTATTTTCAATACTCTTCAGGCAGCGTTACGTTTTTGGGTCGAATACGAATTGCCATGGAATGATGTCAAATTTTCCTTGATTTCTGTTTCATTTTCTGTATAAACTGGGTAATTACAAGCCTATTACTTTCTAAAGACAGGTTTTTTAAAAAGGGGGATACCAAAAGTAATAAATTAGAGTAATAAAGAGTTCAATGATGATATACAAAACAATGAAAATATTAAGAAGATTTTTGACAAATAAGGATTGTTTCATTCGATATTTTAACGTTGTTATAACTCCGATTGCATTTTAATTTAGTCATAAACAATCCTTACAATATGTTTCAAAAAGCAATAACACACAGGTGGTTGAAAACTTATAACCATTTCGTTGACCCCATAACCCTTAACCGCTGGTTGCCACTTCATTTATCACAAGTTATGCAAATCATGGTCACGTTAAACTACCCCTTAAAATGCCACAACACTTGTAGTAACAGCTATGAAATTATATTTAGTGGTAGTTTAATATGGGTAGATTTGAGGGAATAGTACATCCTCAGTAAGCTTTTATGATGAAAATAGATATCTCACGCCTCACTTGTAACAGCTGTGGAAATCTATTCACGGTTATGTTAACTATTTTGGGTCTAATTGATGAAGATTCTGTTAAAACAAGTAACATCATAAGTCAGCCTTCATGGCGAGTAGGTATATAGATATCCACCAAAAACAACAGAATAAAGATCGCGATTGGAAGGACTTTTTTCTATGTTGTTAGGCCGTTGTTGCACTGGTACGGGGACAGCGACGAGACGGCGATTTCGTGAAAAAAAACTCATAAAAACATGTCAGTGGCCGCACTGCAGAAACGACAAGCGACATTTATTTATTCACCATTCAACCCATTCAACGCTAAAGATTAGGATTTTTTGTAACTTGTGAGTCTTCTGTCTTAACAGAAAAGTAATCAGTGACTCTTCTGCAGCATCTACTGCCAGTCATTGACCAGCTTGTCTAATTCTGTACGGAAAGGCCGCGTGATATCACCGCGGGACTGCCAATTTGTTTGCGAACGTTCGAGGGAGAACAGCACTACAGCACTATCGGCCTATAATGTTCCCACTGCTGGGACACAGGCCTCCTCTCTGTGAGAGGGAGTGGGCCGTAGTCCACCACGCGGGCCCAGTGCGGGTTGGTGGACGTCACATGTCTTCGAATTTTTGGTTCTAGGACATGCCGGTTTCCTCACGATGTTTTCCTTCACCGAAGTGGTAATTAATTTCTAATATGCACATGACTTCGAAAAGTCAGTGGTGCGTGCCTCAGGATCGAACTCGAACCATTCGCCGTGGGAGGTACATGGTTAGACCACTAGGCTATCACTGCTACTGGGGATGAAGAGAACCCCGTGACATTCTCCCTCGAATGTTCGCAAACAAGTTGGCAGTTCTTGCGGTGATATCACGCGGCGTGGCGGTACAGAATAGACAGGCTGACGTAGGTATTTAGGCTGGCAATAGGGATGTTGAATATATTTTTTTTATTGTGAATCTGTAAACTATTTGAAAAAAGATAATTAACACCAAAAAACCGATGAAACATCTACAAAATTGGCAAAGTTTTAAAATGATTTGCTAGACACGGACGGCATGCATGATAAGTGACGTTACACCACCTATGTCCGCTTCGCGCGACAAAGACGGAGCGATACTCCCTCCAAAAACTTTAAAAGCGTCTATGTTTTCCATTTTGAGATAAATTATTATTATTATTTTTTACTTTCTTGTTATTCCTATTTCTTCTTTGGAATAAAATAATTTATTTGTACTTTTTTAATAGTAATCCACTACCGTATTAGGTTGGCTATCCCACTACACTTTCTCGACCGTCAGTTTCCGAACGTGTCGCATTGAGGTGGAATTTGCCTGCGGTATGTTATGTAAGATCTAGTTAGGACATTTTGTTATTGATAAACGTTCTTCAATTGACTGCAGATATGTGTAAGTATATTTGAATCATTAATTTCTTTGGTTCTTACTCGTTTCAATAAGTATATATTTTTTAAAAATTTCCCGATGATCTGTCGACCTAGTATAGAAAGCCATTAAGCTAGATATTTGGAAAACATTATTGCCAAAATGTATTATACCCACACCTCTGACAACCCCTTTGGGAAATACAGGCGAGATGGTTTAACTTTTTTATGATTTTATTTAATTTTCCCATCATATTCAAAGCAGTTCCCACGGAATACCCCAACTTCGCTCAACGACATTCAAAGAGAAAATGTCAAAAACGTTCTCGACTGAAGCAGATACGGGTGTTACACTTAAATCCCTACTCATTACGTAAGATAAAACAGCCTCCTATCTCTATAGACATAAAATATTTCCTCTTGATATAAAAAAGCGAAATGTGAACGATATTTGATGAAGGATCTCTTTCTGAAAGCCGTGTGACGGTCGTACGTGACCTGGAGTGCGTATGTGACTGTGGTCCCTTTGACTGATCTCACAAAATATATCTGATCCTAATATTATGAATCTCGGAGTTTATATGTTAGTTTGTCGTGTTTATGAATCTGAAAGACGGTTTGCTGACTCGAATTTTGATTCTGTGGGTTGGTATAACACTGGAGATAATACCGGCTTTATCTACTTAAGACATGGATGTGAAGAGAATTTGAGAAGAACATAATATACTTTCTTGAAAAGAGATTCTAAATTTCAACTGAAACGGGTGTGACACAATAGCTTAGTGGTTAGAACAATGCCACAGTACGGCACAGGTCATGGGTTAAGTCCTGCTCGTGGCAGTAGTTTTTATATCTATTTAAGCAAAATTTTAATAAAAATATACTATAATTATAATTTATTATAGGTACTCTGATTATTGTATTTTTTGAGGGTTCTCAAATTCTCCTATTAGGTACGTGATTACTATAATCGTAGTTATTTTTTAATAGAAATAAGAACATTGAAATAATACCAATTTCTAAAAGCTAGAGTTTTTTCCAGTTATATTTTTAGTGTCAAACAATACGATGGCGTAGTGCAGGAGGCATACTCAACAGAATCAGTTACATCCATCTTAAATTTGTAAAACACACTAGCATTTGCATCTTGAAATCTTGAAAATACCGCTTATCATCAAAACTAAATGGAAAAAAGAGACAATGAGATTAATTCATTACATGGCAGAAGCCACAGTTTGCGTACAGTTTGATGCAAAGAAATACGCGAAGGGAAATGAAACCCATTTTATTTATACGCTTACATAATACAGAAACCTCTCTACCCGAAACAATACATTACTTATTCACGAGAAGAATCCACTAACACCGTCCTACTTTCCAATTCCTTGCTCCAAAAACGATACGGCAAGATATAATTATCTTTACGGTTGTAGTGCATTAATTATTCAAAATGTTTAGTGGCTATATTAGCTCGAATGTAACGTGCAATGGATAGGGCCAGTGCGAAATGCTCTATTCCCAAAGGTGTTCCTTACCAAGTAGGTACAAGTGTACGGGAGGTTATTGCTGTACTCTGAATATGCAAATCAATGTGGATAATTGGTGGAAAGTTTCGGATTGGCGCGGTGCAATTTCAAGTTCTAGATTATTGCCCAAGTTTTAGAAGTTGCGGTTTTGAACTAGTGGCAATTTGAATTACAATGAAGTTGGATGACATATATTACAGGGCTTACCTACCTGAAATGGGATAACAGAGTAGGTATGTGACGCAAGCTGCGGCTACAGAATAACTTAGGCAAGTAACACATTGGCAGCATACGAGTGCTGTGTGCAGATGTCACATCAAATGCACCGCATACGCGTGTACAGTACCCCCGGCAGTAAATATTCATAATAAGTAATTATGTCGAGCTATACGAAGAGATAATTGGCTAGCTTCGGCTTCGTAGAATACGTCTTTGTCACTCATACCTGCGTGATGTTTTGTAGCTAATAATATAGGTACGGAGCGATTTTTTTTAAAGCTGACAGGCCGGTCTAGATATATGCGTGTTCTAACAAACAAACTCTTCAGCTTTATAATATTAGTATAGATCAGGTACAAATCCTTCTGCTTGACGCACGGACTGCACTGCTCGCGTACTGCACCGGATTTGGTGTAGCCAGGTCTTTAGTTCGTAAGTCCATCTCACAGCTGTCAATTCTATTAAAGGTAGTACAGCGCACGTATTGAGTATCCCTGCCGTATTTGATTTTGGCTAAAGTAGGCTGCCTCATGTAGCGGCATTTAGAAATGCCTATGCAGCCGAGAAACTATCATCTGTCTTTAAATATCCAAGACTATATTAAATTTAGTAAAATCCTCTAGAAGCTACTTATGTCTGAGTAGATGTTATTTGTAGAAGTTATATGAGCAACGAGTTTTGCATAAATCGCTTCACCTACTTGAATTTTAAGGATGCTTGAATATTATTTGAATTTACCTATTTGTTTTTTGGGTTTCAATATTTTTTAAATGTCTAATTTCATGAAGGTCTAACCAGGATGACGTGACGTATGTGCGGGATTTGTGTGCCGTATACAGGGCGATTTTTCCTAATGTGCGTGGAGGGCCAAATCCGAAACTTTAAGAAATAGTGAAAAAAACTCAAAGGTGTCTTTAAACTAAAACTGCATCATTAGATTCTTGAAAATATTTTACAATAGGTATGAATATTTGAAAATAAGAATCAGTTTGCTAAAAATCAACACTTTCTTGTAGTTTGCCGTATGTCATAACGTCCATGCTTATTAGCGACACTATCAGATTATGCAATAACATAGCGTTTTTATTCCCAAACTCAACGGGTTCAATTCCTGGCTGGGAAAATTTATTTTTCAAAAATCTATCGATACTGTTCTTGCTTTTATTAAAATCGGTCTTGAGACTCCTTTTGAGTATTTGACACTGTTTCTTATTATGGTTTCGGATTTGGCAAACCACGCACACAGTTGGAATTATTCACCCTGTATACTAACAGTAGGTACACTGGCGTGGTTGCTGGGCTGTGTTAGTTGCAGTCAGTGGCGTGCAGTGCATATATGCAAGTAGGCAGTGCCTACCTCATAAGATTCAATAAAACTATTTTAACTGTTACTACATAAATAAAATATATCAATCATGACTAATTATTGATATATAATTATGTATATTGATGTAGTAATAGTTAAAATGGTTTTATTGAACTTTAAGAGGTTAGTCACTGCCTACTTGCCTATAGGCACTGCACGCGCCTGGTTGCAGTACTTAGTTTAAACTAGAGAGGATTTCGCTTCACTGGCTTAACTACATAACTGCTTCCCTAGTTTACAATTTCCTCGTGATTTAGACATCAAACCAGTACAGTCGACCGACACATTGTATTGTAATTCTCCTAAAGTCTGGTCTTGGTTGTGTTTTTAATTACCTACCTAATGATGATGTTACAGTGTCATCACGATTTTTGCACGCAGTAACAAAACTACTCTCCATCCAACTAAATTAGAAACATAGTGCATTAATCTGTATCAAATATTTATGGGCTACAAAAAAGCAATGAATAAATTATAATAACATTACGAGACCTCAAGATAACTAAAATATATACTCAGTTTTTATCTGGTACACGAAATAAAACCACAAACGAAAACCAGTCTAAAGCATTCCAACATTTAACTAAATTAATCTATTCAACACTAATGACTTAATGGTGTTCTTCTGAAGATAACACAATTAAGATCCGTGCCGTGTTGCTACAGCAATTATGGCAATGTCTGTCTCCAGTCAACTAACAATTACGGAACTAAAAATGTTCACAAAGACTTAATAGATGTGACTTTTAGTCGAATAGTGCTGGTAAGGTTTTGACTTTTTTGGGTTCCGTTATTTCTTTTGGGATTTGATCTACTTTCACAGACTGATTCTTTGATTATAATCTAAACGTTTAGAATGAGTAGGCGACTATTCGGTTAAAGGCTCGTTTTGTTTCAAAAACTATCAGTCTTCTAATAGACAATTACTAGCGTGTATTATCAAAGATTTTCTTTTGTTTTTTTTTTTCTGAAAACTTTATAATGAAATACCCTATGATGTAACTACCAGTGAAAGCACATATACTCGTATATTTAATAAAGTCTTTTAAGAGCACGTTCGAAATAAATACTAACACCGAATGATCACAAAGAATCGCACTTACAATATACACTGTAATGTTCTTTGTTGAGAAATAAATGTCTCTAAACCGAACCCCAATGTTTAAGTAGTACAAAATCAACAAAAGTAACAACACCATAACACATCAAAGAGAAACTACAAACTCGACGGACGCGCACAAACTTAACAGTAGGACGGTACGCACAAAAGGTAAAAACTATTTATTTTCACCTGATGTTTAGTGCATGCGGGAAGCGAATACGCGTCCCTTTTAACGTACTGTTATTTGCGTACGGGCCCTTATGTTTCCCTTGTTTAGAAAACTGGCAAGCACGAGCCCGTGTTTTGTGTTTTATGTTTGTTATTGGTAAAAAGCTATGCCCACACTAGTTTCTCCTGAATTATGTTTTCGTTTTCATCTCTTACTTCACATTTCTTCTCTCACATCTTTTCATGTCTCACTTGCAGAAAATCCGAGATCGGGGACAACTATTTAGCCAAACAAAAATTTGTCTTTGAATCGAACACTATATTCGAAGGTCAAATTTCAATAGCTCAGTCTATAATAATATAATAGTTCGTGTACTTTCTGGCTTAAATAGTAAAATCTATATAGACGCCAGCGCGGTTAGGTCAAAGAAGTAATTTTGATATTAAGGACCTATTTTCACAACACGCGACTTTGTAGTACTGCTCACTCAGCGCTACGGAAAAAGAAAATAAAGAAGGTATCTTTTGACCTAGTCATGATCAAATTATATAGTAAGCGCGCTTTTCGCTTACATATAATTTGATCATGACTAGGTCATGATCGTCACGTAAGCAATTTCAGAAAATAAATTAAATTCAATATTGATTTTGTAATAAATGTTAGTGGAAACTCCGCCGGCGTAGGGAACGCTCTAGAAGGACATACACTGATCCTATAGGCGATACATCCACCTAGCCTTTTCACAAACTAGATTTGGGTCGGCTTCCAGTCTGACTAGATGCGGCTCAATATCAATATTTTACGTGAAGGCAGTTACTTCATCTGACCTTACATCCCAGTGGTATGTTCCCATGCGATAATTTCCGACCTCCACGTGGGCGAAAAAGCTAGTTAAACATAAAACATTTTACAATCACACAAAAGGCATAAAAATCTCGTCATTACTATAGAGACGGTTCAGTCAAACATCCTAGCGGGACACTCAGAAGTCGTGGTGCACAGTGGTGTATAGCTATAATGAGTGTGGAGCAATCATCACAATGAATGGGGAGCGAGACGAGAAGCGTCGCAGTATGAATGGCGCTCCTTCGCTTGCTCGGTGGCTCGCGTGGTACCCATAAGTTTGGGATAAATGAGATATTATAAATGTATATATTTTTGTGAATTTTAAACATTTCATGCCATGCTTATCATATATTATTAAATATATTAAAAGATTTCAAAAACCAAATGCCTGCACTGAAAAACTTTTTGAAGTTGATTTAACCTTTTTTTAACATTTATTTTGGGTTAATATAGCACCTACCGACATGATTTGTTAAATAAACAAAATTAAAAGTGTTTTCAATTTAATTTTATTTTTAAAACAAACGTCATGGAACAGTTTTTTAACACAATTTAATGTCAACTCAACCAAAAGGGAATCAACAATAAAAAAATCAACTATTCGGTTTTTCAGTGTGTCACGCTCGCCCTGAGCCCTGTGCAAAACTGTCCCGCCCGCGTCAGTTGTTTTTTGAAATCTCTATAATAGCATAACCCGTGACCCGCGCTGCTTAACATCCGCGCCAGGGTAGGCGTGACTGTGAAATCACCCTTATATGACTGCCATTTGACCCGCACAACTCAATTTATAGTTTTAACAAGCTAAATTTCTGACTAAGTACGTTTACGTTTTAGACTAATTTAAATAAGTACCTACTTAAATCAATATTGAGAGTTAAGGAATAGATATCGAATTAAATGCAGTTTTTATTCAACAAAACGATTTAGATTGTTTTATGATTCTTATAGTTGTTTCTTTGCCAGTTATTAAAGCTCAGTAAAACAATGATTGTTATAAAAATATGATTATTCTATTAATCAACTTGCTTTATTTCTTTATTTGTGGTTTTTATGACCATAATATTTCATCAGTATTTAATATGTCACCATTTCTAGTAATTAACATCTTGATAAAACTACCTTTTTAAAAAGTAATTACAACAGTAGATTATAAAACGCGATCCTCAATTACCATATTAAAAGTTTCACATGAAATATAGCGTGTTGCCATTCCTTGTTCAGATTTCCCCATAAAGGAATAAGAAGTTAAAACCTAATCTTCATTAGAATTAAAATCATGGAAGCAATTGACACACAAACAACAGTAATTTGATGTCGCTTTATTATAACTATCCTTTAATTCGGCACAAGTAACGCATAATGAACTATTGTTATCTTTTTTTTTTGTATCAAATTGCAATGCTTTTATTTTATAATCGAAACGGCTTAGTCGATAAATGCCCAATTCCTAAAATGCCTAGCATTCTATGTACAAATGACTAATTCTTAAAATGGCCAATTCGCAAAAGGACTAATTCTTAAAATGTCTAATTCGCAAAAGGACTTATTCTTAAATTCTGTATAGAGATAAGTTCATCCTTCGTTCTTAGCTTATTTAATTGCTGTCATTAATAATATTTTTTAAATAATGAAACTAGTGTTTATAAAACTAAATAATAATGTTGTAGGCACCTAAATAAATTAATGACCATGCCCATTGCATGGTCATTAATTTATTTGAATACTGAATTTTTATAGCATTAAATTCGATGCCTTTATTTTTATATCCTAACTAGGGTCCACAGCGTGACCACCCTACAATAGGACTTCTCTTTAATTTGTCTCGCACTCAACAGACTCTGAAAAGATATGACCCCAACGACTGTAAGAATGCTCTGTTTTCAAGTACCTACCTATGTACGTATGCTTGAGGAGTTGTGGAATTCAGACCAAAGCTACTGTGAACTGCATTTTTAGAAATTAAAATGTGCTTTTGGGCGTGCTTTTTTAAGAATAAGTATGCAAATGTTAGTTTGGGTTATGTTTGTTGTTGGGAGCAGTTAGTTACCTTGAACGTTAACTTGAAGTAAGTACGCTCATCATATTGAGAGGTGAAGTTAGCTTCTAATTCCGATCCTGAGACTTTTTAAAGTAGATTTCCGTATTATAGTTGAAATAAATTATTAGACTTTTTGTCTCCTTGGACCTTACTATGTCGTAAAAAGAGACAGAGCTATGTAAGACGAATAACACTTTACCGTATTCACAACGGAACAATGTTGATTTAGACAGAAACACGTCAACTGAAAATATAATTCAGATTTTTCTATGCGATAGTCGAATCCGATAGTCTGAACCTACTACCGGAACAGTTCGTGTCATGTATCAGTTCGTCAGTACACGTCTGATGCGATAGTCGGATCATACATCCAAGTCGGGAACAACTTAAAGGCGTTTACGATTTTATTGCCCTTCCGATTGTCTGAAGGCACATACTTTTGGACAGCGACATCGACGTCGTCCATCTTTTCTGTCTCCTCCGTATGCGATCAAACACTCGCACTGATAGCTCTGGCACGGCTGAAGTTCGGACGTTTAGGTATCGAGTAAATACGATCAGATAATCGGAAAAATATCGGACGTATATTCCCGTACTTCAAGGTACGGCCCCTGATTTCTGTACGCAATTAAACGTCATCTACACAACAAAACATAGTTTTCTCCCCATTCTAGGTAAATGTATACATAGCTAATAAAACCATTAATAGGTCAGCACGCTATTTAACTTTATATCTTTCGAGTACCAAAGAGACCCATTGTCATACATTCTACCCCTATAACCCTTCCATAACGGCCCCTAGAACAACCTAGTTATAGTTGCTACCCGTTAATGCCCCCTTGCTTTCTTTCATGTCATGTCTCAAAGGATTTACTATAGGGAATGTAACGTTTTAATCAAGCATAGATCTGATAAAAAATGCCTTCACAATGCAGGGTAAGCTAATGGAAAAATAAAAACAAAACAGGCGTGCGTGTCCATTATAATTTTACACCTACGACCGTGATTTTCATTCCGCCGAAACTTTTTTATACAAGGAAAAAAGCATTCCCTAGGGTAATTTACCTAATTAGGGCAACAAACAGAAGGAATTTAATGGAACCCGGTACTCAAAGGACGTTTCTCTAAATTATTTACATTTCTCTAGAGGGCGCGTCTTCACCATTCTGACCAGAATATGGAGCGTCCACTCTGTTTAACCTCGTATTTTATTCTTTGTTTTGAATTATTATTTTTAAAAAGGTCGGACGTTTGTAAGCCGATGGTTTCCGTTGAATAGGGCTCTGGTGTTTCTTTTTTGTTCATTAATTCATGTCGTAATGTTGTTTGTGGCTTTTTCGGGTGGTCGAACATTTGTTACATTGTTCGCGAGAGGGCGGATATGAATGGAAAAATATTTTTACACGATCCTTGAGAAGGCACGCTGTTTTATTTGTTGTTAAATTTTTTATATAAATTAAATATGAATATGGAATAAATTCTTTATTTTCATTAATTATTTACTAATGGTTTGCTTTTTTTTGTTCATGTATGTTAAGTTGAAGAGGCGACTGACTAAGGCACAATGTCAGAAGATAGACAAATTCGTTCTCTTGTCAATGAACTGCAAAAGCCAATAAACTTTCCTTTAGACTTGTGATTGGTGGGCTCATAATCAGTTGATTATTATTGCCATCATTATTAGCCAAAAGACTTCCACTGTTGGACATAGGCCTCCCCCAAGCATCGCCACGACAACCACCGGTCCTGCGCTGCCCGCATCCAGCGAATTCTCGCATATGCAGCATAAAAATGTAATGTTAGTTTGTTGATCTGTGGGTTTGTTCGTCACCTATGCGTTCGCGCATCATTTATCTGATTGACTTGAAACTTTGTACAGTTATTGTGCGCACACCAAGGAAAGTTACTGACAAAAATAATAATACAGAAAAAAGAAAAAGGCATTGCAACGCACAGCTAGTTATTTAAAAAACAATTCTTAAAATTCCATCTTCCCCAAACAAAATACTCTCGTGAAGTCTCGCCTTGCATTTCTGCTTTAAAAGCATCCAGTCTAGTACTAAAATATTCGTCAGCTGACTAAAATACTAACATAATCTGGTCTAGGCTCTAGCTAGCGTCTTGTGTTATCTTGCGTGGTTTCAGAGATTACGGCGAAGTCTCCTCCGAGCCATGTGAGGGCTTAATATGACAGTGTCGCCTTTATGCTTACTATTTTATTATGTAGGTATTTCACGTGGCATGGGGTTTTGGATGTACCATTATTATTTTCTTTACACGTCCCGAAAAACGTCAATATATTTTGATTAAGCATAAGACATTAGGAATGAGCAAATAGTTTTTTGCACTTCATTTTTTTTGTTATTTTTGACTTTCAAAAGTACCTTCTTATGGTATAATTAAAATAAATGATTTTACTTTGACTCAAGTTGAATAACGTACGAGACTTCGATAAAAATATAGCGTGCGAATTTTCCTTACACCCAATTAAAAATATTGTTTCATTAACTTTTTTGTATTTTATAAATTTAGGTAATTTTAATTTCACATTATTAGCGTAAACTAAACCAAATACCTTTTAAAAATTCAAAATATCAACATATTTTTTATTTAGCGCTCCTTCAAATTGGGTTTTGAATAAAATATTGCTAAATCACAAATAACAAAACGCCAATAAAAACAAATTGAACTCAACTAATTTTATTTATGTAGCTTTTCCAATTCAAATTGTTTTGTTTGCCAACGATTATTGTCGCAGATTGTATTTTTGCTCTCGTGGAATTGGAAATTTTCTGATAAAATAAATAGGTTCATTCCCTATCTCTACTTCATGTAATTCTCTACAAACTTGGAAAATGAAATGTTTTTTTTTTATTTCTATGTATTTGGACTTTTCAATAGGTACTGATTCTAGTTGTGATAAAATTGTGAAGTGAGTCTGTGTCTGAGTAACAATATAGGCATTTCTAATGTAAAGGATAATAGCTTGAGCAGAATATAAAATAAGCAAGTCTTGACTTAAATACTTGGCTTGGATAATATTAAATAGCACCTTGTCTATTTCTACTATTTAATTAGTCGCTATAAATAAAATCTAGAATCAGGTAAACTAGTTTGACGAATCATTTTGCACAAATGTTCGACTAGTGTTGTTTGTATTGAGTAAGCTACCTATTATAAAAAGATTATTTAATAAAAAAAAACAAGTATTTATATTATTGAGTAAGCTGAAATTCATGAAGTTAAACCATTTGAGTAATAAAACTATGCACCAAAGTAAAGTGGGAAAACATTTACATCTGTATGTTGTGTTATGTATGTACACGTCCGTTCACTTTTTATTCCATCTTTTCTCATAATCGAAGTGAACGAAGAGCTATTTAAAAATGGAATAGTATTCGACTTTAGTGCTAGGGTGTGGGGAGAAACGTAAACTCATCTTAGTATTCAGTTGGTGGTCCGTCCAGGCAAATGTCTACTTTTAAATACACCCTCCACAGACATTCGTCTCATACATACGAAATAAGTGACGCTCGCTCGACCCAGATGGGTTTTGGTACTGGTATACAACTGGACATGTTAGGAGACGATGAAATTTTTATGCTGTTTTCGTCTGTATGGATTTTGGGTGTGTGGTGTAGGACTAATTTTATCTTTTTAAAATGTGTTTTGTTGGGCTTAGGTTGAAGTGTGAAGAATACATTGAAAAATCCGATACCTATCTAAAGAGTTCAGATAGGTGAAAATCGGAACGATGAAAAATCTTCTGTAGAGATCGTTCAATCTAAAACTGAACGGTCTTCCAATGTGTTTACGCTCACATGCAAAGTAGTGTATAGACGATACACACAAATTGGTCTTCGTCATTGGCGACTCCAAGTTCACAATAAAATCGCTGGATGCACACAAGTTAAGTATTGCAATAAGTATTTATTCTCATACTTTGATACGATCACTATTATTTATACTCCATTCGCGTTAAGAAAATAGTGACGTGATGGCCTAGCAACACTGCCCGACCATCAATTTGCAAAAAATTATAAGTCATATTGGTTGGGTGGCGTTGCAAGGCAATGACTCACTATTTTCTTAACGCAAATAGACTAATATTGGAAGGGCGTTCAGTTTTAGATTAGACAATCGCTACTTATCTGGTCATGTCTTTAACATCCTACCACGTCTGGTAAAATATCTCCTTTCTTTTTTAATTTCCAAAATAAAAGGTATTGCGCTAATGATGACTGAAAAGGCTCTACAATACAGCGGTCACCTAACAAACATCCCAAATTCGCAGTAATTCGGAAACAACATTGCTGTAAACAACTGCAAGTTTTCCAAAGAACTGCCCAGTACAGTCCAATTTCCACCATTCGTTTTTTCAAAACCGTTGCGCCACTTCAAACAACTGATGCACTCAGCCTTGCTACCATCAGCATGGAAAATGCTATTCCTCTACCCTTATAAATGTTTTATCAGTCTTTTTACGTTATCCTAATTCTGTCCGAATGTGTATTCTGGTCTGACCTTTCTATTTATTGCTCAGATGGTACCTGTATTGCATTTTTAGATTTGGCTTTGCGATTGGATTAGAACTGTTGAGTTTAGATCTAAAAGTGTAGGTCATGTTTTGTGGTCAAAGGTATTTTGGTTGAACTAAAAGCATAGTCTAGCCATTATGTCCTATCTCTTATGATCTTACAGACGTTTAACGAGGGTTTTTGCAGGTCAATTGTGCAGGGGATTGTCGGAAAAAGAGGATACCTAACCGCCAAATATGCTGTCAAATGAAACTAAACTAAACTCAAATGAACTATGAAACACAATGTATTAAAAGCTTAATTAATTTAGACTTGCATAATTTATTTTAGATTTACTGTACTTTACTGAATGGACATTGAAATTAAAAATTAATCTAATAGAAACTATTACATAAACTAATTTTAAAGTAGTTTATAGATTCAACACTTTTGTCAAACAATTTATTGCGCACAATTTATCCTCACAATAATTTTATTAGATTTTATAATTCACTTGCCAAGTGAAAAAAATCTTGCAACTAATTATATTTTTATAGGTTTGAAAAAGTAAGCTAATTATTATTTAATATTTTTTTACCGTGTGTCTCATGTTTTTCGAACGTCGTGTTAAGAAAAAATAAATTCTTAAAACTATTTTTAATCTGGTTGGTCTTAAAACACGTCGACAGTAACCCGACTATTTCTTTAGCTCGAAGCGTTACCGAGTGTCTCGTTAGTCTGACTTCAAATAGTCTGGCTTGGCCTGACCACTCTATGGACGCTTTTCATCTATTATACCCGACTTGATTGCTTTGGTCCTGGGATATTACCGGCCTTTTTTGTTGATTTCCATGTGCGGTAATATTTTGTTTTAGATTCGTTGCTGCGATATTTTGTCCTCATTGTTAGTGATTGGTCCCCTTTTTATCCATTTCCGTGTCAAATATCCGCAATCGTTCTTTACATCTAAGAACCTACGTGATGTGGTAGGCACGCCATCACTTAATGATGAGATAGTAGATGTCCAAGGTCAATATCTACCGTCTGAATTTTAACTTTAGAGCATAAATGTAGATATTTTTTCGTCTTCAGATTAAAAATAAATTTATTTTATTTCTTCCTTTCTTCGATCTGATAGTTATTTAGTACGTTTGACTCAGCGTCGCTCTCTCTCAGTCCTCAGCTAGGTTATAGGCGAGAACGTAAAGCAACTTGAGGAGTAGAATAGGTACCTACACACTGTTTATAAATGTATAAATCTTACAAAATTTACAATTTACTACACGATTCCTGATTATTTTCATTTTATATTATATTCAACACTTTAATCAAAACATGAAACTTAATGATGAACCTGTGCAGTGTAGAACGTTCTAAAATTTAAATTGAATTTGGAAGCATGAAGTGGCCAGTACTAAATAATAAAATGATAATGAAGGAGGACTTTGTCAAACGTTTTCAATCTCTACAGGGTGGCAGGTTAGACAATGGAAATATTCTAAAGGGTCATTGTACTCATCATTATGAACAACTTTTAATATGGGACCAACCCTGAAATCTCGAAAAAAAAAATCTGCTGTTCCATACATTTTGTTAAGTTATGTGATCATAAATGGAACAGCTGATTTTTTTTTCGCGATTTCAGGGTTGGTCCCTTAGTAAAAGTTGTTCATAATGATGAGTACAATGACCCCTTAGAATATTTCCACTGTCTAACCTGCCACCCTGTATAATGAAGGCATTACGATACAATTTAGAGCAAAAGTGTCGACGACATTATAAATGTAGGTGGCACATGAACTGCTAAATGTAGACCCGCATCCCTTCTTCAAAATCTCAGTGAAAGATGCTTAAGAAAGTGTCGACATAAACACACTACGGTTGGCAAAGAAATTGCTGATCACAGAATGACAACTTTAAAAAGGTGCTGTTGCCAATATCTAAGATATTGTTCTCTCATTTTGACCTATTGATTGAACTGGATGAAAATCTATGGCTTCAAGGCAAAATCAAACTAAATTATTCAAAATTACTAACTACGGAAAAAAATTGGTAATATTTAGAAAATCTTGTTTTTTTCTAGAAAAACTAGATTAATTTCCCTATTTATTGTCTTGACAGTTCAATATGTCGAAGCACTTAAAACCCTAAAGCAATCAATCATCTAACGAATCCTAAACAACCTTTCTTGAAATAAAAAAAACCTATGAAAGAAAAAAACATTTGTGGATTTCCACCTGTCACTACGGAAGTTCCCCATTACCTCAGTCACTTTCACAGTCATTAATCTAAACAAATGCACCCATTACAATTTATAACGCCACCGATGCTATCGGACGCCACTAACAAACAAAACTCGATTTATTACTTCCGCCCCGCCACCCCTGCACACCCCTTTACAGCGACTGCATGAATATCAATTATAGTGCAGGCCTGAAAACTTTCCAGACGATTATATCTTGGGCATATGTCACAAACTCACAACACGCGTGTGGATGACTATGCAGGTTTCTTCGAATTTCGATCGTCTTTTGTTTTGTTTTGGTGGCTTTTCAGCGCTGTTTGAATTTTAAACTGCCCAAAAGAACAACTGTTTTGCTTGCTTTACGATCACAGGGCCCAGACAAATAATTTTTCTGTTATCATTTACGCCAAACGTTAGGTACAAAATATATAGCGATGACATTACATGACACTACCTACGGAAAAGTCACGTGTCCTCCGTAATGTCATTGCCGTATATTTTATTTGTCTAGGCTCTCAGACGAGCCGCTAGTAAAACCACGGTAATTAACCATTATCTAATGACCACGATTAACCACTTAATTCGATTATTTTCTCCTTCATTTTCATCTTTCATGTCATGAATTCATACTGCAGTTTACTATACAAATATTAATTAATATGAAAAAAATGTTACTGTATTCTATTAAGGGGTTCGTTTCCCAAGTTTTTTAATGGCTCAAGTAATGGCCGGAATCCCATACAAAAATGAAACACCTCCTTTCCTTCTACGACACCCGAACGGAATAAACGCAGCGATAGTGATTTTGAATCAGGCGATTTGTATGAGATTCAATTGTGTTTTTTAAGTTTTTTAAACAAATTCGTTTACAAGAAGCTACTAGCTACTACAACCGAATAATATAAATGCGAGTAATTAAATTAAATCATCACCATTAATTAGTTGCAGTCGATCGCGCCGCACCAATAATATACTAATTACACTTTGAACGTCTGCCAGAGCGTATTTGTACAGTGTTCACCGTAACATTATATTGGCACTAATTATATATAGACTATTCATTACTGCATGCTAATATGGGTACCTAGTAAATTATTTCGCTATTTATCATAGGGACTTCATTCAATTTTGATGTAAGTAGGTATTGTAATAAGTCTGCAAATTTTAATGTACGTACCTACCTAACTTAAGTCCCTGATCATAAACGTTCTAACGCATCTGCAATGTATGATTGTCCATACCACCACCATAATGGATTACCACTTGCCATCAGTAGGTAATATAAAAAAAAAACTTTTATCATTTAAATATCTAATCGACGCCTTCGGTCAACAATATACAGTTGAGCGAAAAATGAATACCAATGAAATGCTTATGGAATGCTTCAGCAGCAAGAAACCGAGAATTTTCTGAGTTATACTCTCAGATCATAGAAACAAGGAGATGTGCCAAGGCGCTATCGAGCTTGATGCCTGAACTTGAGCAAATTGCTCATATTAAAAACGTACGCGCTGGCGACGAACCGAACACGATCGATGGTATAAATACAGTGTTTTAGTTTAGTGCTAGTGTTGAGTGACGATTAACAGTGTTAGATTGAGGGTGTGCGGAATGTTCAATGCGTAGGAGATCTTTTTATTCACAAGGAGCGCTTAATTATGCACGTAATTGTGTCGAAAAATGTACTAAAAGTGGCATCAGTTATTCCCGTACTAATTTGCTATGATGGCATATCTCCTTGTTTCTATGATCTGAGGTTATACTATACAGCATTATAGCATATAGCTCATAGCACATCAATATCGCGCACCATACATTGTTATGGACACGTTCACACTGTGCTATACTGTGCTATACTAATATACATATTATTGGCTTTGTATGGTGCGCTATGCTATATAGTATAGCGTATGCTATATAGTATAGCGTAGTCTGAAGACAGCTTAAGTCAAAGTCCTATATAGTCTTAGCACTTGGTCACTCATGAATTTTACTTCTGAAGAAAGATCCATAACAGTCTATGATGCATTTTTGTTTAATTTTTGCATTAACAGCCACAAAAGTTTAGGTAATAAATAGAAATACTACTTCGTTAAAAACGTTCACTGAAAATAATAATTTCGAACTGTGTGCATTTTTTGCACAACTAAAATTGACACAGTTGTAACAACGTATTTTTCAGTGAGAATTAATCATTTTACGCCGTTAGGGCAACCGAATAAAAACAGAGGCAAAAAGTCATTGCTAATTATTGAACAGTTACAGAATGTTTTTATTCAATAATAATACATAGTTCTACTAACATTTTGGGACTGTCTGAAACAATCCAATGTCTACCAAATCTTCATAAAAATATCTCAACTACTATGACTCAGCTAAACTTATTTCATCCACTTTCGACTTTCAACCTTTTCCTTTTTAGATTAATAGATGGTTTGCCATAGATATGCAAATATAGATTGAAGATAACTCCAATCCTAGACTTAATTTTCAATATTAACTTTCTTAGCTCAATCGCATATTCATTAGGAGCGGTCTTTTCCCCGAGTTATCAATTTACTCGGGTGTCGATTACAATCGGTATTCAATCGAGTACCGAGTTGAATCGATTCGCGAGTCGTCCGATTTAATTGAGCGTTGAATGAAAACTTTTTGAAGTTTGTCACTTTTGTCTTTTCAACTGTTTCGGCTAAACGTTTATTGAGTTTTTGGAACAATGGTCTGATAAAAAATATGACCAAAATTAGCTGTAAAGGGAGTGTACTCGCTAAGTGCCAATTAAAATGGTAATTTATTAAGTTCTTTTGAAGCAGGTGAAAAACGAATCATGTAACCTGTGTTAGAGACCTTACCAGTTTTCTGGGAAATGCTAAGAACATTGTATCCTGGCGTACTCTGAAATTTAAGTAAAAAGCTACTTCTAATCAGCGTGCCTTTAAGGATTTGTCACACTGGATGCGTTCTGTGGCCTGCGGTCAGGTCAAAATGAACGCAGCCCGCATCATGTATGAACAACGCTGTCGGTCGGGACAATCGGTCTGCGGTCAGGGCAGAGCAATCGCGTACGCGTCCTTCCCTCCCCACCGCCCCGTCGGGCCAACATGCGTTCTTTGGTTGTGCTCGCACGGTCAGATCGCATTCTATACAAAATATATTGATACCGACAATGTTGTTCATACATGACGCATCATGTATGAACAACATTGCATTGTATTGCAACATTGAACGCAGCCCGCAGGCTGCGTTCGCTTTGACCTGACCGCAGGCCGCAGAACGCATCCAGTGTGACAAATCCTTAAGGGGAGGCAATTTAGTGAATTTACGCCACGTCAGAAAAGACAGAGATTTCTTATCGTTATAAAGTCAGTAAAATTTTTTTAGTAGGTACCTACTTGACACACAATACTAAAAATATGCCTTAATTAATATATTACAGTTGTACCTTTTCAGAAGCTGCTGAGGTATATGACTAAAAATATAACATAAAATCCCTCATCACCATAGTAAAGTTTACATCTAAGATAATTAACTAACGTGTATTCAAAGTACTTAGGCCCAGATGTACTTAAGAATGCCTTAATCACTTACAACGAGACGAAAGCTAAATGTCTTAGAAGCACTTACTTTTGGGCAGGTGTCAGACCACTAATTTGAAATACACGTGTCCCTAAAAGCAATTCGTTGAAACAACATGTGAGTTGCGTTTACCTACTTAAATATTTCTTACTTTAATGTTTGAGGGAAAATTTTGAGAAACACATTGAGTAGGGAATATGGTAATCAGACTACCTCGTTAGTCTAGTGGTTTCCAGCACACCTGCTGAGTGCAAGGTCCTGAGTTCAATCCACACGCATCCCCCAAGCAAGACGTTATTGGATGTTTTAAAAAAATCTCAGTAACGCCACTGAGTCTGGATTTTTGACCAGTTAAATGGCAATCTGCTTGCGTATTATTACATGGGACATAAACCGGTTCACTGTCCCATGTACCACATAATGGTCTGTGGTGATTGATTTGCAGACAGTGAACCTGTTATATCTGGCGAAATATGGGTATTCTACAATATAATGTAACCTAACCCTTTGAAGAACAAAGACGAGATGTTATGATAGGACTAACACGTTTGGAAAGTCTTGTACATATCAGTGAAGGTTAATCGCCTAGCTTGTCACACTTGCAGCGAGTATTTGCTTCGTATGACCGAGGCCTAAGTTTTATACAGGGGCCACCCTGTATAAAACTTAGGTTATAAAATTTAACTTACTTAACAATTATATGAGAAATGGAAATTTAAAACATCTACAGGGTGGCAGGTTAGACAGTGGAAATATTTTAAGAGGTCATTGTACTTATCATTCTGAACAACTTTTACTATGGGACCAACCCTGAACTCGCGAAAAAAAAATCTGCTGTTCCATACATTTATGTTCACTTATCTCAACAAAATGTATGGAACAGCAGATTTTATTTTTCGCGATTTCAGGGTTGGCCCCATAGTAAAAGTTGTTCGTAATGATGAGTACATTGGCCCCTTTAAATATAAAAAACTTTATTATCTATCAATTTACAAGTGTACCAACAGCACGTGTGAACACAATCGGGTTGACACGTGTAAGGCGAATAACACACGGAGTAGTGCGGCACCGCCTGTCGCTGCGGTGTGCAATCAAGCGGATCAAACCGCCGCGTAGAGTTGCGGTGTATCAAGAATTCAAGACTCGATGGACTATCTACAGAGGTACAAAATTTTGATGCGCTGGGCGGTGCCACACCGCATGTACCTATTATTTGCCTAATACTCGTAGAAACGTTGCTTTTCCCATCCTCAAACTACCAAAACAAACGAAGTTATTAATAATCCGTCAGCGAAACTTGATCAATTTACTCTTTATTAATTCAAAAATATACTGCGGTATCCTTCTCCTAAAGTAACGGTTCCCACCACTGTGTTATGCGAAGTTAAATGCTCGATTTGCATAGAAATTATATCGTCCGCGCTTGTTCATAGGAAATTCTCCTAATTAAAACGCCTTTGGTACAGGGATTTTGTTCCAATTAAAAGTTTGTTCGTAGTACTCTGCCCGTCGAGTCAGGCGTACGATATTGATAAATTTAGCGTGCTGTGGAGACTCAATCATTGGTACGATATTGACGAATACTGATGGGAATATGAGGCGAGGCGACAATTTTATGGCTAAAAAAAACTTATATGCAACATAGATATATATTTTGTGAGGTGGTTGTATCTAAGGCGATTATAGCCTCGAATGACCTTGACCATTTTTTTAAAGCATAGAAGATTTTTAAAGGATATAAGAGGACCGTTTTTTTAAAGCATTTAGGATATTATAAGAGGAGTAGGTAGGCCTTCAAAAATTGAGATCAAGTGATTATCGATGTTAATCAATTATACTTATTTGGTGTTAGTTATTAATTATAAATATTGATTTGTCTAAAATGATAAATTGGCGTGAATGATAATAGATTGTCAATTGATTATTATTTTAGTCCAATAATAGGAGGGGATTCAAAAAATTTACCGCACCATTTTAGCAAGTCAGTTGCGGTTACACTGTGAAAGTGTAAGAAGCCTGATAATCCCAATGTAAGTACCTACTGTGAATGATTTATTGTCAATATATGTATGCAGGTATGTATTGCCGTTGTAAGAATAATAATTAATGTTGGTGATAATAATTACTGTTTTTTAATCTATTAAAATGATCCATGCTTGTTTATTTACATTAGTGCTTTATTTATCCACCACTTTGCCTAGTGGTGCCTATTATGTGGTCAGTAGCAAAAGCAATTATTATAGACTCACAATTTTTTTAAAAATATTATTTTATGGCGCATGGTCCCGCCGCTCGGTAAAAGCCACTAAAATAAGCAATTCAATTTACTAAACAATATATAAATGGCAAAATAAAACGTCTAGAATTTTAACAAGCCTTTGTAGAAGTTCAACGTAGAAATAACTAGAAATATTATTTATTAAACTTACAAACTGACGCCAACGCACAATAGGCTATTAGGCGCATTAACCCGTCTTTTCAACGCTTTGAAACAAAGAGGTTATTCCCAAAAAAAGGCTATTTAAACTCTAAACAAAAATGGCAGAGCAGAGTTGCTAAATTGTATTTTTTTTTCGTTCCCTTGTGGGTTTTTCGAAACTTACCTCGAAATTCGACGAGGCCTTAGAGGCAACCTTTTGCACCATAAATTCATTTTGAGTGCCAACCCTGGATATACACGAATCACTGTTTAGGTGCGACCCTATTAGGCAAGTTACCAATCTTTACTATAGCTCTCGATTTAGAATGCCTAAACGCCCTAAACTTTTATTAAAAAGTCACCAAAGTGTGACATAAAAACCTAAAAGTAGGTAGTTCAGAACGTTTTATGTTCACATTTTCTTTAGGTAGGTACTGGACTTTTTCTAAATATTTCTCTAAAAATCTGGAAAAAGGCTATTATAAGTTTAATTTAATCATATTTTAAAATAACGGTATCTGTATGCTAGTAACAATTATTGAGTTTACTGTGTATAGTTTATGGTTATGGGAGCATTTCCCCAAAAACGCATTCATTCGATTCATTTCATTTACATTACCTACTCGTAAAACGGGCAGCTTACATTCATCAGGCAACACTGATTTGTGAATGAATGAGACATAACATCAGAATAAGTAATTAGCAATACATCCCCAATTCCCCACACATTATTTATACCTAGTAAAATAGAACCAAATGTAATCCTCTAAGAATTTCTACCACATTTCTATAAGCTTCTACTACAGTGAAAGTGATAATATTCATTTGGGCGTCAACCGCTCTGCCTGCACCAATCTCTATTATGGGGACATGATAGCCACATGGTCGTTGTAGGTACATAAGTCAAGGTGTATGACAAATTGCCGAACGATATTTGGGTGCTGCTCTTGAACGGAAATTGAAAGCCATGGAAAGGTGACTCAAATAATAATGTCTTAGGTTTTCGCGATTATTACACATTATAATAAAACAAGTTTAAACGGATTAATCGCGTATATTACAGAGTTTTCCTGACGTTTCGAACACTTTGCAGCGTTCGTGGTCGCAGGACGACTGAGGTGGTAGGCGTCATGACAGCTAATTTATAGAAAAATTATTCTCGATCTACCCGCACAATCGATTCAATCGATATTATTCAAATCGTACTCGTTTCGATGCACACAATAATCGCTCACGGTGTCTCGATGTTTTGTAGTCCGGTGTGAAGTTTGGGACTTGATTATTTTAAGAACTGGATTCCAAACAGGTGGTAATTGCCAACCATCCTCTCTATTGAAATTAGGATGTTTTTTAATTTCAATAGCCTCGCGAAGCATTCTAGGTACATATCGGTTCTCCTTTGCGAGGATTTGAGGTTGATCAAAACGTAGGAAATGGTTGGGTTTGCCTAGGGCATGCTCACACACTGCAGACTTTGTAGAGCGCACGTTTTTGACGTCAGCTATGTGTTCTTTAACTCTAGTGGCTATACTGCGCTTTGTTTGCCCTATGTATGATAGCCCACAATCACAGTCAATCTTGTAGACCCCTGCATCTTGTAAAGGAATATGACACTTCACAGGTCTAAGAAATTGGCTAATCTTTCTATGTGGCTTGAAGTAGGTTTTTATAGAAGCACGCTTCAAGATATGACTAATTTTGTCAGTGACCCCTCTTATAAAGGGTAGAACAGCAGGTCGACGATCAACTGAGATGGGCTTCGGGCGGCTTTTGCGACGGGGATGTGGAGCACGTAAATTGTTCTGTTTCAGAACTTGCTTCACATGATGAAGTTCCCCTGCCAGATGGTTGGCGTCGCAGATGCCATGTGCTCTCTGTAACAAAGATTTAGCCACAGTAGCTAACTGACTAGGATGGTGGTGAGATTCACCGTTAAGGTACCTATCTGTATGGGTAGGCTTTCTGTATACTGTATGACTAACAGAATGATCGGGATTATGAATAAGTCGTATATCAAGGAAGGCTAAGGACTTGTTATTTTCTAATTCCATAGTGAACTGAATTTTACTGTGTATGGAATTTAGATGATCTAAGAATGCAGGGACCCTATTGTGAGGCAGGGCAGTGAAAGTGTCATCAACGTATCTTTTAAAAATCTTTGGTATAACCGGGGCCGATAGGAGTGCTCCTCTTTCAAATTCCTCCATGAAGATGTCGGCCACCACAGCGTGCTTCTATAAAAACCTACTTCAAGCCACATAGAAAGATTAGCCAATTTCTTAGACCTGTGAAGTGTCATATTCCTTTACAAGATGCAGGGGTCTACAAGATTGACTGTGATTGTGGGCTATCATACATAGGGCAAACAAAGCGCAGTATAGCCACTAGAGTTAAAGAACACATAGCTGACGTCAAAAACGTGCGCTCTACAAAGTCTGCAGTGTGTGAGCATGCCCTAGGCAAACCCAACCATTTCCTACGTTTTGATCAACCTCAAATCCTCGCAAAGGAGAACCGATATGTACCTAGAATGCTTTGCGAGGCTATTGAAATTAAAAAACATCCTAATTTCAATAGAGAGGATGGTTGGCAATTACCACCTGTTTGGAATCCAGTTCTTAAAATAATCAAGTCCCAAACTTCACACCGGACTACAAAACATCGAGACACCGTGAGCGATTATTGTGTGCATCGAAACGAGTACGATTCGAATAATATCGATTGAATCGATTGTGCGGGTAGATCGAGAATAATTTTTCTATAAATTAGCTGTCATGACGCCTACCACCTCAGTCGTCCTGCGACCACGAACGCTGCAAAGTGTTCGAAACGTCAGGAAAACTCTGTAATATACGCGATTAATCCGTTTAAACTTGTTTTATTATAAGGTGACTAAAATCTTGGGGTGTGTCGGTGATGATGCAAAGGCTTTTGATATTAATATGATGGCCATGCGAAAAAGGTAACCTCCTTCTAAGTATGATTAAACTATCTGTATCTGCAGTTTTATTCGCCTGGCCTAATGTACTAAAAACGTAGCCAGACAACAATAGATTTTTGATAAAAATTAAACCACCTAGAACAAGTATTTGACGTTACTTTTTGTGTGTAACTCAGATCATAGAAACAATGAGATGTGCCAAGGCGCTATCGAGCTTGATGCCTGATCTTGAACAAATTGCTCATATTAAAAACGTACGCGCTGACGACGAACCGAACACGATCGATGGTATAAATACAGTGTTTTAGTTTAGTGTTAGTGTTGAGTGACGATTAACAGTGTTAGATTGAGGGTGTGCGGAATGTTCAATGCGTGGGAGATCTTTTTATTCACAAGGAGCGCTTAATTATGCACGTAATTGTGTCGAAAAATGTACTAAAAGTGGCATCAGTTGTTCCCGTACTAATTTGCTATGATGGCATATCTCCTTGTTTCTATGATCTGAGGTGTGTAAGAATTAACTTTTATTTTTATGAACCTTTATTTAAATATACACGACCTGCACCCTAATTGCCTAACACGGTTGCTTTCACCATGATTTTAATTTTGAAATCCATTGCGCCGTATGTTTCTAAATCCATGTTTTCGATAACTAGCTCAACAATGCAATGGATGTTGTTGAACTGTCAAAATAAAAGCCATAGTGATAGCTGTCTTACGCACTAGAGATGTTTATTAATTATAGTCTACTACTTAATTCTTACTACCCTAGAATAAAGGCCGAGAAATAAGCAATCAAACTGATTACGTTCTAAAATAAATTATTTACTCGCCAGCAAAGAGAGACCTCATTAAAGAATACAATGCGTGTCAGTTTAATGAAAAATAATAGTTATTGTATAGGCAGCAGAAGCTTTTTTTCATTAAAGTTTTTACAAGGTCGTCTGCTACGCTAACATGGCTAATGAAAATTTATCACTTAGCTGATAGCGAATCTTTACGCATGTATTCTGTTGGGATGAGCAGAATTTTAAGTATCTATGAGACCTGATAACATATGAAAAGTATACAAGCCAGACAAACCTTTGTGTACCCATACAGGTTTTGGCGATGGGTTGCAGCGTGAAAGTTGTGCTACAGTCACTCAATTGTCGCATCAGCGCAGATTTTGATGGAATGACAGTTAAGTTTATTGAAAGTTATCAGCTTCTGTTATTGTACTTCCACCAGTGATGAAATATTTATTTTTTATGTGACGATGGTGGCAAACAGACCTTTATCTCTTAAAAAAAGTATCTATAGTCTGGCACAGCCTGAGCGCGTTACCAACCTGTAGGCATTATAATCTTTTTACCGCATGAACTAGTAATTGTGTAGTTTATGCCGAAGATTTTTTAGTTTAGTACAACAAATAGGAAGATTCTCGTTTCCAAATCATCATTAATTAATGGTCGTTTCAGTGGCGGATTTGCAGTCTTGCCCGCCCTAGGCCGTGTAGTACCAGCCGCCCCTTTCTCAGCTTTCATCATTTAGCTAATAAAATTTATAGGTTTAAATGAAAGAAACTATTTTTTACTTAATTTAGTACAGATCTATTCTTATAAAAGGTATAAACGTATATTTTACATGTTACAATGCATCTACACATAAGCGCAACAAAACCATATTTAAATCTTTGCAATCCAATTTCCTTAAACAATCTGCTTCTGTTGAGTAAAGCTAGATCAAGCTCGACGACGATACGCTCGACTGTATTTTTTTTCTACAATTGACCGCCCCTAATATCTGGCCGCCCTAGGCCCGGGACTGTGCCTTAGGACAATTCCGCCACTGTCGTTATGATTGCTTAGGCCACAACCCTGAAAATTTTGCTGTTAAAAAAATGAGTTCAGAATGAAGATAATTGTCTTAAGCCAAGATTGATATTGTGTCCTATAAATTGCAATAGACACTCCATGTGGTCACAAACTGCGCTTGTAGTCGACGATAGTTCGCATCTGCTCGCCCCCCAAACGTTGTGTTCGTATCATGACAGCCGCACAGTGTAAACACTATACATTATGCAAATTATATATTTTATTACCTACCACACACGCTCCCCTGATTGTTAGCACTTTGCAACTACAGATAGTTCAGATACGTAGCTGTAAGTTTGTGACAATTCGTGTTATTGTTGAAGCCATAGAATAAGCGTGTTAAGTAAATTTTTGCATTTTTATCGAAATTATCTCCTTCTGGGACCTATCTTTATGACCTAGGCACATGGACATGTAAAAAAAACAATGTATTTAATTAATGTTGTTCTGCGTGAAAAAAGTTTTATAACATAAAAATGTGGCGTTTTTGTTATCATCATTCAACGTTCTTGTGTCAAAATTCAATTACTTGAATATAATTTTTATTTTATCCGCTGTTTTCCAAAACCATTGTACGAACGTATGAACGATTGTGTAATTTTATACGAATTAACGTGGAAATAGCGTTGTCAAAATATAAATACACTTTGTGAAACCCAATATTTTGCTCTCACGTGTAGAGTACTTAGTTGAAATGTTTTCAGCGAAACTCTAGTAACGTAAAATTTATCTCCAATAATATTATAATGCCGCTTTTATTGTTAGCTGACACAATTTCTTTATAAAATGTATTTAGCATTTGAGCCCCTCCTCCCCCTTCTCATATATTTAGTAAAGAGCACTGGTGGCTCAGTGATCGCAGCCCCGACTTTGGTCGTAGACTTGTATATCATGGGTTCAAACCCACGCAGGCACTCGCTTTACTTTGTGCAATTATATTTTACGTTTGACTTAGTAGGTAATCATTTAATCAATCATGCAGAATTTTGAAAATGTCGGGATAAATAAATGTTATAGAAATAATCAAAGATATTTTTTTGCAAATACTAGGCAGATCCAATACTGCCTAGTTTTTGCAAAAAATTATCTTTGATTAATACCTAATGCCTAAAAATAAAAAGTCATCTTGTAGATATATTAATTACAGTAGGTAGATAGGTGCGTGAAAGCCAAAAAAAAAAATATTAAAAACTCCTTGAAATAAATTTAACAACAAAATTTGCAAATTTTAATGTATCGCTTTACTCGGCGCCCATTTCGAATGCCATATCTTGAGGTTATACTTTCGACTCAACAATTCCCCTACTAAGACTTGTTAGCTCAAGTACTTTGTAGAATATTCATAGACCAGAGATCCTTTTAAAAGGGAGCGTTGAGTGGTTCGGTTAAGATCTACGTCGATATCGGGAATTAATTGAATAAAACGCAGTGTTGGGTGAGAGAATTCCAAGGCATCAAGAAGGAACCCTCATGAATATGGATTCATGTTAAAGTGTTCTTGGCTCTGTAAAAAGTTGAAGTTATTAAGTCGATGGCCATTAAATCGGAGGTCAAAGTACGAACAATTGCTGAATGGGGGCCCGAGAGATTTATCGGTTCCCTAATTGATAATTTATTACACTGAGTCGAATGAATTTGAAATGAAAATGTAGACCTTTCAATACTTTGGCGGAGATAAATTAACAGAAAAATGTTCAGTTAATTGAAAGTTAAGGAGACGTTTTAATACAAATGTCGGTACTTAATAAGATTAATCTGTTTCAACCTCCCGAATAAGTTAATCATTCGTTCGTCATATTATTATCTCGCTTATCATTGGAGGCTTTATACGAAACAAAGGCTCAATATGTATCTATTTTAGAACAGTATTGCGTTGGATCAACTTTTGGAAAGTTGCCAGACGTTATCGAATTCATGTTAAAGATGGAATTGATGTGAGAAATGCAAGCACAATGTGTTTTCGTTTCGAAAGAGAATATTTAAGGTACACTGAGTTGTAATCACATTTTTAGAATTGTATAATCTTCTTACACAGACAAAGACATACTTAACAATATGCCAGTATTTCCCAAAGGAGTGTAGTGTAAATTTAACCCACATTTCGTCGGCTATAAAGGCTATTGGCATTAACAGGGCACAATAAAGATTTTGAATATCTTAGTATTTTACCTATCAATCCTGGTTACCTACTTTGGGAGCTCTTCCAAAGGACAATAAACCTGACAAGCAAGCTTGGCTGTACAAGTTAACACACCCGTTACTAAAGCTTTGTGAGTTGACTTTTACTTCTATAACAACTTCTCGCAAAAAAGTACTTACCATTTATTCATCAATTAGATTTTGTGGCTCCACATCGAAAGGCACATAACGCAAGACCCCATTCTTAAATCTCAAGCCTTGTGTTTTCATATCAGGGGCTTATTAAAACTCACAACTTTCTGAATTTTATTAATTACTTGGAAATACTTGGAATACCGTTATAAATTACTTGAGAAGTTTAAATGCAAGGTATTTCGTTTTCATTTAGGTAAGTAATATTCACTTTGAGAGTTTTGTGCTGATGATTCATATTTATATCGCGAAGGAAAACAAACAGTTACTCAGTTTGTTGTTCTTATAATTTGTGTAATTATATCCCTTTTAAAATGTTGTATTAAATTAGAGCTTTCGAGAGTTCCGGTTTTAGATTATGACAATTTATAAGTTAATAATACCTAAGGTAATAATTCAACTAAAATACTAAAATGAAAAGCCTGTAGGATTTTTGGTGGTAGGAAAAGTAGAATTAACTAACTTGAAATGAAAATTGGGAAATTGTAAAAAATCTTCACCTCAAAACAAAGACTAAAATTAAGGACGAAAATCTTTGACAAAAGCAAACACAAAATAGTGGAGCGGGAAAAAATGGACCATACCACAACAAACGATGGTAATTGGCCCCGAATAAATTTCTATGACAAAGTGTTTGGGTTAATTACTAAAGGTCCGACGAAAATGGAGCAGTGCTTTGTAATCCCAGTGGCGATGACAAATTTGCAAAATTGTTTTGGTTTTGTTCGGGTCCTGAGGTTCAGACCTTACTAATGAGCGTCGGCACGCCGCGACGACCGACTATGGTTTTTACCTGTTTTTCGGTCACATAACGTAGAATTTGATGGTATTTCGCTCTTTAGTTATTAAGTATTCATTATGCTCTGAAAGGGTCTTGCAATATGCTCGTGTGTGTGAACTTTTTAGGGAGCGTTTGTGGTTTGTTTTGTACTGAAAGCAATTCCGCAGATTGAATTGAACTGTTGAACTGTTGAATTGTATTCAGTCATAACCTATATTTATTTAGATAAAATTTTTGTGTTTTACATGACTGTCACTTTGATCCTGTAATGATACAGGCAGCTGTAATTAATGAGAAACGCTCATGGAGGTTTATTTGGTTAATGCACATTATACAGGTTGTTGATTTTGTCAAAATAATTAACCAAATATTCGGCAAAATAATACAAAAGTAGTGAGACTCTATAAAAACTTTTTTTTAACGAATTGAACAAGATGGTGGTTGGAGATTTTACCCGTCATACTGAATACCTTTCCCTATGAGACCATAAGGAAAGCTGATCTTTCAAGTCCCGCCGACCTACCAATGAGTCAAGAACCATTGTTTAGTAATTGTGTCTCACTGGCTGAGATTTGATGGGTTAGTACAGATGATTAAATCAACATCCTATATCTGTTATTAAATTTTCCATCGATAGTTATCGATGGAAAATTCAACATCTACGATATTTTTTCAATACAAAATACGATGGCTTTAAAAATACACCGACTCAATTATCCCCCTTTCACCTACAGCTACTTAAACCTCCTCTAACTATCCAGCTCACTAGCTTGAACAGCTTAAATAAATATCGACCTGCAGAAGCAAATATCCACTTTGAAATAAGAGTTAACAACTTGCTTGCTAGCCAAGGTACCTACTACCTTTTTATATAGTACTAATTTCCTCTGGTGTGGAAGACTAAAGGAATTTATCAAGTTTTCTACGTGAGTTGAGACGGAACTAATTAACGTTTTGTGTTTTTATTGCTTAAAGTATGTGTAGGTTGTTCGTAGTAAGTAAAATTATTTTATTTTTTGTGTTAGGTATTTAAAAGCAGATTTGTTTACCCGTGAAGCGTTGTTTTGCGTTCTTCTTATAGGGAATTTATATGTTTGTTATTTATGTAGTAGTCGTTTTTTGTGGAGTGTGAGTTTAAAATGCAATGAAAATAATCCCTATAAAGATAAAACCAAAACAACACCGTAGGCAGCGATCCGTGATCCCCCTTTTGTCAGTTGTCTATAAATTAAGAAGTCGGAAGGAATGTTTACATTATTTACGAAAAAAAATATCCTAATTTATATTTACCTTATTTTTAGTTATTTTACTAAGTTATAATGTTTGCTCAGAAAAATAAAGTTCTATTCCCGCAAAACTAAGAATTTTGTTTGAATTTATTACTCGTTTACAACTTTTTTCCTCCATAACCGTTAATTTGATGGCCCCACTAACGTTATATCACGTACAGTTTGCTGCACGGATTTACGTCGCGTCCTATCCGAGTCACGTGACATGACGCCCGTCGATACTAATTAGATAAGGTTTTAGTTCCCGCTCGTTTTATGGCCCGAGAATTACACAGCGTAATAAGTTCTGAGTCAACTTCTGACCCTTAGTTTTACGATTAGCAATTTTGATGTTAATCTAACTTTTGATCTGGTTACAAAAGTTAGCTTTTATTAGATTTTTGTATGTTATGATGGAATGGATACATTACCTAGTGGGTTTATAGTTATTTTTACGGGGTTTCGATCCTAAAATATAATCAGTTCGTACAACAAAATCACGGATCTCCAAAATCATCGAAATAACAAAGAAAATTTCCCCCATTCCACAAGTTAAAAATAATAATTTAATTAAAATTCCAAAACGCGGTGTAGTCTGCTAGCAATAACAATTAAAAGCTAGCGAGACTGCAGTCGACTAACTGAATAAATTAAAGTATTCTGGACCGGCCTGTAAACTGTTCTGTTTTACAACTATACGAGTTTTCTTGTAGACTGCTCTTTGCTGTACCTAGGAATTGAATCTTATGATAATGATTATAAAGCTAATTTATGATTGTATTATGTTTGAGATGATACTTATTGATGGGGTAGGTAATATTTCCCAAAAAACTACAAGAAAATCAATTTAAAAATAAAGACTGTCAGGATACAACAACAATACGAAACTCATAATAAGCAACATTTTTTTTTTTTAAGTTTTTAAAAGTCAAACGAATGAATCAGTCTAAGAATATAATTATCATTATTTCAATTAGAATATTTACAGGTTCTTTTAAATTGTCAGAGCAAAGACGGTCAGTTAGTAAAATAATTGAAAAATTCTATACTAAATGCGTTTCACATGCAAATAATTTGTAGAAAGAAAAAATGGCGTAAATAAATCTACATACAAAACAATTGACGCCTTCGATCACGAAAACAATAATCATAAACAAAAAACAAATACACAACATTTCTCGCACATCCAGAGTTCCATGGAAATTTCAAACACAATGGTCTGAAGAAAAGAACTGGCACTTACCAAGCTCTATAGCCGAGAGAGATTAATTTGTACCTCCACCCTGGAAAAAGAAAAGTAATGACGGAGATACGGCGGCGGCTGTCATCTTTGTAATGTACACGGAATTCCAGTTATTAAGCGTAAGGGAAAATATAAAAGGACACGTATTATTCGATGCAGAGATGGATTTGGGTATGGTTGGACTGTTTGGTGCTTATTTATGCTTGGCTTAATTAAGGTTGTGTTGTGTTGTTATAGATCTACCGTGTGCAGCTGGTGTGTTATCAATATTATAATAGCTAGGTATAAATAAAAAGAAAAGTCCTGACTCACTGACTATGACTCATCAACGTTCAAACACTTGAACCCAGAACTCTGAAATTTTGGACAGAGGGGAACCTCTGTGCAAAATGTATGATGTTACACAAGGCATAAGGCCGGATTTTTCGAAATTCGATGAAGTCGCAGACAAAGCTAGTAATTCATAATAGGTATAGTAACTCAATGATTATGTAATCAATAAAAACGTTGTACGAATGCGACTTTATAACAATATTGTTGATCACAATATATATTTTCAACAGTTTATTTTTTGCGTTTTGTTACTGTGTGTAAATTACAAACCCGAATCCAGCCCTGACCATCCGTGTAATGATATCCATTAATGACGAAATATTATTAGATTTGTCACACGACTTATCCGTTACGACATATGTAATAAGATACGTCGTAACTATTCCCACAGAAATCAATTAACGGATCCCTTTGACATGGAAAATGCCACCAGAGACTGTTATTAATAATCTTTTAGTTCTTATTACTTGCTCACCATGTTTGTTTGTACTTTCAACTGAGTATTTTCTGTTAGAGATTTAATATTAAATTGTTTTATCAAGGTCTATTTTATAATAAATATAAGTACTTTAGTGGTTGTAATTCACCACCAGCATTTTACCGAAATATCTTTTGAAGTATGATCTTATTTTTTTCAATAGTTAATTCAAGCTTTTTAAACAGTTCAGTGACCAAAAGTCACAAATACCTATACAACCAACTCCCATAATAATCTTACGTAATATGTAGGTACTCTTACATCATGATTCATCACACATAGGTACATTTCACAATATGCTAGATATGCAGCCTAATATTTCCTGAAGCTGTTACTATTAAATCGACGGCTTACAATCTAGCACTTGTAAATTCAGCTTAGTGAACTGATTCGTCGAACGAGTTACGTAGAAGCAAATATACTAAGCTCACTCCGGAACACAAGTTGCCATGCCCGCCAAGTTTCATAATCGCGTAGAATTCGTCACGTGCCGAGACCCCAAGTTAATAACGGCCAAGTGTTGCCCCCAGGCTCCGCCTATTCTGTTATAATTGTGGAACAAAGGGGTCGCCAGATGTGAAGGTTTGCGAGGAAACTTTATCTGTTAGGCTGTGCAATGGGACCAAGATTCTGGTGATGTGTCTTTGTTTGAATGCAATTATCGCGTGATACTTCAGCGGCTAATTGAATTCAATGGAGCAGATTCAATGATTATTTTTCATTCATTGAATTCAATCTTCAGTCACCATCTTTGATAACCCTACAATTAATTTATAAATGACAATTATTTTATTAATGTAGTTATCTAAGATTTATTATGTGTCATCATTTCCTATACGAAAGTTAGATCTTTATTTCGATTCCATTTGAATGCATAAAATATACGGTAGTTACCTAGGTAATTTTTGACGCTAAGTAATAACGAGTGGACATCTTCATCTCATACATCTCACCCAAATGACAGCGATTGATAAGTGTTATATTGTATCAAAATAATGTTTTTCCATACTACAAAATAAGGATTTAAGATTCTCAGATCAGAAGCTGGGAAGCATATTTAAGATTGGTACCCTGTTGGACTAGTAGTCGCAACTGCTGATCGTCGGGGTCCTGTGTTCATTCTGCGAGTTGAAGAAAGTGTTATTGAGAGTACCTAGTATAGATGAGTCTGGATTAGTGCCCAAGTTTGCCCACTATCACATGGCAGTTATCTAACTAGCGAAATGTGAGTGTACTATTCAATTCTACTTCTCTTCGGGGAATACACAGGCGTGATGATATATGTATGTAATGTTATGTAACGATATTGTTGATGATATCTCTAAACACTCGATAAGGTTAGTACCTTATCGAGTGTAATTATTTGGAGTGAGTCTAGTGACTCATTCCAAATAATTAAACAAAAATAAAGACTTCAGATTACACAAGGGTGATTTAAAGACTACCTACATTATGCCGCATACTTCGCGACCGCATCCGCGCTCAAACGACTCCGTCTAGCCTCTTGAGTGACTAGTTTCCTCAAGTGTAGAGCTCTTACCATTGGACTCTCAAGCGTCTAAAATAACAACCGTCTTGTTATTTCTTAGACTTTGATGTACGAATCGTTCGTCTAACGATTGGGTTAAAATAGAATGGGTAGGTACCTAGTACCTACCTACCTATAATAACCATAACCTTAAAAACCATAATTATCTACATTTGTTAACTATTTTTAGCGTAG
The DNA here is from genome assembly GCA_948465475.1 of Thalpophila matura. Taxonomy (NCBI): domain Eukaryota; kingdom Metazoa; phylum Arthropoda; class Insecta; order Lepidoptera; family Noctuidae; genus Thalpophila; species Thalpophila matura. Next base: position 15,849,763 of record OX419182.1, read on the forward strand.
CGCGCACAAACAGACAAAAATTATAAAAAAATGTTTTTGGGTATGGTTACGTCCCAGTACCCTGTGCTGTCTATTTTTTTCTAAAATGTCTTCAATGTGAAGACACGACTTTTTACAGTTTTATAATAGTATAGGTGCACTTCTCGAAATTATTTGAAATACAAAAAAAGTTATGACGGCAAAGTATGCATGTAGTTCCAAATAAAGCAAGTCTTTTCAAAAAATCTTCGCAAGTATATTTTTTGCTTTTTGATCAATAAACTTTCAATACATTGTTGATCTCTAAAATATATTTTACTGTATGACCCCCACATCTATCCTAAACACACCATAAACCATTCATCCAAACATAAATTTTACTTAAACTTCCATCTTTATCCGAAAGAACCTACATCACTTTCTAAATCGATTAAAAGTCCCCGAAAACGCCTGAAGACTAAAATATGCTCTCAGCTCTGACCTCTAAAGTAAAATAGAAAGTACTAGGACAATAGTAGGTCGTAGGAGATTTACGATATTCACTGGCTCTTAGTAAGTGTCCTCTTGTGACACTCTGCTCGCCTGGTAATTTTATCCGTTACGTCGAAAAGATTTTGCAAGATTTACTGCGGCGATGTGTCTTCACTGATTTGGCGGTAGATGGTTATCTGGCTCTTGGTGTTTTGTATTTGTCGCGACAAATTGAGAGTTAAAATGCTGTATCAGTTTGTCTTTTTCGGCAAGTAACTTACAACCAATTTTTACATTCTCTTTTCAAACTTTTTTTTACGGTACCTATCTATACTTATGAAACTAAACTAAAAACGCGGTGTCTGTACACAGTCGGGATAAGGGTATATTATTGTATCTAATTCCGTTGGGATGAACCAAAGATATAGCTCGACTTCATCGTAGTAATAACCACACTACACTGAGGTCATTTAAAATTATCAATTAATTGTAGTCCACGCGGACGGCGTCGCGGGCAAAAACTTGTTATTAATGATAACATAATTATAATTAAGCTCTCCATATTCATACAATAATAAAAGTTAAAAGTTCATGTAACGAACTTCCCAATTTGACTGAGTATGCGAAATTGCGAAGCTCTGCAACACTCACATGAATTTTACTGCCATGTAATTTGTCAATTAAAACATGGATTCCACCATAGGCCGGGAATGCTTCTCATTTCATTCCTGAATGCACATAGGGTACGAACCCATGCGTGCTTGCACACCCCCGCGCAACAACAACCTCTTTTTTCAAAAAATAAACCCCCCCATACAGTGCACAAATCAACCGGCTCTTTCGATTAGTACAATACACGAGGGCGATATGTTTCAACGGGGTTTCGGATCGATATCGGCAGCCGGATCAACCGTGTTGATTGGCTTCGGACTATCACCGGTCGCGAACTCGCGACTAGTGTAAACCGGTTGTACACCGGCTCACATTGCTCGGTTTGATTTTCGTTTGCGAAAAAATTGGAAACCGATTTTTTAAGGTGTTAGTTTGAATGTTTGGGCAGGGTGCAGCGGTAGTGTTAAGTGGGGAAACTATCGTGAACCTGAAGATTGTGGAAGAAGGTTAATTTGAACGAAACGTAACATGATTTGATTTATCTAAGCAGCATGAATATAAAGTAATTTTAATTTTGTCGCACTTTGTAATACCAATGGTGCTACTTGCATTCAAATGATACATTACTCAATGAAACTACTACCAATATTCCACACACACATTCAACGCCCAACTTAATAGCTATACCCAAATTATCACAAAGCACACCCTAATATATTCTGCTATAAATCTGTCATATAAACTCCGCATATAATGACGCTCGTATTAAAACACAAACTTGTAGGTAATAGGAACTTCGCATCCACCATTATAATTAACCTCGGCGAATCGGGTGGCGTTCGCAGCCGATTTTGCAAACACCGTGAACACCTTCGGCGTCTCGCGAGCGAGATTACACCGCTTTAAAATTCCCTAGACACTTCACACGGTCTTACCCTTCATAGGTGGATTATGGTCTAGGTTTTGGCTGAAAGCGGGAAGGTTTAATGAAACTGATCATTGTTATAGGTTACCTACCATTTACAGGTGGCAGGTTAAAATATTTAAAGGGGTCATTTAACTCATCATTATGAACAACTTTTACTATGGGACCAACCCTGAAATCGCGAAAAAAAATCAGCTGTTCCATACATTTATGTTCACACAACTCAACAAAATGTATGGAACAGCTGATTTTTTTTGACTAGCAATAGGTCGTGGCGTGAATTATGAGCACAGATCGCGCATGTAGTTTTCGGCCCAATAAGCAATAGACAGTCTGTTGACAATACGTAATAAAGAATGGTCCAATTAGACGACGACCATCGACCGATGAACCAATCGCGTGCAGTCTCGGTGCCCCCCGTGTTTTTCATACCGAAAAATCAGCTAATACGCAGGTGACGTTTGTGCTCATAACTGCTGCCGCTAGTTATACTCTGTGTTTTTCCTTTCCCGCTACTCGCACTTACTAAGACCATATCCCATCTTCCCCTTGCTCAGCTCACCCGAGGGCCTATTTGAGCGTATTCGAGCTCGCCAGCTAATTGAGTCGAGACTCCTGATTGTAGACTCGGAACAAAAACTAGTTTTATTTTATTTTTTCTTGGAAATTAGTTTTAATAAAATGTAGTGAGCGAGCAAGAATCAATATAATTATTGGTTCTGGAAAATCTAAGATGGCAGGAGGTAAATTAAACGGTCTGTTATGATTTCTTAATGGATAAGTACGTAACATTGTAAGTATGTTCCATAACTTGACACATCTTCAGATCGCTATCTTGAATGTCGTAATTTTTTTTTTCTTTTAATACACTTTTAATCAGAACAGCTTTCACCTATATTTTAAGAACAAATAGGATATGCCCTCTGCAATACTAACTTTAAGAGATAGATTTGCTTTCTCTGATCTAGCATGCCGGCCTAGCATGACCACGATAGAAACGGGTTTTGTCTACATAGAAATAGACAAAGTGACAGATTTCATTCATAAAACGTAGAAATGTTTCTACAATCTGTCACTTTGTCTTTTCTATGTAGACAAAACCCGTTTCTATCGTGGTCATGCTAGGCCGGCTTTTTTTTTTTTTTTTTGGATGGGAAATCATCAAATGACCCCCTCCGCTCTGGGCGGAGCGGAAGGGAGTGTCAGACTTGTACTGACTAAAACCCATCCATGTTCCTTCGTTGCCCGTTACATTCCAGGGCTGCGGTGTCTCTTTCGAACAGTCCCGCAGCCCTGGCAGGCTTCGGCCCTTGCGGGCCCCTACGCTGTTGCTGACTCTCTTTGAGGCGCGCGTGGAACACGAACGCGCCGTCGACACGGCCTGTCGTCATGAGACGGACGGACGGTGAGCATGCCCAACTCACCGTCCACAGGCCCGCGCCTACGGTGGCCGGGGGCCATCAAGTGACCCCCGACGCCCGGGGCGTCCACCGCCGCGGCGGCTGGGACGTGAGGCTCTCTCCCTCTCACGCCCCGCCACCTCCTTCGCTAGCATGACTGCTTCGCAGAAGGAGGTGACGGCTTCCCATTCCCTCTCGCCCCGGACCATGGCTTGAACCAGGGCCGGGCGCGAGAGGTCGCCGCCGCCGATCGCCGTTACGAGGACACGGCGGTGCTCCGCCCAAGCGGGGCACACCTCTACAGTGTGCTCCGCCGTGTCCTCCGGTCGATCCACGCAGTGGTGGCACCCGGGCGTTTCCTCCCGCCCGATTCGATGCAGGAACCTCCCGAAACACCCATGTCCGGTGAGGACCTGCGTCAGGCGGAAGGTGAGGGCGCCGTGGCGCCTCTCTAGCCACTCCTCAAAGAGGGGCACTATCGCCACTATTGTGGCGTGCCCTGCACGGGGCTGCGACAGTCGCTCTCTCCATGTCGCCATGAGATCGCGCCGGAGGTCTGTCCGCTGAGCGACGATTTGCCGCGGCAGCGGAGTTTCCTCCCGGCGTAGTACCTCCGCGCGCCAGTCCCGCAGGCGCGCGAGGACTATTGCCTCCAGATCCCATGCTAGGCCGGCTGGGGACATGTTCACAACAAAGATTCACTTTGCATCTTTCTTAATCCTATTATTTTCATAACATAAAGGAACCCACATCAGCTTGCCCTCCACTACTCTTTCTACTACGGAAATTCAAAAAACCCTTTGACTTCCAGATAATAGATTCAAAGAAAATAGGACTTATATATTAGACAGTTAAATAATAGAAAATAAAACCTATGTATAAGTACTCGTATTTACGTCACGCGTCTAGTTGACGAAGGGACGGACGGATGGATTGAGGAAGGACAACCATCACAATAAAGATGCGTACAAAAGGACCACAAAGTTACTCGAAACAAAATAAAAATCGTTGCCAACCTTGTATGGTTGACCGCATGGCAGTGGTAACATAACCAGTATAAGCTGGCCTCTTAAATCTATTGAAACTCGTTACTACGCAAGACTAGCTCAAGGTCAGGGTTGCCACTGACGTGACGTGCGGTCGGATGTACGTTCAGAATCATTGAACCCACCAAAATTTTTGTCTGGAATGGTGCAGAACCTACATATTTTTAGAGACTTCTTTGGACCTTTATCGAGTGATAGGGTGGAAGTGATGAATTGATAACCATGAATTAAGTCACAAATTCATCAGTTGTTATCAAAATAATGATCCTGAAATATATATTTGGCTATCAACATTCATTTTTAGTGGAGCAAAAATTTTCAAGCATTCAGATTTTGTATACAATTACATGAACAACCTCTTGTGCAAATGTGCATTGCACATGCGTAGTAGAAGTTGGGCTGAACTAGACATTTCCAGATTCGATTACAATATGATAATATAATCGGCCACCGACAGCTTAGTTGTACGGTATGCAATTTGGCGTGTATTAGTTCGAGATTGTTCCATTTCGTGTACAGGCATTGCACTTATAGGTCATCATCACTAGCTAGTGCGTGTATCGTATGTTTGCGTGACCAGCGCTCTGCAGGCTTATGGCTCTCTTACAGTTAGGTCGACAGGTCGACTTCGCTTGCCTCGCCCGGCGAAGGTGGCCGAATATGACTAAAATTTGCAGCCTCGGTCTACACGGCACGAGTAAATGAAAGCGCATATGACTCGATGTGAATAGCGCTTCGACTGCGTTTTTACCCGACTGCGAGACGCAAAGGAGGGTAATGTGTTTATCAGTCTATGTATGTATGTATGTATGTATGTATGTATGTATGTATGTATGTATGTATGTTTGTTTCTATGTGGCGTTCTAGAGACCAAATGCGTAGGCCGATTTTGATAGTTCTTACGTCAATCGATTCGTCTTAACCTTGCGAGTGTCACTAAAGACATAACAGTAATCAAAATTCACCACAGCGACAACCAGACGCCATATTGTCAAAATGAAAAAAAAAAAAGTTGATGAACTATGTCAAGTGGGGTGTCGTTGAATAGGTATTTTAAAATCATCTTTAGGTTCCTTTTATCATTTTTAATTTTAAATAATAGTTTAGGATATATAACGATTTAAAGTTGTTTAACAAAGCAATCATTCTCGCTAATTCTTACTTATTGATTTAAGTTTTTATTTCAAGTATTAACGATATACAAACAAAAAAGAAGATTACGAAAACATACATTAAAAACTAAAAAGTGAAAAATAAAAATAGTAAATTAAAAATTAAAAAAACCCGACTGCCAAAAAACAACTAAAAAGTGCTCTTGTTTTGAACTTTTTAGTTGTTTTTTGGCAGTCGGGTTTTTTTAATTTTTAATTTACTATTTTTTTTAAACAATGATGGTGGCAAATAGGCGTAGCGCACGGCGCACCTGATGCTAAGCAGTTACAGCCTATGTAACTCTTGCAACACCGTTTTTTTAATGGTTTTTCATGGGAATGATTACGTCACCAATATGCTATACAGTTTGACCTTTTTTTTGCCTCTATACTATCTTTAAAAAAATTTTTGTGACCTATAGGTACTCTTTTTATAATAACTCGCTTTCCTAAGGGTGAACCTTTTAAATTTTCTTATATTGTGTGACAAAGGGTCCAGTATCAAATGCCGATAAACACATTCGGGGTCCGTTTATTGAGCGACGTGTAGGGTCACGGGTTCGATTCTCGTTTCAATTTGTCGGAACCGCTTTATGTTGGGTCCCCTGTCGAAGTCGCAGATTGATATAATTAAATTAGTTTTCCGTGGTGGTTTTCGGGTGGAAGTTTGCAGTTTGGGTAAAAATGGATGGATTTAATTGGATTAAATATTCAAAGGTAACGTTAGCTTTTGCGGATTTATGAAGCAGGTATACCTAGTGGTATTACTGAATATTATATTTTATTTGTTAGCATTTGTTACACTCGTGTTTGTGATTGTCCTCGGTTTCAGTATACTTTTTGAACTCAAAAAGAGTCTCGAGAGAGAACTTGTTCCTATTTTCTTGTATTAACATGTAAAAGTTTTTCAAAATAATATGTCAGTAAGTTTTTGAGATTTTTATTTTTTTTTATTTCCCTGTAGTATTGTTTGCTCTGTTAGATCTCTAACAGACGAAGTTATTTTTGCGCGAACGAGAACGAAGCGCCTGAACAATCAGTGAAATAAGTTTCACAAATTGTTAGGGCTCTTCGTTCTCAATCGCGCAAAAAGAGAGTCGTCTATAAGGGACCTTAATATCTGTAAACAGCAGTGGCAAAGGGGTGGTGGGTAAAATTATTATTATTTTTACTTTGTCATACCTGTTCGTTTATTCACTGTATTTACGGATTTTGAATAGGCGTATAGTACAGTAACATAGTAAGACGGAATTATTTCAACCTTTGTTACTATTTTATTGTACCGGTACACTGGTTTACTGTGTACCTTGCACTTTCATTTAAGCCAACCAACCAGCCAATAAAGCCGAGTCTAGATACAACTGTAATCAGCGCGCAAAGATACAAGTTCTCCGCAAACAAAGAAGCTAACATTAAGCTGAATACACACCGCTGCTAATCCTCTCCGGTTGTAAGTTGTAATGCGCCCGACCGCGTCGAAAAGTTGAGCTACACCCGCCCTCTTGATATTAAACCCGTTTAGTGCGGTTTATGCTGGCTTTATTATATTAGCGCGTCGACGCTTCGCTGTGAATTCGGCGGTTTAATTAGAAACGTTGCGATATGAACGGTTAGAGGTGAGAGTGAGCGCGCACTGTGTGTACTCGGCATTAAGTCGCCGGATTTGTTTAATGTACTGACGGATTATTTGAGATATTCGGATTATTTGAGTCGATAGTTTGCGGTTTTGGGTCAGAAGTTAGTGTTTTTGTTGGATGGTAAGGTTAGGAGCGATTGGTTGTTGGTGATTTTGATGAAAAGGGTCTTTGAACTCTTTTTTATATTATACTTTTAATTATTAATTGAAATTAGCATTAAGATGATCAAATTATAAAGTTTTTTCAATACTGCTCAATGCCCATACTTACTTCTTCCTTCCAATTATAATTTTTTTGTCCCGATAAACAAAAAGAAAATAGGTACCTACTACCAACATGCAAATCCTGATCCGTAGGAAAAGTTTTTTCCAGTGGTTTTTCGCAGAACCCCGTCTGAAATATTTATTTTATCTCCAAAGTCGCGAGCAGGTGAGGCATTTCACATGAAAACCTTTTAATATGATTTACAAGTTTTAACGAAAAGGTTTCTGGCTACTTAGTGCCTTGAAAGCTTTCGATGTTTTCTGTTGAATCTGTTTGAAACGTACTCTTCGTTTTTTCGCACTCGTTTCAGTGTTGAAATCTGTTGAATTGATATAAATGGTGATTGTACGATAAATGGACTGCGATTTTTTGACCTGGTTAATTTTTTTTGTGTTGTTACTTGGTAGACTTTTAACGTAGACGTCCCACTGCATAAAAAAGACCTGCCTTTCCTTTTTGCGAAGTCGTTTGTTTCTGTTTGAGCACCACTGTGTGGTTTTATAGCCCAAAGCTCATCCAAAATATGGCAGACGTAACCAGCCCAGTTTTAAAAATAAATCGCTATTTCCGCGATTTCACTTGCTCCTGCGGTAACCTAACTACCTTCAACTGCTCGTATAAAGCGTACACACATTCTTTGTATCCAGGACATGCTCTGTGTGCCAAATTTAATCGAATTTTGGCATGATGGACGCACAAAGAAACTCAAAAGCTTGTTAAAGCACTTTTGCATTGCATCCGATCTGAATTCGAAAAAATGCAGTACCAAGGTTGCCGTAATACGGTCAACCGCAAATCAGTGGTAACATAATCAGTTTTAAGCTCGCCTCTCATTCTATTGAAACTCCTTATAACACAAGGCCAGCTCATGGTCAAAAAGTTGGCACTAACGTGCAGTTGGCTGTACTATTTACACTAGTGATTATGCATCTGATCCAAGAGCTGTTATCATAAATATATTTGATAGCAAACTTTCTCAGACCGTGCTTTCTTGGATTCGGATCGGATGCAGTGCAGTGCAGGAATTTAGTTAAGTTGAATTGTGAGCTAATGTTCCTGATATGTGCTTCAGATTTGCCCTTTTATCTATCGGACGGCCAGAAGCACGAATAAGCGACAATACCAAAAACCCGAACGAAATGCTTTGATCCGATCACCTCCATTGTAAGAACTCACCAAACAGTAGAGTGAGCTGCCGGAGTGTGTTCCCCGAAAGTTATAAGTACCGGCAGGAATCATGATCACAGATCACGCGAAAAACCAGCTAATGCGCAGGTGACGTTTGTGATCATGATTGGTGCCGCTATTTAAACAATGTGGTGTCTTCAAGTCGCGACTGAATCGGTTTCTTCTAGGCAATGCTTCATCGTAGACCGCATCATTGCTTAACATCAGGCGAGATGGCGGTCAAACGCAAGCCTATATTAAATAAATAAAAAACCGGACAAGTGCGAGTATGCCTCGCGCCCTAAGGGTTCCGATATATGATCATAGATGGCGCTACTGCATACTTCTAGTGGTGTCATCTATGAGCAGATGGCTCCACTTATGGTCCGGTGACTGACGGCGTACAACAAAGTGATCCTATAAGGGTTCCGTTTTTCCTTTTGAGGTACGGAACCCTAAAAAAATAAAAAAGTCATATTATTTTGGAGATTATCAACAAAGCTTTGTCTTTAACATCAAGTTTTATGATTTTATGTATTTGCGGAATAATCTAATCCCGATTAAAGTACCTACAAGTCTATTCTTGTTTCCAGCCAACCTTCCACAGAATTATTTGAACCCCTCGGTAGCTAAGTACTTAAGGGGCATGAATTGGCCTTTTATAAGACAGGCCCCACACAACCTCCCACTACACATAATAATATATTTTTACTAATGTTTTTACGTCTTCGCCCTTAACGACTCTGTTTTCTTGTTTCAGGTACATAAAAATCTTCAATTCGCCCAGCGGTGTTCGATTTTATTGTCTAACAAATTAGGGTAACGGTTTAGTGTGGCGATTAATGTAGTCGTAAAACCTATTGGTGTGGATTATGCCTAAGGATGGGTTTTATTATATGTAAGTCAGCGGGAAGATACTTAGGTATGTGTATAGTAGATTTTCTACGAAACCTTTCAAGTACGGTAAGTGGGTGATGGTATACGTCCATGTCAGTTAATTTCCTCATATTTTTGATCAAACAAAAAACTTGTATTGTTACAACTATATTTCTAGTACCTACGTAATTCGGGTCGAAAACTAGCTTGACCTCAAGTTGTCATTTGCCTGATAACTTGTACAAATCCACGGATACAATAAGAGAAACTAGCTGTAATGTACATTTTCTGAGCCACTTAACGAAGATATATCGTACCCAACAAAAAACTAAAGTAAGGATAACTCCACATTACTGCCGCTCGATTCAAAATCCGATAAATATCCGCAACAGCGAAAATATCCGCCGGCACAAATTACGGGAGAATACAATACATAAACTGTTGAGATGTTTTCGCGGATACTCGTATATTATCTCGTTGTTGGCAATAGCCCCTAATGTGGTACATTACGAGAACTAATGTAAATGTGTTTGTGCGCCATTATTGCACGGCCAGCCGTTTTACAGAGGGGCCGTTTTATAGACAAGCCAAAGGGATGTGTTGGGACATTTGAAAAAAATGTCCGCATGTCGTAGGGATGCCGATAGTAAATACTCGTAATGTGTTTTAGATATCTGATGTGACTACTAGGTTTTTTGGTAAATTACAACGCATTAAGCACTTTATTATAATTTTTTGTCTTTCTACATTATTTTGATTGTATGTAAACGTTTCCAAATTAATTCGTATATAAAATACATGATACCTATCTAAGAGTATGCGTAAAATTTAAACTAAAATGTATAAAAACGTGCACGGTTGAATGAAGCAGACAGCTTCTGACTTTTATTGAAAAATAAAATATTTTTAATTCCATCACTCTCATTATCTGTTCCATTTTCTTTCTGCAAACATTTTTCATTCAACCATCTGTAACAAGCTTTATTTTTTAAATAATAAATTATGGTCTTCGCTATTTATCTGCCACGAGTTTTATTTCCCGCCTCCAACTTTCTATTACCAATATCAGAGTAATCCGAGTGATTCTTGCTATAAGATCCGAAATATCCGTAACCTACGTGACCGCATATCCGCAGTGCAACCGCTGCGGTTGTATCAAGCCTAGCGTGCACTTGGCTTTAATTAACTAAATACTTAGCTTGCGGAGGGGTCAATTCACAGCTAGGTACTTAAATAGGTGTGTTTATAGCGATATCCTCTCGAGAGGAGAGTAGACAATTGCCTCCATATTCTCAGTTGTGGCTTGAAAATGTCCTTGACTTGACGCAGTCGCATAAACAAAATCAAACTATCTTGCTCTAGTGAGATTGCGCCGAGGTCGACGACGTTTTCCAAAAACAATTAAGAATAATTATGGTTAGACAGGTAGAAACAGTTAATAATAATTATATATCATTATGATCATCCTTCTGACCTTATCCCAATTTATTTTTAGTCGGCGCAGCATGATAATATTTAGGAATGCAAGAGGCTTCACGAGTGACTAAAATACATACGAGTAGTCAACCCCACCACCATCAAACTTTTATTATTTATAAGCACTAAATCTATTAATTGCTGTTAGTTGGCAACACAAAACGTACGTAATCATTCAAATGATTACAATATTCAAGTATCAAACATGATTGGATTAGATTCTCCGCTCTGTAATTACATCGAATTCAGCTACGACTAAAACTTCAATTACGAGATTATATTTCAATTTCATTCGAATTATGTAAAAGGAAAACTTCGATGAATTTGAAAATAGCGGATTAAGGAAATAATCTGTTTCACGTTGTCATCAAGCGCTTTTTGAGCAAGTTTAGGTATCTTGAAGTTGTTTAATTAGCGTAGTTGCTAAGCGCACTGAGCATCTTGAGGTTTTGGGTTTAAAAGGTGCTGAGAGACCAGGGGCCTATTTGATGTAACCACTCTGCAAGTCTTCACTCTGCACTCTACTCTTCACTTTTCAAATATTGCAGAGTGTGGAGCGAAAGTATTCCAAATTTCATTTTTAGTCTGCAAAATGTGTGTACATAAAACATGATTCAGTTGAAGAGTTCGGAAATTGGAGTGCAGACTTGCAGAGTAGTTACATCAAATAGGCCTCTGAGCATTCGCTTGTAACAGAACATTGAGCATTCGCCGTTTTATGAGTTTGATGATTTTTTCATTAACGTAATTTACATACCTACGGTACTTTCAGAAAGTTTTTTCTTTAATGACTAGAGGTAGTGGTGCTGTAAAATGTTTAAATAAAACTTATTTAACAAAACTAGCTTTTTCGTTATACCTGCTTTACTTTACAAGCTGTTATTACAGTTGCTTTGTTTTAACCTAATTACTGCCACTTACGACCGATAATAAGTCGACGTACTAAGTGCATGCTTTAATAGCAGCCTTCAGTTTGCAATTCTACTAATCTAAGGCAGAATGTGCACTTATGCGGCTAACATTGACCACGATAACAGTTAGTTACATGCGGTTATTTTGTATGAAAACGCAACTATGGTTACCGCAAATGGTCGCCAGTATTGCGGCCAATAGATCTTTTATATGGTTCTATGTAACCAAAAATGAGTTGGACCTTATAAAAGGCATAAACTGCTACATTAAGAAGTAGGGCACGAATGGCAAAATTGGTGAATGTGACACGTTAATACTTCTAGCTCTACCTATTCCTGAGAAAAATAGTTTTGACAAATGGATAGACTGACAACAAAGTGATCCTTTAAGGGTTCCGCCTTTTCTTTTTGAGGTGCGGGACCCCGAAATGACAATAACTAAAAAAAACTGTTGCCAGATGGCTAATAAATCTTAAACTTTCAACTGTTTTAAAAGTCACAAGTTAAACAAGTCACGCTCCATATTTCACTCATCCCCAGATTCACGTCACTGTCTCCTAAACTCGAGTTAACGAGAAAACTGCTACAAGTAAGAAAACATAAAAACTAAAATCGACCAACAGTCCTCGGCGCTGTAGTTATTTTTTCAAAGTTTCACCCCTGAGATTTTTCACTTCTTTTTATTTTATTTTATCAACTTAAAACTTCATTCTGCTAGAGGTAACTTGAACACTAAAACAACACTTGTTTATTCTCAACTCTGGAACTAAGTTACTCTTTGCCGAAAAACTCTGGAACTAAGTTCAGATACGGCCTTTTTGATATTCATTGTTGATTGTGGTGTAACCATGAAATATTCAGATTAAGAATTCAACGTTTCTAGAGTCCTACCTAGTTTTGTCGACGTAGTTACTACGTTCAATTCCATTCTTGATACTTTTTTGAAGTAGCGATATGGTTTTATCATGCTTGATGATATACCAAAAACTCGAAGCGCTTCAATCCCACATTCATTATGAAAACCGCCAAACAGTGGAATGCGCAGCCGAAGGGGTGTTTCTTGGAAGTTACAATCCGGGTGTCTTCAAGTCGCGAGTGAATTGGTTTCTTTTAGGCAAGCGTGCTCCATCGTAGACCGTATCATCACATAACAAGTCTAATACCTAATAAATAAAAAATAAGAACTTAAAATTGAATGGAAACATTCTTTCAATACGAAGAGTGTGCTATCTATGTATACATATATGGTCTATTGTGACATAATTTATTTACATCATAATCAATTTAATGGAAGCAAAATTCTAGAGGTCAACGGTAGAAGTTTAAAAAAAAGTTTGGTCCATTTTGAGTTCCTATGACCGGTACTGAGGTAACTTCCTTTTTCCAGCCAGCGCTATTCCATTATTCGGCGTAAACTTGGCTCTTAAATATCACGGAGCAACTTGTTCAACTTTCCATGAGTCGGATGAGAGGCGCTCAATATAAACTTTCCATTTTCCTTGTCAAATTCTACCACTCAGGGGCACTATTCTCCAGAAAGATTGATTATATCCGAAGTGATTCCGTATAATGTTTGTCGCTTTTGACACCTGGTTTTACATTGTTGTAAAAAGTTTTAACAGACATGTCACCACACGTTAAGGGTCTTGCCTCGGACAGACGGACGACAGTGTGCGTCCTGTAAGGGTTCCAAAAAATGTTTAACAGAAAACTTTGTATAACTACATACATATCTTTTAAATATATATTTTTACGTACGTATATATCTTTTAGATTCTATTCCACCTTGTAGCGGTGTTCGATTGAAATACCAGATCTTTCAAGAGGGCCATGTTTTATACCCTACAATATTGGGCGCGAGAGAAATATTGAAGATGTCGGAAGAATACGGGATGCAAACAAAATGCCGTCACGCACCGCTTCGGTAATATTGAGAGCGGAGACTATGGCAAGCGGTAGCGGGGCGGGGTAGGGTTAACACAATTTTCAAAAAATATTTTGAGGTTAGAAGCCCAATTCACGTAAATAAAAATGAGTTCCGATTTGGTTCCGATATAATCTCAATGCCATATTTATGTCAGAAATGGTATTCTCTTTCTTCTCTTTATTCGTTGTCACTTAGAATGAGAACACCATTTGTTTCATTTAAGGCATCGAAACCAAATCGAAATTATGTTTTGAACATTCTTATTCACGAGAATTGGCATTTAGATTCTATTTTTATTCGCTTTACTTACCTGATATTCGATCGTATGATGGGTGAAGTGCTTTAAAATTTCTGTAAAATGTGGGAAGTTTTTTTTACCGACTTTAACCGATCCATAAAATTTTCTCGTGTATCATAGCCTCATGGGTGCATTTACAAGCACAAATCTCACATTCAAAATTATGTGTTCCGTGCGAGAATTCAATCACCCAGCCACAGCACCAACCAATATTTTTGCGCTTTTTGACAGTACCATAATGGATGTGATACCAATAAGCAATGAGAAAGCTGCTGATCCATTAACCCTCTACCAACCATCACACTAAGCCATAAACTTAATACAAAAACGTATACCACACCATCTTGAGTCTTATTCACTCATTGTGTGTACTATGAAGGGTTTTCCCGTAATTTTTCCTCATATTACAATAACCCGTAGATGTGCTTGTACCATCAACAAAAAGATAAGTAACTAGGCAAAAAAAAATACAACCTCTTATTTGTATGCGACCATGTTATTCTACGTCTTGTCTGTGTCTATCTGAAAATTTTGGTAATTTTGCACGCCAATTCTATGATTATTGCCTGTGCATAGGCCAAAGACATTCAAAGTTATTTCTTGCTTTAAAAATTATTTCTTGCCTACATACCAAACTGTTTTCCAAAGCCAAATTACAAACAATTATATTTCAACAATTAAGGTGAGTATAGACTAGAGCATTTACTTTTAAACAGAACAAGGAGCCGCTCTATTACCCGTATTGTACCATTCGTAAGAACGTTACATTAACATTACACATAAATGCTTGAGAAAATGCTCTAGTCTATACTCACCTTTAGACCATTTACAGGCACTTTTGAAATGTCAAGCAATAGTTGTCAGTCAGTTTGTCCATTAGTTGAAGCTAGTTGCACGTTCCAAAACGTAGATTCCTATGGAGAAGAACGAACTAGTAACTTTTTGGTTGGTTTTGTTAACTGTACCTCACAACCCCTTGAGACCTCAAAGAGTTCAACATCCTTCACTGACTAACCTCCCCTTATGTGGCATAAAACTGTCTGTAGTTAGAACGATTCGTGTTTTGGTAAAAATTGATGTTTGTTGAACACTGGGGATTCTGATTTGTTAATATTACAGGTTTGCGTTTGTCCGAATACGCTTACATATTAATTATGTCGTGTCAGGTAGGGCTTTATAATTATACTGATCCTTTCAGCAAAACATTATGATGTAATTTTCCTTTATAAGCATAGAAAATAAACTGCTACAATTATTGATTCCATGAAACGATTTCAACAATTACATAATATAATATGCTGCTATAAGTGTAAAACTTTGTGCAAGAATCGAAATAAGGACTCAATTTGGTCTCCATTCACCACTTCCAAGTTAAAACACATTAAATTACAATAACAACCTAACAAAGATTTATTTAAATCGCCCACACTTTAACCTAACCTTTACGTCAACGTAACTCGCTCGAGATAAATGTGGTCATACTTTACGCACCGCTTTTAAGGTGCAAAGAAACCGGGGGAGTTTGGGGTGGAATGAAATCTAGTCGCATACGAGATTCCCCACCACCGGTTACATTTGAATGTGGTGTATTAGTGAATGGTTAGATTTATAGCCGCCGTAACGACAACCGTCCTACGATTTATGTTGGGGCGCTCTGTGCACGCATCGAGTAGGTACGGACGTGGAATGTAGAAGCGTGGAAGAGTAACCTCATTAGTATGTGCATATTAGTGGCTGTTTATCGATGTCCTCTTGTTGCCGTGCCGTGCTGTTGTACAAGGGTATTTCCCCCGCTTTCCTGTTTACCAGTTTTATTTAGTTCCACCCTTGTCTAGTCTGCCTCTCCCTAACCTCTTAGGTGCGCATTCATTTTATTTTTATTCATTTACTCCAATCATTCGTTTTGTTATCGCTTGCAGCGAATCTTTCAATAAACACAAACTCACGTTTTGTGTTTATTGAAAGATTTTGTTGTGTTTTTTATTGTCTCTTGTCATTTATGTAAACTACAGAGTTTTATAACTCTTTGCTTTGTTTTAATAATATTCCTAGATATATTTATTTTATTTTTCAAGACTATTCTTACTGTATTTTTTTTTAGAAAAAAATGGTAGGGTCTATTTCTTTACCCACAAGCCGGCACCAAGCCGTCCGAGGACCAAAAGCAGCAGAATGCAGTTACCATACATAATTTTTTTTATACGATTATGGTGAAAATCATGCGTACGGCCAGCCTGATGGCGTGTGACTACCGCAGCCTATAAAACGCTTGCAACACCGAGTATTACACGGGTGCTGCCGACCATTTAAAATGAGAATTTGCTATGCTGACAGCTTAGGGGACAAGTAAGTCCCGAGCGCTGTCAAAACAGAGCATCCTCAGGAGCTCTGGCAATCTTGCTCACTACAGAAACAAAACACTACCGAACAGGAGCGTTATTTGACTGTGATATTCTGTAAAATGGAGATACGTCCCCACTTGGACTGCTCCAGATATGAGCTAGCTACCTCTCTTACCATACATTTAATCTACAATTAAATTGGCCGTTCCCAATAATCGATCTATCGGCTCTTCACCCGACTAGAGATAAATTTTTGACATTACTTCTATAGAGCTTATGACAAAAATATATAAATATTTCCTTTACTAGACATAATCTAGTAAGGGAAAGAGCCGATGAAGATTAGTCCCTTTATTTCACATCAAGACAAATAGTTTATTCCCCTACCCATCCTAACTACTACATTCTAAGTACCACCAGTAGGTACATACACTAAAGTTACCTAACCCACCGTACATCACGGTTCATGTTTCACGAATGTGTATTGCTGGCGGTCTCGAAACCGGTTCCCGGTACATTTAATGTCACCCAGTGATTTATTTAACTCGATAATATTTTTTATTCAGTCCCTAAGAAGTGCTTGCTCGAGTCTTACGGGGATTATTTATTACACAATTTATGTGTGATGGTGATTCATGTTCTGGAGTGCAAAATTGATGGGTTTTGTATGATCAAGCATCATTGGGTGGCCTCTGGGTAAAAACAGCCTTCTTCTTACAGTCTTCTCTGAATATTATAAACCCAACTGAGTTTCATAAAGTTTGGCCACTATTGTAGTCTAGAGTTAGAATAAGCTGCGGGGTTGTCCTCAAAAAACGCTAAGCTGGGCCGTCACTCGTCACCGTTAGGCCCTTTTCACACACGCTTAGTTTCCGTATATCCGTATAAATGGTACGGTACCGTGACGGTTCTGTTATGTAGGCATTCATATGCAAGCTTTCACACGTCACCGCTATCATGCCGTGACCGTAATGTACCCGTCCAAAACCATATGGACACGGATTCGCCACGTTGGCAGCATGCGTAGTGATTTAGGCCGCGGCCGCACCGGTACGGCGAATGCGACGCGACGGAGATTTTGTGAAAACAAACTCATACCTATAAACATAATATATGTTAATGGTGGCCGCACTACAGAAACGACGAACGACATTTATTTTTTTCACAAAATCTCCGTCGCGTCCTATTCGCCTTACCAGTGCGGCCGCGGCCTTATTTCTAAGTATTGGAAGTTTTTGAAATGCATTCTTTGATACAGTGCTTCAGGTAAAGGATTGGAACTCTGGTGGCGATCTCCCGATCTTTTGAGAACTTTTGGGAAACCGGCTCATCATCATTTTAGACATTGTCCTAGTCGTTGGGTTTTGTACATCAAAAGGAAGAAAAATGGAACCTTTAGATCACTTCATTATCCGTCTGTCTGTCTTCTGTCAAGGCCCTTTTTCCCAGGAACGCGTAGAGGTATCAAATACTTAAGTCTACGGTTCCTTGGAGCTGTAAAAAAGTCAATCCAATAAATCAAAACCTAGAATCATGAAATTTGGCAAAAAGCAAGGTCTCATAGCACAAATAAAAAAAAAAATCTTTAATTTGTAGATAAACGACGTTACGTTTTTTTGCAATTACGAATTTGTCCGGTTTTCGGTAAACTTTTGGTATCACCATAATATTTCATGCAATCATGCTCTACCTAGAATTTTCTATCTACTGGTCATTGACCTTTTCAGTATGTTGCCATGATATACAGTTTATAACAATAAATTTTAATTTCCGTTGCTATGATTAATAATAGTAATTAATTGAATATAACGCAAGCGGTGACAGGCTGCGGTTTTGCTTAATTGAACAAAATTATTAACTGAAACCATTACATTAACTTTACACACAACATTCTTTAATTTCTCACACTTTATTTATTATATACAAGGTAAAATTAAAACCAGTGCGGATATTTTAGGAGGTGAAAGTATTCATGAATATGATCAACTCTTATTATGGGACCGACACTGAAATATGAAAAAAAAAATCAGCTGTTCCACACATTCCAAAAGTTGATCATATTCATGAGTACTTTCACCTCCTAAAATATCCGCACTGGTTTTAATTTTACCCTGTATAGACTTTAGTGATTACGTCAGAGTAATGATTGCGGATTCGCTCATTCAATTTATACTTATATTATAAAGCTGGAGAGTTTCTTTCACCTTAACAGTTATACATATAGTGTGAAGACACCTCCGAGATTCCGGGATTGCTCTGAATAATAAATCCAAACAACTCCCATAATTATGACCACTCATTCTGTTAACCCTCCGTCTGTCGATTTGAAAAATTAACCTCCTGGAGGTGAAAATCAATTATATCTGTCAATTGCGACACATGGAGGGTTATACGTTTTAGAAACATAGGTACTAAACTCAATAAAAATCATTCATTACGTGCCATAAAATTTGATTTTTATTAGACAATCTTCATAAAATGATTATCAAAAGCTCATCCAGTCTAATTACAGTCTTAAGGACACAATCATTTTCTCTTTTCTACACAACATTAACCTTACCTTGCCACTCAACACAACATAACTTTCCCGTAAATTATGTGGTAGAATTTGCACCATTTATAAAACATATACCGTTTAGTAGGTGTTAATATTGCCTATCATAAATGCAGGCGGTCCCGTAACAACAATCTAATAATTTCAAATGAAATAAGGGGCAGTTTAGCGCGACGTTAGGTCGAGTTCAGATGGATAAAGTTGAAATGTCGGGTGCCAGTATGAAGCGATGTTTTTGTTAAATTTTAATTTTAATATAACATAATTTCGATCCTAATTACGGTCTTAACTGACCGTAATTAGGATCGAAATATGTTATATTTTTCACTAGACTCCAATTCCGCGACTCTATCCGCGTGGACTACAATAGATTGAACATTTTAGATGACCGCCTTAGTGTATGTTGGCTAGTACTACGAGAGGTCAAGCTCTATCTCTGGCGAATCGAAGATGAAATGCTACTCGAAGCTACTAAACTGTGAAAAACACATCAAAATCTGTTCAGTACTTTTGCGTCATGCGCGAAAGACCTATTTACTGCCTTCTTGAGGAACCTCATAATATAGGCTCCCGGGAAAACCTTGGCAGATATCAGGAAAAACAGAAAAACAGCTTTTGTAGGACTGCTATTCTGCAAAAATAAATATTAAATCTTTCAAGAACAATTCAAGTACTACACAGAATGTCCATCATCCAGTACACGTCGGTAACGCTGCATTTAAGCAGTATCACATCAAACCATTCCAGTGCCATCAGAAAGTGTACTATTACAGTCTGAACACGCCCCAACAGCCCGGCATCGCCTGCTGTTGGATGAAATTTATTAACGCGTCACCGGCGTAAATCGCCACCCCAACGATTCAATCGCGGCTATCATGCATATTTGTGTGTTGGTTCTTTATTTTCCTTATTTTTGTGCTTAGGTTGTAGGAAAAACAGGAAAATTAAGAAAAACATCAACATTTTTAGAAGACTAAACATTACGCTCGTATTGTCAAAGGGGTAAGCAGAGGTTTGTGGGGCTATTCACATACATACGTCGGAGTTGTCATACTATACACCGTTAGCAGAAGATACTTCACAGCTCCGTATTTGTCCGTGGCTGGGGCATTATACAGGGTGGCAGGTTATTTATGTTCACATAACAAAATGTATGGGAACAGCTTTCTTTTTTTCGCGATTTCGGGGTTGGTCCCATAGTAAAAGTTGTTCATAATGATGAGTACAATGACCCCTAAAAATATTTCCAATGTCTAACCTGCCACCCTGTATAGGTAAGATAATCGTGATAATATCACGATTATTATGTTAAAGATCAACACCTCATGGTTCTATCTGATGAGCACTGAGCAGATAATGTTGTAACACATATAGAAAAGAAAGAAAGAAAGAAAAAAAAATGCATTAATTGCCGTCGTCGCGGCACCGCATCTGGGCACAGGATGCAGCCTCAACCTGAGCACACCGCGCCATAGGCCAAATTCGTCGCTGCGGGCCTAGCCATTTTCTATCGGTTTTGTAGCCGTGTATTCATTTGAGCAGCCTCAGTCTACAAGTAGAGGCTGCTCAAATGGATATACGGCTTAATACAACATTAAGCCGTATAGTACAGTACAAGCCAGTTTAGTTCAACACATGTAATTACTAACATGCTTGCTATTTGGCTAGCGTCCAAAACTTATTGGTATCGCATTTCTGACCAATACCATTAGCAAGTGCTATCGCTTTGCTAATCACCGATGGCTATCGCTGTTGTATTTCCTCCATCATTGGTTCCGTTTCAGTTCGTATTATGGCACGATACCGCAATGCCACAGTCTGACTAAAAACGTTTGTACGTCCAGTTGTTCGTCACCTTTACTTTCAGAGTATTTCCCGAATACTCGAACGTCCATTAAATCTCAATGGCCTAGGCCACCTTAATTTAAAATTAACTGTTGCAATTGGTTGACTTTAAAAACATAAGTTATCATATCCGCTGACACGGAGCTCGAGTATAGATCTAATTTGAATAAGCTTTCAGTACATGGAAGTATGTCGTCTTAGTATTCTTTAGGGCGACCAAAATCCCACGGATGACATGTAACATTGTTAGGTTTCTAGTAACAAGTGTCGCGGTCCGCCTCTAATGAATACGCGGCATGATTATAAAATTGTCTAATTAGTACTTACAATCGTATCTGAAACTCAACTGTATTAAAATCTAAATGTTTCAGCCTTACCACAGATATTTCTAGATTGTAGAAAACTAGCTGCGACATAAACCCCACTCTTTTATTCCTTTTTCTTCTGCGAACATTGCACAATTGTTAGTTTAAAACATTAGCCAACTGTATGTAATTATACTGTGGCTTTAGTAGTACAATTTTAATTAATTTCGAATTGTTCCGATAGTTTAAACTCAGCGTTTCTTTTCCCTATCATTCTTGAAAACGACAACGTTTCGATATAATATACTGTAATTGAATAGTTTATTTGAGAAACCCCATAAGTCAACAGACCCTAACTTTACAGGAAACGAAAAAAACCTGTGTATTTACTGCCAAAGAATGCATATTACAAAAAAAGAAATTTTGCCAAAAAAGCTGACTTATGGGGTTTCTCAAATAATCGATTCAATTTCAAAGTAATATTAATACCTATCGTAGTGTAATTTGTGCTCGGATAGTCAAGCTATGGGCATCGATATTGAGTCCTTTTGACTTCGTATCACTTTACTGAAGTCAAAAAGAGCGCCAAGTATCGGAAAGTTATTAAAACACCGCTGTAACAGGTGCTTCAAAGAAAAACTTGTCAAAAGGGATATCCGCTTTTAATACAATATTCTGTTTCAACCCCATTTCTCCCCTGGCCCCTAGTTCTCCTTGCCTCGGGCTATCAGTAAACCCTTCAGCTGAGAATCCGAGATCTCTTCGCCTAACTTAGATACAGTGATTTGCATAACATGAAAGTTACTATAGTAAATACTGGACTGTATTATTTTTAAATTACTTTTTATTTGTTTTCGAAAGCTGTGTATAAAAAGCACTTTGTACAGCGATATCGACCTACTTCAAATTACATTCATTGTGGGAATTGCTCGTATTTTATTTCATCCTCTTGTGAAAAAGTAAATGTAATACGCTCAAAATACGCCATTTATTTGGAAGACTGTTAGCGAAATATGATGTCTTTACTGTGCAATTTTCTGAATAAACTAAAATAATACTAGATAAAAATAATTGTCCTGACTCACTCACTGCCTGGATCATCAATGACCAGTCCAAACCGCTGGACCTAAAAAGCTAAAATTTTTCTCTTTAAGATGCAGACAAGGAGTAAGGATTTTTCAAAATTTCTACGGGATAGAAAATACCGCGCAGACGAAGTCGCGGGAAAAAACTAATCAACCTACAATAGCATATACCGTAAATATTTTCCACCTAAGCAACACAATAAAAAGTGTCACATCTCCCACAATAGTACCTAATACCAGCTCACCTAATTGTGATGAACTCCTAAAGTGAGAGTTTTATAATTAAATTTATATTCGCTGGCTGTAAGACGAGTCCTTTGTTTCATTAGACGATTTGTTTCCAACAATTTTGTAACGAAAGCGGCGGGGATGTGACGAGACACGACCGACGTCCTTGAAAGTTTCACATTTTTGAGGTAAAATTCCCTAAGTGAAGAAATGTAGGACCGAGAAGTAGTAATCTATATTATAGCTATATTAATCTATATTATAGGTATTTTAGCTATATTCAAGGAGGGCTACTACAAGAATCTGTCTTAGGGCCTGAGGTTTATAGGTCCTATGGTAACCGACTTCATAAAATTGTTATGGTGTTATTTTTTAGACAGCGGTTCCTAACCATTTTAATCTTGTTACCCCTATGTCCTATTAGTAAAACTCATTTTATCTCCCCTTAAAATGTTATCACATGAAAATACAAGCCTTTAATAATCATAAAAAATTGCACAAGATGAATTAATGATAATGCAGTGTGAAGGTTGGTATTGTTTTGCATTTGCAAACTTTTTATTAATAGTAAGGAAGGTTTTAATTATAGGTATTGATTATAAAAATTATCTATTACCTCCGCAGAATGACTGTTTTACACCCGAGGGGGTAATTATTACCCTCTGGTTCGCAACCCAGGCTCTAGATGAATCTAATTCAATTAATTGTCCATTGGGATGTTATTTTATAAAGACACATCTTTATGAAACGAAACCATGATTAGTCAAGATTCATGATACCAAAAAGGACACGGCAGACGCCCATAGAATGCTGGGCTTCAGATTGTGTATGCCGCCGGTACAGATATGAAATTAGTTTGTTGTGATCGAGTATTTCAAGAGTATTTAAATTCATTTTTTATTTGTTTTTGTACGTAATTGGATTAAAGAGAAATCTTCGTATTTGTGACAGTGAGGTTAAGTATGGTGTGAATGATCCAATGAAGTACAGCCCGACTAATGAGTTCTCAATTCAAAGGTTTTAGTTGCTGTCGACATGATATTCTATGGAAGCACGCGCCAGCCAGCATGCACACATTTTTGTTTTATTGTTTTTTTCAAAATGTCAACGGCATAATCATTTTATTTCTTATTTATTTCAATTTTTGATTCCAATTCTTATTCTCTAAGATAAATCAGGCAAAGAACAATTAAAATATATTTTTATTTTTGGTTAAGCTTTTATTACTGTACCATATCAAGCCCAAAACTGCCAACGTCCTTTAAGTGTCTAACAAACTATTCAGATTCACGGCAAACTCGTAAACCGCTATAATCACAAACTTGAAACTCCAAACCTAACTTGCTACACTTTGTCATACGTAACAACAATAGTAAACAAAATATTATGTACTACAAACAATAAAAGAAAACAACTGTATTAAAGATAGAACAAAGAACGTATATATTCCATACACTTAATATGATTGTTTCGTCGGGGCGACACTAATGTCACCTTCATTTGTACTTGACACAAAAATATACGCGAAAATAACATGAGATAATATAATACTCAAATTGAAATTAGAGTCGTTTAGGTGTACGATGAACACGATTGTCTAAGCCTATCTCTATTATTTTCTGGATATTATTATAATGTAGATTGTATTTTGGATTACGAGATTATACGCGTTATTGCTGCGTATTGCTGTCAATCATTATATGGAATATTATTATATACTTACCAACAGTTTTAGTATTAATTGTATAGCCATATTTTATAATAACATATTTTATATAGACACGTCATACACCAACATCGCTGTACTAAAAAACGGCGCAAATACTTTAAATAGCTAGATAGCTATATCAGTACATACCTATGACCAAAAAAAGGGAAATAAAACGAATGCCTTGCTTACGGCATACCTGTTGTTTGATAGGCAATTTTTTTTTTTCGCAAGATGTTGCAAGAAATGACGTTCTACCGCGACATTGGTTGGTGCGTGACTAAGTGAATGGTGGGCAATTACCTTACTTTCTTGTAGCCATTTTAGATCGCGGGTAACGTATATATATATCATTGTTTATATCTCCATCTATGAACAAGACTTTGATATAATTTTCAAGGAAAGTATTTGAGTTGCTATGTTGTCTCTATCTTTGCTATTAGGTATACTTCAAATCCTCGTTTCAACGGATATATACATAAAGCAAGCCCAACGGAAGTTTAAAAAAATAAAAATGTTACATACAAATCAGGGAGTAAATATCTAGACAAGAAATAGCGGGTTTAGGGTCATAAAATGCGGTTGTGCCGTTTTCATAGCATTACCAATCCTTCACTTTACCCCACTTGAAATAGTTTTCTTTCCGTCTCACGTCCCTTTTGGAGTTAAGCAAAAACTGCCTTTTTTACTAGTTTCGAGTCGGTATACCTTTCTATGAAAAACAAGCTGGCTGAATTTTGTTATTCTGGATTATGAAGTATCCAAGATGGCCGGCTGACTATTGAAGGACACGGCGCTCGGAAGAAAAATGTTAGCACACAAAATAATAATGAATTTTCCACTACATAAGTTTATGATGCTTGTTGACCAGCTACGTCAACAAGCATCAATAACTTATATGTACAAACCAGACGGAACCATAAAAAATAACGTAAACAGGCAAGAATTCCAGATATCACTTTTTTACCCCACTAATAAATATATTTGTAACGTTTCATCGCGTGGTTACATTCATCAATCGCAAAGTACACGCAACTTTCCAAGGTCGAAAATTGAACGATGTGAAAAACCAGATAACACTCGTAAAATACGAAAAAGTAGTACAAGAATTCAAACAAACATCCATAATTTTTTGTCCCACTGCGGCATAATTTAAACGACTTGATTTTTTTATATAATACACTCAGCGGCAGATAATGTGGCCCAAACTCTTATTGTGTGTTTAAAAATTAACAAAGCATTTTTATAACAAAGATTGAATGAGGGTAGGTGTCAAATGGAATGTTTAGTGTATTTGAGGAGGTACTTTGACATTTAAAAAGGTAAATTTTGACTTTTGGTAAAATTTGTGTTTGAACTGCACTGAAGGCTAATCAGGGACGTTAGTTCATAAGCATTTTTAACTTTTTCTTGTGGAAAATCTTACGGTTATTTGATTTCTTCTTGATTAGTGATTAATTATGAGTTCAGTAAAAATTAGAAGATGCCACTTACAGCTGCTCAAGTTGCTCAGGCGGTTTTGTTAACCGACCAAGGAAGAACACAACGTGAAGTGGCTGCAATTCTCAATATACCACGTACAACCTTAAGATTTGCCCTCAAGAAATATCGAAACACTGGTCTGTACACGCGGCGACCTGAAAGTGGCGGAATACGGTGCACCACCCCCCGCGACGCTTGATTTATCATCTTAGCTGTGTTGAAAAACCGTTTTCTCACTGCTGTCGAGATCTGGCGGCGGCTTCAGGTGGCTCGAGGTATCATTTTTAGTGAGCGTACAATAAGAAGAAAGATGGCGGAACTCGATTTACATACCCAGAGGCCATAACGAGGGCCCAAACTGGAGAGAGACCATCGAACAGCAGGGTTAAGATTTTCCCGAAAACATGTTAATTAGACCACCGAGCAATGGAGCAGTCTTGTTCACAGACGAATGTAGAGTGGCTTTACGAGCACCAGATGGTCGTGAATGAGTGTATAGACGTCGTGGAGAATGCTTATTTTCCATCACTACACGTCAAACACTCAGTTATCATGGAGGGTCAGTTAAGGTATGGAGAGGAGTGTGTTCGGAAGCTCATACAGAGTTGGTCATCGTGGATCAGCGCCTGACAGCAGCGAGGTACATTGAAGAGATCTTTTAGGATCATGTTGTGCCCTTCGTGGACTTTATTTATAGAGAGGATTTCCTGTTAATTCATTACAACGCGAGGCTTACGTCGCTGCCACCGTTGAATCTTCCTTATATGCTGTCGGTATTCAAAAATTACCATGACCTGCTCGTTGCCAAGACATGAATCCTATTGAACATCTCTGGGACATGCTTAAAAGATGAATCAAAGCATAGCCCAATCCACCAGAGACACTCCGAGAGATGAAGTTTGCTGTAGTGGCAGTTTGGGAGGAAATTCTTCAAGTAGACATCAAAAACATCCTGCAAAGTATGCCTGAACGCATGCAAGCAGTCATCAGAGCTAGGAACAGTAATACACGCCATTAAGTTAAGTTTTTTTTAAGTTTTTTTTGTTAATTTCATTGTTTTCTTAGTAAAGCAATTTGTGAAAATCTGGTTTTTCATTAAAATTCCGTTTTTTACCAAATTTCAAGCTTTTTTCGCAAAATGTTCATCTAAATTTTAAGTTTAAATCGATTCACTAATGAACACAATTCAAAAAGCCACATATTTTAACTTAATAAAAAAGTTTGAGTGATATTTATTTTTGGGCCACATTATCTGCCGCTGAGTGTATTTAGATATGTAGACTTTGTGTCACTGAACATTTTTATCTGATCTTTTTAAATCAATTTTATCTGCTCTCGCTCTCTAGCTCTGATTTTAGATTTTATATCTGTATTTGGAACATACCCATATCTATATTTCTAAGCTTCTTGAAAACTTTTCTGTATCTTGTATTAATGTTACATTTTCTGGAGCAAAACATTTCTCAACAAATGTATTCTTAACTGCACTAGGATCATTCATTTCTATGAATACTTTAGAAAACCCGTCAATAAGAAAAACAACATCTAACTAAAATGCGAGTACGTGCTTAGGCACTCTTAGCAGTCAAATACAAACATCCATATTTTTTTCGTATCCACCCATCCGTAATGGTCCAGGAGTCGGTCGGGGCTATTACTTAACGATGTGAATGGCTGCGATTTATCTGCAAAGCTTTCATTGTAGGTGATGAATAGACGCTGTGCGCGTTATCACTCATGTTTTCGCTCTCGTGGGCCAAGGGTCAAGGGTAAGCCTCCTTTTAACACGTTTGAAGATTTTCCGAAATGTTTTTTTTTTTTTTTTTTTTAAACGCTGCCCCACACTAGGATTTCTCCTGCGTCGTGGGTTAGTTTACAAACACAAATTTCACATACACAAACAGCCAGACCTTGTGCAATGCGGGAATCGAACCCGCGACACGTCGCGCAGCAGCCAATCTCTCAGCCACTGCGACAACCGTGCGGTCAAATTAGTATTAGTTGGTTAATTCATGTGTTTATGGGAAAGATGAATATAAGTAGATACTTTTTATTCATTTTATTTTTCAATGACGTATTCACTAAACATACAAAAAACTAAATTAAAATAATACAGTTTTTGGAAATTGTAATATTGTCACTAACGGAAATATTTTTATTAGGTCAATACGCTTATGACTGTATGGCTGAGACCGATGTTTCTAGTCACCAATAAATTCATCATTTGGCACAAAAAGTACAACTTAGCAATAAATTGATTGTGGTTTTAGGATAGAGATCTAGAAATCAGGACTTTGTATAAAACAAACTAAAGTTATGATATTTCGCAAGGTCTTGGATTGTCCGAATGGTTACTCAAATAATAATAGCCCTAAGGATAGCCTACGTAAATTGGAAACTCGATAAGTCAATACACAGAAAATTCCACGAGGTTTATATCTTCATTATTTTATTTGTATTGTCTGTCTCTAAAACTGATATACATCGCAAATAGAAGTACGAGTATCTAACTTAACGACCTTCAATAGGTACGATCTTTTGCAAAATTCATTTATTTCGTTTTGATTTCATTACATTGCGGCTCGTGGCCCGAAGCGAGTCGACGTACGCTCTATTTAAGGAGAAATGGACTTCTGACAGAACAAAAGAATCGATATTGATAGACTCTGTAAGTGAAATAGTAGATAGGCTTCTTTGTGGAGGATTTCAGGAAAAATAGGTCTGGTTTTGGGATTCGAAATAATACGCGAAGAAAATACCAAGTCTGGAGATAAAACTGGTTTTTTATCTGTTCGTACAATAGGTAATATCATAAATGATGAACATTAGTGTAGCGTTTTGTATAATAAAAGTATTTTGTGTCCTTGGTTTTTATTTAGCATTTTAGGTAAACAATGCGATTTCTTCTATCGAATCTTTCTTATTATTTAAGGCTACGTCCCCAATAGGCAAACTGTGAGCGGCCGACTGAGTTTGCGCTAACGAATTGCAGTAGCAAACTGTGAGCACAAACTAGCTAACTGTGGGCACTCCATTTCAAATATATCGAAGGGCGTACTTAACCGATACGCCGCAAACTCAGTCAGCCGCTCATAGTTTGCATATTGGGGACACAGCGTTATTGACCTTTAGACGTTTTATTATTATTTTTATTTGTATCGTCTTTTTTGATATATTTATTAGATCCAACACCAACTTTGGGAACATTATGTTAGCTGCTGGTGCTTATTATTTCATAGAAAATAACTTCTTTATTGTTACTGATTTACCAAAGACTATTTCAACTGAACCTAATAAGGCAATGCTCCCAGTTATACTGACAAATTTTAATAACAAAGCAACACAATTCAAAACGGACATTAATAACCACCCGCAACACAATTTTACAATATAACACATTTGACGACTGATAAACAATGACAGCGCAGACCTCGCAAATCCACTCGGAGCCTGAAGATTAATGTTCGTGACACTTGTACGCCTGTAATTCTGCCGACCTACATATGATATGCATGAAATGAGTAGTGAAAGCGATCCCCAGGTACAGCCGTACAGCGGACGATTTCGCAACTGGATTTAGAACGGGTGCACGTTTGCGTCTAGATCGGGGTTTTCGAGCTGTTTGTAGAATTTGTATATTTGTTTCGGATGTATCGTTAAAACCATTTAGACCATTTATTTAGCTACACATAGACGTATACAAACAAAACAATCTCATAATAAAGAAAACAATCGCAATTTACCTATACTTTTTAGTTTCTAATGTTAATCATTAAGAAAAAATAATAGCTACAAAAAGATTCTAATCGAAATCAGCCACCTTTCTGCGGCTTGTAACATTATATTGCAAAGTCTTTTGAAAGATTGCCATTTAATATAAGTTTTATTCTAGACACAAACAGAGCAACGATCATTAAACTCTTTGTAATAACATGGATCAGGATGCATGAACCGCATCGTGTCACATTGAAATCGAGTCGCACGAAATAATCGCAACTCTTCACTCAGCCTAAACAATATAACGTCAGTTGCGGATTTAGCAACGTCACAGTGACAAAGGAAAATGCGCTTCGAGTTATGACCCTCTCGGCTCCCTTTTGTTTGGCTAATGTCCTCATTCCTCCTTTTTTTATTTTTCCCCCATCCTGCCATTTTTATGCCCTTTTTTACGGGAAATAGGAGCAGGTGTCGAGTTCTGTGACGGCCACACTTTGTTTACGGCTTGAGTGTGTCCGTCTCAATTTTGCTTGAATTTTTTGAATCGCTTGTTGCGAATATATTTTTTTCTTTGTTTGTGTAGTACTTTTTATAAATGCTCGCAGTTTGTGTGTAGTGTCTAGAACTTGATTAAGAGGTGAGTTTCCTTTCTTGTCTTTCAACGTCGGGAAATGTGGATATGTTTCGTTTTTATTTTGGTTATTTTGTGGTAATGCATTGGTACTTGCAGTTTGTTGAACCTTAAACTCGTTCTTTCCAATCAAAGGTTACGAAAGATATGCACCTAGTTCGGCATCAATATTTTTTCAATAAGTAATGACCAGAACAGAATTTCAGACATGAAAGTAGTAAATCATCTGTTACTCTGAACAAAGAATGACGACAGGATTGGATTCTAAAATGTTACAAATTCAAAACTATCTGTTGCTCCACCAGATTAATTTCATGAAAATAACGAACAAATTTTAATGTCCCTCCATTAAAATTACGAATTTCCTTGAAATGTACCTGTTTTAAGCTCATATCGAGAAGTAATGTAATCGATTATGTGCCGTTTAAAAATGTATTTCCACGATGATGCCATAACAATTTGGTGGGCCACGTATAATCATTAATCTATTGTCCCATGGTGGCACACAATGGGAAAACAATGGCGGTCTGCCCAAGGGGAGCCCATTGATATTCAATCAGGATAGTGAACGACCGAACAGTTACGTGACTGTAGTAGTAGCAATTCTTTTTACTATTGAAGCCATTTTACGATTTGATCGTAGTCGTTTTTTAGACTCAAAATGGAGAGTCGAATAGTCGATTGAAAGGTCAGGGATTTGGATGAATGATATTGACTTGGGATTTTCAAAATAGATGTCCTTGAATCTTCTGTTACTTTCATATTATGTTAGATTAATGATTGGGAATAATACAATATTCAAAATTATATTGTTGATATCAAATCCTAATTTAGATTAAAATTCTTGCTTGAAAACCACCTGAATCGAAACTCACAAAACTTCTGAAAAGGCTTCTACATAGATCAAAATTTAACACAAAGCACCTTGGAACGCAGACAGGATCTCGTCATCGCTACGATTGGTGCAAGATTGACCATTGCCAACGGAATACAAGGACTCGTGGGAAATTGAAGCCACTCCGTCTTGTAACCACCTAATAAGCGCTGCTATGCAGTTTTGTTGTGAAGCGATTGGATTCAAGGTATTGAGCTTCAGAAAATTGCACTTTTTGTGCAGCTGCAGTAATTTTACTCTTAGTTACGTCTGTTGTTTGATTTCTTCGAGTTCTGTGATCATGGACGAAATAATTATATGCGAGTTGGCGAGATTTATTGGCCCTGGGAGAAACATTGTCCTTGAAGAAATTGGCACTCTCTTTAAACGAAGAAAGGCGAATGTGTGTTTGAATAGTTTTAGTTATGTCATATTTGCAGCTTTCCCTTCCTAAAAATACCAAAGATTAATCTTTATACTACCTATCATTATTTTTAATAAAGTTGAAATTCTATATTGCATGTGTTCACAAAACGACTGAGGTAAAATTATTTAACATATTCACTTAAAAATAATCCACATTTAAACGTAACTGGCGGTTTACGAATAGCTTGGTTATACTACCGAACGCATTCCCCGAAAATTCGAAAACATTTAACTATGCAACACTTTTTTTTACAATAATATAAACCGTACCAAATAACCACATAATAAAACAGTTGTCGTTCTTAAGTAACAAACTTTATTCGTACTATTTAAAATATTCCCATCGTTTATAATGGAAAAGAAAAATTTTCATAAAATAACACACACAGCGGTGGAGTTGGCCCCGGGGGTAGTTTGTACCAATAAATAATAATAAGGGAATGTTGCGAGAATGGAATTTAATTATTTTCAACAAGTTGCTGGAGCGAAGTTCTCGGATTGAAACAAATATATTTTCAAAATGTCTACTAAATACCTTAATTTGGGTAATTAAATCACGTATCGGAAGGGAAATGACGCCCATGGTAATTAAGAGAACAATATTTCAAGCTTAGTAACCACTTCTTGTTGATAATATTACATTCATGAATCATGATGCAAATATCACCCAACTGTCGTGCTCCATAGGCAATACGTAATTAATTAAAATAACTAATGACGATGGTAAACTTCCGAATAGAGTTGATGATATACTCAAAGCCTTGTTCAAAGAAATACCAACTAATTATTTCAAAATCTAATATAAGGAACACAGTAATTTTTTTGCATGAATTTCAACTGCAGCAACTATATTATGTTTTATGTGTTTGATGTTTAATTGGATTACAAATTATTCGCCATCCTTAACATCTTCAACAGATTTACTAAGCAGTTTTCTTAGATAAACGATAGTAATAGTCTTTATAAAACGATTAAAATAAGTGATATGATTGAAAAGGAGGTGCATCCTGATTGGAACATGTCCAAAAGTATAACAATAGGAGGCCAAATTGCCGATTGCAATGAGTATTTTTGTTCTAAAAAGTATGCGGGTAGATCGTTGTCTTTTCTTTACAGATGGAGCAGAATCTGAATTCTAAATTTTGGAGACCAACATGAATCTAAAGTAGCATTAACGTTTTTAGTTTTATCATGTTTATCATACTTTCATAAAATAATATAATTGTAATGAAAGATTTTATCAACAACGTCATTAACTTTTATTCCTGCAATTTTATAGCCAAGTGCCGCAGAGTTTGAACCTTCATCATCTCGGCGAATGGTCTTATTTCACTCCAGCCAGGCTTCAATAATAAAGTTCCCCAAACCGGTATTAACGGCACTTGCCACTTGAAACCAATAAAGCTAAACGGTCCTTGCGACTTTCAACCGAATTCCATAGGAATCGGCCTTACATTTTTTTTTATATTGCAAAAGGAACTTTTTTATATTATCCCCATCTTCATTCCCTACTTAAAGTCTTAGTGGAGTAGTAAAATAACTTTTGTAAGAAGGGTACCAAGTTGTGACATAATTTTGGCTGAGTTTCCAACTTTCCGGCCTGTACGAAGGGTGTTGGACTTTTATGAAGAGAGAACTGAGAATCTATAGATCATAATAAATTTTCAAGAGTGGCCGCATTTAGAGCTGGCGGCTTTATTTATCCACGTGAAAAAAAGTATTATAAATAATGATCAAAGTTCTTTTTTTGTTTGGCGAGTTTGGAAAACACCGGCCGACGGTTTTTTGGGAAGTACAAAGTTTAGGGTCTTAAGTCTTACTTTGCCCGTGTTCGTAATATATATTTTGGGATTGCATTAAAACTTTTTTAAAGGATCACGATTACATACCGGCTTTCGTGTATTATGTAGGTATGTAATCTGTGTGAATTTAAAATATTGATAATTATTAAAATAGTTTCGAAGGCAACATCATCACCAACAGTTCCTTAATTCATCATAAAGAAACACGCAACGAACACAACCCCAGTAATGCTTCCCCATATTTTCATAGCAACAGTATTCTTGCCATCGCTCATTTTAAATTTCACCCGTTTATTTCTGTTATTCTCACACAGAAAACCGTCTATACTTTTATGTTTTGACATAAAACATAAGTAGTAGTAATACGCGTGGTGGGTAAGTGCAGGATATTTTTCGCTGGTACATTCTTCGCTGTGGCTGGCAATAGGGTTGTCGCGTTCTATTAGACTTTAGTGAAAATGTAATGGCGGCTTTAAAAATTGTGTTCGGACGGAATTGGATTCGTATGCAGTTTTAATGCTGATAGTTTTGTCGGGGATTTTAATATAATGTGTAGCTTGTTATAATATGATTTATAAGATAACAAACTATGAAACTACACACTTTATTATGGGTTATGAAAAAAATTATAAAGATTTTTGAGTTAGTCACACCTTAGACTTAAAATCTATTTTAATCTTGTATAATAAGTAGCGTAGATGAAAATTTAACTTTGTTACTTTTGGACTGAGTCTTTTTTTCAAATACCTACGCAAAGAAAACATTTTCCAAGCTGTTTTTCTATTACATGCCTTCGCGACTACTTTCCAAGAGATTGACGATTCAATCGCGAGGCAAAAGTTGACAAATTGTAATAATCTCGTCTATGACATGACAGCCCTATGACTGAATATTATAATATAACCCTTTCCTTGAGACGGTATACTTGTGACGTTAATCAAAAAAGGCTATATCGTCCTTGACGACCGACATAGAGGGGGATTTATTTACTTTCATATAATATTACTTGTATGTAGAATTTTTGGGGCATTTTAGTTCCCGGAATTAAGTATTTACTCAAGTTATTATTATATTCACTGCGGACTGCAGGATAAGTCTCCATATGCGAGATCTATCATGGGGCAGCGTAAAGACGCTTCCGCAAAAAAATACTCCAATAACGTCCACTCTATTTCATTAAATAACATCTATATGTAAGTATACTGTATCCGCTACTTCATCCGCATGAGAGTCGATAAACAACATGCAAACACCACCTCACAATACAACCAATCTTATCCTTAATATTTCACCCATCGTCGTGACCTCAGATCAAAGAAACAAGGAGATGTGCCAAGGCGCTATTGAGCTTGATGCCTGATCTTGAGCAAATTGCTCATATTAAAAACGTACGCGCTGGCGACGAACCGAATACGATCGATGGTATAAATACAGTGTTTTAGTTTAGTGCTAGTGCTGAGTGACGATTAACAGTGTTAGATTGAGGGTGTGCGGAATGTTCAATGCGTGGGAGATCTTTTTATTCACAAGGAGCGCTTAATTATGCGCGTATTTGTGTCGAAAAATGTACTAAAAGTGGCATCAGTTGTTCCCGTACTAATTTGCTATGATGGCATATCTCCTTGTTTCTATGATCTGAGGTCGTGACACATCATCAATCACCATCACGTAATTTCTATTAACAGTCACCAGTTTCTAATTTCATACGAAATTTATTCGGTGTAAACTATAAATACCTAATAATTTTTCATCAGCATTTAGCTAACCAGGCTTCGTTATTATTTATTTTTACAGCCTTCCCCCCCCAACACAGGTATACAAGTGACTGAACGTGGTAACCGCACTCCGGTGGGACGCACAATCGATTCCTGATCGCAGAAATAACAATATAATTCAACTGCTCGCCCGACTATCTGTTCAACCCCACCTGTTTTGCCCTCCTCCCCCTATCAGGCTATCCCGCGGGATATCGGGAAGTAAAAATAACGGGAAAGTATGAATTGTAGGCTTCTAAAGAGGTTCTGTAGGTTTTAGCATTTGGCATCCTATACAGGGTGGCAGGTTTGACAGTGGAAATATTTTAAGGGGTCATTGCACTCATCATTATGAACAACTTTTACTATGGGACCAACCCTGAAATCGAGAAAAAAAAATGAGCTGTTCCGTACATTTATGTTCACATAACTCAACAAAATGTATGGAACAGCTGATTTTTTTTTCGCGATTTCAGGTTTGGTCCCATAGTAAAAGTTGTTCATAATGATGAGTACAATGACCCTTTAAAATATTTCCACTGTCTAACTTGCCACCCTGTAGATTTAGCAGTCATTAATAATTTTGTATTGTAAATTACTTACCTTTTTTACAAGCTTTTATATTTTTTAGACAAGTTATTTTACCTGTATATTAAACATTAGGGTTTCAATAATATTGGTGCAAAGTATTAAAAGTATTAAACGGCGAAGATCTTCGAAGAAAAATAAATCAAATTCTGAAATTTTATCTTTCTAAACCAATTGACTCAAATACTACCAAAGTACCAATTTAGCACGAAACTTCAATAGAAAACCGTTTTTATAGAAACTCGTAAAAACCTCAACGAAAATCTATAGTCCCCGATTTCCTCCGTCGATATATTTTTAAGGCGGAACCCTAAAATTTGTGCAAGGGGAAAAATAGTAAAAGTTGGCGGTAACCCATAACTCAACATGAAGAAGACGTAACTCCGATACGGCAGTAACCCATGAATCTCAATGTTTAAATCTATACGTAAAACTTAAATAAATATGGTATTAGATAACTGCCTATAAATCGCTTTGATAAAAAAATAGAAATATGATTATTTTGACTGAGTAGTTACATATTTATTTTATGAAATTCGTAATGCAAGACCTCCGGGAGTAGATATTGCACTTTGACTGTTTTAAGTTTTACATACATAATATATTAAGGAATAAATTTTCTGATTGAGAAGGCACACAAACAAGCAGTACCTCAAACTTTATGAGTTTCCTCGAACTGCACCTGCCTTAAGCCTAAACAATCAGAAAGCGGAGTGGTAGCGCGGCGATAACGGGACGATAGCGGAGCGATAGCGGGGTGGCTGTAACAACCACTGCAACTCTTTATTATGAATGGAGTTAGCAACCTCACGCAAAAAGCAAAGCGGCTCAGTGTGAGCCCGCGGGCGCTTTGAACAAACCATTGTAATACTATGAAATTTCAAAAGCAACCAACATACATAATATCACACACTCATACAACCATTCGCACATATTTACGTTACACTTCACAACGTGTCGCATTCCCACAGGCCGTGAACAATCAAATCAAATGAAAATTAAATCATGTACGGCACGAACACGGAGACTTAACATTAATTATTCATTAATCCTACACCGTGCAGAATTGATGATAGCAAAACATGGCGACGGGTGTCTCGTATTGACGGATCGTATTTATAGCGATTATTGTTATGTTTGCGTGGCGTGATGTATGTGTAACGAATATTGTGATACATTTTTTTTATGGTCTAAATAAGCGGAATTAGCGGCGTAAATTACGCTGGGTCGGCCCGCCCCTACCCTAATTTTGCTATATGCCTATTTTGTCAGTAAATTATCGTTTTATTAAAATACAATTATTGGAATCCCATCCTTCGATTCTGTATCGATAAAACTAAGTAGGTACAGTACGCGTAGTACTGTAGTAATTAATAATCATCGTGTCTGAGAAAGAGATAGAGCGTCGTATCCGTCACTCACACATAGGTATACGTGACGTTTTGTTACTGATTTATATTTATTAGACACCGGACTATTTGTGCTTTATGCGATAGAGATGAATTATCCCTTTCTAAAGCTCGATGTGTAATATGTACTGCCGTATGATCTTTAACATTTGAAAGAGTAATATTAACATTTACCAGAAGCACCAACATCCCTATTTCTCTCCCACCTGTGCCCTAATTCCTAACAAAAAATCCATAAACATTAAGAAAGTTCCCCTCTCTTTTACATTATACCGTCTTCGAGGGCATAACTCGGTAAATCATGCATTTACTGAGTTATGCCCTCATCAATTCTACGTTTACCTTCAACAATCAATATTGATGCTCGGAGCTACACAAAAGCAAATTATAAAGCAATTATGGGATACTTATAGGATAATTGCCTGTCTGTTTTAGACTGTTTTTGCGTATAAATAGGTATACATAAATATCTTTTACGCCTTTCCCCGGAGAGATAGAGTTTTACTATTATACTCAAATCACATGTATTTGTGTCTATTAAAATAAAATAACTAGAAAATAAATGGCAACTTTTTTCTTAGTGGCCTAGAACGAATCATTTTGACCTGAGAAAGCCTGACTTTCAATAGTAGGATTTGACATTATAGGTTTGATGTATGTATATTAGAAAAAATGTCTATTATTCTGCGCGTTAGACACCACTATTATTACAGTAGGTATAAAGTCCGATGATTAAATTAAACAGCTCTTAAGTCAATCGCCATCTATATTCAATGTCATAAAAATGACAACGATAGTTGCATATTTAATCAGTGCTCAAATTAAGAGGCATTTATAAGTAAGGGAAAGGATCTAAAACATTTTTTTTTAAATAAAAATGTTTTCAATGAAAAGATTTTTTCCGAATTTTACTAATACGATGTGTTGTTTTGTTTCAGGTGGATTTCTAATGAAATATTAATCGTCCCATGCGATAAGTATGCACCGTGATATTTTTACTTATTTACTCTATGATGTATTTAACAACAAATAGTTATTTGTAGTAACTAACAAAATTATATTATGTAAAAACGTTACTAAAATCTTTTTGGTGACATAAAAAATCTATCTTAGCCTATTCATTTAAATTTATAAAAATCGATTTACATTGAAATTATTAATTACCTAATATAAAAAAATAAATTAGGGTATTCATTCACATTGAATATCAGCCTTGAATGAATTGGAAAATGGATATCTATCGGCGTTTTCCCATTATTTCAGACAAATATGTTTCCCATTGCAACATTTAAGCCTCTTTTTGTAAGGTTTCTATTAAGCTACTCTACTATCTGTTGGTATAATCTACCAGCCTTCAAATAAAGTAGAAAGCATCCTATAAACCACTGTCTAAAAATAATACACTTAAATTTTTATGCAACATCAAAAATCAATCTTATATTTCCGAAAATAAAGTCGATTTTTGCAGAATTCTTTTTACCGGTTGTATATTAAAAGTGCCGCATATTACACCAACTAATGGGCCCTCATTATGGCCAAATTAGTTTTATGGCCGCTGTAAACACTATCGAGATAATACTGGCCATAATCCATGCGGTGGCCATTTTAACTTACCGTGTATACAAGCTAAATGCACTGATACTGAACGGCACTGCAAATGCGTGCCAGAATTGCAGTTGGCAATATTAGACGATAATGTTGAAAAATCTGAATTGGTTATTTAGTTGAAAATGTTGGATGGAAAGCATAAATTTCAAACAGAAAGAGGCAAAAAATTTTGGAAATAAAAAAAAACTGATGCTTAAGATTGCGAATATAATGGTAAAATACATTTAATTATCTTTAGCGAGTTTAAGAGTTATCTTTTTTTATTTTTTCAAAATAAAAACATTTATTTGCTAACCAAGTGTTTATACATCAAGATCTTAATTTTATTTAGGTACTTTCGACTTAGCGGCTTTTTACAAGCATTGCAAATTTTATAATTCCCGATGCCGGGATCCCGAGATCCGGGATCCCGGCATCGGGAATCGGGGAATCGGGGATCGAATGCCGAATCGAAGGTTTTCCCAGCTAAATGAGAATCGATGTTGATAGATGTAATTCAGGCCTAAATCTTGATTACTGATAATTTGTTGATAATAAGAAATTTTGTTTTTTTATAAGAAAATTTAACATCACGATGAATAAAGTTCGTTATAGTAACAATTAAATCAACAAAAACGCTTTGAACATAAGCATTTTAGATATCACAATACTCATAACATTATCACGTTTATTGAGGTTTCTTTTCCTGCCCGCCTTCATTGCAACACATCTTGGGATTCTTTAATTAGGAGCGTTAAGAACAAAGGCAGAATAAATCTTCGTTTAGAGGAGTATACAGACGGACAAAACGAGCGCTGCTAATAAAATTTCCATTTTTAGGAGGCCTCAAATTGCGCCCTCCGATTATGACCGCAACCGTAACTTGTGACAGTCAGCGCCCTACGAATTATAGAAGGGCGGGTGCATACTGTGTGTTAGATGATTTTATTTGATTATATTTTGCATGGTCAGCGAAAAAGATTTTAGATAGCATAGATAATTTAATTATACTTTTGAAATATACAGGGTGGCAGGTTAGACAGTGGAAATATTTTAAGGGGTCATTGTACTCATCATTATGAACAACTTTTACTATGCGACCAACCTTGAAATCGGGAAAAAAAAATCAGCTGTTCCATACATTTATGTTCACTTAACTCAACAAAATGTATGGAACAGCTGATTTTTTTTTCCCGATTTCAGGGTTGGTCGCATAGTAAAAGTTGTTCATAATGATGAGTACAATGACCCCTTAAAATATTTCCACTGTCTAACCTGCCATCCTGTATAATAAACTAGCACTTTGTCCATGCTTTCATCCGCGTAACCAATATTTCTGGATAAATAGTACCTAAAGTATTCAGGAACAGTGTAAGTTCCTCATCAACTAAAATTTTGTCTCTACATCACCCAAGGTTAACTGGTAGAGAATGCCTATGGCAATAAGTCCGCCGATGTAAATTTGTTGCATGAAGCTTAAATAAATAAATAAATACATCAGTAGTTCGGGAGATTACCTCAAACATACAAACTTTACCTCTTTATAATTCTATTAGTATAGATTACTTCGTTTTTACCATACAAGTAAATAACGTATGGTTTTTACCATAGGTCTAGAACGAATTTTCATACTTACACTTGCCCATATGCACAAGTTTTAAAAACGACCTTGTATTTTACTATTTATTTAGTACTAGCTTCCGCCCGCGGCTTCGCTCGCGTTTTCCCGGATTATAAGTAGCCTATGTGTTATTCCAGGTCCCAGACTACCTCTTTGCCAAATTTCATCCAAATCCGTCCAGCCGTTTCAGCGTGAAGAAGTAACAAACATACACACATACAAACTTTCGAATTTATAATATTAGTGGGATAGATTACTTCGTTTTTACCATACAAGTAACTGGTCAATAACGAATTTTCACTCCCACTAGCCATAAGCACAAGTTTTAAAAGTGATCTTGTATTGTATCCGTTACAAATACCATACCTCCCCCAAAAGTTAACACTTCACAGCTCTGCCCAATATTGTCGCGGTATCCGAACACTGCTTTCCCCGCAGAGTACAGCCTAACCTTCACAAGTCCCCACAGACGTTCACCCCGTATCGGGGCTGGTGTTACATTTCGCTAGGGTCCGAAAACCAACAAATTATTCCCCGCGGGCACAGCCGAACGTAATTACAGTAATTCGTTCACGCAGTTTACTGTGCACGGGATTAGCAGATGGGGTAGGGTTACCTCTCAGATTACAGAAACAAGGAGATATGCCATCATAGCAAATTAGTACGGGAACAACTGATGCCACTTTTAGTACAGTTTTCGACACAATTACGCGCATAATTAAGCGCTCCTTGTGAATAAAAAGATCTCCCACGCATTGAACATTCCGCACACCCTCAATCTAACACTGTTAATCGTCACTCAACACTAGCACTAAACTAAAACACTATATTTATACCATCGATCGTGTTCGGTTCGTCGCCAGCGCGTACGTTTATAATATGAGCAATTTGCTTAAGATCAGGCATCAAGCTCGATAGCGCCTTGGCACATCTCCTTGTTTCTATGATCTGAGGGTTACCTTGATTTAATCTAGAGGAGTGTGTGTTTGGTGGAAGTCGATTTTGTTCTTTATTGGTGATTCGAGATAGATTGGCTTTGCTGCAAAGGACTTTTGGGAGGTTTTTATTGGCGATACGAGTGTCGATATACCCGGGATATTAGGTTCTTGCAACATCCTCTTTGAGGTTTTTATAGTCATTAAGTCGTAAAATATTTTAGCAGTATCTTGGGACTTACCTTTATTGTAGGCTAGCTGCTTCCCACGAATTGATCCGCCTAAAATGTTGCCCCTAATTTCGTCATTTTTTAAATTTTTATGCAGTAACCCTAAATTTGTCCGACATTAAAAATAATCCAAGAATTTGTTCATTTTGTACACAGGCTGTGTTTACTACGTTCTATAATGACTGCGTTTGTTCTGATGAGCTGGCCACTCGATACGTTGCTAACTAAGAAACCAGCTAGTAGTAGGGCTCTTTGTGAAGAGCTATTCAGGGGAATTACATATTTCTGCCGTTAAGCAGCATTGCTGTGTCAATTCTCTCCTTGCTAGGAGAGAATTGGTTTGGAAATGAGCCTTTTCTTTAGTTTGCCGTCTGTAATTTCCTCTTAAAATATGATACTTATTAGCGACACTGTCGGATGGTTCAATAATGAGTACCGTACAGTGTGTGTGTTTTTTTTCCAAAATCAACGGTCTCCGATTCCTGGCTAAGAAAATTTATTTTTCAAAAATCGAATACCGTTTTAGTTTTTACCATAGTTGTCCCCGAGGCTCTATTTTGTATTTATCACAATTTCTTTGACCATCCATGCAACTTGGAAAATATGTAGCTAATTTACGACTCTTTCAGATCTTGATACTTCAGTTCAATTAGCTTTAACATCTAAACAAACAGTTTTAACCGCTATACTGTTTATTACATCGTATTTTATAATCACATCGTAAAAAATCCCTCTCATCGCGCCCGTTTCCAAGCCGCCTTTAATCTTTGTCTTAGGAGAATTAACATTAATATCCTGTTAAAATAACTGTGAAATATTAATAAGATTATACGTCGTGGTCACTGAGTTGAGATCGCTTTAAGGACCGTCAAATTGGGACCTAATAATGTTACTACGGGAAATGTTGTCTTTACGTTATATTTATTTTATCTGTGTCTGTTTTTTTAGGGTGGCG
Organism: Thalpophila matura; assembly: GCA_948465475.1. Classification (NCBI taxonomy): domain Eukaryota; kingdom Metazoa; phylum Arthropoda; class Insecta; order Lepidoptera; family Noctuidae; genus Thalpophila; species Thalpophila matura. Next base: position 15,891,981 of record OX419182.1, read on the forward strand.
TTAGATATTATTGTCATATCATAATTCAACGTTGAAATATTAACAGTCAAATGTACGTACTCTGTAATTGTACCCCACAACTGGTAAATTACTCCACTCTCATATTCTTTTACACGACTTCTATTGCTCTCTGTTGAATTAGTAATCCAAAACCATCGGGATATTTATATACGTTTAACATAAATATAAAACATTGACACCAATTTCTGAATGACTATTCAAACTAATCTCTTGTCAAGTGGTATGATTGATCGATGTTATTTTGGTCAAATTATCATCATATAGCTGATATAAAATTTACAGCGGTACCCTGATCAACCTTTCAGAAACCTAGTGTTAGTCAATTTCTAAATGAATACCAAACACCTCCCAATAAAGTATCAACATTATTACTTAACATAGCCTGTACAACCGCCTACCTACCTACTAAGATGACACATCAAAACAGACTTTTGCTCTATTTATCGTCGTAAAATATAACAGGTATATCACTAGGGTATAGTGCCCGTAGCTTAGCCAGCCTAGGTCTAACATATCATCGAAACTAAATTATGTTTAATCCAATCAGTCATTGGATGGATGGATGGGTGACTGTGGGTGTCATTTCCATGGGTCACATTACATGGCTAATTACAACACAACATTCACGACACGGAAGAAATATGATTCTACCTGGGTATATTTAGTAGTAAGGAATGATGAAAAACGCGGTCCTAACCATACCCTGCTAAACCACCCGAATTTGGGTATATTTAGGAGTTGCAATCTCACGCGACCATCCTCCCAACTATACCCGACAACAATTCTATGGGGAGTTTCCACAAGGTATATTTAGGATAAACGCAGAACCGCACTATAAACTTTATTTAATACACCCATTTTATCAGCAAGCACTCAAGTAAATGACGTACTTGACTTACTTAATTTTTCCACCCATTTCCTAGTACTGCAGAATTTTCTTCTTTAATATCAGCTATTACTGCGTTATGAACATCTCGAGGAAGCCTCAAAAACGCTCTGAGTAGCGTAATGCAACCGAGGTTATGTGTAGTGGTAACAAGCAGGGCAAAATTTCCTGCGCTTGTAGTCGACTTTATTATAAGGTGCTTCATACAAAGTTGTATGACGCTGCGATGAGTTCGGTACCTACTAATAAAGTGGGAAGATTATAATTATGGGATAAGATTACAGCTGTGTAGGTTTAATATACCTTCACAGATTTTGTAGGAATAATCTAGCTAGTAGTTTAAAAGTATTAGTATGTTTAAAATTATAGTAAAAATATTGGTATTCAGTCACAACTAGGTAGTTAGACTGGAAGTCAATCCCAATCTAGTTTGGGGAAAAGGCTAGGCGGATAAATCTAGCCAGTAGTTAATATTATCTACTTATGGTATGGCTAGATCTATCAGTCAAAAATAGTAAGCTAGATAGACAAATAGGTAGTCATAGTTTTCACTTAACGCTTGTAGTCAAAACTAGTTGTACCTAAGTTTTCTAGCTGTGAGTCAAAACTATGACATATTAAAAAAAATATCGACCTATAATTCTCACTGTGTAGACACACACAATAGAACAATCAATAATTCAAACTAGATTATTTAATTGATGTACAAATCGCAGCGACAAACCGAGCGTATGTGAAACACCTTACGCCTGTCGCCGTGAAATTTCATCTGGCATCGTCGGCTGTATTCTCAGATCATAGAAACAAGGAGATATGCCATCATAGCAAATTAGTACCGGAACAACTGATGCCACTTTTAGTACATTTTTCGACACAATTACGCGCATAATTAAGCGCTCCTTGTGAATAAAAAGATCTCCCACGCATTAAACATTCCGCACACCCTCAATCTAACACTGTTAATCGTCACTCAACACTAGCACTAAACTAAAACACTGTATTTATACCATCGATCGTGTTCGGTTCGTCGCCAGCGCGTACGTTTTTAATATGAGCAATTTGCTCCAGATCAGGCATCAAGCTCGATAGCGCCATGGCACATCTCCCTTGTTTCTATGATCTGAGGCTGTATTATTAAAGAGCAAACTAGAGCGTAGCATCAGCCTGTGTAATATTAGAGCGCATTGTCGCCGGCCCTGCCTTTCTCATATTTCTTACATCATTAAGTCAACGCGTATAGTCGTACTGTCTCAGCGACAGCGACGCGACGCTTTTACAAATACTTTTTCACCTTTTTGTACAGCTTCTTTGAGAGATATTTAGTTATGGAGATTAGACTGTGTATGAATTTTGATATTTTACCTTAATATGAAGAGTAGGTAATTAGGTAGGGTTATATTGTTTTAGGAAGGTGTGTTTTGTTTTGCTTTTGTGATGTTAATGAAAATGCGAGGCACGTCGTTACAAAAGCATCATGATAGATTAACAGCAAATTTAATTATCAGAGACTCGATCAAGTTTTTAGAAATTAGCGGTAATTAAGTTTGTATTTGAGGCACATAATAATGTAAATACTAGCGACCCCCCTCTGATTTGCACAGATGCAATCAACTGATGTGGCGAAATGTCAAAACATCGAGATTCCATACATTATCATACATTCAACTTAGATACAACATATTGTATCTAAGTTGAATATTAACGTACGCACGGCAACAGATCAAGCTATACATTTCCAGTATAAGCTGATCTCGCATTGTATAGGATTTCCTTACAGTGAGAGGTCATTGTAACCTGGGAATGTATAGCTTGATGTGTAGCCGTGTGTACTAGCTTGCGCCCGCGTTTTTCGGGATAAAATGTAGCCTACTTTCATCAATATCCGTTCAGTCGTTCTGGCGTGATTGAGGAACAAGCATCCAAACTTTTGCGTTTATAATATTAGCACCTACTTAAAAAAAAACCGGCCAAGTGCGAGTCGTACTCGCGCACCGAGGGTTCCGTATCATTTTTGGACGTATAAAGTGAAAAAAACTGAACCGCATCACTAAGTTTGTTTGTGAAGGAGTTTTCATGATTTTTAAAAAACTGTAGTAGGTCGTTAGGAACATCGTTTTAGTTTTGGTGCAATATTTGGATCAATTCCTATATCAACTGTAATTATTTCAGATTTTTCGGTCCGCAAACTTCGGAGATAAGGGGGGGGGGGGATGGTATTTTTTCATACATTTTTCAATATTTCGAAACCTATGAAACCTAAAATTAAATAAAAATATATTTTGAAATGTGCAAATCAAGCCCTTTCATATGATATGACACATGACCTAGTAACTCCACTTTGAAATTTCGGACCCCCACTCCGGCCCGTTTTGCAATGAAAATAAAAATATTTTTTTCATTTGCAATAAAGTTGGACAAGCATTCTTTATAACTGTTCCAAATTTCAAGTCGATAGCATTAGTAGTTGCTGAAATAAGCAGGTGTGACAGACAGACAGACAGACGAAGTCGCACCATAAGGGTTCCTTTTTTACCATTTTGGTACGGAACCCTAATTATACACAAAAACTCTTCGGAATAAATTCTCAAAATGGTGGTGAAAATCGCATGTTTTATCGATCGTTATTTTATCCCGCTCATACGCTCCCTCTATCTAAGGGACCTGTCTTCAAGGTTTAACATAGGCGGTGATTCCCTAGTAATACATTGTGGGTTATTAGTAGCACGGGTAGCACCGCGCTGCCGCCGTAGTAAGGAGTTCACTAGTACATGTCATAACATAGGTAATAATTATTATCATATTTAAGGAACTGTCGAGAGTGAATCGGTTTCTTCTAGGCAAGCGTGTTCCATCGAACGCGTGCCTATAATTTAATAAACAAAAACTGTACAGGCAATTCGAGAGATGTATATCTATATTGAAGTTTTATACCAATTGATTATTGAACTGTAGATTTACGAGGGTGTGACAGACGGACAGACAGGCAGACACACAGACAGATGGACAAGGACATGAAGAAACTATAGGGGTTCCTAGTTTTACTACGGGACCCTAAAATCATACTACAGTGAAATGACCAGTTTGAATGACCTCGGTAGTGTAGGGTGGCTAGTTCTACCAAGAGGTCAAGCTGTATCTCAGGTTCCTCCCATCAAAATTAGATAAAACGTAGCTTAGATTTTAAGTTGAACCCCAAGCTATTGAACTGTGAAAACCACATCAAAACCCGTTCAGTACTTTTCGCGTGATGTGCGCACAAACAGACAAACACACAAAAATTTAAAAAAAATATTTTTAGGTATGGTTACGTCCCAGTACCCTATTCCAACTGTTTTTTCTGGAATATCTTCAATGTACAGACACGACTTTTTTACAATTTTATGATAGATAGTAGGTATAGATTCTAAAAACCTCTGAAGATAATTATTCTAATCATGTCACTTTTAAAATATACAAAAAAATATACCTGTAGGCTTATATCGTGTGACCTGTCAAAATCAGGTTACCTGAAAAATCTAGTTAAACCGTACCCAATACTCTTGCATTACTTATTCAACCACGTTACTTAAACCATTCGCTCACTCACTCACATAAGATTCATTCGTTTCCCTTTTACCCTAAACCACATACGTCTTAGATCGACGCGTTTAAATTACTCCTTTCGTTCAACCCTTGCGCCACCCCTGTCGATACCTGCTCCTTTGAATATAGGAGGCTTATAAGGTGTTGTCACTTTTTTCCTTTTCTTTGTTTCAAAGGAAAGAATTTTGAATATAGAACTGTTAATAAAAGTTGTACTGGTAGTTCATACGTTAAAAGCGAGCTACGTATGTGCAGTTTTAGCTGACAGTTTTAACTGATCAGTTGGATAATTGTGAAGTGTGTAGAAATAACTAAGCAACTGTACCTACAGTTAAACTGACAATTAATCAAATTGTTATTAGATAAAATTGAACAATTAAAACTGAATATCTGTAGCCAAAACCTGAGCAGCTGTCAATTTTGTTACAGGGTCCGTTGAGAACACATATTCTTTCCAAACGAATTACAACTGAAGTAACGAATGTGTGTCTGTAGACAAAAGGGGCGTCAGTTATAACTGTCAGCTAAGATGGTTCAGTAAAAACTGAACGGTTGAAGCCCACTTAAGGGCCATTTTGTCAGTCTCCGGATTAGCACTATCGATCTGTAAAATTCAAATATGGAACAGAATTTGTTTGACTTGTTACTGATAGTTAAACCTAACTTATCCAGAGATGTTGAAACTAACCGTAAAGTTTCAACTTTGATAAGAGAATCAGTCTGTAGTTCTGGACTCAAAGATAGCTTACATAGTGGTATTTGCTGTTAAGTCTATCTAGCGTTAAGTCCTTAACCTGTCTTATCCCGTCTCAAAAGGAAATTAATCACTCTATTCCATAGTTACTGAATCAAAATCCAATCATGCCTGAGAAAAATATCAAAAATAAATGGTAAAATAACATAAAACTAACATCAATAAATCACTCGAGTACATAAAGCGGCCCATTCACGCCGTAAAGTGTGCCCAAAAAACCACAAATATATCGTGCATAGGTGAATTTAAATTGATGCCTTTTCTAGCCGTCGTTCTCTTACCACAAAATAAGAATTAGCAGAAGGCTCACTAGAAGGGCATCACACATGAATTTGTCGCTGAAATTTAAAAAAAAAATGGGACATTATAGTTTCGAATCGCTGTTACGCAAGCTTAATTTGCATCTTTATAAATGATGGTTTTGAACTACTAAACATCAAACATCCTCTATTTTTTAGTTGCGTGCTTAGTATTGAAAGTAAATAAAAAATCGACTTACTATCAAAGTAGTTCTTATAGAATACCAAGCTTTTTCCCGCGACTACGTCCGCGTGGACTACAATAAACTGACCATTTTAAATGACCTCCTCAGTCTAGGGTGGCCAATATTACGAAGAGGTCAAACTGTGTCTATGGTTCATCTCACCAGAATTAGATGAAATGTAACTTAAATTTTAAGTTAGACCCCAAGCTACCAAATAGTGAAAACCACATAAAAATCCGTTCAGTACTTTTTGCGTGATGCGCGCACGAACAGGTTAAAATTTAAAAAAAAAATTTTTTTTGGGCATGGTTATGTTCCAGTAGCTACTCTATGCCGACTATTTTATTTTCTGGATGTCTTCAATTTACCTACAGATACAGTTTTTTTTCAGTTTTACAATAGTATAGATAGATTCAGCCATGATTATGCATTCATTTTTTCCTATACAAATGGATCTTCTGTGGCCATCTCTTTAACCTGTCCCCTAACTCAATACCTGCCGTATCTGAGCAAGAACGCCTATCGGTGAGTCGTGTGTGTCCCGAAACAATATTTCTAAATAAAATACTTCCTTGAGGGACTTGAAGTGTTGTCTGGTGCGTGTGATAAGACATAACAGATATTGAATTTTAAAAAAAAGCAATATGGCCTTTTTTGACTCAGTTTTCAATAAAAAAATACTTTTTTCTAAAAGAGTTATGGTAGGTAGAATATATCCATAAGAATTTCTACAAATAAAAAAAGCCATGCAATTTTGACTTGATTTTCTAATCTGTCTGTAAGTTTTGCGCCGTTTTAATAATAAATAATAAATATCATTAATCTAGATTATATTTATTGCCATAAACGTTACAACCCTTGATGCAAAAGGATTAAGCTCATTTCAGACTACGCTATACTATATAGCATTATAGCATATCATAGCACGTATCATAGCTTATAGCACGACAATATCGCGCACCATACATTGTTATGGACACGTTCACACTGTGCTATACTATATAGTATGGCTTTGTATGGCGCGCTATACTTATAACATACGCTATACTATGAGCTTTAATCAAAATTCCTGAAAAATCTTTCGGTACGAAGCGACAGACAGACCGTAGTGTCCGCTACCTCCTATAACTTAAAACCCCTAAAACACGCGAATAAAAACGCTCCACCGCTCTCCGTATCGGCCGCATTATATTTAAGTGGGTAGTTTGTGAGAAAAACAGCGTATTGTTGTCGGAATTGAAAATAAACTCGCACCAACCCCCCACTTTGGGGATCTATAGCCCACCCCTGTATAATATTGGGCTTGAGGCCACAATGTGTGAAATTACAGAAGGCCGAGTACGTGGAATGGAATTTTTGCACAATTTTTACAACAAAAAATTCAACGGACCAGTATTCGTAGTCAAGGTCATTTAGAGGGCTATTTAAAAAAAAAATGAAACCTATTTGTTTACGAACAAGATAACTTTTATGACAATATTATATGTCCTATTGACTTTTGTCAGAAGTACTCGTACCAATGATTTTTTAATAGAGAGAGAATGAATTTTTACATTTCCTACACGTAGGTAACTGTAACGCGGACTCGAGTGAACGGCCGCGTAAGATTGCAGTTATTTCATGTAATTATATCCATTTAAGACTAACATTGTTATACCGTAGCATAATAGCTTTTGTCTGCAGCTTCATTCACGTGGAGGTCGGAAATTACCTCACAGAAACGTACTATCGAGATAAAACGTAGCCTATGTCACTCTCCAGCTCATTAACTATATCTATGCATCAAATCATGTCGATCCGTTGCTCCGTTGTTGCGTGAAAGAAGAACAAACCAACAAACACACTTTTACATTTAAAAGCAGTAATAATAGGAATTGCTTCATCTTTCAGCAATTGCACGTCATAGTACGTCCCCAGGTATTGCTCAAAGTAAACTTTCTGTATTTATTTGTCTTATGTAAGTGTCGGTGTTTTGCACTATGCCGATGTGTTTTACTCGCGTCTCGTATATCCCAATTATTTTCGTCCATTGTTTGTTATTATTGGACTTCTGATTGGAACCAGGGGTATATATACCCTTGTTGTATTATCTTGACTAATATTGATATTCTGATTATTTGGAAGCAAATCGTTGTATAACAAACAAACTTTTATAAATTATCGTTAATTTTAACAATATTTTTATGTAACACTGATTTTTTCACTCAACTCCTGCTTACCATTAGTGTTGCCCAAATGCAAGACCAAGAGGAGACTAACCCAGTCATTGATCTCGATCTTGAGTCAGTACACCTGGTCTTGATATTGGTATTACACACTCAATCTTGATCGTAGTCTCAATCTTGCTGCAATTAGGTGATCTTGATTTTGTGAAAATAATAGGCGCAAGACCGATTTTGGGCAACACTACTTACCATCAGGTGGGCCATACGCCTGTTTGCTACCATCGTGGTATAAAAAGAAAAAATCGTGAACAACTATTTGTTAGCAATACAAATATTTGTTCCATGCGAGAATCGAACCCGCGGCTGTACAGCAGCTAATCGCTCAGCTACTGCGCCAGCGCCTAAATTATAAGGGACTAACTATTGCCTGTAACTTGATCTGTGTGAAAATGGATGAATTTAACAAATACCTATTTGTTAAATTTCATCTAAATCCGTCCAGCTGTTTTAGCGGGAAAGAGTAACACAAACACACCCCTACACAAACTTTCGCATTTATTATTATCAGTATGATAAAATTATATATCTAAATAAAAAAAATACAGCAGCATTTTTTACTGTCTCGACGACAGTACAGATCGATCGTGGCATGTGGACGCTGCTATTTGCTACACTGTGCCCGTTCAAAAAATAAATAGTAATAATGATGCTCTATAAATGTCAAAATACTACGATTTTAGCTTATCGTGATTTTTTAAAAAAACTTTCTTTTTATTAGGAAAGCAGCCAATTTTTAAAACTTTTTCTACATAAATCAACACAAAAATAATTTGCACTTTCGCTTTCAGTAATCGAATCGATACGATGCGGACAATCGATAACAATCGAATCAATTCGATACGATACTGTGTACCTACCGAATGAAATCGCTCTCATTACCTACGACGCCAGTTCTGCACGTAAGAGCGTTACCATGTATGAGGGTAGTGTCGGACATTCGAATGAATTTGGTATTATTAAAAACACTTAGCAACACAGGTGTAGTAAGACTACGGGAGAGATACATGCCCAGCAGTGGAACAACGAAAATATTATTTAGGTATATAATGAAATTAGTTTTTATTGTTTTTTCTAGTTTGTATATTGGTTCGAACTTCATACAATAATTTGCAATTATTATTCTGCTTCTATTCAAAAAATCGAAAAAATTTATCTATATCAACGCAATCCACATTTAGACTAATTGAAAAAAAAAACTAAGAACGATTTCAAAAGCTTAATATCTTTTACTGACACAACATCAAAAGTAACTTTTATCGCTATAAGCTTATATTATTTAATTTTTTATCAGCTCCATTTCTTCGATTTGATTACACTCGCGTCTCAATCCCCTCCACTTGGCTATAATTTAATCTGCTCACTTATAAGACTTCTCCCATTTAAATCGGCGAGTGTATCCACCCTACGCTATCGATGGTAGCCGAGTGGCTGCTCACTCAATCTGTCAATTAGCTTACGTTACTTGGACTGTTACACGCTTCGCTTTTATACGCTTTCACAATACACAGGTATGAGTAGAAGGTGTATTTAATACAATTTAATAAATAATGTCTTATAGTCCATAGACACGGCGGCAACCTATGCTATTTAATTTCGATGACTTTGAAAGTCTATACGCATAATTATGTCTTTTAATAGTGATAAATCTCTTTATGGTGAAGATGTCTGGCACATTAGGTGTGAAACCACCGTTTATCTGTTTTAGAAATTGAATATTTATTATAGTTGCGAGGAAGCACATATTTATTCATCAATATACAATAAACATCATAACTAAAGTTTTTATTTCATTAGGCTTGCTTAGCATTTTTAATTTTGGAGATATTAAGATTTTTGTGACCAGTGTATATTGCAACCTTATACTACAAAACTTATATACTTTCATGGTCTTGATGTGTACTAAGTAAGAGTAAATCTTCTGGCCTTTCCTATAATGTGGTTACCATGTGCTTTGAGCAGTTTCAAGTATTGTGGTCGTCGTTAAGTATGTGTGCACTTCGTTTGGCTATTTCTGTAGATGTTCAGTAACATTGTAGACTAACACGTCATAATGTTTGGCAGTTTATGTATTAGCAAACGTCTGGGAATTAAGTGAAAGAGCTTTGAATAGTGCGGTGATAACCTAATGGTTTAACCATGTGCCTCCCACGGCGCATGGTTCGAGTTCGATCCTGAGGCACGCACCGCTGACTTTTCGAAGTCATGTGCGTATTAGAAATTAATTAACACTCGCTTTAACGGTGAAGGAAAACATCGTGAGGAAACCGGCATGTCCTAGAACCAAAAATTCGAAAAACATATTTATGACGTCCACCAACCCGTACCTACTGGGCCCGCGTGGTGGAATACGGTCCACTCCCTCACACAGAGGAGGCTTGTGTCCCAGTATTGGGAACATTATAGGCCGATTATGCTTTAGTGAATAGATTAGTTTAGTGTGTGAAATATCAATGAAATCTTACAAATAAAAACACTTCCATTGATATGGACAATTGTACCTATTTAGTTTTTATTTATTTACTAGCTGTTCCCCGCGGTTTCACTCCCGTTGCTCGGCTCCTAATAGTCCGGTCAATTTAGACTTTCGAAGTTACCTAAATTCCCACCAAGCTGAAAATCGGTAAGATTGTTTAAAATATAATTAAAAATAAAATTTGAAAGTTCCCCATCTTTCCCCTGTAAGGAAAAAAAAATATTCAAGGTCAAAGGTCAAAAAAATGAGTTTTTCGCGATTTTCAGCAAAACGGTAAGTTTTATCATTAAATACCTCAGACAAAAATTGTAGATCATAAAATTATCTACACAAAATGGATTAATACTTTTTTTCTACGAGCCACCGTTTTTGAGATATAACGATTCAAAAAGTTGAAAAAGTTGTAATCGTCATAATATGCACACGTTTCCTCGCCACCTATGAGGTAGTATAGGTACTTAGCGCATTTTTTTTAACGTGGTTTCCCCAATAGGCCTATTTCACGGGTCAGTTTTGATCCTGTTTTATTTGAAACTATTGAAAAATAATGGATATTAGTAGAGATTGAAAAGATAAAAGCAATTTAAGTTAAAAAAAGTAGTGAAATTTAATCGTCCGAGTCGTTCATCTTTCAAATTCTTCTTCTTGTTCTTCTTCTTGATCTTCTTGTTCTTGTTCGTCTTGTTCTTGTTCTTCTTGTTCTTGTTCTTCTTGTTCTTCTTCATCTTCATCCTGAGTGCATGTAAACTGCGTTAATAGCGATGTATCGCATGTTGCCTCGTTGGAATCAAACGGATCCTCTACTGTTGGTGATTCAATATTAGAGCACAACACTTGAACTTGGTAATATACCCTAAAAAGATGTTGATGAGCAGCAACTGAGGTTGGAGGAAGACAAGCTAATTGTACTTGTTTTTTACTTTTGGTGTTTTTAACGAAACATGCATATCTATACTTATGTAAGCAGGTAGTTTTTTTAGGAGCTCCGTACATAGAAAGAAGAAAGCGAATGCCGTTAGTAATAATTTCTTGTCGAGTAGAATTACTATTTTTTAAAACTTCAGCACATTCAATTAAATTTTGTTTCTCAAATAGTTTGAAAACTGTTATTTTACCCCTCCTGTAAAATGCAGATGTCGTATCACAGCCAGTTATTGCGTGTATAAATAGTAGATGATTTTAACACTTTGCAAAAGTAGATAAACTTTTTGATGAATACATTTCCGATTGATGTTGAGCTTTTCCTGGTTTTAAGGAGAAAATAGTTTTTTCATTTCTCATACTCGGAAAGTAGTGTTTGTTTGATCAGAGCAGCGGGTCGAAAACGATGCTTCCCTCCCTTGGGCGGGAAACACTCATAGTAATTGCTTCCCTCCCTAGGGCGGGAATGAATTTTAAAAATAGAACTAAAATTGGTTATTTAGTCGGCTATAATTTTTTTTACATAATTAAGAAAAATATCGATTAAAAAAAAAATGCTGCGGTCTTGTGAGTGTATACGGCCAATGTGAATTAAAAAAAATACCTATTAAAGTGGGATGGCCCGCGGCGGTGACGCGGGCGGTGTGTTCCATATTTGAAATTTAAATTAAAAAAGACTATTTATGTATAATTTGGCGGGATACTAACTCTGTACCGAAATTATTTGATTAAAAATGAGTTCAAGCGATTCTGAAATGTCGACCCCCAATTCCGTTAAAGAAAACTACTATTTTTAGGGTTCCGAACCAAAATGGTAAAAAGGAACCCTTATGGTGCGACTTCGTCTGTCTGTCTGTCTGTCTGTCTGTCTGTCTGTCACACCTGCTTATTTCAGCAACTACTTATGCTATCAACTTGAAATTTGGAACAGTTATAAAGAATGCTTGTTCAACTTTATTGCAAATGAAAAAAGTCCAAAAATATTTTTATTTTCATTGCAAAAGGGGCCGGAGTGGGGGTCCGAAATTTCAAAGTGGGGTTACTAGGTCAAGTGACATATCATATGAAAGGGCTTGATTTGCACATTTCAAAATATATTTTTATTTTATTTTATGTCTCACAGTTTTTGACATATGATGAAAAATGTCCAAAAAAATACCATTCCCCCCCCCTTATCTCCGAAGTTAGCGGGGCGAAAAATCTGAAATAATTAGAGTTGATAGGAATTGACCCAAATATGGCACCAAAAATAAAACGATGTTCCTAACTAGTACAGTTTTTTCAAAATCATCAAAATTCCTTCACAAACAAACTTAGTTATGCGGTCCGGATTTTTTCACTTTATTCGTCCAATAATGATACGGAACCCTCGGTGCGCGAGTACGACTCGCACTTGGCCGGTTTTTTTTACTTTCCTTATATTTGAAATGAAAAGTAGAGTGTTTAACACGGGTGAAAGTCATCAATTCCCACTCGGACTATAGCCGCCCTCGCTTCGCTCGTGCGTCTAAATACCTCGTATGGGAATTGATTTCTTTCCACCCTTGTATAACAATCTACTATTTCATTTCTCATACTCGGAAAGTAGTGTTTGTTTGATCAGAGCAGCGGGTCGAAAACGATGCTTCCCTCCCTTGGGCGGGAAAGACTCATAGTAATTGCTTCCCTCCCTAGGGCGGGAATGAATTTTTAAAATAGAACTAAAATTGGTTATTTAGTCGGCTATATTTTTTTTTACATAATTAAGAAAAAAATGCTGCGGTCTTGTGAGTGTATACGGCCAATGTGAATTAAAAAAAATACCTATTAAAGTGGGATGGCCCGCGGCGGTGACGCGGACGGTGTGTTCCATATTTGAAATTTAAATTAAAAAAGACTATTTTACTTTCCTTATATTTGAAATGAAAAGTAGAGTGTTTAACACGGGTGAAAGTCATCAATTCCCACTCGGACTATAGCCGCACTCGCTTCGCTCGTGCGTCTAAATACCTCGTATGGGAATTGATTTCTTTCCACCCTTGTATAACAATCTACTATTTTAGTTGGAGTTCGAGCAGTCAGTAATACGAGTAAGTCTATATCTTCACCAACAACAATAGTTGTATTTGTCAAATTGAATTGCTCAATTGCTGTTTCAATTATCAATACACCAGTGTGCATATTACGTGTGCATATTATGACGATTACAACTTTTACAACTTTTTGAATCGTTATATCTCAAAAACGGTGGCTCGTAGAAAAAAAGTATTAATCCATTTTGTGTAGATAATTTTATGATCTACAATTTTTGTCTGAGGTATTTTATGATAAAACTTACCGTTTTGCTGAAAATCGCGAAAAACTCATTTTTTTGACCTTTGACCTTGAATATTTTTTTTTCCTTACAGGGGAAAGATGGGGAACTTTCAAATTTTGTTTTTAATGATATTTTAAACAATCTTACCGATTTTCAGCTTGGTGGGAATTTAGGTAACTTTACTCTTATTTTTTGGTCTAATTTGACCGGACTATAAGGGCTGTAGCGTGATGTTAAATAACCTATACTACAGTATGTGGCAGTAAATAATGCACATCGAGCTTCAGAAAGAGATATTTGCTAGCTTCGACTTTATAGAGCGTCATCTCTGTCGCACGAAGCACTAACAGTCTGGTATCTAACAAACAAGTCGGCGACAAAACGTCACATAGGTATGAGTGACGGATACGACGCTCTACAAAGCCGAAGTTAGCCGATTATCTCTTTCTCAAACTCGATGTGCAATATTTATTGCCGGGTACTGTATGTCTCATGAGTTTAGCCATCATATATAAAAGGATGTTTTCAAATCTGACTGGTAGTTCCAGAGATTCAAACAAAAGTGTTTTTTTGTGCGCGTTCAAACAAAAAAACTGTTTATAATATTAGTATAGATTAATCGTTACCTTAACTAACTACAACTACAAAAACTTCAGCTGGAATTAATTCTCATCTCGAACACATGAATCAAATTACACTCAAAAAACCAGTTCACGCAAAAACTACAACTCAAATCTAGCGCTTAGTTTATCTTGGCTTCGTGATTCATCGGCGGTACTCGGAACTCGCCGGGTCCCGGGTTGCACGCCTGGAGGCATCAAATCACCGTACGAAACTCCGCCAGCTCGCACAGAATAGTTTCATTCAATTTGAGAATATTTGTACAACCGCCATCCAGTGTTTGGTATTAAAATATTTGGACACTTAACGTATGTGAAGATTGCTAATTAAACGCAAAAATATATGGAAATGTTGGAATTCGTTCACCGGTTTCAGGTTTTTGTAACGAAGTTTTGGAACGAGGTTCCTTAACGCAGCTTGCGATTTTAAGTTAACTGATAGATATCGTCGCATAAGGAAAAATCGTTATGCCACCTCCATGCGACTTTCCCTCTCTCTCTCTTCCTATTATATACGAGATGTAAAGGAATTCGTTTCTGACGGGGGTTCCCCGACCGCACACGTTTTTTTTTTTTTAATATGCTATTCCTGAGTAATAAGATTTAAAATAAATATAATTAATTATGCAATTTTTGGTTTCTAATTAATCTCATCTCATGACTCCTTACGCCAGTTCTCTATTTTTCATAGTTTTGGATTTGACCATGCAATTCTATCAGATCTATCTTATCTATCTATCTATCTATCTATCTATCTATCTTAAATCATATGCAGATACGAGAAAAATAACCTCTTTCGTTTCCTTCTTGCATTTAAAGCAAATAAATAAACATGTTTATACCATTCCCCCTCTAAAAAGCTTATTTTATTCACTGAAAACAGTGAATAAAAAGCACTTTTACTCACTGTTTTGATGTTTGAAAATGGAACACACTAATGTATTCGACCACAGATTTAAAGAACCTATGCTAGATGCGGCACGTTATTAGATTGTATGAAAACCGAACGTGTCATCTTTTTTATACCTACGATAACTTCACCCCAGCCATTTAGTGATGTGCTCAGAGTAAACAGAATTGTTTCAATCACTAAGCGTCACTGAGCTAACAGACTTTTTTTAGTACGAACAGTCGAACATGCAGGGCACGCTTGGTCGTGGCTTGCCGTATCTAGTGTAAGTGTAATCTGTGTATTCGACCTATATTGATGTGTTCTAAATTCAATTTGATTGGTCGACATTTTCGACAAGGAGTTTAGCATTAGAATAAAAACTGTTTTGTGTTCTTTGCTGTCCTTAGTAAATTGGCGCTATTTTGAATACTGTAAGTTGTACGAACACAAAGTTTAGTGTTACTTTAATCTTTAATTTTGTGTTAGTTTAGTGTTGTTCTAATCGATTAAAACATTCTAGTGATGAAGATGTGTTAACACCTGAGTTTGTGAAAGAGAGGGCGGCCGATATAGTGGAAAGGTGGAAAGCTTGCTACTCAAAAAATCACGGCTGGTTTACATCAAAGCCAATTTAACTTTACTTTTTCTTCATTATAATTATGTATATTTTCACTTAAATCTTTCTTTTTCTCGTAGTCATGGTATAAAGTATAGTATGCAACTCTTGAATAAAACGGATTTATATCGAGGGCCATGAATCGCTCGCGTCGCTCAGGATTCTAACACTTGAATCACTCGCTACGCTCGTGATTCAATCATCATGAATCACTCCCTACGGTCGTGATTCAATCGTTAGAATCCTTCACTAGCTCGTGATTCATCTATGGCCCTCGCTTTAAATCCGTCCTTTATTCACTAATTGCACTATTGTTTGCATGATATTAGTAGAAGAGTTCTTTCTATTAGCACCTTTTAAAGGGTCTATACATAGAAACTTCACCGACTAAACTTTTACGGCCTTACCACAAAAAAGATAGAAACACGCTAAACGCGAATGCTACCAAAAATAATATTCACTTGTTTTAGACAAGTTAGTGCTAAAACAATTGCCTATTATTTTTGGTAGCATTCGTGTTGAACGTGTGTTGAACAGATGTTTATTTTTTTGTGGTACGGCCGTTATTGTCAGAACTATGTAAAGTTCAACCGTTTTCGGCTCTAAATTAAACTCAACAATGATGTTGATTGATCAAGAGATTCAGTTTGCTATCGCTACAACATAACAAATAGGGTGTTTATGGGATCTAATTGAGATCCCACTCCCTTCCCCTCGGTATACCATGGGATAGGTTTCATTAAGACGCTTATTGTTTAAATAATAATTAATTTGTGTTTGTGTTGGTAATTTGTCTTTGTCTTGGCGGTTTCTCAGCTTATGTCGTGGAAGTAAACGTTTTATTGGACTGTTAACAGTAAACTGTACTACTCGACATGTTTAACTGTCCGGTTGCTAAGCGTAAACGTTCGTATACTAAATAATATCGCACATCGGCAAGAAGAGTGTCACAACATAATAAATGTAGTTTTTGGGAAAACACGATTTTCTTTTTTTTAGATCCTAGAATTCCTTTAAAAAAATTCTGTATTAAATGCCATCTCTCAGCGAGGAATTACACTATAATTATGTTTTTTTTTAGCAGATCAAGTTTGTAATTGCCTTTCAGATGGCATACATAACTCAATTTCGTATTATTATGTGTTGTGAAACCCTTCTTGCCGATGTGCGATATCATTCTCGCACCTCTTGCTACGCTACGCGCGCAGCTACGGCGTAGCTGGCAATGTGCTACGAATGCTTGGTTTTCTCACGTTTGGAACGAATACTTACAATGCTTTTCGTGTGACATAGATTCAAGCCTACCAAATTGTATGTTTAATTTTGTGAATTTTAAACATGTCAAAACTATGTTAATTCTCTGTACTCTAACTCTACTCTAAAAAAACTCTTTATAATTACCTGCCAAATTGATTTCAGGCATTTTCATAATGTTTAAGGCGTGTCACAAGCACATAATTTAGGGTATTGATAGATTTGGTTTTGTACCATTAAATCCAAATCGATCACCACCCTAAATCTTCTATCTCTCAATAATTGAATGAAAGAACAATTACTGATCCATTAATAATTGTATTCATATTAACCTGCAAACACACAAAATCTATTTACCAAACTAAAAGCAATCGTTTTTAACAGCCAAAAAATAGAACTCTGAATAAAAACTGACGTTTGGCCTCACTTCCCCTTAAATTACGTACGAGACAAGAATTTTGATGGTACGCTGAATTTCAACTCGAAATTAATGCGGGGGAACACGAAAGGAAAAAAACTCATTAGACAATAGCACCTCCCCTTAAGGTCGCAGCCGATGGTACATGCAATGATTTGGTTGTAGGAAGCAGGAAATGTTACAAGAATACATAGGATCCTCGTTTTAGTTTTCATTTGGTTGGAACGAAGTTTTTTTGAACTAAATAGGATGTCGACAGACAGATAGATGCAATAAAATATACCTACTTTAACCTTTTTAGGGTTCCGTACCAAAATGGTAAAAAAGGAACCCTTATGGTGCGACTTCGTCTGTCTGTCTGTCTGTCTGTCTGTAACACCTGCTTATTTCAGCAACTACTAATGCTATCGACTTGAAATTTGGAATAGTTATAAAGAATGCTTGTCCAACTTTATTGCAAATGAAAAAATTAAAAAAATATTTTTATTTTCATTGCAAAAGGGGCCGGAGTGGGGTCCAAAATTTCAAAGTGGGGTTACTGGGTCAAGTGACATATCATATGAAAGGGCTTGATCTGCACATTTCAAAATATATATTTATTTGATTTTATGTCTCACAGTTTTCGACATATGATGAAAAACGTCTGAAAAAATACCATTCCCCCCCCCTTATCTACGAAGTTTGCGAAGTGAAAAATCTGAAATAATTAGAGTTGATAGGAATTGACCCAAATATTGCACCAAAAATAAAACGATGTTCCTAACTAGTACAGTTTTTTCAAAATCATCAAAATTCTTTCACAAACAAACTTAGTTTTGCGGTCCGGTTTTTTTCACTTTATACGTCCAAAACTGATACGGAACCCTCGGTGCGCGAGTACGACTCGCACTAGTCGGTTTTTTTTCTTAGTTTTAAAAAACGTTGCCCCACACTAGGATTTCTCCTGTGTCGTGGGTGCGTTTACAAACACAAATTTCACATACACAAACACTAATGGTATTCTCTTACCCGTTTGACGTTGTCATTTAGTACATGAGAACAGCATTTGTGATATTTATGGCATTATTGGCAAATCGGAATTATATTTTGAATATTTTTACTTACTAGAATTGGGCTTCATCTGGGCACTTAGGTAGCCTCCATATTGACCACTTACACTACACACACCCACTAAAAATAAGAAAAGAATACACGCACACATGCATAACTTAAGTACATGTACACACAACACATTATCCCGTACATCCCATACAAGCTCCGTTGATAATTAATTCGCTTAGCTTTCGCGTGAAGCTACACGCGAATAGGGGTGAGGGGGGGAGTGCGTCCATTTGTACCATCAATTATTCGTTTAGCGTCCGCCTGATTTATGTTGTTTCGCGCTTGACCTATTAATCCCCCGCTAGTTGGGAATGTAGATTGTTTTCCAGACAAAAATTAATGACTACCTACGCTAATTAATACGTCGCTGTTTTGATGTGTTTAGTTTCATTAATTGATTACAGGATTTAATTTAGAATAATTGATTGTTTCGTTTATTGAAATTGATTTGGCTATAAATTTTTGTTTATTTTATTTTATTGAATAAAATTGTATTTCAGTTAAACCCTCAAAATAGCTCACACTTTATACTAATATTAACCTTTTATAAGCAATTTAACCTTTCTCGCTAAGCTATCATTATCCATCACCTAATTTCTCATCAAGCGTAGGCGTCTACTGAAAGCTACTCTCCGCCGTAAACGGTAACCGTTCGATAATTATTCATTTATTGTAACCCGGCCCGTTATTTACGACAGGCCGTTTAACGGTTGGCCGCCTCTACGAGCGTCCGCTACGGTGCTACGCTGCTACGCCGTAGCCATTGAGTACGGGTAATAAACAGAATTGAGATTAATTTTTTTGCGATCTGACCTCTTCGAATTGAATGATTAAAGTTTTTATGTGTGAGTCTAAAATAAAATTTATTAAAGACTTGGGAGTTGTGATTATGGGTAGGTATTAATTTCAGTATCTGAGTTACAAGTATAATATTTCCTTGTGATAAGCAGGGTACCGCATTATTCAAAATATTATGCACTTAATTTAATTGAAGTCTATATAACCCTCTTTGGGATGCTAAAATGCAATTTGTAATCTCAGTAATACTAACTAACTTTCCGGGAAAATTGATGATATTTTGACAAAATTAATCCAGGTAAACCGCTTACACGGTTGGAAAGCTAATTTCCATGTACCTTTACCATAAATGTTACCTTTTAAAAAACACACCGTTTCCAACCGAGTCCTATGGCTTTAATTATAGACCCCATTAAAAAAACCCTTGCTCAGACATTTATTCGGCGAAATAACCTCTACGCGGCAACTCAAACCACACAGCGCTTAATTTAAGCGATTGGTGGCGCTATCAAGCGGCCACAGACGAGTGCGCTCGCCGGAACTGGTTCACTTGACTCTTGTAGGCTATAGCACCATGGTACCGTTCACAAATGAGTCAAACTCTTTTGTTGACTGTACTATGTAGGCAAAAGCATATTTGTATTAAATAGGCAATTTTTAGGGTTCCGTACCAAAATGGTAAAAAAGGAACCCTTATGGTGCGACTTCGTCTGTCTGTCTGTATGCTTATTTCAGCAACTACTTATGCTATCGACTTGAAATTTGGAACAGTTATAAAAAATGCTTGTCCAACATTATGGCAAATGAAAAAATTAAAAATATATTTTTATTTTCATTGCAAAAGGGGCCGGAGTGGGGTTCCAAAATTTCAAAGTAGGGTTACTAGATCAAGTGACATATCATATGAAAGGGCTTAATCTGCACATTTCAAAATATATTTTTATTTAATTTTATGTCTCACTGTTTTTGACATATGATGAAAAATGTCTGAAAAAATACCATTCCCCCCCCCCCTTATCTCCGAAGTTTGTGGAGTGAAAAATCTGAAATAATTAGAGTTGATAGGAATTGACCCAAATATGGCACCAAAAATAAAACAATGTTCCTAACTAGTACAGTTTTTTCAAAATCATCAAAATTCTTTCACAAACAAACTTAGTTTTGCGGTCCGGTTTTTTCACTTTATACGTCCAAAACTGATACGGAACCCTCGGTGCGCGAGTACGACTCGCACTTGGCCGGTTTTTTTTTAATAGGCTTGCGTTTGACCGCCACCTCGCTTGATGCTAAGCAATCAGAAGAGTAGCGTTGGCTGTGGTATTCTGTAAGGTGGAGGTACTTCCCTAGTCGAGCTGCTCCAGATTTGAATCAGTTATCTCTTTGTGCCCTACTTCTCTTATATTCCACGAACGTACTCAAAAATCATTTGGACATCTCTACTATATTACCAAGCATCTCTATTTTATTTTTAAATATTCCGATATTGTCTCCTATAAACGGGTAACGAGAGTAAAGTTCATGTCTAGCCAATCCACACCATAGATTTTACATCGCTATTATTGTGTTCCCATCACTTCATTCAAATACGAATTCCAATGAATGTTATTCACAGTTCTCACGCTCACAGACACATATTCAACTAATTCTTGCATGTGTGCGTTTGATATATTTACACATTGATGCATGAGAGGAATATAGGCGTAAGTAAGAAATCTGTACTTTATTTACACAAGAACAAATTTTAATAAAGACAGTTGTACAAGCATATGAAACTTTTCAATGTTGATCATTTTGGACGCTTGTTTTTTCAGCTTGACTTTGAAAAGGGTTACAGTACTTTTGTTCAACTTGTATCTCTTCTACTTGAGTTTATTTAAGAATATTTTTATTCAAAAATACAATTTCATTATTTTTTTACTTATTTTTATTCTTTATCTATTCATTTCATCCATCTATTCGTTTTATCTATTAGTAGTCAGTAATTCAAATTCAAAAATGGTTAAAAGTCGTATCTTCTATTTTTTACTTACACCGTTATTAAGCTGTTGCCATACCATACACAGGCGCAACACATGTGTGCATAGTTTCGTATCAATGGGTTGAGTCCATTCGTATCGACCTAGGCCACGTTGCGAGCTAAGCCTAATTTCGGCAGGCCACGTTTGAATGGCCTTACAATTGTTAGGCACATAGTGAGCGCCGTACGATATGTTGATGTGTAATACATTGTCATTATGTACTGTTTGTTTATTAATGAATGGATACTTTTATGTGTGCAAACTAGGGCCCGCTTGTTTACTCACAAACAATTACTCACTAAACACAATTAGTAGGTACTAAACATAATTATTTTAAACCTCAGTATATTATCTCTGTCAGATTCAAATAATGAACAGAAAATGCAACGATGGTCCGAGAGCAGAAGAATTAAATTTTTTATCGCATAATCGTAAAGATGCACGATTACCTACATTTTTGGTGGGCGTATTTTCCGTCTTTGTTGCGCAAAACGGACATTAAATGCACTGATGTGGAGTTTACTACGTCATCGTTACGAAGGCGTGACATCACCGGCCTATAGTGCTGTCCTTGTCTGTAAAATAATTTTAAAATCTATAAAACTCGCGACTTGAAGACTCCCAGATTGTAACTATCGGGGAGCGCCCACTTAGGCAGCGTATTCCACTGTTTGGCGGTTCCTCAATCAAGGCGTCAGCGTCATCAAAGCACTTCGCTCGGTTTTTATCAATATGACCATAAAACGATATCGCTTTTTCGTACTTCTGGCCGTCCAATAGAACATGCACACCACCACGATAGAAGAACGAGTAAATTCGGAGGTTACCACAAAACTTCTCATAATATTTTTGAACAATGATTGCGTGACAATAAATCAACCCTAACTTTAGTTAACTCGACAGGTTGCCTCTCAATAACCATCCACTTAGGTTCACCAAAAACCAATCATTTATAAATAACATTTTCGTTCTGTTCAACTTTATTCCCAAAATAGCCAGTAGTTTTATTCTGATTGCTGAAGATTTTATCTATTTAAATTTATGTTCGTCGGTAGTGAATATATTTTTCGGTGCTTTACAATAAACTTGTTGTATGTAGGTTACTGGGACATTTCAAGTTTTCTATAAGAAGATAGTGCTTTTCTTGAAGAAAATTATTGAGTAGGTAGAACTGTGGTCTGAGCCCAACGACTCGTAATTATAAAAAAATCTACACTTGTGTTTTTGTAAAATCTGTGAATCATTTAGTAATTTATAAAAAAATCCAGACTTTGTTTTTGTACCGTGAATAATTTAGTTAAAAAATAACAATTATGTCTATGAAAAGTGCCTTTGGTAAATATCCGCCTATATAACTTAATGAAGCATTTATCACTTTATTATTTATTATTGATTCCTCAAAAATGTGCCTGAAATTAAATTTTAACTTCTTTCACTTACAAAGTCTCTTTACAAATATCCACATAATAATCTTATAGAACAATTCCATACAAGATAGCTTTGAATCACGTAGTTTGACCATCAGTGACGGTTTAATCCGTCACAATAATATATCTCTTGACGCACAATGGTGACGTGTAAAAATGTCACGTCAAAATTAACGCGTGTGCGCTCCAGAATAGTTTATAGACCGTAAAATAAAATAATGCCTATGCTTGCTGCAATGGAATGCTAGTAATAATAGTTAATACAGCCAATAGTTAATTTATAAGTATTTTGTGAGATTAAGGAGCTATTTCACCAACCTATCAATATCTGTTCAATAAGCTAAAGAAAAATAATAAATTTAAAATTTAAAAAAACCCGACTGCAAAAAAAACAACAAAAAGTTCGAAACAAGAGCACTTTTCAAGCAGTCTGATGCAGTTGGTGGCAATTATTTATGTTAAATCTTAGATTTTATGCCAGCTGCATCAGACTGCTTTCGTAATTGTCTTTTCGAGCCCTTCATTTTGATACCCCACTTTTTGAAGACGCCAAAAATCGACCATTTTAATTTTCTATAATTTTGATATAATATCCAGTGTCTCTCTCAAAATTAAGACGAATCTAACGACACCTCTCAAGCTAAAATCCATCAAGCCGTTTAGGCTATAGAGCGTGCCAAAGAAATATACATACATACATACACTCGAAAAACATAACCCTCCTTCTGGCGCAGTCGGGTAATAAGATAAGCTAAAGGTGATTTTTACTAAATCAACTTTTACTTCAATAATGTTGTCATTAACACTATTGACAGGTGGTAAAATGAAATAGTGTTTATAGTTTAGTGATAACATTATCTGTCTTATTAACAGCACCTATCTTAATAAGAGATAATGATAGGTTGGTGAAATAGAAATATGTTTAATTGCCAAGCCCAAAGAGAACATGTTCATTTTCTCCGACCAATTATTTTAAGAAACATTTTGGGACTTTTTTAACCGTTTTTTTCATAATTCTGACGAAAACATAATATGTCATAAATACATGTCACACAAAATATATGTCACAAATTTTACAGTAATGGGATTTATGTTGTTTTTCATCGATATTTACCAGACTTTGAGTAGGAGCTTCTGCTTATACAACTGATCGCTATAATGTCATCATCAGGGATTTAGATGTATTTTAACGGTCGTCGCAATACCCAATACTTTTTCAGAAAAAAAATGTCTGCTACTGCTATGTTAACCATACGTATGACACAACTGAAGTTCGCACTACAAAAATAATGTATTATGCTAATAATATAATACTTACCTTTCTACCCCAGTACTGAACAAAATCATAAAGATACCAATCTGACAAACACAAAAATCTTAACAAGTCAATAAATAACAACACTCGGTTAATACAGGACGCACCTTAACCGTAAAATGGCGTTAAACCTGTCACAATATATCACTAGGGCGTAAGGGCCGGCACACAACGGCGCGACTGCGTAAAAACGCGTAAATTAACACGCGGGTAAATTACGTGCGCCGAACTTTGAACATGTTTTTACATGTTGTTTACGGGCGAATTATTCCGATTTGTTGTTGATTTGTTTTAAATGTTTTTTTTTATGTGTGTATGGGCTTTGATTGTTTTTTAAGTGAAGGATCTGTGTATTTATTTTTGTTAAAGAATAATTATTGAATAGGATGTTATGGATGGAGGGATATTGAAAAGAGCAATATTAATGTTCTAATGAGACCACGAATAGAGCGTCAATCTTTTATTTGTTTTGATTTAAATCAGAGCTAGGTAGGCCGACGGCTGTTACAAGCCTACTATATTATCTTGGCCAACATACTTTACATTATTTTATACAAGCAACAGAACTAGTAACACACATTTTAGTCAAAGATCTCTCGTTACACCCATTATAAAATTAAATCAAATAATAATACTACTAAGGGCCGATTTAATCATCATCAGCTTTATCCAAGGATTAATTTGATTTTTTTTACAGATTTTTTATACAATATGTCAAAGCTTACTTTAGTCCTTAGATAAATCTTATCTGACGATAGTGAAATTGACTCTAAGTATATTAAGTGATCACACGTGTATCTATCTATGTATATCTATAGTACTACAGTAGGTGCACAAACAAAAGAGTGACCCACTTTCCATATATTATTATTACCATCGAAAAAAAAACGACATTCTGCCCTACCCTTTAGGTCGCCACAAAGGGCTTCGTTTCGGCGACCACTAGACATACACCATTATACGACTAGCCATAAATAATCGACCATTGTACATAACAAATGTAAATTCAAATGCTTTTCTTTTCATATCTCTACCTTTATTTATTGTCAGTGATTGTAAGAACGGCCTTTTTATTCTGACTTGAAAAGGTCGGAGAATTTAAATAGCGGAGTTTTTCCGAACTATTGTCGTCGCTTTTTATGGAGGCAATGTTTTAGCTTCAGGATTTTTTTCTTATAGTTAAAAACTGGGGAAAACTCTTAGGAGAAATGTAAGGATCTGTATACAGAGTACCTACTTCGCTTTTCTTTAAGCTATCTTCAATGGCAAGAAAATCACTCTACCTTATTTTATTTTTCTATTTTACAATTTTTGATATTCAAAACTTCAATGTCATAAATAACCTAAATGTGCTCTTCATTATCAAGGCAATTTTATGAGTTGGTTAACAAGTCATCAAATGAAGCTATTATAACATTAAAATCTTTGAGCGTTTCATGACCCTGGTCAAATTACCCAAAGAATCTTATAAGTGAAAACTGCAGAGTGCCGATTTGCATGTTTACACGAAATTCATATTTCAAAAGTTCGTGAAGCCGGTTCGGGCATCTGGTTGCACAAAGCACATAAATCAAGAACTCTTACCAACTTCACGGATCATAAACACTTTTATGGACAGTGTATTCTCATAAAAATAACATAAAATAAATAAATCAAGAGAGCTCTGTTTATTAAATAATTTATAATGTTGCGTGTGTATCAAGCACTACAAAGTTCATTAATATAATGACAGTTTAATGAAGAGGACTATCTGCGTGTGACGTTATCAGCATGAATGTGATGTTATAATTTAAACTTTGTTTATTTTCATACGTTTTTAGGGTTTCGTACCAAAATGGTAAAAAAAGGAACCCTTATGGTGCGACTTCGTCTGTCTGTCTGTCTGTCACACCTGCTTATTTCAGCAACTACTTATGCTATCGACTTGAACCGGCCAAGTGCGAGTACGACTCGCACTTGGCCGGTTTTTTTTATTTAGTTAGTAGTAGAATTTCAAAATAATGAAACACTGTGATCATAGACACATACACTGTCCTCATCTTAAACTACAAATAATTCATAACAAAATTTTTAAAACCTAGTTAAGCATTTTACAGCTCAAACCATTTATAAATAACCAAAGCAGTCACTTTTTGTGCCACTGTACGTTTAAAAAAACCACAGTCCTTTTAGTGCAAGGACATTACTCAAACACACAGACCACTAAAATGACTAACTATCCTTTCCTTTGCCTCGTCGTTACCGGACAAAAACTAATTTACCATCATCACACATCCGGCACTACGGAATATAAACGATGTACTGTTTCACAATAATAAATCAAAATGGTTACGGTTGAAGAAACCAAATGTAAATACGGCAAGATATGATTCGCGGACGCGAAGACGTACGTGGTTAAATCATTTGTTAGGCGGATACAGTCGCGAACGGTCGTGTTAGGACTTTTGACAATTTTGCAAATGAATCAATTATTAAATGTCATCCAATCAATTACTGTTGATAAATGAAGTTGTGGCAGTTTCAGTAAGTGTTCATTATGTGTTGCAGCTTGGTCAGGCTTGTGGTTATGTGCTGATATCGCCTTATCGTGTATATTGGATTTAGGCTTAGATTTAGATTCAAATCTAAAAAAATGTATAGTAAAAAAGGAATTAACTTAACAGCTATTTTTGAAAAAAATACCTCAATACTACTAAGGTACATAAATATCAAGAAAAAATATTCGAGTTATAATATATAAATATTTATGAGTTTCAAAACTATAAAAAGAAAATTACCAAATTAAGGAAAGGGGACGGTAAATACCGTTTTATGACACATTAGTCAAATAAATTGAACTTATGCCATTGGTTAGGCGCTTGTTGAACAATAAAACAAATAATTTGTCGCTATAGCGTGAACAAAGAAAATAATATTTCGAAATCACTACAAAATTTAATCATAAACATTTCCCGCAACACTTTTGCGCTCACATACATAAGCTCGCTTTGTAACTATGCACCGCCTCAGTTCCGTAATATTGCCATAACAAATGGCCTGTCGTTAGTTTAACGGCGATATTAATCGTTGTTTTGTCTACTCTCACCGACGAAACCAGAGATTTATGTGTAGTTACAATAGTTACCGAGATCAATGGATGACGGTACTTTAATAAATAATTGGTAGTTACATATTTTTTGTAGGTTTTTTAGGAAGACAATCCATTCATAAGGTCATCATCATCTGCCTAGCCTTTTCCCAAATTATATTGGGGTCGGCTTCCAGTCTAACTAGTTTCGGCTGAATATCAATATTTTACGTGGAGCGACTGCCATCAGACCTCCACAACCCAATTAATGGGTAATACCGGTATTCGAATGTTAGACCAGCTGTCAGACTTTTAGGGCTTCTGACTACCCGTAACGATTGTCAAAGATATTCCTATGACAACCGGGACCGACTGCTTAACATGCTCTCCGAGGCACGGAGGGGTCTCGATGTGTAAAGAACGGTCACCCATCCAAGGACTGACCGCGGCAAGCGCAGCTTAACCTCGCAGATCGATTGATCAGCGCGGCTGTCATTTAGCCACGAGCCCCTCAATTCATTCATAAGGTACCTACTATTAATTAGCTATGATTCTACATAATGACCACTCTGTCTTTACGTCTCATTGAGGTTCTTTTGTTTGGAGAATCTCTAGTAGCTTTCTCATATCTAAAGCCCCATTCTCGTAAATAAAAATGTTTAAATATAGTTCCGATTTGGTTCCGATTTAGTTCAGATGTATCTAGTCTCAATGCCATTTATAATGTCGCAAATGATATACTTTTATACTAAATGACAAGGTTAAATGGATAAGAGAAAACCATTTGTGACATATATGACATTGAGACTAGATTGGAATGAAATTGGAACATTTTTATTTACGAGAATTGGGCTTCTGATAACAATGGACGTCACCCATCCATCAAACAAACGTGGTGTGTACAGTAACGCTTGTTTCACACTAGACTTACGTGTCGTAGTTTCATATAATGATATTTTATACGAAGATTCTGACTTCATGACGTGCGTGATGCGTCAGAATAGTGTGCACACCTTCGGTGCATGTAACTAATTAAATTTTAGTGTTACAAAATCTTTGCGTATTTACATCAACTCACCTCACTCAAAACTCTAAGGCCGAGATTGATAAACGTTACAAGGCACGTACTTTGGCTTAGAGATGTTCCCGTCACTGTCGTACAACTGTCAGACTACAAATGCAACACAGACGGGAACATATCTAAGTCAAAGCAATCAACTGCTAAGTAACATTTATTAATCTCGGCC
This sequence comes from Thalpophila matura, assembly GCA_948465475.1. NCBI lineage: Eukaryota > Metazoa > Arthropoda > Insecta > Lepidoptera > Noctuidae > Thalpophila > Thalpophila matura. The sequence goes on from OX419182.1 coordinate 15,920,396, forward strand.
TAACTTAAAACTTCTAACTAATACTGCAAGTGTAAGGTGCCTATTACTGAACCTTACACTGAACGCCATTATACGTACAATAAAACTTATATAATGTCTCAGTCAGTAAAGGGTTAAGAACAGACACACGTATTAATATTCTGCAGTAGTAGTTATTCAAATGGAAAGCCCCCAACCAACCCTCAAAAGAAACCTAAACGCTTTCAACTGAAGCTCCCATTTAAGACCATAATCACTTCAAAAAAAGTAAAGCAAACTTGTCAATTGTGGAGCAAAGAGTTTGTGCTGTACGCTGTGAACTTTTCAAGTGGGTAGTTAAAATAAGAAGCAAGTTCTTTCAGGTTCTTTAGTACTTACAATCTTGGCTATAAAAAGTCGTTTTCACAAAGCGCTCATTGGCTTGCGGCTGTGTTAATTGGCTTCATTTTAAACAGAAGCTGGTGTTATTCTTTTTGGTAGTTTTGTCTTTTTCTAGTTTTGTTAATAAGTTGGATTATTCGAGGGGAATTGCACAGTCTTGCAGCCAATTGCAGCTAACGATTGTTTTTTGCAGCATGCAGCTTTGAGTTCATTCATTTGACACACACAGTTCACACATTTTTAACCGACTTCAAAAAAAGAGGTTCTTTAAGAGGTAATTTTTTTGCCGATAATCTTTAAACTTTTTAATGTGTTAGTACTTTATAGATACTAAGTGGGAGTATTAAAATTCCATTCTTTATTTAGATTTAAATCGATTTTAAAAATACATTTATTAACATGCCATTATAAAATACTTATTAGTAGATATGAATCTCCTGCCCAAACAGATAATAAATTCTGAAAAAAAAACTATCAGCCTACTTCGTCCCACTTCTAAGAGTGTCCCTAGCCCAGGCAAAGACCACTGAAAAAATAGAATTCCGAAGATATTTTTTCATAAAATACAGACTTAAATATAATAATTATGTCCACAAAAAAGTAATAATCTAAAGTAAATTGAAATTAGAAAAGATAATCCACCTTTTAATAAATCTTGTAATATTTAACTTTCAGAAGACCTCTAAAAAGGATCGCTAGTAACTTCGGGCTATAAGGATTAGACCTATAATTAAACTGAAGTCAAATAAATCAAGTATTTCAAAACTTTTCTTTTTATTAATGTTTTTTCAAATAACTAAAATGATAGCTAAAGTTATTTTCGTAAAACTCGTATTAAAAACTAAATTAAATATTGGCTAAGCCGTAAAGTGCACTATGTTGTTATGTTTTCAAATATTCAGCTTTATTCATACAAAGTGGTTTGTAAAAACGATTTTGTATTGCGCTGATAAAGCTTACTCTACACTAGTGAATCTGTGATTTATACTTTTGAACGTTAAACTAATAAAATTGACAACGTGCCTACTCATTTTTTGAAGCTAGCAGTCGCATAAGTAGTGGTCGAAATTCAACCGTATAATTTTCATTCAACATTATATTATACATACACACATCAAAAGTATCTAGGGATCAACATATATTTTTGCAATAATTTTTCTCCTGATTGATATTAATTAAAATTTTCTTTAAGGATTCATCAAATAAAGTGTTTTCGTTTGTCACAGTAACGATAAACCAAGTCACCTTTGCATTATTAAAGAAATTTGCCATTTTCCTAATAAAGGGATTTTTGACATTTGAACCACTAACATTAAAGTTCGAAAAAAAGACTGAAATAACAGTTTTCTTTAAAATTTTATTGGGTAACTTAAACAATTAATAATCCGTGTTTCTACCGCGAACACTAACAACACAAGAACATCGGTTTGGCATACTCAAAATGAGTTCATCCAAATCACGCTGTGGAATGGCCGCCCATGTTCGTTGCAACAACAAAAAAAGGTCTTCTTGCGACTGGATACCCTCCATATTCGGCAGAGCTCTTCTCTGTAGCATATCCCATGCATGCTCAATCGGGTTCAAGTCTGGCGACTGAGCAGGCCAGGGCAGGACATTGATGTTAGCTGCGGCGAGAGTCTGTCTTACAACTCTTGCGGTGTGCGGTCGTGCATTATCATGCATTAACTGAAATAAGGGACCGATTTGCACTTGTAGAGGAACGATGACGTCTGATACAATCGTCTCAGCATAAATTTGAGCGTTGAGGTTGCCTCTGATCCAAATCAACTCAGTTCTTCCGCCGATCCAAATACCCGCCCATACCATGATGGTTCCACCACTATAAGGATGGACTTCCTGGCAGGATTTTAATCGCTGTTGGCGTCCAGGGGCTCTCCAGTGTCGTATACGTCTTGTATCCGGTCTCATACCAAAACGACACTCATCAGAAAAGCACACGAAACGCCATTGTTCTTCTGCCCAATTTCTGTGTTCAAGAGCCCATTGATATCGAATCCTACGATTGTGCATTGCTATAGGTGGTACCCGTAGCGGTCTTCGGGAATGAAGGTTCACTTCATGCAAGCGGTTTCTGACTGTTTGGTCGCTAATTAAGTTCCCTGAAGAGTGATGAAGCCTCACGGCTAACATCATGGCGGTTATTGTTGGAGCTCTTCGAGTTAAGATTTGAATGTATCGGTCTTGTCTCCGGGTGGTGCAGCGATACCGTCCTCCATGGCGCTCAGCCACGGTACCAGTGCTTCGGTAACGTGTCCAAAGTCGACTGATAACACTCTGACTTGTATTCAGAGCTAAAGCTACAGTACGTTGCCGGGAACCAGCTTCTATCATTCCCACGGCTCTGAGCATTTCTTCCCTGCTTAAATGACGTCGCCGCTCCATAATAACGTTGGTTTTAATCAGTAGTAGGGAAACAGTAGCACTAATAATGTCTTCAATGCGTTGTATGTTTTTATAGGGAAAATATTGACAGCTTATTTTCATCTTTTACTCGAATTTGATTGAGAGTTCCTGATTCAAATTATGAAATGCACCAAAAAGGATCCATATAAATTTATAAAATCATAAATTTATTACAAAGCCACATCTCAATCTCAAGAAATCCGCATAAAAATGCTTGATCCCTAGACACTTTTGATGTGTGTATATACATTCAACTGCATATAAATTTTAACTTTCTGCACTCCTTCTACATAATATACAGGGTGAACAACTGTTTACTATAGAAGCAACCCTAAAATCGCGACAAAAAATGAGCTGTTCCATACATTTATGTTCACCTAACTCAACAAAATGTATGGAACAGCTGATTTTTTTTTTCGCGATTTCAGGGTTGGTCCCATAATAAAAGTTGTTCATAATGATGAGTACAATGACCCCTTTAAATATTTCCACTGTCTAACCTGCCACCCTGTATAAACTTACCTGTACCAAAATCCACACAACTCCGCGCGCACAATAAGCTATATTCACCACACAAGTTCCCACAACCAACGACAGCCAATCGCTGTCCACTGCTACGTGTTTTCCAAAAAGGCAGCAAAATCCTTTCAAATCCATTAAAATTTCCGCGTATATTTTCCGTAAGCGCAACACTGGTGTCAGTCGCTTGAGGCCCGCTTTGAAACTCGTGCCTCGTGCCCGTGTCGGTGGGCAGAGCTGTTGCGTTTGTCGCGCTCGTGTCGCGTGTAAATCACGCCCAGTCCTGACGCGGCCTTATTCTGACGTGCGGATTAAATGCCGGTAGGCTTGCGTCGAGTAGGTAACATTTTGTACAGTGTTTTATGCTTTTTAACGAATTTACAGCAATTTACCGGCCTTTGTATCAAATATGCAGGTTCATTTAGTAGATTTTTTTTTTCATGGTTATGCCGGTCATGTGGAAATCATTTAGTCAACCGGTCGGTTATTATTTTACCAAAGAATTATATCACAGGGATAGTCAACATACTTAACAATACCGCAGTAAATATTACACATCGAGTTTGAGAAACAGACAATCTAGCTAGCTAGTTAGCTTCGGCTTTGTAAAGCGTCACCCTCAGATCATAGAAACAAGGAGATATGCCATCATAGCAAATTAGTACCGGAACAACTGATGCCGGACTGTTAGTACTTCGTGCGACATAAATGGCGCTCTATAAAGCCGAAGCTAGCCGATGACTGTATGCTGAGTACTGTACCTACAATACGCGCAATCTAACTTAACAGGCCTGATACCAGGCTCTCTAGAATTTAGAGCATCTATAGCTTTTTAAATAAGGTTTAGAATACACAGAAATAAGTATGAGACGCCATTCGCACGATCTTCAGATCGGTCAACTTCGATTTGAGATTATGTGTATTAAATCCATTCATTCGATCCATTTATCTAAAACGGTGTTTTATTGACCTTAGAAATACAAACTTGGTTCATAGGCAACAAGAAAAGAGAGGTAGGGCACAGTGAGATATCTCGCTCAAATGTGGAGCAGTCCTACTGGGGAAGTACCTCCTCCATACAGAATACCAGAGTCAAATAACGCTACTCTTCGGTAGTGTTAAGAAAACATTGATGTGAGCAAATCGGACTTTAAAAATAAAGTGTACCTACTGGAAAATTAACTAATTCATAAAATCCTTTCCACGTCCTTATCTAATCCTTTAAGCACAACACCAACCAATTACAATAGAAACAAGATAAAAACAAATGAACAAACACAATAACAATGACAAATGCAATCGCGCCCGCGTTTATGGGGTAAGTTTGTAACAAAATGGTCACTTGCAGGAGTACCGATACAGTTAGGCTCAACTCTGACGATAAAAACTTGTAACAATCTGATTAGACTTATAAAAGGACATTTGAGAAAGGATTGTTATCTAAAAACGAACGTTTTGTGAAGAAAAGTTCGTTAATTGCGTCTGTGAAACGATGAAATCTCTCGGATTTACTATTACGCACTTTGATTCGGAGAAAAAAAAGTTGTTACGTCATAATGGAAGCTTTTAGCCCAAATTCAGGGACGCGATCATTCATTTTCGCCTAGAAAAGTAATAAAAATGTTAGTATGAAAGGAATTTTATTAGGTACTAGTAATATTCTTCGTAATTTTACATGAGCAAGTTTTTTTGTCATTATTTAAGACGCGTATTAAATTACTTTTGCATTGAGTTTGACAGCGGTGACGTTTAAACATGCCATTAAAAATCTATTAGTCTAAGGTCACGTTGTCTATGGATGGTGTTAGGTCTTAGTAAGCTTATAAAGATGATAATAATAATTATAGATCTGAATCCACCCGATATAATACCTCAAACTACTTCTTCATTGTACAACTAGGTATATTTTTCAATTTATTATCAGTAGCAAGCACTTACAATAGGCTTGGATTAATCTCAATTCAGGAAGAGCTGTTTCATTTGTACTGAATATCGAAGCCAAAATTATATTACATTGATATGCAATATGATTTATATGTCTGATGATGAAAATAGTCTGATCTGAGAGCTAACAAAGCATACACTTGTGGGTTGAATACTAAGCTTACTACAGTATTAGCTAAGTCTTCCATAGGATTCGAAAACGATAACATATCAATGAGGAAATGATCATCTATGTATATTTACTAGCGAGGTGAACTCTGTGGCAATAGGGGATCCTATATTATTAGACACATAAAGTTGTTTCGACAATCACAATAGAATTACACCATGCGATCAAAATAAGAATAGGACTGACCTTGCGCCATATTGTGACGTTTTGTATTGAAAATTTAGCTGTTTTGTATTAAAAAATCTATCACAATAGATTTGGTAAATCAAAGACTCTATTAAATATAGTGAAAAAGAAAACGTTACTGATTTGCAAATTAATTTTCTTTGTAAGACTTTACTTTTCAAGTGATAGTTGACGGTTCGAGGTCATTGACGTTCCTATTCTTATCACGATCCCATAGTACATATAAAGTACTAGGAGATCAGTATACGACGCACGTAAAATTCATTCTTGCCTCATCATACACGAGCTAAACTAAAGAACAAAAAAGTCGGTCTTCGTAAAATTAGTCTCTTGCGGACTTTTGACCCATTTAACGTCCCTTCTTTTCAACATATAAAAAGTAAAGTACTGAATACATTATCATAACAAACAGACGGTTTTGTATGCGATACAAAAGTTCGTTCAAATACCCCTTTGTCTTCTAATCCCTTGCATAACAAATTGTACTGAAACAAAAACTCCCTAAATGTGGAAACTCGCAAATCGTCGCCGTCGATAGCATCAAATCTTTGAAACTGTGCCGTTGCAGAGCTGAAAGTACAGTAGAATGAGTTCACAATGAACTTGAAAATACTGCCCCATAAAAATTAGTATCATATAGTATATAATAAATAATTATAATGTAAACAGGTGCAGATCGAGATAATTATAGCAAAAATGTATTGCTAGAGATAAAAATCGAGATAATAGAAAACTTTATTATGTATGTAGATATAGTATTATACAAAATAAAACATTAATAGATGACGCTATTACATACTGCTTCTAGTGGCGCCATCTATGAGCAGATGCCTCGGACTTGCCACGGACAGACGGACGACAAAGTGATCCTATAAGGGTTCCGTCTTTCCTTTTGAGGTACGGAACCCTAAAAATGTGAGACGTCATGGGACGCCAAGTAATAAACTTATATTACGTGGTGATATAGCCAAGCCCTTAACGCAGGTGATTTAACCCTAAAAACGTAATTGAAGCTAGAACTATTCCTACTCCGATACTTCTGCGCAACTGTCCGCTGCCTCTCATTCGATACAAATCCCAGTCCACCATCGTTTGTAGCTATACGCCACAGAATACCTACCACAGTTGGAACGACTAAGTTTAACCATAACCATTATCACTGTCCCGCCCTTTGGAACGGCGTGTGGTACAAGTTGGAGGTGGCAGCAGAATTTATTTGATTTTGAAGCTTTAATTATTATGTACCTACGTGTCATTTGGTGCGGGGTAATGAATGGTTAGTGGTAATTTTCGAAGTGAGTTTTAGTTTAGCCTCACGTTTTGATGTTTATAAACGCTGTACTAAATTGCTTCTACGAATCGTAATAGCTAGCCAATTGAAATTTTCACAGAACACAAACGGGACCCCCATACAACCGGAACGGAACTTTTAGCGCGCGAGTCTGACTCACACTTGGCCATTTTTTTACCACGTCAACGAGAAAAGTAGAAATCTAAACTTATATTCAAACATTTCAAAAATACTTCAAAAACTCAACCATTCACTACACCAAATTATTCCATCAAAAAATATGGACTAAACCTAAGAACACGCGCCTCGAACTCATTTCTCCACGTTCGGAACACATTGTCACATCATAAAAAAGAAGTTGGCACATTGAGCCCAGCCCGCGGCGGCGGAGGCCGAAAGTTTATTACCTGGACCAAACTTTCGAAGTCATTTCTTCAAGCGAAGATTTTTCTACGACGTCCCACGCCGTTTATTGCTTAAAATAAGTAATTTGAGAGGACGAATCTGCATAATGTTGGCAGTAGAAAAAGCAACTTCTTTTCTTTTTTTTTTTCGAAGTTTAATGTAAACAGTTGGTCTGGGAATAAAGTTGTATTGATGTATGTGGTGTATGTAGGTATGGTAATATTTTATTTGTAATGGTTATAAATGGTATATTGAGGTTTTTATCGCTTGATCTGAGCTATCGTTGGTAGTAAATTTATTTTTTAAGTGGCTTAAGAGCGGCATAGATACGATACGAACGATACGATAATAATATTAAATACTGTTTTTGACAAAACACACTGGCCTGCAAAAATAAGTACTACACTTTCTACTACTACTTCGTACTAAGTGTGATGATAGGTAAATTTATTTATGCAGGCCAGTGTATATATGTGTGTATATTATGAACTTTTGGTAGAAAGTTTTTCTATTTCGTAGATATGTTCTTTTAAGTTTGTAAGTAGGGAAAACTAAAATGAATATTGAAAACCTCACCATATTGTAAACATAATGTGGCAACATTTTGTTATACCTATTCACAATTTTTTGTTATACCTATTAACAAATTCTCATAAAATAAGTGTTTTTCGCTAGCGAATGTCATCGCTAGCGAAAAACACTTATTTTATGAGAATTTGTTAAATGATCGCTTCCGGGATTGGATTGCCAATTATCATTGGCATTTTCGCTTAAATGACAATGATAATTGCTTCAAATATAAATAAATAAGTACGGAACCCATCATTATAAAAACAGGAAATGCCTCCTAAAGCAAATCACACTCGACGATTTTAATTCGTCACTTGAAACGTCCGTCGTGAGTGCGAATAAGTCCTTAAATTAAAAATCGTGGAGTGCGCACTTTATCCTTAATAAAGTTGACCTTTTATTTGAAAGAAGAGGGTCCAATGATTTTAATTTATGCCGGTCTGAATTGTCAGGAATGTCCAAAAAGATTACAGCTGACTGACGATTATTTTTGGAAGGAATTAGTCACGAGAAGTATTTTGCTCTGCCTTTTCGGTCTCATGAGCAAGTTCATTCGTTGAATTTCTGCATTTAACTATTATTTCTGGGACAGGATTTTGTATGAATCTTTAGGATTTTCCTAATTGCAGTTAGATATTGTTGGCCTTTTTTGAAACCAAAATGAAAACTTAATTTGTTCGATACGCTGGTTATTCGACAGCTCGTCTAGCAGCGTGACTATGAAACCAGCTTAAGTATTCAGTTACCAATGCGCTATCTTTTTATCAGTGTATGCAGGCACAAATAATAATAATAATGGTCGTGTATATCGTCAGTGGAAAGGCGAAATGTATACACGAATTTCTATCGAGGTTTTTACACCAGGCTTTAATTACCTTGTGATTTCTCATCCTTACTTCTAAAGACATCTTTTATTCTCTCAGCTACAAAAACGAATAAAGGCAAATTGCTAACTGCAACTAATACCGCCCTATCTTAAGCAACTTAACGACAGCAAAATGCAATAAAGACTCGAACAAGAGTATAAACTATCGAAATAACTGTTCTTAACTTAATAGACGCATAACAAGACAAACAAATCAGCCCGGGACCGTTTGTAGATATCTCTCAACTTTGCCCGGGGTAGCGCGGGACTCGTTAATCCCTAGCCCGTAGTCCTGTGTACTAGTGATGGGATTATTCAACTAGTTTTCGATATCCCAGCTCGATAGGAGATTGTTGTGGAGTAATTTTGTTGGAAGCCATTTTGATCATTCAAAATGGCTAAAGTAAACGTGGCTATTTAAAACATCTAACCTCAAAAGAATATGAATTCTTTTGAGGTTAGATGTTTTAAATAGCCACGTTTACTTTTCTAGAACGATACTGAGTCGTAAATCTCGAATTAAAATAAGCAGGTGTGACACTAACTTCGACTTAAATCTAGTTTTAGTTAGGTTTTGAAAATAAATAATCCTAGGTTTCAATCTTTTTACCTTCTTCGGGATGGCCGCCGTAGTCCTGGACAATAATAGTGATAAGATAAACTGCACGGAATTAATACAAACTAGTATTTTAAGTGATTTGTATTTGGGTATTAATAATTATTGTCTTATCTCATTAAATCATATTAAAAAGCACACAACTGATTCCACAAAGCCAACTAAATATCAAATTATTGACAAACATCTCAATACAAACAGCTAAACACAGCCACAGACGCTATTCGACTACAACAATTGATTGGCAGCCGTCTCGACGTCAGTCCCGGCGCGTCACTACTCTACCCCGGGACAGCAAACAATACGAGCGGCAATTAATACAGCCATTATACTAACGAGCGCCCCACTATCCGGGATCGGACGATTAGACAGCGGGAAAAACTTGAGAGGTCCGCGGAACGGAACATGGTTGATGGTGGCTTGTGTTTGTTGAATTCAGTACCTTTGGTTAAGTAAATATCTTTACGGTCAAGTTAACTTTGAGGGCGGGTGGGGGAAGGCATTGGTATAAATTTTGCTGAATGTTCAAAATTCTCACCTACCTTATTTTGTTTATTTTCCTTATTTTTGACTGCGTGGCTTAGCAGCAGCATTAATTATTGAATTGTAGAATAAAACTAAACATAGAAATGCTAATGTGAACTGTCATGTGTGTTTCTGAAGTTCCGTACCTCAAAAGGAACAAGGACTCTTGTAGAATTATTTCGTTGTCCGTCTGTCTATTTCAAGTTAGCAGCTCGTTAAAAAATAAAAACTTTTTTGACAAAAAATAACCGACTTCAAAAAGCCACTACAAAGAAAATAATAATTTTGGTTTCGGAAGTCAGTGGCTTTGGTTTTTGTTTCCTTTTTTTGCCACCGACTTCCGAAACCAAAATTATTATTTTCTTTGTAGTGGCTTTTTGAAGTCGGTTATTTTTTGTTAAAAAAGTTTTTATTTTTCCCTTTTTAGTTTTTTATCTCGCGTTAGATTACTTTGACGACTTCGTTCAACAGTAAATCTTCTACGTAGTGTGTACATTTATGCATATAACTTTGTACATATGAATGATTACATAATGTATTATATACTAAAACCTTCCTCAAAGTATGTAGATTACGTTAGTGAAAACCCCATCCAAATCGAATCAGTAGTTTTTGAGAAATCGCGCACATACAAACATACATACATACATATATACATACATACATACATACGGGACGAATACAGAACCTCCTTTTTTGAAGTCGGTTTTTTGAAGTCGGTTAAAAAGTAACAAGTACTCTTATAGAATTACTTCGTTGTCCGTCTATTTCGAGTTAGCAGCTCGTTAAAAACTAACTGGGAAGTTACCTTATTTATTTAATTCCAAGATCAGCAAAGAACGGCCAAGACTAAAGAACAAATGAGGCAAGTTAACGGTAAAATACCTACGCTTTGAACGAACGAGCTCGCCGGCCAAGCCTTTGGCTCGTAATTAACGGTACTATAATTAAAATACCATCCGTTGGACTTTCAAAAAAGACGTCTAATCTTTGGCATATCTGTCTGGATGCCTTGCGAAGAATGTGTTAATATTTTTTTAATTTTACAAGGGGAAAATTTTAGGTAGTGGAAAATTAAGTTTTAAAAAAGCTTGTATCTCCACTTTTTTTTTATGAAACTTGAGAACGTTAAGAGCGGGTGTAATATAATAAAAAATGCTGCGCCCACACTCGATAGGGTGAAAGTTGTATATTTTTTGTTAAAAATTCGAAGTTAAAGCATTTATGCAATTAGATCCCTGCCTTAGAGGTACTTTTAAATTATCAAGGAGTCTGTCAGTCAGCAAGATGAAGCTGGATGCCCAAAGGATGTTCCAAAGCATAGATTCTTACTTATAAACGATGATTAAATTAAATAGCTCTTATTTTTTATAATTGTATATTTAATATGTGGTTAAAATAAGAGGCGTTTATAAGTAAGGCCCAAAGTCATTACAATATCATGGCTACATAGTTTTTATGTCGGAAAAATATAAAGTATATACGGAATTATCTTTTAAACTTTAGGTAGTTACAGAGAGAGTACCTACAATAAGTGCTAGGAATGCACGAATAACAAGCAGAATTGTGCAAATCGATGCCGTGTTGCTATCGTTAATTTTGTACGAATGAGGTACCTACGATACCAAAGTTCACACTTCTTAACACAGCACAACATGGGCTAAAAATCTTTTTTTTAGCTTACATGACTAAACATTTAGTGCCAACATCATCCCATACACATCTCACACAGATCAGAAGAACTTCCTTCCAATTTATTTTCTCTCGCCATTGCTTCCAAGAGTTCCTCCCTCTAGATTCATTACTTCAAAAATCAACAAGAGATGCCAATTAATTGTAATAAGCTTTTCGTCTTTGAAACGCGTATAATCACGCTCGCGCATTAAGGGGTGTGCTCGTGAAATAGGGGGACCTTCCCCTTCAGATCACGAAGGAGTGATCATAAAAAAACCACCCTTAACTTCGCGTTGGAGAGACTTATTAGAGAAGTGCTTAAGAGGGCGCAATAGAATCGTCACGATTCGAATTTCACCCCCACTTCCGCACCTTCCCCTCTATGTTCCGACGCAACCAAGTGACACGTGACACATTAATACAATTATTACCGTTGCATAACTTCAAAATCAGGTAAATGCATTTTTTGTAGTTTCAAGATATTAATATAATTAATCTGCATTATACAAAAAACGAAACCAATATCGAACCGAAAAATTCTGACCCGACTAACTGATTATAAGAATAAAAAAAAGTTTTTATCTTTTATAAGTTTCATCTTATATTATTTACAGCTAAGTGTAAACCCGTATAAAAAGTACATTTTATTTAATTTCAGCTTAGAACTACAGTTCTATTCTTCGTTTGGTCTGTTCGTATATTGTAACTTCACTGGCTTACAAGCCAGTGAAGTTACAATAAAATCTCAAATTATACATCAACTACTGAGTACTAATACAAAGTTTGTTATAACACATTACACAATACCTAAATGTCGATTTTGGGTTGGGCGGCTGTCGGGCCTTAGGAACAGCGACACGACTGGAGAACTGGAGAAACAGCAACAACACCTCAGTCAACGTCTCTGACCAGACTGCCGACTATTCGGCACAAAAGTAGGTCACTGATAGATGATGTATTTATATGCAAGAGAAAAGCAATTGAACAGATTTCTTCTACTATAACCAATTTTCAGAAAAAACAGAAAATAGACAGATTCAGCTTTGTTTGATAAGTAGAAATAGTAGATTTTATACGCAATCACGTGACACCAAAATATTTGAAATTTGGTAGTTACCTGATTTTGAGGGGTACGTGACGATTTCCGTAAACATAGTATATGTAGAAAATAGTTTTATAGTATAGTCGTAAGTACATACGTCGGTAATGTACCTACATTTTAACCTGAATATAAAGCATCTCCTGAAAGAGTAGTATGACCGTATGACCCTATTTAAATTAAAATTTGTCATGTCCGATACGCAATATCTTTCTAACTGTAGATAAATTGTTAAACTAATAGTCTCATGAACTCTCGTGTCTACTCTAATATCAAAGCGTGACATAATTGAAGAGTAAAACAAATCTTATTAATAATATCATAGGTTTTCGCGATTACTACACATTATAATAAAACAAGTTTAAACGGATTTAATCACGTGTATTATTGATTTTACTGACGTTTCGAACACTTTGCAGCGTTAAGGTCACAGGACGACTGAGCTGGTAGGCGTCATGACTATGACTGCTATTATTTATACAAAAATGATTTTAAATCTACCCGCACAAGATTTTTTAATTATAATCGATATTATTCGATTCATATTCGTTTTGATGCACATAATCGCTCACGGTGTCTTGATGTTTCGCAGTGAGATGTGAAGTTTAGGACCTGATTATTTTAAGAACAGGGTTCCAAACAGGTGGTACTTGCCAACCATCCTCTCTATTAAAATTAGGATGCTTTTTTTTATTTCAATAGCCTCGCGAAGCATTCTAGGCACATATCGGTTATCCTTTGCGAGAATTTGAGGTTGATCAAAGCGTAGAAAATGGTAGAGTTTACCTAGGGCAGGGATGGCGAACCTTTTTATAACTGCGTGCCACACTAAGTAGAAAAAGAAAAAAATTATGGCTACTATGGCTAATATGCTATATCATAAAAAAGTAAGGAAAATAAAAATCCTTACCTAATTAAAGACAGTTATAACACAAATCAATAATGTTATAAGCACTGTAGATCTGTTTTATTGTAAATATACTGAAAATGTTAATGCAACTTATGTTGTTCCCGTGCCCAGTTTTTTCTGTCGCGTGCCACTCTTGGCACGCGTGCCATTGGTTCGCCATCCCTGACCTAGGGCATGTTCATACACTGCAGACTTTGTGGAGCGCATATTCTTGACGCGGTTTAATCCGTTTAAACTTGTTTTATTACAAAGCTTATTATTGAACATCATGTTATACTCCCAAAGTGATACACTTCTTATAACGTCATATGGATGCACGCGATAATAATATAATATATACGCGATGATAATAATAATAATGGCGTAACCTGAAGAAAGTATTTAACAGTCTTTTGTCAGGCGGAAACAAGGTGCGCGCATTCAACGGTTGGATCATGCCGGTCTTGATGTACTCTTTTGGCATACTCAAATGGACTCAGACGGAACTTGACGCCCTTGATCGTCGGGTCCGTACACTGCTGACGGCCTATTGGATGCATCACCCACGGTCCTCAGTGATGAGGCTGTATATCCTGCAGAAATGTGGCGGTCGAGGCTTTTTAAATGCTAAGACCCTCCACAACCGCGAGATATGCAGCCTCAGGGAATATTTCCTGAAAGCTGACGTGGGGATGCACCGAGATGTTGTTGCAGTGGACAAGGGACTAACCCCGCTCTCCTTAGCTAAAGAGAACTGGCGCAAATTGTGGTTCTGGATATTAACAATCGCAGGGAGGTATGGCAGAGCAAGGAGCTACACGGACGCTTTTATCGGGCCCTTCATGGACCCGATACAGACTTCTTGGCGTCTGTGTCTTGGCTACGTTTCGGGGACCTCTTCGGGGAAACCGAAGGTTTTGTATGTGCAATTATGGACGAGGTTATCATGACGAATAACTATCGGAAATATATTGTGAAGGACGGCACGGTTGACATCTGTCGGGCATGCCACCCTCCAGGGGAATCTATCCGTCACATTATTTCCGGTTGTTCTCGTCTCGCTAACGGTGAATACTTACACAGACACAACCTGGTGGCCAAGATTATCCATCAGCAACTTGCTCTGAAGTACAATCTTGTGGAATTGGAAGTACCATACTACAGGTATGTGCCCGACCCAGTTCTCGAAAATGGTCATGTCACATTGTACTGGGAACGATCTATCATCACTGACAGGACTATCATGGTTAATAAGCCTGATATTGTGGTGATAGATCGATCAGAGCGCCGCGCATTGATTGTTGATATCACCGTCCCGCATAATGAGAATCTCGTGAAGGCTGAGAAAGATAAAGAACTTAAATATCTTGATTTAGCGCACAAGGTTGTCAGCATGTGGGATGTGGACTCGGCAATCATTGTGCCGATAGTCACGGCCAATGGCTTAATAGCCAAGAGCCTCGACCTACACATGAGGAGGCTCTCGTTAGGCGGCTGGATCAAGGGCTTGATTCAGAAAGTGGTACTCCTGGACACGGCTCGTATTGTTAGGAGGTTCCTCTCTCTGGGGCCCTGACCGCCGATGGCTTGGACCCTGTTCCCGATGCCGGTGGAGCACTATTTTTTATATTTTTAAATGTTTTGTTTTTTAAATCTTTTATAATGAAATATTTAAAAATGTAAATTATATGTCTATATAATGAATAAACAATAATGGCGTAAGATAATTATCTTGGACAACCCTGTTAGCGTGAAAACGCGTAGGCAGGTGTCTTGCTTAGCGCCTAGAGCCTAGATAGTCACCTACCGGCCGCACTGCGCGCTGCGATGCGACTAGCTAGGCGCCAAGCGCGCAGTGCGGCCGGTTGCGAACATTCTAAAACGTTTGTTTTACTAAGCTACTCGCTAGGTGACTATCTAGGCTCTAGGCGCTAAGCAAGCCCCCTGCCTGTGCGGTCTTAGCCTTACTGTTTCCGTGAATTAAATAATATTTCACAAAGTGCCGAACAAAATTTGCTTTGTTCTTAGAGCCAGATGTAACACAAGAAAGTCGCGCAAAAATTAAAACCATAACAGCAAGTAGCTGTAGAAGTTGATGGTTGTCTGGTATAGAGCTGGCTCTCACTTTTCAGTAGGCAGCCGATTACACTTTTCACTACTGAGAATGATCGCAGGCGGTGGCACAATCACCAGCTTGTAGGCTTAGTGCACACCAAATAGCATTTATTAACTAATCGCTTTTAACTTTGTTGGCTTAATCGAAAGGAGCGCCAAGTAAATATATACTAATCCAGATTACCACGATTACAGCCGCGTATTTATAACGTTTGAAATGATTTGAGAAAAATAATAAAAGAGCGATTAGAAAAATAATAATCTAAAGCTTATATTAATACGTTATAGTCGTGCGAGAGCGCTGTCCGATCAAAATGATACACTTGTATTAAAACTCTTGATACTTGTGAATTTGTCAGCAGACTCACGCAATTAGTGGCGTCACTGTGCGACCTGGATTAAAATTTAGTTGGAACACAGATAATACAATACTAAGCGTACAGATGCCTCATCTCATACAAAAAACTATACATTTTTTCATGCCTAAATGATTTTTTTTTATTTGAACAAATATTTACATTTGTCTATTTTTTCATGTTCTAAGTATATTTTATACAAACTTCAATAACAAATCGATAGATATAATTAACGCTATCTATTAAGAGTTATTTGAACAAATACTCCTTTGTTCCTGATGAGACCCCGTGGTTGGAGTAAAAAAAACGTGTTGGAAAAGAGTCGTCATTCAAGTCGTTGAAAAAAGTTTCTAATTATTTTACATATTCCATGGTCACTCAACAAAGTCCCCAATGACGTCATGATATGATTTCATAGAACCAAACATATTTTTATATTAAATTGATTAAATGAATTAAACTGTAGACATACCTTAGCCGTTTAGCCACCGTCTTTAATTTCCTATTTTTTCACTCGTGTTTATGGTTCTGTATCGCATTATAATAGCGTTTATACGTAATTTTCCAACGAACAACAATTTTGGTCAAGTTTCGCATATTTACACAGTATTTATACTCCCTTGTGGCGATTATTTCAATGATTAACAATTAAATGTGTCGACTTTTACTTATAACATTTAATTTTCTTGAGTAATATCTACGTAATTTTAATTTTCATTTTTTTCTGTTTGCGACGGCATAACTGTCATCGGCTGTCAAAGTGGCATAGACCTCACGCCTGTACGGCGGAACGCCGTCTGGTCGATGAAACAGATTTATGCAAAAAGATCACATCAAAAAGAGATGCAATATATCAACTTAGTCAAATAAAATTGTCATAAGCGCCAAAGCAGTTATACTGGATTTTCTCTTAAATTAAACAATTAAAAAAAAAAACTTCCGATGCAAAGATAGATTAAATAATTGCGATGTTATTTATATAGTCTTTGTCGTAGTTATTTGCACCACGTCCATGAAAAATCCAATAAATGTGATATTTTTTCGCAACTTCATGATTTTTTTTTATCGAGTAAATTTCATGCTATCGTGTTTCCGTCCGATGCAAAAATAGATCTGATGGTGAACTATCATATATATAAATTTTACTAGTATAGGACCTCTCTTACTCCTCAAATATTCAATCTAAATTTGACGTTTATAGCAAAGCCTCCTCTTAATAGTAGGTAAATATGAGTGCGTACGGGGCGAAAATTGAAACGGTAACGCGTATTAAGTGTCATATCTTCTTCGAATGCAACACCGCGAACTAACTCGCTTGGTGTGCTACTCGCAGCATCTAACCGGCCGAAACTCAACCTAATTTATTCATCGCGAGTAGATCAGTACGAGTTCTCAGTCTGTGTGGCCAAGGCTTTACAGTTGCATAAAATATAATTGACTTACAACATTACCGTGATCACAAGCTGTATACCTACTTAACTTGGAAAAATCTATTTAAAATGTTTAACGAAATTCTTGATAAGAACTAATCGCTGATTAAATATAAATAATTTGACGTCTTATACCAATGTGGTCAGACAAGAAACCGCTCCATGTTCTGCTGTAATTTGCCTAGTCGCCGGCGCACTCACTCCTCATCTAATTCCCCCTGTGTTTCCACAAGCAACGTCTGAAGGGATTTAATTAAATTTAATTTCGCTGAGATTTTTCCTTTTCCCCGCCAATAAACTTTACGACCGGAAATTTACTGGTAAGCAAATGTTTAGAAATCGCCCTGTTGAATAATTTTCTTATAATGACGTCATTTTTTAATTACTTCTCTCTGCCTTGGTCCTAAGCGACTTACACGAATTACGTGTTGTACTGAGAGAGATTTGGAATATTTCCAAGTTTATATTTTTATAATGAAATGAATAAAGAAATCATACAAACGAAGTGTAATGAATAAAGTTTTTACTATAAGTTACCAATAGAATAAGAGGGTTTTGAGGTGTATCTTTCATCTTTGCTGACTCACGAACAAAGCTAATATTAGTTCTCTTAGTAAATCATATCAATTGACTACGAGGAAGTGACACTTTGCGGTCGCACTGAATAAGATAAAACATGAAAAGCTATTTTATTCAGACGCTGCGCAGACGTAGCAACTGTAATTTTTTTATAATAACGATAACCGAATTTTAATTTCTCGATTTTAAACCACTCACATATTACTGTAACTGTCATTTACAATAATTATTAAAATCCCCATGACCGCCACTTCACTTCCAGTATCACCAAACCCTACGATTACAAAGGTACACACGTGTACGCATAATTCCGCCACACTATATTCCGTGACGCGGCGCTCCCCGGAGACAATGGCGTCCGCGATTAATCCTTTACACATACAACGCCACAATACTCGTAATTAATATCGCCATTTAACTAACGAGCATCAATGTGTTGTAACATTCGTCCTACTTAGCTGTGATATTTGTGTACGTGTAAAGGTGGATTCAAACATTGCAAGGCATGCGCTTATCGCATGCTTCGCAATGTAAACGTTCATATTCGTGGTGAGGCATGTGCAAATGTATATCGAGCCGTGCGTTGCGAGGCGTGCACGGCGCATGCCTCGCAATGTTTGGATCCACTTTTAAGGTGCTCAAACATGAAGTGATTATCGTAACGATGCGTTGTTCGATTTTAACATGACTCGACTGGATGGCTGGACTTTTTTGCCAGTAGCTCATGCAAACATTATAAAAGAAGATGTAGCTAGATAAAGGCTTGGCCAAATCACCACGGCCTTCACCCGCCGTAGGTACCGTGAAAATAAACGGCGCGGCGCCACACCGTTTCACAGTGCCGTGTCGTGTCAAATTCCGGTGCGAGGACTTCCAAAGTTGCAGTTTCTTTGTAAATATGGATCGCTCCATACGTATTCTTCTTCTCCTGCTATTGAAAAGACGCAAGAAGAAAGTGCGGTCCATATTTATAAAGATACCTTTTTACAAGCCATCGCACTGGAATTTGACACGACACGCGCTGCGCCGTTTATTTTCACGGTGCCGGCGCCGCGCCCTTATGTTGTAGCAAAGCCGTATGGCCGCGACTCCATAAACCAGAATGTATCTCTATTTGCCATAGGCTTACTATGTATAATAACCTCAACTTCTATACTTTGAACCATGTGAGTTCCATGCGAACCCCTTGACAGAATTACGTCTTAATTAGAATGTTAGTAAGATTAGTTATAAGATCGTAGATCAAAGGATATTCAATTGGCACAAAGGGAAGCTTACCTTACCTAACTAACCTGCTTTCATCACCATCTTAACCCCTTAGAATTTAGATGGTGATGCTTATAAAAAAGACGTTCTAAAACATTAGACACATCGCAACTTTACGGCGTTCCAACAATAACTAAGCTATTCCTACAGACACATACTCCATTTTCAACAAAATGTTGCCACCTAATCAACCTACCCCCTACCCAACGTCACCGTATAGAAACGATGACGTAATTGATTGGAAGTCGGCCGACCCCCGGGCGGCGCAGTCGAAAATTGATAAAGTTTCCAATGAAAACTCACTCGGTGGCTCACAACTTTATATATCCGAAGTGATACATCATTTTAATTTAATTTCTGACTAATTTAGTCGCGTAAGTTGGTCAGCGTGTTTCTATTATGTTGTGAGAATGGGTCTTTATAGCTAGATCAAAATAACAGATTAACTAAATAAAAATATTACTGGTTTTCAACCACTGAACTAACGCGTAAACGCGTTCGTTGGTTTCTTGGCTTATTAATTAATGTTTTATGATGCTACAGTTTCATTAAAGATGCTGGTTATTCTATTTCATAATTTCATAAAGATTGACCCCAATTAAAAAAATCTTAATAACGACTAAGAGACTTAAAGCTGGTGCTAATTTTATCATGATTTATGACAGTATTTTCCAAGCTAGTGTCCTTCCGACAAGCGTTTTAGGTTTTTGGTCTGGTCTGTTAACTTGATCGGTACATTATAGAAAATAATTCCACTGTAAATATGATAGGTACATGCTACTACCAAGCAAGCCTCCCACGGCGAATGGTTCGAGTTCGATCCTGAGGCACGCACCGCTGACTTTTCGAAGTATTGTGCGTATTAGAAATTAATTATCACTTGCTTTAACGGTGAAGGAAAACGTCGTGAGGAAACCGGCAGGTCCTCGAACCAAAAATTCGAACACATGTGACGTCCACCAACCTGTACTGGGCCTCCTCTGTGAGGGAGTGGGAACATTATAGGCCGATTATGCTATGCTTATGCTATGCTACTACCACCTATCCATAATTCCACCCGTCAATCTTGTATAATCTATATTGTCAAAACGACAGCCTCAGTAGTCAAAGTTTTCAGTCCTGGATTTCGATAATGTTAATAAAACGAACAAAATCGAATGAATAAATCCTAAGTTCACAATTTGAAGTTTTCAGGGACACGTTCGAGTACCACACAAGAGACGCTAAACTGTCCCGGTCACGGTGGGACATCCCGGCTTATTGGCCCATCCCGGACAAATAGGCGATATCTTGCCTCAATATTCCCCTTGAGAGTAAAATTTTGTATCATAATTTATTTAAAGTGTATTCTGTTCAACACGGATATCGATTAAAATACTATTTTTGCAGCAACTTAGTCTCAGTTTAATAATGACATTATGTAAGTTTTTGTTAAATAAAAGTTTGAAAATGGAAAACTTGTGCATGTGCGTGCTTGATATAGGTATTGCGTTTGAAATTACCTAATTACTTGATACATTTTGATTTTTTACTCAAAAATTCTGTGTTGCTAAATTAACCTTATACCCAGCCTGAACGGACATTTTTTTTTGAAAAAACTACATGTAACTCAATCCTACTTACTTATTCAAAAATCCCAATCCCGCGAACTATATCGGCAAGTTCAACACTATTGCACGTGGAGTTTTCCCGGACATTTTCGACCGGCCCGGCTATGGGAATAAAAGTTAAACAAATGGATGGCGTACCGGCAAGTTTTAATAAGATTCTTGCGAGGTTTAGTACAGAACTGTTCACTGCGGCCGCTCGTGTGTAGCTGCCTTGAATTGTGATACGTTTTTCTCTCTTTTTTATTATATTTCTCTTTCATGGCTTTTAATAACGCGTTTTAAAGTTTCGCAATAATGTTCGTTGTAATAAAAATGTGGAAAATATTTAGCTTAAAGAGCGTTTAAAAGCTGAAATAGGTTACGTGTTCGAAAGGAGTTTAGTGAGTCGCTTGAATTTGGATCGTAATATTGAAATTGTGTTGGAATTTATAAAATAATTCTAGTACAATATTTTGCTTAAATCAATATTCGATTATACGTCTCTTTTTCTAGGTCAACCTTGATGAAAAAAAACTTATCTTAAGGAGCCCAAAAATATCTATCTACATTATTATAACACGCCCTTTATCACCTTTAATTACTAGCTCACGTCCCTCGCGTATCATTCCCGGGCCATTGGCGACTTTTTGCGAGCCAGGTCGCGTCAGCAAATCCTTCAGGACACCACTCACTTAATCCCGGGGCGGGTTTACGAGGGTTGGGGTAAGGGAGATGGAACTAAGAAACTTTTCCTGCCACTTTGTGCCCCGATTAGTGTTGCAAGGTGTCCCAATTTTTCCGGGGTATCCCGGGGTTTCGTTGACCCCTTTGTATGCGATGAATTATTTATTATGCCAATATTTTGGTATAATTGTACAAAAACTCTATTGTTTAATAAAGTTCATCTGGCTGTCGTTTTAGAACTCTTTCATTTATTTGGGAAAACGTAGTTTTTTTTTTACGAAATGTTCCCTTTTTAATAATAAAAACTTACGGCATTCGTTTTCTTAAGAATAAAATGAATAACTCAATTGTACAGCCAAAAATCCCGACCAAATGAAATCGAATCCCGGAATATCCACCTTGGCGTTCGGCAACACTATCCCGCGACCTGTGAACAATGTCCGATGAGGTGACGTTTTTATAAGATCCCGGCGGATGTCTGCCCTTTATTTTTTCCGACACTTTCTCTCTGATTGTGTCGGGAACTTACGAGGTCGGAATTATTATGATTTTAGTTTTATGTACTGTGATGACATTTAACGGTGAAAAGTTATTTTTTAAGTGACTTTTAGCTCTCGTTTTGAAAGTATTTTTTTAGTGCTTAATCTGAAAAGTTTTGTACGTTGTACGTCTCATTATTTATTAAGGTTTGTAAAAGTTATATCTCTTGCGGCTGCCATTTCAGCTAGCTTAGTACTAAATTCTAGAAGCCGTGTTCTTAATTTAGACTTTTATTTTCGGTAATAAAATATGTTTCGTTTTTCGTTTCTAATAATATTTCAGCAATACTGAATTAGCATGTTTTTATTGAACTTTGTTGTTTTAGTTATTTCTGCTTCATTTAAAACTACATAAAGGCCAATAAAGGTAAAGGTAATACCGATAAAAACTTACTTCAAACTGAAACACATACTTAATCGGCATGTGTTGTCATTGCTCTTAAAATATTGATATACTCACACTAATATTATAAATGCGATAGTTCGGTGGGGGTGAGCGTGTGTGTGTTTCTTTGTTACTTCCCACTGAAACAGCTGGATAGTTTTGGATATTTGCCAAAGAGATAGCCTGGAACCTGGAAAAGCATATATGACTACTCTTCATCTATTTTCAAGCAGACGAAGTCACGAGTAACAGCTAGTAAATAAAATGAGGCTAACCTCTACATTAGTGGAATTAGGCCTAACCCACATTGAGCGTGCGGTGCCTCGTGCGTGTGAACAACGCGAATGCCGTGTGCGAGCCACAACAACGCAACGCGAGCGTCGCGTTTGACCAGCGTGCGGCGTTCGCGTCTTTCACACGCTTGAGGAACGCGCACGCCCAAAGTGGGGTAGGCCGTAAAAATTATAAAGGTACTTAGGCCAACCATACATGGTCTGCTCGAGCATTCAGCCAGTGATCAACTGCTCGAGCAGTCAAATTCAACCGCTTGAAGCTGTCATTGATAACTACTGCAGCAGTCGGTATCAACTGATCCGTGCTCGACAAGTAGCAGTCGACGGCTCGAGCAGTCAGTGTATGCCTGGCAACTGCTTAACCACTCGACAGCCCGAAGCAGTCGGACTGCTCGAGCGGTTCCGTGTACGTGTGTCCGTAGAAAACTGTAGTTAGCTATGCAGTCGGAGCTTGAAGCAGTCGATACTGACTGCTTGAAGCAGTCCGTGTTTAGTTGGCCTTACAGTGGATTTCATTTACACACCTGAAAAATAATATAAAAAGCGTGGTAAAAAAATAAAGTAGTGTCTAAAATACTTAGTGTCTAGATAAATAATAAAGGACTATAACTCAAAGTTAACCCACTTGAACAGTTAATTTTGTTAATAGACTTGAACCTTTAAAGGTACTAATAAATCTAGCCAAAAATAACCGTTTTCTCTGAAGTATTTCAACGTTTATGATCTTTCATATTAAATTATTTTCGTATAGCACTTAATTAATCGAACTTCTTACAAACTCCAATATCGAACTTTTTTTTTATTCTGTTGTTCTTTACGAGTTCTAGTTTGTTCCTTGAGATTTTTTATGGTTAATTAAAATGAATGAGTATTACTTAGATGCCAGAGAGGCCATTAAAAATGTTAGTGGTTGTTGAGATTTTTTAATATTAGCTAAGTTGCCAAAATGGGACTTTTGGTTGTTTCAAACTTTCGGGCCTTAAAAAAGTGTAAAGCTTAAACAGAATAATAATATTTTTATCATAATATAAAATCACGACTGTATTAACCAAAAAGTAAGGCAGAGGTGTATATAGCTGCTAACCCGTAACGACGACACAATTTCACACAAATTTTAAAAAGCTGAACGAATCGTTTTTTTTGTCGCGTTTTTGGCGTCGCGTAATTTACGCTGCATTCGCTTTTATATCCCTCCATCTGTCCCATTTGAAAAATCCGCCTCATTCAGGTCGAGCTCAATTGTGTCTGTCAAGTGCAACAGACGAACGAAAAAGTTCGGTTTGTGTTACACGACAACGCATAATGAGGAGTATTTTATGTATAAACATAAATTACGCAATTCACAACGGACAAAATTACGCTCGTTTGGCGTGACCCTAAAACTAAAGCAGCAATGTACTCAAGTTATAAAATGTAATACCGAACAAGAGCAAATGAACTGCATTAATGTAAAGCCGTATGCATCCACTAACGAGCTAGCCGGACTAAACTGAATCTAACTTTAAACGATATTATAACGACACATTGTAACTGTGCTGTATTTCTAAATCGCCTGGAATGCACCTCTTGTACTATGCGACGTAATGCTGGGAAATATACGGGCGCAGTTTGCGGGCGTCGCCGCCGCGTTCAGTGCAAGTTTTCAAATAATTCTGCGTTTATTGTTAGCAGTATGTGGGAACTTTGTTGAGTAAGGATTTGAATGGGAAGTTTAAAAAGTTTTCTTGAAAAATATTATCTAGTTTCGGCAGCGATACGGGGTTTTATTGTGTTTTTCGAGAAAATGGGACGCTGTAGTCTGAACGTTTATTTTCAACAACTTCATTAAAGTTATTGCATACAAAAACACATTTAGGATATATTTTTAGCCCCGAAAGTCAAAACTCATCTTTCAGATAGGTGATTCTACTCCTATAACTTGAGATTACGCAGAAAATTTAAAATATTAAACACGACACAATCCTGAAAGTCACTACGATCAAGTAAAACTTGAGTTTTCGCAGAAGGTTTAAAATTTTAAACACAATATAATTCTGAAAGCAATCGCTACGACCAAGTAAAACGTATAAATACACCTACGTAATCTGTTTTAAAATACCCGTATACCGCTAACCACTTTCGAACCAATGCCGCAATATATCGGGCTTATTCCCGTTCTAAATCTATACATTGCTCCGTGCCCGCCCATAATTCTCGCCCGTACATTTTCACAGGCAGCCTTCCAAGCCGCAGAAGAGCCGGCAGGTGTTCTAGCAGAAATTGTTTCTACCCTCCAATGTAAATATTAGTTAATTAACTGTAAACCGACCCGGTCGCCTCGGCCCCGTTCAGTGTTTGACTTGGGATTCCAACTTAAAAACCTAGGACGCTTCGAGCCTGTTTATACAGGAATTGCCTTAAAGAAACCTTGGTTTGGACTTTGTGACTTTTTTAGGAATCAAACGCAAGAGGTTTGAGTTGTATTTTGAGTTTTTTTGACATTTTAAAATTGAAATAGTGGCGTTTTTATGATAAATGTTGTGTTAATGAATTACGGTTGATTTTTGACCATTGGACTCGACTCACTCGTGGTCAAAACACAAAGAGTGTCCTGCAACCCGCACCCCTCTCGTAACGTTCGGTCAACAATCATTATTTAATTAAATTAATGTAATCTAAATTATATTACTAGATTGAAACCGTGTCATATATAGTTAATCCCTAGTGAGATAGTTATGAGACGCTTTCATACAACTATCAATCGGAATATGATTTGATTATATTACTAGGGATATAATTATATCACGGCTTTACCTATATCACTGCGTCATTTAGATTGTAATGATGTCCTTGATAAAGCAACTTCCTCATGGAATAAAATATTGCTAAGCAAGCGTTTAGGAGCATAAGGTCAAAAGCGCGAAATGACACACGGGTGCAAATTGTCAAAAGAGCAGAATGTCAAAAGCGCAGAATATCAAAAGCGCATAAAGTCAAAAGCGCAGAATGTCAAAAGATGCGCACTCAGACAGTGTCTCATTAATAGCAGAGTTGTATATAAATAATTTATTATTTACATTTTGCCCTTTAAGATTCATATTTCCTGAAGCATATCTCGCGAGGCATCGTCCACAAAGTTATTTTGTTTCAAAGACCCCATTCCACGCGGTACTATTCAATCTTAAAAGTGTATTCAATTCAGAGATGCTTGTGATTTTATCTAGGTACCTACTGTATTTTATTTAAATGTCAAATGGTTTTTTTTTTTATTTAAGTAACAGTCAGTTGCAGAAAAGGTCATTAAATTTTAAAGGAGTCTTTAACCTTAACATTTCTGTTAAGTTGTTCCAGAAAAGAAAGTTAGCTACCTCTTTAACTGGTTATTAATATTTAACTATTCAAACGTTAAAAAGTTACATTAGACACAATATTTAGGTTGCCCAAAACGTAGTTAAGGCCAAACAGAATTTAAATATAACTTAACGAATGTCAAAATTTAATAGGTCACCAAGCATCTATTAAACATACAGTTATCTTTGTTTTTGCAATAAATTGTGCTATTATTCTTATAATTATTATAAATGCGAAAGTTTGTGTGTTAGGTTTGTTACTTATTCACGCTGAAACGGCTGAACGGACTTGGATGAAACTTTTTTATTTATATTTTATTTGAAAATAGGGTTGAGTTTGACGGCTATCTCGCCTGATGTTAAGCGATGATGCGGTCTATGATGGAGCACGCTTGCCTAGAAGAAACCGATTCACTCGCGACTTGAACACACCCAGATTGTAACTGTCGAGGAACACCCACTCGGGCAGCGCATTCCACTGTTTGGCGGTTTTCACAATGAAAGAGGAGTCAAAGCGCCTAGATATATAAATATGCCAGACAGGGGTGAATTAAGAACAGTAGCACAAGATTTTTATGAAATTGCTGGTTTTTTTTTGTTTTTTTTTTTCAAAATACGCCACTAATTAGAGGGCCGCCACTTTTAGATCTCGCACCACCTAATAATTTTGATAGGACCGGCACTGTGGATGAGGTAGAACCTCCGAATGATATCGACTTGAAAGATGAGGAAGTTATTCCACTTCTGCATGATGGATCACAACATGATTCTTTCGTAAGAACTGCAATTGTAAATGCAGTATTTTCTTAGTTGCTTCTAAGAAAAATACTGCATTAACAATTGCAGTTAATAATAAAATAAAACAGCAGAATGTGTGAATTGACTTATTATTACTTATTAAATATTATATTTTAATAGGGTACATTCATGTGATTCAAATAAACATCAAGTATTTTTATTTGTAATCTTTATTACTATAGAATTACACCTATATATTTATTTTTCTAATTTAAAGCGTTATAATAATAAAATTCAATCAAAAAAATCACAACAATCGTTATCAATCAAAACGCAACGCTATTGGTTTTTTGGGCAAGGGTTCAGTCTGCTCCTTTATAATGCTCAAAATTTTGGCATCATCATCTGTTGTATGTAGCTGGTAGGATGCTCCTCCTGTTTTATGGATTTGAATCTGAAATAATTATAGGCCTAAATTGTACCACTTTAATCAAAACTCTCCTGCCGGCCTAGCATGACCACGATAGAAACGGGTTTTGTCTTCATAGAAATAGACAAAGTGACAGATTGTAGAAACATTTCTACGTTTTATGAATGAAACGGTAGAAATGTTTCTACAATCTCTGGCAATCTATATTCAATACCAGTTGTTGTCTCTTGTTCACTCAATTACTTATTATAATTTTTATGCATCTTGCAACGACCCCTAAGTCCAGTGTTGCACTGCAAGAGGGCGTCCTGGCGGCGTTACAATGAGCCTATGCTAGGCACTAGGCACATACCATCTAAGGCATCATACAAAGTAACAAGGTAGGTACCTACGTGGAAAATACTCACTCGGACACAAGGTCAGCTAATAGCGCCTTTTCTTACGACGTGTAATTAGCACCACGTGCTCGTCGCTTTTTTTTATTTGATTCCTCCATTGGCTCCATTATACGGAATTACACTTATTTAATAATTTTTTCTTGTGATATTTTAATAAAATTAAAACGTCAGTTTGATTTGACAATTTTGTAGTGCTGCCAGGTCTATTTTTCAATTTACCCTAAGCTCCGTTAACTTTTACCCTAGATTTGCAGTGACATTGGAAAAAATACACAAATATTAATGTTTTAAAATGAAATAAAGACATTTGCATTGCACGGTTTGATGCTCACCATTCGGCAAACGGCATGCTCATATTGTTACTCAAATAATAAAGAAATCTATCAGTTATTGTACCTACTCAGTCTTCTACCTCTTCAAAAACGGCTGAACCTATTCTTATTAAAGTCCGTGCCACCAATAAAGTCCTACGGAAAAAAACTGGTAGGTATAGCTTGTAAGTTCCGCTTTTGCCTTTTGTTTGTTAGTTTTCAGCGATACAGCGCCGTGCATAATAGACTTCTGTGGTGGCGCGGACTCTAATGCGTTTTTATTTTATAGCATGAAATTTTCTTACGTAGTGTTATGACAAAATACCCTAAACAAGATAAAAAATACCCTAAATAATTTCATGCCCTAAAAATTTCCCTACGAATTCAGTTTTACCCTAAATGTAGGGAAAAATACCCTAAGGTGGCATCACTGCAATTTTGACAGTTTGACGTTTGAGGTTTGACGATTTGATTTTTTTTAATTGCGTAGGTACGCGTTTAGTTCGCCTGCGTTTCCTCCTTAATAAATGGAAAAGCACAGAAAACAAAACGCAATCATTCACTCTTTATTCATTCGATGTTTATTTTAAGATGACAACATTTTTAATTAAATTTTAGATAACGAACCAATATTAAAAGCTAAAATGCTTTTATGCAACCTCAAAAAAAATAATCATATAATTAGCTCTAATAATGCTTTAAGCAAACGGGAGATAACTGAAAGCTTTCTGCAACCGAGCGTTAGTAGGTTAAACACAAGGTAAAATGAGTGTTTTTTTTATAACTTGAAAGTTTGATGTAGTTATTTCTGATCATAGATAGAGGCTCTGGATAACAATTTGTGGACTTAAAAAAAACAATACCAAGGCAAAGTGCAGATGATTGTCCAAATCTTTGACATAATGTCTGGCGCCCACATAAGACTATTAAGACTACGTTCAAACATTATCATCGCGTATAGACATCACCAAATACC
Source organism: Thalpophila matura (assembly GCA_948465475.1). NCBI lineage: Eukaryota > Metazoa > Arthropoda > Insecta > Lepidoptera > Noctuidae > Thalpophila > Thalpophila matura. Next base: position 15,949,350 of record OX419182.1, read on the forward strand.
TACCAAACAGTATAAATATTGTATTCGCTTCAATAACGCCACAATCCGATTCAACACGTGTAAGCTTCACATACATTTTCAGTTCAAAAAACATGTAAATTGCCATATACATCAAAGTTTGAAGTAACTGTACTAATAGGTACCAATTATAATCTTCTCGCTGTATAACCCGGCTCAGGAATCTTGGCAATTTGTGTCCCATAATTGGGTGTCGACTAGTCAATGCGTGAAATAATTTGAGCTAAAGGGAGGTGAGGGGGGAGGCTAATGTATAGGTACGTGGCATCTCAGATCATAGAAACAAGGGAGATGTGCCAAGGCGTTATTGAGCTTGATGCTTTAGTTTAACCACATTGGTCGTAATAAAAAACGTACACGCTGGCGACAAACCGAACACCATCGACGATATAAATATACGTACAGTGTTTTAGTTTAGTGCTAGTGTTGAGTGACGATTTATTCACAAGGAGCACTTGTAATTGTGACGATAAATTTTATTAAAGTGGCGACAGTTGTTCCCGTACTAATTTGCTATGATGGCATATCTCCTTGTTTCTTTGATCTGAGGGTGGCACTAATACCTATGTATGTACTGATTTATGTTCTGTGTGTAGTTATAGATTACTAGGGCGTTAACACTAAATCCGTTGCGCTTTGAGTCTTGTAAAAGAGATCCGTGTTTGCCACGATTCGTGTAGAATTCTCTATTGGCAAGCTTTGTTCGGGAAAGCTTTTGAGAGAGATATCTATTATTTTGAGCTTTTTGACTGGATTTCTGTTTAATTGAAATGTGTTTACTGTTTAATGTATTTTCTCGTCATTTCATTACTGCCCTATCTTATCTTGCATGGTAGTAGACCATGCAAGATAAGATAGGGCAGTAATGAAATGGCTTTATATAGTATAGCTTTTGCCGGTGGCTTCGTCCACGTGTAGGTTGGAAAATATCCCACGAAAACGTACTACCAGGATAAAACGTAACTTATGACACTCTCGGGCCCATAAACTGTTTCTATGCAAAAAATCAAGGCGATCTGTTGCTCCGTTGTTGCGTAAAATAAAGAAAAATCTACAAACTACTTAGTAGAAAAAAATTGTAGACATTTAAAAAAATACGGGCCATTTCCAAAGTATCTGGATCCTAATGTTTATGATCCTGTCAAATAAGTTAAACAGAACTTGTCCAAAGGTAGTAAGTATTCAAGACCAAAATCAAGGATCGAATCCAGCCAATAAAGCGCTTTACCATCAAAAATTGCCAAACTAAAATATTGAACATTATTTAAAGCAGAGATATCATAATTTACGGTGTAATAAATTTACGTACATCGTACAGTACCGTCGAATCATCGGGCGAGATAATAATTTTTTAAAACGTCCATTTTATCGATAAGTTATTAACATTTAATGTTTATATCGACGGCGCCATAATTTAGTATAGATTGATGATTATTATCGATATTATACGCCATGTATAATCGATTATTATACAATAATATAATATTTGAGCCTCTGTTAGAATTTTAACAAGCTTAGTGCGGATTAGTAAACGTCCAATATTTTATGTCGTCGAACTTTTGGTTCCAGAACATGCTGGTTCCTTGGTTGTCTTTTATATATATAATTCATAAGCCAATTCACTAGGAAACATTTGTGTATAAACATTGTATCAGATACAGTATTTACGTGTATCAGATACAAAAAATATTGTATCAGAAACAAGTATAGGGTCAAAACTCTAAACCGGTCAAAACTAGTTTTGACTGCAAAAAACAGTCAAAACTAGTTTTAACCAACGCGCTTGGTAAGAGTAACAGTTTTGACTGTAAAAAATACCTACATCGCAAAACACGTCGTGAATGTTTACGACACAAGTAGTTACTTGTTTCTAAAACAATATTTTCTGTATCTAATACATGTTTACATTGTTTATATACAAGAAAAAAACCCAGTGAATGCATGGCTTAGACTGGAAAAAACTAGGTACAAATTAATCAAACTATAAAAGCATAAATAAGAGCAAAAAACGCTGCTGAGCTAAATGCAGAGGTTCCTTGCCGCATTCACGTCAGATTCAATCAAGCCCTCGGCTTTTCTATATTAACATTATATCCGTGTACGACGGTGGCAGGAAAACATTGCGGGTAGGAAATTACGTTTCCTACCGCTGTGTACCGTAGGGCAGAAGCAACAGAAGTTCCACCTTCGACGCCCTTCGCAGGTTAATTTTTGAGGGACAGTCAGCAGTGGCGTACCTAGAGGGCAAGCCGGACGCATTTTTTTGGTTTTAGAGAGTTTTATGTTAATTTTCCATGAATTTATGCGAGTTAATGTCATTATTAAAGCAATACCTACATTCAAAATTAAACTCATGAAAATGAACATAAATATTGTCTAAAACGATAAAAATGCATCGGGTTTGCCCTCTAGGCACGCCACTGCTTGATTGGTCTGCTACTAAAAGCCTATTTAATTGAATTTGCTATAGAATCATCTGTCAACTATAATTTATTATTTTGGTTAAATATTAAAACAGTATTTTGGTCTAATCAAAAGCTATTACCCTGTCAAGCAATCCAAGGTAGACACAATCAATTAAAAAGATCTATTGTTTGTGGACTCTGGCGTCTCGGCGACTCAATGGATTAAGTTCTCATGATGGCTTAACTCACTGACAGCAGATTCTGATCCGTATTTGGGAGACCGCTCTTTGACGTTTGTTAATAAACTATCAAAGAGTAAAGTGATACATTTCATCCAATTATTTTAAAGACTCACTCACTCCTCCTCACTCACTGCTGAAATTTTACACAAAAGTTCCCTTTATGATGTAGACATTGTAGACAAGTAATAAGGCTGCATTTTTCGAAATTTTCACACAAAGATGACCTTCTGCTGTTTTTTTGTTTAGTGGATATAGGTACTTCCTGTCGCCTTGTTGTGAGTGTACCGCCACGAAGGTCGACGGGTTCCCCTAATTTACTGAGTAATTGCCGAGGCGACGAGCTGACTCATGTTCCGGTATCTACAGGTGTTCTAAGGAGTACCCAATATTGCAGTACCTACACTTTCTGAACACCATATTTTTCTCTGTTATAAAAATATTGCAGCAAATATTACAGTAATTAGTTTAACCTCTCAACCACAATAATATTAGCGTCGGCTACCCGGTGAAGTTACTCGCGAATTGTAGGAAAATTAAACTGAAAAGAAAATAACATCTTATAAATATATTTTTTTGTGAATTTGAAACGTGTCAAAGCCATGTTATGTTCCTCTTATGTTATTAAATATATAAGAGATTTCAGAAATCAACAGACGCGGGTGGGATTTGAACCCGCGACCTCCGCTAAACCATGGCGTATTAAAGAGATTTCAAATTTCGACTATATCAGCGGCAAGCTATGATGGTCGATTTGACGTTTAAGTCCGCTCATAAAGTTTCGTAAAAAAATTAACTACTTTCGAAAGAACAATAATTGCTGTATTTTATAGTTTATAGTGACGCGTTTTTGACAATAAAGCACAGCAATTGTTCTTTCAAAAGTAGTTGTCAATTTTTACCTTCGAGTTTAGTTTCGAGAACTCTAGGTCTTTGAAAAGATAAGAAAAAAATATAGCGCTAAGCTTCACTCACATCGTGAATTCTGATTCGGTGACATGTGTGCGTCACGACTCGCGTACATTAACAAAACATGCGCGTTCGCCAACATGTACGCAGCTTGGTTTGACCTTCACGACACATTTTCAAACTGGATGAAAACATTTTTCGATTCTTTTTCTTTTATTTAAAGGCATAGTGTTGTGTTGGGGTACTACGTTGTCTTTGATGTTTGTGAAGTTAATTAAGATTCAAGGTGGGGACTTCATTTAGGGGAGGTTGGAAATTAAAAATGCATTCAAGTTTTTCCTTTCATTGTTAAGATTTCTTTGAAGAAAATTTCCTTTTTTTTGTCGAATTCCAGTACTTACCTGTAGATACGTCTTTTGAACATTCTATTTAGAAACAATACATTCCTAGAAGGACCTTTTGATTATAAATAGAATTATAGACATGAATTAATATAGTAAAGGATCTGTAACGAGATTTGTCCTTGACGAGACTCTAATATAGGAAATCGGATTTGTCGAGAATTCCGATTGGGGATCTACTTATTTGATTTATTAACCGTTTAGTGGACAAGTCCGAGAGGCAGAGAGCCCTTGTCTTAATCCATTATCTTAGGTCCTCCAAAACGACTTAGCTGAATAGGCATGTACATTCTATTACAATAGGTACTTCTACTTTGTAATCTTGACATCGTATTACAAAGGAAATTGTTAATACTTAGTGTGTGAATTTTTGTACAAATTAGTGATTTTACAAAAGAATTGATGTTCGATTTATGCAACATTAGAAGAACGTCCATAGATAGTGTGGAAAGAATTGCATCTACCTACCTTTTTCTCTTTCTGCTTAAACCATTATAACAGCTAGATATACTGATAGAATGCACTGACCGATACATTATTATCATGATCCCAATCTCCAAAACAGATCCTCTACTCTTCATAACAACATTCTCTCATTGACGGCCTATAATGTTCCCACTGCTGGGACACAGGCCTCCTCTCTGTGAGAGGGAGTGGGCCGTAGTCCACCACGCGGGCCCAGTGCGGGTTGATGGATTACGTTGACAACAATTACAATGACAAAATTTTCTCGAATACTCTTTTAGGTCACTAACATCCCTTGAATAGTCCGCAATTCACCCAACATCGCAACAGTTCTCATCACAAAGTGTTCGCCCATTTTCCTGGCATCGTTAATTTCTCCTACACATATTTTATTCCTGGCTGATATTCAACCCGTGTCGCGGCCGAGGCGTCTCGTCGGCCGCCGGGGGCATTTTTCCCCCGACATTTTTGTCGTAGATATTATTGAAATCAAAATAGCTCATGCCGAGGAGGTCCCCATAAATTTTCCGTGCCACAGCGGGCGTTCTGGTCTGTTCCAATTTTTATTTGTGACTGTCATTTTTTATTCTTTGAGCAGTTTTTTGTGATGGGTTTGACTGTGTTGAGCTGCGCGGCTAAAATAAAGTAACTGCTTTTTATATAACATTTAATGATGAACGATGGTTTTTAGCCTTAATCATTTCACTCCTTATAGGTAGATTCTTTATTTTGCATGCCATACAACGATGACATACAAAAGTAAAATTAATTAATAGGTACTGATGCAATCAGAAAGATTATAAGCATTCATAACGATGTCTATGTTAAAATAATGAAACTCTAATGACAGTAAAACTGAAATCCAACAGAGTTTTTGTATTACTGCGTATCATAGCACTACTCGGTAGGATCCTAACCAATGAAAATACCTTTCAAACAAACAAAAACATTCCCTTAATTAATTAAAATCGTCAACTAAAATTATAATTTCCCCTGTTTACTTAAGCATCCAGGGTACGAAACAGTAGTGACTCTTGGAGGGTGAAAGAGTTGAAAAGTTGGGACGGATGTAAATTAATGAAATTCTACCACTACAGAGTCGACGGTCGGTTTACAAAGCCGTGTCCGTACGAGGAGTTGGGAACTCCGAGCTCGGATGAAATAGATCGTACACGGATTTATTTTTGGATACTACACGGCTTTTATTACCCGTTTCCCTCAATGGGAAACTATATTTCGGAATTGGCCATTCAATAAAGCTTTCTAAAGAGTTTATTCAAATAGATATATTTGCGTGATAAAATTAGAAATATGCCAACTTAAGACTAGACGAACGCTGCTAGACGCTATAGTTATTTTTCTTTTTTGCAATATGAGATTCATTGTTTTTAAGGCCACATTTTCCATTTCCTTCTATATCAGCGGTACGTTATGATCGTTTAGGAGCATAAGGTCAAAAGCGCGAAATGACAAATGGGCGCAAATTGTCAAAAGAGAATGTCAAAAGCTCAGAATGTCAAATGGCCGATTTGAAGTTTGTCCGCTTATAAAGTTTCGTAAAAATTGACAAATACTTTTGAAAGAACAATTGCTGTACTCAATAGTTTATAGTGACGCGCGTCACTATTGACAATAAAGTACAGCAATTATTATTTCAAAAGTAGTTGTAAATTTTTACGAAAATTTATGAGCGGACTTAAACGTAAAATTGGCCATCATAGCTTGCCGCTGATATTAGTTCTAATCCTATCTATATGTTACGAATTGTTAAGAAGAAAGGTTACGCTAAGAAAATATAGCTTAGTAACAAGCGGATTTGAGTCGAACAACCTAATATTTAGCTGTGTGTATATTGGCTCAATACATTTCGGCCAAGGTCAAGAATTGATTTCAGAGTTCGCGCTCACGTAGTGACGTGGTGTGTTTGTATTGGTATAAAGACTTACAAAGCAACTGCTTTATATCCTTGACTGAAATATCAAAGTTCAGGATTGATGGTTATGCCACTGTTCACGCTTAATTAGCTAGACCTTCTCCAACTTTGACTCTATCTTCCTATTCTATCCAATCTACCTGGTTGATATATCAAAAACCCGAATGAAGCGCTTCGATTCCACAATCATTGTGAAAACCGCGAAACCGTGGAATATGCTGCTGGAGAGGGTGTCGCGAGTGAATCGGTTTGTTCTGAGAAAGCGTGCTCCATCGTGGACCGCATCATCGCTTAACATCTGGCAAGAAAACAGTCAAACGCAAGCCAAATATCAAAGCATATTATCAAATTTTTAAAAAATATCTAAAAGATCTAGACCTGAAGAGTAACAAACATTTATTGTTCCAATTATTTTCGTTCATTAAAGTAGCGCATCCTGATTATCATAACTCTGTGTCCCGCCCCGTTGCCTCGCTCCACTTGCTACCGCCAACTTTGTACCACTATAACTTGTGCAAAACTGACCCACTGCAGATGCTCGACACAGCTTTAATACACAAATAATTACTGGAGACAAGTTTTGAAGACTCGAGTGCCACAGCGCAAACTTTTAAAAATTTAAATAGGTACCAGCCAGTCGCAGAGTTCTTTTTTTGAGTTACCGCCAAAAGTGGGGCTTGACAGTTTAGTTTTTTTTTTTTCAAGTCGTGCTTTGAATAAAGAATGTTTTAATTACAATTTTAGTGTCTGGCTGGAAATTTGTTTATTTAAAGTTGGAGTTTGTGAATGGGAGATACTCTTTGCTTGTGTTGAAAGTTGGAAAAGTGTTGCAAGTTGTAAAATATGAGTTGATCTGACGTGACTACTTTGCTCGGCGCGAAGTTTTGAAGTAGTGGCAGTGTAAAAATGGCTGGCTTGGGTAGTTTATTGCTTCACGTTTGCGTTTATTGCAAGCGATTAGTATAAGAAACTGTCCTATTACTTACCTTATTCTACTTTGAGCGTTATTTAGTCCTCGTTCTTTGGGTTGGAGACAATCCAAGAGCTTTTTATCAAGTCGTTACCTTTTAAGGAGTGATGGTGAGTTTTTGGCTATACTACAAAACAAAATATGCTAATAAAAAAATAACTTTAAATATACAACACAGTAAAAGGCCCTATGCCGCATCCATAAATCCATAAAGCCAGTCATAAGCCTATTCTTAGCTGAATCAAGACATCACATTGTCTTCACATATACATAATTTCGTTGAAAGCAATTCTTTTTCCTCATTATCTAAACCGAAAGCCAAATGCCTTTAGAAATCCCATCATATTTCCTTGAAATTATTTCTCCATAACAGCAAGGGGTGGTTCTTGCCACGAGGTAAATAATTTTCCCTCGTGCCTGCCGAGCCCCATTCGTGACGTCGTCGATTTGGCGTGCTCAATAAAAAAATCCCCAATTTACGTTCACGTAATAGGCACTGCGGATAATTCGCTACGGTCCCACATTAAATGTCCATAATAAAATAGTAAGCTTTTTAGGGTTCCGCGAAAGATTATACCTACCTCTTAAACTACAGCGTGCTTAAAATCGCTTTATATAGCGAACAATGGCCATTTTCAATAACCGATCCATTGGCTCTTTTCCCTACTAGAGATCAACTTTTGACATTACTTCTATAAAGCTTAAGTCAAAAATCAATCTCTAGTAGAAGTAAGAGTCGATGGATCGGTTTTTGAGAACGGCCATAATTTGATTTTGCCTTATGGAGCACTATTAGATATTCTAGATAAAAAATAGATACCTACCGTATCTTACATCATACCAGATAGATGGTATGTTAGGTACCATCTATTTTTTATTTATTTTCAAAATCATTTGACACAAACATAGCTGTAAATATTTATAAGATACGGAACCCATTCAAAACAAGTCCAACTCAAGCTTGACCGTTTTTTTAATACACTGAATTTGTGCGGGTTGCACGATTCTTATAGGATTGGGAAACAAATAAATGAATGACCTAGAAATGTATAGAAATCGTTGTTTTACAAAAGAAATGAAAATAATCACTATAGATCCTGAGATTGTCAAATATTTCCGTAAACTAATTTATTATGAATAAAGAGGGTTAGATAAGAAAATGCTAGTCTCAGCGGTATTAACCAAAGTTTAGCGTAGTTTAAGCTACGTAAAATAAATGTTTAGCTAGGTAATTGTTTAATGTAGCGGTCTTTACGCAATTATTCAATAATGAACATAGACTGTAACACAATAGCATAGCATAGCATGCATAGCATAATCGGCCTATAATGTTCCCACTGCTGGGACACAGGCCTCCTCTCTGTGAGAGGGAGTGGGCCGTAGTCCACCACGCGGGCCCAGTGCGGGTTGGTGGACGTCACATGTCTTCGAATTTTTGGTTCTAGGACATGCCGATTTCCTCACGATGTTCTCCTTCACCGTTAAAGCAAGTGATAATTAATTTCTAATACGCACATGACTTCGAAAATTCAGCGGTGCGTGCCTCGGAATCGAACTCGAACCTGCCTGTAACACAATAATAATATAATTTTCTACTAATTACTATTCAATCAGAACATCAAAAATCTAAAGCTACAATACTATCTTTCTAAAACAATAAAACATTTTCAAATTGAAACGTAAAACTCAACAATTAATTAGTAACGAATGGTTATGCAGCGTTCGGTTGATGACTGAAATCATAATTAATTTAGTCCTCATAATTAAATCAATTGGTGTGTTTGTTATTCAATATGATCTGTTAGTTTTATTAATATTTGCTGTATTGTTCAGGGGATAATCGGTTTGTTGACGATGCTAAGCTGTTTATTTTGTATGGCAAATAAAATTGTAATGTGTGGACATAAAGTCTGGGTTATTATGTCTAGCCGGATAAACGGAGTCATAATTATTAAAGCTATAGCAGGTTTTGAAGGTTGTCTGGCTATATCGAATTATTCTTTGACTGTGCATTCCCTTTTTTACCCGACTACGGCCAAAAAAAGGGTTATGATTTTTATCGTGCAGTTTCATGAATGCCCTCCTCCCGGAAGAGGCAAATGGCTACGTCGAACTTTAAACGACTAATAGCCGTTTTCAATAGTGTATCTATCCGTCGTTTTGCTTACTATGGATAGAATTCTGTCATTACTTCCATATAGCTTATGTCAAAATTCGATCTCTAGTAGGAAAAAGAGCCAATGGATAGGTTATTGAAAACGGACAACACCGGGGGGTGCGAGACCGATTCACGCATTCACCATTCCCTGACAGTTCCGCTAGTCTCTGCTCCAACTGGATTAGCTATTGGAAGATCCCTATACACCTCCACCCTCATATTGATCTAGCGACAAAATAAATGTCACACCATTGTTTTCTTAAACAGCCTGTCCTGTTCAAAAACTCAAACGGTTTCCCAAAACGTCATCAAAAAGAAAAATTAATCCTACCTATTTCAAAGGATTCTTCTCCTTTGCGCATTTTTAACTTCTCTTAAACCACCATTATTTACACATACATAATTTTAAACTTAACCTGGTTTTAAACTGAGCTTTAACACTAACTACAACTTCACTTAACTCGTTAGCAGCGATAAACGTCTTGCGTATGTAAAATGTACGGCAATTTCATTTTTTATTTCACACAGTGGCGTAGTATAAAACGGTGCAGACTTTGTATACTTTGTGTACCAAGTCTCCATTGATCGCTTTCAGAGGATTAATATCTCCCCAGACTTCGATAAGTATGTAGAATAGGTTCCGAGGAAAAGTTTGCAGCAAATATGTACAGTGATAGGGAAAAATGTTGAGGGATTATGTTCATACTATTGCGTATCGGTCGATATGCAAAGTGAATGTATGCTTTTGGAATGGATGTGTTCATTGGCAAAAAAAGACAATACACAGAAAGGTGTATAGGTGTATGTAGGTGTGGTTTATAGCAAAATAACGCTACTCTTCGATAATGTTGTAATGTAATTGACCACACGGTTGTCGCAGTGGCTGAGAGATTGGCTGCTGCGCAACGTGTCGCGGGTTCGATTCCCGCATTGCACATAGGTCTGGCTGTTTGTGTATGTGAAATTTGTTTTTGTAAACGCACCCACGATACAGGAGAAGTGTGGGGCAACGTTTTTAAAAAAAAAAAAAAAAAAAATGTACTTCTCGTGGTGAGTAAGGTTGCCAGAGCTCCTGAGGATGCGCTGTGTTGACTACCGGAGACATGCTTGTCTTAAGCTGTCAGCACAGCAAACATTTAAAAGGGTTGACAGAGCGTATGTGATACTCGGTATTCTAATTCTCTAATTCTAACCGCTAACCATCACACTAGCCGCATGCGTCTTTGCCACCATCGTTGTATAAAAAAACTGGCCAAGAGCGAGTCGTACTCGCGCACCGAGGGTTCCGTATTCGGTGGAAGTTTACATGGTAATGTACATCATATATTTTTTTTAGTTTTATCATTCTCTTATTTTAGAAGTTACAGGGGTGGGGGGGGGCTTATTTTACCACTTTGGAAGTGTCTCTCGCGCAAACTATTCAGTTTAGAAAAAAAATATATTAGAAACCTTAATATCATTTTTGAAGACCTATCCATAGATACCCCAACGAATGGGTTAGATGAAAAAAAAATTGAGTTTCAGTTCTAAGTATGGGGAACCCCAAAGATTTATTGTTTTTTTTTATTTTTGTGTGAAAATATACCAAGTTTTAACAGTATAGTTCTTATAGTTTCGAAAATAAATGGCTGTGACATACGGACGGACAGACAGACAGACAGACAGACAGACAGACATGACGAAACTATAAGGGTTCCTAGTTTTACTACGGAACCCTAAAAGGGTGTGACAGAATATGGGGGAGCCGTTCCCTTACTGGTTTCTGCAAAGGTCTTACCAAGTCTATAGTAGTTTTATAAGAAAATTCTGCCTCGGTGGTCTAGAAGTTAAATCTGTAAGTGCAACAGCTGAGCTGGGTCAGGGATGGAAATGTAATTAGGTTTTTCCATTAAGAAATCTGCCAGTCCAGAGTCTGGATTTGATTCCATTTTTAGACCATTTTCTAAAAAAACTAGGCCTGAACTTAGTAAAACAACTGCCAGACCAAGTTATTCATGCGACAAGAGTGTCGCTCGTTCTGTAGACGCGAGAACTACTTAAAGCAACAATTTGGCTTGCTTCCCCATCAAGCACTACAATTGTTTCGCAAAAACTTTGAACCAGCCAGCTATCGTCGAAATCTTTCGCGGAATTAAAGGCGAAATGAATACAAGCTGGAACAAAAGTGAACAGAAGGCTCACTATTGAAGCTATTGAAGTGTTAGAATATTATGCTCTTTAACGCTCCGCGCCATAGCCGGGCACATGGGTGCACACGGAGTGCGTTAAGAGGACGCGGGAGGGCACGAACGCATACTACATTCGAGCAAATTTTACTTACTAGCATGCATACATGCTCGTGTACACGACGCCGCAGCCGCACCACTGCGCACCGCCGCCGCAAAATTATTGGTGTTGGTAGGTTGTTAATTGGTAGTTGTTAATGTTACATTGCTGCTATGACCTTCTATTATTTGGTGGGCAGCAATGTAACACCAACAACTACCAATAATTTTGTGGCGGCGGCACCGGTGCGACGAAGGCGCGGTCAAGAGTTTGTGTAATTTTAATTTGAAAACTGTTTCGCTATATTTTTTGGTGTTCAATGCTTATTAAAAAAACTGAAGCGTCAACCGAATTTTGTCGCGACTACACTCGGTCGATTATAAAATCATTACATGGCTGCTACGCGTGCTACGCGTGCTACGAGAGCTACGATTGCTACGCCTCATGTTAAAAATGATATTGAGCTCTCGCTTCTACAATTATTACGTGCATGTAAGTTATAATAGCTAGTCCTTCTGCAACTTTAATTTCTGGTACATAAACAAATAAATATTTGGCACGGAAACAAAAACATCAAGATTTTGGCTCACCACCCTCTGTAGAAAGTATTAAGAGTGGAATTATGATAATGGAATTAATATTAGGGTCCGGAGCGGAACAAATCTAAAGCCGGCCGCGTTATGCGAATGTTACCGACAAAAATGGCACATTAATGTCTCGGATAAATTCCGGGGGTTTGTATTAGAGCGTTCGGATACTTTTTTTATTAATGGTAATATGATTTCGTTTGCCTTTTCGCCCTTTTTTGGGAATAAAGATGGTTGTTCCGTAAGCGGATTCGATTTTGGCTGTTGTAGCGTCATTTGGAATAATTTGAGTTATAGGTTTAGAGCGATGAATTTTAAGCTGTTCGATTTTAAGTGGATCATTATTTGCTTCGGTTTGACCCTATGGTTGTCAGTCCTCACCGAAAAAAGTACTACTACTATTTGGGGAATAACCAAAGTTTGGCAAGACGGGTCGTCAGCAAGTGGGTCGTAGTCCACCACACGGGCCCAAACTCAGATCATAGAAACAAGGGAGATGTGCCAAGGCGCTATTGAGCTTGACGTTTTAGTTTGACCACATTGGTCGTAATAAAAACGTACACGCTGGCGACGAACAGAACACGATCGATACTATAAATACAGTGCTTTAGTTTAGTGCTAGTGTTGAGTGACGATTAACAGTGTTAGATTGAGGGTGTGCGGAATTTCTAATGTGGGAGATCTTTTTATTCACAAGTAGCCCTTGTAATTGTGTCGAAAAATGTACTAAAAGTCGCATCAGTTGTTCCCGTACTAATTTGCTATGATGGCATCTCCTTGTTTCTATGATCTGAGGGCCCAACTCAGGTTGGTGGACGTCACATGTCACTTTGAATGTTTGGTTCTAGGCCATGCCGGTTTCATCACGATGTTTTTCTTCGTCGTTTTAGAGCAGAGATGATGAAATAAATTGCACAAAGTGTGCGTCTGCCGGGATTCGAACCTACGACTTATAAGTCGGGATATTACTGGTATATCACTGCTCTTTTCACTATTTAATATAACAGTCTGTTAAAGTATCCGGCAGGAAAGGTGATCACAGATTGTCAACTGACAGTTGACAATACGTAATAGAGAATGGTCCAATTAGACGACGAGCATCGACTGACGAACCAATCGCCTGTAGCCTCGGCGCCCCCCGTCTTCTTCATTCCATCGAAGAGACCAAAAATCAGCTAGTGCGCAGATGACGTTTGTGATCAAGAAACACGCCGGGACTTATAATAATTATGTTCATTACAAAATTGAGGCAACTTTCGTCCTCAATATAACTTTACGCGGAGGTGATGACGTAATTAATGAGTCTTACCTCTCGGAAGAAACAAAAGCCTTTACATTAAATTGTTATAAGTAACCCTCTTTTAAATCCACTTACAAAGTATAAAATTAGCAGCCCTATTCATAGCTTTGTTTACCTTTATGATCACGATATTTAAAACAGTAAATGAGGGTGGGCAAATTGGTCTAGACACCAATAGCAGCGAGCTATAAATGTCATTGAAAATCTCTGTTCACACTCATCAAAAATAAGGTACTTGCCCAACGGCAAGTACCTTAGTTTTGATGAGTCTAGGTCAACAACTAGACTCATCAACATCATTAAATTAAACAATAAGCAAAGTATCACAGCACAAATAAAGTAAAAATTCCGAATTTCACATAAAAAATGGGATTATAAACTTACATTTGTACCTGTAAGGCCTCCTCCATATTGGGCGTGTGCGATACTCGGGCGTGTGAATGACGCGAACGTTCACGCACAGCGGCGTTCGCGTCGTTCACACGCTGGAGGATAGCGCACGCCCAATGTGGGGGATGCGTAAGAGCGCAAATCTTACTCCCACTTTTCGAATTTTTTTATAAACAAATACTCTTTTTATTTGAAAACAACCACCACAGTAACAATTATTTATCTAGACATATAAATTATTCGTTATTACCTATTAAAGGAGATCCGTCCAACATATTCTAGGCTTCCTATTTTTAGCCTAAGAACAGAAAACAATAGCCTAGAATACCTACTATTGGGAGTAACAATAAATATTATCGAAAAACAATCGGCACGCCAAAACAGACCCCTTTACGAACATCGCCGCTTAAACGTTAATAAAAATGAACGTAAAAAATGATTTTATTGTTGTATTTATAAGCTGTTATTGTGCTGTGACTGCGCTCGCGTAAGTGCCCATAAAATGTACTTGGGATGTTTACGTAACAGATTTAGTGTGCGATGGTCTTTGTCGACTACGTTAAAGTGTTACGGCCGAGGTTTTTGGGTTATTGCGGTGATAATTGTTATGTTATTCTTGTCGTTGTTGTTATTTGTTCCTCTTACTTATAGTTAATAGGGGAATTTTAGTAGGACTTGTAGTTTGCTCTTCAAACCTATTATAAAGATTACCTACTATAGTTTATACTAATTACCGTTTTATTATTGAATTCAAAGAGTACTACCTGAATACCGCAAAAATATTGATTGTTTTCTATACAAAAAATCTAAGACTTATCCTGGATAAGGTTATTGATGTCAACGCGTCTGTTAAATTCGTAAATTTTGGTTAGGTGATACAAAATTGTGATAATAATACTAATGTTACATCGTCAAGTTCATATTTGCAAACAAACTCAACATTCTCGATTTATTTAACACTGGCTTCTGCCCGCGGCTTTACCCGCGTTTTTGGGATAACAAGTAGCTTATGTGGTATTCTGATGTTTAAGCTATATTATTGTAAAGTTACATCAAAATCCGTTCAGTAGTTTTTGCGTTAAAGAGATCCTCACAAACGGTCGCATTTATAATATTAGTAGGATGATACCAACACCATTTTTATTTTCACATAAACGTCCACCATATACCCTTTCACAAATTGCCTGCACCTTCCGCACCGTACAATCCCGATCATAATACCAATGGCCAGTAATTAAGCCTAATTTAGACAGATGTACAACGTTTTACCCCAAATTGGGTCTCACACACACCAATTTGTGTTTCAGTTAATTTTATTTGGTTGACGTTACCCTCACGACCCGAGTTTTTCCGCAAACCGGGACGTGTGCTTACGCCCGTTGCTTGGTAATGGGTTGATTATACTTTTTCATGGCGATCGATAAAGTTTATACTGATTGTGTTTTCTTTAGGCTTGTTAAGCACTAGATCGAGTCTAATACTCCTTGTAGAAGAGTACCTAATAAATGTTGTCATGCAGATATTTATAAATAGATAGCAGTCAACATTTTACATCAGCTAGACCATCGATCGGCTAGATTAAAATACAATTTATTGAACGTGGAGACGAACATAAAGTATGTATGTATGTATGTATCTTTATTTATCAACGTTTCACAATATTCATTTAATTAAACAAAGCCCCACAAAACTGTTTTCACAGTTTGTCTGTGGGAACAGACAAACTATATTTTATTATATTATAGCATTGATTAGTACCTTGATACCACAATACCGTAATAAGATAATCGTACTTTAATAAAATCATAGAACAAGAAATACTTCAGTAGATACATGTATGTATATGTTTAAGAGATAAACAAAATGATGTTATGACTGCCACAGCCATAAAAATCTCTGTGATCTGAGGCCACAGCCTAGTAACCAAGTGAGCAGCGGCCCTAATACTTAATTAGTTGACACAGTGTAGGTATATCGGTGTCTCAATTCTGTGTACCAGGTCAACGCGGACCGAGGTCGCCCCAAGGGACTCGTTGGAATTGACATCTCACTACAGACCTCAGTGGTTGTGTTCCCAACAAATACACTATTAAGATGGAGACGTCTTGATTTTGTAGGCTCTTGTTTTTAAAGGATATATATAGGTGGTTTGTCTACCAGTAGCTAAGGGTAAAACCGGTACAATAAAAAAACTTTTTGACAAAAAAATAAAACCGACTTCAAAAAAATCCGTAAAACACTAAAAAGCCTAAAATAAAAAGATAAGTACCTTATAAATTATAACATAAATACAATATTCATTCATGACTACCATAAAATACCTTTTTAAATAAATTCAACACTTTTTGGAGTTGTTTTCGAGGCCAAAATGGCCATTGTTCTTTGTGAAACTACTCCTGAAGTACATACTTCTCAGTGAAAGAAAATATATTGTACATGGCTATAAAATTTGAGGAGTTCCCTCGATTTCCATGAGATCCCCTCATCAGATCCTGAATTGTTGACAATGGGATCCCTTCGACGGTTTACCCATTAAAACAAAAAAAGAATTTTCAAAATCGGTTCCCAATTGACGGAGTAATCGCTGAACATACATAAAAAAAATAAAAAAAAAACATTCCGACGAATTGAGAACCTCCTTTTTTTGAAGTCGGTTAAAAATAGTAACAAAATTATGAATTTTCGTAAGTCGTTTTAAAATTATCTAAATTACAGTTGATAAACGATAAGTATGACTGTAAAACGGAATTGTTATTTTGTTACTATTTTATTGTACCGGCTTCCCCTCAACCTTCCATACGACCACCTGTCACCGTTTTTGCCAATTAACCTTTAAAATCCACATTTTTACCAATTAAAGTTTTTATTGGTTATTTAAAAAAGTATCTACAGCATTGACTTTTCTGTTAGGAAGGTAAGGTCCAGTAGATACCTACTCTATAGATCATATGATAACTAAACTAAATATAACCTATTGGCATCACAAAAATAAACGTAGAAATTGACGATTCATGCTGACTGTACCATTTTTTCTGAATCTGTAAAATACATATAGAAATATGTAGTTCCAAGCCCAAAGGGTGGTCTCCAAAGTACCTACGTTTCTTGGTATCTACAACTGACAGATAAGGTGCACTTGATGTCCATGTAATTTTTATTGATACTTGGTTCAAAAAATTGTTTGCCATCAGAAATTACTTTTTATCATGTTTCATACGCAACCTTTACCTGTAATCAAAACAAATGGAAATAACTATCTAAAGCTAGAGGCTTAAGGTGCTTAATCTGACGATATTTTCATTTTCTTTGAAAATCATATAAAAAATAATAAAAAAGGCTTTTCTCAAACCGCCTGCGGTCACATATTTCATTACGACGACGCGCGGATATATTTCTCTTTGCTTTACGTTTTTGTTCAGGCGTTTGTAAATCTGACACCTCAGAAAACCATATTTTTTTCGGTAATCCACGAGACGCTCAGATAGAAATTGTTTGTTATAAAATCTGACTTATATAGCGCGTTTACACGCTAGGGCGCTCATAAATATTTCATACATTTCATAAAATATTAGAAAAACCTGAAACGGCTTTCAGGCCAAAATATTTTATTGTCAACGGCTTTTCTGGCACAAGAAACTTTTGATATCCAACTGAATA
Source organism: Thalpophila matura (assembly GCA_948465475.1). NCBI lineage: Eukaryota > Metazoa > Arthropoda > Insecta > Lepidoptera > Noctuidae > Thalpophila > Thalpophila matura. The sequence goes on from OX419182.1 coordinate 15,967,047, forward strand.
ATCCACTGTTATAAGTTCATAAGGAAACATAGGTAGTTTAATTATTTTGCAATGATCGATTCTTAAACAACAAAAACCAACTACATTGAAACAAAACATCGCAACAGCCACATTGAAAATTATTTTCAAATCCAACAGCTAAGTGAGTTACCAAACCAAGTGATACGTGTACAAAACCAGTGCAAAAAAAAAACTTTAAAATAGTAATGAAAAAATGCCAAAACCATGTATAGATCGGACAGGACGCTGACCCATATCGCGTAGAAGTGCAAACATTTACGTTGCGCGTGAGTGTGAGTGCGTGTGTGAGACTGTCAGGTGGAGATGAGGCGGGGGGCGTCTGTGCCCCCGCGCCTCTTATCAGGAGATAAGGCACCGTGGCGCCCAAGCAGTTGCAGCACCGTCTCGACAAACGTGGTCGACTCATCACTGTGACCAGGTCGCTTGGATTTAAGCGGCCGCCGCCCGCTATGTTGCATACACTGAACGCACTCGCCGGCAAAATCTCACCGGGCGGCGGCCTAGACACAAATGCGAACAGACACACGCAGCCGAACAAGAACCACAAGACATCACCATCGTCGCCCTACAGCAAACCGAAGTAAGTGTAGTTTTTAATTTCTCTTGTAACGTGTAACGTAGAAAAGTGTAGAAACTGCTACAATAAGTTTTCCAAGACGTTCAGTGATATTTTCAGAGAAAAAACAGAAAGTGGCGCTAATATCAAAATAATTTTAACCTGAATTTAATCTGTAAAATAAATTATAGCCCTGATTTATCGCGCTACACCAAAAGTATTGTAGGACTTACTATTGCTGTCTCGTTTTATTTGAATGAAAGCGACAAGGCAGGTGAGATTTTACTGGGCGCTATAAAACATTCATTATTTTCTGAAAAAAAGCACGATTGTTACATATTTTCTTGCCTCAATAGTGTTTAACATTATAACAATATCTTTAGTGTCACAATATAATAACGTGTTGATATCAGTCGTAATATTCATCTGAAACACTATAAGACAATACACTTCAAAGATAAGGTTAGGTAAGTTGTTTTCTGCAACATTGTGATCGTCCAATCCTTAGTAGTTAGTTTCTAAGCCTTTCTTATCTACAACCATTACTGCTTTAGATCATATAACTACGTCTCTTTGATCAAATGTAAGTCTAAAATCTGTTCAAGGACTTGTGTTTTAATGGCTACCAGATATACTATATTAATACCCTGTTATCCTTCTTCATTACAACATCGCTCGTACAAAATGGTCTTCATGCATTTTATTCTTCTTCTCGTCAGTTTTGCTGTTTCACAATAATTGTGAACTTAATGTAATATGCAGTTTTGTAATATTGAAATATCGGTGTTGACAAACAGGATTGTGTAGAGCAAAAATAATAGTTTTGTAATCAATGAAAAGTCTCTAATGTGCAAAAATATAGTAGGAATCCTACGAAATAAAGATTAGGTTTAAGTATGGTCATATTTTTGGACAGAAATGAACCTTTATCAAAGCAACAGGAGGAAGTACCTAAATCGCAGTTTATAATTATCATTTCAGCCAATCTATCGTTTTATTTATAACAACACGTGGTTTTCAATGATTATGAAAAGCGTTTTTTGATCTGATAGTAATGCCACGAGTAATCATTATTTTATTATCGCAATAGCACATTTCAATAGATTGCAATATCGAATTTTTTACTTTACTGTTAAGATTTAATATGTATTTATCATCTGCACATTTATTTATATTAGTAGCATAGTGATTAACATAGAAATACGAGAGTTTTATTTGAAATTGTTATTTACTGTTTCTTTTGCATACATTCAGCATCTTAGTTTTTGTAAATATTAGCAAATTAGCTCAATCTGCCGTTTCTTTCAAACTCTCTACGGTTTTTCCTTGCTGTGTATTCTCTTGCGTGTCTTGTTGTTTCTCTTCATCTCTTCTCTCTGTTATGATCTCCTCATCGTTCATTATCTATGTAGTGGCAATATTTATTATTATTTCTGCTTTAGGCTAACCTCCGTCAAAATATCCATTAACTTCCATCAATACTTCAATTAATCCATGATACATTACCAGAAAGTTAAGGTTTCTCATTAAATTGCTTGCCTAGTCAGAAAGTTCAATGTTGCCATGTATTACAGATTTCAAACTTTGCTCCTTCAGTCAGATTTAGGCAACCGTTTCGACAGTCTTGATGAATCGTTAGATCTGTGGATACACGCTAAGTTTTATTACTGTTTTAGTTTTTACTTCGAGTAAGTTGTTGCCAAAATTTAACTGAAATATCTGAAATATAACTTATACATCTTTACAAATTAGTCGTTCTAGGTAATTATACTATTTTCAGTTTTATTAGGCATTACATATGCACTAGTTTTACATAATAATATTATGTAGTTTCTGGATGATGAAATAATTTTTCACACTTACCATCGCATCATGTCTTCACTGATTTCCATAGATCAGTGATATAATGATTATGTATCTATTTATTAATTTGCGCTTCTTATATTACAACACGGAGTTTAAAAAAGGGTGCTAATTAAACAGGCTTCTTTTTAATATCATTATTCGCCCCTAAAAATGTATGTTGCCTTCTAAATTACTTAGTCAGCCATAATTAACGAGCATCTAAATAATACTATCTTAGCCACTAGTTATCTTCTATGTAAACCACTCTAAATACAACTCAGCATAATGATTATTTTTTAGCATCTAAATTTGTAGCATGCATTCTAACAGTAAACTTCTAAAATACTATTAAATGACATCAAAAAATATATTTATTTAGCTTCAAAATTTTTAACTCAGTACGTTTAAAATATAACTCATCCCATATTAGTTGATCGTCAAAATTTTGCTAAAAATGTCATCAAATAGTCGGTATATTGGCCACTAATATTATCAGAAGCTATTGAGGAGAGACAAAATAAAAGACTTTATTTTTTGACTTACAAGGGGGAGGGAGGTGGTCGACGGAGCCCCGCTATGCGGGGCTCCTATTTCTGTCTGCAAGGTTAAAAGTAACCTAACACGAAGGGGTTGACGGGGGCTTCGTTCGCTCGCTTTGCTCGCTCACTGAAGCCCCCGTCAACCCCTTCGAACCTAAATTGTCCGTGTCGGGGTGTCCAAATTCTCGAGCTCGCTTCGCTCGCTCTTGGACCCTAGTTAGGTATGTTACTCAAATGAAACATGAAATGTTTTTTAATTATGCCAAATTGCCAACCCCATTTCCCGCTTTTTTTCCAATGACAGCGCCGGCTGCCAATTTAGCAACCGGCGGCGGCTGCAAATTCAGGTCACGGCGGCGGTTGTGGAGTCACTTCCTAAACAAGTACACGTGAACAACTCAACTCGTCGTCACATGAGTCGAATGGCGCTCTCTGATTGGTGGAAATGGCCGGTCGCTGTCGTCTCGCGTACTCGCGCCAAATCATGCAGTGGCTATTTTCACGATAAAAGAATATGATGTATTATTTTACATGCTAAGTTATAATAAATGATGCTTTCTGTAGAAGCTTGAATTATATTTTTTTGAGGACATTGCGTGGAAGCTGTAAAACGTAAAATAGTGGCGAGGTGTAAAATCCGTGGCCGAGTTAGTAAATTAGGTGGCAATGCATAAATAAGAAGGACAAGTCACAATAATTGATGATCTTTACTTGACGCTTTCTATAGAATATTTAGTGGGCGTTGTAAAAAAGACGAATTAGTTTATTAGAGGCTATGTCATTTTTCCGTTGCTTAGTTATAACATTAGAAGCTTAATCACGTGTCCAATAAATAATTTTGTGGCTAGACTTATAATTTCCCTTTAAAAAATATCAACAACCAATTCTAGCAATACTTTTTCTTTTAATTCAATTTCATTCATCAGTTTACACCAACGTGCTTATTATTGTGCACACATTATTGTCAATGAGTCAGTAGCAACTCTTTGTTGACAATTACTAATTCTAATTACTACAAAAATGTAGTCTTGAGAATTCAAGTCGTAAACATTTTGACAATCCAAACAGGTGGTAGGTCTGTTCGTATTGAGAATTTTGTGTATCCGGTGATGCATTGAACGTGTCGGTGAATGTCTTTAGCTCTAAAGAGCCATATACAGGGTGAATTTTCCAAGTTTGAGTGGATGGTCAAAATCGAAACTGTAAGAAATAGCGAAAAGTTCTCAAAGGACTCTCAGAGCCGATTTTGATGAAAAATAAAACACTGCATTGCACCATCCGATAGTGTTGCTAATAAGAGTTAAATACTGGGAAGTAAAAACATGCCGCAAATTAGAAGAAAGTGTTAGGTAATTTTCAATAAACTGAGAGAACAAAAATGTTATGATTCAGTTTTAGGTTTTGTTTAAATCGGCCTTAGGACTTCTTTGCGTATCCTTCGCTATTCCTTATAGCCTCAGATTTGTCCTTCTACGCATACTTATAAAATATACATAGGTAATTTTGTAAGCCAATATAATACCTATTATGATATATCGTTGATTGTATGTAACCTATTTAAAATAGGCTGTTGAAAATACTTTTTCGCCTTAGATACTTAATTTGCCTTCATGTCGAGCTAGCTTAAGCTATACGGATAACCCACTAAGGAAAATAAGCTGCTGCGACCAGCTACGGCGTCGACTTATTGGCTTATTCATCCTATCTGCGGCCACCAGATAATAATGTATCACTAATGTGTTCACCGCCTTATTACACCAGCCGTCACCTTAATGAATATCTGTTTACCAAAGCATAAGCCGTGTGTTTGCGTCACCACCCAAGATTTCATGTCAGTGACGTCATTATCCTGAACTTTTCGACCGAAATTGTAATCTGTGACTTGTGCAAACATACATGTGACATCACCGTAGAACTAAAATAGATGAGACTCCTTAAGGTGGGTACTCACCTCATTTGCGTGTAATGTGACAGTTCAGATTCGAGCATTATTAAGTGTGGCCAGCAAAAGTTGGTCCTGGAAAGGCGCATCAACAACAAAAATTATGAATGGATTCACATTGTAACTAGCCACGTAGTCTAGTTGTTGATTATCGCGTATTTTCTATGTGATGCACAAACATTTAATAATTCAAGTAATAAAATTCATGTTTTCTTTGATGTGTGCGTGGATCAATTTTTTTTGTGCGATGCTTCGAGCGGTTACAAAAGCGAATGCTCCTAGATCATTGAGCTGGCGCACTATTAAAATTCTCAACATCAAATTTTGCATTATTACATTACAACCCGTAAGCTCACATGAGTACCCGCCTTAAATCCAACCTTTTTTTGCCCACTTGATTGCGGCTTAGGCTAAGTGAGTGTTCAAATAATATTCTTTTGGGTAGGTACTCGTTTTTAGGCTTAGGAATATTATGTTATTTCTAGACTAAGCTGGGGTTTTCTTTGTGAAGATATCCTTGAGTAGTTTTAAGCTTCCATAGGGTTAGTAAACCGTTCATCAGTGGCTTTGGAACTAACTAGACCATTCATATAACATATTGTTACTAAATATATTTTCTTAATTTTTTGTGGTTATCTTAAAACTGTTGTCTGTTTTTGTTGTTTATCAAAATGATAATTTGGCACATGCTAAGATATTACTACAAATAATATGACTTTTTTACCCGACTGCCCTAAAATTAGGGTAATGTTTTACGAGTGCGTGTATGTAGGTATATTTCTTTGGCACGCTCTATAGCCTAAACAGCATGATAGATTTCAACATAATTATGCGTTGGAGACCTATTAGTATTGTTCGTGAATACGGGGCTAATACTCTCAGCTGATTATATTTCAGGTTTTCGCTAGCACCCTTAAATTAATATAAAGGAAAAACAAATTAGTTGTAGGAAGTTCACTACAATACCTACGTCATAGAAAACAATTTTATCTAAAATCTAAACAGTCGCCTTACATATTACGATATCACTCTTGAATGATATACTTGATAACCCACATACAAACACACCAGTGGCGAAGGGTCAGTTTTTGTAAGAGGTAAGCTACAAATACTTACCTGGCCACGAAAAACTAATTAATAAAAGTAGGTAATACTGTCGGTGCTGTTTTTCAAAGAGAAACCGGTAGGAATCGTATTGTAGGGACCCTTCGCCACTGAAACACATATACACGCTAACATACAACACATACATGATTGTGTATTGTGTACTTACATACATACAGTGTGTTATCTCAGCATTTGTTTAAATGGCTGCTTGGCGGCAGTTAGTCATATACTTGAACGTTATAATGCCCCAGATTATAGCTATTTTGATCAAATTGTGTTTTATGTGTCATGTAGACTCCTTTGCACTTTGTTATTAGCGCTTAACCTGAAGTGATGAAATATGCATTAAGAGCCAAAATTCCGGTGCTAAGGCAAAGGCACATTCACTTTATGTTTTTAGGGTTCCGTACCTCAAAAGGAAAAAATAGTAAATTAAAAATTTAAAAAACCCGACTGCCAAAAAACAACCAAAAAGTTCAAAACAAGAGCACTTTTCAAGCAGTCTGATGCAGTTGGTGGCATAAAATCTAAGATTTAACACAAATAATTGCCACCAACTGCATCAGACTGCTTGAAAAACAGGTTTAAAAAAAACCGACTTCCAAAAACTACACTAAAAACTATGAAATAAAAATGTTAAACTTCCATAAATAAAAATCTAAATGTATATTGAAGTCGGCGGGGCCTCTTCTTCAGGTTTCTACCTCTCAGCCTTTGAACAGGAAGAACGTGCGCAGTGTGTGCAGCGAACGTGCAGCTTGCTTTGCGCCTCGACAAATTAAAATTTTCTTTCATTCCTCCATAATCTATAATGTTGCTTATATTTATGCTAGGCCCCGCCGACTTCAATATACATTTAGATTTTTATTTATGGAAGTTTAACATTTTTATTTCATAGTTTTTAGTGTAGTTTTTGGAAGTCGGTTTTTTTTAAACCTGTTTTTATTTTTATCTTTTTAGTGTAGTGTAACCATTTTTGTTGTTGTTAATTTATTACAATAAAGTACCATTAAATCATGGACAGAGCGACTTTGATCATTTATGTACCTACTTTTACCGAGATCGATTACTTCCACGAATTTAAATAGGTATGTACTTATATTTATAGATGTTGGTGGATGAGAGCATTTCAGTAAACAAAAACCGGGCAAGAGCGTGTCGGACCACGCAGTGTAGGATTCCATAGCAAGAAGTATTTTGAGTGTTCCGACCGCAAATACAAGTTTGTATTTCATAATATTATTATGAAATATTATTATTTTTACGGTTGTCAAACTCAAAATGGAAAATAGTGAATATTTCAAAAATTTTGTGACGTATCTTGTTCAAACCAATTTCAATCGAAAGTATTTATTAAATGCTATAAGCTTGATTTTTTCCAGATTTTTTGATAGCGCGGTTGGAAAATTACAGGGGGGGACACACATTGTTAACGACTTTGGGAGCTCCTAGTTCACTCAATATGCACTTAAATAAAATAGGTATTTAGAAACCTTCATGTTATTTTCAAAGACCTATCCAACGATATCCCACATGGTGGGGTGCGCGAAAATATTATTTTTCATCCCTCAGTTTCATGTATGGGAGCCCCCCCTAATAATTTTATTTTTCGTAATTTCACTATAGGCCTTAATGGCGGCTTGTAAAAGACATCTACCTACGAAGTTTCATATAAATTGGTTATGAACTGTAGATAGTAGTAATAGCAATAGGCTCGCTCCCTAGCCTTCTATCAAATGCGACTTAAGCATAAAAAAATTGTGTGTACTATACACCTCTGTCTAACCTTGCGGGAAATATCGGCGTGATGTTATGTATGCATAATATCGAGATCGATTGCGTTCAGGAATTCATGTACCTACACAATATCACTTTTTCATCATCGTCATGATGTCATCGAGATACACCAAAAATACCGTTTATTACACCTCGTTAAAAATCTACTCAACCAAAGTTAATAAAATTGATATGGGACCACCTCGCGAGCTTCTTCTACCATATGAAAAAAGAATCACGTAAATCGGCTCATAAACCACGGAGTAATCGGTGTACATACATGAAAAAAAAAAAAAAAAAAAAAAAAAAAAAAAAAAAAAACCAACCGAATGCAGAACCTCCTCCTTTTTGGAAGTCGGTTAAAAAAGGAACACTTATAAGGTCACTTTGTTGTCCGTCTGTCTGTCAACTGTGGTGACGCTTTTTATAAGGAACGCGTGAAGGTATCAAGTACTTAGGTCTACAGTCCCTTAGAGCTGTAAATAAAAACTTAAGCTTCTAAGTCAACGCAATCAAGAATTCGGCCATTTATGCCGTATTTTGACACTCGCAGAATAATTCAAAACTATACTGTTCATTCATTCACATTGTGTGTCACACTCATACGTCATAGTGTGGGGGCGGCCAATGTCACTGTATTGCTTTAACACGTCGACCCGTAAAAAGTAGGTAAGAATATTTCCTTTTGAAGGTTTTTGCAAAGAAATATTTGAGAATTTTCAAGCTATGATGATCAACCCAACAGCCGTGCTGATGGGTTCCGTACTTCAAAAGGGAAAACGGAAACCTTATAGGATCACTTTGGTGTCCGTCTGTCTGTATGTCAAGGCCCTTAACGGGTAGAGGCATCTGCTCATAGATGGTGCCACTAAAAGTATGTCATCTTGCTAATAGATGGTGCTGCTGCATAATTATTTAGGAACCCTCAGGGCGAGAGTATCGTACCTACTCGCACTCGTTCGGTTTTCTTTTTCTCAAAATTAAACATCATTTGACATTTTTTGTCCCTTTATAATGATATTTGTAAGAAAGTGTGACTAGAATTATAATAATGTATTAGGTTTTCGCGATTATTACACATTATAATAAAACAAGTTTAAACGGATTAAATCACGTATATTACAGATTTTTACAGAGTTTTCCTGACGTTTCGCCTGACGCCTACCACCTCAGTGCGACCACGAACGCTGCAAAGTGTTCGAAACGTCAGGAAAACTCTGTAAAAATCTGTAATATACGCGATTTAATCCGTTTAAACTTGTTTTAGTATAATGTGACTAGAATTGTTTAGTGCGGTATACAACAAAATTAGCACCAATATATTTCTACCATGAATACATTAATATCGCTTATTATTATTACACAGAGAGTGCCGCGATAAAACTATGTATTTGTGTATTCAGACAATAAGTGCGTGGGGAGGCAGATGATAAAACATATTGAAACGATACACGTAACCCTCGTCCGACTAGTAATACCCCTTTAGTATCGTATCGATCGATAGATTACGGTTAGATAACGTAGGTAACGAACTTAGTGTCTAACCGGGGCTAATGATATAAAGGGTTAAATTCATGGGGACGGGGTTAACTTAATTTAAAAAAGGCAGCTGAAGGTTTAATATTCTTTCCATACTGATAAACGATGTTTGCGTATGGGGTAATATTTTTAAGTTGAGTTACACAATTAGGGTGCTGTACTCCATCACACCTCGAGGCTGCTCGGCTTAGTACAACAGAAATAGTATAATAATAATTTAATTAATAACAATAGTGCTGTCAAAATATGCATAGCATAGCATAATCAGCCTATAATGTTCCCACTACTGGGACACAGGCTCCCTCTGTCTGTGAGAGGGAGTGGGCCGTCGGTAGTCCACCACGTAGGCCTTCATCATTAACCAATCATTATTAACCGAGATCTGTCAAACTACTTATAATTTTACGAGTATACTAAAACTACGAAACTACGAGTAGTAGGTATTGCCGGTGGTCTAAATTCGAACAATTGTGTTTGTTAAAGCGTTTTGTATAAAAATATAATTATACAAAATTTGACTATGCCAAATCTCATAGCCATACAATGTTTTCTTTACACTTAATATAAAGATTATTATTTTCATCATAATTAATTGAAAAAGTTGGTATTGCCACAGATAAATTTAAATATATTCTACCAACAAAGAAAAAGCTTCTAAACGTAGGGTATTCAAACAAAATAACAGGAACGTTCTACCTCACATTGTAGCAAACGTCATAACGTTAGTTTGCCCGAGTGGCTGGCCGATCGAGTGTGATAGTGATAAGGCGGTGTAATCGAGCGATGTTTGGCCTTATCAGTGATAACGGAGTCGACAAGTGCGTCGCACACACGCGAGCCTGGTACTATGGATATTCTAGAATGGCTGGGTATATAACCTTTTTTGTTATTTTTCTGTTTCTTTTAGTATGATGATTCAGGGTGCTACAGAACTTAGGCTGGTTAAAATAACCAACAGCCGTGGCAATTAAACACGTAAATTCATCGGGTTTGCTAAATGTGCAGTTGAACGGGCTAGTTTTTTGACAATTTCTTGTTGCAATTTTATAGCTGTGAGTAAAAATCTATATCGTGCAACTCAGTAGAACATGTATCATTATTTAATTTCATTGTAATATCAACGGACTATGCTGCAAGATTACGGCAATTGTTCCACGATCTCAACTCACGGCTATACGATTGCAGCAAAAATTGTCAAAAGACTAGCCCGTCCAACAGCACCTTAAGATTGGTGATCGCAATATGTACCTACTGCTTATCAATATGATACTTATAGTTTTCTTGATCACCACTGAAAGCAATTGCAGAAAGGTGTGCAATTATTGATGGCGAATACGCAATTTGTAACCTAAAAATTGCATGTTTTTGTTATTGACTTTATTTGTAGGCAAGTCGAGGCGCTAACTTATATATGAATACCTCCAGCGTTGTTTTGTTTGTGTTGTCATATATGTACAAAGATATAATTTTCAATAAACAATTTATTTTTAACAAAGTATTGATAAAAACCACGTTTCAGATAAATAAGGTTAGAATAATGTAATGACAGATTACAATTACATAACTATTTGGCTTATGGGCTAAGCGTTCGGCTTCCTGTGTGAGGGGTCGCGGGTTCGAATCCCGGGTGCAATATTTTTTTATAAAAAAAATATTTTTTGATGAGTAGTATTTTTTAAAACTATTATTTTAGTTTGTGTTTCATTTTGAGTTGTTTATTGTTAGTCAGTTATATTTATTTATAATGATATAAATAAATGTATTATCAGATAGAGATCACACTTATTTTTCCGTTATCATGACAGAAACGGTGTTTTCTTCAGTTATCTTTTGTAAATTGATACAATTTATTTCCCAGATGAGTCTGGGAGAAATCTATGTTAATATCTATACTAATGCATAGTGTTATCTGGCACTATCTGCCAGACAAATTTAACAGAATTTCTAAGAAATTATCTGTCACATAAGTTATTGAAACTTATCCAGTACGCTTAGCATGACCAATTCTATACATCTATTCTGCCAAAGAATAGACAAAGTTCTTTCTATCCAAATCGTTACCTCTTCTGCCCGAGCATACGGCGACCCACGCTTGGTTTATCAGAATTTTGTGTACTGAAGAATAGAAGAATAGAAACATTTCCTCTCTTCATTGTATGCATAAAACGGTAGAAATCTTTCAACAATCTATCAACACTCGTTTCTATCTTGGTTATGCTAGGCCGGCAGAAGTAGTGAAAGGCTACTAAAGTTTTTGTTTCAGTAAACGTAAATTAACCACATGTTAGCAACAACACATCTAACCGGTTGTTTCCTGTTGTTACAGTGGGATGAACATGAACATCAACAACAACAACAGCACCAGTATAAACAACAACAACAATGACGAGAAGCCCGAAATGCCAGACCCTGACTATATCAAGGTAATTTACTGTTGTTTATCGAATAATACGAGGTTTAGGCAGAACTCGCGGGTTCAAACACTGCCTGTGTCAGTTGTTTTTGAAAATGTCTTATATATATATAATATCTACCTATCTATCTTATATAATAACAATATGAGGTTCATCTAGTGGTCACAAGCACGACTGCTGAGCGTAGGGTACTGAGTTCAATCCACAGGTCGGGCAAAGTATCATTGAGTTCTGCCAGCCCGGAGTCTGGATTTGTGCCCGGTTAAAGGCAATAAGCTCGCTCCCTAGTAGGTACATGCTGAGTTGAGAATACACATTCCAGTAGCATGGTATGCCAAAAGTTGCATGCCTTGCCTTAAAACTGCATGCCTTTATGTGTATCACGTGCCAAAAGGTAGAAACAGCACAATGGCATGCAAACTCCTTGCAAGTTCGTGTGCAAGGTTTATACCTTGCACAAGAACTTGCAAGGAGTTTGCAGAGGTCACGGGTTCGTAACCCGCTTGCCTCAGTTGTTTTGAAATCTTCTGTACATACACACACTTCTGTACAATCCAATATAAATTGGCATGTGTATTACCGGCTTATAGTACAGAAGATTTCAAAACAACTGAGGCAAGCGGGTTACGAACCCGCGACCTCTGCCGCACTGTGGCATCGCTCTAACCACTGAGCCACTGTGTCACTCTCACACCAGTTGAATTTTTTAAATCGATATATTTATATAGACCTATCCCTAACAATACCAGTTTATTATAATTTTATCTAAATTTTGATTTTACAAACGAATGCTTTCTGGACTCAGTATTTTTTTTTTTGAACTTAGTAAATAATTATGAATAACTTAATAAACTTTTAAAGAGATATCAAGGCAAAAATATTAAGAGAAGTAATAAACTTCATACTTATTCTAATTCCTGCCCTGAAAAATGAAAAACCTGAAAATTGTGTAAATTGTGTAAACCTGAAAAATGGGACTACCATTTGTCCCAATTTTACACAAAAACTTATATTTTCATGAAAATAATGTAATCTTCACAGTGAATCTAAACATTTCGGGTGCACGTCAATGACCTCTTTAAGTAACCCACATACTTTTGGTATGCCTTGTGATAACGGTAATCACTCATGGGAAAGCAAATGGTACCTACCTACATTGAAATGATTGAATGTTTATAAATATTTAGAGTTTCATAATGTTCTTGTTCAATGAAAATATATTATGGTCTTGTCACATCCATCAATCTAGCATTTATTTTATACTAGCTTCAGCCCGCAGCTTCGCCCGCGTTTTTCAGGATAAAAGGTAGCCCATGTGTTATTCTGGTGTATAAACTATATTACTGTAAAGTTTCATCAAAATCCGTTCAGCAGTTTTTGCGCGAAAGAGTAACAAACATCCATCCATCCATACATCCATCCTCACAAACTTTCGCATATATTATGTAATACCTAACTATAGCTTCCGCCCGCAGCTTCGTCCCCGCTTTTTAGATAAAAAGTAGCCTATGTGTTACTCTGATGTATAAGCTATATTTTGTACTGTAAAGTTTCATCAAAATCCGTTCAGTATAGTTTGTGCGTGAAAGAGTAACAAACATTCATACATACATCCTCACAAACTTTCGCATTTATGATTATTAGTAGGATATCATTTAAAGGCAGATTTTCGCAATTAATTTAGCACTATGACTGACAGTTGACATATATTTAAGTACCTACATAGACTTGTAAAGTGTCTTTAAATTCTATTTAAAGAAAAAAATCAAAATACTGTTAGGTAACCAGGCAATCTGATAATGTTACTTCTGCTAGGCAATTTTTTTAATGGGCTTGGGCTAATGCCCAAGTGATATTTACAACAATTTGTTTTAATATTTCAATGTCTTTTTCATAATTCTTCCTTAATGGTTAATTATTAAATTAACCACTAAGGAAGCCTATGAAAAAGACATTGAAATATTACAATTCATTGTTTTCCAATTCCATAAAAAAACACTAACAATTTGTGCGGACCAGTAATCTTAATGAATTCTAACAATTTATGCGAACCAGTAACATTTTTAACAAAAACGTCAAGTGCAACATTGAAAGCTTTTCTTGTCAGAACGGAATAGAACAAAACGTCTCGAGACAGCTTTAGTCGCGTTTAATTCATTTCGCTCCAAAGAAAATGAAGTTTGAAATTTGCAAATGAAGTGATGCGCCCACGTAATTAAAAATGTTCCGCGCGGTTGGCGGACGGCCCCGCTAGGTGGCAGCACCGCCCCGCTCCCAATTACGTACTCATGATTGCTTTTATGCACCGAGTTGGCCAACCATGACTTATTAATTGTCCCCATTAATTTGGAATTTATGTTGTTATTGCACTTTTCATGACCATGATGAGTGGTAGCATAATTTATTTCTGTCTGTAGCTTAACAAGTTAATTTCTTGTCTATTGCGATAGACAATGGAACTTGATGGGAGCTCAAAATAAAACTGCAGTGTTTTATCATGATAGGATACAATGTTGTAAGTACTATCTTGCTACCGTGTTTTATTTGTCTAGAAATTATGGCTTGCGTTTAATAATAACTAGGGTACTCGAATCAAAATTGAACTCGATATCTAAATCAAATAGATCTTATCCAACTGGTTTTATTATGTTCAAGTCAATATATTTGATGTATTATCTTGAAGATGGTATTAACCTACATTAAAATGGTTCTTTAACTCTTCTTGTAATGTATGTCTTACTCGAAATGGTATTTAAAATGTCTTGATTGCTCGGAGGTTAAGGGATGTTCGAAATTGCGGGTTTGAACCAAGCAATAACATGTGTGTGATTTTTGAACTTTCTAAATTAATCTTAGATATCAGACTGACGGTGAAGGAATACCGAATATTACTATTATGAGATTCAAAAAACGAATGACGCGGGCGGGACTCGAACCCTTCTTTCGCCGCACCGTGGCGTCGCTCTAACCACCTTAGCCGCCGCGTCGGTCGTTTTTAAAATCTCTTACATTATGATAAGCAAAATTTATAATGGCTCTGTCATGATTAAAATTCACCAAAATATACTTTTCTTCTTACTAATACTTCCTGATACGCCTCACGTTCCAGATGTTCGTGGGCCAGGTACCACGGAGCATGGACGAGAACGACCTCCGTCAGATGTTCGAGGAGTTCGGCAGGGTTCACCAGATCAACGTGCTGCGGGACAAGATCACTGGAGCCAGCAAAGGTTTGTCCTTAAATGTTATATGTAAGGCGGGCACTGCTGTAACTGGGGCGGTGCCCAGGCACACGACGAAACTATTGCCCGTTTTCACGAACACTAGGAGACACCTAAGTAAAATGTTTAAATATTAAAAGAATTTACCTAGCACAAAAAAACGTTTTACCAACCACTAAGCGACAATGATTGACTATCCATGGTTGTCGCCTAATGGTTAGTGACATGTTTTTTTTTGCGCTAAGTAAATTCTTTTAATATTTAAACATTTTACTTAGGTGTCTCCTAGTGTTGGTGAAAACGGGCATAAGGGTTTCTAGTTTTACTAAGGAACCCTAAAAAAGAAACAAAAGGTACACTTCCGTTCAATTACAATAACGCCAAAATTGGCCAATATACTCGTAATTGGCATTCCAAACACGGACAAAATAAAACCCAGCCACCTCTCTTTTTTTACATAATATTATTTGAAAGGATGAAAGAAAGAAAAATTATTAATTGAACTCGCACAACATATAGGTAATAGAAAAAATACAAAAAAAAAAAACTTTTGTAAAAGTAAAAAATAAAAAAAAAACAGTTTAAAAAATAAAAGTAAAACCTGGTGCGAGGCCAAAAGGCCACTATCTCAGCATAATGCTGCGACCTAAAAGTGCCGCAGCGCTGGTATTCTGATAGGGCCCAGCGATGCCAC
Organism: Thalpophila matura; assembly: GCA_948465475.1. Taxonomy (NCBI): domain Eukaryota; kingdom Metazoa; phylum Arthropoda; class Insecta; order Lepidoptera; family Noctuidae; genus Thalpophila; species Thalpophila matura. Next base: position 15,982,701 of record OX419182.1, read on the forward strand.
GGGCAGCTACGGAAATAAATAATTTCTATAAATAAATAAAAAAAATAAAATAGCAGATCCAATAGATATCATGTTATGTGTATAAGTGTGTTCATGTAAAATGCACTTGACTTAGACGATCCACTTTAATTGAACACGCCATACCATAGAGTATCCATGTCTATGGAATGTGTGTCTATGGAAATCATTATATAAATCATTACATATTTCAATCATTCGCTGTTTGATGAACGAGCAAAATACATAACAAAGTTTTATTTAACATCCTGAAATTCACTGTTCACAGAATTTCACAAAATAATGAAACCTTATTTTGGTCTCATAGCAATTATTTCCGGGTAAATCCAAAAATAGACATAGGTACAAGACTATGGAGAACTATAAATAGATTCAATATGAACGGCCTTCAATCATATTTGACTGTAATATTCAGTCATTTCGTTGTCAATGTTAGAAAAATAGAAAGCGTTAATTTTACTATCGGTTTAACAATAACTTGTACAGTTGAAAAACATTGAATGGTACCATCTTTATTCAATAACTAGCTGACCCGCTCGGGCTTCGCACGGGTAAAGTTTAGTACACCTTCCCTACACCTACCCTTCACCTACCCTACACCTACCCTACACTTACCCTACGCCTACCCTACATCTACCCTACGCCTACCCTATGCCTACCCTACGCCTACCCTATGCCTACCCTACGCCTATCCTATGCCTACCCTACGCCTACCCTACGCCTACCCTACGCCTACCCTATGCCTACCCTACGCCTACCCTACACCCCAAATCTCAAAAATAAGTTTCAAGCTTCTAGCTTTAAAAATGACGTAATTTCCATACAAACTTTCATGCCCTATTTCAACCTTTTACAGCCCTTTTTTCGCATTAAAAAGTAGCCTATGTCCTTTCTCAGGCTCCAGACTATCTTTGTACCGAATTTCATTTGAATCGGTTCAGTAGTTTAGGCGTGATTGCGTAACACACAGACAGACAGACGGAGTTACTTTCACATTTATAATATTAGTAAGGAAGTAAGGATGATGAAGTTATGTTTAGATTAAAAGCTCTTCGAAGTGAGATGTTTGAGGATTTCACTGAGAACTGAAGTAATGAATTAATTTTGCTCTGCATACCCCGAAGCCAGTTTGTTGGAGTTAACTTTGTTCGAGGAGTAGAATGGCGGTATTTTTTTTCCACTTAATTATCTTTTTTTCGGACTAGTACCTACTGTATTCTAGTATTTGAACTCTTATTAAATACGACTAAGATGTGAAAATTACAAATAAATAAATAAGTACCTACTTCTAATAAAAAAAATAGTTAAATTAAATTAAACATAAACAATAATACAGGGTGTAAAGATGGTTTAGGCGTAGAATGCCTGATTCTCAAAATACTTAGCAAGTGAGTCTTAAATGGACCAATTCTCGAAATGCCTAATTCTATAAACGGCTAATTTTCATAATGGCTAATTCTATTAATGCCCTACTCTCAAATGCCTAGTTCTTTAAATGGCTAATTCTCATAATGGTCACTTATTAAAATTTAGGAAACGAGGGACGTATTGAAGCAAGGATTCAGTACCTATTCGCTACTAGTTCGATTAACTACGAGACCAACCTTAAACCCAACCCGACCCTATTGGTCGGGCGACGTTGGTAGGCGATGACGTCACTATTTTCTGGAGAACAGACTATGGTATCGAAAATTAAATACCGTCCCTTAATACGTCCCTCGTTTTACCTTACACCCTGTATACTATACTATTATGCCATTTTTGTGTTGATTATATTAAATTTTCAAATTAATATCATAAAAACTTCAATCAAGTTGTTATTATGACTGTCAATTATTAAAGAAATTATTATGTAGATCAAATGGTGACGACAGAATGTCTAAAAACTTTTGTTTCAAAAGAATATTTCACCACCTCTAAATGAAACTTTATCAATCCATCGTTTTAATATCTTGCGAGAAATATTTTATATAGCAGTTCAAAATTGGTCTCAAAATTTCAACTATTTTAAATTCTAAACTTTTGTTCGAAACTGTCTGTATTTTAAATCCAAAACTTTCCGTTTGTACTTTCGTAATTATCAAACTTAGCAACTGTCGATCTTCATTATGTAATTTGAGATTGGTCGACACTTTGCAATATTCAAAAGGAAAGTTGTAGACAGAAGAAATTATATTTTGGGGTGTTGCCTATGAGCAAAATTTTTTTTTGCAACTTATTTTCAACCTCCAAATACTCCACGATTGATGCTTTTCAAGTAGGTAAGCCTGAATGTAAAATAAGACCTTGAATACGTCTGAATAAAAGAATATATTAGGTTTTTAAACTGAGTTTTTTTTTTCAATCTAGACCTGCTTCAGTCACGCTTTTCTCGTTTTTATTTAGTAAAAAAATCCTTTTTGCGTCACTATTCAAAATACTGAATTCAAATGACATCAAATACCTAAATCTTTTCTAAAGCTTCTATTAATCCTGAAAAAAGTTACACATTAGATTGTATAAGCCTGCCCGCGGCGCATACATATCAGATTTATCCAAACAATATAAAATCACATTATTTCCAAACGTTAAGTACCTTTCATCCCTAAATATGGAATCCATGAATGGATCCATGGAAATGTACCTAAAGCAAATAAAAAAACGAATAATAAAAAATATTCACGCTCCAATATGTGTTTTAAGCTTGTCGTCCGTTTTCACGTATCATTGTTTTGCCACCCAACAATAGGGTCAGGTCTCCGTGCACGATATAATACATGTTGACATTTTTGTTTGTGCCATTATTAAAAGTCTTTTGTGTAAAAAACCCCCCTTTTTCACTTATACCTTGTATCTCTTTTTGTTAGGTACCTTGGACTAGGTTTGAATTGAAGCGGCGTCGGTTGTTTTGTTTTTAATGTTGTTTTTATTTTTTCAATGTTTTCTTCATGTTCTATTTTTTGACGACGTCACGTAATTAATGTTTCGCTTTATATTGTTTTGAGTTGTGAATATTGTTTCGCTTTCATTTTATTATGCAGTTTATTTTTCTTTTGAGGGCTTTAGAAAACATGTCAAAGAATAAAGAAATAATAACAAAAGTTACTTTTCAACCGTAAGAATCCATGAGATTAAGGCCTAAAATAGAAAAATTTTAAAACATTGCCTAGCAAGACAAATCAAACTGGCTTATCCTAGCCATCAGCTCGTTTCCCTACTAGAGATAAAATTTAGACATATGCTATATTTTCATATAGCGTAAAGTCAGAACTATCTATAGTAAGCAAAATGACACATACATGATTTAAAACGACCATTTATTAAAACTATGAATATTTTGCAAAACCAATTCGACAACCAAACTATAGAACCCAAACAAATAATACCCAACACTGTCGAATACATATAATTCCAACAAAATGACAATTTTCGCAACTCAACCCGATTGTTCCATCAAAACTTTTGCAATAAACTTTTCGCATTCGATACTCCAATTTAAAACATAAATTTTTCTAATTTTGCCGACTATTTTTTCAGTGACTGCTTCGTTCTTAATATGTAAATAGTGTTCGTGTCACAATTAACAGGTTATAACGTGAACTCGTTAGTAAAGCACGCCATCCGCGTGTTAGAATCGTCTGGTGAACGTAAATGGCCTGTCGATCATTCAGCAGGATTAGAATTGTGCAGTAAATACACTGTCGTTTTAGTTTTAATGGTGTATGTTCTGTAGGTGTTGCCGTGCATCTGTTTTTGATTCTTAATGCTTTTATAATAGATGTCAATCTTATTGGGAATTGTCGTTTGACTTTTTGTAGATAAAGAGAGTTTCACATAAGAATATTATTCGCTTTGACGTTATGTTGGCTCCCCTGAATGTCAGTATGTTACAACGTTTTTAACGGTGTTGGATGTTTCCTTTTAGCACCACCTCTTTTACCACTTTTTATAGTGACCTAAGCAATACTATAACACTTAAATCTAGAAAAAATACTTAAAGAACGTTAAGACCTAGACAAAATGATAGACAGGGGTGCCAACAATGCGTCGAAAGGAATTCTTATATGAAATGCACTCTAGCTAAAAGAGATTTTTTGTATTGACATGTGCATTTAAAAAGATTTTGAATTTACATTGGTGCTGATTCTGTTGAACGTCGCACTAAACTAATTTTAATCACACTACATCTCTTTCTTACAAATAACATTGAAAAAGTACAGAAAATATTTACAACTATCAAATTAGGCCATGTTGTTTCATCTTACAGTTACGTATCTGTAACCGTCAAATATGGCGGCTTGTATGACAATTTCATACTGACTTAACGATTACGTACTGACTTACGAATACAGATGGTTTGAAGCAACCCGCCCTTAGTCTACGCCCTTGTAATTTACGGGAAAATAGTCGTGACCTTTTGCGATTACGACTAAATTGACAACAAAACTATTCAAGTGGACTAATTTGACAGGATTAAATATCTTCTATCCTTTTCTCATGTTTTTTATTACAAAGAGACGTAATGAGATTAAATTAGTTTAGTTGGTAAACAACAGAATCGACACCATTGTATGATGTCTTATTTGAGTAGGTTTTCAAAGGGGATCTTAGGTGAGAAAATATTTTAGTGAGATGATGCACATAATTTTGTTATAGTTTTCCGGTATCGCTAACTTAGTACCTACAGTATTACTCAATACTGTACTAAGTTCTATTACGTATACCGGAAAACTTACAGTTTCAAATATTCTCCTCGTCTGAGTTAAGTAGCTAAAACGAAGAGAATATTAATTTGAAATCGTAAGTATTCCGGTGAAAATAATATACTAGATTAGCAAAAGTAAAATAAAAATTAACTCTATATGACCTAAACTAAAACAAAATTTTAATAATAATAAATTGTGCTGTGAATTTCTCGTTGTATTATTGTTATTAATAATCTAGGTTTTGTATGTTAAGCTTGCGATGAGTGATTTCTGTGCGTTCTAGAGCTTTACTGATTTACAATGTTTTATGTTTCATGCCTTATTTCAGACAAATGTTGCTTGCCTTCAGTATTTACCGTTTAATACTGAAATGTTAAACGTGCAAATGTGTGTTTTAGAAATAGACGTATTAGTAGTTTTGACATAATGAGAGTAAAGGAGATGTTTCATCCTGGAACTGGTATACGTACGCCACATAGAAAAATAGGCAAAATAGGGGATTTACGTAAAAATATTATTAAATTCATTTGAAGAAGAGTACAATTGTAAGAGAATTATTTGAGATGAAATTTTTCACTATGATATCCCAATTTTTAGGGCGGCCATGACAGTTGAGTTTGACAGTGTTGTTTTATGACGTGACCTTTGAGTCGTTGTGCGCACGCGAGGTGGATTGAATGTTGCCATTTTGACTGACATTGACATAACAACAGTTGTCAAAATGACGTTTAACTTGATTCATTTGTCAATTGTTGATCCCCCATATTTGTGTTGTGTTGCTCTCCTTGACAAAGAAAAGAATGAATTACAATTCAACGAAGTAATATTATAGAAAATAAGCATTAGGAACCGGTTACTATCATGTATAGCTATAATACTTAATTGCGTATATAGACCCCTCCCAGGCTCCATACATTTCTGAAACAACTCCTTTCTCAATTATGGTGTATGTTAAAAGATTGTATATTGAAAGCAGAGTCAATTTGCTATCAATGCCCATTTCTATTTGTCGCATGTTTTCAAATTCATTCTGTATAGTTCACAAGAAATTTGATTACATTTATTTATTTATAATTATACTCTTTATTGTATATACAGAACAAGATCTAAGAATTTAAAATGTACAATGGGCGGTCTTATCAGGAGGGCCAAATCGCTGAGGATTTCAGTAGGTTTCAGTAGTATGTTTAGACGTGTATTCGTAAAATGGTAGTAGGTATATTGGAAAAACATTTTCTAAACGTTGACATTATAATATTATCAGATTTAACATAAAAAAAACATAGATGAAAATTCTAGCGGCATAAAAAAATGCTAGTGACATAACAATTTTTTTGGGAATTTCTTAATGACATAACAAACATTTAGATTTTCTTGTAGTTATACAATTAAGGTATTGTATTAGGTATATGTGTATAATTTGTATTATTTGTCTGAAGTAAGGTGTGTCGTAGGCAACCCCCTGTATGTTATGTGTATGTCATGTTATGTACGTGTGCGCTTCTGTTACAGGGTGCTGTTTTGTGACGTTTTTCACTCGCAAAGCGGCGTTGAAAGCCCAAGACGCTTTGCACAATATCAAAACATTGAGCGGGGTAAGTGCGTTTTATATGTTTAAATTTTTATATGTTCACCTATTACGGCTTGGCGCATAATTTTATTTGGCTTTATTTTTAGAGTATCAACAAATTAAATCAATGTTGTATCATAATATGAGAATTATACGCCCGGCCTTTTCAGCGGAGAACAATGTGTTTGACGATTAACAGATAATATATTTGGAATTGGAAGTGTAATATTACTATTTAATGTCACAATTTAATGTGTAATTGTGTAATCGTGTTAACGCATTGGTTTCCGATACGTATATTTCTGTTTTCCAATTAAATGTTGCGTGTAATTAATGAAAATGTAAAACTGTGATGTGATTTCAATAATTTTAAAATATTGAATATACAGTATTCCCAAATTAATAATGCGCATGCAGATCTTCGCTAATTGTCGTATTCCCGGAAACACCGAATCATTGAATCGTAAGAGCCCAAAATTATGCATGAAGAAAATGCACTTAACCACTCTATATACTTTTTTTTTCTATATACTTTTTTGTTTCCGGGAATACGACAATTAGCGAAGATCTGCATGCGCATTATTAATTTGGGAATACTGTAGGTCACTTATTATAACAGTACTGCTCCAGCACAGCAAATAATTTGTCATTTATATTAGAGCTATAAGTCGTGTTTTGTACAATACATTTTATAATGGCAAGCGCAATTACAGCGAGCCGTTCGCTGATCAATCTTGATATTATAAAATGTATTGTACAATACACAACTTAGAGCTTTAAATGACAAGTTACTTGCCGTGCGGTTGTAATGACTGATGGATGACATTATGGTAGAACTTGAGCATAACTACGTAAGTACTAAAACCCTATACGGGTCTAACAGTGTTTTATATAGATGAAATGACGATATTTAAAGACTTAAAATATTTCGTGCCACTTTCCCACTACCTATTCTGCAAGTAGTAAACTGGCACAGTATCATCAGACTATTCGTGCCAGTTTACCACTACCCATTTCTAAAAGGGGTAAACTCGCACGCGGGCCAGTTGCCACCTACGCCCTATTGCCAGGCTATACAATCTATACATTGTCCAAACAAGTACCTACTTATCAATATTTATCACCTACTAAGAACAAATAATTGTCCGCCCTAGTACTCATTTATATTGGCACATGGATTCGGCACAAAATGGGAAATTCGATGTCTAGCAAAACTGTAGGAAACATGGTATAGCGCACAAATTGCGAAACACTTAGCTGTAGTGCAAACTTAGCTTTAACCAATATAAATTGCCTGAGGCCACATATTTTTCTCCTTAATTATAATTAATCAGAATTATTATTATTCACGTAACCATAAGTATCTCAATCAACAAACGTCTTAACTACCTTACACAACCACATAACACGTTCTATAAATCCTGCACAGTCCCATCCTCAGATCATAGAAACAAGGGAGATGTGCCAAGGCGCTATTGAGCTTGACGCTTTGATACGGTCACATTGACCGCATAACAAACGTACACGCTGGCGACGAACCGGACACGGTCGATGATATAAATACAGTGTTTTAGTTTAGTGCTAGTGTTGAGTGACGATTAACAGTGTTAGATTGAGGGTGTGCGGAATTTTTTATGTGTGGGAGATCTTTTTATTCAGAAGGAGCGCTTATAATTGTGTCGAAAAATGTTCTAAAAGTGGCGACAGTTGTTCCCGTACTAATTTGCTATGATGGCATATCTCCTTGTTTCTATGATCTGAGGTCCCATCTGTCGCAGGCTCACTGCCAACAAACAGATCAAGATAACAGTCAATAAGAATTAATAACATCATCAATGGAACCTGTTGCTGGTCAGGAAAGTTTCATAACAATCTTCGTTACAGCCGGAGAAGGGGGGATGAACAAACACACAATTCGATACTCGCGATTGTTATCGAACACAATGGAATTACAGACTTTCATCCTGTCTACTCAACCCCCTTTTTTGTAGGGCTGCCAGCGGAGAAAATAGGAACTGAAAATAATTAATAATTTGATCAACGCTATAATGTTACACAAACTAAGCATCTAAATTATAATTAATTAAATTAACAATGTTTATGATAGGTACTTTATTTTAACCACTGTACACACTACAAAACAGTGACAGCATTGCATAACATTTCCCAAAAACTAAAGAAATACGCCGTTATAAATAAGTGAACACCATCCTGCGACGCTAGTGTCGTACCGTATATCCGCAACTTGAAAAAATATCCCACTAATCCGCAACGGAATGGAACAAAAATAGAATAGTGCGGTACGTCTGTTTAGACAGCCCTATAGCCGTCTCGTCTTCATCTCGGTGATAATTCGATTCCATTATATTATCCGAGTGGTTTTTTCTCTCTCGATTGATTCTCGAAACGCTCGCGTTTTGATCGGAACGCCAGGTGAGGGCTGCCAACTTGAGATAAGAGAAACGAAAATATTTGTATAGTATTTTGTTACTTTGTTATTTCTTTAGGGGGGAGTGTTGTTTTGTCATTTGGGAACTGCCGCCTTGCTTTGACGTGTGTATTATTGTTTTGGCAATGTTTTATTACGAGCACTTGACGCGTTTCGACGTCTAAACATTGCATTGACAATAAAATTCCCTAGGTGTGGTAACTAGGCAAGTAACTAACATGGTAATTCATGGTCTACCCATAACATAACGTTAGCAAAATATCATAGAATCAGTCTTAACTCTAAAGTATTGTGGAATTTAAGGCTAGTCTGCTGTACCTAAGTAGGTACTTTAATAGAAAATCCGCTCTTTACCTGCGACACCAAAAAGCATTAAAACCTGCGTTATATCTAGACAAACTTAAAACCTAAATAAAATACGAGATTCTTGAAGACAATCTGAAATTAATTGGAAAATAAACATAAAAAGCGACAACATCAAGTCAATCGCATTCGCAGCACAGTTTATCCGCAACTTCCAACTAAATAAGAAAAACACAACAAGAAAATTACAACTGCCTCCCAGCTGAGCGGAAGTGACGAAACTTGCCGCGAACTATCCGCAGTCGGGCCTTAAATAAATAATAGCCGCGAGTATACGAACTTTAAGTTCCGAATAATTTATTGCCCCTCACTATCTGAGGTACGGTCGGAGGACAAAATCGTAAATTATTGTAGTCCGATGGTACCTGCGTTTAATCTCGGGGTTATCGGCTATTTTGGATCGGGGATTGTAATTAAACTTGATGTTCGGATGGAGTTGGATTACTAAATCTTGTGTGTTGTCGAGTATTGCTTTACGAAGATGTCCTGTACTTATCGTCCGATATAATTCGGTTAAATAATTATTTGTGCCCCAACTATCTCACTACCGATCTCAACATTAATGAAAAGTTTAAATGGACTTCTTAGGCAATTTTTAGAGGTAAAAAGTTATGATAAACAACATGCCTAGCCGCCTGTTCTCATAAGGAAAGATTACCCCTTCAAATAAGGATTACAAGTCAACACACTATTTATTTAACACAAAATTGAGTAGGAGGGTGCTTGAGCCGAGAAACACCTTTATATCTACTAAGTATACAGTCTCACCCCCATAAGAACCCCTTCACTTACCCCATGATATAAACACAGCAGTTATTGAAGCCACAAACGTGCCTAATCAAAATCATCAAGTGCATACCTCATGCAATGTGTATAACTACATACAGAAAGGGTTGCTACCCCTAAGAGTAACTATCTACACGCGGTTATCTTTAATTTTGTAAACAAAATTAAACTATTTCAGGCCGCGTTTATTTATATTCAGAATTATATTTCAGACATAAGTAGATACTTAGGCTCGTATTACAGAACGATACTCGAGCACAGATCTCTGCTTGAGCATAGATGTCAACCAATCAAATTTAAATGTATGCTCAAGCAGAGATCTGTCCTCGAGCGTCATTCTGTAATACGAGCCTTAGTGACTATGAGGCTAGCCGCACACACACAATAATATTGTCAATACAAGTTTGCCAATAATATTGAACAATATTTAGACGCACACTGCGCAATACTAATGACAATTTTATACGCTCCGCACACATGTAATATTATTGACAATATTCACAATTATTATCAATAGTATTGCGTGTGTGCGGCTAGTCTATCAAAAGACTTAAAAGGACCGATTATTGTGGCAATTTTGAAGGGTGGGGGGGTAAGTCCAACGAAAAAATCGATAAAGCAAAAAAAACCAGTTGCTTAATTATTATCACAGAAAGGCGTACAAAATAATACAGAAAGTACCTACCTATTTGCTATTGAATATGAATTCCTAACAAAAATTAAAAGAAGTTCATCATATATTCACATGCTATTAACCCTTAAAAACGATAGTTCATACAGTGCGGTGGTCCTCCCCCCGCACACTTCCCCTTTCCCCTAAGTTCGGTTGCAGTAAGTCTTGGGCAACATTTTTGACATAGTTGGGCCGAGACCAGCAGATGTGGCCGAAGCGACCGCGGGGCGAAAAGGCACAGGGGAATTTGTGGAATTTTTCTTATTAATTTCGCATCGTGTTATGGGATAGTTATGTTGATTATATTATTAGTGATTATGTGAGAGACAAGGGGATATTTTTGAAGGAGACTGTAGACGGGTAGATGTTTATATTCATTTTTAATTCACGTCATTATCATAATCACATCAGCCTTTATGTTGTTGCTACACTTAATGAAAATATCAATAAAATTATACCAATTTGTGCATAACACCATCGTGCAAATCACAAAACAACCCATACGCAATCGAAGTCAGGATCCCAAATAGGTATGTCAAAAAGTCAAAAGTGAGTAAAAAAAATTTTTTGATTGATATTTTTCCACGACATAGCCTGTATTCTTCTGAAGCTTCGAAAAAAGGCAGTATTTTCTTAACAAGGAAAATTGAAAACAGTTTTTTTCTAAAATCGGAAAAAAGATTGTTTCGTTGTGTTCAATTTACCGTGTGTATTGCTATTTTCCTTGATTCCTCTTCATGACAAAGCGATATCACGACACACCGCACTGACCTAAAAATAACATTTTACTTAACAAATCAATCAACCACAGAACGTATGAACACAATACAGGCGAGTATTACACAAGATCCACTTTGTTAGATTCGTGATGATTATATGGCCACATTTTTCTGCTATTTTTTAAGCAAGCGTACTCCTTCGTTAGTAGACCGCATCATTCACTTAACATCAAACGAGATGGCGGTCAAGCGGAAGCCTAATAAAATTTTTAAATAAAAATTGTCTCATGTCGGGTTTAACAGCGACAGAGTAAGCAATTTAGATTTTGCTTTTGCAATAAGTGTACTTTAAAGTAGGTAGGTACGTATGACACACTTTCTGATTTACCCCCTGATCGAAGATATCCAGATAATCATCTGATACAGCCACGAGGCACACATCAACTTAATTATTATTTGTCTGTTTTATACAAGATCAATGCTAGTTTCTCTCTTCCTTTCTTATCGATACTAAGAGCCGTTTCTTTGAGTTTTTGTATTAGAAAACAATCGAAAACGGGAGATTAAACTCTCTTCCGTGGTTAAGCTACGATTGATCTTACGGCCCTAAGTTGATAATACTTAACGTTTCACATCGACAATGACGACCATATCTTCGTCGTTTATATCGTCATTGTTAAAGCCCTACAGCCTTGTGCAACTGCCAGTTTGCACGTCCTTTTTTTGAAAAATGTCTCTGTAACAGTATCCTAATTTCCGTTTAATAGATGTTGGTCTTCTGATCATTCTTGTGTCGTGACTATCGTATGCTCACAATACCTACCGGACATGTTTGACCGGGCCGGACACGGCCGAACTTTGATCGATAGCCCGGATTTATGATCCGGTTTCCCCCGTCTTAAGTAATTGACCGGCTCCATTAGTGTGGGAGTTGCCTTTCAGGGTTCCGTACGCTACAAACATAGTTTGGGTTTTGATGTTTAGTTCATCGTGTGCTCCGGGTTTTATTAATTTTGGCTTTGTTGTGGTATTTAAAGAGGGGCCAGGTACCTATAGCGTGGTCGGCGTAGATAGTTGAGGTCGGCTTAGTTTGTGTTTAAGTGGATGATTTGCGCAGTTTAACGAGCATAAGGTCTTGTTTATATTAAGCTCTCTTCTCTTCATCTTAAACCTCATAACTTTTAAAAAGCTGGACAGATTTTCATCAAATACCGTAATGACCGTCCCAATTAAATAACCTTTCAATTTAAAAAGACCGCATTGAATTCGGTCCATCCGTTTGAAAGCTACGATGCCATATACACACAGACAGACACATAGGCTTCAAACTTATAACACTCCTCGTTATACGCATAACACTTTTCCCTTTTCCCTCAGTCGGTGGTTAAAACAGACAAGCAGAGTTATTTTTGCATCTAGTTTGAACTGAAAACATACATTGGGTTTCTAAATCCCTGTAGACTGCAGCAAAATGGTCGATAATGCCAATGCATTATCGACCATTTTGCTGGTACACACATGCTGGCTCACATGGTACGTTAGGCTGGATGAAGCCTCGCTGACATTGGTCAGCGAGGCTTCATCCAGCCTAACGTACCATGTGAGTCGCGGGCGTACCTGATTAGCTAACGGCTCACAGCTTTGCTTTGAACGTATTGACAAACCTATAAGCTAGCTACTGCATCATCACTTTAGTAAAAAGCAGGTTAGAATACATTCATCAGTGGCGAAGGCTCCATACAACTCGATTCCTACCAGCTTCATATCGAAAAATGGCAAAATAATAGAAAACTAGATCGAAATAGAAATTATTAGTTTATAATACAAGACTTTGAATGCAGGAAGCCAGCCACAGCTATAGAGTTACTAAACTGCATGCGTCACAGTTGTCAAAGGTATGCATTTCTTGCGTGGCTTACCTTTTACAAAAATGTACCCTTACCACTGACTTCCATCGTATCGATGTCCTTAAAACTGCAAAGTTAAAGGCATTAAGTTGGCGTCTGTATTAGTCTCCGATAGATGTCACAAACGCTCATAAGAGGCGCATTCAAAGAGATTTGAAATTACAACTGATGGGAGCGGGATACGATAGCTAAATTGGTTAGGGGCGATGCCATGGTGCGGCAGAGGTCGCAGATTGATTTCCCGCCCGTGCAGTTGTTTTTGATATCTCCTAAATATTAAATAACAATACTTTTAACTTTTCAAGTTCGAAGTTTCTATTTTCAACAGCCTCCAAAAGTTGGTTCTTTAAGTATTAGAAATATAAAATAATCAATACATATAAAAAGAAAAGTCCTGATTTACTCACTGACTGACTCATCAACCCTTGGACATAGAAATCTGATGCACAGATGTTCCCTTTATGATGTAGACAAGGTTGGATTTTTCGAAATTCCCACGGGATAGGGAATAAAGAGGATTTCACACGGACGGAGTCACAGGCAAGAGCTTAGGTACGATAATATTATATCCTTATAGCTTTTAAGCGTTGCATTAATTTGTGACATGAAGGAGACTAAACAATTGAATTGTTGTTAAAGACCGATCAGGGGCCATACGACCCCAAATACATAGAAGAGTGACTTTACGCTCAGTTTAAAAATTTCAAACTGGTTCTAAGCCACTCAACTATCAGTTTTTAGGGTTCCGTACCAAAATGGTAAAAAAGGAACCCTTATGGTGCGACTTCGTCTGTCTGTCACACCTGCTTATTTCAGCAACTACTTATGCTATCGACATGAAATTTGGAACAGTTATAAAGAATGCTTGTTCAACTTTCTTGCAAATGAAAAAAGTGCAAAAATATTTTTATTTTTATTGCAAAAGGGGCCGGAGTGGGGGTCCGAAATTTTTAAGTGGGGTTACTAGGTCAAGTGACATATCATATGAAAGGACTTGATTTGCACATTTCAAAATATATTTTCATTTTATTTTATGTCTCACAGTTTTCGACATATGATGAAAAATGTCCAAAAAATACCATTCCCCCCCCCTTATCTCCGAAGTTTGCGAGGCGAAAAATCTGAAATAATTAGAGTTGATAGGAATTGACCCAAATATGGCACCAAAAATAAAACGATGTTCCTAACTAGTACAGTTTTTTTCAAAATCATCAAAATTCCTTCACAAACAAACTTAGTTATGCGGTCCGGATTTTTTCACTTTATACATCCAAAAATGATACGGAACCCTCGGTGCGCGAGTACGACTCGCACTTGGCCGGTTTTTTTAGTAAAAGGGGAATAGCCAACCTGTGAACACTGCTAACAATGAATACGAATCACGAAAACCATTTTAAATTATACCTATCTAACATTTCAGTAGATTGCTCGGAAACCCAACAGCGAATCACATCACGTTCGACACTTAAATTCTGGCTAAGCCCCCAACACACGAATCTCGTGCCCGCATCGTTTGCGCCGCACAAGGACCACTTCGCGGTCCTGAGGTCCTAGTAATTACATAAGTAATCGCATAGGTGTAGTGTAACTCAATAAGGCGATTAGTACACGCCTCACGTGTCGAGCCAGGACGGTCATAGTGATGGCGATTAAGCAATTTGCCGTTAGTCGATCCCTGAATCGAATGACGCCGTGTTAGTCGAATAGTAACGATTGCTTCCTTGAAATGCGATTAGATTGAGAGATTGTGTAAGCGGAGATGTTAAGTGGTTTTGGGTGTGTTTAGTGCGGAAACGGAGACGTGAAAGGGGTCAAATGTAGGAAAAACGGAGGAAAGCTTTGTTTAGGCAGGTATTCAGTTGATGTTAACTGATAAACTCATAGATAAAAAGTGTCATAGTATTTAGTATACTAGGTATACTGTAAACTGCAATACAATGGCTAAATATGAGGGCAATGTAGTACAAAAAAATGTAACAACATTAATAAATAGTTCTGTTTAACACATGAAACCTATCGTTTATCCACTATATTTAGATATTTTGCATAAACGAATAGGTATGACATAATAAATATGTAAAACGGAACTATTTATAATTTTGTTACTATTTTATTGTAGGTACCTACCGACCGGTTTTCCCTCACCCTTCGCAAGAATTATACAAAATAATGGAGAAACTCCAGACAAAGATCTTCAACGAAAACCTCAACCGAAATAAACCGCACTGTCTATTACTTATAACAGTAACAGGAAACAAAAGGCCTAATTCAGTCGGAAGTGAAAGCAACATTGTAAGAACAGAAATTTAATCAGAAGAAAAATAAGCGAGGCGGAGGAAATATACAATATCCAATTTTCTCCCTAAGAAATCCGATGTAAAAGCCCCATTGTACATAGACGTATTATACTAGAACCAATTATCTGTGATATCCAATTTCTTAAATTAATTTATCGCGATGAGCTCGTCGGGCCGACGATAATTGTAATACTTGAAAAGTGTCGAAGCGATCGCGATGGGGACGGTGTTAAATTTTACGAGTTTACGAGTTTGTTCCCTCGTACGGCAAACAATTCAGATGTCTTCGAGTCTGACGACAATATTGTCAACGACAAAGAAAGTCGTTGGATACCCTACGTTTTATGGTTCGAAGAGAAAAAGGGGGAAAAAAGTATTTTCTTAATTTGAGAAGAGTCACCTATCCAAACAAAATGTGAACCATAAGTTTTTTAAATCAGTCCCAATTTTCTAATTAAATAATTGGGTAGGTACGACAGGACTTTAATATTTTTATAAAATTGATTTCTGCCCACTTGGTCCTCACTGTCAGGGAGGCACAGCAGGGACCCAAGTTTGCTACTGCAGTTGTCATATGATTATGTCAGACTGGTGCATAACTGTCAAAACCTAGCTCAAAACCCAAAATAATGATGTCAAAATGATTAGGTAATACGGTAGTGGGCCACTACCGTATTACCTAATCATTATGACATCAATAATTTATTTGTACTTTTTTAATAGTAAGCCACTACTAGTGGCCTACTATTAAAAAAGTACAAATAAATTATTTTATTTCATAGAAGGAATAGGCACAACAAAAAAGTAAAAGCAACACTAATAATTTATCACAAAATGGAAAACATAGACGCTTTTAAAGTTTTTGGAGGGAGTATCGCTCCGTCTTTGTCGCGCGAAGCGGACGTAGATGGTGTTACGTCACTAGTAGGTAGTGCCGTCCGTGTCTAGCAAATCATTTTAAAACGCTTATAACTTTGCCAATTTTGTAGATGTTTCATCGGTTTTTTTGGTGTTAATCGTCTTTTTTCAAATAGTTTACAGATTCACAATAAAAAAAAAAGTAGTTAACATCCCTAACCAGCTCAAATAAAACTACACAAAATGCATTCTCAAAATCAACAAGCTGATACAAATTAATAAAAAAAATTTAACTGTCTGAAGACATCATTCAGTATCTTGTCAATATCTCAGTGAACAGATCAGACAATAATTTCTCCCCTAAAACAATGAAATTCAAGTCGAATGAAATTAGATTCCGGTTCACCCCACAGAAAAGAAGGCATTAAGACACCAAACAAATAAAATCTCAACTTCACACCAAGTCCACGCAATTACGTTCGGAAAAAACTTCCTAATCACAAATCGGATTGATGGCTCAGAAAACTTTTTTAATTTAGTCCCGAAAACAGGTGCGTACGAATTACTGGCTCCATTGTCGGATGATATGAGCAATTTTGTCGGAGTCAGGGAGAGATTAGCACGGGGCCCTTAATCCGAGTATCGGGTCGATGTGGCCCGTCATATTTCATAATACCTCCCCCGGTTAGGGCGTGCGCTCACTGGACCGAGAGGAGCGGTTATTATGGCATGAAATGGACAGCTCATTAGCGGAGGTAATGGGAATGAAGAGTATACATATAGGTATTTTAGTAACTCATAGGTGTAATTGTGGAAATATAGTTTCAATAAGGAATTAGATCGAAATGAAATATTGTTGTATCGGTTTTCGCATCGCTTACTACAGCCGCGCAGGTTAGGCTGCGTTTGCCGCGGTCAATTATGAGATAGGTGACCATTTCATGACACATGAAGATCTCTCCGTGCCTTGGAGAGCACGTTAAAGTGTCGGACCCGATCATATCAATATCTATGACAGTCGTTACGGTAGTCATAAGTCCGAAAGTCTGAAATCTGGTCTAACCTTAGAATACTGGAATTATCCATTAATTGTGGAGGTCAGATGGCAGTCGCTCCATGTAAAAATATTGAGCTGCATCTGGTTGTACTGGAAACCGACCCCAATCTTCTTAGGAAATGGCTAGGCGAATCTATACTAATAATACAGCGTGGCGCTACCATGGTGACATTAATTGAACACACAGATAGGGTTAGTGGCCATAAATCATATTCAATAATACAGGTAAAAAAAAATCGATCAAACTAAATAGTACGCCTACTCTTTGCGTTTGTTTCATCTTATTAGTATTGCTTATTAATTTTATTTCATTGATATGATGCTAGAATCCGTGACCCCGGCAAATGACCGCTGGGCGTAGTTCTTTAAGTACAGGTTGCTCCAAGATGCTATTTTCTAAAATTTGAAATAAATTAATAAATAATAACGTTTTATGGAATTCAAATTTATTTATAAAATGAAAATGTAAAACCGTATACATATATTAAATTAATGTCACCATGGTAGCGCCACGCTGTATAAAGCTGAAGAGTTTGTTTATTTGAACGCGTTATTCTCTGGAACCACCAGTTGGATTCGAAAAATTATTTTTGTGTATGATAGCCAGATTCATGAGAAATAGTATGCGTTATTTATCATCACGCTACGACTCTTGGGAGCTGAGCAATGGGGGTGAAACCGCGGGGAACAGCTAGTATATCGTATAGAAAAGAAGTGAATTACAATTTTCTATTTTACCGCCCGCATTTTCATTAGGTATTTAATTCTTGCTTTTAAATAACATCAGCATTATATTTTGGTATCGCCGAAGCTTTTTGTTAATAAAATAAAGGGCCCGCTTATCTCTTCACATTACAATGAACTCAGTGAAGCCCTAGTGTATGAACAGCGTTACATATTAATATTATTTTCATGAAAATCTGGTATATTGCTTTGGTGGTAGCCACGTGTTTAGAAGTAAATTGTTTGTTTTTATCTTTACTGATGGCTAGGTATAGGTTTTTGATTGTTGTGTAATCTATAGCGAAAACTTCATCATTGTCATGGAAAAGGGACATTCTGGAAATAGGACATTCTGGAAAAAGGTCATTATGGGAAACAGACATTCTGGAAAAGGGACATTCTAGGAAAGGGAAATTTGGGAAAAGGGCGTTTTGTTCCTAAACGGTTTTCTGCTAGACATAGGCGGTAGGTCTCTTCCAAGCATCACCACAACGACCGGTCCTGTCGAAAAACTACGCCCGATATTTAATTGGCATGTTCACTATAATATTATTATGACTACCGGCATTATTAGCATATTTTGGTACACGTGGGTATATTTTCATTGTCAACCGTAATAGGTCCTGACTATTGTCTTTTATTATTAGCTGAACCACAGATTACTATCTGAACATACATTTCGTAAAACACATGTGAAATGCAATAATGTTTCAGGAAATCTATTATTGTCATTTTTCACTACGATTATTTTTTTTTAACTCATTCCGGTAACATAATTATTTTATATTCCAAACTTTTCTGTAATCAAGCACTTCGCCCGCTCCGCTTCCCTCTAATCATAATCAATGTATCCGATACCTTAGACCGACCTTCTCCCAACTGTCTTTCACGATAATATCTCTGGGGTGGGGCCCGGGTGACCTCACATGGGTCTTGTGTGCCCCGTCCGATTCTTGATATGTTTATTAAGGACCCCAACTTGATTATATTTATATGATATAAAATATAGTTCGGTAACTTTGCATCGAGTGTGTCTTTATTTGTATTAGATTGGAGGGATTTTAGGATTTCATCAAATTTTTTTTGGAAAATGTAAAAACATATTTTTTTGATGTATTATTTGGTATACCTATTTGTAAATCCAGATTTGGCTGTGGATTATACTTTGAATTTGCTGAATAATACCTATGATATGTGTGAGTATTATAATACACAGAGACACGCACCCCCACATACACAGAGTATCTACAATCAAATACAAACATGAAGTACATAATAAAAGGGTTGTAGAAGATTACGTAACGCAGACATTGCGTGCTCCAAAAAATCAGCACGCTGTATTAGAGAGAAATTATTATACGACCTACAATGTGATATAACTTTTCTAATATTTCTGTAATACGTATAATGTTTCTTATCTCAAATCAGAGCTAGAATATAAGTAGGTACCTAGTAAAAAAGAAACATAACATCACTCTTGTATTGCCCGAAGGATTAGGTAGGCAAGGGCTTAGAGTAGGTACCTATATCTACATTTCACCAGTTATTTTAAAGTCCTATATAATATGGCACGGTTCGCCAGAGATCGCAGGTTCAAATCCAGCTCACGACATTCGATTTTTGAGAATCTCTTAAATATTTAACAGAGAACAGAAGGCATTACATGGCTTTGACATGTTTCAAATTCACAAAAAAATATACATCCTAAATAATATCTTTATAGATAATATTAGCAATAGCTAATTTCTGGACCTCAATCTAGCGTCCGGGCTGATACTGAAAATTTCCAAAGTGGAAACCCTATTACATTTTCTTCGGCTCGAGAGTCGAATCCAAATCCCCAGTCACATATACCAACGAGGCACTCAAATATCGAATAATTACTAGCAACATTTGATATATAAAAATCGATTTATATTATTACGATTATTTTTCTGAATAAGCAACACATTTGGTACACAATTTATTACAGAAGGCATTGTTACGACTCAATTACATGGACCCTTTCAATTGGGCTCACGACACGTTTGCACGAATGATTTTCAATTTATGAAACGTGTGACTCATTAAACTATAGCTGTTATGATTTTGATATCTGAAATTAATTTTATACAGATTGATTTTTGCATTTAAACAAATTTCTTGATTATCATTGACACTTTCCATGGAGATACTAAATTGTGAGCTTCTTAGCTTTCAATAAACTCAAATTTTAAAACATTAGGTAGTTACCTCATTTTTCATTTCAATACCGAGTGGCGAAAGGTGAGGGGAAGTCGGTACAATAAAATTGTAACAAAATTACCTATAACTAATTCGGTTTTACATAAGTTATACTTATACCTATTGGCCTATTCAAAATATGTAATGTAAATAAAAAAATACGTATTACAAAGTATAAAATACCTATAATTTTATTAGTATTTTATTGTACCGACTTTCCCTCACCCTTCCCCACTATTCAGTACCGTACTGATACTTATTTTTATGAGTACCGACAATAATAAATAGAACCTTTTCACTACTTGAGGAAAACATAATAAAGCTTCACACACAACTACGCACTAACTTGAACACGATCGCACACATGAAAAACCCTCGAAAAATAAAACTGTCAACCTCCTTTCGACGCCACTTGACGGCATTGAAACGAGTCCTCAACGCTTTGTACCCCACCTCAAAAGTTCCGTTTTCGATTCACAAAAAACCCCCTCATTTCCATCTTCAGCCGTCGAGAATGACGTACATAAAGAATTTGGAGCAATTCCCACCCTTCGACCAATATACATATAGGTAGCTATAATAAGTATGCACCCTTAGCGGCATGAAATCTTGGATTTATTAAAATAACCACACGTACGTACCTACACACGTATTGGTTATCCGGGTTAGTCGGGCCAAAATGATGCATTGCCGGATAAGACAATGTAGCGGAAAGGTACACCCAGACCTACCCGGGTCGACCTTTCAATTTCCTTGATTGTAACCGGATCGGAGCGGGTTCGTCTTTATTTCTTTATCTATAGTGATGATTTCTTATGGGTACACGCCAGTAGGGGGTATGAGGTGGTTTGGCGGACTAAATTGTTCTGATAAGGATTTGGCGGTTCGATTCTTCTGTGGGGAATAATTCGGCTTTTGCTTCTTAGTAGGTACAATTCGAGGCCTATAAAGTGCAGTACTACTTTACGAACTACATTAATTTGTGGGTGAGAGGTCTATACGAACCGAGCAAGTCCTAGCATTGATTTTTGTTTTGAAACAAGAACTGCATGCACTTCTTTTATACCTACCTAAGTACCTACGAATCTATTGCAGAACCGAAAACAAGCACGGCTCTAGAATTTTCATAATAGAGTATTGCATTTTCAAAATATTTCAGTTGTAATAAAAGTTTTGACTAAGAGCAATATCCTTCTCCAATATTTTAGGATCGTGAGATAAAATTTTTGCATCCCTGCACTCTAAGGCCATGTTGTTTCAACTTACAGTTACGTATCTGTAACCGTCAAATATGGCGGCTTGTACGACAATTTCATACTGACTTAACGATTACGTACTGACTTACGAATACAAATGGTTTGAAGCAACCCGCCCTAAATATTATGAAGTAGCTTTTGCACGTGACTTCGTCCGCGTGGACCCTATCTCGTGGGAATTTCAAAAAAACCTTATTCCTTGATTACATCACAAGGGGAACCTATGTGCAAAATTTCAACTTTATAAATCCAAGGTTTTGTGCTAAGCGTTTTGTGTTATTTGATGTCAGTGAGTACGTCATGACTTTTCTTTTTATGTGTTGATTATGACAAAATAAGCTTTGCCAGGTCACAGTTCCAACTATGTTCTATTATTCTACATTTTCTGTAAAAAAAAAACTAGCGTTTCATGTGAATATTACAAAGAAGCACTAAACAAACATTTTATTATTGATGGCGCACTCTAATACCGTGACAATAGCCAAAAAAAGGTTTGATTGATGGAGAACTAATACTACAAGCGATGGGGAATGGTGTTGGCAAAACAACCACCGGATAGTTTATCGACAATATAACAAGTGCTGTGATAAATGTAAGTTTATAGCTTTTGTTTGTGTATCTACATTAATAGGTACTGTCGGCAAAATTAAATAGAACACAATCATACATCATTTTTGGAGCACTATTTTCAGCTACTTTTTAACTAACCTGTACCCCGATCATGAGTTTTTTTGACGTATAGTATCGTTAACGTAAGCATATTTTGAATTGAAATTATACGTTTGTTACACAATGTTTATATAAATTAAATAGGTACTTAATTAATTTCTCTGTATTTTTTCAAATGTGCAAATTGTATAAAATTTTTTCAAAATGTTCCAGGACTGCTGTATTTTAGATTCAAAATATGCTTACATTAACGAAAAAAACTCATGATAGGGGTACTGGTAAAATATATCAACTTTATTGCTTTTAGTATGTTACTTACCATGGAAAAGTACAAAAAAGATCTTGCATCTTTTTTGTACTTTTTCATGGTAAGTAACATACCTACCTACTAAAAGCAATATAGTTGATATATTTTATTAAAAAGAAATTGTTTACTAACTTTTTGATCTACTATCTTTACTTGGGCTTTTTTGGGATAACTTCCACGTCATGTTTATTGGAATAACTCATAAATAATAATAAATTGTCTCGGAAAACGAATTTCGCCAATATGGTATCAACAATTTTTCTCCATTTATTTTCCTTACTCCAATAAAAACGCTATTTATGTTCATTTAAATTTCATCTAAATATTATCAGTTGCTAAAGTAAACAATGATATTTCAACAGTCTTTAAGACATAACTAGTTCCAATTCTGTGTATTATATGCTATAATTGGACATAAATGCCTCATACGTTTAGCACATAGACGTAATTTACGATACATAGTCTTGTGCACCCTGACAGTCATCAGGACGCATAGATCCATTCACTGTTCGCCTGGCTGGCTGCAGAAGGGCTACCCTCTGGCTCAGCCAGACTAATTGCTAGCCACACCTATGTCTATGCAATTTCAACTAAATACAATCTGTATTTGTAACCAATGAAGGATCGGAAGTCGGTATACCTCTAGGGCGTAATAGCCGCAGGCTTGCAATGTATAAGGTCACGTCGCCATATATCTTCCAAACCGTGCGGCGATCGGGAATCCAATATATGGAATTATCAATAATGCTCTGTCCATGTACTATATAGGGCACATACATTACAAATTTACCGGTAGCATTAAGTCAGTTTAGCAGAATAATACTAGTAACATTGCCACACGATACTGAACTTTGTTCGAACAAAGCTAAGGTACAAAATAGAATGGATGAGAACTGAATATTTTTCGCCACTCGAAAATATCCAACGTGTGGCCGTCGCATTCCCTGGCGGTGTATGATTGATGGTCAGCCTAGTGGGTCGGATAAGACAATGTACCGGAAGAAATGACCGGGCCGGTTCGGACGATGCACCGCTCCGGCACCGAATTATACCGCCACATTGGAAACTTCATACGGTTTATGGTACGAAATAATGAAGAGGGCACAGTGAGTGCTTTATGCTTAGGTCGAAGGTGAAAATACGGAATTTCGGAATAAAGCTAGAGGGGTTATGATTTATGAATGATTATTTTATATTGTAGCTTTGAAATGCGATAATGTAATTCAAGAAGGCAGTGGGCATTAACTATCATCATAACAATCAACACGTAGCACAATAATCAAACACTTACAGTTTAAATATTCAAGTTCTCAATAATATACAGTCGCTAATTTCGTTCGTTGAGTACATTGACTTTTTTAATTAAGCTCCAATCCTGAGCGGGTTTGCCTAATCGAGTTAAAATTAATACACAACACGCTGACTACAGAAAAATGGTTAATTAAATTTTTCATTACGCAGCCAGTGGGTGAATTTAAGATCGAAATTAAAGCTTGGGTCAGACATATTGAAGTGTGGGCGATTTTCATAATGTTCTAGAAGTAAAACATAAGGGCTCGTGTAGACGATGCCGCCACCGCCTTCATATTATTGTTAGTTGTAGTAGTAATACGGCGGCGTCGTCTACAAAGATACGCGGCGTGGCGGAAGCGTGACGGTGGCGCCGTCTACGCGAGCTGTAATGAGTATAAATAAAATTATATGCTTACTCAAATCATGGTGAATTTAATAGAATGTGAATAAGCACTACTTATTTTTACCTTTAGTAGACTTAATTTCATTATCATCCTTCTGTCCTTATCCCAATCTATTTGACATTGGCGCAGCATGTCTTTTTCTTCCATGCATCTCTATCAACCGTCATCTCAACACTCACCTTTATTAAGGTTAACTCACGAGTCATTTAATTAAGTCGTTCCAGTACCTACTTTTTAATCGCATTAAGCTTAAGGCCTACCTTTGCATAAGCCTCGTGGAGTTATTTAGCAGACATTTGTCTGGTAAATAGTACTAATTCGGAAACTGTGAAATTCGCCCATAGTTTGCAAAGTATTAAAACCTATGTTTCTGCTAAGAATTTACTACATTTCCTTTTTAGGTTTCCGTAGTAAAACTAGGAACCCTTATAGTTTCGTCATGTCCGTCTGTCTGTCCGTCTGTCACACCCTCGTCAAATCTACAGTTCATAACCAATTCGTATAAAACTTCGTTGGTAGGTGTTTTTTATAAGCCGCCATAAAGGCCTGTAGTGAAATTACAACAAATAAAATAATTAGGGGGGCATACATGAAACTGAAGGATAAAAAAAAATATTTTCGCGCTCCCCGTCATGTGGGGTATCGTTAAATAGGTCTTTAAAAATAACATGGAGGTTTCTAAATTACTTTTTTATATAAGTGCATTTTGAGTGAACTAGAAGCTCCGAAAGTCGTTAACAATGTGTGTCCCCCCCCCGTAATTTTCCAACTGCGCTATCTAAAAATCTGAAAAGAATCAAGCTTATGGCATCCAATAAATACTCTCGATTAAAATTGGTTTGAACAAGATAGGTACGTCAATAACTTTTAGAAATATTAACTTTTTTCAGTTTTGAGTTCAACAACCGCAAAAATAACTTGCAATGATAATGCAGATTAAATTTTCATTGCAAAAGGGGCCGGGGTGGGGGTCCGAAATTTTAAAGTGGGGTGACTAGGTCAAGTGATATATCATATGAAAGGGCTTAATTTGCACATTTCAAAATATATTTTTATTTTATTTTATGTCTCACAGTTTTCGACATATGATGAAAAATGTCTGAAAAAATACCATTCCCCCCGCCTTATCTCCGAAGTTTGCGGAGCAAAAAATCTGAAATAATTAGAATTGATTGAAATATTGCACCAAAAATAAAATGATGTTCCTAACTGTTACAGTTTTTTCAAAATCATCAAAATTTCGTGACAAACAAACTTAGTTATGCGGTCCGGTTTTTTTCACTTTATACGTCCAAAACTGATACGGAACCCTCGGTGCGCGAGTTCGACTCGCACTTGGCCGGTTTTTAATTTCAGTTATATTTTTAGTAAATTCAATTCGCAACAAACCGTTGCGTGCTGTTTTCATTGCCTTCAAAAACAGAGAATTTAGTAGGTTGTAAATGTTACCAACACTTACAACCTCAGATCATAGAAACAAGGAGATGTGCCAAGGCGCTATCGAGCTTGATGCCTGATCTTGAGCAAATTGCTCATATTAAAAACGTACGCGCTGGCGACGAACCGAACACGATCGATGGTATAAATACAGTGTTTTAGTTTAGTGCTAGTGTTGAGTGACGTTTAACAGTGTTAGATTTTATTCACAAGGAGCGCTTAATTATGCGCGTAATTGTGTCGAAAAATGTACTAAAAGTGGCATCAGTTGTTCCGGTACTAATTTGCTATGATGGCATATCTCCTTGTTTCTATGATCTGAGCTTACAACGTTGCGTAGTGAATTTGGTTGCACAGTCCTGTAGTTGCAGTGTAGTATCTCCCCGAAATACATGTTGCTTTACATTGCAACTCCAGCAATGGTGGTTCGTGGTTATAGCCCTATGTAATGTATTATACACAGGGTGCGAATTTTGAACAAGGCTTGGACGAAGGTATTGTAATATTCAGCCAGAAATTGCTAAACAGGAAATTGAGTCTTGTAATCTGAATCTTTTACTCGTTGATTAATTAATTTGAGGTAATTTTTGGTTCTTGTGTCTATATTTATATACTCAATTTGTAAACTTTACTCGTCAAATTCCAATTCTGTAACTGCTAGGTATAATCTAAATATCTTGGAAAACCTTGTCTTCAGACTGTAACCTTCTAAAATATGCTCGTATGCAGAGCCCATGTATCTATTCAAACAGAAAAACTTCCAAAGTCTGTAAAACTTTTTATACTCTACCAAAGACCGTGCAGATAAAACAAAACTCGCCAGTATTCTCCACAACCTTCCTTGCATCCACATAAGTGAGTCGTACCAAAGACATGATAACAAGAAGACAACCGACCCCCACTTGTAACAACCTTGTTAAAAATGGAAACTGATGCATGCAAACTGAAAAGGTCACGACATAAAGCAGTCCATTGTCTACTTCCTCCATATTTCTTTTTATTCATTCATACTAAACGACGTTTAGAATAATGAGTTTTTATTCCTCGCGTGCAACAAAAAAGCCTTTTATTACTTTTATAGGAAAACCCTTTTCTGTTTACTAAGGTTGCGACCAAGCGTTTCTTAGTAACAAGTCTCGCTTGAAGTTTGAATGAAATTTGTGAGGCTGTGAACTCTGCAGGTTGAAATGGGTCTTTATTTAAAGTGTTTTCAAGCTGCGGTAGTTTGTTGAACTTCATAGTTTTAACAACTTACCTGATCTAAGGGGTATTCCTAAGGACCCTGGGGTACGGATTATTACAACAATCCAGCTCGTATAAAACCCACTGATCACATGTTTACTCTCTAGAAACAAATTATTTCCTTTATTCATGATGATAATGAGCAGGTATTAAAAGTACTATCTCTCGCCTAACGTCTGTAATCCTTTAGAAATTCCACACAGTCAAAGCACAGGTGAAGTGACCAATCCTCCCGACATGAATGCCTTCGTTACCTCCTACATCAAAATGTTCCACCCCATTCTGATCCGGAGATTATACGGCATTAACTACCTCCCTCCATCTATCCAGCATGATATCTAGCATAAAGCGAAGTGAACATTCTGAGCCAAAGTTTTCGGAGAATATCCTGTAACTGTGACTAGTTCCCTAAATCAAATGCCACTTACCAAAGTTTGCCATAATGGTAGACGTGGCGGAATAGACTGCTCCAAAGAAGTTTTATATGAAGCGGACTTGTAGAAAGGAAAAAACTAGTGGAATGGATAACTTTTTGTTGTGAGATTATATGGATTGTTGTCGGGAGTTAAAAAACTAGTACAGAGTTCAACCGTAGGTAGACTGTTAGCGGAATTTTATATTTCTAATGATTTTGTCAGGTGTAGGTAACTGGAGAAAATGACTTATAAATAGACAGCCATGATGAGATAAGATGGTTCAATTTGTTTGAATTTTTCCATTCTGAAAACAAAATACAATTTTAATAACAATTAAACAATACAAATCCCACAAAGTCACTTCAGCTGCACCCTACAGTTTGTAAATTACAAATTAAAATAGAACACAAACTCATACAGAAAATTGAAATATAAAGTAAGAACAATGCCAACCTCAATTTAAATCTGAAACTGTGCCACATTCAGTATATTTACTCACCCACAAACTTTATGACGCAGTCTCTATTCTAATGAGTTAAGTCTTCACAACTAGTTGATATTACGTTGCGAGGGAACTTCGCGAAAGGAACTTCACTTGAATACTAGCCATTATTATCCTAACACGGGTTGAGGTAACCTCCTCGCAACCAACAACGCAAGACCCCTAGAAATTGCAGAAAATCTTCCATCTCTACACACGCTTATGGAACCCAAAGCGGCAGGGTAGGTCTGAGGAAATTGGACGTCTGGTATAATAGAGAAATGTCTGTATACGTTACCATTGCATTCGATGCACGTATCGACGGATTGAAATCGTGGTATATCGGTTTGCAACGAGTTTTCGTACAATAATAATAGATATTGAGATAGTTCTCGGGAATTATATCTATTGATAAGCGAATTCCAAGTAACGGTTTTGTTCGAATATTCCCCTATTTCGTTTTGACAAAGAACTATTGCGAGTGATCTTAAATTCGTTTCTGGGATATTGGATAGCGTAGTACGAGCATATAGTAGCTTTGCGTATCTCTGTTACGAGAACAATACAATTTCAGTCTTGATTTAAGTTTTGAATTATGGAATGGATGTAACATGGATGCTACCTTTGCGATAGGATTAATCTTTTTTCCATCTTCGAAAAAGAAGGTTCCGTTTACTGATTTAAAATTTGGATGGACCACAGTTTTTTAAGTTACATCACCGTCAATATCAATTCATTGTTTACTGGTTTTTTCATTGAATATACATGAAATTGTATTTATAAGTACCTGTTTCCATGTATGTAATTTATCGTCAGTATTCCACCTTATTTTCTGTTAAAGTCGTATGTTATTAAGTTTTCGCTTTGTGACGCTTTTTGATGTCCTCATCAATTGACTCGACTCCCACGTCATATATAAGAGTCTTTTGACACTCGACGCTTTTATCCTACATAAAAATTATCTGCTCTTAATAACAAATTCGAGGAAAATTATTCTCGTATATTTTTAGCTTATAAGTAGCTTTCAGGTCGAGTAAAGCTTTTTCAGTCATCATTACTTGCGTGAGACACGCTTTTGCGTTTTGAAGGCGCTTTTTTGGAATATTGGTCGTGCGTTGTTTATGGTTACCAGCAAATAATAGGGTACCTACTTCTCCAGGTGGTCTAGAAGGTATTTAAGGGCTTGATCATAGGTAGCATTTTTTTCTTTACGCAAATATACTTTTTGCCTAATAGTTATAAAGCTCCACCAGTATACTGATTTCTACATAAGCAGGCTAGGCTAGCATAGGCTATGTTTCGGTTTAAAAGGTATCAGTGCCTGTGTAATTTCAGGCGCATGAGATATTTACACTTCGTCTCTAGGGTGGACAACGTATCTGCGATGCCTCTGGTGTTGCAGATGTTAATACGACGGTGACCACTTACTATCAACTATACTATACTAGCAATGGTCAAAATCGTGTCACAATGGTCTCTCAATGACATCCTTTTGACCAATGACGAAAGAGATAGTCTTACTCTAAGCCAATGACCGCTTAGGTTTTGACCGTTATGGTGTCATTTTGACACCATTCTTACACAATTGCAATAGCAGAATTGGGGCCCAGGTGAGCCGCTTAATTTTGCAATCGGTCATTCAGTGTTTACAAAGAGGTTCGCATATCTGAAAACAGGTTCCTTTACAGGACGATGATGACTTGCATGGTACCTAATACGTCTACAGAACGACACAGCATCTGATTACATAACATATTTTCACATTTTTCAAACCAAAAACTTGAAAACACGGCACTCGTTTTGCTATTGCCTTTTCATCAGGCGCTCGCGCGCAATAATTTATTTTAAAATTTAAACTTAATTTACGAAATTGTTTACCATATCCAAAGGTTTCCAATTGAAATATATCAGACCTACATACGTCGAAACCGATACTAAAACGGTAACATTTGCATATCAAACGGAGTCAGGGAGCGTGGCTCGAAGACATCTTATGTTCTAGGCACAGCCTCGCTTGCCTGGTTACAATACAACCCGCCACATATTAGACTTCTAGTTCGCCGAGGCTTTACAAACATTGCCGACGCTACCATCCGTGTCCGCCTTTTGTGCTGACCGTACATACGTCGGACGGGAATGGAGAATTTTTAGTATAAGGCATTTGTTAGGCGGTTCGCATGCGGGTACACTTTTTGTTGGGAGATTTTAGTTCGTGTCTGTGTGATGAGAGTAGGTATGTAAATTAGTAGGTTAATATTATTCAAATTATTTATTTAAAGTTAAATTAATTATCCGCTGACTTTTTTCCGTTTGTTTGAGTACTTTCATTTCATTGAGTAAGCATAATAAATTATGTCTGAAATACAGACTTGAAAAAGCTTATTAATGTGACCAGCGCATGATTACGGAACAGTAGTTAAATTAATTTCTGACTCGATTCACGCGTACGTAATTTTGCAACTTCCATTTATGAAAGTTCAGCCATAGGTGCTCAGCTACTGAATCCATCCATAATAGCATCAACCTCATCGGTAACAAATCAAAGATAACAATAAATAAATAAACAACTATCGCCCAACTCGCCCGCTACAATACCTACAAACTATTCCGAATCCGAGTGTATAAACCGCCTTATTGGCTGTATACGAAGCCAAACAGTGCTGTCGTCTGGCCAGCAATATCTCCTTCAAGCACGCGTCTCGAACATGGATATTAGAACACGACTGAAGTTACAAAGCTCTCTCTGTAAAGGTATCCGAGCGATCTCCGTTCAATGGAGATGTTTTCAATAAAACTGCTCCGTGTGCAGCCGGCCGAAACATTCGCGTTCGGTTAATTACACACATCAAAAGTATCTAGGGATCAACATATATTTTTGCAATAACTTTTCTCCTGATTGATATTAATTAAAATTTTCTTTAAGGATTCATCAAATAAAGTGTTTTCGTTTGTCACAGTAACGATAAACCAAGTCACCTTTGCATTAATAAAGAAATTTGCCATTTTCCTAATAAAGGGATTTTTGACATTTGAACCACTAACATTAAAGTTCGAAAAAAAAACTGAAATAACAGTTTTCTTTAAAATTTTATTGGGTAACTTAAACAATTAATAATCCGTGTTTCTACCGCGAACACTAACAACACAAGAACATCGGTTTGGCATACTCAAAATGAGTTCATCCAAATCACGCTGTGGAATGGCCGCCCATGTTCGTTGCAACAACAAAAAAAGGTCTTCTTGCGACTGGATACCCTCCATATTCGGCAGAGCTCTTCTCTGTAGCATATCCCATGCATGCTCAATCGGGTTCAAGTCTGGCGACTGAGCAGGCCAGGGCAGGACATTGATGTTAGCTGCGGCGAGAGTCTGTCTTACAACTCTTGCGGTGTGCGGTCGTGCATTATCATGCATTAACTGAAATAAGGGACCGATTTGCACTTGTAGAGGAACGATGACGTCTGATACAATCGTCTCAGCATAAATTTGAGCGTTGAGGTTGCCTCTGATCCAAATCAACTCAGTTCTTCCGCCGATCCAAATACCCGCCCATACCATGATGGTTCCACCACTATAAGGATGGACTTCCTGGCAGGATTTTAATCGCTGTTGGCGTCCAGGGGTTCTCCAGTGTCGTATACGTCTTGTATCCGGTCTCATACCAAAACGAGACTCATCAGAAAAGCACACGAAACGCCATTGTTCTTCTGCCCAATTTCTGTGTTCAAGAGCCCATTGATATCGAATCCTACGATTGTGCATTGCTATAGGTGGTACCCGTAGCGGTCTTCGGGAATGAAGGTTCACTTCATGCAAGCGGTTTCTGACTGTTTGGTCGCTAATTAAGTTCCCTGAAGAGTGATGAAGCCTCACGGCTAACATCATGGCGGTTATTGTTGGAGCTCTTCGAGTTAAGATTTGAATGTATCGGTCTTGTCTCCGTGTGGTGCAGCGATACCGTCCTCCATGGCGCTCAGCCACGGTACCAGTGCTTCGGTAACGTGTCCAAAGTCGACTGATAACACTCTGACTTGTATTCAGAGCTAAAGCTACAGTACGTTGCCGGGAACCAGCTTCTATCATTCCCACGGCTCTGAGCATTTCTTCCCTGCTTAAATGACGTCGCCGCTCCATAATAACGTTGGTTTTAATCAGTAGTAGGGAAACAGTAGCACTAATAATGTCTTCAATGCGTTGTATGTTTTTATAGGGAAAATATTGACAGCTTATTTTCATCTTTTACTCGAATTTGATTGAGAGTTCCTGATTCAAATTATGAAATGCACCAAAAAGGATCCATATAAATTTATAAAATCATAAATTTATTACAAAGCCACATCTCAATCTCAAGAAATCCGCATAAAAATGCTTGATCCCTAGACACTTTTGATGTGTGTATTTTGGAAGGTTGGTATTTTGGTGTCGTGATTAAAATTTGGTTGTAAATGTCAGTTGTTTATAATGAGAAATGGTTTCGTGAATCGTAATGTTGTTTTGTTATAATCATAATAATGTAAATTATTGAGCATTTAGTGAACATGTTTGCAGTTACAGAGAATTACAAACTCATTTCGTAATCATTAAAATTACGAAATGATCAGCGACTACTCCTCTGACCGTACAGTTCATGTTGTGCCCTACCTATCTTAATCCATCCCTAGCTACATACAAAACTAAGCAATGCCCCCTAAACATGTTAATTTCGTCTCATGTACCGAGCTAGACTGATTATTGGGAGTTTGGCCTAAATGTGACGTCAACTGTGTGGACATTCTTTACACCAAAAAAATGCAAAAAAAACACGACCCGGTAACTTTTTACTCGGGTCACGTCACCCCGTTTATAATCACTTACACAAGTTAAACGTGTGATATTTCACGTGGAAATAATCAGAGAAAAACTCGTCTGATCCCCTGTTTATTTTCGTCGGGGAACAAACTTGGGGACAGAGACACTGCCCCCAAAAGTTGGAGGGTCGGAAAAAATCGACCCCCTGACTAATGGAGCGTGCGACACGAATGAACTTCAAAACTTGCCTACGTCGCTTCTGTGTAAGACTGGCTATTCATTAGCCGATTTGTCATGTGGTTAGTTAATATTGTTGACGTTTTTATGGTTGTCAAGTTAACCAGAGTTTAAAGCAGTCATTTATATCTTGGGGCTCTTTTTTCGGTTAGAATGTTTATTTAAAATTAGGTTATTTAAAATTTTGACAATTACAACAGCAGCTGCCACACACAAGTTGTCTTTTTCAAGATTTAACTTAACCAACACTGAGTTGCAGAAAAGGTCATTAAGTTTTAAAGGAGACTTTAACGATAGATATTGTATAGTTAATGCCTCCATTAAAATTTAATTATCTTTCTGCAACCGACCGTATAATCTCGTATAATTACCTACTTGTTAGAAAACTGTTTAATATTCTACTCAGACGTCGACAGTCAGATTTTTTTATGTAAATTCCAAATGTGGGTACCTAATTCAATTTGCTGCAAAACAAAATCGAACCACATTTTTGAAACTCCTGATTTTCGAGTAAAAAAACCAATACAGATACATGTCACGTAAGTATACATTCCACGTTTCGTAATTGATCTCACCCGTAAAAGTGTATAAAAATTTCGCCACCCGACGACTTTAAGACTCGTCGTGAAAACATAAAGCGCAACGTGAAGCACCGTGAATGACCCGCTTTATTATATAGCTTGTGCTTTCAGGCCGGATATCGAGTAAAAATAACAATTTAAACTACACACATCAAAAGTATCTAGGGATCAACATATATTTTTGCAATAACTTTTCTCCTGATTGATATTAATTAAAATTTTCTTTAAGGATTCATCAAATAAAGTGTTTTCGTTTGTCACAGTAACGATAAACCAAGTCACCTTTGCATTAATAAAGAAATTTGCCATTTTCCTAATAAAGGGATTTTTGACATTTGAACCACTAACATTAAAGTTCGAAAAAAAAACTGAAATAACAGTTTTCTTTAAAATTTTATTGGGTAACTTAAACAATTAATAATCCGTGTTTCTACCGCGAACACTAACAACACAAGAACATCGGTTTGGCATACTCAAAATGAGTTCATCCAAATCACGCTGTGGAATGGCCGCCCATGTTCGTTGCAACAACAAAAAAAGGTCTTCTTGCGACTGGATACCCTCCATATTCGGCAGAGTTCTTCTCTGTAGCATATCCCATGCATGCTCAATCGGGTTCAAGTCTGGCGACTGAGCAGGCCAGGGCAGGACATTGATGTTAGCTGCGGCGAGAGTCTGTCTTACAACTCTTGCGGTGTGCGGTCGTGCATTATCATGCATTAACTGAAATAAGGGACCGATTTGCACTTGTAGAGGAACGATGACGTCTGATACAATCGTCTCAGCATAAATTTGAGCGTTGAGGTTGCCTCTGATCCAAATCAACTCAGTTCTTCCGCCGATCCAAATACCCGCCCATACCATGATGGTTCCACCACTATAAGGATGGACTTCCTGGCAGGATTTTAATCGCTGTTGGCGTCCAGGGGTTCTCCAGTGTCGTATACGTCTTGTATCCGGTCTCATACCAAAACGAGACTCATCAGAAAAGCACACGAAACGCCATTGTTCTTCTGCCCAATTTCTGTGTTCAAGAGCCCATTGATATCGAATCCTACGATTGTGCATTGCTATAGGTGGTACCCGTAGCGGTCTTCGGGAATGAAGGTTCACTTCATGCAAGCGGTTTCTGACTGTTTGGTCGCTAATTAAGTTCCCTGAAGAGTGATGAAGCCTCACGGCTAACATCATGGCGGTTATTGTTGGAGCTCTTCGAGTTAAGATTTGAATGTATCGGTCTTGTCTCCGTGTGGTGCAGCGATACCGTCCTCCATGGCGCTCAGCCACGGTACCAGTGCTTCGGTAACGTGTCCAAAGTCGACTGATAACACTCTGACTTGTATTCAGAGCTAAAGCTACAGTACGTTGCCGGGAACCAGCTTCTATCATTCCCACGGCTCTGAGCATTTCTTCCCTGCTTAAATGACGTCGCCGCTCCATAATAACGTTGGTTTTAATCAGTAGTAGGGAAACAGTAGCACTAATAATGTCTTCAATGCGTTGTATGTTTTTATAGGGAAAATATTGACAGCTTATTTTCATCTTTTACTCGAATTTGATTGAGAGTTCCTGATTCAAATTATGAAATGCACCAAAAAGGATCCATATAAATTTATAAAATCATAAATTTATTACAAAGCCACATCTCAATCTCAAGAAATCCGCATAAAAATGCTTGGATCCCTAGACACTTTTGATGTGTGTATATTTTCAGCGATATTTGATGCTCTTTTATCATTTTCAAGATTTTCGACCTGATTTTCGAAGTTTCGTAGTAAAATAGCACTAAAGAAAATATTACAGTCGGAGACGTCAAATCGCTCAGAATATTTTAAGAGTTCAGAGCTACGAATATGTTACGGACTATAAATCCTTACTTAAATTCTTAGTCGGATGTTTTACAAGCTTGATCTTATAGATTAGGTAATATTTTTGCCTCTAAACTTCATAAGTATCTAGCTATTGCCTTGCTCCCGTGCTTGTTATCGTATGTGATATTTAAAGGCATGCACCACATCTAATCCGGTCCGTAAACAGTGCCGTCCGTGCGGTGAGCAGAAGCATTTGTAATGTATGAAGCTCCATGTAAGATGTCACACCGAACCCACACTTGGATTGCAACTGCACACGTCTGTGGTGCGTTCGATGTGACATTTGACCTACAGGCACAGATTTTGAGTATACCTATAGCCTATAGAGATGCCAAGCGGCGAAACAATGAATAACATTTTCCGCCACTTTTTGCGGGGAGCGAGGTGAACATGTACAGCACACTACGAAAATGGGAAAATCACACACAGATACATGCTTACAGATTGTACATATGTAAAACCATGTTGGTGCATAATTTATACTTACGTGTGATAGGAAAAAATTCCGGTCGGCCTAGACGTAATGTCAGCATTAAAGTAGTTGTTGACAAGATAAAGATCTGTGGACGAATTGACAGTTTAATTGATACGTGAGCTGTCATCGGGTGCACAGTCAATAGATCAAGTGTAGGTACTTTGTAACAGTATAATATAAATTAGGTCCTGCTTCAGCGATGAGAGGTTACACAATATAAATATTAAGCCAAGAGCGATAGTCAGGCTCGCACAATCAGGGTTCCGTACTAAAACAACAATTATAATCTATACTAATATTATAAAGCTGAAGTTTGTTTGTTTGAACGCACTTATCCCTGAAACTACCAGTCGCATTTCAAAAAATATTTTTGTCTATGATAGCCAAATTCAAGAAAAATAGTATAGGCTATTAACATCACGCTACGACCCTTAGGAGCCGGCAACGGGGTGAAACCGCGAGGAACAGCTAGTGCTTTATATGGCAAAAAAACGTGGAATTCAATTTATTCTATACAGCTTTTTATGTTTTAATTATCTACCTAATAACTTTTAAGTTGTAATAGTTCAAGCAATTT
The DNA here is from genome assembly GCA_948465475.1 of Thalpophila matura. Classification (NCBI taxonomy): domain Eukaryota; kingdom Metazoa; phylum Arthropoda; class Insecta; order Lepidoptera; family Noctuidae; genus Thalpophila; species Thalpophila matura. The sequence goes on from OX419182.1 coordinate 16,019,063, forward strand.
TAAAACCAATAACTTAGGCTCATACTTCGCCTTAATGTAACTATAAGCCGTAAGCTGGATATCAAGTTAAGCCAAGTTAGAGCCTTATAAACTGCTGTAATAACTTGGGAAACTGAGCAGGTTAGGTTCCTAGACCGTCTCTAGGGCATCTAAACGGGGTAGGTACGTAGGTTCCTGTATGCTTTCAAGCACAAAGCTCATTAACTTATGGTGTACCTACTCAGATTCTCAGATGTAAATTCTGTAAAAGAAACGCGTGCGGTCGGGGGATCCCCGTCAGGAACTAAGTTCCTTACGCCTTGAATATAGAAAGAGGCAGAGAGAGAAAGTCTCATGAAGGAGGTATAACGCTTTTTTTTTACATACTTACGTGATTAATTCTATCAGTCAACTCGCATTTAACCGTAAAATATTATAAGATAAGCATAACATGGCTTTGACATGTTTAAAATTCACAAAATGTTTGAAATTCATAGACTTTATTTTTCAAGTATCAAATTAATCTACATTATACCTAATGAAAATGTTTTAAGTATCAATTTAATCAACTTTTGCTATAGCACCAACCAATAACATGAACACTTTCACCCCCTTTAAAACAATATTAACACAACTAGTACCTACACAAATCAATTATTTATTTCATCAATACAATTTGTACGAATCACCTGAACTCGCTTGAACACAAACGGCACGGCAATGCCGACAAATGAAACTTTCCGCCGAGGGAAATTACCAAAGTCATAACACCAACTTCGCACAGTCGGTTGGTACAATACACAGGTTGATGAAAGAAGGTCCACTTTAATTATACCACACTTGATACGTAAAAAAAACTCGCTCCTTGTATACGGATGCAGACGAGAATTTCTGTAATAATAACTTTGTGAGAAATCTTTATAACATAACATCAAGCCTGCAAAAAGGTAGCCAGAGGTGGAAGTACACCCACAGTTCGCCAGTTTTTTAAAGTCCCATGCATTAAGTGGCGAGTCTACTGCAGGACCTCACGCTTAGGAGTCGCGATTTCGACCACTAAGAAAACAAGACAGTCTCAGAAATCCTTATATAAACGATAAAAAAAAAAACAATAAAGAAAAAAATAGAGAAGAAACTGATCAAAATAAAGTCAAACGTATTAGGGACACACTTCTGGTATTATTTCGGGTTGTAAATGATTACTCGTCGCAATTAGCTGCTGCGATTTCGATAAACCAATCACAAAGACTTACATGAGGTATTGAAGTTAACATCAGATTAAAATTAAATAAGACTTCAGAAAGTTGGGATCACTAATAGATAGTTCGACTGTAGACTTCGTTATACTTTATTAAAAACTGGGAGTTACTAGCACATACTTAGATCGACTTCGCTATACATAATTTATTACTTTCGGAATAAGACTTCTGCGAAGTTTATTTATATGGTAGGTACTCGTATAAGGGACACGATACAATTTACTTGACAAGAAAACAAGGTCAAACTACCCTTGCAGGGACAAAAATGGAAAAAAAACGGAGGTTCCGTCATTTTTGCGTCCATTTACTTTGATTTGTTGGTTTTTTCTGAGCAAAAATGTCAATCAAATTGACTGTCGTGATAGTAAACGGCTTGTAAATAAAAATGTTACGAAAATATTCCAATATTAAGAACAACTTTGTTTTTCTTCCGATTTTTGGAACATGCAAATTGTAATGTATTCAGTAGTTACCAGATTTTCGAACTATTTGAATTTTATTGAAAGCAACTATCTTTATCTTCAAGAAGTCATTAGTTTGTAACGAATGTTACATTACATCACGCCTCTAAGATAAGCTAAACATGACTTTGACATGTTTAAAATTCATAAAAATATACATAATGGTGACATCGTAACTATGTCTTTATAACTGCAAAGTTGTAGACATTGAATTAGTAGTACTTAGTAGACATAATAGGCGTATTCAAGAAATTTATAATTTCAACTAATGCAGGTGTGATCCGTGTGATACAGTAGCTCAGTGGTTAGAAAAACGCCACGGTACGGCAGAGGTCGAGGGTTCAAGCCCCGCCCGTGTCAGTTGTTTTTAAATCTCATATTTAATAAATAACAATAAAAAAATGTGTAAAATCATTCTGAATAACATCACAACTCATAACAAATATTATTAGCTGTAACACATATTTAGCGAACTGGAATCGTAACAGGTAAATATTAACTCCCAACCGGAGATAGGAATGCACTTACCCACGAATGGCGTCGAGGAACTGATCTAAAGAACTATCTATATTTAGCGATAGAATGTCTGATGTTCGAAGCGGAAATGAGTGGAGTACAGAAAATAAACTAGACAGAGTTGAAATACAGCGCGGGGATGTCAGGATTGCCATCTCAGATCATAGAAACAAGGAGATATGCCATCATAGCAAATTAGTACGGGAACAACACTGTTCCCACTTTTAGTACATTTCTCGACACGATTACAAGCGCTCTTTGTAATAAAAAGATCTCCCACACATTAAAAATTCCGCACACCCTCAATCTAACACTGTTAATCGTCACTCAACACTAGCACTAAACTAAAACACTGTAGTTATATCAGCGATCGTGTTCGGTTCGTCACCAGCGTGTACTTTTGTACTACGCTCAAAGGCTCAAAATGACCAAACTAAAGTATCAAGCTCAATAGCGCCTTGGCACATCTCCCTTGTTTCTATGATCTGAGATTGCAATCATATTGATTGATCGTTTTATGGATTCTTTGTTGTTAGTTGGACTTTTTTAGATGCCATCGTGAAAGTCAACAGTGCTGTTAATACCTAGCTAATATGAATGCGAAAACAATTGGATGGTCTGAAGCCAAATTCTCGTAAATAAAAATGAGTTCCGATTTGGTTTCGATATAATCAATCAATTCAAGTCACGAGTGAATCGGTTTCTTCTAGGCAAGCGTGCTCCATCGTAGACCGCATCATCGCTTAACATCAGGCGAGATGGCGGTCAAACGCAAGCCTATTTACAAATAAAAAAAATCTCAATGCCACGTAGGTATGTCAGAAACGGTATTCTCATAATTTTAACTCACTAGATCTTAACTTCAGATCACAGTTCAGATTTCTATGATCTTAACATTATGCAAAATTAAAAGCCAACTCCGCTTGAGAACAAATTAGAGGGATGATTATCCCATTTATCAAAATGGACCCAACAATTTAAGCGCTAACGAGAACTATACACACACCGCTTAAATTATAACGCATCCCTTTACACTTGATAGTCCTCTAAAAAGCCACTAACGGACCCTTTTAATATGTTCATGACCTACGCAAGGTAGTAAAATACTTAAGGATCACATGGATCACAGAACTACCTTCACCCTAATTGTTAAGCTAGGGACTCACTGGTGAGCGATAGCGATGCGACGGCGAATTTACTGGAACAGATTCCATTTACATATTCGAGATGATAAATTAAATGGTTCATTGTTTTTATTCCATAAAACTTTTTTTCATGTTCGTTGTAAATTATTCTTGACTGACTATGTGCAAAAATCTTTCAATAAAACATGTTTTGACTTAGATTTAAGTTGGACACCAAGCTACCTAAGTGTGAAAACCACATCAAAATCCGTTCCGTTACGTACGTCCGTACGTTTTGCGCGATGCGCGCACAACCTGACAAACTGACAAAAATAAAAAAATGTTTTTGGTCATAATTATGTCCCAGAACAATATTCTGACAATTTTTTCTGGAATATCTTCAATGCACAGACAAACCTCTTTTACAACTATAAAGTATCTAAGTACCAGAAGCAAAACGGCTTCATATTCCTATCTAATACAAAACGTACATGTTAATCTAGATCTAGAGACACTACTAGCAGCGCTACTGGTTTATCGCTTGTGTTGCGTTAGCAGCGCTAAATCGCTTCGTCCACTGTGCAGCCTAATCCTAAGGCCGCTGTATCCCGACAAATACAGAAAACTTGAACGATAATCGTAAACTGGGAGAGAATTCAACGGAACGCTTATTGGAACAGAAATTTACAACGGCAGTTAGTTTCGATCACTGTTGCAAAAGTTTTTGGATTTACCAGACGTAGGACGTGGTGTGTGGTTTTAACAGATCCGATGTATGTTTGGGAATACCTGGATGACGTATTCATTAAAGTTATTTTGCTGCTCAAAGTTGTGTTATAAAATTGCGGTTACGATTTAGCATGTGGTAATGATTTCGTGAATCAAAATGCTGTTTCTTGTTGGGGTTCAAATTGGCGTGAATAAAAGCAGCGTTTTTCTATTTATTTTATTGATAAACATTACTATATACTATACTTTCCTCTAGTTTAGTTATTATAACCACTATGGAAGGTTAAATTATAACACATAACGTAAACTTGATTAGGTTTTCCTTCCTTTTTCAGGACATTTTTATCCGAATCTCATCATCCGCCATTATTTTAACAAAAAGCACACCTAACTATGCCTTTTGTTAAAATTAATGGAAGAAATACTTTAATGAATTTAAATAGCAATGTAAAAAAGTGAATTAGGGATATTTTACTTTTTATATAACTATTTAAGTTCATTTAAGTATTTTATTTATTTTGGTTTCTATACAATTCTGAAATACCTACTTTACAATAATTCGCACAAACAGCATTATAAAAAAATAATCAAGAGCCTAGCTATACAATTAAAACAACTGTTCTCCATTGTTTTCCTAGCTAGCGGCAAGCCCACAGATTAAAACTTCATCTACATTAAAAACGAATTTTAAAAAATCAGCTTTACATAGGTTCGCTTAAAAGCGCTGCCCAAATTGTTTTTAAATATCTCTTTTTAAGCCACGAAGGATATTATGTCCATTTTGTTATTATAATAAATTTATTTTTGCGTACGCAGTAAAATTTTTATACCTACTGACTTGAATATCTAAGTTGTTAGTTGAAGAGGAAAGCGTTTATAATTTTATTGTTCATTGAACTCAGTCGATTCGATTCGCATTTAAGTTTTATTTCAGTTGAAATGATCAGTATTTTTTGTCAGAGACCAAAAACTGATTGTACTCACAGTTTTTGCAAATAATTTGCAGAAACCTTCAATCACAATATGCACTTAGTAACAACTTGTTACTGAGTGCATATTGCCGAAGGTTTGCAGTCTGCTCTGCACATTTCTTACGGTTCCTCAAGTTCGAGCTCTAAAGGTTCTCAACCACTATTCTTCCTAGCGTTCTTTTTGCCAGCATCTAGTATCGGCGGACGGTCAAAATTGTAAGAGATAAGCCAAGCAAAAAATGCTTACTTTTGACAAGCATGACGCATGCAGTCCAGTAACTCTATAACTGTAGCTGGCTTTCGTGCTTCAAAGTTTTGTAATATAAACCGTTTTACCATTAAACTTCTATTTCGATATACTTTTCTGTTATGAACTATATTATAATGGCAATAGTAAACAATCCTGCCTATGCCATTTTTCAACGGGAAGCCGCTAGGAATCGAGTACCTAGCTTCGCCATTGGTACCTAGCTATTTTTTTCAGTGACCAATGTTCCTTCTGCCTGCGATTCCTATACCTGACTGATGATTTTCGTCACAACAAAAATAAACAATATCCTAAATCGTCAACTTTTCTGCCATCTAAATACAGAATCTTCCATTTTTTTCCCCCAATATTTCGGGACAATGTCGTCATCGACAATGGTTTTAAGGGTCCCATAACGAGACGGCAACTTGAAAAAAGTCTGCAACAACGCAATCGTGACGCAGAGGAGACAAAGCAGCACTCATTGTAATTGCCGTCGCGTCGGTATTAGAGACCCGCTGGAAATGAGAGGCTAGACATTTTTAGGGGTCCGTGTAGAGCAGTGGTTCCCAACTTCCTTTTTATGACCAGGGACCACTGGAACTTTTTTATTTGCTGCAGATACCCTAAAAGTCTTAAAATAAAAATTAATTTATTATTAGATATCCAAAGAAAATATTGATTTATTCTTTAAAACATTGTTTTGAAGACCTTAATTAAAGTTCTTGCGGACCCCTGGTGGTCCGCGGACCACTAGTTGAGAACCAAGAGGAATAGAGGAACGGTTTTAATATTAAGGTGCATCAATATAATCAATAATATCATCGATGAAAATTAAATAGATTGGCGATAGTAGTTAATATGCAAATCTGAGAAATTAAGTTCAATCTTGGATTGTGGATTCTTTGATTCATTCATTTTATTCTTGGAAGATAGATGAACTACTCTTAGTTGAATTTTATATTACCTAAACAAAAATACATTTATGATCAAAGAAAACCACTGCACCACTTTGGTCGTCATTCAAAAGCACTAACATCATAAAAAACACTGAAACCCAACACGGAATCATAAGCCCGCATCTCAACTCCAACTTGTCTATACATTTTTTACAGCCGAAAATCCCCCGAACCGTGTAATAAGCCTAAAAGGGGAGGGGTTCTCTTTGATTCGACCAGTACCTTTTAAATGTGGGTACTTGTTCACCTTTGTGGGGACTTGCGATTTGGGGCCCACTTTGACCCATCGCCGTGACGTCCACAAAGGTATTAAGTGGTCTCTTTGTTTTGTGGCCATTTTTTTCTTTTCTTTCCTTCTGCCCCCTACCTGTCAGTCTTTGATGTAAGGAAAATGACCGCTTCCGGATTATCGGACAGTGTTTGAAAAAGATTTTCTGCCTGGATTGAAACGTTATTACTTTTGTTGGGTTGATTTACTCGTGAATCTTTTTGTTGTTTTCTTTTATGATACCTAGTTCAGAGAGATTACTTTTGATATTGAATAAAATATATTATTAGTCTACGCAACTTGATATTTTACTATTATTGACAAATTTTACTTTTGTTTGAGACCTCAGATTAATTTGATCCATAATAATAATATACTTTTATCTAAAGATGTCACACGAAACTATTTGTACAATTTATACCAACCCAACCAATATAAAATAGTAAAACCATAAATAACACTTTATTCGTAGTTTTATGAATAGTAAAACAAAAATGATCGTTAAACAATTTATTTTATCACAGAACTTTTCCAAAACTAATACACATCCACATTCATCCTAAAATTGTGTTCCAACTATTTTAATTTAGTAAAGCCATAAATTATATAGCTAATTCCCAAAATCACTACGAAAACTTAGATGAACTCATAATATTCATATAAAACTATCATAATAAAAAAGTACTGAATACATTTTATTGGCCGCAAATATTTCATTTTGGAGCACTGTGCCAAACATTAATTTTAAATAGCTGTGCATTTTTTGCCGGAGTCGTTTCTTCTATAACAACCTATTTGTTAATTAGGAGTGATTGAGGTGGTCGGGATAAATCCAGCACATACCTAATACCAAGTAGGTATAGGCGAAATACAATAGGTACTATTCCAATAGAAAGATCGTCAACTGTGAACTGTGTATAATGCCAGTAAAGTCTATCATCATCTGCCTAGCCTTTTTCCCAAATTATATTGGGGTCTGCTTCCAGTCTAACTAGTTTCGGCTGAATATCAATATTTTACGTGGAGCGACTGCCATCTGACCTCCACAACCCAATTAATGGGTAATACCGGTATTCGAATGTTAGACCAGCTGTCAGACTTTTAGGGCTTCTGACTACCCGTAACGATTGTCAAAGATATTCCTATGACAACCGGGACCGACTGCTTAACGTGCTCTCCGAGGCACGGAGGGGTCTCGATGTGTAAAGAACGGTCACCCATCCAAGGACTGACCGCGGCAAGCGCAGCTTAACCTCGCAGATCGATCGATCAGTGCGGCTGACATGTAGCCACGAGCCCCTCGCCATTAAAGTCTATCAATCAATCAAAATTATACACAAAATAATTATGCCTATAAAATAGAAACTAATAATTTCCATTAATTTTGATCAATAATTGCCTTTTCGTAGCCCTTAGTCACAGTCTACTTCAAACAGCCATCGTAAAATGACAAACTGCCAAAAACATTCCACATTTCTTCAGCGCGGAAGCAATAGATTTAAACACATTCATTGATAAAACGCGTGGGACGGTTCAAAACATTCTCCTTCACCGCACCGTGTGATTAATGTATAAAGCATGTATATTACGTCTTCAAAACATACATTTTCTTTCAGCATACACATTTTAATTGATAAATTGGCCACGATTTATGTTACAAAAACACATTAGTAGCGGGCGGCATGTGAGCCACGATTTCAGCGTCACAGATTACGACGTCGCGTCTGCTCCCGACATCCGTCAAGTCGTCACCTCAAACCGCAGCTTTCGTATTCCGTCATAAAGTAAACAGGTCTTCACGCTGATATTCCCTTACTGAGCAAATATTATATTGACTTCGTGATAAATGGAACATTGTCTTCCTTTATATTTAGATCTTCTTTTCCATGCATGCTTACTTTCATAATATACTAGCTGTGCCCAGCATGCATTGCAATGCCTGGTTTTTTTTTTATCAAAACCTTCCTTGGCATCCCCATAACAACTGTACAAAGTTTTATCTCCTGATCAATGGTTTAGGAACACAAAGAGGACAAACAGACAAACATTAATTTTCATTTACATAGATAAGAGAGGTAGGGCACAGCGAGATATCTTGCTCAAATCTGGAGCAGTCCGACTGAGGTAGTACCTCCATCTTACAGAATACCAGAGCCTTGTTCTGTTCCTGTGGTGAATAAGGTCGCCAGAGCTCTTAAGAATACGCTGTGTGACAGCAGTGGACCTGCTTATAAGCTTATAAGCTGTTAACATAGTGAATACTTATTTGAAAGGGTCGGTAATACCTACGCATGTAATACTCGGTGTTGCAAACGTTTCGTAAGCTACGGTAACCGCTTGTCACCACCGTTTTATAAAAAAATACCTTATCTTTAACTACATTAAGTGCATCCTGGGCTCTTGTCATCAACCTTGCCAATCAGCTCATCTTTTCATCAATTTATTAACTATTCTTCATCGCAATCATCAGTTACTTGATGTTTTGATCTTGTTCAGTAGGAATTGTTATTGCCATCGAACTGTTATTAACATAAATTTTCAGGGTTCTGTTATCTCGTACCTACTACTCATTATTCCCTTTCTTTGACTTATTTACTTACACAAATCTATTACGAGTATTTCATCTCATGCTTTCATTTGGTCCTATAAACCAAAGAAAGGCATAATAAAAGGTATGTTACATTTAGATATAGGTTAGGCAGTCTTTTATCTCGATTTTCAGAAAATTTTCGTGTTCAGTGTGTGTGCCTACTAATTATAAATTAATTTGGTTCGTCTAACGAGGCGGCGTTCTTGGCGAGTTGTCACACCTCATTTATTTTTAAACAGTGTCCGATGTGCGGATTACTACCGAGTTACCGACGTGTTCGGTAGTGACGGGTGACGGGATGTTTAGGGCTGCCGCTTTGTAAAAAAACGCCATGACCCGAATTTATGGACAGCAAATTATTTACTTCTCGTGTGATTTAAGGACAATAATATGTCGTAGGTACTAGCCTTCCCGCGTTTTTTTCTCGCACTCTGCGTGTTAATGTTGGACACCCGTGTGTTGGGCCATCGCATAGAGCTCTAAAGTACTTGTAGGTAGGTATAAGTACCGGCAGGGAACTTGATCACAAATCGTGCATGTACAATTTGGGCCCAATAGAGACACTAGACAGTTGACAAAACGTAATAGAGCATGGTCCAATTAGACGACGAGCATTGACTGAGGAACCAATCGTGTGCCAGCCTTGGCGCCACCCGTCTTCTTCGAGAGAACCAAAAATCAACTGATACGCAGGTAACGTTTGTGATCAAGACTGGTGCCGCTAGTTATATCTACAAAGTGCTAATTTTTTTTAACCCTATTCTTTCTGTGAGCTTTTTTTAACCTTGACAATGAGCGTTTATAATCCAATAATATCGGTCAAGTTTAACATATAGGTAAGAGGGCGATCAAAGAATCTTCTCCAGTATGTTAATCGTCTTGTCACACCTCATTTATTTTTAATCACTGTCCGCTGTGCGGATTAGTGTTGACATTCAGTACAGTGACGACTGAGGAGTCTTTAGGGTTGCCAGTCGATAGTCAATTTTACTATCTCTAACAATTTGTATGTTTAAAAAAAACTCCATATTACGAGTACAACTATTACAAAGAATAAAGAAAGACACGTCTTTTTCCCAAAGGACTTAGCAGAACTAAATAATAGAAGCCATGTGCTACGATCCTTAGTTAACATACTCTTCTTGTTTCGTACATGATCATTTAGTTATCATCATAGAAAATAAGAAAAATATCTCAGTCTTTAATTACATATTTAGACACAAGTTAAAGTGCCAACATCTAGCTTAACATTAGACAGTAAAAGGTCGTTAAACCCGTCGTCGTATCTCCAAGAATTTATCTTTCGTATACAATAAAAGTTTTCAATTTGTAACTACAAATTGACTGTAAAACTCAAGCGACTTTTACGGACTGTGAAATAGCAGACAGCTTAAGTTTATTTCAATATCAATAAAAACCCCTTTTATTGTTGTTGAAAACTTTTATTTTCGAGGCTAAATGGGACGATTTTAAAGAAAAGAATTCTAGTAATAATTCCCCTTCTTTCTTACTGCAGTGGTCTTCAAACTTTTTTTACCAGGGACCACCAGTACTTTTTCGTTTGGGGTGAGGACCCCAAAGTTACTAAAAAAAACCGCGAGCACCATCACCAGCGTAAAGAAGTACTTACTCGTATAGCATAATAGCATAATCGGCCTATAATATTCCCACTGCTGGGACACTGGCCTCCTCTGTGAGAGGGAGTGGGCCGTAGTCCACCACGCGGGCCCAGTGCGGGTTGGTGGACGTCACATGTCTTCGAATTTTTGGTTCTAGGACATGCCGGTTTCCTCACGATGTTTTCCTTCACCGTTAAAGCAAGTGATAATTAATTTCTAATACGCACATGACTTCGAAAAGTCAGCGGTGCGTGCCTCGGGATCGAACTCGAACCATTCGCCGTGGGAGGCACATGGTTAATCCACCAGGCTATCACTGCTTGTTCCAGGCTAACACTGCTTGTTCCAGGCTATCACTGCTTGTTCCAGGCTATCACTGCTTGTTCCAGGCTATCACTGCTTCGGGCACGCCGCAATAGCGGCGGTAAGGCCCGTGATGAGGGAGTGGCTCGGAAGACGGCATGGCGCCCTTAGCTTCCGGCTTACACAGGTGCTTTCTGGACACGGGTGCTTCGGAAAGTACCTGTGCCGTATAGGCCGGGAGCCGACGCCCGGTTGCCACCATTGCGGTGACTGCCCCGACGACACGGCGCAGCACACACTGGAGGAGTGCCCAGCTTGGGCAGTGCAGCGCCGTGACCTCGTCGCGGCGGTCGGAGCTGCGGGTGGCCTCTCGCTCCCGGCCGTGGTCGAGGCCATGGTCGGCAGCGAGAGCGCTTGGAACGCCGTCGCCTCCTTCTGCGAGGAGGTGATGGACGCCAAGGAGGCGGCGGAAAGGGAGAGGGAGGCGGTGTCCTCTCTCCCCATCCGCAGCAGACGCACCGGGCGCCGTAGGGCGGCCAACGATCTCCGGCCACCATAGGGTGCGGCCTGCGGGCGGCGGACTTGGGGCGTCCGTCGCCCGAACGGAAACAGGCCCGAGACGGTGGCGCGACGTGTTCCGCGCGCGCCTCTCTAGAGGAATTGCGGCCGTGCATGACGGCCGCATAGGGTGACGGGGCCCGCCTTTCATTTGGCGGGCCAATACCTGCCGGGGGTGCGGACGAATGCGCAAGCGACTCCCGCGCCCCCGGCGTAAGGTAATTGGAGGAACACCGGGGTGGTTTTAGTCAGTAAGAGTCTGACAGACCCCTCCGCCCTCCCCAGGGCGGGGGACATCCATGAGGATTTCCACCTCGAAAAAAAAAAAAAAAAAAAAAAAAAAAAGGCTATCACTGCTTGTTCTTACTCGTATATTGTCGGACATTTATAACTTTGTTTCGCGGACTTCAATTTAGTCCTCGCAGACCACTGGTGGTCTGGAGCTACCGTTTAGGAAACCCTTACTGTCTCCATATAAAAGCTTTTGCCCTACAGTAGAATTAATAGGGACCGCAGTATGACATGGCACCATCTCTTTATAGTAACAGAACCATGTTTGGTTTAAGACCTCTCAATAAGACTCCAGAAATGTCAGAATGTCTCTTACTGCTCGTAGAAAGTTGTGAAGCACTGATGGCCAGCAGCCTTATTGTTTAACTCAATTTCTATCACCATGACTTTCATTTTGACAGTCAACATCTATTGCGTCGTTGAGCTAGTTACGGGAATACAGTTTTGAAAACAAGGCGTAATGGATGTCAAAATCAATACCATGGTGATAGTAATTGAGTTACGCAATTAGGGTGCTGAACACCATTCAATCTTAGTCACAGATAGCTAATTTTAGTTAGCAATACATACATCATCATAACGCTACAATGTGTCTGGCCGTTCTAAATCAAATGATTCAACTAATTAAATGGAAGACAACGTACGAGTATCAGCTGTGGCTCCTCCCGCACTTAAGGCGCTTTACACACAGAACTCGGTCATTGCGGTGCGGCGCGCGGCGGCGGCGTAGCTCAGCGCTTTAGTTTTGTCATGTTTTCAAATGCACCTACCTTTAGTTTTCGGAACTATCACTATGTCTTATAAGAGTATGAATGTGGATAGCTTTAAAAAAAAGATAAAGACCAAGGAAACCATGAATGAATTCTTTGAAAGATGATAATTATGGCCAAAAAGTTGGTGAATAATGAGATGACGGATAATAGAGATGTATGCAAGAAAAAGACATGCTGCGCCGACCCTAAATAATTTGGGGTAAAAGCAGGAGGATGCTGATGACCCCTGATTGACTATCTGTTTATAATTAACTAGCTTCCGCCCGCGGCTTCACCTGCGTTTTTCGGGATAATAGGTAGCCTATGTGTTCTTCCTGACTGTAATCTATATGTGTGCCAAATTTCATCCAAATCCGTCCAGCCGTTTCAGCGTGAAGAAGTAACGTTTGTTACTTCTTCACGCTGTGTGTGGGTGTGTATGTGTGTGTATGTTTGTGTATATGTTTATATACACAAACATACACACACACACACACCCACACACGCACAAACTTTCGCATTTATAATATTAGTAGGATAAAAAAAACGCACAACAATCGCAACGAACAGAACCGCACGCCACCTCATCAACTCCCCGTGTGTAAAGCTCCTAAAAATGTACTGAGCAGAAATGGATTCATGGTTGTCGTCCATTTAATGCCTAAGCACCAGACCAACCCCGCCTCGCCTCAGAATATTGTATAACGGACTTTAAGCAAATTATTAAATTGCGTGTAGGCGATAAAGGTTTCCTCAGTCAGTCAATCTTCAGTCAGTCAGTCAATCTCTGTGTATCGTCTTATACGAGAGTGCTCAGAAGCTAGTTATAATTAATGCTCAAAATTTTAAGTGTTTGCTAATGTTAATAAATGTCCTACAGTCTTAGATTTCGCAATAAATCGATCATGTTTATCCCCTGTCTTAAAACCTATCGTTAACTTTTCAGTCTATGTATTTTTATGTCGGCTGTCGTCACAAAGTAAGAGAAAATTTTAGTAGTGTGTTCCGCATGCGCCGTTGAAGCGAATAGCCACAAATAGTCAGTGATGCCGGTGGTAAATTACGTTAATGCAACTTACACCCTCACCTTCAACTGCAAACGTAATAAACAGACAAAACTAATAAATTTATTTCTCGTTTTTTGCATGAAAAAATTCTGACACTGGATTTTTGTCAACCCTATAGGCAGATGCCTCTCGCGTCTATCGGGAATTTATATTGAATGGAGGCAAATGGCAATAAACCTGCGATGGGCGGCTGCTATCCAGAGCTGTGACCTACACCTTAAATCTAGGACGATTCGAATGTCAATACTTCATTGTAATTGCTTTTGAGTAATCTTTATCTTGAGTACCATTATTAAGTCTTTTTACATTTTTAAATATTCCTACAAAAAAAAACAGTATGTAGCTACTCCACCGACATCGGGAACAGGGTCCAAGCTATCGCCGGGTCAGGGCTTCAAAGAGTGGAACCTCCTAACAATACGAGCCGTGTCCAGTAGAACGCCACGGAAGCGCTGCTGGCGTCGCTGCGTATGGCGTCCTAATGAGATATGTCTCTAAACAACAGTAACTTTCTTTATGAGACCCACATCCGATTCGTCGAAAAAATCAAACCAACGGCAAAATGACAAAAGTTGCCAGATCGAATGCGTTATTTTTTTCACGAATTGGATTAGGGTCTCATAAGGGAAAGCAGGTGACAAAATTGACAGCCTGTATGTTCGAATGACGATTTTGATAATAATCTTTTTACTATAAAAATATTTATTTTTAAGAACTCCTGAGTTCGACACACCCGATTTCTAAAAACTTCATTATGCCTTTGATCTGTAAATATGCTGCCAAAACACAACTCAGTTGTTTCCATTAAAAGGCCAAAATAACGTCGACTTTGTAGTAATACGCTTGACATCATGAATTGAAGTAAAAAGCTTGATCAAGTTGTCAGAAATCGATTGACGATCTGAGTAAATAATCACGCCGATTTCTAACAACTTTAAATTTAGCTGCCAATAGATGATTTTGTAATTTATGACTTAAAAATGTGTCTAGAATTCTTGATTGATTTTCAGGCTCTTTCCATTTTTTCTCGCTAGCAAAAATACTTTTAGTCTATATAGAATTAAGGTCATACAGGTACGATAATATCGATCGATAATATCGCACGCGTTAATGCGATTTTTTCTTTGTAGATACATTTTGAATTAGGACGCATGCGATCTTACACACTGTTTCGATAATGACGACGCGATGCAAAGAACTCTTGCGTTATTGCGTCCTGCGATATTATCGACCGTTAATTTTGCATCTGTGTGAGAGCCTGTAGGTTCACACGTGGGAAAAACCAATTTTGGAAATATCTGACGATAAAAACGCAGCTGTGAGGGGTTAAAGAGGTTACGAAGTAAAAAAACAAATATTGCATCTATCACCATCATATTTATTAATGTTCAACGGGATATATGTATGTAATAAACATATATCCCGTTGATTGTCAATCAATGCATCTTATGGCTCGTCGCCTAGAAACTTTAAACTTTAAACCAAAAAGTTACTAAACATTTTACAAGCACAATGTGGCGCGTGTTGAACTAAAAATTGATGCTTTCGAGTTTTTTAATATTCATGTTTCTGTGACACTCTGGTAGTTTTTTGTTTTTTTTTCGTTGGCAATGCTGCCTGCCTTGTGGGCACGTCCGGCTGACAGTGTGCAGGCATTTTGTATACGTAAGGCTTTTTCAGCGAAAGCGTATGATATAAAAGTATGCGAGAACATTTTATTTTGATAAATTATTCCGGCATTTTTATTTTTGTAAGATCCTTAGGAATCGAAGTAAAGTAAACACCGTGTCAGTAATCAGCCTGCCTAATAAGCGGTTATCGTGACCTATGGAACGCTAGCAATACCGAGTATCTCATGTGCGTTGCCAAATCTTTAAAATGCGGATTCGTTGAACCGACAGCTTAGGGGACAAGCAGGTCCCCCGCTGTCAACACAGTGCTCTGGCGATCTTACTCATCACAGAAACACAACAATAGGTACATGAACAAAAAGCAAAAAAAAACAATAAAGAACAAACAGTTACGTTATTCGCCTGCCTAAAAGTAAAAACAGCTAGACTCAAAAAAAAGAGAAAGTTGAACTGAAACTTTCACAGGCTAGTTTGCCGTTTGGTTACATTTAAATGTGATCAATTTCACGGGTCATTTCATGATAGTTGTATTTGATTGGTTTGCCTCGATGAGGCGTTTGACGCGTGAATTGGCGCGCGCGCACAAAAATGTGTTACGCCTGCGTTACGTGGTACTGGTTAGTGCGAATATTTGGACTACATATCGGCTTGTATTTGCCATTGGGTAAGACAAGATGGCCAATATTCATCAATTTATTGTTCGTTGAATGAATGAACCGTGATTAGTAACTATTACGTAGGAATAAGTACGCATATATGAGTATATTATAAATAGAATAGTGTAGGTACGCGCAGCTTTAGGGCTTTTTAACCGACTTCAAAAAAGGAGGTTCTGTATTCGTCCCGTATGTATGTATGTATGTAAGTATGTATGTAAGTATGTATGTATGTAAGTATGTATGTAAGTATGTATGTAAGTATGTATGTATGTATGTATGTTTGTATGTGCGCGATTTTCTCAAAAACTACTGATTCGATTTGGATGGGGTTTTCACTAACGTAATCTACATACTTTCAGGAAAGTTTTAGTATATAATACATTATGTAATCATTCCTATGTACAAAGTCATATGCATAAATGTACACACTCCGTAGAAGATTTACTGTTGAACGAATTCGTGAAAGTATTCTAACACGGCTAAAGAACTAATAACCGACTTCAAAAAAGGAGGTTCTGTATTCGTCCCGTATGTATGTAAGTATGTATGTAAGTATGTATGTATGTAAGTATGTATGTAAGTATGTATGTATATATGTATGTATGTATGTATGTTTGTATGTGCGCGATTTTCTCAAAAACTACTGATTCGATTTGGATGGGGTTTTCACTAACGTAATTTACATACTTTCAGGAAGGTTTTAGTATAAAATACATTATGTAATCATTCCTATGTACAAAGTTATAGTCATAAATGTACACACTCCGTAGAAGATTTACTGTTGAACGAATTCGTGAAAGTAATCTAACACGGGATAAAGAACTAAAAAGGGAAAAATAAAAAACATTTTAACAAAAAATAACCGACTTCAAAAATCCACTACAAAGAAAATAATAATTTTGGTTTCGGAAGTCGGTGGCAAAATGAAGACGGTTAAAAAAGCAAACAAAAAACAAAGCCACCGACTTCCGAAACCAAAATTATTATTTTCTTTGTAGTGGATTTTTGAAGTCGGTTATTTTTTGTTAAAAAAGTTTTCATACAGTTGATACGTCGAGAGAGCCGTCGACTGTACGCCGTACTCAGTCGTACGAACCGCAGGGCAGCAGACCGACACCAATCGCCTAAATCGAAAGAGCCCTTAGTATAGATACGTCACCCCATTTTAAGTGTATATTAACTAAACAGATAATGACGAATGGAAACTTTAAGGAGCTGCCAATTCTGCCTCTCCAATAGTGAGACTCGATGCATGTCACTTTATAAATATCGCGAACGCTGATTGATAGCTCTAGGATTTTTCGTTCGGCGCCTATCGGCGTTGCGATGCGTAACTATGTTTCTTGTGTTAATTGTGAAGGAAGAGATGTTTTGTGAATATATTTAGATATAAAACTTAATTTCCAGATTGTAGGTGACGTCTAGTAAACATGATGGTAATGACTTGTTATGTCCATAAAACAGTACTGTGACTGAATGACAGACAACGCATAGTTTAAATCGATACACCTAGAGAGGTAAACTACGAGATTTTGTGACTCGAAGGTTTTTGAAAAATTAGGCATTGAAGAAATAGCATCTAAAAATAGCAGATACTGAGGACCTAATCACAGCAACCATTCTTTCTACTTCTTTCTACTTGCTACATAAGTGATAAGTATACCCACTCAAAAATAAAACGACATTTATTATGTATTTTCCAAAAAAAATAATCATCAGTCTTTTCAACTACTTATACAGGGTGGCAAGTTAGACAGTGGAAATATTAAAAAGGAGAAACTTGGTTGCGATGTTTTTTTAAACTGTAGGCACAGGGTGGCAGGTTAGACAGTGGAAATATTTTAAGGGGTAATTGTACTCATCATTATGAACAACTTTCAATATGGGACCAACACAGAAATCGTGAAAAAAAAATTGTTCATAATGATGAGTACAATTACCCCTTAAAATATTTCCACTGCCACCCTGTATAGTTTAAAAAAACAACGCAACCAAGTTTCCCCCGATTTCTTGATAGCTATCAATCGAATACTACAAAGTAACGATAAATCGCTTCACCATCAAATCACTTGTGTCGATCGGTAATAAATTCTTAGTCAAAATTAACGATTAATTTATTTATACTTCGGTTCGACGCCAACGATAGGTACTGACGTTTGAGATCGACGGTCAACCATTCGTAAAGGTTGCCATACTAGAGCTTTTTAACGGTAGATCACGGAATCACGGAGTATCACTGAGTATAGCCATAGTTATTGTCACATATTTTAATTGGTCTGAAATAAGATCGAGAAATTATTTTACCGGGTACCTACCTAATTCAGTGAGCTGGTAGGGATGTTTGCCGAAGTTCAAATCTCCTTCATTTACATCTCATGAACTCCCAATTTTTTGTAGGCGGTCGTTTTCGACCCCTGAGGGTCGATATAGACCACTTTGGGTATCAATGGATAAGACGATCTCTTCTCGTAGGAGCTTAAAAGCCATCATAGTTACGATGTTACACTCCCATGGCAAAGCCTATTCATTAGATCTTCTGACCACATCATCGATCACTTAGTTCCTAATACTAGTTTCACTTGCAACAACTCTCTCACACTCAAAACGAGTATGCATCGACATACGAACACGTCATGTCAACATAAATACGCAATCGAAACAACAATAGTGTGACAGAACAACGCGTCGCGATGTGCGCTCGACCAATGTTTACGAATAATTAAAATAGTTCAGGATTGTTTGCACACCTACCATATAAATAATTTGTGCCGTATCTGTGTAGAATGAACAGAAAGTACACTTTGTTTAAATGATAAACTTAGACATAAGAGAGAGGTAAGGCACAGCAGAATATCTCGCTGAAATCTAGAGCAGTGCCCGACTAGGGAAGTGCCTCCACCATTAAAAATACCACAGCCAAATAAAGCTACTCTTTGGTGGTGAGTAAGGTCGCCAGAGCTCCTGAAGATGCGCTGTGTTGACAGCGTGAGACCTGTTCTGTTTGTCCCATTCATCTTGTCGATATAGCGAATCCTCAGTTTAAAGGGCGTCTCATAGGCTATAGTAATCGCTTACCATCAGGCAGGCCGAACGCCTGATTGCCACTATCATTGTATAAAAAAAACATACATATCGAAAAAAGATGACGGTTGGCGTTTACGAATTGGCAAATTTTGTCGGACAACTTTTGCGATCGATTATTTCGATCGAATATTAAAAGGACAAAAATCGTGCAATCAATCACTTGCCTCTATTCTTGTAACTGAATTCAATAGTAGATAGTATTCCGGGGCAAATTCGTTTCATACCTAATTTTTCATCAAGCAGCATTGAGACTCATGTCTTTAAAATTAGCTTCCTCTATAGCAGCAAGTAACTACTTCCCATTACTTAAAGTAGACAATCGGTCTGTTTTCGAAAGATGTACATCTATTTTCTATAGAGTGGACTTTCTGTGTCCATAAATTGTATTGTGTCGTTGTTTCAAAGCCGAATTAATGTCGTCGGCCGATATGCTGTTAATCATTCTAATGGGGTTAACAATGTTTGTGTCCTATCGTCGATGCATGGACACCGTTTCATAAATGCTATTTTTATAATCGAATGCTCTTATTCCTTAAGTACTATTTTTAAAACTGTAAAAATCCGTGCCTGTACGATACATTGAAGATATTTCAGATTTTTTTTTACGGGCATCACGAAAAATGTTGATGTGATTTTAATTTTGGTAGCTTGGAGTTCAACTTAAAATCTAAGCCACATTTCATCTAATTCCGGTGGGATGAACCAGAGATATAGCTTCACTCCTGCGTAGCATTAGGCATCCTACACTAAGGGCCAAGTTCATCGACAAGATAACAGTTCGTTAAATTGAAAACGGCCTTTTAACATGACTTTGGCGTTTATAAAAGTCTTGTTAAACTGCCGTTTTCAATTTAACGGACAGTTATCTTGTCGGTGAACTTGACCCTTTTTTTTTTTTTTTTTTGGGGATGGGAAATCATCAAATGACCCCTCCCGCTCTGGGCGGAGCGGAAGGGAGTGTCAGACTCTTACTGACTAAAACCCACCCATGTTCCTTCCTTAGCCCTTTTGTCCGGGTCAGCGGTATCCCTTCCGGACGATCCCGCTTTGAACTTGACCCTAAGGAGAACATTTATAACGGTCAATGTGTAACCTACGCGAACGGAGTTGTGGATAGAATTCTAATTATTATCTAAAGCGCGAGGTTGCTGGTTCTTGTTTTTATGTCATAATAATTTAGGTACCTATAAAATATTATTACCGACTAATAAGTTTGTCTATCTGGCTTACGGGGAAGGAAACGTCGTCGTAATGAAAAAAAATAATGAGATAAAATTGACGAGATCCGTGAGCACGTGTGCCGATCAATGGTCGATCTTTCTCTGTAAGTTAAAAGGCATTAGCCATGTCTTCTAGCTGGCCCCTGTCTAAAATTATCATAAAATTTAATAAACATCATCTCTACCTATAAAATAATTCACTAAATCTCATATTTATTATCTCTGCGACACTATTCTTACTAGGCACTTACGAGGCGTAAAAAGAGATTTCAACTGATACAGGCGAAGACACAGTAGCTCAGTTGGTTAGGGCGATGCCACGGTGAGGCAGAGGTCGTGGTTCAAACCCCGCCTGTGGCAGTTGTTTTTGAAAATCTCTTATTTAATAACATAGACACATATAAGCATAGGTAACTATGCTTATATTGACTAGACAGACAGATCTAGACAAATTAAATAAATGCTTGTTGAACAATATAAGCATTTATTTAATTTGTCTAGAAAGCTTAATTAAATTTACCTTTTAAGGACCGATTTTTCAATCGTCATAATAAAATAACTTTATCCAAGGATTAATTTTAAACTTTACAAAATCTGTCAAACGTCAATTTAATCCCTGGTTATAAGATCTGCCAGCCTAGCATGACCACGATAGAAACGGGTTTTGTCTACATAGAAATAGACAAAGTGACAGATTGTAGAAACATTTCTTCGTTTTATTAATGAAACGGTAGAAATGTTTCTACAATCTGTCACTTTGTCTATTTCTATGTAGACAAAACCCGTTTCTATCGTGGTCATGCTAGGCCGGCTGACGATGGAAAAATCAGCCCTAAGCAGCAATCTTGTCTAAATACTCGACTAACGTTATCTTTATCTTTGTTCTACAGATGCACCACCCTATACAGATGAAGCCGGCTGACAGTGAAAACAGAAATGGTAAGTCATTATCATATTATGTCCTACAGTCTCCGGATCGCCGCTATCTACCGGTTAAATTCAAAAATGGAACATAAATTGTATGAAATCGTGTGCCAAATAGGCACAAAATAGGAAAAACGGGACTTATTCAGCTGTTCTCTTAAGTTGCTGTGCCCGACAAAGTCCATAATTATCAATTTTATTCATTATAGTCCACCTTGACAATAAGGAACGCAAAGTATTGAGTAGGTACCTACCATACCTACTGAGGTGATAAAACCGACCGTTAGACGACAACTCCCTTATAAAATATGATTATTAATAAATAAATAACAATTGACATCTCAGCCATTGGCATAGAAATTACAACTATTACAAGTTTAAATATTTAATTAGTAGTTAAATCAAGAGGCGTTTATAAGTAAGACCGTAGAAGTAGAACAGGCTATAATTATAATAATGTATAATTGTTTATTAAATTACCGTTTTTAGGCACAGATGTTTTTAGGGTTCCGTACCAAAATGGTAAAAAGGAACCCTTATGGTGCGACTTCGTCTGTCTGTCTGTCTGTCTGTCTGTCACACCTGCTTATTTCAGCAACTACTAATGCTATCGAAGTTTGCGGAGCAAAAAATCTGAAATAATTAGAGCTGATAGGAATTGAATAAATAAATATTGCACCAAAAATAAAACGATGTTCCTAACTAGTACAGTTTTTTCAAAATCATCAAAATTCCTTCACAAACAAACTTACTTAAGCGGTCCGGTTTTTTTTCACTTTATACGTCCAAAAATGATACGGAACCCTCGGTGCGCGAGTACGACTCGCACTTGGCCGGTTTTTTTTTCTAGTGCTAAACTTAAATAAAAATCTACCTATCTATTCTATTTATAAAACTGTTGCAACATTTTTGCCATCTGCAGTTTTTTTGTCACACTTTTTTAGTGTGTGAAAAAGTGCCTTCATTGGCAATATTGGACGCTGATAGACGCTGAAAAAACAGCCGAGCAGCCGTCTAGGTACTGTTTGCACAAATCATTAGTGTACCAAGGTCGTTGACGCAAAAAAACGAGAAACTATGCGCAAGTGTGTATGATAAATACTGAGAAAATTGATATTAGATAAGATTTTTATTGTTTTTGTGTGAGTATCTTGGTTATCTTCTTGCATTTTTGCCGGTTACACCAACGGTATTTGGCGATGACTTACCCTTAATTCGTAGAATAATTTATGTATGCATCTATCTCTAATTCCTGTTTCACAAACATGTCTTTAGAATTTCAGATTATTAAGTTCTTAAGCTTAGGTTGTGTTTATTCTACTATGAATTAGCTGTTTTATTCCTATAAAAAACTGAAAGGAAAACTTTGTAAAAGATATTGTGGTGCATTTGTGCATTTTAATATAATAATATCTTAAAGATGCTGCTATATTGCAACACATAACGTCCCTTCGACGCTTTGTTGGCTTCCATGACTGCCATAGGTCTTAACGTTCTATGTTTTTTGTAAAATGTGTTAAAGTAATGCCTAGGACACTAAAAAGTGGTAAACGAGAATTGGTACTGAAAAGAAAACTTCCAACACCTTCCACACGTAACATATTGACCAGCCAACATAGCGTCGAATGGACTTTTTAAGTGAAACGCTCAATACAAAATTACCTTATCGCTAAGATAATAGATTATGTATGCATCCTAGATAAAATGATTGATGACAATTAATATAAATCCAAGCCAGACAACACACTGCTTATACTTCTGAAGATAAGAAGATATTAAGAATAAAGTTATACCCCCGTAGTTTTAAACTTCTAACGATCATTAAACCTAATAACTAAAATAGCTCCTTAGTCAATTGCCATCTCTATTCATTCAATTGGCGTGCAAATAACAAGAATAGTTGTTTAATTAACGGTTGAAAATTATAAGTTTTTTTTAACTAATGGGGATAGTGTGTAGAGTCGCACATTTTTTTTTTAAATTTATTTTAAGCAACTCTAATTAATAGGTTAAAATTTGCATGCGACTAAGTTGCAGGCAGCACAAATGTGTCAATATCATGGTAGTACGAATTAGACCTTATAGTCATTTAGCTGTGAAGTAGGTACATAGTGTTGACTTTGTCGGTGTTTAGCTAAATATCGATAAGGCTAGTCTCAAGGCCTGCATACGGAACGCATGACAAATTGATTCAACAGTTGCCCACCTATTATGTTAGGCTTGGCACACACTATCTGACACGATGGTGTAGATTTTGAATACGCAGATTTTGTGTAAATAATAGGCACGTGATAATCGAATATCCACAAAATAATTTAGACAGACACAACATTTTGTAATATTTTTTTTTGAAGTTACTTAATTTATCGTTACCGAAAATATACGAGTACCTACCTAATACTTCTTTATCTTCATAGGTGACCATGCATTAAAATATGCAAAAAAATATGTTATCTTTAATTTTATGCATTTATCTCTCGAAATAACTGCACTGCGCTGCAACCGAGATTTAGACAAGATAACATCAATCGTGTTAAACTTTTGTTCTTTTATTATTAAAAGTTATACAAGTGCCAACAGCATCATCGTTTTAATTAACACTGCACGATTCGTTATAAATAATGAAAAACAAAACTCTTTACTCAACTAAACAAACGACGTAGATACGTACGTCGTTTGTTTAGTACCTACCCACAAATATTTCACTAGAAGACAAACGTATAGAGTTACACGCACCTGATATGTGTGAACGGGACACGGAACCACGTGCGTGCTGTGTCACCGCTTATCCACTGTAACGTAAAGCACAGATTACATAACAGATAGCTATACGCACAACGGTAAACTTGACAGCTATAGGGAGCAGTTAAAGTCGCCATAAAGACAATAGGTTAGAGCTGTCAATATAGTTGAATTTTATGTCCAATATTTGACTATATTCAACACTACGCACGCATGCGTATGAAAGGACGATTTACACAAAATTCTAAGGGGATGCGGTATTGCAAATATTGTTTTACGCTCAATATTATATCCGGCCTTAATTTATTTATTAGTAAGAAGACCTTGCTAACCTTATGATACCGTAGTTTAAAAAAATCATTTTTTTCATTTTTTTTACATTTATTATTTTTATACGTGCGTATTGCAGTCAATAATATGTCTTAACCTTTACAAAATCAGTACACAGCAACACGTGGGATCGATACATTGTGCTATACAGGTAGGTACACGCTTTCGTAATGTCTGTGTATATTGTTATTGTACTGTTTGACATTACTGACTGACTTGCTCATAAACACATTTCAAATTAGCTGTGGATGATGTTTGATCTAAACTAATGAGACTAATTAGCTTTAAGCTAATTAGCAAGACTAGAAGGATATAATTTTATATTGAGTCATAAGAGTCAAAATTAGTTATATGGTTACGGCATTAATTAATATTAAGGCTGATTTCCATCGATCCAGTATCTCAATCCAGCGCTGGAATCCAGTGACGCTGGATAGTTAATTGACGAATGTATAAGCACTTCTCAATCTAGTCCAGCATCCCGCATCCAGGTACTGGCGGGTGGGAGCGGGGTGCGAGACGTGGACACTGGAGTAAAAAAATGTTTTTGGTATTCCCTCCTTTTGGTATTCGCCGCAGTCGGGTAAAAAATTGCGGTTGCCGAAAGTTGTTTACATTGGTCAAATAACGACCTAGCGGCACTGGATTTCAGCGCTGGATGGATTGAGATACCAACTGGATCAATGTAAAGTAGAAATTCCAGCAAAGGTTGCACAGAAATCTGACGACGACCGGTTTCGGCCGTTGTGGCGATGCTTGGGGCAGCCATGTCCAGCAGTGGATCTTTAGGCTGATAAACCTACTGATGATAAAAAGCCAAAATTATAGTATTCCAAAATTGTTTTAAAACAAAGATTTTTAAAATACTCGTAGTTCGCATTTAATTTTACTATCTACTTAATTATAATTTATAAGAGATCCACAAAACAAAAAGGAATTCAGATCTATTAAAACTCCGCACGTTAATCTTAGAATCCAACTATAAATTTCAAATAAAATGCGAGCAAAACAATATGAAGCCGCTAGTATGCAAACAATAGCATGTCGTCGGCTCTATTTATATAGACATCGGATGGGTTAGTGCGCTATCCTAACATTAATTGTGTGAGCCAATCAAGAGGCGCGCGCGCATCGATGCGGTGCAGTTTCTCTACCGAATTGAGTAAATAAGGAAAATCTTAGTAAAAACCTTGAATAGGTGACTACTTAATATTGTACTTGGACAATTTATTGTTGTCGGCTTTGCGGTTGGATATATGGTTTTCCTAAAAGGCTTTTTAATCAAATATTATTATGTTGTATAATTAGAAATACTATTATATTATGTTCTGTAATACTTCTGGAACAAGGAAACAGCCTATTGCCTTATAATGTGTTATCAACTAATATTTATAATTTCGACTCTACATGTCATAACAGTATTTATCCGGGTTTATCTCCGAAACTAATAGGCTGTTAGGCACTGTTTTGTTTAAACTTATTAAAAACGTTTCCTCAGGGAAGTATTCGTTATAAACTTATAATAATTAGATATCCAATGCCAATTAAAAATATATATATATATATTTTAAATCATACTTTTCAGTTTCATTTGTCGTTATACAGTTCATACTTTACCTGATGGTTGAAGAAATTGGATATCTATACTAATTTATATTGATCGAGTGCGAATTTTGTGTATATGTGTAGGATAATCTCCGGAACTACTGATCCGATTCTGAAAATTCTGTTACTAATCGGAAGCTACATTATCCCTGAGTACTATAGGCGACTTTTTATTCCAAAAAAATGCACACTTCCTGTGAGTCATGCAAACGAAGTCTTAATATACTTCTTTACATTGCTATGTACCCATGACTCAACAAGCCTTAACCACAGTTTAACAATTGTAAAACTGTGCCTTAACTATCAGTAGACGTCAAACCGAATCGTCGCGCAAGCACCTTAAGCGTAGGTACGTATGCACACGTTAAAACACAGAGCACGTACCGAGCACTACTCAAAGTGGATGGATTACGATTTTTAGACTCCTCACCTAGTTCGATATTCCATCTATACGACACAGTGTTCGTGTGTGTGCATGTCAGGAAGCTTGCAAATGATTAGATTTTTTGTCGCAAGTCGACTCACTTAATTTGTTATGTCCGGCGTCTTGTGTAATCAGTTAATGAGAGATTGATAGAAAAACTCTATCAGCTCTTTTATTGTTCATTTTATTTTGATTTAAGATAGTTTAGATCGTGTTTTATTTTCTTAGACTTATTAAATACCTACTCTTCATTTAGTTATATCAGAAAATGTATGTTTTGTATGATAAATTTCGATATAACTGTGTACTTAAGTGGTACTCAGAATGCAATGCAAGAATAAACGACACTAAACACATAATTGCCATTTTAAAACATCAAACTCGATTCTAAGACAAAACTATTCATCGTATGACTCCGGCCTAACGTTCAGGTATTATTGTGACGTGGCATGCAATCTATTTACCTACCTACGTTATGTACTGGCCACCTGTCAAAATAAACTTGACTCATATACCACGCTTCACATACTTAACAGTTGCATTTATAATTTTATGTATTCAAATATAATAAATAAATAATGTATTCCGAATTATTGGTGTTGACATCATAAAATTTATTATAGTCATTTCTGTAATATGTTTACGATATTAGTACATAGTTATTACTTTGTAGTTACTATGTTGCTGAAAATCCGAAGAGAAAAAGCACATGAAAACCTCCTTTTTCGAAACAAATGAATATTTCAACTCGTTGGAAAATTGTAGGTACCTATCAATTTTCCAACGCGTTAAAATTTTCATTTGTTTCAAAATTTGCGAAATCGATTACATTTTGGCATTTCGTTTTATCGTACACGCTCCTTAACCCTATTATACCGAGGACATTGACACTACATTTCAGTGTTAACACTGTCGTCCCAATAAAACGCGATTATCATTCGCGTAGGTGTCTTTACGACTCTACAATAATGTTAACTTGGAACACAATAGATGCGATGCAATTGAAAACCGTATGACGCGCCAGGACGGAGCTCATTAGCCACCGTGGGGGGGGGGAGTTTAGGTGACACAACACCACGAGGAATGACTGATCGACCGTCAGAGCCGGCGCCCGCGCACCTCCGATACTGTTCGCGTTTAGTTGTGTGTCGGCCGCGGTTGAATGCAGACGTGATCGCGGCATGTGATGTGAATGTGTTGTGTAGTGCTAAGGATGCGTGGCGAGGCGGGCGGCGCGCGTGGTAAGGCGGGGGCTAGGAACAGCGGCAGCAACTATCCGCCCATCAGCGCCGCCTACTGGCTACCGCCGTCGAACCCAACCCCCTACCATGTGCCAGGTTTGGTGTTAACCCCTCATTCATTATTTATACACGTGCATTGTAGTGTTGTCAGTCTGTTGTCGGCACAGATCGTCGTAACATTTGCTTTTATGCTCGGCTGGATTATCCTTGACACACAGTGCTTCTATGAATGACGATGTAATCGTACTACAGTTTTTTTTTTGTACATCGTCGTCTGCAATTTTTTGTCATTCGAAACGGAAAGCGTGTCTGACATTGACCGATATGCAGACTGAAAAACAATACGTCTCCGCTGACGCAAGATATTATAACTCCGTGGAAATTAAGTGACATTTTGTATTCTTCAATTTTCTTTATTTTTGTCTCGTTCCGAGAATATTCGAACGGACTTTTAATAATTAGGTAGTTTCGTTTAACTTTGAATACTCTTCTTGTTTTAATTTATTTTTTATTAAAATTAATGTTTATTTAATTCGTTGACCGTTCGTGTTATCGCGTTTGTTGTTTTCTTTATTTTTATTCAATGGCGAAAGCAGGGTTAAGTGCGTGCAATATTTGAAATCGATTGGGAATTCCGTCATTCTTAATCACTGTAGTAATTACCACAGCTGGGAAACGCTAACAATACCTATGTCACACCACTATTTATGATCTTGGCGCAAAGTAGCGAAGACAATGTTTTAGTAAATTTTCGTACAAATTCTTGGAGTAATCACCGTTAGTATGAATACTAATCGATCTCTCAAGGACTGTTTTTAGAATAACCGCGGTATTATTGAAATAGACCAAATTAAACAAAGTGTTTTAATAGTTATTTTACTGATTTCGCGAGAATCACTTAACGCGTTTGGCTCTCCATAAAACCTTTTATTTATTTGCTCCTAAATTTCGTTGAGCTTGGTGATTTTCACCGTCTAAATCTACACTCGGCGTCACAAAAATCGCACCTCTTCGAAAATAAGTTTTAAGCATGTGCCGCCATCAACGAATACATTAAACCCAATTAATATTGGTATCAATTGAAAGTATGTTTAACGACCTTTAAATTAACAACAGTTAGAATTCCTAAACACAACAGATCTCATTAGCACGTTACGTTAAAAAAATGTTGTCAAAATACGCATTACAACGGCCACTAATTGCACCTCCCTACAAGGGTATAAAATGGGCGACCCGGGTTAAATGTGGGTCATTCGCTATTCAACCTTCGAAGTGAACACACGTGAACAGTTACAGCAAGAAAAATACCCCAGAAGATGGATACCACTGCAGATGAAGCCGCTCAAGTCATTGCACTACTGCAATCAGGGATGCGGCAATGTGATGTTGCTCGGCAACTGAACTTGAGTCGTTTTTCCGTTCGACGAGTGTTCCAACGCTTCCAAGAGACTGGTGGCTATATCCGAAGACGTGGATCTGGAAGACAACGGTGCACATCCGAAAGAGACGATCGCTTCATTGTTTCGACGTCTTTACGTAATCGGTTCTCCAATGCTGTTGAGCTGCAACAACAACTGCGATCAGCTCGCAGAACTTCTGTAAGCGTCTCCACGATTAGAAGAAGAATGCGGGAGAAGAAAATTGCAGCTCACAGGGCTGCTACAGGGCCAAAATTGACTGCACAGCATAGGAGAGACCGGTTGCAATTTGCCCGTGACCATGTAAATTGGACAATAGACCAGTGGAGGGCTGTGCTCTTCTCGGATGAGACTAGGGTGTGTCTTTTCTGCAACGACAGGCGTCGAAGAGTGTACAGGAGGCAAGGAGAACGATTCGCACAAGCCTGTATTCAAGAGACAGTGGAATACGGGGGTGGCTCGTGCATGTTCTGGGGCGGCATATCAATCGACGGCAAAACGAACCTTGTGTGTGTTTCTCGGACTGGAAGTGCTCGCGGGCAAGGGTCGCTGACTGCTCATCGGTACATAACAGAGATCTTAGAGGAGCAGGTTGTCCCTTATGCGGGTTTTGTTGGCAGTGGGTT
Organism: Thalpophila matura; assembly: GCA_948465475.1. NCBI lineage: Eukaryota > Metazoa > Arthropoda > Insecta > Lepidoptera > Noctuidae > Thalpophila > Thalpophila matura. The sequence continues at coordinate 16,048,660 of OX419182.1, forward strand.
CACGTTAATGCACGATAACGCCCGCTGTCACACCGCTTTAATTGTAAGAGACTACCTGCAAGAAGTTGGGATCCCTGTTATGCGCTGGCCGGCGCGAAGTCCAGACCTGAACCCTATTGAGCACCTTTGGGATGAACTGAAACGGCGAGTACGGGCACGTGATCCTGCCCCTACCACTCTTCAAGACCTCCAAGATGCTGTCGTTGCGGAATGGGACAACATTCCTCAAGAGACTGTTGTCACATTAATTAGGTCCATGAGAGAACGCATGGAAGCAGTCATCAGGGCTAGGGGGGGTAACACTAGGTTTTAAGTTGTTTTTAAGGACTTTGTTGTAATTTTTGCTGATAAAATTAAATTTAACTTTTTAATCATTTGCATTAGCTTGCTTTTTTTTATTCCCTGGTAAAGAAAAAACCAAATCTGTTGATTTATTCTGAAATTTAAATAAATTACCTTTCCAATGATACCTTATAGTCATATGTCTACTATTGATTAATAGGGTTAAAATGACTTTGAAAGGAATTCTTAAAGAGGTGCGATTTTTGTGACGCCGAGTGTATGTTAAAAGTGGCTTCCTACAATGTTTATGTAATCATGCAATACAAATATTCATTCATTGAAGTTGACAGATCAGCGAAGTTTGCATTACGACCCTACAAGTCATTCGTTAACGTATTATTAATGGGTAAAGTACCTAATACATTAACCATTTATATGTATATGAAGACAGTAAACCTCATTATCATTCAAAGGCACGGGAATCTAATAAAGATCTGATTTACCACTCCGATGAAATCGCAGACAGTAATTATGTAAATAATATTAACTGTCTACGTAGGATTCTATTAACTGCTTGTTATCTCTAGGAAAATAAGTTACTATAAGAGTATAGGTTCGAAGCTGTATGAGTTGTGGTGTCCATCCGTTCAAACAAATAAACTTTTTAGCTTTATTATAATGTATTAGTAGATAACTTATTAGTTTACAATATCGATCTCACAATTATATCCTAAAATCGTAGAGCATGTAACATAAGTGCAACTATTATCTTTATCAATCACCGATCACCGTACATTAAAACAAAATGGACACGGCATACAGAAATCACATAACACCATTGTTAACTGAAGCCCAGTACTGAAATAAACATGTTTGTTTCCTCCTTTTTGCATTATCCTCTTAGACACATCACACGTTTGACCGACACATACATTAATTACTCGCTGTCAAATGTTAGGTTATATTTAACTGTCGGTTAGAAGTTAGAGCTGGCGGTGATTGAAATGTGCATGACGGATCTATGTGCTGTAGAAGTGATGACATACTGTGGTCTAGATGAAATGTCATTACCATGTATTTTGAATCGGTCTAGACTGAGTTGTGTGTACTGAGAATATATGTAGTTACATTTTAAGATGCAACAAGCTCTTAGAAATCTTGTAAAGATTAGAATTGTGTTTGGTTTCATGATAGAAATATACCAACATACAGGTTAAAAACATGAGGCTCCTTTTGGGCTTCGCCGTAGTCGGGTAAAATTAGGGAAGCTTACTTATTAAACATACCTACATAATAATTCTAATGTGCAATGATGAGTCTAGCTGCATAGAAATCTTTCATAAACCATGATGAACTAGTAACACTGCAAAAAAAAATGCAAACTTTTTGGATTCAGCATGCCTAGAAAACATGGCTATATCCAACAGTAGAATGTGCATAGAGCTCCTATTTTTTAAACGATGCTCTATATTTGGTATTTTTCCTGTTTGTTTATGGAAGATGTCTGTATCTATCGTGAAATACAAACAGTCAGACTCTAAACAAAATATTTTTTGTAGGCTACCTACAAATATTTGGTCCTTGCGAGAATCGAGCTGGACTATCAAAAATGTGTACCTACCTTTATGCAAATAATTCCAAAAATCTTTTACATAGGTAGTGTGAAGTCGCATATGCATATAACTTCGTACAAAGGAATGATTACCTAAAGTAGTAGGTATATCATATTAAAATCTTCCTGAAAGTATATAGGTATTAGGTTAGTGAAAAAATCAACAAAACTGCTTCAGTAGTTTTTGAGAAAATCGTAGACTTAGATAAAAAGGGTTCGAATACACAACCTGACCGCACGGTTGTCGCAGTGGCTGAGAGATTGGCTGCTGCGCAACGTGTCGCGGGTTCGATTCCCGCATTGCACATAGGTCTGGCTGTTTGTGTATGTGAATTTTGTGTTTGTAAACGCATCCACGATATAGGAGAAATCCTAGTGTGGGGCAACGTTTTATTTAAAAAAAAAAAAAAAAAAAAAAAACAGAACCTCATTTTTTAAGTCGGTTAAAAGAGTAATACCAAGCCACTACAGTAAAGGAGCCTTCAAAATAATCTTTCATTTGTATAATTTGAGTCATTTATTTGTATGTACATATTTGGCATTAGTACTTCAAAACTGCTTGATAGACTTTGGTGCGCTTTTCAGCGTCATTTAGATAACGTCTTCAGAAAACTTTGCGTTTATTAAATTCACATTATCAATTCACATTTTTGAAATTGTAGTCTTGCATATTATTTTTTTAAATTTAATATTAGGCTTGCGTTTGACCACCATCTCGCTTGATGTTGAATGATGGAGTACGCATGCCTAAACGAAACTGATTCACTCGCGACTTGAAGACAGATTGTAACTATCGGAAAACTTTATAGCAATTTAGCATGTCTTGCAGACCAAAATTAAATTATACTGAACAGAAATGTCCCAGTTGATTGATCAGGTCAACCGTCTGAATACGTTGAGTTAGATTATAATATGTTTTATTGAGTCCTTTCATCAGATCGTGTCGCGAGTGAATGACTGAATAATATGATGTTTTACGTAGTGATATTTTGCAATCAGTAGAGTTGATACCAACATAGAATGATAAATATGGTAGGAAAATAAGCTAACATTTTTTTTCTTGATTATGTACAATGTGCACTAGGTAGGTATAATTATTGCACAGCTTAATTCGAAACATTTACACAAGTAACATATTAAAGGTTGAAAATTACTCAGCAATCTTATAAAGATTGGATGGACTGGAACTTTGAAAGACTTTCTAAGTAGAAAGATATCTATCAGACCCACTCTTGAAGTCTATTACTTATTCAGGCCTCATAGCCATAGCTTTCACCTCACAATTAGTTTTGACCTACTTATTTAATATGTCATGTCTTTATTCCAACGTTTCCTAAGTCAGGCTCATTGAATTAGACAAACATTAGATATCGTAACTCTCCTAAGTTTTTCTGTGTACGCGCGTTCCCAATGTCAATAGAGTATATTGTGCATGTGATTCAAATATACGTCAAGTATTTTTATTTGTTATCTTTATTACTATAGAATTACACCTGTATCTTTATTTTTTTATTTAAAAGGCGTTCTAGTATTTTAATTTAAATAATCAAAAGTAGATAAAATGCGAGGGAAATTCAAAATTCAAATTCAAACGCAACGCTATTGGTTGACTCGTTTCAACGAATAGCGTTGCGTGACTGACGTCAGTGTCCACAATAACAAGTAATAAGGGCGACCACATACAGCCGAAATGCTCTTCCGGAATTAAGAATTTATTGATTGAAAGGATAAAAGACAGTGAATTGTTTATGATTATATAGACTTTTACGGCAAAGTGTAAGTTTTAAGTGTCAACAACACTTAAAACTGTAAACTCTGACGTCACTGAGGTAACGCGCTACAATGGCCGCGTTTAAACCGCCAGAAACTCACTGCAGTTTTCAATTAAATATTTTAGTGCTTATTATCAATATTTTGTAAGTGTAACATTTTTTTTCGGTAATACATGAACCTAGACAATCGAATAAAAGTATTTAAAAAAATGTATGCATATACCCTATTGTCGTCCCGTCAATGTGTCGTGTTGTTCACATACACGACACGATTAACTGTCATCCACGAGACCACGACTTTATGACGACAGAATTTCATAGTATTATGACATTTATGACACAGAGACGATAGTCTTCCAATGATGAAAAAGTTATAAAAATATAATAGAAAATATTTATTTGTATTAATTAATAGACTCATATTTAGGATTACCGAGTTACAAAGTTACAATTTGCTTGAACCTAAGTATTAGTGACAATAAACAATCTATGTAAGAAGATTTCTTCTTCGTTATGAATGCCGAATATTTTTTTCTCTCACTTTCCTAAGGCAATTTGATATCGCTACTTAATTTGAATTGCTAATTGATCTTTCAACTGTGACGTCATTGGCATTATTTGGCATGCAGTCTACATTCGTTCCGAATCGACAACGCTTCGTAATCAATGAATTTGATTGCACAAACGTTGCATTGTACATACCCAGAGGTACGCCGTTGCATTTCAGGCATACAAAATACACGTTATAATAGAGTTGCTTAAACATAATAGCCAGACGCCTCGGCAAAGGAAGAAGAGGCTTTATTGGCGCTGCGAACGAATATGCATTCTGCAACTGCTTGATCCAATTTGCAGTTCGAACCAAATTCAGTTGTCATGAAAATTTACATTCACACGGTATGATCAAGTTTATTTGATCGTGCATTCGCGCCTTAAGTTATGCAAATTGGGCGGTATAATACGCGCAATATAACTTGACCGGTATGTTATCAGGCTCTCCATAATTTCGCGCATGTACAGTCGTGAATAAGATTCAAAATAAACAGAAACAGATACTTTGACGGCATTCGCACGTACTTCAGTCCGGCCAACTTAGATCGCGAGTACGCTGGAGCTATATTAAGCCTAGACGCGAACTGCGATACATAAGCGATTAAAATGTATGCCTATACTGCACGCCAAATATCGGTGCAGCAATACATTTGTGGATTAGCTTCAGCCTAAATTTTGAAGATGTTTATTTGGGAAATAAGTGAGGAGCTTGATGCAGAAAGTGTATCGTATTGTTAGGAGATTCCTCTCTCTAGACCACTGACGATGATATGTAGCTTGGACCCTGTATAAAAAGTTTTTTTTTTATACTTTACCCCACTCTAGGATTTACAAACACAAAACTCACACACCTACACAAACACCCAGACTCGAAACAAATATTATCAAGGGGGTTCAATTGTTGATGTCAACGGTCAACGCCATGATGTTTTAGTTACCAACCAACCCATACAACAAAATCTCTGCCGTCCCCACTTCTTAAACACACCACTAGTTGTCGTCAGCCAGCACGCTTTCAAAACAATCGGTTCTGTATCAACAACAGTAAATACACTTTGTATCACAATCGCATTCCATCGCTGCATGTTTGTATGAACGCCGTCTGTCGCGCTAAATAAATAAACAATGGATGTCGATGGAATCCTTCGGTAGCGTAAACATCTTGATATGAAATGTAATGAGTGAAGCATTTTATATGCAGTTAATCGTCATAATAATATTATGAACAATTAAGATAGAGGTTACGCAGTGGCATGCCTAGGAAGCAAGCCCAACATATTTTTTTGGCTTTGGAGAGTATTTATGTTAATTTTGCATGAATTACAGTGAGTGAATGTCGTTGTTAATGCAATACGTACATTAAAAACTATTGTCGCGGAGTGCCTCCCTCCTCCGTCCTCTCAGCCTCGGCTAGCTATCGGAGGGAGCCTCTACAGACACAAATCTTGATGTAGGTAATAAAACACTGCAGGATGGTTGGAGAGGTATATTGCGAGACGTAGGTTGTATATTTGCACTTTATAACGTTACACAGAGGTATAAAAATAACTGTTACAAAAGAGACTAATTGCTTATAGCTTTGCTCACTTGATAAACAGGTAGTAGGTAATAAATAATAACAGTACAGCGGTTCAGCGGTCACCAGTGATGTCGTTGGAGACCAGACAAAGAATGACGAAACAATGCAAAAAAATATGAGATGTTCTAATTTTGAAATTTAAAGTTAAAATCTAAACCGAATTTAGAAGAATGGGATGAATGAAGTGGCCAGCAATGGAAGATTGCCAGCACTAAATGATGAAAGAAGGATGACTCCGTCACACTATTATTATTATTATGAAAAATTAACTTAAATGCTCTCTAAAACGAAATAATGCGTCGGGTTTGCCCTCTAGGCTCGCCACTGAGACCGCCATTTGCGATGCGACTGGAAGAACGTAACCAGATAAACATGTTGGGGCTTCATTATACGCGAAAATCCGGCGATCAGTCGATCACATCACTATATTGCGATCAAATCATCCACTGCGCGTCGACTATACCTACTATACGCACAATATAAAAACAAATTAAAATAAAATAGGCTTTCAGAAACTGGTTAAAACTAATGTAAGTAGAGCGGCTGTGTAACATCAGTCACAGCAATCCATACTTTTATTTTAAGTCGGTAATATTTATAGGTGTTCAGAGTGGTATTTTTAATTAAAATAGCGGATTGAAAGCATTTTTTTTTTATATCCTACATCATATTCGACTTCGTTATCAGTTTTCCTAGAATTATTTGATTAATTTCATCAGTCTGAAAACTAGGCGTTTCAAAAACTTGAGGTGAAACTAAAGGAATGTTAGGACAATGTTCATTAAATTCTTGAACAAAGAAGAAATTGTTATAATCAAAATCTAATTACATTGCAATAAAACTATGTACGCACGGCTACAGATCAAGCTATACATTTCCAGTATAAGCTGATCTCGCATTGTATAGGATTTCCTTACAGTGAGAGGTCAGTGTAAACTGGGAACGTATAGCTTGATGTGTAGCCGTGTGTACTTACTGTTTTACCTGAAAAATGGAGGTATTACTACCGGGCATAATTATGCATAATGGAACAATAGATAATTATAATTACACAATGTTGTTATTGAAACTTGAATCGTAGTTTTTCTTTTCTTTTACTATAATTAAATATTCAAGAAAATAGTCACAACAAAAACATCTACTTGCACCTGTTCCTACAATAATAATAATAATAAACCATTGTTATAAACAATGAAGGTTAGTTATTTATTTCTAACATACGAGTAGGTACTTTTGTATACATTGTATAATATCAACATAACTTTATAAAATATTATAGGTATTGGAATTTTAAAAATATGTAGGTACCTACATCTTAGTGCACAACCCGTAAAGAGGTAGTAAAAGCTAGGTGAGCAATTCTTGTATATCTTTCTCGGAAACGGCTCTAACGATTTGGATGAAATTTTATATTTAGATAATGTTTTACTGTCCAAGTTTATCTAGACAAGCGTCACCCCTGAAAAAATCCCTAGCGAAGCTCGATCTCCCAGGTAGGTACTGAATAATAATTTTGTAATGCCACCTGAAGGGAAAGTACTCTTAATACGGTAGATAGAAAATTTTGCTCAAAGAAAACATTCCTTTATTTTTGAATAGAAAGAGAACTGCATTCAAAGATTGTCGAAAATTTTCAATTTTTCAAAGCTTAACTTGACTCATTGAATTTATATAAGTCCAGATTTCATGGATTTCCTTTCATTTAATATATCAAGTTTTTTAGAGAGATTTTATCCTTATAATTGATCCTAACGATCGATGCAATAAAAGTACAGGTTGTAATTTTTACAGATTTTAGTCGGTTCGATTCCCGGGTTTGAAAGCAAATTTTTGAAAATCTTTGAATGCAGTTTTCTTTCTATTCAAAAATAAAGGAATGTTTTCTTTGAGTAGAAAATTTTATCTACAGTATTATGAGTACTTTCCCTTCAGGTGGCATAACAAAATTCCACCCTGTATACTATCATCAATTAACAATAAATACCAAATTAACATTAGTACCAACAAATTATTACTATAAATCGTAACTTTCCCGTGTAATCGCTGATAGAAAATGTTAATAATTACGAACATTAATGAATGTACTCATTATTAACAATTAAAGTAATGTCGGCTCGCCAATTTAATGCCGGTAATTCGTTAATTGAGTAATGGACGTAACTGTTAATTAATTACAAATGTATTCTACTTGTAATAGGTAGTCAGTTGAATAAATGCACTAGTCAGTTGAATAAGTGCACTTAGTTCGTGGTTACATAATTATAATTATTATCAATGTCAAACTGTGAGTTAGTAATTAAAATAGTTTTAGCTTAGATATCATTAAAATTAGTAGTTTTAAATTAATTTGAAAATTCATAAACGGCTGTTTATGATGTAGCATTGAAAGAAAACCACTGTTTTTTTAGTTACAATAAAAAAACTCCAGAAAAGCTATGCCTTTAACATACTTGCAACGGGTGAGCTGTTTTTAACAACGCCAAGCACGGGTCGCCGCGTGCTCGATAACGAGATGGATAGAAAAAACTTTGTCTAATCTTGGTAAAATAGAGATGGAATTGGTCATGCTACGCATGCTGAGCTATCAACCCCGCTCCCATTGACTGCCTTATATTTTTACCACGGCATAAACAGTTTTTATATGATTCGTGCCGATATATAAAGCACTTGGGGCTAGTGCCCGGGGCGGTAAATTTTCAAGGGCGGCAAAATTCGAAGTGTGAGAAAAAAAATCTTCGCGCTATCGAAAATGCTGTTGTTATTTTTTTTCAACATTTGTATTAAATTTTTTGCTTAAAAAAATGTATCGAAACTTTATCCATTTTATGCAAAACTACGATAGTGGGGCGGCATTTTTTTTGCCCAGGGGCAGCGCTAATATTAAATCCGGCACTGGATATACAAGAAACGAACAGAGTAAAAATCTGAGTCCCATTGCATCCATTTAAAAATCAGACTGCACCAAAAAACACATCCGATCCAATTTGTAGCGAAGTTCCAACCGTTAACTATACACGGGAACACAGCCCGTTTCCATTGTTAGACGATAAATTAGAAATCTCGCCAAGCGCTGGAATCGTTACAATTAGTCCTCGCCTCTAGTTTAGCAGTCATGGCACAGATTAAAGAGAATAGATGCATCACAGAGCGCTGCCGATTAAATACGACTGGCTAAGGTTGGCACGTGAGATCTGGGCCCCGGTCTCGTAATGACATCGTTTTGACCAATGACCAAAGAGATAGTCTTACGGCTCGAATACACCTAATCCGTCATCGGCCGAACTTAGCTCGGCCGACGAAGGCCGAACTCGGGCGATTGAATCAAACACTTGTAAATTATAGAGAGCGTCTACAGTTCTACACCACCAAAACCGATTTTGTCGGCCGATGGCGGTCGTGTTGGTGTACGCGCTCTCTATAATTTCTTGATGTAATTATTCTATCTATACTTAAGCTCTATTATTCTATATTTATAACTGCTAACTGTGTAGACAAATAAACAGGTTTAGTGTAGTAGCGTAGTGCTGTTCAAATGGCGTAATAACCGCATTTTAAGTGCTTTAGTGCATGTCATTAGTTGTTATCATAATAGTTGTGGTGTAATAAAAGTGATAATAATATCAAAATAACGTGGAATGAGCATATAGGCAATTAAGCCGAAAATTATTAGACGAAAAAGAATTTCTAGTATTTTCTGAACGAAAGTGTTTTATTACGTGTAGTTAATTATATTATTACAATTTGTGTAAAATATACAATAATTAATAAAAATATATTGTAACAATGTAATTGACAACCCTAACGGTGAACATTGCGCCGGCTAACGCGACACATAGCACCAATTCGACATTTTACCGTGGTTAAACTGTTATGTTTACACGGCTCGCTTAGTACGCACGATACGGCCGCGCGTCAGTTCACAGCCGGCAATGTATGCGAACGTTAAACATACATCCGTTGTAGTAGCATACGAAGAATCGATTGAGGTACAGCTGTTGAAAATCATGAGCGCGCTTCATGCGACTTATGTCCATTTCTATAAGCTTTAAATTACAATAACTGACGCACACTTCTGAAATGTAACTACTATACCTTACGTTGTCGGAATTATTACCGAGGCTTTACAGCGAATTCGGGGATTAACATGAAAAAATTCAATTCTGTTGAATGCTAAACGATTTGGATTTTAATCACTTTTTCCAGTGAAGCCCAACTGTTCGAGTTACAGAGATATTAAACTGTGGGTACTGCTGAACTGTGTCCAAAAATCGTTTTTTTTTTTTACCTCATCTGCTTGTATAAAAACGCCGCTCTAAAAAAATTCGTAAGTCAGTACCGAACTACCGAACCAAACCAGAAATCTATAATCTTAGACTTCTGAAACTGAAAACTTACAACTTACAACATTATTGTGATCTTTTTGACAGCGCAGTTTAACTTTTTCTAATTAGGGTTCCGTACCAAAATGGTAAAAAAGGAACCCTTAAGGTGCGACTTCGTCTGTCTGTCTGTCTGTCTGTCTGTCTGTCACACCTGCTTATTTCAGCAACTACTAATGCTATCGACTTGAAATTTGGAACAGTTATAAAAAATGCTTGTCCAACTTTATTGCAAATGAAAAAATTAAAAAAATATTTTTATTTTCATTGCAAAAGGGGCCGGAGTGGGGGTCCAAAATTTCAAAGTGGGGTTAATAGGTCAAGTGACATATCATATGAAAGGGCTTGATCTGCACATTCAAAATATATTTTTATTTAATTTTATATCTCACAGTTTTCGACATATGAAAAATGTCTGAAAAAATACCATTCCCCGACATTACCATTACCCTTATCTCCGAAGTTTGCGGAGTGAAAAAGCTGAAATAATTAGAGTTGATAGGAATTGACCCAAATATGGCACCAAAAATAAAACGATGTTCCTAACTAGTACAGTTTTTTCAACGACTCGCACTTGGCCGGTTTTTTTTTTATACACTTCAAAGTCTTACGGTTATTTTTCTCCGTTACAAATTGTGGCCATTATAAGTATATATAACTTTTTTGTAGTGCGACTGAAGTGCCTCAGCTGAAATGAGCCAATAAAGTCGTGTGAACGTGTAATATGTCTGTATTTTTACGGTCACAGCAAATTCAACAGTCAATAAACGTCCACTACAGAACATGGGAACAATCCTGAGAGTCTTTGTGAACCTTCCCAGATATGTTTACTTGTGGCTTGAGAGTACTTCCGATGTTATTTAAAAAAAATAACTTCATAATGTAAGTCATCATTCTTCTTACCTCTTGGCGGTTGCATTCACAGAGAGCACAAGTTGCAGGTCATGGGTTCGAAATAAATACCGTCACATCATGGACGCAAGCAGTGACAACAAAGTTTTGACTGAATTATTCGCACCCTGTAGACACAGTGCAATTGTACACTTATGCTACAGCAAAGCAAGTTCTGTAAGCAATTGCAGACCTCAATCTGGTACATGGGAACGATAAACCACTGAACAATGAAGAGGTGCCTTATGCACAAATAATTGGGGTCTTAAAACCTCTAGATGAAGATGGAAAAAAAAAGCTATTTGGTTTATTGACAATGCAATTTGTTTCATCATCACAGCTTTAAAAGGTGAAGGAAAACTTGGCGAGGAAACCAGCATGTCCTAGAACCAAAAAAATTAAAGACAATCTTTCAGACTGCATAGCATATATGATATATGATATAATTAATAGCATACATGATAAAATCGCTAGGGGAATCTATAGGGTGGTCTACAAGACCACACTGCACAAAAAGTGAACGCGTTAGTCACAGGCGATGTTTGAACAATGGATCCATGTCGCAATGTTTGTTTTAAACCTTGTGTGTGCGTGAATATTATCAGTACCTGCATATGCATACTTGACGGCTAAATTATTATACTGCTTGAAGAATCGCGTTGCTGGTAGTTTTTATCGGAAAATTTCACTTTTTTGGTTGTGTTTCGTTGCCCGTTGGCTGTCGAAAATTGAAGCTTGATAATAAGATGAAGGAAAGTAATACCTTTCCTTATTTCAGGAACTTACCAGCAGGAACCAGACTATGCTACATTATCAATTTATCATCTACAGACCTTTCTCATGTATTCATCACCAAGCTTGTTCTTTTTAGGGTTCCGTACCAAAATGGTAAAAAAGGAACCCTTATGGTGCGACTTCGTCTGTCTGTCTGTCTGTCTGTCTGTCTGTCTGTCTGTCTGTCACACCTGCTTATTTCAGCAACTACTTATGCTATCGACTTGAAATTTGGAACAGTTATAAAAAATGCTTATTCAACTTTATCGAAAATGAAAAAAATCCCAAAATATTTATATTTTCATTGCAAAAGGGGCCGGAGTGGGGGTCCAAAATTTCAAAGTGGGGTTACTAGGTCAAGTGACATATCATATGAAAGGGCTTGATCTGCACATTTCAAAATATATTTTCATTTTATTTTATGTCTCACAGTTTTCGACATATAATGAAAAATGTCCAAAAAAATACCATTCCCCCCCCCTTATCTCCGAAGTTTGCTGGGCGAAAAATCTGAAATAATTAGGGTTGATAGGAATTGACCCAAATATGGCACCAAAAATAAAACGATGTTCCTAACTAGTACAGTTTTTTCAAAATCATCAAAATTCCTTCACAAACAAACTTAGTTATGCGGTCCGGATTTTTTCACTTTATACGTCCAAATATAATACGGAACCCTCGGTGCGCGAGTACGACTCGCACTTGGCCGGTTTTTTCTATACTGCAAGGTTAAATCTGTAGGCATTTACTATTCAAACATTAACTTGTGGTTTAACTACACTAAAAATCTACAAACACCTACGCTAATTGATTCGCAGGTACGACGAATATTTTTTTATATTACGACAATGGGAAATCCATACCTAACAGAACAATTATCAAAGCCACATATCACTTCGGTGATTCAAATATAAAACGCTAGTCATCAACATTATTAATAAAAAGTGTAATACAAACAAAATACTATTAATACACCGTGACCATTGCAATCGTAACTTAACGCCGACTACACGTTTACCTGACGATAGACGACACTTGAACAAACATGAGTAGCTTTCTGATAATGGTGGATGCGTTGTTCAGAATGTAAAACTGTTACCGAATGTAATAACTAATCATAAATAAGTATTATAGACGTAAAGTTAATAAACAATAATTACACATATCGTCGACACGATAGACGAAGAATAAACAACTGCATCAGTTCTAGTCTAGTAACTAAATGCAAAATAAAGATAAAACTCCAATCAAAATGGTAAATGCTACTACTAAAACTCTTATTACTTCATCAGTGGTTCAGGTTTAAAATTAGACTTCATATAACCCCATATTTGAAAGGTTTGACTTTCAACCGAAAAGAATTCACTGTTCAAACTACGAACAGCCATATTGAAATTAAGGATTATACCATAAAAGACCTCAGAAACCTTAGCCGTTAAACGTCATGCTCATAATGAAGCACACAACACTTGTTCAAACATGCGCTTGCGCCGCCCACTGATAACGATCGCCAGGTTACCGAGAAACAAGGCGATGTGTGAACAACGGGATTACCGAGACGTGACATTATTTTAGATAACTTTCTAGTTAAATTGTAAATTGGATTAAGTATGGATTAGAACATTAGAGCCGCTGTGACTTCAAAGTGACAGTGACATCAGACTATCAGAGTCCTTTAATTTTCAAACGAGTACCTAGTTCCATAACCACTTCACTCAAACCAAAGCTAGTTGATTTCCCTTCTAAAAAAGAATAAACTGACCAGTTAATGTAAATCCAAAACCCAAAAACGCAAATGTACAAGCATTTCTGCACAATTCATGACAATTTTATAAGATCAAAATTAATAAAAGAGAATTAAAAACTGTGTTGCGGCTAGGAAATATAAATAGTCAATTTAAATAGAATAGCGTCACGAAGAACAATATTAGCATTCACACGACATAACGACGCAGGTGTCCTGTCAGAACCACAATTCAAAAACTTCACCGAATCCGGTCGCGTCAACCGTTCACTTCCCGTAACCGGAACCGTATCAAAAACTTGAAACGTTACGGTTACGATACACGTACGCGAGGACTGATTCATGAGACAGCTAACGCAAGACGAATATAAGCCGAAGGTGCACGAAGCATGAATGTAAATTACAATGAACTTTAATGTGAAACAGTTAAAGCTGTACAGATTCTTGTCTTCCTTATGACATTCGATTGACTTACACTAGGCTTTTGATAAGACTGTGCACATCTTTATATCAGCTGCGAGTCGTCTTCTGCTAAACACGGGTCCCTGTCGGAGACTTGCGTCTAGAGCTAAGTATTTGGACTTTTCCCATACCATGTTTCCATTAGTCAGGCTTACACTGTTGGTGAATAAGCAGTTCCGCTTGGCATGCCCCAAGGAACGATCTTGGACCCCGCTACAAAACAAATCAGAAAAGAAAATGGTAAAAGTACGAACTAAAATCATTTCAGAATTAACACCGCGAAGCATGTATCAGGGTTTAATTGTACGAAATCCACTTGAAACCGTGATCTACGCCGTGACGTGTGTATTTCTAACTTACTAACGACCTTCTAAGCGTGGTCGGTTCAAACAACCAAGTTTTAATTGAGTTGCAAAACAAAAGACGGGACGGATGCCACTGTCCTGCTCCCCCCTTAACACCCCCCTCTCGTAGTAAATGCGGATGTCTGTGACTTGAAGCTAGAGATTTACGGTCCTAGGAACGTTGTCTGAATGCCTGTATGCAAGTGATGTGTGCCTAACAAAAAGTATGGAAAAGCGGAAGGTAATTTTAATGTGTGAGTGGAATATATTAGATGTGTAAGGAAGTTTGTTCGCCGCTTGTTTTATTTACTTGAAAGTGGAATGAATAATAAAGTAAAAACCCACGTGTAAATATGACGTATGGACTAGTACAACAATAATAAAAAAACCGACCAAGTGCGAGTCGTACTCACGCACCCAGGGTTCCGTATCATTTTTGGACGTATAAAGTGAAAAAATCCGGACCGCATAACTAATTTTTTTGTGAAGGAATTTTGATGATTTTGAAAAAACTGTACTAGTTAGGAACATCGTTTTATTTTTGGTGCCATATTTGGGTCAATTCCTATCAACTGTAATTATTTCAGATTTTTCGCACCGTAAACTTCGGAGATAAGCGGGGGGAATGGTATTTTTTTGGGCATTTTTCATCATATGTCGAAAACTGTGAGACATAAAAGAAAATAAAAATATATTTTGAAATGTGCAGATCAAGCCCTTTCATATGATATGTCACTTGACCTAGTAACCCCACTTTAAAATTTTGGACCCCAACTCCGGCCCCTTTTGCAATGAAAATAAAAATATTGTTGGACTTTTTTCATTTGCAATAAAGTTGAAAAAGCATTCTTTATAACTGTTCCAAATTTCAAGTCGATAGCATAATTAGTTGCTGAAATAATCAGGTGTGACAGACAGACAGACGAAGTCGCACCATAAGGGTTCCTTTTTTACCATTTTGGTACGGAACCCTAATGACAGCGTTTTGATAACAAAATTGGCTTCAATAATGGTTTTGATAAATCATATTTATTCAGATAAACGTACGTTTTTGTTTATCCTATGTAATTACTATGAAATGGCAATTTTATGTTACGATCGTGACGTCATCCTTGCTGGAAGCTTTTTAGTTCAAGTTTGGTTTGTAAGTTATCTCCTATACTAGTTATCCTAGTTATCTCCTCGATATACGCTGCCATCGTCCTTGAAAATACGTAGGCTATCAGTATATCTATCTACAAGTACCGCAAAATTACTACGAGTATCGTTAAATATTCAACCATTTTACTGTCCTATCGGTTAGGGGCAGAACCGATGACAAATCAAAATTATTAATAATATTTTTTTAGGTAGGTATACCAACCATCTATCTATAAGCCCGTCAAGAAATACTATAAAAAGTAGTGTTTTTTTTTTATTATTGACATTTCAGAATGCTGTTGGGGTTACCGCGACATTGTAGTGCATCACATATGTTCGCGAACGCATGTGTTGATGGCTTCCACGCTATAATGCGCAAGAAAGCGGCGTCGCTGTTAATGCGGCTGCGACGTAGCTCCAACAGTATTCTGGAATTGATTGCAACACGTCACGACTGTCCTATCCAAAAACATTGGGTGGACAGAGTGATAGGTCAAATTAAATAATGCTTACCTACTTTACTGTCTACTGATACTAACATAGTTTATAAGTGTAATGTTACTAACCCCTCTATGGATTTAATTGATCCGAAATAAATGATTATTTAATTTAATTTAATTATCTACGGATTCACTCAAGTGACAAAAAAACCTAACCACTTCCATACACTTCCATACACAGGATCAAGCATTACTAGAGATTACGTTCAACCAATCCTCAAGTAACGCTTGAGTCTTGAGTTAAGTTCTGTAATACGACTTAAGTCCTGTATATCATTATACCGTGTCATTTTAAACATATCCAAACTACTAACCAACAAAAAACCTTACAATTTTACACACACAGCGTTTGTTGTAAATTCTTCTCATGACATTTTAACCTCCAAACGAGATAGGTACAAAAATAAAAACTTCTCAAATAGTTACAGCATGTATTTATATTTTTTCGCCCGCAAATAAAAAATGTTTCGACATAGTTTCCTGGAATAGCCCGCATGCAATGCTACGTCACTTGCATGCCTATAAGCTTGCATGACGCAAAACGTCCTAACTACTTACAACTATATGGAATTTTGACGTTAACTATGAAATATTAGAGTTTTATTTCTATTGGGTCATATCGTGGCGTTTGACGCCTTGTAAACGCAACGAGAAATATGCAGTAATGTTTTCTAAGAAAAATTGCTCATTGTATACCTGCTGTTTTTCTGTTGACCATGATTCAAATACATTATGTGCTATGGAATACAGCATTTTTATGGAGAGGATGGTAACTTAAAATTATTTTTACATTTCTAGTCGACTTCAAAAAATAAGGACTTTTTTTATTTTTCCTCTCAAACTAAAAAGAGCCATCCCCCACAAATATAATACTTAAGAACCAGACAAAACAAAACCCCAAAAAATTGTGAATCAAAGACAAAAAGAATGCAAACCAGACTTTTCGCCCAAAAACTATTTGCGCTTGACGGTTGTCGGAGCCAGGCGTCGTCGTCGGCAGGCACGAAACGATCTCCAGATCATTATCAGCGGCGCTTCCGTTCTGTCAGTTTACCTAGGAGCTAGGAGCGTGAGCTTAGATGTGGCGCTATGGTGGGAGATGAGATGAGCGGTGGCTGAGCGGAGTGTCATCACTGTGCGTTTCGTGTGGGAATGTTTTTTGTGTAGCTCATAATTTTTCGGTTATCAGCCGGCCTAGCATGACCACGATAGAAACGGGTTTTGTCTACATAGAAATAGACAAAGTGACAGATTTTAGAAACATTTCTACGTTTTATGAATGAAACGGTAGAAATGTTTCTACAATCTGTCACTTTGTCTATTTCTATGTAGACAAAACCCGTTTCTATCGTGGTCATGCTAGGCCGGCTGATTGATGGCTCTGGCTGTATTAAACACTAACATTTTGCCCGCGACTTCATCTGCGTGACCCACAGGAACTGTGCATTTTTTCGGGGAGTACCTAGCCTATAGCTCTCAGGGTCCTCAAGGATGATGTAGCTTCCTATTAATGCAAGATTTTTTAAAGTCAGATCAGTACATTCCGGCGATTACCCTCCACACACATATACACAAACTCATAAAATTCGCACTCTCTCTTTATAATATTAGTATAGATTTTGCCTATATTCAAGGCTTATTTGTATGTAAATAACCTATGTTGAGTCGTGATCTGTACGAAACCGCAAGCTTTGCTTGTTTTCAATGAATTTATTTACTTAAGTATATTATATGCAGAGACTATAGCTACATACCTCAGATCATAGAAACAAGGAGATATGCCATCATAGCAAATTAGTACGGGAACAACTGATGCCACTTTTAGTACATTTTTCGACACAATTACGCGCATAATTAAGCGCTCCTTGTGAATAAAAAGATCTCCCACGCATTGAAAATTCCGCACACCCTCAATCTAACACTGTTAATCGTCACTCAACACTAGCACTAAACTAAAACACTATATTTATACCATCGATCGTGTTCGGTTCGTCGCCAGTGCGTACGTTTTTAATATGAGCAATTTGCTCAAGATCAGGCATCAAGCTCGATAGCGCCTTGGCACATCTCCTTGTTTCTATGATCTGAGGTACATACTCACTTATAATCATACAATAAAAACCCGTGACGCAAAATTAACAGCTTACCTTTTAATTGTAAACTAAAAAAAATAGTCTGCTGCTTCGTGAGGTTGATAAATCCCATGCTACTTTCTACTAATATTATAAATGTGAAAGTTTGTGAGGACGGATGGATGTATGTATGTATGGATGTTTGTTACTCTTTCACGCAAAAAACTACTGAACGGATTTTGATGAAACTTTACAGTGCAAAGCAGTACAAAGCTTATACATCAGAATAACACATAGGCTACTTTTTATCCTAAAAATGCGGGCGAAGCCGTGGGCGGAAGCTAGTTATAATATATACAAACCTCTCTCAGCTCACCGTATGACCGTGTCTGAATATCCAGCGATGCGCCTTATCAGCCCACCTCTATTGGCAGAGCCAACATGGCGGCCATGCCAAGTAATTTAATATCAGCCGATATCATAGAACTTGAGTGTTTTGTAAACTCTCGAGTGATCGGCAAGTCGGACCATTGTCTGGATTGGATTCCTTTAGTCGTTTATTATGATTAGATAGGTAATTTAATACCTACTTCTGCGATAATTATAGTTTGACGGTCAGTAAACTTTTTCGTCGTTATTGTTATAATTATTTAAATGTTGGGAATACTTTTTTATAATAACGATAACATTGAACGAATAAAACGATTAGGTACAATCGTAACGGTGAAACCCTTTTACGCGAACGCGAAAATGCGTAAAAAATTTTAGATTTTAATTAGCTCGTGACATATCTGAAAATCTATCTAGAAATCTGAAGATAAGTCTTATGATATGGTAGGTACTGGCGTTTATTTGGTGAACTAAGCGGTGCACAACTTTGCTTTGGATACGTTTGTTTTAGAGTTAAAAGACCTGAAAGTAGGTAATAAAATAACATAAAATCTGAATTCGGTAAAATGTGTGATTGCGGTGTCCGCAGAAAACCGGACATTAAACCGCCAAACACTACAGAGCATACACAACAGCTTTTACAGCAGTGCCGACGGAAAACCCCAGCAAATATTTATTATGATGTTTTAAATTATGGGGAAAAGTAGGTGCCACAAATAGGGCAAACGATTGTACTTCATAACAATGCCAGTTTATGTAGGTAGTTCATTACGTTTATGCGCACTGCTGGGTTGTCCCATTTTCAGGAATAAGGATGTTTCCTGCTATATTATGGTGTAACGAGCGCGTTTGGCAGTTATTTTTCGGTCGCCATATTTAATTTTAATACAGGATAATGCTAGTGTTACCCCGCTTCTGTGTTTAAAGAGGTTTTGACATAAAAGTTTCAAGGCACATTAGGATTCATTTTTTTGAGGCTAAAGTCATTACATGGTGGTAGAAAAACTTCCACTACAATCGATCCGAATTGAACGAGATAAAACATTTTTCTACACAATTCCAATCCTAATCTGCAACTGTTTGAGATAATACATACCTACTTAGCAGAAATACATAGCCTGTTAAGCCTGAAGCTAATTGGCAATTTGGATGTAAAGAAAAGGCCTTTTTCAAGTCGGAATTTTCTAAAAAGGACATCGCAGAAATATATAACAACCAATCAGATTCGAACTCCGCAGTCTTCTTTGCAGCTGGCAACACTAAATTCTCATACACGGGCGAGTTTCAGTAACAATCTGAAAGGAAATCGCCGAAACTATTTGTCGTTGGATCTGCATACTTGCCGTTTACGGTACAGTTCGCAATTGATGGCCCGTGCCGCGGGCGACTTTCGACTTTGATAAGACATTGTTTGGCCACGCAAACGGCGTTGCATTACTCGTATTTATTCGATTGTGGCATGCATTTTTTGCACGCTATCCCTTTTGTTAGACGGAAATTTTCTGGTAGAGGCACTTAAATGGGTGAAATCGCCGACTGCGGTATGACCCCCCAAAATCTTCGGTTGCGACCGCGCCTGGATGTGGACGTGTGTTGCGCGAGTTTATTAACATGGAAGTAGTGTGGTCCAACGACGAGGTTTCGATGCTCATAGAGCTTTTCAACAGCATCATGAACTTTGGGATTCTTCAAATAGAGATTATAAAGATAAATTAAAAAAAATGATGCTTGGGCCGATATTGCTGCAGCATTGAATTTGTCGCTAAAAGATGTGGAAACGAAGATGCATACTCTACGCTCACAATTTTCACGTGAAAAAAAAAACTTGTAACATCAAAAAGAACTGCAAGCAAGAAACCTTCCCGTTTCTTTTAAATTCCGTTGTTTTTAGGGTTCCGTACCCAAAGGGTAAAAACAGAACCCTATTACTGAGACTTCGTTGTCCGTCTGTCTGTCTATCTGTCTGTGTGTCTCCAGGCTGTATCTCATGAACCGTGATAGCTAGACAGTTGAAATTTTCACAGATGATGTATTTCTGTTGCCGCTATAACAACAAATACATACTAAAAACAGATCGATCTTAATAAAGGTTATATATAGGTACGGAACCCTTCGTGCGCGAGTCCGACTCGCACTTGGCCGATTTTTTTCAATGTTTCATTCGAAAGTTTCAAGAAGGACGACCATGTTTCAGAAACAGTGTTTACGGTAAACTTGCTGATAAACACGTCGATGTTTCGCAACATTGT
Organism: Thalpophila matura; assembly: GCA_948465475.1. Classification (NCBI taxonomy): domain Eukaryota; kingdom Metazoa; phylum Arthropoda; class Insecta; order Lepidoptera; family Noctuidae; genus Thalpophila; species Thalpophila matura. The sequence continues at coordinate 16,069,402 of OX419182.1, forward strand.
ATATCAACAAAATATGTTGCCTAATTAAAATTGCTGCGTAGCTAAAATATGAAGTTGTCGTACATGAATTTAGGATTAGGATCTTATTCAAAAAACAAAAGTAACTAGTCAATAGTGATGATACATTTTTGGGTTAGATATCATACAGGCATTGACCTACATGTCCCTAGACAAGCAGTTCCGAACAAAAATCATGCCCCACACGCGGGTACTTGTCTGTTGCTCATCGCATCAAACGTCAAAGTGAATGTGAGGCTTGTGTTGTGCCCGCACAACACTTGAGTGTGACATGTTTAATGTTCGGAACTGCTTGTCTAGACATATAGGTCAGTGCACACAGGTAATATTCACGCCAATAATTGATCATGTGCATGTCTGCACTGGGACACCTCGTCCCTTGCCAATCTTGCCATAGCCGCCGTTTACCAGTCATCTCGTTACAGCATCGCTGGTTCCGTAGCCACATTATCCACTTTGGAACTTCACGTGATATACAAGTACAGTCCAGTTACAGTTACATAGCCAACGGCGTTTTTCAAATATTTACGACTGCGATACAATAGGGGTATGCTGAGGCACAGTGGGGCCTAATGGGGCAAGCTGGACATAGCTAGGGTTGCCAAATGATAATTTGAAAAAGGAGACTAAAAATAGGTCTAAAAAGGGTCTAAAAAGGAGGATTTTCTAAAAAAAGGAGGCCTTACACAATACCCAAGTTTAATTTTTATAATTTACTTTATTTTCATCGTATTTAGCTGAACTACCAATTTTCGAAAGAAATTCTTGGTTATTTATCAAATAAGTGAAAATCACATGTTTTAAAAATATATTGTGTAAGAATCTGAAGAAGTTACAGACGCCACATTGGGTCTGTTTCTTTCGTTGGACATATAGCAGGTAAAGGAGGACGGGAGATCAAATTATAGAAAAGCAGGACATGTCCTCTTTTTGGTGACCATCTGGCAACCCTAGACACGGCCAAAGTCGGGTGAAGCGTGAAAACTTGATGGCGTTTTTAACGTTTGTCAGTTGTGCCTCGAAATTGGCGTTTAATAAAATATTTTGATGTTTATTTGAGTTCTGTTTTTGCACGGATTGCCCCAAACAACAGTTGGTCTAATTTTTTTCGATGACTGTACTTTTTTGGAAAGTTGGGGTTTTCTCGGTATTTGAATATGAAACGAATCGAAGTACTATTATTTGCGTAGGTAATGTTTCAAAAGTTAAACGTTTATTTATCGCTACCTCGTTTAGTACTTTTATTTGTTTTTGTTAACATTAATTTGAAAAGCAACGATATCATTTTTGCGATGGCGGATTTTATTTTTAATTAGATTTAGATTTTTGTATTAATTAAACATTTTAAGTCGTGTAAACAACAATGATGATTTCACACTTTTTAACCAAAAAGTGTCAAGGTATGCGAGTGACGTCTTTGCCCAGGAAAAAGTACCTATCAGTGGCGAAGGGTAAATTTTTGTAAGAGGTAAGCCAGAGCTACAAATGCTTACCTAACCACGAAAAGCTAATTATAAATATTTGACAATAGTAGTCAATACTGCCTCTGCTATTTTTCAAAGAGAAGCCGGTAGGAATCGTATTATCTAGCCTTCGCCACTGGTACCTATATATGAGTGACGTTTTTCCCAGAAAAGGATCTATGTTATAACTAAGGATATCAAAATACTATGAAAATACTTTAGCTGTCTATAAAATTTTAATGTCGCGTTAAGCATACACACAACACACATACAGACATACTGTAATGTACGGCTAGCCTGTTTTAGATGTGATAATTGCACCACGTCAGCACTAAAAGGCCGCGGTACCGCACCGGTGCTAATAAATATGACACGTATGTAAGTATGTGTGCCTCTGCATATGATTGTGTACCTATGAGAATGGATGTGTCTAGTTATCTAGTATCTAATGTATAGGTAATTACTAATTAGGTAGGTATAAGTATGTCGATTGTATTTCGAAGTTAGTTATGGTCTCATGTATTACGTACTGCCGTCCTTTAACTAGAACCCCGTTAACCCTCAAATAGTCGATTTTGAGTTTTGAATGCAAAGTATTACAGTTTTAAATTCTCTATCTTTCTGTCTAAGCACCATTTCCCTGTCACTTACAGTTTTAGAGATATTAAAACATGATATACCGTTAAATGGCAAAATATGCAACAAATTCTTGACTAAAAAGTGACTAAACCACACTTCTTAGCTTGATGCACGTTAGAGTACCTTAGTTCCCAAATTCGCCTAATATTTTTTTAACGTTTTATTAGCTTAAACTACGTTATTTGATTATTCTTGACTACAAATACACTAAGAGCGTATAACGTGTTTATAGTTAAGGATCAATATTCATAAAACACAATAAAATACAATACTATAAACTATTTATGATGAAAAACTTATCTTAATGCTAGTTAGTCCACCATAACGGTATTTTAGTCAAGTATTCAGTACTGCGATTTTCTTAAAACAATTCATTAAAAAAACGTTATTTAAAAAAAAATTGTCATTCTTAACTTAATAACCGCTAACCCACGTTTAGGGAACGTGGGTTAGCGGTTATTAAGTTAAGAATGACATTTTTTTTTTAAATATTGTTTATTTAATGAATTGTTTTAAGAAAATCGCAACTACATGGATGATCTGAAACTATTTGCCCCCAACAACTTACGACTGATGGAGTTACTGAAGGTAACAGAAACTTTCAGTAACGCCATTAGGATGGAGTTTGGTGTGGACAATGTGCAGTCATGCATGTCAAGCGAGGGGAGATTATGGAATCCCTGGGAACCCAACTCACGGATTCCATATACCTTAGATCTCTCTCCTCAACTGAAACCTACAAATACTTGGGTATGTCGGAAGCGTTGGGCATCAATGTGACTGACATGAAACAATCATTGCTGGAGCGCTTCTTTGGCCGCCTTAAAAAAGTATTAAACAGTTTGTTATCAGGCGGCAACAAGGTGCGTGCATTCAATGGTTGGGTCATGCCGGTCTTGATGTACTCTTTCGGTATACTCAAGTGGACTCAGACAGATTTAGACACCCTGGATAGGAAGGTCCGTTCATTGCTGACTGTATATCGGATGCATCACCCACGATCATCGGTGATGAGGTTGTACATCCCGCGGAAGTGTGGGGGTCGAGGCTTTTTAAATGCCAAAACCCTTCACAACCGTGAGGTGTGCAACCTTAGGGAATATTTCCTTAAAGCCGAAGTGGGGATGCACCGGGATGTAGTCGCAGTGGACAAAGGTCTCACGCCTCTCTCCTTAGGTAAAGAGAACTGGCGCAAACCTGTAGTACCCGAAACCAAAGATCGCATGGAGGTATGGCAGAACAAGGAGCTACATGGACGCTTTTTCCAGGCCCTTCATGGGCCTGATGTAGACTTTTTGGCGTCCGTATCCTGGCTGCGTTGCGGTGATTTCTTTGGAGAAACCAAAGGATTTGTTTGTGCAATTATGGACGAAGTAATGATGTCGAACAACTATCGAAAGTACATTGTAAAGGATGGCACAATTGATATCTGTCGGGTATGTCACTGTCCCGGTGAATCGATCCGACATATAATTTCTGGTTGTTCTCGTCTTGCTAACGGTGAGTATTTGCACAGACACGACTTGGTGGCCAGGATTATCCACCAGCAACTTGCATTGAGATACCACCTTGTAGATTTAGAGGTGCCGTACTACAGGTATGTGCCCGACCCAGTCCTCGAAAATGGCCATATCACATTGTACTGGGATCGATCTATCATCACTGATCGGACTATTATTGCTAATAAGCCGGACATAGTGGTGGTATATCGATTAGAACGCCGCGCAGTGATTGTTGATATCACGGTCCCGCATGATGGCAATCTCGTGAAGGCCGAAAAAGATAAGGAAATCAAGTATCTTGACTTGGCACACGAGATTGTCAGCATGTGGGGGGTGGATTCGGCAATCATTGTGCCGATAGTCGTTTCGGCCAATGGCCTAATAGCCAAGAGCCTCAACCAACACCTGAGGAGGCTCTCGTTGGGCAGTTGGATCAAGGGCTTGATGCAGAGAGCGGTACTCCTGGACACGGCTCGCATTGTTAGGAGGTTCCTTTCTCTGGACCCCTGACCGCCGGTAGCTTGGACCCTGTTCCCGATGCCGGTGGGGTACTATTTTTTATATTTTTAATTTTTTTAATTTTTTTTTTATTGAAATATTTAAAAATGTAAAATATATGTAAATAAAATGAATAAAAAATAATATGTTATTCTTAATGAATAAAACAAGAACTTTTAATTTATTTTTGAGATAACATTTTTTTGTTGCTGTTTTTACAAATTGCCATTTATGTTTAATGATAAGTGAAGGAAACTTTTATTTAGTTAACACTTTTTAATAAAATTTGATTAAATTTTCATATTGCATTTTATTTAGTTTTCCAGTTTTTTGATATGAGATGCTTAGCTATAAAGACGTTAGTAACAATCGAAGTAAGAGTTGCCTTTTTTTACCTTAGTAAGCACGAGTATGTTTTTACAAATGTTTTTTATTTTTCGGTAACACTTAACTTAAAAGAGTCTTAGGTGCTTTAGCCTCTTTTTACGAAAGGTAATAATGTATAATTATTAAGAAAAGTCTTAGCTATAAAACAGTTAATTGACTTAGAGAGTTTATAGTTAAGCATATCAGGGTAGATCTATCAAACATTACAAACCTTACATATTTAAAGAAAATACTTAACTAAAGAGTCTCTAAGTGTAGGTTAGAGACGTTTTAGTGCGGAAATCAATATAAAAAAATATGTGTATTGCTTAACTAAACCAAAAATCCTTGTTTTTTAAACAATTTAAAGTATATTTCTGCGCAGAAAATATCCTAAATGATGCAGGAAAATATTTGTTTAAATTATGTCTAACAATCACTGATCTATGTATAATAGTTTTCTAGAAACAACGATTCCCGCGTTTTTTGCGTTTTTCTCCAAAATCACTTTTTGGGGTTAACGTGGTTTTAGTTAAAGGACGGCAGCGTACCTCCGTAGGCGCGGGCCTGCGGGCGGTGAGTAATGGGTAGCTCACCGTCCGATCAGGACCAGGCCCGTGCCGAACGGCGCGTACGTGTTCCACGCGGGCCTCAAAGAGATGTCAGCATCAAAGAGGGGGCCCACTAGGGCCCAAGCCTGCCGGGAAAGCGGAATTGTCCGAAAGGGGTACCGCTGACCCGGAACATAAAGGGCTAAGGAAGGAACACGGGTGGGTTTTAGTCAGTAAGAGTCTGACACTCCCTTCCGCTCCGCCCAGAGCGGGAGGGGTCATTTGATGATTTCCCATCCTCAAAAAAAAAAAATGTATTACGTACCTATACTAGACTTTTGCCCGCGACTCCGTACGCGTGGACTACAGTGAAATGACCAGTTTAAATGACCTCCGTAGTGTAGGGTGGCTAGTACTACCAAGAGGTCAAGCTATATCTCTGGTTTATCCCACCGGAATTAGATGAAACGTAGCTTAGATTTTAAGTTGGACCCCAATCTATCGAACTGTGAAAACCGCATCAAAATCCGTTCAGTACTTTTTGCGTGATGCGCGCACAAACAGACAAACAGATAAACAGACAAAAAAAATATTTTCGGGCATGGTTACGTCCCAGTACCCTAAACCGACAATTTATTCTGGAATATCTTCAATGTACAGACACGGCTTTTTCACAATTTTATAATAGTATAGATAGATGTAATTAAGTGCTTATTAGTTGGAAATACTGCTTGCTTAGGTACTAGTTTATTATGTACATACCTTGATATACCAACAAGGAAGTTAAACTTAGCATAAAGTGTTGATTAGGTATATTTGTTAGATACTAGCCGTTGCCCGCGACTTCATCTGCGTGAAAATTAATGAAAAGTAGGCTTTATGCTTTTCCAGTTTCCAGGTTACTTTTTTGTCAAATTCTATCCAAATCTGTCCAGCCGTTTTGGCGTGAAGGAGTAACAGACACACATAGATATGTAAGGAGGTATATTAGGGTTCCGTACCAAAATGATAAAAAAGGAACCCTTATGGTGCGACTTCGTCTGTCTGTCTGTCACACCTGCTTATTTCAGCAACTACTAATGCTATCGACTTGAAATTTGGAACAGTTATTAAAAATGCTTGCCAAACTTTATAGAAAATGTAAAAAGTAAAAAAATGTTTATACCATTCCCCCACTAAAAAGCTTATTTTATTCACTGAAAACAGTGAATAAAAAGCACTTTTACTCACTGTTTTGATGTTTGAAAATGAAACACACCAATGTATTCGACCACAGATTTAAAGAACCTATGCTAGATGCGGCACGTTATTAGATTCTATGAAAACCGAACGTGTCATCTTTTTTATACCTACGATAACTTCACCCCAGCCATTTAGTGATGTGCTCAGAGAAAACAGAATTGTTTCAATCACTAAGCGTCACTGAGCTAACAGACTTTTTTTAGTACGAACAGTCGAACATGCAGGGCACGCTTGGTCGTGGCTTGCCGTATCTAGTGTAAGTGTAATCTGTGTATTCGACCTATATTGATGTGTTCTAAATTCAATTTGATTGGTCGACATTTTCGACAAGGAGTTTAGCATTAGAATAAAAACTGTTTTGTGTTCTTTGCTGTCCTTAGTAAATTGGAGCTATTTTGAATGCTGTAAGTTGTACGAACACAACGTTTAGTGTTACTTTAATCTTTAATTTTGTGTTTGTTTAGTGTTGTTCTAATCGATTAAAAATGCATTCTAGTGATGAAGATGTGTTAACACCTGAGTTTGTGAAAGAGAGGGCGGCCGATATAGTGGAAAGGTGGAAAGCTTGCTACCCAAAAAATCACGGCTGGTTTACATCAAAGCCAATTTAACTTTACTTTTTCTTCATTATATGTATATTTTCACTTAAATCTTTCTTTTTCTCGTAGTCATGGTATAAAGTATAGTATGCAACTCTTGAATAAAACGGATTTATATCGAGGGCCATGAATCGCTAGCGTCGCTCAGGATTCTAACACTTGAATCACTCGCTACGCTCGTGATTCAATCATCATGAATCACTCCCTACGGTCGTGATTCAATCGTTAGAATCCTTCACTAGCTCGTGATTCATCTATGGCCCTCGCTTTAAATCCGTCCTTTATTCACTAATTGCATAATATACTATTTTATTTTCATTGCAAAAGGGGCCGAAATGTGGGTACGAAATTTCAAAGTGGGGTTATTAGTTACTAGGTCAAGTGACATATCATATGAAAGGGCTTGATTTGCACATTTCAAAATATATTTTCATTTTATTTTATGTCTCACAGTTTTCGACATAATTATGATGAAAAATTATTGCAAAAATACCATTTCCCCCCTCCCTTATCTCCGAAGTTTGGGGGGCGAAAAATCTGAAATAATTAGAGTTGATAGGAATTGACCCAAATATGGCACCAAAAATAAAACAATGTTCCTAACTAGTACAGTTTTTTCAAACTCATTAAAATTCCTTCACAAACAAACTTAGTTATGCGGTCCGGATTTTTCACTTTATACGTCCAAAAATGATACGGAACCCTCGGTGCGCGAGTACGACTCGTACTTGGCTGGTTTTTTATTTCAATTCTCTCTAAGATAAATTAGGCAAAGAACAATTAAAATATTTTTTAATTTTTGGTTAAGCTTTTATTACTGAACCATCTAAAGCCCAAAACTACCGACCTTTCAGCTCAATCGGTTGAGAGGAACAGATCTAAAATTCAGTTGCAAGATTTCGCCCGGTACCTACACATACGGCAAGTTAAATAAAAACTTGTAATAAAAAGGCAATAGTCGGAAGCCCGCCGCAGCCAATCTTGTTCACCAAAGATAGGTATAATATCGGAATTTACGTAGCACCGCCTCACTGCTGGAGTGACGCGTCATGAGCCTTACATTAAATATACAAACACATACATAAACATTATATAGGTATATGTGTGCGTGGGTGTATATAAGTTATTATGTAAACCGAGAAGATCCTCCTTGGCATCGTTGCTATGTCCTAGCTTTTATTAAAAGGACAAATATTCTAAATAACTCGGCCGTAATCGCAAATATTGTCCGTTTCTATAATATTCGTTCAAATAATAGCTATACACACGCTTTGCCCAATTATGGTTTTGAGTAGGAATGCATTGATACGCGTTTTAGTCGATACAATACCGTACCTAGTAGGTACCGTACCGATATTTATAAATGCCTATTTATCGGCGGTACCGATACCGATACTTATACGGATTACGGATAGTGATTAAAGGACTGGCTATGACAACAACAAAGTTGCCTAATAATACCTATAATGAACAAACACAAAAATATTCTAAGTTAATAATTAATATGAACAATTTTTTTATATAGTAATCAAATAATTGTCATCAGTCGCCACGCATCAGTAGGTATGAATGAGACCTGCTGTAGAAAATAGTCTCTCGGATGCGACAGAACCCATCTGAAGGCGAAGTTTGAAATGTATCGGTGCATCGGCAAATAAATATCGCCGATAATTATATCTGAAAAATCCAAATATTATGGCCGATGAATCGGTATCCGTATCGGTATTGGACGTAGGTATCCCTAGTTTTAAGAAGCTTTAACACTTTAAAGTTAGTAGTCTAATATGATATTCGTGCAACACTGTGAAATTCGACACCTTTTGCTGGATCGAATTTCATTTGAAAATAACATCGAACAAAGTCCACCAGTAGAACTAAGACTAACAGACGACGTTCTATTAGAGGCATAAAAGGACCTGCCAGAGGTTCCCCAAAAGTTCCAATTACAATCTGGGCATCTTCCAGTAGCGAGTGAATCGGTTTCTAGGCAAGCGTGCTCCATCGTAGACCGTATCATCAGACATGTAAAAAGGAAAAGAATAATTAACATTATCTCTGTAACCGTTGCCTTATTGAATATAACCGTTTTAAAAGAGTTTTTCTGTTTTCTTTTCATGATACTGCATTTATAAGGGTTCTTCTTTCGCAACCAGACTTATTACCTACGTCGGCTTTTAATTTTTAATAGATCCCTTTTTTCCCCTCCAATTGACGGATCTTTGTAATCACTATTGTTTTGTTATATTAATTATGACTGTTATGGACTGTTTTATTAATAAAATTATTTGTTTCTTCCAGGTAAGTTCCACAAATCAACGAACTGTAATCTACAAAAACAATATTAAAGGTAAGAATAGGGAATCTGAGGAATAAGGCAAGCGTGCTCCATCGTAGACCGCATCATCGCTTAACATCAGGCGATCTAACGCAAGCCTATTATTAAATAAAAAGAAAATAGCTATAAATAAATTAACTATAAATATGTAAAGATATAATGGCTACGATACACACTCGATACACTAGTGCTTCCGCGATTAATTTCTGTATTGTACACGTAATTTATACCTGGTCTGGGATTTGATTTATTCCACTTAGGGCTATTCAACGTTTAACTAGACAATTACATTATGATTGCTATTTAAGAAACGGAATCTCTTTAGCTTAAATGGCTTGATTGTTTTCAACATAATTAAAGGTGTCGTAATCGTTAGATTTGTTTGTTTTTATTGTAGAAGTGACATAGTTATGATATTTAAATATTATGGAGTCTGATATTATTATTTTTGTAATGATTTTATTTATCCTGTATTTTTATATTGTCTTTAACAATAGCAGGGTGCATTCCCCAGGTCATATAGGAACACACCACCGTTACGTGTCGCAGTGTCTTTCAATTTAAGTTGACCCACATACAAGCGACGGTTGCAGACAATCGATTACGAGCAGTTGCATCTATGCACGCGATCGTTCGATTCTCGATTGTATACCGATTAGCGATTATCGATGTGGAGTTGTTTGTACCGAGGTATAGAGTGTTTAATTTGTTTGACTCGGTGTGCGGCGGGCCGTATCCATATTGTTGTGGTTGCATTATTGTATTTTAATAAGTAGCTTTTACATCTAGATCTAGCTGTACTAGATGTATGGAATTTGAGATCATAACGGTTGGTGTAGTAGGTGAGCGATTAGCGCCGCCATCACCTAAATTGCCGAAACCAGACAATGATTTCAAAAACCACGGATATTTGGTCGCAATCGGGATTTTTCCCCGGGAAAATTCCGATTTCGACCAAATATCTGTGAACCAAGCTTTAGGTCATGCATCGGTGAATAGCGTACATACAATACCTATTAATTATGGCGTAATACGGGTGTAGACGCGCCCTCAGATTAGAATATTTTGAAGGGCGTAGGTACTTAAAGAAGCTCGTACCGGGTGCATAAAAGGCAAGTTAAGGCACTGCCTGATTATTATAGGTGTACTTGAGTTTGATTACTTCCCACGCATACATGCTTGTCTTCCATTCATAAAACGCAACAGTTTCGCAAACTACTAAATATGCATGAATATAATCACATTGACTCATTCAAGATTATTCAAAATTTTCTCACAAATCTGTTATTACCTCAGATCATAGAAACAAGGGAGATGTGCCAAGGCGCTGTTGAGCTTGACGCTTTCATACGGTCACATTGACCGTATATAAAAAGTACACGCTGGCGACGAATCGAACACGATCGATGATGTAAATACAGTGTTTTAGTTTAGTGCTAGTGTTGAGTGACGATTATCGGTGTTAGATTGAGGGTATGCGGAATTTTTAATGTGTGGGAGATCTTTATATTCACGAGGGGCGCTTGTAATTGTGTTGAAAAATGTACTAAAAGTGGCGACAGTTGTTCCCGTACTAATTTGCTTGTTTCTATGATCTGAGGTTAGTACTAACTTTTATTACATTATCCGCAATACGTCTGACATTTGGAAAACGTTTCCAACCCACAATTCTTTTTACTAACAAATACTACCGTTCGTCGCACGTCTGTAGTTTAAAAATCAGTCACGCTCTTATTTGTGAGTTGGAACGTTTTGGCATAACTGGATCCATTTTCAAGTTATTCTGTAATCCTATGACCGATTTACAGATATACATACCAACACTATGTGACCGATTAGTAATGACGTCATTGCGTATCAATTCCTTCAGTTTCAATATTAATCTAAAGAATTCTGAAATTAATCAAGCAATAATACATTTTATTGCACTCAAAATAGAGCACAACATGGTGCGTGTCAGTTTAACAGGTGCCCTAATCTACGTCCAGTCACGATGTTTTATATATCAATGAAAATATTTTGTTATAAATAGTACAAACTTACTCCAAGAGTATTTCTAAATGTATTTCAGTATCACAGTGAAGTCGTAAAATTTGGAATAGCTACGAGATGGTCAGTCTATAACAGAAAAAAAATCAAAATCGTACATTTTTGAAATAACAAATTAAGATCAAGATTCTAAAGCGTCAAATTATCCTGAAACGGACCAATATAACGCACTGTACAAAGTTAACTGAAATAAAAAAAATACACTTTACAGCGCACCTATTATATGTATATATAGGTAATTAAATTACCAATTAGTTTGTTTCGGGAAAGAAATCAAAGGTCGGGTAGGAAACACTGACCTAGTTTTATAAACATTACATGAAAAAGTATTATTTATAACCAATTTGCAAATCAAATTAATTAAAACCTTAGAAGCTTAATCAGCCTATGCCTACCTAATGTTTCTGCTCAGGCCTCCTCTCACATAAAGGGAGTGGGGCCGTAGTCCACCTCGCAGGCCCAGTGCGTGTTGGTGGACGTCACATGTCTTCGAATTGGTTCTAGGACATGCCGGTTTCCTCACGATGTTTTCCTTCACCGTTTTTAGAGCAGTGATAATAAAACAAATACAAAGTATGTGCCTGCCGGGGTTCGAACCTTTATAAGTCAGGGGCTACCCCTGGGCTACCACAGTTCTAATACAAAAGAGGGCAAAAAAAGGACCCAAAGTCAAAAAGTACCTATTTAATTTCTACAAATTCATGTTGGTACCTGTAATTTAAAGTATACCTAATTAACAAACAAGACAGTTCATAATTGCACAACATTTAGCCGTTGACATTTAAATGAACGAGGAGACAATCCGAATACAATAGTGTAGTTTGTTTTAATTAGTTACAACCAAACGCGTCTCTTTGTCGTCTAGTCGTGTATTTTAAGAAGCAATTTGTCTGAAACAGCTGATCTAATCATGATACTAACAGACTACTACAATAAATCATACAAGATTATAATAAAACAAGTTTAAACGGATTATATGTGATGATTATGTACTTGTGTAGATATGTTTCCCTTGATTAGAGGCTTTTCAAAATCTTGATACCTACTATAAGCGAGCAATTCTTGTATACCTAAACATAATTGGTTTCTCAGAAACGGCTCTAACGATTTGGATGAAGTTTTGTATTTACCTAGATAATGTTTTACTTTCCAAGTTTATTTACATAGGTAGGTGTCTTTCCTAAGAAAATCCGTTTTAAACTTCGAGCGATGCATAATCGCCCAAGTAGGTAGGTATATGGATTACCTAGTGGTGGAAAAGACCATAGCCACCTCCCAGCTCCATCATGAGACCACCTCCATGGTACCATATTATTGCATTGTCATTGAAGTGACATATGCGTTAATTTCAGCTTAATCGGTTGAGAGGAACTGGTCTAAAATTCAGTTGCAAGATTGCACCCGATACACACACGGCAAGTTAAATAAAAGCTGTAAAAACAACAAACAAAACGCTCTTAACTTCAAGCTTCCAGTCTATAAAACACAAAGTGAGATCTCAAAATCATTACAACTGCAAACGTAACTCGACATAAAGTTATTATACATTTCAGCATGTAAAGGAAAGGCTACACTATGACGTAACGTAAGGCAGAAAAATAGCAAATCGATTGTCAGGCAACACGCCACGGATAGGTTAGTGGCACGCCAACGTGGTTGAGCGTTTATGCAACTGAAAATTGGGACATACTGCTGAAATAAAGTGTAGAGATCTTAAATATTCTTTTGTAAACACTTTTGTAAACGAGCGACATATTGAAAGAGCATTCAGTATTCGATAATAGTTCGATTAACTACGGTACAAACCTTGAAATCATGAAAAAACAATTAATTATTTTATACAAAAGTATCCATATCTTTCTACAAAATGTATGGAACAACAGATTTTCGTTTTTTCTGAGTTTATTTATTTATTGAGATTGCTGGTCCCGTAGTTACATACACCGTGACATTTTCATCGCTTTCATCCGGCGATGTAGCCACTATACTCATCATTATGAACAACTTTTACTATGGGATCAACCCGGAAATCACGAAAAAAAATCAGCTGTTCCATACATTTATGTTCACATAATTCAACAAAATGTATGGAACAGCTGATGTTATTTTCGCGATTTCCGGGTTGGTCCCATAGTAAAAGTTGTTCATAATGATGAGTAACTATAGTGGCTACATCGCCGGATGAAAGCGATGAAAATGTCACTGTGTATAAATTAAATACGTATGGCATTTTTAGCACGAATTTATTATTCGTTTATTCATTCAGATACATGTTTATTACATCTTTATTAATTTTAATAAAGATACATAGCAGTCATGCTACCTAGAATTTTCTTGAGAGAACTCGTTTGTAACTAATTTACTCCAAGAACCACGTCAATAATAGGTATTGACATTTTCCAAACACGATTGCCGCTACGTAGACAATGTCAAGTGGACGCCTAGTCGTGACACTAGCAGCACTAGTGCACGATTATCCTTAAGGCAATACGTGTGGTCTCCTATCATTATAATGATAAGCGAACCGAGATAAATATTATTATGTTACTTTGATTAGTCATGGATAAATAAACATGCACACTACATAATAGGTCTGTGACATTTTATTGCTTTACATATTTTATTGGGAGTAAAAGTTTGTAAGATTTTATTTACATATTATTTTGTGGATCGGGAAAGGTTTATCAGATCTGGATTACGTCTACAATAGCCGCTATTGCCTCGTCAGCAGATAATTTCAAACAATTTCTGTTCCATTTTTTATTTATCTGGTAAATAGTGCCAATATAGTACCAATATAATAAGTATCCTTTGGCATTGTTCGATAATGACTATGTGTGAAGATCTCAGTTATTACTGCATTTAATAGGTGCTTTCCAATTTAGTTAGTTCATCTGCGGAATAGCGTCTCCCTCCCTCTTTTCACCTTTGTCCATAGGTTTGTTCTACCACAGTAATATAATTATTTTGTAGATATGCATAATAGTTGATATTGTTTTTAATTGTTTGCGTAAAATCGTTACCGAAGTGAAACCTTGAAAATTAACCTTTACAAGTGTAATTACTGTAGTTAGGATGCTAATTACACCATTAACTTTCTAAAGCAAAATCGTTATTGTTTTGAAAGTGTACTACTAAGACGAAATAGCCCTTTGAGTGCTTTAATATTTGAGTAAAACACTCGACCTTTATTATAATGCACACAAGTGGGTAATGTTATCCTGTCATGGCCGGATGGTATTATGTTTATCCTCCATGTGAACATAAGTCTAAGTATTTTATGAGATAATAAAGCGTTGACCTCATCATTAATTTTAACATGACATCTACATATAAAAGTTTTAATAAATCTCAAGTGTCATCAATTCTTTAAAAAAAAAAGATATGCGGTGAGTAGGTACATACATACATCGTACATAAAACTGAGTAGGTTTACAAATCAGGGAAAATTATGTTGAGAAAGTCCCAACCAATCATGGTGACATAAGCATGACGTGGACTGTAGGTACCTACGTTTGAAATAACAACATAATTACAATATGTATTATTAATAATGAATTAAGGAAAATTTGTGAATATTTACACACACAGCACTAAACTTGTATTTACTTTTAAAAAGGAATGAAAATACGAATCACCTTAAATTTTTTAGTGAATTTTTTTTCACAAAAAATATGTATTGCGCAACTACCTATTTATTAGACGAAATATTTCCACAGCAATTTGCTTTACCTGTTGACTGTACACATGAAGTAACAAACATTACAATCGACTCATGCGCAGCTGGTTGGCACGGCTGTGCTAATCGTAACAGAAGGCTACGGTGAGCTCCGTATGTGTTTAGTTGACAACAGTACTTAGGAGGTAACGGTGCATGCTCGCATATGGGTTTGTTATACATATTTTGCAACAATGTGGGTCGACTCTTAGACCCGTATATCTAGAATCTAGCTGTCCCCCGCGGTTTCACCTTCGTTGCTCGGCTCCTAAGGGTCGTAGCGTGATGTTAAATTTTTATTCCACCATAACCTCTAAAAACCTGAGCCGATTTATATATATAACTAACACTAACACACTTGTTATTACACTTTTAAGTTCTTTTTAAAACATGGCAGGCTAGCTGTTTATTTATTTAGTTCCTTTTTTGTTTTTAGGGTTCCGTACCTCAAAAGGAAAAACGGAACCCTTATAAGATCACTTTGTTGTCCGCCGTCAGTCACCGGACCATAAGTGGAGCCATCTGCTCATAGATGGCGCCATTGGAAGTATGCAGTAGCGCCATCTATGATCATATTTCGGAACCCTTAGGGCGCGAGGCATACTCGCACTTGTCCGTTTTTTTTTTACTAATAATGCCCAACCATCTCAACTCGCAAAGATGGTGATCTTATCCTACTATCCTACTAATTATAAACGTGAAAGTTTGTGGGGATGTATGTATGGATGTTTGTAACTCGTTCTCGCAAGAACTACTGAACGGATTTTGATGAAACTTTACAGAAATATGGCTTATACATCAGAATAGCAGATAGGCTACATTTTATTCCGAAAAACGCGGGCGAAACCGCGGGTGGAAGCTAGTTACCACATAAATATACATATAGTACCTCAGTCGCCATTTTAAATTACGTGAATACAATATCTTTACCTACATTATTGTAATATTTTACATGTATGATGTTAATATGGTTAGTGATTGACAGAACACATGAAGTGAGAACGTTACTATCGACTCGTGCGCAGGCAGTTTGCAAGGCTGCGCTAATCGCGACAGAAGGCCCTGCGCCTGCGCACCGTGTCATATTATTGTTGTAAATGGGTTATTTATCGAGCGTTGAATGTTAATTTAATATACATAATGTTACTCATATTATTTACTAGGTATATGTACCTACACTCGACAAAATTGACGGTCGACCCTTTTCACCCTTATGTTCTTAGTAATAAGGGTGAAAATTGGTCGGTCAATGTTGTCGAGTGTACCTACATTATATTACATTATACATATTTATTTTTGAGCGTGAATTTGTTCAAGACAAATTTTAGTACCGTACCTAGTAACTTGTTTACAGTCCCGAAAGCAGTCAATATATTTTGTTTTTTAGGTTTCCGTAGGTACCTCAAAAAGCAAAAATAAATCCTCAAAGGATCACTTCGTTGTTCATCTGAACAACAAAAAAAACTTTACTTGATTAAGCAGCTAAAATACCTACTCAACTCATCATTTATAGGTACATATTATCATAAACACATACCTACATATAAATTATGTAAGTATGTACACTCGACGTCATTGACGGTCGACCATTTTTCACCCTTATGTTCTTAGTAATAAGGGTGAAAAGTGGCCGACCGTCAATGACGTCGAGTGTACCTACATAATAATTTTAATTCAAGGTCAAAAATTACCGTTTATCAGTCTACCGATAATTAGCAATACACACAAATTACAATACATAAATACAAGCTTATTTACAAGTAATGAGGTAATAGAACAAGTAAACGCTAAGCAAAGGTCGTTACTGCGCGCGCGTAAGTGAAATCAACGAAAAATTATAATTAGCATCTAACGCGACAATATTACTTAAAACGACGTACACTGCTGCTTGACTTTGAAAAGGAAAATTAAGTAAACAATGAAATTGATCGATGGTTTTATGAAGTTATTGTTATAGTTTGTTAGTCGTTATTTTATAGTTTAACCTTGTTGTACCGTCTCTGCCTGTGGCCTTGTGCATAATAAGGTTAAGGATGAAGACAATAGTGTTGTAATAGTTGAAAATGGAGGATTAATTGTTGTACGTGACTTCTTTACTTGACAACATATTTCAACAGTTTCTGACGTCACTATTCTTAACATTGACATTGCATGTCATTGTATGGACAAATGACTATAGACTATGCTTTGGAAAACGAAAAAAAAATGGCCGATGATAACGTACGACGCGACGTTGCCTTGTTTGATATTGATATTTTTTCTATTTTTAACCGACTTCAAAAAAGAAGGAGGTTCTCAATTCGGATGTTTATATTTTTTTATGTATTTTCGAGCATAACTCATACTGATTTGATTTTTTTATTTATTATCTTTATTCATTTTATTTACATATATTTTTACATTATAAATATTTCAATAAAAAATTAATAAAAAACATTTAAAAATATAAAAAATAGTACCCCACCGGCATCGGGAACAGGGTCCAAGCTACCGGCGGTCAGGGGTCCAGAGAGAGGAACCTCCTAACAATGCGAGCCGTGTCCAGGAGTACCGCTCTCTGCATCAAGCCCTTGATCCAACTGCCCAACGAGAGCCTCCTCAGGTGTTGGTCGAGGCTCTTGGCTATTAGGCCATTGGCCGAAACGACTATCGGCACAATGATTGCCGAATCCACCCCCCACATGCTGACAATTTCGTGTGCCAAATCAAGATACTTGATTTCCTTATCTTTTTCGGCCTTCACGAGATTGCCATCATGCGGGACCGTGATATCAACAATCATTGCGCGGCGTTCTAATCGATCTACCACCACTATGTCCGGCTTATTAGCAATAATAGTCCGATCAGTGATGATAGATCGATCCCAGTACAATGTGATATGGCCATTTTCGAGGACTGGGTCGGGCACATACCTGTAGTACGGTACCTCTAAATCTACAAGGTGGTATCTCAATGCAAGTTGCTGGTGGATAATCCTGGCCACCAAGTTGTGTCTGTGCAAATACTCACCGTTAGCAAGACGAGAACAACCAGAAATTATATGTCGGATCGATTCACCGGGACAGTGACATGCCCGACAGATATCAACTGTGCCATCCTTTACAATGTACTTTCGATAGTTGTTCGTCATCATTACTTCGTCCATAATTGCACAAACAAACCCTTCGGTTTCTCCAAAGAGATCACCGCAACGCAGCCAGGATACGGACGCCAAAAAGTCTACATCAGGCCCATGAAGCGCCTGGAAAAAGCGTCCGTGTAGCTCCTTGTTCTGCCACACCTCCATGCGATCTTTGGTTTCGAGTACTACAGGTTTGCGCCAGTTCTCGTTACCTAAGGAGAGAGGCGTGAGTCCTTTGTCCACTGCGACTACATCCCGGTGCATCCCCACTTCGGCTTTAAGGAAATATTATTTATTATTATTATTATCACCGCACTATTTTGCCTCGTTCGATTTGATATTTTTTCTATCATTATTACGTAGTACGTACAAGTGGCATTGGCTAAATTGTGAATTGAATAATTTCACATAAAACCATGGGGCGTAAAATCCCCCAACCAAGAACAAGAAGTGAAGTGACTATCTTATTAGTTTATTACTTTGGACTCAACATGGATTTAAAAAAATCACTTCTCTTGGGTTTTTGAAGTCGCTTAAAAAGGGGGCGAGCCTATTGCAATTAGCCGGGCATAAAACATTAGTCTTTCGGTCGGTTGCAGAAAGATAATTAAATTTTAAAGGAGACATTAACCATACAATTTCTATCGTTAAAGTCTCCTTTAAAACTTAACGACCTTTTCTGCAACTCAGTGTTTATGTCGTAGTATAAAAATCTTATCTCTTGATTTTTTTTCTCTAAATCAAAGGACGTTGCTAGTTCTGGGCTTGATCTGGTACAGTAATAAAAGCTTAACCAAAAATAAAAATATATTTTAATTGTTCTTTGCCTAATTTATCATAGAGATTAAGAATTGGAATCAAAAATCGAAATAAATAAGAAATAAAATGATTATGCCGTTGACATTTTGAAAAAACCAATAAAATAAAAACGGGTGCATG
Source organism: Thalpophila matura (assembly GCA_948465475.1). Taxonomy (NCBI): domain Eukaryota; kingdom Metazoa; phylum Arthropoda; class Insecta; order Lepidoptera; family Noctuidae; genus Thalpophila; species Thalpophila matura. The sequence goes on from OX419182.1 coordinate 16,088,442, forward strand.
CTGGCTGGCGCGTGCCTCTACAGAATATCATGTCGACAGCAACTAAAACCTTTGAATTGAGAACTCATTAGTCGGGCTGTACTTCATTGGATCATTCACACCATACTTAACCTCACTGTCACAAATACGAAGATTTCTCTTTAACCCAATTACGTACAAAGACAAATAAACAATGAATTTAAGTACTCTTGAAATACTCGATCACACCAAACTAATTTCATATCTGTACCAACATACACAATCTGAAGCCCAGCGTTATATGGGCGTCTGCCGTGTCCTTTGGGTAGCGAACGGTAGGAAGTATTAGCTTTTTTGTTTCAGTCTGCTGGACGAGACGGCTGTGGCCACGTGTTTTTCTTGTGGTCAGGATCACTATTGTTTAATACAATATTTTGCCCGCGACTTCATCCACGTAACCTAAAGGAAACTATATTTTAAAAAAAATGTATATAGCACTCGGGGATAATGTAGCTTCCTATTAGCGAAAGAACTTTTTGAATCGGATCAGTACTTCCGGAGATTGCCTCCTACATAAATACAAACTAACAAACCTTACCTCTTTAGTATGGATTTGCATTGTTCTATCTTTTTGCTCATTTTACAAAAGTAGGTAAAGAGCAATATGACCAATAAAATTGAGGCATGATTTAAATGCACAACTAACAAGAATAACGTAATAAATATAGCGATAACAATATTTTACAGTTGCCATCTTAACACTGAACTAGACCGTCTGCCAAAATCCATTCATACTCATTCAACCATCACAAAGAACTCGAGTAACAAACATTTAAAACGCACATTTCCTTTCGCAGACAGAAAAAGTAATAAAACAAAATAAATTGCTTCCCAAAAAGAGATTGAATATCCTTTTACCGCTATATCATTCAAATATTTAGCGGGAATACCATAAATCAGCCACTCTACACGAAAACGAACGAAAATAATAGTAAATAAATACGCTGACGATGAAAAAAACACAATTCGTAACGTTATTTTCATTCGCGTGCCGTATCTAAATTGTCCCGCTGATTTCCTGGAATATCGTCACCCTACACGCACGAGTAATGCACGAGGGTGTAATAATTTACTATTACGCACACATAAGTAGTACACGCACACAGACATAGGTCACGGCTTAATATCGGCAATAACAGCAACTTTTCACCTCCCTCTACCCTCTGCGCTCTGTAATTTCCCCAGTCCCGAATTATAAGCTCATGAATCATGGCCACTGGAGCACAAAATATATAAGTGTAGAAGGCTCACTTCATACGGTTATTACACCAATCAGCCAATACATAAAACATTGAATATAATAAACCGACGACACTCTAGTATATTCACTGAAGCATCTATGATTAGATTATGATTATTTATTATTAACTAGCTTTTGCCCGCGACTTCGTCCGCGTTTCCGTCGTTTTTCGTAAAAAAGTAGCGTATGTCCTTCCTCACGGTTCAATGGTTTTGATGTAACAGACAGATTAACTTTCGTATTTTAGTAGGGAAATATAATATGTCAACCCACAACACTGTTGAAAAATATCGCAATAAGGAACCGCAGAATATTATTATTAATAGCTGTGCCCGCGACTCCATCAGCGTGTAACTCCTTGTGTGAGTTGTGTGTAATACAATCAGAAAGCTCCGAACTGCTAAGCTATCGGGAGTTACACGTGTTATTGTGAGTCAACCATAAAAGATAGACATATGCTATTGTGGGATTTTTTGTAGATAATTTTATGTAGAACATTTTCGTCATACATGATTTCTATGTAGCTTTAACCATTAAGGCTGCACACGCGACGGAAGCTTAAAAAATGGAGTAACTTCTCCCGTTTTCCCTTCACTGCTATGCTCCTATTGATTGTAGCGTGATGAAAAGTATACTATAACCTGCCCAGGAGTATGAAGAATAATTGTACCAAGTTTCGTTAAAATCCGTCGAGTAGTTTTTGTTTCTATAAGGAACATACAGACAGACAGACAGACCAAAATTTTACTGATTGCATTTTTGGCATCAGTATCGATCACTAATCACCCCCTGATAGTTATTTTGAAAATATATTTCATGTACAGAATTGACCTCTCTACAGATTTATTATAAGTTAGTATAGATTAAACCCTGTGATATTAGTAGATTTTTAAATCGAAAAAATATTAAAATACTTAACAACAATTTTGTTATTTTTTATGAGCATTTATATTATAACCATTGTAGTATTATGGCTTTTCAAGTCGTTCCTAGGCAAATAAAAGTACTATTGAATAATTTTATTATTAGCTTTGGGGTAATTGCGAACCTACCACCAAAGCACAGATCTTAAGTATGCACAGAACCTCTATCGAATCAACAGTTTCTGTGTTCGAGAAATTTAGCACATTTTCAGGACTGAGCCTTCTGTATCTTAATTCACGGTCACCGTATCGCTTTTCTCTGTGTGCGTGGAAATTCGAATGGTTTATTTACAACGTCAGTTTTGAATCAACACTATTATTTGGTGTTCAATAACTGTATATAAAATTCGTTGCGTATCGCTTCTGTTTTCGCGTCGGTATGCTTCGCTTTCATTCCGATACGGTCATATTTGTTTTATTTTTTTTTAAAAACTCTTTTTAACTGTCGCTTACCATTTCTTTTTTAACCAACTGTCCTAGAAGGAGGGTAATGTTTTTCGAGTGTATGTCTATTTCGTTGGCACACTCTGTAGCGTAAACGGCTTGATGGATTTCAACATATGAGGTGTCGTTAGATTTGTCTTCATTATAGGATGTGGCATAGAGTATAATATTCAAATAGAACCCAATCGAGTTTTTGTTATTCCTAATGATTTTTTTCATCTTGTTTAAACAAATACAAATGTTCCTTTTGAAGCGTTTATTTTAGCTTTTCTGAATGCTCTTTTCAGGATGAAACAATGATAGCATGAATGGCTCTTATATTTTAACAACGTATAAGAAAGCTATGACCGACTTAATTGCCTATCATTTTGCCTTTAGAAGAATAAGAATAATCTATTTGCTTCATCAGGTTCCTTTAAGTTTTAAAGAAGCGCCTAAAAAGTCTTACTTGCTCTTTCTGGCAACAGCCAAACTATACGGAAGAAGGAGTAAGAATAAGTCACATGACGATCGATATTTATATTATTATTATTATTGTGCCCACAGAATCTTAATGAGTCGAGAGTTCCCACGTCGCGGTAGGTAACAATCGACTTAGGAATTCTCCCACGTCTAAACTTTTTGTTTACATAATATAGGTATAATTCGAAGGCAACATCAACCCTATTCATTTACTAAATATTAAGTAAATAACACGTTTTAGTTTTCACTTTCTTTGGTTAGTCGATCAATCCAGCTTAGTACAGTCCACGGACATCCGTCTGTCAAACAATTATCCATATGTCAGCAGTAATCTTGCCATCATTTTGCAAAAATTGCTTGTACGAGATCTTGAAGACAAGAACATTTGTATAGGACGTGATATTCCTAATTAGAGGAATTCAATTCTATTTGCTATTGATGGAGTGTTGTAAATAAATGCAATGAGTCGAACATTCAACACAAACGACACTTACAGGCTGATAAGCCACCTCCAGAAAGGATCCGTTTAAATTATCTGGCAGATAGGTAATTTCAGAGCATTTCGAATATATCTGATGCATTGTATCTATCGGGAAATTAAAATCCAAGGAAAGCTATAAAATGGTTTAACTCTAGATAGCAAACACATCCTGGTTTTGGTTTTTCGCTTTTTTTTCCCCGTTGCTACAATTTCTTAGCAACCTCATTAACCCTATGATGCGAACACATCGTGGTTTTGCTTTTTCACATTTTTATTTTCCTTTTGCTACAATTTCCTTGGCAGCCTCAAAACCATTGGATTCATCGATAAGCACACAACAGGATTCCCGAATCATTTTCCTAAGATCGTCTTAATATTCTAAAAGCGATCACAACAGACATTTCTGTACAATACGAGCTACAAATACGAAACGAACTATTATCGTGCAGCCGTCTGACAGTTTGCACGTAATACGTTGACGGTTTTATTGGTGCTCCGATGGTATGAGTGCTAAGAGATGCGGTAATGGACTCGTGTAATGTTATTTTGGATGTCTATGTGCGGTGTTGGTTCTGAAAGGTGTTAGATGGGTTTATTAGGATGGGTGTTTAGTTTATGATAGGATTCGAAGTTCTTGATAATTATCTTGATACTAGCTGTTCCCCGCGGTTTCACCCCCGTTGCTCGGCTCTTAAGAGTCATAGCGTGATGTAAAGGCGACGGTAAATGGTAACGACCGTAAATCTCAAGTTTTAAATCTCTTATTTCGCCGTCAAATAATGCGGGTTAGTTGTGCAATTTTTTTATGTTAAACTAGAACATATGTACATCAATCGTACCTGCCTGTGAGTATTTAAATATTGTAGTAAAATACTTAATTAAATAAATTCATGAATTACTGTCTACCCAAAACATAAAAACGTAATTACTTTCAAATCGCTTAAGATATTTTCATGATTTGTTTTGTGTGATAAGACTATGTTACTACCTATAATACTGCCTGTTACTTTTTTTTTATTTTATATTTTAGATACTAAAAAGTAATAATACGTCTAATTCGGCACAGCGCGCTCCTTGATAGGCGAGTCGTATTGCTCGGTGGACGTATGTCGCGCTGCTTGAGCTCAGCGCAGAACACTCAAGCTATACCACCCAAATCACTCAAGGCCGTTGGCAGTTATCAGCGCCTATTCCTCATGAATCTAGCTAGGTATCTTAAACAAAAAGATTTTTTTGAATCCGACTGATACTTCTAGAGATTAGTGCGTTCAAACGAACTCTTCAGCTTTATAATATTAGTACCTATAGATATTATAATCATCAGAGAGAAGAAAACAACAATTGCCATGGATAATATCTTAATAACAAATTATAAAAAAAAATGTATCATTTCGAACCCTGTTTTGTGATTGAATGTCAATTTTTTATTATTGAATAAAGCACAGAAGAGTAGGCCTAAAACGTTTTTATATCGTAAATAGCATTATAGGGTTTTTATATCATGTCTAACAGACTAACATCAAGTTTCTAAAAGACTGATCATGCCTTATATCGGATATTGCTAAGAGCAGCCGAATTCGCTCGAATGATGTCCTTGACTGAAAGAATGATAAATGTTCCAATATATTACGTTATTATGCTATCCATATTTCTGATTTAACGCCTTTTTGGGTATCAAACAAGGCTAAAGGTCACTGAAGGGTCGTGGATTTGAACCCAAGCAAACACGCTCTTTGTTTCATCACCATTGCTCTATTGATCCTTAGAAAAGTCTTGCTAAATTACCGTTTTCGATTTACCGGAACGTTATCTTGTCGTAATAAGTATTTCGATAACTGCGGGACTAACCCTGAAATCAAGAGAAAAAAGTCAGCTATTCCAAACAATTTATTGGTCGTATTAAATGTATGGATATTTTTGTATCTGGGGGGTGATTCTCGCGGGTGATATATTGATATCGAATTCGATATATATCGCAACAAATGTCAAAATGGTAGGGATTTTGACAGTTGTTGCAATATATATCGAATTCGATATCAATATCGAACCCGCGAGAACCACCCCCCTGTACCTACTAGTATCGAATACCTACTGAATACCTACTCTCCTTCAATACGACCCTTGTTTAACCTTAGACCCTGTATATGTTACAGGCATTCTCTAAAATATTATTTCTCAATTTTCATTTTAATACCTTTCGTTTCTTATTTTATCTCTAATTCCCTAAAGCTTTGGCTCAACGTCTTTCGTAATTTCATTCTAATAAAATAAAACGAAAAATTATAATAGAGTTGAAAAGTTCTTATTCTTAGTATTGTTAGCTATACATATACGATTTTCTTAGACGATTTTTTTCAAGGCCTCAAAGGCCTTGAAAAAAATAATATAGTACATAAGTCATTTTCTGCAGCATTATTTTCTGCTTTCATATTTCTAAGTTTTTAGTCAGAGTCTAAGTAGGTACATAGAGAATCTCGACAAATAGAACTTTCATAATGCATATTATCATGAGTTACATACATAAAACCGTATTAAACATGATTATCATATTAAAGTCAGACAAATACACAAATTATGGACAAACTGAATAACATAAGTTCTTTCTGTAATTCTGAATGAACCTGAAATGAAACCAATCTTTAGTACAGCGTCAAACAAACTTTTACTCGAATATACGCTCGAATCGTTACCTACGTTCAATCAGTAGCAACACGGTTCTATGATCTTACACGAATCCCATCCGAAACTATCTTTTCGGACAAACAAAAAAGTAAATAACATTACGAAATCCTTACATCTGTACAATGATCCTGTATACACAGCGCCTCTAAACTACTCGCCGAACTTTGTATGACTTTCAGAACTTTTTCGAACAAACACACATAACTTGTGTGTTCGACTGTACCTTCGAGCTACGCTTACGGAAACAGTGTGATGCGGACTACACGTGTTCAAGCTGGACTGATGCGTGAATTCAAACAAATAACTGTTGCACAATCAAAACAATCACAATAAATTGCGTGCTTGGTAGGTATTCGAATTAGTAACAATATTTCTTTATTAGGGTTCCGTACCAAAATGGTAAAAAAGGAACCCTTATGGTGCGACTTTGTCTGTCTGTCTGTCTGTCTGTCTGTCTGTCTGTCTGTCTGTCACACCTGGTTATTTCAGTAACTACTAATGCTATCGACTTGAAATTTGGAACAATTATAAAGAGTGCTTACCCAGCTTTATTGCAAGTAATTAAAGTTAATAAATGTTTTTAGTGTCATTGCAAAAGGGGCCGGAGTGGGGGTCCAAAATTTCAAAGTGGGGTTACTAGGTCAAGTGACATATCATATGAAAGGGCTTGATCTGCACATTTCAAAATATATTTTTATTTAATTTTATGTCTCACAGTTTTCAACATATGATGAAAAATGTCTGAAAAAATACCATTCCCCCCCCCTTATCTCCGAAGTTTGCGGGGCGAAAAATCTGAAATAATTAGAGTTAATAGGAATTGACCCAAATATGGCACCAAAAATAAAACGATGTTCCTAACTAGTACAGTTTTTTCAAAATCATCAAAATTCCTTCACAAACAAACTTAGTTATGCGGTCCGGATTTTTTCGCTTTATACGTCCAAAAATGATACGGAACCCTCGGTGCGCGAGTACGACTCGCACTTGGCCGGTTTTTTTTCTCTTATTACTCTTGAAACAGTTGAAATTTGAAACACTCGTGTAAAGATTAGGAAATTACAGTTAAAATCTGGAAAATTTACAAACGTAATATGTACATAAATCTTATCTTAAAAATTAGTTTATTGAAATATAATCGCATATTAGATTGGATAATCTGAAATTAATACTTTCAGTACATTTTCATCAGTTTCGGCCTATCGTGTGTAACCCCCTTAACGCACAGATGTAATCCGTCACGGCATACCATGACGATGACGTGCGTTGTCGACTGATCGAATTATATACTAATTTATTCATACAGCTCACGTGAACTTTATAGCATAAACATAAAGATCATATTACATTGTTTTGAATGCACACGGTAAAATTGTATATTTTCATTAAGACATTTTCCAACTATTAATACCGTTGTTTTTCTATGATTTTCATGTTTGTTTTCATATGAACTGAAAAGTGTGTTAGAGGGTCACTGTTTTTACCCGACTGCGCGACGCAAAGGAGGGTAATGTGTTTATCAGTCTATTTTAATTTAAACGAAGTAAATATTGTGACTATGAATGATCAATTTCAAAATAATAAAACTATTATTCAATGCTTTGAAAAATATATTTATTTACAATTAAAACCTGAGAAAACGCTGTCGCGAAGGCCTAGACGCCATACACTACCAACAACAAAAGAAAAAACAATTTCCCGCCACGAGACGCTCGAACTAAACGATTTATTGTTCCAATCTGCGCAGCACATATTAATAACTAAGGGATTTATCGTCGCAAGTTCCGAACACACTGGCAACACTGCAGAAACCGTGCTGTCAACTGCACGACAACGCAGCGCAGCATGGCAATACAGTATCCTACAATGTGCATGACATTGGATCTTAAACGGAATAGTGCTTGGTATAATAGTATCAAGACCATTTAGTCGTATCTGAGGATACTTGGGTAAGTCGAGAACTGACAAGAGTTGCAATGAAATTGTTTTAAAAGTTTTCAACGCTAATTATACAGGGTTATTGGTAAAATACCAAAAATCTTCCAGGACTGTATTACGAACATCATAACCAGCAACTTTTGTTCTATAACTTTTTACAAAACATAATTTTCCAAAATATCTGTAAGTATTTTGTAGAAAATAAATGCTTAACGTCTCCCCTGCGCTGTCACTCATAATAATAATAAGATTTTGATTCGACCTACACAACGAGTATCCGCGCTTTCTACGCAAAAGCCAGATAATATTTTTAATTTTGTATGAATATTTAATATAATATGATGAATATTATTAAAAGTCATAGAACAAAAGTTGTTGTTTATGATGTTAATAATATAGTCCTGAGAGGTTTGTAATGTTTTTCCAATAACCCTGTATAAAACCCAACATTTAAAAGAGTATCCATGAAGTTTCTTGCCCACTCTCCTCCATTTGAGTCTACTATTTGGAACTTACATTTTGTATTAATAACTTTCAAGTCTTAATTTCTAATGAATAATGGTTCTGAATAAATGAGTATATTTTGAAATAGCAAAGAGTATGCGATGCGATTTCCCGTACCTAACATGTTCAAAAAGTGTAAACAGTTACATGCGGGCGCGGTTTCAAATGCTCTTTTTACTTTTGTGCTGTGACTAATAAAGATTTACATAGTGCATTTTATCTGAGTAACTGTTTCCACTTATATTATAAGGGTGATTAGGGATGTGCATATTATCGCTTAAATAGCTAATTAGCTATTATAAGTTTTCTAAGCATTATCAACTTTTTTCCCTTGTTCATTCTACGTTGAGTCAGTGTAGACTGACGTGTACGCATAGTATATAAGGGCCGACTTCACCATCATCAGATAACGATCCAAGAATTAATTTTAAATTTTTGACAGATATTCTATACAAAATTTGTCAAATCTCAAATTGAAATCAAAAAGTAAATTACAATTCCATTTTTCTCGAAAGCTGAAATTCCATATTTATTATCTCTGAACGTTCTTAATTATAATTATTTTCTACTAAAGCCACAAATGACAACACCTCACCCACTATCTAACGTCAAGATCAAATGCTCACTGTTTTTGATTGATCCAACTACAACCGCGTAGCGTAGGTATTTACAATCACGAACAATATTCGCGTACAATAGCGAATACACTCGGAGATTTTCGACGGAGCCCTATGAATATTATCGCGTTGCTGCCAAGGGAGGCGTGGCAGTTGATTGATACGGCACATTCGGACACGCCGACGGTGTTTATGTTATTATCAATCTCGGAACGGACCTCGGACGCCGGATGTCGGAGCCTGGACGTATCCGGACGCCGGATGTCGGACATTGCGAACATTCGATGGGGTGTAGCAAAGTTTGTGATTGTTATTTTTTTTTAATATTTTTGTTGTTAGGTGTTGATAAGATTTGGTTTACAGTAGCTTGCATTTATATGTAACATATACATTTATTTTAGCAAGCTTTTATAAAACTATGCGATTGTGACTTACGCTAATTGCCTTTCAAATAGACGTTTGAAGAAAATTCTTTTAAATGACGTTGACGAGTTGAAATATTTTTAAAGAAATGCAAACTGAAAAATTAAACTTTAAAATGCGCCAAAGATTTATATATGTATGTATATCTTTCGTGGCTAAACATGATAGTGTTGGACATTCGAACATAATTTTATAAAAAAACACTACATTTTCCTCTTAAAGCGACCCAAAATTAAGGGAAATCGGTGAAAAAAAAAGAAAGGAAAAATGATTACACGTGTTTCTCTCTTAAAGAACACCTAAAATAAATCACTTAAACGATTCGCGCGTTGAAACACCGCCGTGCAGATTGACACGCCACCGTCCTACATTAGTTCTGCACCGGCATTCGGGAACCGAACACTACACTGCTAAAAGACATCACTATTTATATAAGACCAATGTTAAAAGACCCCTGACACCTGCTCTAAATACCAGCATTTTAACAATGTGTTCAAACACCACAGCTCTAGTTGTACTGGACGAGTTTTATTTTAAGATGCTAATGACTGATGCGTCATTTTTGCTTTTTTTTAAGTATTTAAAGACAATAGACGAGGGCAGTACATGTGTCTGCCTAATGGAGTGTCCATTGCTGGTATATTGGGCGATATCAAAGGTTTGCTCAGAATATATGAGGCAGTCGTTATAATAATTTATTATCGCCGCGTCTACGCATGTTTGTTTGTCTGTAAAATGGATTGAAAGCATGCGGACTGCGTTTATGTACTGACAATTATTTGCACATTTAATATACGAGTGAGCAGTGAGGTCGTTTTGTGATGTTTTGTGAACTAGATTTCGTGAGATACCAATTTATTGTTTGAGCAATCAGAGATTCTGAGTACAATATCCATTATGTTACAATGTGCACTGATGCTCTGTAACAATTAACACACTATTGAGTAACAATAATTACTACCTCGTCTGTCTAGTGGTCGCAAGCGTGACTGCTGACCGTGAAGTCTTTGGTTTGACCCCCGGGTCGAGTAAAGTGCTATCGGGTTTTTCCATTGGGAAATTTTCAGTAACAGCCCGGAGTAGGGATTTGGGACCAGTTATTGGCAATAGACTTGTCCCATAGTACATGGGACTTCAACTCATTATAACTCCACATGAGACTTGTAAACTCATGAAATTTGGTATTAGGACATACTAGGAAGTAGGCAGAGGCCTAACCCTTCGGGGAATAAAGGTGTTTTGATGATGAGTTACAATAAGCCTCGACACAAACACTGCCACAAAAGCAGCCAAAAACGCAACCACAAACGCAGCTACGAACGCAGCCACAAATGCAGCCCCAAGCGCAGACACAAACGCAGCCACAAATGCAGCCACAAACGCAGCGAAGCCGACGATTTCATATAAAATATATTCAAACTATCCGCAGATTGGTGGCGGCGTTTAAGACTATCGTGAGTAGCCCTTGTATGGCGAGGCGATTTGAGTAGCAGCGGTTTGTGGCATGTATAGCAACTGGCAACCACCGGCGACATCCATGTGCGGCAAGTTCGTTTAAAATATATGTAAACTGCCCTCTTAGCATGACCAATTCTATCTCTATTCTACCAAAGAATAGACAAAGTTCTTTCTATCCAAATCGTTACTTCTGCCCGAGCACGTGGCGACCCGTGTTTAGCTTATCAGAATTTTGTCTACTGAAGAATAGAAACATTTCTTCTCTTCATTGTATGCATAAAACGGTAGAAATCTTTCTACAATCAGTCACTTTGTCTATTCTTCTGTAGACAAAAATCCGTTTCTATAGTGGTCATGCTAGGCCGGCTGTAGTCTACAGATAGTGTTTTGTGGCTGTCGCGTGGCCCGTGTGCGTCTGTGCGGCGTGGCTAATTGTTAATGTTTTTTGTTTTTCTAATGGGTCAAGGACTAGAATAATTTATTTGCTAACGGTTTCAAAGCATTTGTGTTTCTTTCTTATTTTAATGGGTAGTTAACGGTTTTTGTAACAACTAGAGGATTAAATGACTCGGTTTTAAGTCTAGAATTTTATAACGAAATTAGAATTTGTAGTTATTCAATATGCGTTTGCTAAACGCGCACCAGATGTTAGAATTTATCTCAATCGTAGAATTATGTTTACTGTGCATTTCGTGTTCATGAACCGCTAATATATCATTATTTTGTAAAAGCTTTGGTACGAATAATGATTTGTGTTTTCTTGTAAAATCGTAGATATAGAGCTATCAAGTGGTCGTAAAAATATATACAGGTGGAAAGGGGGCCATTATACATTCATCATATTGAACAATTTCTATGAAGGTACCAACCCTGAAATCAGTCAAGCTCTCTCGACAAATTATATTACACGAATTTAGATAATGATGGCGCTCTTTTGCTTCCAAAACCAACGAAAATTCACCGTCTGACAGATAACCAAAGTTGAAGCCATTATTGAAATAGTGTCGTTCGTGTATGTTTTTCGCCACCATGCCATATCTGGGCTTAGGCATCCTTTTCAGCATGCTACCTCGGGGTAGATAGGCATGCTAAAAAACCGGCCGAGTGCGAGTCGTACTCGCGCACCGAGGGTTCCGTATCAGTTTTGGACGTATAAAGTGAAAAAAACCGGACCGCAAAACTAAGTTTGTTTGTGAAAGAATTTTGATGATTTTGATAAAACTGTACCTACTAGTTAGGAACATCGTTTTATTTTTGGTGCCATATTTGAGTCAATTCCTATCAACTCTAATATTTCAGATTTTTCACTCCGCAAACTTCGGAGATAAGGGGGAGGGAATGGTATTTTTTCAGTCATTTTTCATCATATGTCGAAAACTGTGAAATATAAAATTAAATAAAAATATATTTTGAAATGTGCAGATCAAGTCCTTTCATATGATATGTCACTTGACCTAGTAACCCCACTTTGAAATTTTGGACCCCCACTCCGGCCCCTTTTGCAATGAAAATATTTTTTTTTTTTTTTTTTTATTTGCAATAAAGTTGAACAAGCATTTTTTATAACTGTTCCAAATTTCAAGTCGATAGCATTAGTAGTTGCTGAAATAAGCAGGTGTGACAGACAGACAGACAGACGAAGTCGCACCATAAGGGTTCCTTTTTTACCATTTTGGTACGGAACCCTAAAAAGATGACATCTAGAAGCAACCACAGAATCGGTTCTGTGGTTGCTTCTAGGTGTTAGTTGTGACCTATCTCATATAGATACGTGACCCATTTTGCTGCAAGACGTCATACATTTTCGTCTATCTGCTTCATTATTTAAAAGTACCTACTGCAGCGTCAATAAGGCACAAATTCGTAGTTTTTGTTAACATTAATATTAAACAAAATCAAACTAAAACTCAACGGTATTAGTCGATTTTCGATATTAAATGGATTAGCTGTCATGCCACGGGTGACTATAAAATCGGTGGGTGATTCTCAATTAATGCCTGCAATGTGTGTCGGCAATGGCTGTCGCATGCCGATCATAGATAAGATGTCGCGTCAGTCAGACGTGTCGCTACAGGCAGTTGGAAGCGCTTTTGGCAGCGCTGCAGATATTTCAGCGATCCCACTATGGTGTAGTTACATCACTATAAAGCTGGGGTTGCATTAGACGTATTTTATCGGACGATGTGTTGCCGTATCCTATACCTGTAGAGTGTAGAGTGCGTTTCACGTAAGTAAGAGTTTCCTTTGACGCTACTTATGTTGGCTTGTCTGTCACTCACTCACTTGTTTAGATCTTCTGTTTTTAGGGTTCCGTACCAAAATGGTAAAAAAGGAACCCTTATGGTGCGACTTCATCTGTCTGTCTGTCTGTCTGTCACACCTGCTTATTTCAGCAACTACTAATGCTATCGACACTTGAAATTTGGAACAGTTATAAAAAATGCTTGTCCAACTTTATTGCAAATTAAAAAATTAAAAAAATATTTTTATTTTCATTGCAAAAGGGGCCGGAGTGGCGGTCCAAAATTTCAAAGTGGGGTTACTAGGTCAAATGACATATCATATGAAAGGGCTTGATCTGCACATTTCAAAATATATTTTTATTTAATTTTATGTCTCACAGTTTTCAACATATGATGAAAAATGTCTGAAAAAATACCATTCCCCCTCCTTATCTCCGAAGTTTGTGGAGTGAAAAATCTGAAATAATTAGAGTTGATAGGAATTGACCCAAATATGGCACCAAAAATAAAACGATGTTCCTAACTAGTACAGTTTTTTCAAAATAATCAAAATTCTTTCACAAACAAACTTAGTTTTGCGGTCCGGTTTTTTTCACTTTATAGGTCCAAAACTGATAGGTACGGAACCCTCGGTGCGCGAGTACGACTCGCACTTGGCCGGTTTTTTGTATATTTATGTGTTACAGTTATGCTTGGGACGCTAAAAGGTGGTGAACGAAAATAATTGATATCTACTGACAGAAAACTTCCAACACCGTTAAATACGTAACATATCTGAAACATAGCATCGACGGGAATTCTTATCTGAAGCGCTTCTTACTTGTATGTCTGTCTGTACCTTAATTTAACTCTCACAGAAACTTGGTGGTCCGCGCTGTATATGATGTCAATATTGTGTGTCAATACGTCTGAAGGTACTGTTGATTGGTGTGATGTTTGAATTTATTATAACGTTGGTATGACCTATTGGCTCTGTATACATTAGTGAATGAAACCATGTTGCTGTAGTGAGCGCCTAGTTGCAACTTGTAATTGTAATTAGTAGTAGCGACACATGAGACATTTCAACTTTGCTCCAGGGTGGACAATGCATCTGCAATGTCTGAAGTATCTATTACCACTTAAACATGTACGCACCCCCTACTTATAAACACCTCTTAATTTAACCACTTTATTAAACATACAACTATCCTTGTAATTTGTATGACAATGAATAGAGATGACAGTTCACTTAAGAGCTGTTTAATTTAATCATCATTTAATAGGGGGGTAATGTTTAGTTGCTATGTCTTCTACAGTTCGGTCGCTCAGAAAATTCAGAGAATGCGGTCCTGAAAGTTCGTAAATGTATGGGCGATGACAGGCGACGAGACTTTGAAATGGAAAATATTTTACGATTATAAATATTTTCGTCGTTTATTATGCACTTTTGATAATAATGTAACTAAAATTTTTATTAGAATATAAATCTACAATAAACTAAAATACCTTAGTGCTAAATTAATGAAGTGTCAGGAACGTATTCTCTCAGTGGCCGGACTGTACCTACAGTACACAGAGACACAGCTCAATTAGATCCGTCTCTAGCTACTATACGAATCAGATAAGTGGCTTCATTTCATTCGCGTTTTGTGTTGTTTATCGATTTATTTGATTGATTAGTTATTGAATTGGCTATTGGTCATCGTCTTTGAACAAGGTCAGGTGTAGAACTAGTTATTTTATCATCTAAGAGCGTCATCACATTTCGCAACCATGATGTAACTAGGCAGATATAGAGTAGGCTAGTTGTTTACTAAATAGCAGTGGCGAAGGGTAAATTTTTCTAAGAGGTAAGCCGGAGCTACAAATGTTTACCTACTATTGCCTACTATTGTCAAATATTTATAATTAGCTTTTCGTGGCCAGCCGGCCTAGCATGACCACGATAGAAACGGGTTTTGTCTACATAGAAATAGACAAAGTGACAGATTGTAGAAACATTTCTACGTTTTATGAATGAAATCTGTCACTTTGTCTATTTCTATGTAGACAAAACCTGTTTCTATCGTGGTCATGCTAGGCCGGCTGGCCACGAAAAGCTAATTATAAATATTTGACAATAGTAGGCAATACTGCCTGTGCTATTTCTCAAAGGGAAGCCGGTAAGAATCTTATTGTAGGGACCCTTCGCCACTGCTAAATAGTACAAAAACTAGCGCGCCATTTTCTTCACCTACGATGACGTCACGCAAGTCATATAAGGGAGTTTCTACAGTTAATATTGGCACAATTTGGCATTTTATGCCTTCCATGACACTACTTGTCAAGTTTCACCAACGCGTTTGAAAGCAAACTGAATTCTTTTTATTATTTTTTTATACCTACCTATGTATATTTATTTTTAGCTAAACAATTAGTTTTAGTTAAGTATTTTGTTTTTTTTTTTTACTTTTGTACCTACTTATGTGTCCATCTGCACGTGAAGAAATTATTTTTATTTCTTTCTTTTTCTTTTAAACTCAAGTAGGAACACTGCAAATGTGGCAAAACTTTGAAGGCTGGAAGGGGATAACGTGGCGTGTTGGGCACGCTCAAAGAAAATTATATTCTTTACTCGTATTATTAAAATGTATTTGTGTACTGAAATATAATTACGTAAATAGAGCCATACTGTCCTTGAGATGTCGTGAGTGACAGCGTTCAATCATCTATTTTTATATTTCAATATTCGTTGAAAAATATGATTTGTGCCTAATGTGGCCCAGTAGTCGCGTTCGATGCAAGGGTCGGGTAAAATTTTATTGGGTTTTTCCCAAGTCAGATCCACTTAGTATAAATTATTGATTGAAGAAATTAGTGCTTACTATTCTTCCTACGTAAAAATATAATTACAAAATGTTTACAGTAAGAAACTATAATTTATATTTTATTTGTCAACGGTACTTGTGCCTATGACGTCGATTTGTAACGGTCGACGAGGGCCATCTCGAAATGAACGGCTAGTACACCTCTGACTAACCCTTTGGGGAATACAGGCGTGATGTTATGTATGTATATGGCAACATTTCTGGAAAAGATGGTCGCAAGAATTTCTCTCCGAGCTACAACAACGAGTCAAATGGCGTCGATCCAGTGGCCAACCTATAAAGGCTATGGAGATGTCGTTGTAATCAAAGACGATCAGCTGCCACCAATGAAATGGATTTTGGGAAGAGTGGAGAAACTTTTTATTGGACCAGACGGTTTATGCAGAGTTGCGAATATAGCCACAACTAAAGGAACCCTCCGACGAGCTCTAAACAAGGTCTACATCAACTTTTATTATGGGACCGACACAGAAATATGAAAAAAAAAATCTGGTGTTCCCTACAAAAATGCACTACAACACGATCAAAATGTATGGAACAGCTGATTTTTTTTTTCATATTTCAGTACCGGTCCCATAATAAAAGTTAATCATATTCATGAGTACTTTCACCTCCTAATATATCCGCACTGGTTTTAATTTTACCCTGTATATCTGATATTTTGTTCCCGGTCTATGCATTTGTAAACGCACTCGCGGCTATAGTTTTTCAAAAGAGTATCAAAAGATAATGTTCTTTGATCTAGCTCTGATGTGTGTTTACATTTTCTGATTACATCAATTCGCAGTTGTGTTAGTACTTATTAAATAGCTACTTAAACAGTTCACACTTGTTTTTTGCTCAGAGATATAATCACTAAGGTGTGCGTCAGAAATGTGTGCGGTTTTGCGTTGTAATCATAATCGTGGTACAGTTGTTAATGTGACGTCATTAGGTTTTATATCTTTTTTTTTATTCTTACCTACGTCCAAAGTCACGAGTAGATGTTTTTGTCCGAGTGCCCTAAAAGTTCGATAATATTTTTCGAGAGTATGTTATGTATACAAGGTTATTAATAAAACACTAACAATCTTCCACCACCAAGAGGGTGAAAAGGGTTGGCGAAATTTGTATGGGAAAACGTGTTTGTTTGGCCTGACAAAAGGTTTCCAGCGCAAGCGAAGCCGCTGGCAAAAGCTAGTAATAAATAAAAGTCAATTCTAATGCAAATAAATTTCGTCACTCGCGGCCTTCGTGGCCCCATAGCGGCGCACTACAAGTCAATTATTGCGCCTCACGTCACAGAGTCACCGACTTAATAGAAACTTCCCGCTGTACGCCGCCCGATTAACCTCGAGGTGAGTTTCACCTGAATTTGTGCTGGAACAACTTTTAAATTTATGGAATGAGGTTTGAATGGTAGGAAGTGTTGATGAATAGCAATGGATACAGTTGAAACCAGATTTAGGCACTAGTTGTCAGATTTAGGCACTATTTATGCTGAACTGGACCTATTTGGCACAGACGCTAGAAAGACACCAACTATAAAGCATTAACAAAAACCCTGTTGTTCCCCAAAAAAGGGGTCATTGTAGGTACTCATCATTATGAACAACTCCTATGGGAAAAATAAATCAGCTGCTTCAAACATGTTCACATTGTTCACATAACTCAACAAAATGTATGGAGTAGTATGGAGCAGCTGATTTTTTTTTCGCGATTTCAGTTGCTTTGGTCTGAAATCAATAAAATGACCAAAAATGTCCATTATCAATCTCCAAGTTATTTGATGCAACGTCCCTCTAATGAAGCATAAAATGAAACAGCAAATCAGCCATACGTTTTTGCCACACACATTATAGAACGTAACTATTTTCTTTCACAACAATACGTCAGGAATAATTTCCCACTCATACGCACTAGAATCGCCAATGTTGTAATGTCATCCACATTATTACCCGGTTATTTCTGCAGCCGGCTGACGGTAGGAGCGTTTATTTTCAACGCTCAAGCCTAGTTTACCTTATGATGAATGATCCCACCGCACTAGTGTATATCTGTCATTCGTACTGCACTGTCCATCTAAACTGGCAGTCCGAATTAAGCTGCGAGGATTTGATAAAAATTGCACGGTTAAATTTTTTTACGTTGTTTGTAAACGCACTTACAGAACGGAAGAAATTCCTCGTGTCCGCAA
Source organism: Thalpophila matura (assembly GCA_948465475.1). Classification (NCBI taxonomy): domain Eukaryota; kingdom Metazoa; phylum Arthropoda; class Insecta; order Lepidoptera; family Noctuidae; genus Thalpophila; species Thalpophila matura. The sequence goes on from OX419182.1 coordinate 16,106,900, forward strand.
CGTTTAAAAAAAAGCAGTGTTGAGTTTTATTTACCATAAAACCACCTTAGAGTATAAATAAAAAGATTTTCAAAGATTACTACCCACTATGAGATCTGGAATAGGCTATGGATCGTATTACAGAACCTAACTCAAACTCAAGCATTACTTGAGACTAGTTTCAACCAATCAAATGGCTTGACAATAGTCTCAAGTGTCTATGCTTGAGTCTTGAGTGAGGTTTTGTAATACGACCCTTAGAAAGAAATTATTACCATTAAGTATTTTAAAGTGTTCAATTTATCATACAAGGTTTGGTTTGGTTCTTTATGAGTTTATCCTTACAAAATCTTTCTTCTGCATGTGTAAGATTAACTTACAATGTTTAAATCGTATTGAAAATTGGTAGGTATTTATTTTGCAGGCATTTTTTTTTCAACCTGCAACCTTGGCTAAAGTTCGGGTTCGTAAACATTCGGACCGTTACAATTTTTTTACATGACGTGCACTATGTATTTTAGGGGGATTTTTATAAGGATATGGAAATAAGGGGTCTTTGTAGAGTAGACAAATTGATATTGATGACTTTATGGTAGATTATGGACTACGTTTTGATTGAGGAGCAACAACTAGTAGGGAAACGTTTAAAAAAAGTTGAAGCACCTAATTTTTCTATACAGGGTGGCAGGTTAGACAGTGGAAATATTTTAAGGGGTCATTGTACTCATCATTATGAACAACTTTTACTATGGGACAAACCCGGAAATCGCGAAAAAAAATCAGCTGTTCCATACATTTATGTTCACATAACTCAACAAAATGTATGGAACAGCTGATTTTTTTTCGCGATATGAGATTATGAGCCATTCTAACATTATTGTGAGTCAATTGCAGACTTGGGGCCCAGTAGATACGGTTGTTAACCCTAATCCTTCCAAATGAGGTGTTCACTAGCATTACCATCACTCTCTCATCCATCATTGTCCATTACCTATAACATGGCGAAGGTGGGCCATTCGTTTCCATTCCACCATTCAGCCACTGACCACGACGCGTCACAATGTTCAGATCCATCTAATAAATCAGACTGAATCAAAATGAACGCGAATGCCGCTTTGTAAATCATCCGGGATAGTAATTAGAAATTTGCTGAAATTAATTTACGCCGTGTCACGTGACGCGTGCAGAGTATCTTGATGAGTGGGCTTTGATGTTGCCGCCTGTTCCTGGATATTAGTCTGCATCCAGTTTATAGTTTGAGAGGATTTGAAGGAGTTTGATAACGATAGTGACATCCCAGAAATCCGAGGATATTCTATGTTTAAAGGGGCAGTCAAATAAGCTTTTACCTGCTCAGGTGAAGTTTCATAGGTTGGTTCCTAAGTACTTTATTTAGGTACCTGGAATACAAATGTGATGTTGTTCTGCAAAGGACGAGATACTTAACATCATATCCTGCGTGCTCTAATACCAGCACGTTGAAAGAATTACGCCACTAAAAATGCAATACAAGTTAAGGACAATTTAGGCTGCTATCGGCACACTAGAAAGAAAAATACACTGTCGACTCGATAGCGATATGGAAGATGAACGAATCGTTACTTGTGTGACTTAAAATATTTAGAAAAAAAAAATACTACCACACTATATTTGCGGTCAGAAACTGAAATACACCTTGTTTCCGAAGCCTACAGTGTGCGTGGCCCGACACGCACTTGGCCGGTTTTTTATTTAGAATACTCTTCATTTCCAGATAAGTAAGAAACGATGCTAACAAGTCAACCGAAGCTAAGAAGTAGGTATACAATAATTCCAATGTCGTCTCAGGTCACTGCTTCAGCGTAAAAACTATCAGATTTATCTTGAAATTTCTATCAAAATGGCAAAAAATTTATTCTAAGACCCAAGTTCACCGACAAGATGACAGTCCGTTAGATTGAAAACGGCTGTTTATCATATCTTTTTCTATACAAAAAGTCATGTTAAACGGCTGTTTACAATTAATCGGACTGTTATCTTTGTCGGTGAACTTAGGCCTAAATGTTCTAGATACCTCCAGTGAAACTTCCAGAAACTGTTAGTTTGCTATAAGAAGCTTTAAATTCACTGCTGCTGGAAATACAAATTATTTCCAAAGAAAGACTTTTTTATGTTCTACCATTTGCTCCCTAAGACAGACTGTTATCAGCTTACTTATTCCTAACTAAACTAAATAATATAGCCTACGTTAAATAAAATACAAACCCAAACCTATCAAATCTACACAATTCTTCGTCCATTGAATCGAAACATTCAAATTTCAAAATGTGTATTGGCGCAGCGTGCTAAAACTAAATTATGTCGTTATCCAAAATGTATTTTAGTCTGGCCAACATTAAATTTGTGGTCTAAATTCAATCGGACGGAGCTGGAAGCATTGACAGGTGAGTTAGGCCAGCTCTAACTTAAACGGCCATTTTGAATAAGTCATCTAATAATCAGGAAGCTGTGAAATAAACATTTCGACTGTCATGGCAGATTTTGAGGCTCGAAAATAGTGTTTTGTATGATTGGATTAAGATTTAATCAATCCAACTGTGTTGTTTTGATCAATCTCTTTACCCGACTGTGTGACAGCAAAGACAGGGTTACGTTTATTTTATACATCTTTGTGCACTAAATACCATAGTATTTTTTTGACAGTAGCATAAAATAATGGACCTAGTAGACACGTCTTACAATAAAATAGACCACTAAACGACAGTTCATAACCATAACAAACCACGCTCTAAAAACTTGCTAACACACATTTCTAAAACAAATACTTATTCAAATAAACATACATTTTTCATAGAATACCAATTGAATTAACAGAATTTTCCGCACATACCGCAGCAGAACGATTGTGAAGCGATTCACGTAACCTCCGCCGCACTCTGAATTAGAAACACTTAATTTTAAGTATCGTTAACACGCGCGATTTCGAGTTTTAGAAATTGGCAAAATGTTTTCAGCGCTGGATGTGACATGTGCTTTTTAAAGATAATTACGTGCGTCAAATTGATGGGAGAAATAAAGTAGGTGCTTAGATAACATAAGCGTATGATTGACGGGACTTGACAAAGTTTCGGGGATAATAATTTGCAATGTTTTAAGTCGTCCTCGTTAAATATTTTTGGGAAATCAATTGAAAACCAAATTCAGCAATTTACCTTATATTTTTCTAAGGGCCGATTTCACCATTGTCAGATAACATTTATCCAAGGCATTACATTGAGATTGGACAGATTTTGTATAAAACATTTTAAAATAATGCTTGGATAAAGTAATCTGACGATAGATGGTGACATCAGTCCTTATGCATCTATTTATTTAAAAACGAATGCTTAATTTTAAGTTTGTACATCAAATGACCTTCTTACAAATGGACAACGTCTTAGAAATCTAATTATAGAACGTCGATAAAGAATCACGACACCAGTATAAAAAACATTAACGGAATTTGCAAGAATAATACAAACGGCAACCTTACAAAGACTTTGAATTCTGATAACATCTAAAAAGGAAAAGAATAATTAAACATTATCTCTGTAACCGTTGCTTTATTGAAAGATAAGCTATAACCGTTTTAAAAGAGCTTTTTCTGTTTCCTTTTCTTGATACAGTATTTGTAAGGGTTCGTTTTTCGCAACCAGATTTATTGCGTCGTCTTTTAATTTTAGATCCCTTTTTTTCCCCTCCAATTGAGGGATCTTTGTAATCACTATTGTTATATTAAATATGACTGTTAAGAACGGTTTTATTAATAACATTATTTCTCTCTTGCAGGTAAGTTCCACGATTTAACGAATTTTAATCTGCAAAAAAATGTTAAAGGTAAGAATAGGGAATCTGAGGAACTAGACAAGTGTGGTCCATCGTAGACCGCAACATCGCTTAATATCAGGCGACATGGTCAAACGCAAGCCTATTATTAAATTTAAAAAAAATTGAATTCTACTTGGTTTCAATACCAAATGTTTGATGTTAGAAGATGGCCTTTCTTGACTTTATCTTCTACTTTGGTTTTAACGCCAGCGTTTAGTTGCATATTGGCAATATTGACGTGGAAGCTTCACACAAACTACAATCAAGATTTGCAGTTAACGACTGTTTTACTGTCCTTCCGTATATCCTCTTAACTAGACCGATAACATCTTTGAACATTTTGGGAAGTGATTTCTCAATAGTTTTTACCTGCCCGTTGTTCGACACGGATTCCCTAGTCAAACGCAGGTTATTGATCCTCCGCGTATGGTTTAATATTCAATGCGCGAGCGCAGCGACGGTGCGCGTCCGCTTGCTGCCCCAGCGCAGCCTGCTCCAAGTGAGAGTTTTGATTTTAGAACAATGGTTGGAAAAAGTTTTATTTTTTTGCGTTGAATAAGATGTGTGCTTTGCATTTCTAAGTTTTCTGCTTTTTTTACATTGTGAGTTTGAATTTTAAAAAGCACGGACTTGTAGCTAAAAAAATATGGATAAGAAAGCTATTTGTTCCTAGAAAGCTAAACAAAGCAAACACACTTTTAATAGTTTATTACCATTGACATTAGAATTACAAATGACGAACCCTTGTACTTAAGTGTTCAAGAGATGTCCTTAGAGCCCTAAGAATTCACAGAAGAGCTTTCAACAAAGGTAGTATAGTAAAGCTATCCATTAGCACAGACCAAATATTTCTCCGCACTCATAACGTCTATTTTAATGTAGGAGAAATATAGTGTTTTCATGAAATGTCAAAATATATTATTGTCGAAACATCTATTTACAGATTATATATCTTTGTTTTTAATTAGATCATTTACAGGCACTTTTGGAGTAATGTCAAGCAGTGATCAGCCTGTTAATCAGTAAGTTGAAGATAGTCCATTTCTTAGCCTAAATTCCTATTGAGAAAACGCTAAGTTCAGCATAGTCCAAAATTTTAGCATATCTATAAATCCATACATTCAAATCCTCAATATAAAATTCACGAGGCACCAACCTTTGATCATGATACAATTTATCAATCATACCCTCAGTGCCTTCAAATATTACTACATTACAATTTAATCCCAACTTGAAGGGAAAGTTATATGACAAATGAATGAACTCAACATCCTAGTTTCAGTACTAAAGCGATTATTTTGCGGCTACGCCAAACCTATTTTGCATTTGATCACGTTGATTGAGTTAAAGTGTGCCGATTAAGCCGTCTTCCTACGTTTCAAACAGTTGAGTGTGAATTAGAATCCAATTCATAGTATATACTGGTATTATGTGGCTTCTATTCTGTATGTGGTACGGAAGGTTCAATAGTATTAATGAACTAATCTGAAATAACTTCCTGGATTTCATTTCTTCTGGTTAATTCAAATTTAATGGTAGGTATTGGTGGATTGAAATTTGAAGTTGTAGTTGCGATATGGACTATTTATGCTCAAATGATGGGCATTTCTATTAAAAATAACAAATAAAATGTTTTAGTTTTAAAATTTTCTATGGTATTGGTTGCTTCAAATTGCCCGCCCTATCTTCCTATCAAGTAGTAAAACAGTCTGAATGAACTAAAGATTGAATCTATATGCATACAAAGTTGCGTTGCAATGACAAGAAAGCATTTCACGTGAGACTTTCATTTCCAAATTAGCATGTTAGGTTCAAGACATTCTGCATCCAAATGTCTTGGTGATGTATCGATTTTTTTTGTTTTCTTTTTAAACTAACGGGATCTAATACTATATGAAGAACTAGGTACTGAAATAGGCTGCGTTGATCCCAAAATAGACATAACTGATTCAATTTTGCAACTATCATTCTGCATTACCCAGTTTTAGGTTCAAAAGTGTCACAATAATAAAAAACGAGTGCTTCTTCCCAAACAGGCGAAACACTTGGACGGTATATGTAAATGTCGAACGATAAAAAAAACAAAGGAAATAGTGACCGAGTTCGTTGACATTACCGACGCCACTCATTTCGTATTCTCGTATAATCTTCGGAAGTGAAAAAAATGTTAATTTTAAAATTGTCCCTGACGTTTGACTGGTCGGCCATTAGTTTACTCAAAAGTTTAAGGGCTATGGTAATGACTGTCGTAAGCTTGACATCGAAAGATCGTAAGGTTAGATCCGATAAGACCGTGTCGATTTGACAAAGGTTATTTAAACTATCAGAATACGTTGTGATTTTTCTTGTGTTAGATTTAATGTAATAGAATTTGTTCTCAGAATCGTATTGTACTGATTGCCTGTTGTAATTTTGTTTTACCGTACCTGGGCGATTTCTCAGGGGTGACACTAAGTTAGAAAGTAAAACATTATATAAATACGACATAGAAACCATTAGAGCCGTTTCTGAGAAACCAATATACCTATACAAGAATTGCTCAATAAAGAAAATATACAAGAATTGCTAAAAGATTACAAGAATAATAAATTCCTGTCAAAAGCAGAAATAAAACAAATAATATTTCGAAGAAGCCCCAACTAGGAAAAAAAAATATATCTTTAATAGAGGGACGCAATTGAGATATCGTAACTTTTGGCTCCCGATTATTTCAGCCTACCTAACAAGATGCCTGACAATATGATGGGTCATAAACAATCAGCCAACTGGCACGCCAACGGCTCTAATTTATATCGACTAGTTGTCAATCTGACACCTCTAGTAACGCGGGTCCAATTAATGTAATCACGGCTAATATTATCAGTAACAGATGGATGATTTGTTAGGTTATTTAGTGTTAGTTTCTGTTGTATGTCTAGTTAATTATTGCCTATGAAATCAATGGCTGTAGTACCTGCATTGGTAATCTCACATTTTAGAAAAGCAGGATGTTTATTACGATTTTAGTTTTGATCATTAATGTGTGCATCTTCATTTATTATTTGAGGTTTGAATCGAGTACGTACTCATCCCTTTGCAAGTTGATCCAATTATTCTCTATTTGTCGTAACTATAATTAAATTCACCACTACTTTTAGCCCGAATTCGTCTTATCCTAGCCGTCTTATTTTAGCCCTTTCCCTATCCAGCCAGTGACCTACGCATAGATTACGGCGATTGTTTAACTATTATATCTGCATCACGGACTATTAACGTTTAAACATTGTTGGTAAAACAATTCCCTGACTCAAATACTCGTATAATTATTGCGTTCAAAGCCGTGGGTTGGAATGAGTGGTCCCTTCGATGTCGTTATAATAACAGATTTTGACTGTATTTGCAAATAAATTATTTCTGACTGCTTTCTTACTCTAGAATGCTTCCAAATCCTTCTAAGTATACCAGCAGACCTCACAAACTAATGATCAGCTCCATCAATAAAGCTCCAACTGTCTCAAGTTACCCAAAGCCACAGCAATTCCTCTCTACGAACTTTCCATCTTTGCAGAACGATACAAACAATTGAAGTAATGCCAAACTCACTAAAGGCTTTAATCTTAATTATTGTCTTGCCCCAGTTATAAGTTAGCTAAGGAATCTGGGGACTAAGATGACGCGAGTCACTTGGAAAGTTATAAAAATAAACTTTAGGATACTGTGGGTTTCAAAGTGTGCCTCTTAGCTACCAAGACTTATGTGCTCTTACGATTATGTGTCTAGTCGGTCTTTTACAGTGTACGAACATGGGAATCTATAGTTTATGTTATTGCCTCTCCCATTACCTACATTTGCAGCTTTTTGTTGCAGCTTCGTCCTTGCTGAATCTAATCCCTTTAATGCAATCTACCCATAAGTATTACAAATCCTGTTACCTTCAAACAACATTTACTAAACCCCTAAATTGGCAATAATTAGCAACCCCTTCAATAAAACAAATAGTTCCACCAACTGTCTTGTTACCCGAAACAATTTCTCACTCCCAACTTTCCTTGCTTCCGAACTTTCGGGCCCGTAAACGATACAGACAAATGGCACAGATTTCGGTCCCGCGGTGCGCCGCGACCCGCGACTGATTCACGCCCGCGACTTGTCAATCCTAACTCGCAGGGCTGTCACTGAACCAAATTAATCACGGGATACGACGCCAAGTTATATTGCACGTCAATACATAAGTTTGCCTCCCCCATATAGTAGAGGGGTGTGATGCAAGTATAGCGTGACGTGACGCGTTATAAATTATTGTTATAGCTGCCGAGCGCTTGATTAATTTTGCGTTTGACGTTTTGTTTGATGAGAATGCTGCGGTATTGGTTTTGAGGTCAATCCATCTTGGTTAACGAATGATAAGACGTGATTTTAATGTCATTCTAATGGACCATTACGTTATCTTTTATTAAATTTTAAAGGCAATGAGATAATGCTAACGAACTAGTGCTATCGAAATTTATCATTCTAATGCCACCTCAAATGCGATAGTAGGTATATTAAAATTATGTTTACTAAAATTACACATCCTGTAAAAACTCAATCAATCAATCAACTCAACAGTACACAGCTGCACATACGCCTCGTAAATTACTCATTCTCTCTCCCAAAGCCATTAAATAATAAGAATAACATATTGACAACCCTAGACAGAAGAGCGCTGTATCGCCACCGAGTGCGCGGTGCACGAATTAATTGCCTATTGATTGTAACGAGAGTCTTTGCCGATACGATCTACGACATACATTATTTACACTATTTAACCAAAGCTTGTTAATGCACTTCACACTATTTTGTAGGAAGTTAGGACATTAAAAACGTTTAACGTCGACATTTGACAGATTCTACTTTTGACATCATAGTCTAGTATTGACAGATTCTACATAATATGACAAATTCTACTTATGACAGGTTTTACATTTGGCAGATTCTACATTTGACAGATTATATATTTGACAGATTCTATATTTGACAGATTCTATGTTTGATATATTCTATGTTTGACAGATTCTATATTTGACAGATTCTATGTTTGACATATTCTATGTCTGACAGATTCTATATTTGACAGATTTTGAAAAAGTGAGTAAGCTGTAGTAGGTAGTTATAGCCTATATGAGAGAGATGAATAGGACTGAATACACTTAATAGTCGTTGAAATCTATCTAATTTGCAAAGAATCAATACAATAGTTTCACTATTTAATCTTCATCTTTCAAGAGTTTCTTTACTAATTTCCGAAGTAAATAATAATATTTCTATAATAAGTAAATGTTTTGATAATGCTGCCTATTATCCTTATATTGTAATAGCTAATCTTAAGAATTAAAGACGTTATAGCTTGTTAAAAACCAAAAACCAAGTTGACAAATAATTTGAAGCACTCGTATTACAGAAATACTTTACAAATACCTACTTATAATGAAATACAATTAAATCACAACTCATTGGGCTTTAGTGTTTCGTCACAACTGTAGTTTCGTCACAGAAAATGTAGGTGTAAAATCATCACAAATACGTTAATTCTATGCCATTACCATAGATAATATAATACTATACGTACAGATGCCTCATCTCATACAAAGAAATGTGACCGATTTAGCGCGGGCTATCTTCGGGCTATACATTTTTCCGTGCTTAAAGCATTTTTCAAAATTTGAACAAATATTTTTCATGATGTATTTTTTCATGTTCTCAATTTTACACAAACTTCAATAACAATTCGATACATATAACGCCATCTATTATGAGTTATTTCAACAAATGTTACTTTGTTCCTGATGAGACCCCGTGCCATTACTTAGAAACTGTAGAGACGGCAGTAACAAAAACAACTAAGTACCTACAATTGCAACAAAACTCGATTTCTCCAATTTAACTAAAACGTTTGAGTGATCTTCTGATATTTTAGTGCGACTCCTTGACACCATTGTCTAATCATGGTATTACATCCACTTACAAGCCCATTTGCAATTTAATTACCGAACAATTAGTCACAGTAAGTACATTATTTATTAATTATTAACTACTTTTTAACCGACTTCAAAAAGGGAGATTCTCAATTCGGTTGTATTTTTTTATGTTTGTTACCTTAGAACTCCGTCGTTTAAACCAATTTGGAAAATTCTTCTTTTATTCGAAAGGATATAGATTTTTAGATTGGTCTTTGCCCAAAGACTAAAAACTAAAAATCAGAAACGAGATTCCTCTTCATAAATCTATAAATTACTAAAATTTAAATATAAATTATATGTACTATACTAAAATATTATATGACGGCCATATAATTATCGTCGGGCGTTTTGTTTCAAGAATGTTAGCACCTATGCGACACTGCTGTCGCTAAATGGTAGCTATTGTTCTACTTACAGATATGTTGCGGTCAACTATGGAATTTAGACATTTACTAAACAGACTAAATAAAATAATGTCAAAATTATAGTGACTGGTTTTTTGTAGTGACCTACAATAATAAAATCTATTATTTTTATAATTCACAAACCTATCCTTTTTTAAGTCATTTTATCAAAGATTCAATTTTAATCGAATGAATAAGAAATAATACAAGTAACGTAATAATAATACAAGTAAATACCACATAAACATAAAATACAAGGCAAATGTTTTATTTAGTCTATTAGCCTCATCACATTTTGTTTCTATATTTTCCTTAATAGCATAATAATTTATGTAATAACGCTAGTCCCACCTCATTAAACCTTTCATTCAACACAGCTACAACAACAAAATTAATTACAAAATGCGCAATTTAATCCGCATTCGTTCCATGTCCGTTACCAATAAAAACGTAACCAAAAAAAAAAATCCCGGCCATTTACATAATTCACCGATTTCACGAAACAGCTGCGACTTTTATATCAATCCTGTCCACATTTGCGGTTTGAAATATTTTCTATGTGTGCGTTAAATGCGTTGTTACACGTAGAGTTGTGCTTGTGTGCATCTGTTTAACACAGGAAATGTTCGCGTTGACAGGTAGGTAAAATGTGTATGTGTGCTGTATTTATAAGAACATCGTTCAAGTGTGGATCACAGCACACAGGGTTGATAAGCATTATTTTGGAACCGTTTGCTGTTAGAGTGGATATTTAAAGGGAAAATGTACTATCCTCAATTGAATGTTCATATTATCATGAGGTAATATAGTAATACATATTACTATTAATATATGTATGTATAATAATTTGTTCCATTGGTATTCCAATTTTATTCCTCTTACTTGGTTATTCCAAATGAACACCAACAGAAGTGACAATCCTAGCCTAATGTCACATATAAGCGACAACAATGCAATTTAGAACAGATGTTCTAAATGTTCTTTCACAAGACATTTGCGCTTGCAACAGTTACAGTCTTTACCTACGAGTACCTACGTAACTTTCAGTCTCATAACTTCAATCCTGTACATTTTTGTCACTTCTGTTGAAAAGAGTGACATTTCATTAAACTTCTGTTAACTTTACTACGCACTTAAAATTAGAAGGGGCGACGTCAAAGTTACAACGTCTCAAAATTTAATTGAAAACTAAAGTTGGTGCGACACGACACTGATATGAATCGTATCACATTATGACATAACCGTAACCGCGTGCCATCCCTACGCCTGAGTCACATATATATGACAACAATGCATCTGTTATGCTGACTTCGCGCCTTGAGCCGTTGATATGTCCCGTACATGGAGTAGCTAGGAATGGAGGGCTATCCTTCGTAGAAATACTTGAAGGTCGTTCTAAAGAAGCATCAATGGTCATTAAAAAAGGGATTTAAAAAATCAACTGATGCAAGGACACCGTAGCTTAGTGGTCAAAGCAATGCCGTGATATGGCAGAGGTCGGGTTTGAGTCTCGCTCGTGTCAAGCGTTTTGAAATCCAACACAAAAATTTATATTTTATTACACCGGTAGGAAAGATCGAAAAATAAAAATGTAACTTAAAAAATATCAGTAATAATAATAATTACTTTTTAGACGCAGTACTGTACTGTTTTGAACTTTGATGATATTAAACAATTTATATCACTTTCAATAACAACTATCAAACGCGATGCACAACATTCAAAAGTGGATCTTTCAGAAATTATCACTTCATTTACACACTGATCCATGGTCCTCCAAGAAATGTTGGTGTGTATGTCACGTTCTTCATTGTTTTGCGTCTGATTGTCTATGGGTCCGCCGAGGGATCGCTAAGGTATTATCGCGTTACAATTCCTGTGACACACTTAGAACTTAGACCGCCTGTAGTGTTGATAAGGAATTGTTATTTGTTATGTTTCGTACGTTTCCAAGGACAATGTAATGGAACACAGGCGACATAGGGCTCTAAGAACATTTGTGCCAACATGTAAGTTATGCATGTTTTAAATAACCTTAGAGTTTTTTTTTGTCGTATCTTCTCTGTATTTGCTGCTACTGCTAGTTATAGACCTCTTTCACTGTGCAAATCATCTCCGTTTTCTTTTTACGGTTCACTGCTGAATTCTGCTCTTAATTTGCATCATCAAACCCAATGACAGTTGTCTTCATATTTTCTATTTTTATTGTCATATTTGCAACGATATTAATCTCAGTGCTCTTTTAGACTAAGCAACCCTCAAGATGCGCTACAGTATTCATCCTTCCATCTTCCTCATCCATATCAATCCCAAGATTATTATGATTTACTAATCCAAGGCTCACTAGAAACACTTAATCTACTTCGTCACAGTCAACACTCAATGTATCCGTTTCACCAGTAATGGATTCCAAACGTGACAGTTGGTACAACCGATCGTAGCTCACAAGGAGCTCACGTTTCGTATTTATCATTAAACGTGCGCCTTTCCTTAATAAGTTTTCCTTCGCCGTATATAGCTGGTAATGAATTTTAGTACGTATAGATATAGGTGCTTAGAAATCGTCACGTTTGTTACTTTAATTTGTTACTGACTGCGGCAGTCATGTGTTTATTTGCTGTGTTCCATTGATTGGAGGTTCTTCTGTATTCTTCTTTATAAGTTTCTTCTGGAGCATCTCTGTGAGCAGGCATCCGGTGCTACTCGGTTTCGAAAAAACCGGGTCTTATAAAGTTTTACCTGGTTCCAAAGAAACAAGGATTTACCCGGTTCTACCCGATTTCGAAAAAAACGGGTTTGACACGGTTCTAACCAAGTCTAAAAGAACCGGTTCGAAAATAATGACACCCGGTTTTTTCGCTTCTCTTTTATTCAACTGACAGAAGAACCGAGTAAAACCCGTTTTTTTCGGAACCGGATAGAACTGGGTGCATGCTCTACTCTGTGATTACCTGCTCTGTATTTATTGTGCTCTTATTCAGGCGAGCAGTTCCACTAAGTTCCTGAAGTATGTCTGTGATGTATAACTGTTTAATTACTAGCACTTCGCCCGCAACTTTGTCTGCGTCTCCCACAGGAACTGTGGCATTTTTTCAGGATAAAAAGTAGCCTATAGTACTTGGAAATAATGTAGCTTTCTATTAGTGAAACAATTTTCAGAATCGGATCAGTTGTTTTGGAGATTTCCTCATACATATTACATACAAAGATTACCTCTTTATAATAATAATCGTATAGATATGCCCATATTATAGGGTTGTAGTATATGTTATAAAATAAGGTATTACAATTTAACAGTGCCGCAGTTACCACAAACCGTCTCAGTACTACATTTTAGTTAAATGAAAGCGTAGCTTTCTTTTGCATTGAAATGCAGGCCCAAATCTTAGATCTCGGAATGTGCTAGACAACTACGTATCTTGATTTATTTCGAAATCTAATAGGCTCTATACTTTCTCTGGAAAATTCCATGATACTGATAGTGATAACCCAATCTTAACAAAGGTACCTGAACCTGACAAACGAAACAATTCAAGGTAATATTGATCAAGGAGACCGACCCGCATATCTCTACCTCAATACTGGCCGCATCGCTATCTGGTTCTAGATAAATATATTTACCTGAAAGCGGTGAAATATTCAAAGGGTAAGATTGCTACCCTTACTTACACCTTGGTTGTCTAATTAATATTGAACTGCGATTTAACGTTGTAATGGCTCTTTTGGTGAACGAGTGGGCGTATTGTACGGCGTACTTGTTACGGGGTTATCTGTGATGCGGGATGTTTGAGACAGTTTTCAATACTTGAATTAAGAATTTGAATTTGGAAATAACATAAATTTCGTTACTTCTATAAATTATTTAAAAAATTCTTCTATTAAAATATAGACAATCTCAAAATTAACGAAATTCCGACATGTACAGCAGCATTAAAAAAATGCATCCATTTTAAAGGTGTCATAAAATTTTAAATTGTTCTGGATGGGATTAAAAATGCTTTGTCTATTAAATAATGTATCTATCTTACCAACCTGTGCTAATTAATACACCAACGTGTAACCAAAATAAAACATTTTTTTATATCTGTAACACTAACAAGCTTGCTTATTATTCTCTAATAATGCCTCCAAGCAGTCTCAAGCTCACGTTACCAAAGTTTATAGACTCACCGAACCAAACAAAAACACAAATAATAATAAATTAATGGCTGGTCGGAGTGAACACTGACGAGGAACAGGTCTCCCGCCTCTGGCTTGCCTTAATTGGCCGTCCAGAGTGAAGTCGCTAGAGCAGAACCCCATTGCTCGAAGGGTGGATGCTGAGCGTAAGTGGTGAGTGGGCCAGTGATCCTGACCCTCAGGGAGCAAATGATCTGAGTTTAAAGTCCAGCAAAGCCTCTCCACCCTTCAGCCGCTCGCGTTCCTGTTGCCCCCTTGTTGCGACTCGAGCAACTATTTTCGGGGGGCCCAGTTAGTGAGTTGGCAAGTCTCCGTCTGCCATTATGACGTGTTAATATACATTGTTCCGGCAGGCGCCATAGGTTCCCATAGTTCCCCAAAACCAATCCACTACCATCCCATCACAATAGCCCAAGTAGTTTTTCTCCACATGTATGCAGCAGTTCTGCACAGCTAGGGTTTGTCCTTGGGTGTATTTATATAGTGCGTACAGGGATAATCGCCAGCTGTGTCACCATTACATTTTATATATTTTAAGTTTGTTGTAAAGGGCCTCTACGTGTTGGCTTCGGCCCCACGCACGCCTTCGAAAGGTCCGGGACTTTATAAAGTGCCGTGCAACGAAAATAAACTAAAAATAATTTAATAATCAAACAATAACAATCGGACAAAACAATAAAGTATTAGGCACAATACCCGTTAACAAAAGACTGTAGATCAGTAATGAACGTGTAATGGACACCTGAATACAAACTTGCGAAGTTTCCGTAATACCGTGTAAATCCCACGGGCGAGATGTTCCAATACGAGATGTAGTACTTTAGTGGGGTGTAGGCGCAAATTGGAAAATTATTTTCCTGTCTGCAGTTGAATAATCTTTGGTGTTGATTTTGTTTTATTAAAGCATTAATGTTACATTATTATTGGATAAAAATCTAGAGCTCTCTAGCATAATATAATAAGCCTTTATTAAGAACAGTTATACACCGTGACATTTTCATCGCTTTCATCCGGCGATGTAGCCACTATACTCATCATTATGAACAACTTTTACTATGGGACCAACCCGGAAATCGCGAAAAAAAAATCAGCTGTTCCATACATTTCGTTGAGTTATGTGAACATAAATGTATGGAACAGCTGATTTTTTTTTCGCGATCTTTACCACCTACAGATGTACCTCTTAAAATATTTCGAGTATGAAGGGTATCATACTCGAAATATTTTAAGAGGGTACATCTGTAGTTGGTAAAGATGCCATACAAACGAAAAAAAATTGATCTGAGTACCTATATATTTTTTTTAAATAAATTAATTTAAAATTATTTGACACAAAAAATATTATTTTCAACATCCATTACGCTAGTTTTTACGTACCTTACTATTAATATTAGAAACAAGCGTAACGGATGTCGAAAATAGTATTTTTATGTGTCAAATTATTTATTTAAAATTATTTTATTTATTTATTAAAAAAATACTCAGATCTATTTTTTTTTCGTATGGCACCTTTACCATCTATAGATATGCCTCTTAAAATATTTCGAGTATGAAGGGTAGGACCCTATATAAGAACTAAATACAGGTTATGTTATATATTATCTACAGTTTCTTCTCTCGCGTCGGCTCAAGCTACACGAACTCTTATCGTGGTAAAAAGATTTTTATCTATCACAATTTGGGTTTATTTTATACTAGCACTTTTCTCGCTACTTCGTCCGTGTGACATACCTACACGTACGTGGCGCTATCTAACGTCGTTATTATTCGTAAGTTATAGTTATTTCCCTCGGGAACAGTACTTCTTTTCTGGATGGAAGGTACCCTATGTCCTTTTCTGTAACCGTGACAACGTGTATGCAAAAAGTCATAATGATCAGTTCAGTAGTTTAGGCGTGAAAATATAACAAACAAAACTTACTTTCGCATTGTATAATATTAGTTAGGATTTTTATGTATTGCAATGCATTTATTGACCGCGACAATATGTTAATATTATATTTTCCGGTAATATTCATATGAAAGTAATAAAACGTAACTAAAATACTGTCCGGTGCAGCTATTGAAACGAGCGCGTTTACAAAATTTTTCACGCATATTAAACTCCCGTCACGCGTTTTATGTTTTTGTCACGGAATTATATGAAGCAATTATTATATTTCATTCTGCTGCTACCAAATTTATCTTCTGTTTTAACGCAAATTGTTTTTGTCACATGTTAACTTTATAAAAATATATATTTTGGACTCGTACACAACTTTTGGTTCGATGTTATTGTTCCATAAATAATAAAAATATTATTTTTTATTGTTTATGGAATTAGATTATACTGAGATTAACGGAATTCCTAGTTGTACTACAGCATTTAAAAATTACACTGAATTTAAAAGTCCACACAATAATTGTCAAAATATAAACATTACTCGCGACATTAGGTACTACCCATCATTATGTTTTCTACATAATATCACTGATCATTTTGCGCGAAATCATGGGAAAGTTCACTTTCCTCTTGAAAACACAACCAACAACCATTGTGTGAATGAGAAACGTTTACACAAACGCCATGAAGCGCGAGCCGAGTTAATATAACAAGAAACTAAAACAAAATGAATTAATTTGTGAACGCCAGTGCGAAGCCCCTGTACACCGTTTTAATTAAAAGGATGTGCCCCATGGTAGCTCTCAGGAGTTTGTCAGAAAAATAACAATTGAAAACGCACGGCCACGGTGAAACTTCAAACGTGTGGTTTCGAGATAGTTTCTAAATTAAAAATTTCGTTAGTAAACATTTTGTTTGTCACAAATATTTTGTGTGAAACAAGAAGGTTTAAAAAGCATATTAAGCCTGTGTATTGCCAAATTTGAGGATAATATTTGTTTCAAAGTTCGTTTTCTGTCACATTAATTTGCCGTGAACAGTTGGTACTGTAAGAAAATTAATTCCAAATTGATTCGTAAATCTATTCTTCCCAGTCACAAAATTTCAACGGCAAAATATGTAAATACAATTCCCAACTGTTTCAGACCAACAGGTCTGAAACAGTTGGGAATTGTACTCTAACAAGAGTCGACTTACTCTCAAATACTCTCAAAAAGCTGAGCTTAAGGCCACGATATCCGAGTGCGATAGGCATTTAGCGCTCCCTTCCTCCCCGCGCGGCGAATTACGCGGAAGCGCAGTTCAAATGAACTCGCTGACCCCGCTGAACAAAAATTTTGCGTCACAGTATAAATTCTACCAGCCTCAAAATATTAACATTAATTTCGTTCGTTAAGAAACGAAGCCCTCAAAAATTGGGGTTTCGTTTGTAGCTAGGTTTATGTAAAACGTTGTAAATACATTTATATAGCACCTTACACAATTTATTTTATTAATAATAATTGTTTTTTTTATTATTTTCGACGAATCTCTCTTCTTTTATTTATGAGTATGGTCTATGGATTATGGCTAGCTATGCGGCTATGGTGGATATTACACTATCTATATCTATCTTACAGTGGCGAAGGGTCCCTACAATACGATTCCTACCGGCTACCCTTTAAAAAATAGCATGGGCAGTATTGCCTACTATTGTCAAATATTTTTCATCCCATCTATTCGAAAAGGACGACTTGGTTCGCCTTTAAGTGCGTCCAAAGGTAGTGTTTTCTATAAGAAACTTTTAGCGGGCAGTAATGAGTTTTTAATCCTCTTTAGATGTTTCAAATTCAATAGTGCGGCGCACTTATTGAATCTGACTAATAACCAATGAACTGTAGTGTTTTTGTAAGGGGGAAAGGGGGCTAAGGGGACTAAGAGGACTGGGACTAAAGGGACTGGGACTAAGGGGACTGGGACTAAGGGGACTATGGGGACGATAGAGACTAAGGGGTCTATGGGGACTATAGGACAATGGGGACTAAGGGGACTATGGGGACAAGGGGACTATGGGGATTAAGGGAACTGTGGGGACTAAGGGGACTATGGGGACTGAGGGGACTTTGGGGACTATGGGGACTAAGGGGACTACGGGGACGATGGGGACTATGGGGGCAATGGGGACGATGAGGACTAAGGGGACTATGGGGACTTTGCTTGAAATCTGTAGATACCTAATAATAATAAGCTGGGTACTCACTTAGCAGTGTAGCATGTAACGTATCAGATACTGTATCAACCTGCAAGTGGGTACGGCTCGTCCACGATCCACCGCGTATCTAGCTACGAGCTGCCGGATCACACTGCGAGCCGCCTTTGTGTTCGCAGCAGGGACTTGAAACGTTATTCAAAATAACGTTACGATTCGTTCCAGTAACGATAATTTGTACCGTTCCACCAGAAACGTAACATAATTAATTCTTTGTATATAACGATACTTACAAACGGAACGAAATCTACAACTATTTAATAACGATATTATTAATATAACGATATAATAACGTTATTAATATAACGATATAATTTAATAACGTTTATTCATTTCGATACGCAACGTTGCCAGCTAGCCTTGACCTTGAGATCTGCGGCGATTCCCCGAACGCAGTATTGGCAACAACGGCAACCTAGCATTTCGCCGTGTTTATTTTTATTTACATCTGATTTCAATCGTATAATTTGAGTTTAATAAATCATGAGCCGTAAGAAAAAAAATTTTGTATACAGAGATTTTTCATTGAGCGATGACAAACAATCGTCGAAGTGTGAAGTTCCAGGTTGTAATAAAACTCTTCAGGTGCCTAAATACCTACTATCCTATATATTACTACGAATTATTATTGATCAAGTCATCATGTCAGTTGCATATTGAAAAATAGTACCTATGTTATTTTACCACCAACGCGACTGCGAAACCGGAATACCTCTGCAAACTTTCTTCAAATAATATAGGGTAATTGTGCCTGTTCTCGACCAATTAGTGGAGTTGTCAAATCAAAATTCAAAAAATAATATTTCTGCTAACAAGTACAAAAAATAATATTAAGTAATGTATTCTTAACCCCTCACGTGGCCAAAATTCGCACCGTGAAAAACCCTAAAGTGGCCAAATTCGCACCCATTTTCGAGCATTTTCGCACATATTTCGCACTATTTTTGCACTTCCGTTAAAAACACTATAACTCGCTATTTCGATAAACGACCTATGTAAAACCGTATATTTACAATCTATATAATATTTTCTATACGCTGTGTAAGTTTCATGTAATTTGGATAAATAATAAAAAAGATAAAAATAAGAGAACACATTTTTCACGCGTTTTGTTCGTTTTCACCACGTCCACTTGAGAGCTCTAAATATACACGGAAACCTTCGAATTTACTGATGAAAGTCATATCAATCGCCGGGGAATATAATAAGCTCACGATATCACAATAAACATTAATATATGGAGCCCTAACCAAAACTAGCACCGACCGGCGGAAATTCCGTTGACGTGTGACAACTTGATTCTTGTTCGAAATGTCAAGTCCGATTTTTTGTTCGAGTACAAGAATATAATGTGATCTGAAGCATTAGTGGATGTATGGAATTATTGGTAGCCTGGTCTTTCACGAACATTTTAAGGTATAAAGGAAAGAGATCACACATGCATAGACAAAGTAATACCCGACTTTGTACCGCGCGGTGCGCTGTATCGGGGCTCAACTTGGCTTTTCCGGCGATTGGCAGCGGCCACTCAAGGGAAATTCCTTTTATGTCAGCCGCCGGATGGGGCCACGCTAGGGGTTAATATACTCTTTCATTTAAGTTAAAGTCTTAGTTAATTTAGAATGCTGGTTATTTTTAAAATAACCAGCAATAATAAAAAATAATTAAATGTCTCAAAATGCCGTTTCTCCCAGTTTTTGACCGGAAAATTCAGTTTTCGACCACCTAGTACCCAGTTTTCCACCACTTACTGAAATTACTGAAAGTAAAGCATTCAGTGGAGAAAAGTAAGCATACAAAATTGAACGAGTAAATTATCAACCTGTCTTTATAATTCAAATGACAAAATCATCTAAAAATTCATGTATCATATATCAATTCATCTATACTAATTTAATAAAGCTGAAGAGTTTGTTTGTTTGAACTCGCTAATCTCTGGAACTACTAGTCGAGTTCGATCTTTTTGTATATGATAGCAAAATTCATGGGTAGAAACCCAACTATCCTTCGAAAACAAGCAACGGGGGTGAAACCGCAGGGCACAGCTAGAATTTAATAATTCGTCGAATTTAATTAAAATGACATAAAACTTCTTAAGAATTCGCGATGATGCGGTCTACGATGAATCACGCTTGCCTAGAAGAAATCGATTCACTCGCTATTTGACGACACCCAGATTATAACTAATGGGGAACACCCACTTCGGCAGCGCACTCCACTGTTTGGGTGGTTTTCACAATGAAAGTGGAATCAAAGCGCTTGGTTCGGGTTATTGATATGGCAACCATGAAGTTATGTCGCATTTTCGTGCTTCTGATCGTCCGATAGAAAGAAGGGCAGGAAAGAATTAAATCATGTTGATACGAAGCACACTCTCTGAAACGTATGCGATAAAAAAACCGATAGACTAGAAACTTTGCGTCGATGTTCAAGACTTTGGAGGTTAGTCTGAAAAAGGAATTTGTTGTTGATGAGCTTTTGGCACCTTTCTCAAAGGACTCCAACTCTAACGCCTCAAGCTGGTACTTGGCTGAGCCATCCCATAGTTACGCGCAGTTTTTCATGCACAAACGAACTTGTGCCTAGTAAAATAAAAGCAACTGACCAGACGTGAAGTACCGCCGCACCATTGAGATGATACCCAGCTTTTTAGCTGCCAATTGAGCCTTGGCCTCAATATAGGTCCAGGTGGCCCAGAAGCTCAAGATGGTTAGCTATCGGTATGATACGTCTCGAAAAGTAGAAGTGGGCTGGAATGGCCTCCTTTTGGCAGAGAACAGATAGGCCTAAGTCTTAGCTGCATTTAACTTGACCACGTCGGAATCGCCCTAATTGAAAACTGTGAATGTTAATATTTTGAGGCTTTAGTAGATCATTGCTATGCAGCAAGAAGAGCGTCGCAGGGAGCACTGACCCCTGGGGGACAACGGCATTAATAGCCATTCGATCGGGCGAGCAGTCCTCACTGATTACTCGAATCGAACGATTCTTCAAGAAATCCGATAGGTATCCAGTATCCACGCAATGAAAGCGGTGGACAAAAGCTTGTGTATAAGGTCGTCATGCCAAACCCGTCAAAACCCTTTGAGATGTCCAGAAGAACGGCGGGCGTACGCTAGAAGGTATCCAGTAGACTGGTTTCTGCAGAATTCATATTACAGGTCACTGAGAAGGTCATTAGTTTCTTGTTTCGCCAGAAACCTGCTGTTGAAGACACGTTCCATGCTCTTTCAGACTATGGACGTGACCGAGATGGGCCTGTAGTTAGCAGGGTCGGCACAGCTGCCTGTTTCAGGCACGGGTTGCACGTTGGCAAGCTTCCATGATTTCGGCACTTGACCAGTTTCATGTGAGACACAAAAGAGGCGTGTCAGCACAGGAGACAACTCAAGCGCATATGTCCTTAGAACTATGACTGGGATACCATTTGGGCCACAGGCCTTGTTCACGTTAAGATTACGAAGCGTTTTGCCAGCCTCCATTTGGCGAATGCTAATTTCCGACATAAATGTCGTGCTGCCAGGCGGAGTTCGAGGTATGGCACTACCAGCATCTAGACGTGAAGACTCCGCAAACAAGTTTGCTTTCTCCTTAGCGGTGTGAGCCAGCGTCCCATCAGGTTTCAGTAGGTAGTGAGGGGTGGCAGAAGTTCGATTCGACTGATTTAGCTAGGGACCAACACGCTTTACTACTCGCAAGGTACGAAACCATGTTTGTTGCCTATTCGACCAATGTGGTCAAATCGAGCCCTCTCAAGAACTTTTTGCAGGACTTGCCACTTGCCAGTCTTGTTAAACTCCTTCTTCCTGTTAAATAAACACATAAGTAGATAGGTATTATTATTTACCAATAAATAAGTCTAATTTGAGCATTAAATATTATTAATTTTGTAAGAAAAAACTGCGGTCGAAAATTGGCTTTATCTCTAGTGCGTGTCCAATTCTCGACATCGTGATATTTTGGGCACCTGTAATTAATTAAATCATAATAATAATGTGGACGAAAACTGGCCTTCAAAATGTTTATTGCGTGCATTAGATTCAAACTCATGAATTTAATTTTATTATTTTCCATACATTATTTTATTACATATCTTAAACAGCCTAGGTAGACCATATTATGCCTATTTTCGACCATCCGGTCGAAAACTAGACAATTTAAAACCGTCGTTCTGTTTCTCGACCGCTTTATTTTATGATTATAATATCAAAATTGGAAGTAACAATGTCGTTTTTCATATTCAATACATGTTTAACAAAGTTGTTTAACCAACAAACAAACTAAAAAGTGCTAGAAAACATTACAAACTTACTATTAATGTTACGACGCGCACTATTTTTTATTAGAAAACGACCCGTTTATTCGCGTTCGTTCGGAGCCACAGAATGATTTAATTACTTTCGATGTAAGATGCGTACAAATTACTTTGAGTGCTTGTGTATAAACTACTAATATATTAACCCGGCGTCATGGGGGTGAAAAAGTGTAACATGGACGTAGGGGGTGGGTCATACAGACCCGCTTATTAAATATGAAATAATCTAGTACTTCATAAATTAAAAAGATCAAATTTGTTCGGGTTTATTTTTTTAGGTATTCATGTAAATAAATAAAAGAAAAATATCGTATGATAGTAATAAACAATCGGTCTTAATGTTTTAATAGCACATTTTAATAGGAAACTAGGATATCTAAAAAAAAAAACACTCCGCATCATTATCATTGATACAGTCAGCATAGGATGGTAAAAGTAATATGTGAAAAATGGCGCAAAATTGTTACACTACGTGCGGGGGTGGGTCTTAGTGACCTTTTTCAACTTTGCGCACGTGTAACTCGCAGTGCGGCTGTCGCACAACCAATGTGTCGCCTGCGACGCTTAGAACAACTCAATACCTCCAGCTACTGAGAACAACAGCAACGTCGGAAAGGTAGTAAGTAACCGAAATTCAAGCAAAATAAAATGTGCCGGGTCTCACAGACCCAACACCCATGACGCCGGGTTAAAGTTTCTACGGAAACACAGTTTTAAAAAAGAATCGGCTTAGTTTTGCAATTTTTCGGAGTTCTGTAGCTACGTGCCGTCAAATGGTCGAAAATAGGCGGTGGTCGGCAAACAGGCGCACCTACCCTACGCACTCTCTCTTGAATACGACGGTGACTTATACCTACGGGGTGCGACGGCCGCGGCGCCGTGGTGGTCAATGAGAAAGAAAACTTCTTATGAATAACGTTACAAGTGAATCTGTAACGTTTTACCTATAACGTTATTATAGCGAATGTAAGCATAACATTACTTATAATATTGTGCCACGAAAATGTTATTTTGTAACGTTATTTTTTTATAACGTTATTGTTATTTTTCAGTTTGTAACGATACTAATCGTTACAAACTTTGGAATGTTATGAGGGAACATTTAGTGTAACGGAACGAAATTCATTTCGTTTTCAAGTCCCTGGTTCGCAGTGATACCGCCACTCGACGGGCCAAGCGCGTGCGGCTCGCAGCGGGCTCGTGCCTACTTAGGTACTCACTTGATACCGTATCTGATACATTACATGCTACACTGCTAAGTGAGTACCCAGCAGTGGCGAAGGGTCCCCACAATACGATTCTTACCGACTTTCCTTTGAAAAGTAGCACAGGCAGTATTGACTATTTATTGTCAAATATTTATAATTAGCTTTTCGTAGCCAGGTAGAAGCATTTCTAGCTCCGGCTTACCTCTTACAAAAATTGACCCTTCGCCACTGGTACCCAGCTATAGATAGGCTTAGCTAGTACTGTGACGAAAGCAAGTAGGTAGGTAGTCAATAAATACAACTACAATATTGCTCTGTCGTGTCAAGGATAGTTACGATCAGCAATAATACCTATTATATTGTTGATTGAAGGTAGGTAGGTAGTTATAAATAGGTTAGGTACCTACTAGTAATCAAACTTACTTTATGTTTTTAGGGTTCCGTACCAAAATGGTAAAAAAGGAACCCTTATGGTGCGAATTCGTCTGTCTGTCCGTCTGTCTGTCACAGCTGGTTATTTCAGAAACTACTAATGCTATCGACTTCAAATTTGGAACAATTATAAAGAATGTTTGTCCAATTTTATTGTATATCCTAACTAGTACAGTTTTTTCAATATCATCAAAATTCCTTTACAAACAAACTTAGTGCACGAGTACGACTCGCACTTGGCTGGTTTTTTTTTAAGCTTCCGTAGTTCAAATTTTGATTTTTTTTCTTTTTTCTGTTTTTATTCCCCATATTTTATTTTTATATTCTTAAATAGGTAAATACCTACTAGATCACTATAATTATTAACTATTTACTTACTACTTAACCTAATATTTACAATTTAATTATTAATAGGTACTAGAAACTACAATATTATTTACAGACAGATTTTTCAAACTATTGCGATCACGGAATAACGATAAACTGATATTTCGGTCGATTTATTATTCGAACGCAGCGAGCCAGCAAAAGGAACACAGATCCTACCTCGGAGAGGCCTCGCGGGCTACTAAAGCGAGCCGCGCGCTCGCGCTCATCCCTTTTGTTAAATAATATTGTATTAAAAAAAATTAAAACTGTTTTGAGAAAAAGTAACCATAGAATAATCTTCTAAACGTTATTGACTATTTTTTGACATAATTTTGATGACTATAAGTTTGATATACTTCACGTATGACCTGAAAAACGATAAAAAAATCCCTGTTTTCGTAATATTTTAAGATCGAGTGAAGTTGTACATATCGTGTTTTGAACCATAGAATAATCAAGAATGTTTATGAAACTACAACATATATTTTTATCTGATCAAAACAAAGAATATTTGACTGTTTACCATTGAATCAAAAATACGTTGATTTCGGATATCCTGGCCTTAATAATGAACTAATCCGCGCTCTCGACGGGTCGATGTCAATAACAAACAAAATTCATGAATTTATTTCCATCTCTTCAGAATACACTTTCAACTGTTCATTTGAACACCTTTCAGCGAATTTAATTCACACTTGACACTGTAGAGCAATACAAACAATAAAGAGTGTCCAATAAATGTGGACACTTTATTGTAAATTGGCGCTGCTTACCTAAACAAATTTCAATAGACTGTCAAATTCGATGCTCGTTTATTGAAGCTGGTTAAAAAACTGCTCAACCAAAGTTAATAAAATTGATAGGTATGGGAACAACACCGCGCGAGCTTTGTCTAAGAGGAGGTCTGTGTCCCAGCAGTGGGAACATTATAGACCGATTATATGCGCGAGCTTTCTCTACCAAATGTAAAAAGAGTCCTTGAAATCGGTCTAGGTAGTAAATAATTATAGCTAAACATACGTAAAAAAAAAGATTCCGACGAATTGAGAACGTCCTTCATGTTTTGAAGTCAGTTAAAAAGATATTTCTAAAAACAACTGGCAGGTAAATTTAAATTTAGTTCTATATTTCGCCACGGCTCAATTTATATTGGACGTTCGCAAAAGCTGTAACTGTAGCTTCGTAAGTGAATTGACAGTGATTCTATCAAACTGTTCGTTCGTTCATTTATTTGTACGATTTTTAAGGGACGTCCAGTGGCTATTTTTAAATTGAATGTAGGGTTGCGCACTGCGATGAGCGGGTTGTTGATACTCCAAACACTTTATAATAGGGACGCATCCTCAGATCATAGAAACAAGGAGATGTGCCAAGGCGCTATCGAGCTTGATGCCTGATCTTGAGCAAATTGCTCATATTAAAAACGTACGCGCTGGCGACGAACCGAACACGATCGTTGGTATAAATACAGTGTTTTAGTTTAGTGCTAGTGTTGAGTGACGATTAACAGTGTTAGATTGAGGGTGTGCGGAATATTCAATGCGTGGGAGATCTTTTTATTCACAAGGAGCGCTTAATTATGCGCGTAATTGTGTCGAAAAATGTACTAAAAGTGGCATCAGTTGTTTCCGTACTAATTTGCTATGATGGCATATCTCCTTGTTTCTATGATCTGAGGATGCATCCATGATCCAATACAGGTGCAGTCGCAGCACAAGACTTTGGGGGTGGTCATACCGCAGCTGAAGTCTTTGGGCCCGGTCATACCGATTAAGGCCGACGTGCTATACCTACCGTGAATTACCTACCGTGTTTCGCACATTTTTGTGAGATTTTAGGGGGGGGGGGGGTCATGACCCTTACGACCTCTCTTCCTCGAACCGCCACGGTTCCAATACCGATAAGGATACCGATATAACGGCGACATTTTGACTTTTCTGATATCGGTATAGGCGATAGGTACCTATTTTACTTGCCGATACACAATACATTTCAAACGCTTTTAAATGAGTTATATCTCATCTGAGAGACTATTTTCTGTAGCAGATCTCATTTGAGACTTGCGAAATCGTCTTTCCCCGCATAACATAAGGTAGGTACTTATTTGTTTCCTAAATTATTTTATTTTTTAGTCCTTTTAAAACTGCCCGTATCGGTAGTACCTATCGGTATTGCCGATACATATTATGTTATATTTTCACAGCTTTAAGGGATGGAATTTCAAAATATCCCTCCTTAATGTACCTTTGGGGTACTCAAAGAATATTAAATAGATTTTTTTCCTTTCAAATCTTTGAATCCAGCGGTTTAGACTGTGTGTTAAATCGTCTGTCAGTCACAGTACTGTTTTATACACTTACTTACTATAAAAAAACCATGCATGTAGGACTAGGTATTTAATGTCCTCCTTTTCATAAGTATTTCAGTCAGACACCCTATTTTAATAGTAATCCTACGGAACGTGTGGCAAGTACACCCCAGAAAATCTCACATAACACCTACCTGTCAGCTATGTCTAACACCTATTGTGCACTCGCTCGTCGCCCTCTGCCTCTAGTCTACTCAACGCGACGACAACTCGATCCCCAATTAAGCTTCACTCGATACCTGGAATTATCGGATACGAATCGATTTGACAGACTCGGTTCGCATCGTTGGCGATACCAAATATTGACACTTCATATTGAGCCAGCTACCGGTACGGACGACCTGTCGGCATGGTATTTAAATTTTCAAATAAAATTATGAGTGGCTAAACATTTACCTTTCTTGCCATATTTGATGTTAGTTGTGATAATAATTCTATATTACAGTCGATCCTAAGGCGAATCACACACCGCCCCGCGCTACGCTGCGGGGTGCGTGGCGACGGAACAAAAATCCCGCGCGTGAATGCGTTTTCAGTGTGTTGCACCATGCGTGATTTCTATACAAATACAGGTACTTGCAAACAACGGAACATCACGCACCCCCGCGCTACGCTGCGTGATGCGGGGCAGTGTGCGAATCGCCTTAGAGTGTTTTTCCACCAGAGATGTGCTATGCAACGTTGCTATGGATGCGTTTGATATATCATATTCATTGGTCCATAGCATATTAGCACTGGTGGAAACTGATGCAGCTAAACTACGTTTTTTATACAAAAGGATATGTGCTATCGATGCCAGCTATGGGCTATGCCAGCAGTGGGAACATCAATATGCTGATTATGTATGCAATATACTGGCTGTTAATTTTGTGTTTAAAATAAAGCTCTCGTCCTCAATTACTGAAAACTCGATTAAGTAGGTACCTATGTCTGATCAGTACCCCGATCATGAGTTTTTTTGACGATTAGTTTCGTTAACGTAAGCATATTTTGAATTGAAAATACAACAGTCCTAAAACATTTTCATAAAATTTTATACAATTTGCACATTTTAAAAAATACAGAGAAATTAATGAAGTATTTAATTTATATCAATATTGTGTAGTAAATGTATATTTTGAATTGAAAATATACGTTTACTACACAATATTGATATAAATTAAATACTTCATTAATTTCTCTGTATTTTCAAAAAACTCATGATAGGGGTACTGATCAGTGAGTAGGCAATCAAATCTCATGTGTCGTGATTGGTTAATTAAACTAAGCACAGCCAGTCATTGAGGTTAGCATAATCTTTGTCGACAGACAAAATCAAATTATAGGCTTTCAGAAACTTGTGAAGTTATGACATAACGTAGCGTTCATTTTCTCAAGGATCTCGTAACATCGTCACACCACTGAAGCGCAAATAAAATTACTATAAATCTAAACACTGTTTTAAGCTTTCACGGTTTGTCTCTAAATTTAAAATGTCACTTACGGGATATCTTCCGTGATTATTGTATTGTTTGAGTTCCCGATATTTCGACGCTGTTGCAAGCGCCATGATCGCGGGTTGACCCGGTTCACCCGCAATCTCCAGTCAACCCGCGATCATGGCGCTTGCAACAGCGTCGAAATATCGGGAACTCAAACAATACAATAATCACGGAAGATATCCCGTAAGTGTCATTTTAAATTTACGATAAATCTACTTACAACTTCAGATACATCGCACTATAATCTTATTATCGTCAAAGTTTCAGTATACACTTCCCATATTACTGTAGCATAAACCCGTATCTCGTGTACAATGAGATACGATTCGCATAATCACATCAACGGCTAATAATTCGATTTGCTCATTTGACTATGGACCGGGACATCATAGCAATCAGACGGTGGGAACGTACCTACCTAACCTATTTACGCAATGTCTCACACAATCACAATACATACAGACAACACGGAACCATGGAGAATATATTTAAGGAGTACGAACTTAATATGGAGACAAGTTGAAAAATGACCTGCTTTTTGTAGTAATAGTAGTTCAAAAACCGTCCAAAATGGCGCTAGCAATATAGAGGGTATGGTATAAATGTAGGACAGTAGCGTCACCCTCATTTAACGCATTTTGACGGAACTTTTCATACAATTTTTTGATTGAATTGAATTTTTATCGCTGTATTTGAAAATCCTCTATCATAGTGGCGCCACCCTAATTTAGCGCATTTTGACGGACGCTTTTCTTATGTAACAGAGTTGTTCCTCTTCCTCCTTAGTCTATTCTCCATGCTCGGAACAAGAACACCCGTGTCATACAGTCAAGTGAAATGGAAAGCGTTGACACAATCACAATCTGTTGTTTAATTTTCTCACGCGTTTTGTGTACGTGACACACAGATGGACCGGTTGGCGAGCGAGTATTTAATTAATGTTTTTGTGACATAGTTTGGCAGTCGAATAGATGTTCGGCTCATGTTAGAAGTTGTTATTTGTTGTTGATATTGTATTTGTTTGACATTGTGTCTGAGAATGTGTCAATGTTTAATATTAGTTGATTATTGTTATAACTTTGTAGCTTAGGCAGTGATATCGGCGACAGCGACCGACTGTTTAAACCAGTACGGTACTTTTGTTTAATACTACAGTATAAAAATGTTTTTTTAAGAAGTCCCGATTTTCCATGCCCTTCCTGATTTTTTTCCATTATATCCCGAAACATTCATAGGGAGAGTTGGCAATACTACACTCAGCGGCAGATAATGTGGCCCAAACTCTTATTGTGTGTTTAAAAATTAACAAAGCATTTTTATAACAAAGATTGAATGAGGGTAGGTGTCAAATGGAATGTTTAGTGTATTTGAGGAGGTACTTTGACATTTAAAAAGGTAAATTTTGACTTTTGGTAAAATTTGTGTTTGAACTGCCTGAACGCTATAATCAGGGACGTTAGTTCAAAAGCATTTTTAACTTTTTCTTGTGGAAAATCTTACGGATTTTTGATTTCTTATTGATTAGTGATTAATTTTGAGTTCAGTAAAAATTAGAAGATGCCACTTACAGCTGCTCAAGTTGCTCAGGCGGTTTTGTTAACCGACCAAGGAAGAACACAACGTGAAGTGGCTGCAATTCTCAACATACCACGTACAACCTTAAGATTTGCCTTCAAGAAATATCGAAACACTGATCTGTACACGCGGCGACCTGAAAGTGGCAGAATACGGTGCACCACCCCCCGCGACGCTTGATTTATCATCTTAGTTGATGTGTTGAAAAACCGTTTTCTCACTGCTGTCGAGATCTGGCGGCGGCTTCAGGTGGCTCGAGGTATCATTTTTAGTGAACGTTCAATAAGAAGAAAGATGGCGGAACTCGATTTACATACCCAGAGGCCAGCACGAGGGCCCAAACTGGAGAGAGACCATCGAACAGCACGGTTAAGATTTTCCCGCAAACATGTTAATTAGACCACCGAGCAATGGAGCAGTCTTGTTCACAGACGAATGTAGAGTGGCTTTAGGAGCACCAGATGGTCGTGAACGAGTGTATAGACGTCGTGGAGAACGCTTATTTTCCATCACTACACGTCAAACAGTCAGTTATCATGGTAGGTCAGTTATGGTATGGAGAGGAGTGTGTTCGGAAGCTCATACAGAGTTGGTCATCGTGGATCAGCGCCTGACAGCAGCGAGGTACATTGAAGAGATCTTTCAGGATCATGTTGTGCCCTTCGTGGACTTTATTTATAGAGAGGATTTCCTGTTAATTCATTACAACGCGAGGCTTACGTCGCTGCCAGCGTTGAATCTTACTTATATGCTGTCGGTATTCAAAAATTACCATGACCTGCTCGTAGCCAAGACATGAATCCTATTGAACACCTCGTGGACATGCTTAAAAGATGAATCAAAGCATAGCCCAATGCACCAGAGACACTCCTAGAGATGAAGTTTGCTGTAGTGGCAGTTTGGGAGGAAATTCTTCAAGTAGACATCAAAAACATCCTGCAAAGTATGCCTGAACGCATGCAAGCAGTCGTCAGAGCTAGGAGCAGTAATACATGCAATTAAGTTAAGTTTTTTTTAAGTATCTTTTGTTAATTTCATTGTTTTCTTAGTAAAGCAATTTGAGAAAATCTGGTTTTTCATGAAAATTCAGTTTTTACCAAATTTCAAGCTTTTTTCGCAAAATGTTCATCTAAATTTAAAGTTTAAATCGATTAACTAATGAACACAATTCAAAAAGCCACATATTTTAACTTAATAAAAAAGTTTGAGTGATATTTATTTTTGGGCCACATTATCTGCCGCTGAGTGTAGTTACAGGTCAACTGAGCTCTCAAGCGCAATGCAACTTCAATAGAATAAAAATATATGCACGTCAGCGTTCCTCTATAATCATATCAGCCAAAAGACGTCCACTGCTGGACATAGGCCTTCCCCAATCATCGCCACAACCACCCGTTCTGCACTACTCATATCCGCGACCTTTAGTTAGGTCCTACTAGGACCTACTAGGTCGTTAGCTCACTTCAACATGGTACAGTCAACAAAAGATATAAGTATACAGGCACCTAATTTATAAAATATTAAAATTTCCTTTTAACCCATGTTTTGCGTGTGCCAGTGCCAAGTAGGCTAAACCTTCGCTTGTCTGAGTGTAGGTATCCTAAGTTTAAAAAGTTATAACTCATGCAATTATAAAAGATATTGCCTAGGCAGTTCAATAATGGTAATATTTGCCTGTAGGTATACTTAATTATTTCTTGACTGTAACTATTAAAAAAATTAACAGCTATCCAACAAAGCTCCAACATTTTAAATGCCGTATGTATTCCTTCAGTCCGTACTCCGTAGTTCCGTTTACCGCGACTCGGTGACGTTATCTAACATCTCTGCGAAATTCCAGCCAAACGGACACAACGACGGACCCATTGTACAACAAACGTCATATCTTACGAATGATCGTGACGCTCATTGATTCAAATGATGTTTGTAAACAAATTGATGAGAATTTAGCAGGCGAATGTCGTCGTAACTTGAAATATCGTTGTTTTGTTTGGACGGAATGCGATGAAGTATGTTGATGATTTTGATTGAATATTCTTTGTGTTGTGTTGTATTATAGAAAACATTTTTATTAGGCAGGATTTTAGGACTTAAGTAAACCAGGTATTTTGATGTTTCATCTTGACATGCTTGAACTATTTAATAGGAACTATGTAATTATCATGTGGCGAAGGGTGAGGGGAAACCGGTACAATAAAATAGTAACAAAATTATAAATAAGTCCGTTTTACTTATGTCATGCCTATTCGCCTATTTAAAATATGTAAATACAGTGAATAAACGATAGGTTTGACACAAGTAAAAGGGAATTATTTATAATTTTGTTACTATTTCATTGTAGGTATATCGGCTTTCCTTCATCCTTCGCCATTGCTGTGTAGGTAGGTTCTACAATTATCGATGATTGCAACATCCCACAGTATTCCCGTGAAAAGAAAACCACAATTCCATTTTAATCAAACAAAACCTAATCCAGCCCGGGGCAATCAAACAAATTGTCAGACGGACAAAAAAATAAAATTATATTACGTTTCACGTCGCAATGATGTCAGAGTCGCATATTCCTTTATTCGTCTGAAAAATAATCCCCCCACTCCGGGCGTTTCTCGCGAGTAATATCGCTATTTATTGTATTATTCGCATTTCTTCTCGCATCAAAGAGCAACAAAAGGAACAACATAATATACTGAACAGGTACGACGTTTCAATTTGCAATGAAATTGCTCCATCGACTGAGTACGTCGGTATTGGCAAAGCACTCCTCCGCCCCGCACACAGATATTTATACGAATTGCTTATAAAATAAAATGCCATATTTTTTTCGCGAGCTAAGCTCACCTTTATTGGGTAACGTTTGCCTTTTGCACACTTCTTAGATGACAAGTTGTGGTAGATTTGACGATGTTTTATTGACACTATCGAGTAATGAGGACACTTATAATATGTATTCAGTTAATCATAGATTTATTTTTTAATTTTCCGAGAAACGGTTTCAATCATAAAGAATTCCAATCATTTCTATCTGGATACAATTCTGTAGGAATGCTGAAAATCAAAATTAATCTTCTTACATTTTCGTACGAAATATTTTTTTATAATAACTGACATACAATTCAACGATAAGCTTAAACATTGCCCTAATTTATGGCGAAATAATTTAATAACTTTGGAATCCTTAAGCCATTCCAGCTGCGCGAGTAATTTCATCAGTCCCAGTCATATATTTCAATAAACACGTATTTTATTACTCGACATTTTAAGCCCTTATTCGCGCACATTTGCACAGTCCACAGAAGAGTCAGATATGTAAGCAAAAAGTAAACATATTTTAGACAGCAGGCAAATCCCATTGAATTTTCTTGCGATATTTTTTATTATGACATTGTAACGTATTCAGCATATTCAGCGTTATCAGAGATTTAAACTCCTCTGTCTGGTAATTAACTATAGCCTCTCTATAAGTTGTCACATTCAGAAGAGCTCTCAGACACTCAAAGACACTTTCTACACAGAAAATGCACGACATTGGTTAAAAATTTATTAGTTACCTGTATACTTATCTCTTTTGTCGACTGTACATCAACGCTGCCATTCCGAGCCAAGATTATTACCTGTATACTTATCTCTTTTGTCGACTGTACATCAATGCTGCCATTCCGAGCGAAGAGTATTATAATAATGAACAAACAATATTTCGATTGCGTTCTCCCCACTATTTTTGACGCTTACCACCCCTTTCAGCCCGCTAAAGGGGCTTATTCCCCAATTCAAATTTATTCAATTCGAGGAGCGATCGGTGTGGAAATGAAACGTCTCGCGATGGTACACTTCCTTCTCTATTAGCATTTGATGCCGACACGTCATTGTCATAGTTGAATGCACAGGGTGGATCTATTTGCTGTTTTTTTAGGGTTCCGTACGCAAAGGGTAAGAAAGGAACCCTTATGGTGCGACTTCGTCTGTCCGCCTGTCTGTTACAGCAACTACTAATGCTATCGACTTGAAATTTGGAACAATTATAAAGAATGCTTGCCCAACTTTATTGCAAGTGAATGAATTAAAAAAATATATTTATTTTTATTGCAAATGGCGCCGAAGTGGGGGTTCAAAATTTTGAAGTGGGGTTACTAGGTCAAATGGCATATCATAATGAAAGGGCTTCATTTGCACATTTCAAAATGTATTGTTTTTGTTTTGTTTTACGCCTTATAGTTTTCAACATTATGAAGAAAAAATTCTGAAAAAATACCATTCACCCCCCCTTATCTCCGAAGTTTGCGGGGCGAAATATCTGAAATAATTTTAGTTCCTTCACAAACAAACTTACATTATGCGATCCGGTTTTTTTAACATTACACGTCCAAGGATGGTACGGGACCCTCGGTGGGCGAGTACGACTCGCACTTGGCCGGTTTTTTTCAAGTAGCTTTTTGCCTCTCCCCCTTTCGTGGTTATTGACGCCTTGATGATTGCGATAAAAATTGTTTGAGTGCGCATATTTTTTTATTTGCGTTTTCTTTGTGTCATTCGGTCCTTTAGTCTTTCGACTTACTTTCGCTTACACGTGTAACAATTGAGTGCCTCTTAGCTTTGTACTTAAGTTGTTTGATTAAAATATTTTCTATATCATACAAGGCAATTTAGAATTTTAAGAGCCCTTTCTAGTCTCCGGATTGGCACTATCCACCAGATAAATTTTAAAAATGTGTCAACTGCCATTATCTAACACCAATTTAAGCAAATGTGGTTTGAAACAGTCCTATCATAATTTATGGATGCATTAAAAGGTCCTCCGTGAGTGACGATAGTTATCTATCGTCACGCCTACGCCTACGTCAGGCGCACCTCTAGCCATCCGGCTATCGACTATGCTGACTGACTAATCATTTAACCACAACATGAACTATAAGCTCGTACTAGATGCGTAAGTGGCGTATTATATGGGATCGCAAATTTCAACTGATTCAGGCGAAGACACAGTAGCTCAGTTGGTTAGAGCGCTTGCCACGGTACGGCAGAGGTCACGCGTTCAAACTCCGCCTGTATCAGTTGTTTTTTAAATATCTCATGTATAATAACATTATGTTCGTAATACATATATATATCAACATTATGAAAACAATAAAAAACTAGTAGGTACCTATCATTTCCATTTTTACACTGTAAACAAACTTGAATATTAGTCAATACACTTCCACTGAGCTCCAATTGTCATCATCGCACGATATTTTGAGCACAAGTCGCCCGCAAATCGCCGTATCTTTGCACACACGAGCGACCAATGACAAAGTAATGACAGACTGGATTCCATTTTCACTCAATCAGTTTCCTCCGAACATTTTAATTTTATTTATTCTTCCATTTATTTATCAACGATTTCGTTTCATTTGATGCCTTCACAAAGATTTTATTGTAGATTAGGTTGACGATAAGTCAAAGGAAATGGGCATTCAATTTCGTTTCGATTCCTTGAATTATTTTAGATCGTGAAAAATAATGTAACTGTTATTTCTACAGAATACGATTCTAATGACAGCTCGCTAATTGCTGTTTCTTGTTTCTTTGAAAATTTGAAACTTAGGACGATAAGACTAGCTTCTTTCAATTACATAAATAGTTGCTAGAAACCAAATATATTTTACGAACAACAATCATATAACATGGTAATCTGTCTGAAAATATTACAACACGCGAGCATGTTCCCGAAATTGTTTCAACATACACGCGACGTAAGTCATAATCTCTCAATTTTCATCCGAGATACGGCGAAAATTGGGGCAATACAATTTAAAACTAATCACACAACATTCCCAGCACCCCTCTTAGTTTTCACCGAGGGCGGGCACGGTTGAAAAGCTAGCGCACATAATGAAATCTTGTCAAATAAGTACCTAAGCGAAATAAACGTGGCTGGAAGACACGCTGAGGGAACAATAGATACGAACGTAGAGGTATGAAATCCGCGGCCTTCCTTCCCACTTTACTGTGAACGCAGCGGTGAAATATTTTGAGAATAGGGATGTTTTCAACTATGACTGGGTGCTCTGTAAAAGCATCACGTGGTGAAGTTTGTCGACAGAAAAAGTTTTGCCCTTGTTGTGTGATGCAGATTTTTTTGAGTTAACAATGTTTGTGTGCAGTTTGTTGTATCTCATTTATTGTACATCCGACTTAACTGACTGGTTCTGTACTTTGCACGGATTTTGTTTATGAACTTACTTTTACAAAAACTTTGAAGTAAAATTTTGTCCATGTAAGTATGTAAATGTTAAACAATGTCCGGATAGGCACAATCCTTCGGATAAATTAAAAATTGGGAACAGATTTTGTATAAAATTGACTGCAAAATATTATAATCGGAACTAATCAGGAGGTAGTGAAATAAGCCTGCGATTGACCAGTAAAATAAACTTACAGTAAAATAAAATAAACTAAAATCATTATATCCTCATTCTACGTTTTCTACTACCTCTTAGGCTCATCACAGACGTACTCCGTAATGGCTTAAGGCGGGTCTCCTGCGCGTGTTCATTGAACATCGAACATGTTTAATGAACAAAAAGGGGCGTGGCCTACGCGTTTTGCTTAGCAAAATCACTCGACCATGTTCGTCGTTCAATTGAACACGAAAACACGTCGCAGGAGCCGACTTTACTGGATTCAGAGAACGAATGAATGATATCGTTCACAAATTGAACGATATCGTTCATAAATTGAACAATTCCGGCCGCAATCGTTCAATTAGACGTAAAATACCTCATTCACCTTCTTAATTTTTCCGGACGTCTGTGATGACCCTTAAAACTATAAATTATGTATAACTAGCTGTTGCCTGTGACTTCATCTGTGTCGATGGATTAAAAATCCAACGTACTTCTCCAGGTCTCAGGCTACCTCTTTTTAAAATTTCATTCAAATCCGTCGAGCCGTTTCAGTGTAAAGTAAAGAAGCAACAAACACACACATTTTCGCATTTCGCCATTTTCGCCTTTATAATATTAGTGTGATTGACTAATGCAAAAATACTATAAATAGACACTAAAAAAGCTATAATAAGCACAAATTACACAACTAGTACAATTGTTCGCCAGAGGAAGTCGTACAAATTAAACAAACGATGGTAATGGCCGCCGGGGCGCGTTAACGAGTTTTGACAAATTTTCTAACTAGCAACATAATAAAGAGAAAATTAGTCCCGCCGACGCAATTGCCAGCTGCGAAAACTATTTTACTTGGGAACTTGAGAAGAAAATCTTTGATTTTTAACTGTTTTCAGTGGAAGTTAGGAGTAGAAGAAGGGAAAAACGGAGCTATTGTCGAAGTGTTTCTGTTTTACTTGACTGCCACGTCTAGTGGTCCTTTTCCAATGATATTTGTAAGAAAGAAATATAGCCTGATTAAAATTTAGTGTTACATCACACTAAATTTTAATCAGGCTATATTTCTTTCTTACAAATATCATTCAACAGAATCAGCACCATTTAACACTAGAAGTCGGAAAACATGACAATATGTTTTCCGACTTCTAGTGTTAAATGAGACGTATAACATATCTGCCGCACTGTGCTTGTACTATACATCTCTGCCCATTCCTTTGGGGAATACAAGCGTGATGTTGTTTTTGTATGCCGTTTTATGACTTCCTCTATTAGGGCCATATCTCATTAGGATGCCATGGCAGCGACGCCAGTAACGCCGCCAATTAAAACATGTCTAATTGTATTGCAACGTACTTATCCCTACCTCACTTGGCGACGGCTTGGCGTCGATGCCAGTTTGACGTCGCCGCGATTGGCGGCGCTGCTGGCGTCGCTGCCATGGTATCCTAATGAGATATGGCCCAATATGGCTATCTACACCAAACTTTTTTTTTCTTCATGGATATTTTAATAGCCAAGGAGGACCCGGGTGGGCTTAAGCATTCTGGACCTAAAATATAATTATGATCTTCACCATCTCTAGTTACAGAGACCGGCAAAAATCTATAAAATGACTGCGCAATAGTCGATTTTTTACACTTTGCATGAAAGCATACGTGCGCAAACTTTCCCCTACTAGGCTGCTATTGCTCAAGATGTTTGCCGGTCTCTCTATCTACCTTTACATTAAACTTAGTTTGGAAACCGATACAATGCCAAATTAACTTGAATCTTGTACTATTCGTTCGCTATGTAGTCAAATAAACGCCTAGATATCGTGTTAGGCCAGCTCACCTTACAATGCTAACGGTGAGAAATACCATAGTTAACGCCGGTGACAAGCTAATAAACACTTACGACAGTTTCACATTTCGCGTGGTCGTGAGGTCGCCTATGTTTGTCTGTAAAGAAGATTATACACGTACAGCCGGCCTAGCATGACCACGATAGAAACGGGTTTTGTCTACATAGAAATAGACAAAGTGACAGATTTCATTCATAAAACGTAGAAATGTTTCTACAGTCTGTCACTTTGTCTATTTCTATGTAGACAAAACCCGTTTCTATCGTGTTCATGCTAGGCCGGCTGAGTTTCTAGTTTTTCTAACATACTCGTTCGTGTGAACGTTAGCGAAGATCATAGTGAACGACCAATCAAACACCGGTACGCCCTCGAAAGTGAAGACACCTCAGATCATAGAAACAAGTAGATATTATTGTGGGTTATGTCATAATATAGAAAAGAAAAGATTCCACTGCGAATCAACTGTTTTAATGAAATAATCTACAATATTAGAACACCATTATTAAAGCGTGGTTACAAGAAGAAAAAAAAGAATGAATGGTAAAAAGGCGGGCTGTCAACAGTGTCAACTTCAAAATGACAATTGACAGCTCTAAACAGTGTTATGATGCATTCCAATATTATTGTCTAACTAAACTATTTTCTTAATTCGTAACACCCTTCCTCAATAACATTGGTATGCATTCTTTATAATTAAATTACAATACTTATATTTATTTATAAATCTTCTATTGTAGCTATCTTAATAAATTACGTATAGGTACATATTAACTAACAGTATCTATTTATATAATTAACCACGAATTTAATTATTTAACATACTACCTAGCTTGTTAAATACTTCTTTATTTAAACCTTTAGTAAACATATCCGCTATTTGTTTCCCTGTTGCTACATATCTTAACTCTACAATATTATTTTCTATCTTATCTCTAACAAAATGGTATTTCAAATCAATATGCTTTAATCTTTGATGTTTTTCAGGGTTTTTTGCAACATGAATAGCTGACTGATTGTCAATGTAAATAATAAAATTGTTACAACCTACACCAATTTCTGTTATTAAATTGTAAATCCAACAACCTTCAGCTACCCCTTTTGCTAATGCTACATATTCTGACTCTGTTGATGATAGAGCAGTACATTGTTGCTTTGAGCTGCACCAAGATACTGTGCAACCAAAAAGCTTCATGATGTACCCTGAAGTAGATTTTCTTTCTACCTTATCTCCAGCCCAATCTGCATCTGTATATCCTACTAGTACATCCTTAGAATTCCTTCTGTAAATTAATTTGTAGTCTAATGTTCCTTTGATGTATCTCAGTATTCTTTTTAACGCCTTCCATAGATTTTCATCTGCATAAACTTGATATCTACTCAGATAACTAACAGCAAAACAGATGTCTGGCCTTGTGCCCAACATAGCATACATAAGGCTGCCAACTATCTGTCTGCATCTTTTCACCATATCATTATCTTTGGCTGGTTCCGTTGATAATATCAAGCCTGTCTCTATAGGTGTCATCGCCGGGTTACATTCTTCCATTCCATAGTTTTTAAGTATGTCTTCTAAATACTGTCTCTGATCTAGTTCAATCCTGTCTTCTTTTTCCGTTATATTGATTCCTAAGTATTTCATGTTCTTATTACCCATGTCAGTCATTTCAAAGTTTCTTCTTAGTGATTGTTTTAGTTTCTCAACTTCTTCCTGTTTCTCTGCTATAATTATTAAATCGTCGACATATAGGAGTATGTAAATTCTTTTATTCGCTTTGTAGTACATGCAGTAGTCTGACTTGCTTCGAATAAACCCTTCCTCTTTCATATAATTATTGAATCTGTCATTCCAGTTCCTTGGTGACTTCTTTAAACCGTAAAGTGACTTCTGTAATTTTAGTACTTTTCCATCATATTTCTCAATTCCATTTGGTATCTTTATGTATACTTCTTCTTCTATAATCCCATAAAGGAATGCACTCTTCACGTCCATCTGTGTCATTTTCAGGTTGTACTTACAGGCTATGGATAAAAGGATTCTCAAAGTTGGCAATTTTGCCACTGGTGTGTATATCTCCGAGTGGTCAAAATCATCTTCCTGTTGAAAACCCCTCGCTACAAGTCTTGCTTTATAGATATCCTTATTCTTCTCTCCTTTCTTTATTTTAAGAACCCATTTTGTATCAATCACTTTCTTTCCTTTTAGTGGTTCTTCTATTATCCATGTATTGTTTTTCTCTAATGCTGTCAATTCTCTTTCTATAGCTTCTTTCCACTTGTGTGAGTCTTCTCCTTTTATTGCTTGGTCATAATTGAGTTGTTCTTCTGTGCATGCCTTAAATCCTGTATAATAATCTCCATACTTCTGTGGCTTCTTGATCTCCCTTGTCCTAGTCTTCTGTGGTTTCTCCACTGGTAACTCTCTAAAAGAACTTTCATCTTCTGTTTCTTCACATGACTCATAATACTCTTCTCTTCTGCGTCCACTTCTTTCTTCTTCTTCAAGTATATTTTTCTCTTGCTGTATATTAGTCTCTCTTCTGTTGATTTCTTTTCCTCCATCTGTCTTCTGTAAGTGTCTCTCTGTTCTTCTGTCTTCTGTATCTATCCTTCTTTCTTCTGTTGTTGTATCATTCCAAGTTTCTATTTTCTCTTCTTGTCTTCTGTCTTCTTCCTGTTGTCTGTGTTGTCTGTTAATGCTATTTGTGTCATCTTCACAATCAATGTGAACTATTCTGCTCTTCCGGTTGTCTTCTGTCTTTTCTTGGATAAATACTACATCTCTATATGTGTTGACTTCTTTGTTTTGAAAACATACTCTGTAGCCTTTGCAATTTATCCCATATCCAACAAATATTCCTTTCTTGCTCTTAGCATCCCACTTAAGTCTTTTTTCCTTCGGTGTGTGTACATAAACTTCTGTTCCAAATATTTTCAACTCTTCTATATTAAAACTTCTTTTATATAATAATTCAAATGGTGTCTTGCCATGAACCGGTGATTTACCAGTTCTATTTAAGATATAAACTGCTGTGCTAGTGGCTTCTGCCCATAGTTCCTTCTGTAACTTCTTTGCGTGGAGCATGGTTCTGGCTGCTTCTACTATTGTTCTCATCTCTCGTTCTGCTCGACCATTCTGTTCGGGTGTGTAAGCAACTGTGGTCTGGTGAATAATCCCCTTTACTTTCAATATTTGACTTACCTCTTTGTTGACAAACTCTCCTCCATTATCCGATCTCATTTTCTGAATTTTGTACCCACATTCATTTTTAAAGGTAATAATAAAATTTTTAATACTATTTTTTGTCTCATATTTATCTTTTAGAAAATACACAAACCTGTAACCTGTAAAGTCATCTTTGAATAACAAAAAATATTTAGAACCACCAATTGAAACTTTTTCCATTGGACCACATAAATCCATATGAATTAATTCCCCAGGTACACTAGCTCTGTTATCACTACTCTGGAAAGGTACCCTACTTTGCTTACCCTCCAAACATGCTGTGCATTGATCAGTCAACCCTTCATGTTTTACATTATTTTTGGTTAAAATCTCTTTGACATAACCTATATTTTGATGTGCAAGTCGTTCATGCCATTCTGCAATTGATGTTAAAGCCACTTCTGTATTAAATTTAAAATTCATATAATACAATTTACCTACTCTGTTTGCTGTACACATAACCTCTCTATTTTTAGTAAATTGACATCCTTCTTTTGTTGAGGTCATAGTATAACCTTTATCTAAGCAACATGATACAGAAAATAAATTCACTGTTAAATCTGGTATAAATAAAACATTCAACATCACATAAGGTGCATATTCTTTGCCATTGTAGCCATAAAAATTAATTTTGCCTATACCCTGTACTTTCAGTTTATTACCGTCTCCTAATGTTACAAATCTATTCTCTAATATATCTGTATAGTCTGTAAATAACTCTCTATTGAAACACATATGTTCACTTGCCCCTGTATCCAAAACCCAATCTTTATTTTGAATTAAATTGTAATTATTCAGGATAAAAGCATTGTGGTTACCTTTATTTTGTCCTTGCCTGCTTCTGCAGTCCTTATATATATGACCCAACTTTCCGCAAAAGTTACACTTACGCACTTTGCAATCTTTCTTAAAGTGTCCAGCTTTACCACAGATATAACACTTCAGTTCAGTTTTACTGACTTGTAATTTTCTGTTGTTGTTCCTTTTTGCCATAAGGGCTGATGATGATGGAGTTTCCTTTCCTATACGCTCCTCTTCTACAAGTAATC
Organism: Thalpophila matura; assembly: GCA_948465475.1. Classification (NCBI taxonomy): domain Eukaryota; kingdom Metazoa; phylum Arthropoda; class Insecta; order Lepidoptera; family Noctuidae; genus Thalpophila; species Thalpophila matura. The sequence continues at coordinate 16,149,659 of OX419182.1, forward strand.
TTGCTGTCAAATTCTTCATATTCTGTTCACTTTCAGGTACTGATTCCCATGCCGAGATGAAGTGTCGGTATTTATCGGGTAGGCTCATGACAATCTTTGTGACTACCATCTTCTCAGAAAGATCCTCTCCATTATTTCTTAACTGATTGACGAGTTCCTCAACTTTGGATATGAATGCTGCCATTGGTTCCTCAAACTCCATGCTGTAAAACTTCTGTTGTATAAGGTGTACTCCAACCTTAGATTTTGCTTCATAAATTGTGTTTAATTTCTCCCACATTTGACAAGCAGATGTGCACGCCAATAAATAAGAAAGTATCTTCTCTTCTATTCTTGTAACTATTATTTCTTGCGCTTTTCTGTCTACTTCTTTGTCTTCAGTGGACGACGGCTTTTTTAGTAACGCGTCGTACCACCCCTTGGACTTCAGTACAATCATGATTTGGAACCTCCATAGTGCCCAATTGTTGTCATTTAGAACTAACGCGCCGTCTTTTCTTTCCATCTTCTATAGGTAGATTTCTTCTGTGTTATTCCCGTCTGTAATGACCCGGAAGCGGTCGACTTCTTCTGTTCTGGAGAGCTTGCTCAATGCCGGTAATCCTAGTAGGTACGCGGAGCTTTCTTCTGTCGTCTGTTGGTGTCTTACTTCTGTGTGATTTCTATGTCTGGGCCCATAACCTATTGTGGGTTATGTCATAATATAGAAAAGAAAAGATTCCACTGCGAATCAACTGTTTTAATGAAATAATCTACAATATTAGAACACCATTATTAAAGCGTGGTTACAAGAAGAAAAAAAAGAATGAATGGTAAAAAGGCGGGCTGTCAACAGTGTCAACTTCAAAATGACAATTGACAGCTCTAAACAGTGTTATGATGCATTCCAATATTATTGTCTAACTAAACTATTTTCTTAATTCGTAACAGATATGCCATCACAGCAAATTAGTACGGGAACAACTGATGCCACTTTTAGTACATTTTTCGACACAATTACGCGCATAATTAAGCGCTCCTTGTGAATAAAAAGATCTCCCACGCATTAAACATTCCGCACACCCTCAATCTAACACTGTTAATCGTCACTCAACACTAACACTAAACTAAAACACTGTATTTATACCATCGATCGTGTTCGGTTCGTCGCCAGCGCGTACGTTTTTATTATGAGCAATTTGCTCAAGATCAGGCATCAAGCTCGATAGCGCCTTGGCACATCTCCCTTGTTTCTATGATCTGAGGAAGACACTAACGCACGTGATTGGTTACTCCATTCACTTCGAGAAAAGTTAACTTCTAAGCAAGCGTGCTCCATCGTCGATTAAAGGCGGTGATTTGCAACTCGGAATCAGCACACAGATATTCTGTCTCACGAAGACAGATTGGTCTTTATTGTGTCTGATGCACATGCACATACACATTGTTTCTATGTGCGCAAGCTCGAAAGCGCTCTAGTATTGGTCGAGCCGCCTCTACGCACACAGAAAAAATGTGCATGTGCATCTACAATTCTACACACACAATAAATACCAACCATATTCTGGAGGTTTATGGCCAAAAGATAGGTGAGGTGGGTGTCTGGGTGTCTTCAAGTCGCGAGTGAATCGGTTTCTTGTAGGCAAGCGTGTTCCGTAGTAGACCGCATCATCGCTTAACATCAGGCGAGATGGCGGTCAAACGCTATTGCGTTTAAATAACATTAAAAATTAAAAGAGTAGGAATTGACAAAGATTCCTTCCTTCTAACGCATACTATTCTTTGTCTCCCAGTTAAATACTCCACTCTTAATTTAAAAAATACGAAATGTACCCCTGTATTATTCTGGTTTTTTAATTCACCTCATCAAGCCAAGTGCAAAAGGTAATTGTTTTCATTGGGACCGTACATAAATTAAAACGCGAAACCAACTGGAGGTACCCGATGTTGGTACAGTGGCGTGCAAAAATATTATATACTACTTAAATAAAACTGGTCAGTTTTAAAGTAATTTGAAAAAATATTGCACGTTTTATTCTTCTTCTTTTTGTGCCTTTCCATCAGCGATGGTTTGCAGTCAGCTTTGCGTTCTTTGTAGTTTTTTTTTATTATTTTTTATTCGATGATAGGCTTGCGCTTGACCGGCCATCTCGCCTGATGTTAAGCAATGATGCGGTCTACGTTGGAGCGCGCTTGGCGAGAAATGGGCTACAACACCCTAATATTAATAAAATCCAATTAAATCCTCCCATAAGTATCCAAAATACCTCCTGCTGCTTACATAAAGTCTATAAGAGTCATAAGCTAGAGAGCATTATCGACATGACACATTTGAAACTTAGCAAAAGCCTTTGATCACCTAATTGTATCAAATATTTAGGTAATGATACTATAAGCACAACGTTTGAAGATTTCAATATCTTCTTCATCAAAAATTCCCTTTAAACACTACGTGTAGTGTGCATGTGATTGCACGCCAGTGTAGGTACGGGGGCGTCGCAAACACTACTAATTTGTATACGTCTCCAAATAGGAACGGAAACTACTAATTTAATGAATCTTAAAACAGACCCAACTTTGGCGATTCAGTTCACGAAACTGGGTGAGATTAAGGAAGTGATGTAAATAATTATCTTTGGTTTTAGTGAAAAGTTTTGCTTACGTAAAATTGGGTTCGTTTTCTGAATACCCAATCTCTAACTTTCGGTCAATGTGTACTTTATATAACGGACTTTTCTGATGTGTTTGCAGTCCTTTGACTTTTCTTAGGTCGAGATTAATACTACCGTCTCAAGCAAAAAGGGCGTATCTTTATCGTAAAAACAGATTACTTACCTACGCCGTTTTTAAAAGTGACGGTAAAATAAACGTTACTTAACACGGGCTTTGGCTTAGCATTATTTTGTGTCACTGCCAAACTACAAGTGATAGAGACGGGAATTTATCTAAGCCGAAGCACGTGCTCAGTCTGCTCAGTAAAGTTAATCTCGGCCTAACTTTTTTTGTTCTGAGATTTCACCAATGAATTAGTTCATCATTGCTAGACATAATTAATTCTTTCCAAAGTTTCACGACAATGTTTTTATATTTTCCTGAAAAGGTAAATTTACCTTGTAGTGCTGAAGCACTACAAGGTTGTTGTTAAATGTTCCTATTATTTGCAAGAAAATATGACATTGAATAAATCAATCCAATTCGTTGAAAACCGAAACGGAAAGTCCTAAAAAAATATTCAACGCAAAAATATTTCACCTTGACTTATTCTCGAAATGACATAAGCAGTAAGCACACAAAGTAGAGGATCTGTGTCAGAAGATAATACACAGGCGGCTATAACTAGGGATGTTCCGATACCGATACCGAAATCGCGGATAAGCCGGTAGTTTTTCACATCAATATTTTTACGTCCGACAAAATTGCCAGTGAAGTTTAAACGGATGCGATTTCCATTGTTTGTTTCGAATATCGCGTCCATTTGACTAAATAATTACACATGATTGATTTTGTTTTGATGTCCGACTATAGTTAATTGATGGATGTTTAAAAATCAGCTTTCATCTGATTTAGTATAGGTACCTAATTCTGATTCAACTTGGAAATAAGACTTTTGTTTCAATGTGGCCTGTATTTTTTTTTCAGGTTTTGGTTAGATCTCAAATCTTTGTGTAAAGTGTCTGGCGTTACCTATACCTAGTGATTGTGTGAACAAAATTTTCGTACTCTGTGGCTTATTTTCAACCATCACACAGTCAAATTGACAGAACATCTTCCTTTTACAACCTTTTACCCAAAATCTGACTCAAGCAAAATCCGATCCCACTAAAAGACGTTATGGTAACATCACTAGCTCATAACTCGCAACTTAACGACTCAGTACGTGGCAACAGGCATACGCACTTTGAAGGGCATGAGTTACGAGCTCAGCAAGGATAATGGCTGGTAAAGTAGCCTGGACCAGCGGAATGTTGATAGTGTGGTCCCGGGTTAGCTCCGCCTTTAGGTGAACTCACAACCAATAAAGTTGGATGAGCTGAGTTAGGTACGGTACCTATATAAAAATGGTGCTTAATGATGTGCAATTGTGCAGCCAATGTTTTTAAGCTTGTCGTACAGTTTGACTGTTTTATACCATTTGATAATATTGCAAGGACGTGACTAGCAGTGCCCCGCGGTTTCACCCCCGTTGCTCGGCTCCTAAGGGCCGTAGCGTAATATTAAATAGCTTATACTATTCCTCATAAATCTGGCTATCATATACAAATTATTTTTTGTAATCCGACTGGTAGTTCCAGAGATTACCGCGTTCGAACAAACAAACACTTCAGCTTTATTCAATTAGTATAGCTTTGATAATATTGCAACTATTGCAAGGACTTATGCGTGATAAATGCGATAATGACTTGCGTAGATTTTAGTATCGGAAAGTGTGGAAAAGAGGCGATGGACACAGCTATTAGTCAACAGGTCTGCATAGTTTACCAACTAATCATTTATGAATTTAAATAAATCTACTTATAAACAAAACCCCGACCTTTCATAATAATATTGTGTAATAAAATGTTAATTGAGTATTAACAATGAATACAATCTATTACATTTCTGTCAGGAGTCGAGCACTGAACAATACCTGTTTGTTATTCACCATTGTACCTAACCTCAGAGTCATTCTTTTAATTATTATTAATGTTAATTATTAAGTACTTATAATATTTATAATTGTTAAGCTTGCACCTGCTAGCGATTTTAATATAAATAAATTAGATTATAACACTTTTAAATAAAATAAATTGATAGAATTGAAAATGATTTTAATATTCAAGGTGTATCAGAAATGTGCAATAATATTTAGGGGTTAAAAAATACACATGAATATGGCACTTTAGGTTGTTAAAACACAAAAAAAAATTAAGACTGAAATTAAGTATTCTAACTCAGATTAGATTAGTAGTTTAGTCTTTTGATTGTTACCTCTTAGGCCACCCAAAATCATATCTGATGAGCCCTCAGCCCCGCCAAAAAACCTGGATTCGCCATTGAATGTGGTCCATGAATACAATAAGTTTGAGAACCATGACTGCTCTAAATTGTCTTCAATTGATAATTCAAGGACACACTAAAGTATGTAGAAAAACAATAAAGCATGACACTTTGAAACGACTAAGGGCGGGTTGCTTCAAACCATCTGTATCCGTAAGTCAGTACGTAATCGATAAGTCAGTATGAAATTGTCGTACAAGCCGCCATATTTGACGGTTACAGATACGTAACTGTAAGTTGAAACAACATGGCCTAAGCTGTCAATTTAAACGCCCATTAAAGTTGCTTGCATGTTCATTGTTGAGAGTTAAAAACGTTCTCCGTTCTAAATGGATACCATTAACCGTATTAACATAATGTTATATCGTTTACATGACTTTTAAAGTTATTTTGAAGAATTTTTGTTAGATATCATCACGCCTGTATACCCCGAAGGGTTAGGCAGAGGTGCATAGTACACCCACGTTTCGCCAGTTATGTTTCCGTCCATGTTCAGGCAGTTAATCATAGAGAGCGCGTACACCAACACGTCCGTCATCGGCCGACAAAATCGGACAAAATCGGTCGTGTTGGTGTACGCGCTCTCTACAATTTACAAGTGTTTGATTCAATCGTCCGAGTTCGTCCGTCATCGTACGAGCAAAGTTCGTACGATAACGGATTTGGTGTATTTGAGCCGTTTGACATATTATGACGTCATGACCAGATTTTCATAACACGCGTATCTTTATAGAAATCTCAAGAAGTCGTCGGTTCATACACGCAGGAAATCACAATCGGTATTCAACCTTCTGATTTATTTCCCTAAAAGTCGTAAACTCACCGTAGGTAGGTACAAGACGGTAAAAACGTACCCGGTCATCGCAAGTACAGGTGGGGTGAGCCCCCCTCTCCCCCCTTCTCCCCCCCTCAGTCAAGAGGTTATGTAAATTGTTTAACGAAGGATGCCGTTACCGGCTCGATGGCGCACTTAAAGCATTAACATTTTAAAGCCTTATTTGCTCTAAGTACACAATTACTTGTGCATTTAAACAGATTACACTCTGTTTAAAGATTCACTTTAAATTATTCTAATTAGTTTGACGTAGTCGTTTTGCTGAAGTTTGTTTCAATTGTAAATATGTAGTTCTGTTTTGCTGGAGTTTTCTTTAGCTTGGCGTCTCCTGGACTATTAAGAAATGCCTTTTGCTCAAATGGAGTGCTTGTGCGCACATTAGTGAGTGCACGATTGGTGCTTTTATTTGAAATTGTTTTAGCGGGGCAATGTAAGGAAAGCAGAATAAAATTCTCAGCATAATAATAGAGTGTGTTCGAATGCAGTTCGTGAATGTGTTTGTAGCCTAAAAGATTAAGAAATGTAGCATGTCTAGTAGGTACTAGGTACTAAATTATGAAAGTTCGAATAAAATAGCCGCAGTCCCCAACCAATCCAAGAATTAGCTATCATTGGTTAAAGGCACAAAACTTTTCGGGTAAGGTACAGTACCTAAGCAAAGATATAGTAGAGCTTTCAGTAGGAGTTGTCGTTTGTTTTGGCGTAATTACCTATATCTCTATAGCCAGTAAATTAAATTGATTTCAAAATAAATGCTAAAATAAGTGAAAACTGAAAACTTATAAAGTGAAAACTTATACGATGCCTAATCATAAATGACCGGTTTTAGATTTTTTTCTGCTTAAGTAAGCTTCCGAAAGATCTTAAATAGGCTACGAAATAGCTCAACAGATTCCAATGAAATTTTTAAGCATAAAAACAGGAATTTTAACTTACATTTTCCAGTTCGATATCTTGCAGATTTCAGAAGTATGAAATTTTCGACATTCCCACGGGATTTTAAAGTCTACGTGGACGAAGGCGCGGGAAAAAGCTAATTCCAGTATAAAAAATTGCTTCCATGTTTTTTCCCGTCGTATTTACCTACTTACATCTATACCTGTGACACACTCAAAACATTTCGAATACTGACTCAAACATTTATTACCCACGACTCCACACGTTCAGTCATAAAATAATTCTCGTGTACCTATATTAATATTAAATCCAAACACACTGAATGGGGTGGAAAGCGCCAGGTATTCAGAGAAACATAAGGAATTATCCAGTTTCCACGTTGGTCCTGCAATACTGCGAAACTGAAAATTGAGTAGGTGAATTATTATTGCCTGCATACCAATGCTGAAGGCCTCTGAAATATATTTACAAAACTGTGGCCATTTTATAAAGGGTCGATTTTTCAATCGCTAGATAAAATTTATTCCTTGGAATAAACTATATCGATTCCATAAAACAGAAGGTGTTAGAGTTTAGTCTTATAGTTTAGTCTTAGGAATAAATTTTATCTAACGATTGAAAGATTAATCCTTAAAAAAATATTAATATTTTTAGTTTTTGCTGACTCATAATGACTTAGAGGAACATAAAGAAATGGTATGATTCTTCATCTTGAGAACATCTACAGTGAAAAATACATTTCTTAAATGAAAGCTATAAGTATTTTGTTTCATCAGATAAACTTTTACAATACATTCATGTTAGAAAGGAATTTAAAATTCCCTCCAAGCGAGCTTGGGGTGCGCCGCACTCAATCTTCCCTACCCAAAATCGACTTGGCATCAAAAATGAATGGTTACGAGGTATTGCATTATCGCCGACGATTGCGCGATTCCCAGTTTCGTTTTCTCGCACAATTTTCATGCTAATCTTGGTACGAGCGCGCTGATTTCGCTGGCATGAAATATTTGTAACCCTGTATGAGGGCGGGCGGGTCTTTACTGAAAGATGTATAGAGGCATTTCTCGTTTAGCTCTTTAGGCATTTTTAACTTATTCAGGGTAAAATAATTGACTGAAACGTGTAAAAAGATAGAAAGATAAAGATAGCATGAAAGCTTCGAGATCAGAGGAATACAAAAAGTAGCAATGTAATGAAAGTAAAAACAGTTAACAGTTGTAAGACAACTCACTGAATATGATCTAAATATTTTTTTATATTTTTATCAAAATATAAAACAAAACGTTTCTGGAGCAACCCTTATGTGAGTCCACTAACGTAGTTCATCTCCCGCTCATTTCCCACTACGAACTGAACAGTCTCGGTGCCTTTTCAATTTCTCCTCTCGCCTGCCTCACTGGGGGATTGAGAGGCCCCCAAATGTTGGATTTTACGCGTAATACTCCCCCACGCCGTGCATTGTGTATCGCTCTCCTTTGACGTTGGAAATTTTACGTATGTCTGTGCAAACGCTAACGTGTGTTTGCAGTTTTTAATCGTGGATCCTTGCGACCTCGTTTTTTATGTTGACTTTTTGGGTCTGATTTTGGCGGTTGTATGTGATTCTGAGTTTACTGTAGTGGGTAGTTTGACGTGTAGTTGGTTTTTGCGACGATTAGCAGTTTTGGCGTCACTTCAACCGTTTTCACAAAGGCTTCGGTTTTTGAAAATTGTTCTGGTATTTTGTTTGCTTTAGATGCGGATATGCCCTTTTCCCATGGGTGTCGTTACAAGTAGTAAGTAATGAATTATGTGAGGTATAAACAGCGGCCAACTACAGCGGTGGCCGATCACTGATCCAATCAGTAAGCTCGGCTTATGATTTATCTCTCCGTAATCGTTTGTTGGAACCGTTTACGGGTTAAGGAACTAAGGAACATTCAGCATTCATTCACATCACGAACTCTCCTTTAATTCTGAATTTATAGGTACGAACAAATCTCAAACGCAGATTGAGAAATGCGACAAGACCACGACGACTGCAGCGCTTTATTAAATAGTAAAAGCTCGAATGTAGGTCAGGATGCCGTCACCACACCCCACACCACACACACACTTGTCAGAATCTCAAAGATTTAACAGCATCAAAAATTCGTATGCACCGAAACGGAAAATGCTTTATGACCGTTCGGGGTCGAAAGTCGTAAATTTCCCAGTTAACCCCGCGACCGCCGAGCTTCGGGGGTTCAGAGAGTACATATTTCAGGATCACGCCTGGATTTCTGACGATACCCCCCCTCGTGTGGACGACAATGCACTTTGATATTGTGCGATGCAAATTCGAACGTGATATGGCGCCCGACAAGAGAGATTTTGTTCGTTTAGTTTACATTGCTCTTTTTGGTTTGCTTGCACTGGTTGAGTGTGTAAATAGCGTGGATTTGAGGCTGCAGCTTGCGATAGAGCGTTAGCGAGAGCGGGGTGACGAGCGGAGCGACTAGGTAGTAGGTATAGGTATAGGCAAGGCACAGATATTAATTATAATACTACGCGTACAAATGCCTCATCTCATACAAAGAAAAGTGACTGCCGTAACGCGGGCTATCTTCGGGCTATACATTTTTTCGTGAACGAATATTTTTCATGGACTATTTTTTCATGTAGGTAGGTACCTACTGAATTTTACACAAACATAAAAAACAAATCTATACCTACTTAAAACGCCATCTATTAGGAGTTATTTGAACAAATGTTCCCTTGTTCCTGATGACAACCATGATGGTATAGGCTATCAGCGACAACAAAAAAAAGTAAAGAGCGGTGAACTCCTCCAGTCGTCTTCGGCTCTTCGCCATCGGTAGCCCCGCTACCTCAGATCATAGAAATGATCTGAGCCCGCTACCGTCTTTTACAATATGACCCTTATTTTTTTTTTTTTTTTTTTTTTTTTTTAATTTTTTTTTTTTTTTTTTTTTTTTTTTTTTTTTTTTTTTTTTTTTTTTTTTTGGGGATGGGAAATCATTAATACGTTCATTGAATGCGCGAAGGAAACATGCTTCCTCTATTACGTAAACATATTATTTGGTAATGGTCTCCGTGATAATAGCACAACATTATTTAGCACTTAATGTGTGTCGTCATTGAATAGGCAATTTTTAACAGATTAAGGTTAAAACGTTTTTACTAATGTGTGTATTTATCGTTATGGATTTATGTTGAAGTTTGAGTTTTTGTGGAAAATGCTTTGGATATAAATTTAGTTTTGTAATCTGGTGTACTTATACATCCTGTATCTATCCAGTGGTACCTTTTAGGTAAGTAAGGTTAGGTACAGTATCAAAGTTAACTAAAAGCTCTATTGGGAATTAGGAACCCGCAGAACCCTCGATTTTTCAGTCTTAATTTTGATCAGTAATCAGAAAATATTTTCTTCATCACAATAGCTACCATGAAAACATATTAGACTTAAGTAGCTTTTAGAAACTGCAGTTTTCAAATATACTGAAGAATAATATTAAAAGACAGAACACGGAAATAGACCACCTGGAGTTGGTACAGAATAGACCAGGCTGTTTTTATTCCCCCTTCACTGAAAAACCGAATACTTAGAGTCCATTTCAATTGAATTTGTTAACTTTATAAACAATGTCAGTATGGCCAACTGTCAAAATTTGATGAATTTGTATAGAAAGATTGTTTACATAGTTTACAAGTTCTATTGAAATGGACCATAGTTGAGTTTTTGATTGTTGATTCCCTTTTGGTTGAGTTGACATTAAATTGTGTTAAAAAAAACTGTTCCATGAGGTTTGTTTTGACAAAAATAAAATTGAAAACAATTTTAATTTTGTTGATTTAACAAATCATGTCGGTAGGTGCTATATTAACCCAAAATATATGTATGTTAAAAAAAGGTTAAATCAACTTCAAAAAGTTTTTCAGTGTTTACAGCAGAATAAAGACGCAGGATTGCCGGCTGCTTACCACGACTATAAATATATATAACTTATTGACGTATTTTTTTCTTGTTGTCAACAGAACGCAAGCTATTCGTGGGCATGTTGAACAAAAAGCTATCAGAAAACGACGTGAGAGCACTGTTCGCTGGGCACGGCGCCATTGAAGAGTGCACCGTACTGCGCGACGCGCAGGGCCAGAGCAAGGGCTGCGCGTTCGTCACTTTCGTGTCGAAGCAGGCCGCCATCGCTGCGATTAAGGTAAATATACCAGGGTGTAAGAGGACATAGGAGATACAAAACTTAGTACAAGAAGAGTTCGTGTCTGAGCGATACCAGGGATATACCAGGGTTGAAGAGGATATAACAGGTCTAAGGGCCTTATCACAGCAGCGATTTGTGAGCGAGTTCAAGGCGAAGCGAGAGCGCGTTGAGCTCACAGCGAGCTGAAGTAGGACAGGGTTGGCTGTCTGTCGTTCGAGAGTGTACAAATAGCCACTGTGATAAGGCCCTAAGTACGAGAAGGGGTGCTTAGTGAGAAGGACAACGCTGTACTTTGTCACGTTCGTGTCTAAGGGATACCAGGGTAGAAGGGGATATTAGGAGCTCTAAGTTTAAGACGAGTACTGTGTGAGACTGAAACTAAACGCAAACGCTGTCAAAGCAGGTATCTTAGACATCACTGCCATTAAGGTAAAGATACCAGGGTTCAATAAGTCCAAGAGGGTAGTAATTGAAAAGTGCACTAGTTATACCTATTTGCTCTATGATGAATATTGATGATAGACAACTACTACTATTATTTTCTTGTGCAATCCCAAAATGAGCTAGCTCATACACATAAATTGTATTCTTTATGAGAATTTGTAACTACAAAAATAATAAGCGCAACTCATGGCATGACACAAAGATGCATAACAAAAATGTTACACTATAGCACATACATACATCTCCTGAATGACGTCATTTAGTTCTCACCGATTCCTCAAACATGGTGACAATAAGAAATATCGTATCCAATTTATATTAATTATGATGAATAGCTACTGCCTTTATTTTGACTGAATTATATCTAGCAATAAATGTTGATCTGCCATAAGGTATACGTAGAAACATCCCTTCAACGGTTATCATTAACTAAGTATTTGGGGAAAAGTGATAAATTCCTATTGATTAATCTATAAGCCGCCAGGTGCCAGGCCTGAAGGGCAGATAATTTTGACATTTCCGTAAATTAACGTAAAAGCTATCGATGTATGGTGTAACGAAAGCCTCTTTCGCTTGTGACATTGACGCAAGCTTATACAATAATTGGCTTAATTATTACCAGTGCGAAATAATGTTGGAATCCACCAAATGCGTGATGGGATTAACGTAAATGCAGTTAAGGATAGTACTGTAATAATACTGGAAATTGTAGCATTAGACTAACAGCCCGTTACGGTAACATAGCTTAAAAAATACAGGGTTAATAGCTCCACGTTGTAAGTGTAACATTGTATGCCAAAATCCCAATTCTATGAGTCGAACTAAATGAGTAGGTAATTATCCCGCTAACGATGTCATCTAACACGAAAACAATTATTCAATAATCTATACCTATAAAACAGTAACCACCTCACCAAACTAGTAAAGGATAAAATGTAAAATTATCCTCTTCATTATCATCATCAAGCATCGCCACAACTACCAAATTTTATCCTATTTAATAAAATGAAATGACTTCATCATTTTCTGAAATTAGTACAATAATTATTTCCAGGCGTTACACCACAGTCAAACAATGGAGGGTTGTTCAGCACCGCTGGTCGTGAAATTTGCTGACACGCAAAAGGAAAAGGAACAGAAGAAACTTCAAGCCATGCAGGCGAGCTTATGGGGCTTGACGGCCCCCATAGCGCCCGCGACGTACCTTGCGTCAGAGGCGGCGCTGTCGCCAGCGACCCAGCTGCAACTGTTGCAGCAACTGCAAGCTGTTGGGTTGCAGCAACAACTGTTGCAAGGACAGGGGTCGACGCTGTTGCAAGGTTAGCGTGTAAATTATTCATTTCAGAGTTTTTAGCGTTTCCTTCTTAAACAATAGCAATTTTGAGCGCTTTTTTGGTGTTAGTCGCTTTTTTTTAAAACTTACCTACCCTATTTTTTGGTTAAGTTAAAACATCTCTGTTTTATTTTCTGGACGAATGAGTTCCACGAAGAACCCTGTAGGTATGTACCTAAATGAAAATATATTTTTGCAAAACGTGAATCATGTTTAAGCTAATATTTAGAAAAGTATTAATCATGATTATGACCAGTATAACAATGTACACGATTTTCTGATGTTTTTATTCTGACGTGAAAAAGGCAAATGATTAAATGCATAATAAAATGCATATAAACAAAATGTATGACATCAACATATTATTTAAACAGTATACGAGACTGCATATATATCTGACTGGTTTTAGCTTATCAAGCCGTGACACAGTGTTTTACTTAGTGACTAAATGAATCATCATTTAGTCAAATGAACGCTGTTTAATTAGTGGTACACTCGTTTTTATATTTTGTTTCCTGTCAACCTAATTTTACCTCGTCCTTGGTGTTGCCTGTTGCGATAATTGTTGCTATGCTACTTTCATTTGATGAACAAAGTAACAGTACATAGAAAAATTGTGGTCAGTGAGACACGTATTGTTTTTTAAGAGGGCAAACTAAAACAGCAAGTTAAATTGGTTCTACTAAAAAATAAAAAAGATAACGATCCACGAAGAAACCAGTGTGGGTTGGCTTGTCCTACAAGCCAACCCAAACTGGATCCGTTTCGTGGATTACGGCCCACTCCCGCTCACTGAGAGGAGGCCTTGCTCCCAGCAGTGGGCACATTATAAGCCGATTAATTAAGGCAAACTTCACCCAGAAATTGAAAATAAAAACAGTAAAATAGTTAGGATATTTTTAGGAAACACTACTCCCTTATCCCACCCAATTTTTTTTACCCCATTTTATTTTTATTTACGCTACCCCTTTTTTGTTGTTACTTAGGTGTTAACTATCAGGATATGGGTTTCAATGGTGCAGGCCTGAGTGGGAGCACCGTGGGCGGAGTGGGGTCTTTAGGTGGATCAGCGGATCAGCTTGGGGGTCTTTTAGCCCCCGTGTCGGTGCAGAACTTAGCTGCGCTTGCGGCGATGACGCAACCGCCAGTAGTGACGCAAGCGGCGCCGATGCAGCAAGCCTCCGCGCCCCAACAAGCCGCCCCACAATTGTGTAAGTTTTGGTTTTTTTTTTTATTTGCATAGTGTGCCAGTTTTTTTTTTTTATTTTTGTTTTTTTTTTTTTGGCAAAGGTGTTTAAGTTTTATATTTTTAGTTTTTTTAGAAGTAAGTGATATAGAAATAGATTAAATTCGTCAGCTAATTGTTTGTCTTTCTTTATCATTTAATTTAAAGCTATAAGTAATCTTCTTCATAAGAAAGTTAGCTATAGCTACATAAACATTATTGTTGTATTATAAGACCAATTCGTGTCCCTTTTGGTAATATCTTATCTTTTTCTCTTACATAAAATCTCAACTGAAAAATCTTGATACCTACATAAATAAATCCTACAAACATAAACAGTTTAAATCAATTTTAATGTTTTCTCAGACCTTAACCCTCTTACAGACAACTTTATGGCTAGGTATATGAGATTCTCAAGTTACCATGATACTGTTTATTGCTATTACAGCAACATCAAAAGTACTTACTATCGTAAAATCATCAACCCAGACTCCCACGCAGCGTGGGAGTCTCGGACAGTGTGGGCCGATGCGTCGAAATTTCGAGCATCTCAAAAGAAATTTTCAACTCAATACTCCCTCCACTAATTGCACCCCCGTACGAATCCCGAATTGGCACCTACATAAGTTAAAAGAAAAAAACCTGTATCGATCTTTTTGTCCGCAAACTTTCCTCTTTCAGGTTTCGTTTCGACTTAGTAAAAAAAAAGTTAATTAACGATGAACATTTTTCACACTTCAGGTCTTCTCGGGAAGACTAACATCACAGGTAAAATTGCAATGAAATAAAAAGAAATGTGTGTTTTTTTGACATAATTATGGAATGACAATTTTTAGCTTCGTTGATTTATGTGATAAATGATGCACCTACCCTTAATATACCAAAAGCTTGAACAAATCACTGATATAACTAGCTGTCAAATTTCAAATTAGCTATTGTAGTTTTATTGGCTGTCGAAAATGAGAATAACCAATCGTATCGGGTGACGCGAGACTTGCGTACTTATAGATAAAATTTGAATAAGCTTTAAGTATACCGTTATTGATACTGAAAGGACGTTGGTAGTTTTGGGCTCGATATGGTACAGTAATAAAAGCTTAACCAAAAATAAAAATATATTTTAATTGTTCTTTGCCTAATTTATCATAGAGATTAAGAATTGGAATCAAAAATCGAAATAAATAAGAAATAAAATAATTATGCCGTTGACATTTTGAAAAAACCAATAAAACAAAAACGGGTGCATGCTGGCCGGCGCGTGCCTCCATAGAATATCATTTCGACAGCAACTAAAACCTTTGAATTGAGAACTCATTAGTCGGGCTGTACTTCATTGGATCATTCACACCATACTTAACCTCTCTATCACAAATACGAAGATTTCTCTTTAATCCAATTACGTACAAAAACAAATAAAAAATGAATTTAAATACTCTTGAAATACTCGATCAAAATAAACTAATTTCATATCTGTACCGACATACACAATATGTATCATCTAGGTATAGCCGAGTAGGTGAAAAAAATACAAATGTTATTTTAAAATATACGATACGAATGCCTTTTTTACAAACAATAATGTACCTATTTTTAAATCGAAAACAATACAACACTGTCATAGGTCGTTTTTTATACTTTACACAGGCAACGCATTAGCATAAATTATACTTTGAACGAACTTGAAATGTATAGATATTTATTGTTTTACTACCTTGTAGTGCAGACTATTGTACCTAATATGACAACAAACTGTTTACTTCACAACCAAGGCCAGACTTTGTTCTTCCAACGGTTGGTAATGGCGCCGATTCTTATAAGCACCATTAAACTAATTTTAGAGTACCTATATTAGTTTTTCTAACAGAAAGCACGTGAAAAGGACAAGTAGATAACCCTTTTAGTGCTGTCAAACTAAATTACGCTATAATTTGAATGAATTTCAGTGTGTTTTTAACAAGGACCGAAAAGGTCACCCGTATAGGGGTTAACCCGGGTTATTTTTTTTGGGTTGAGTGAAAAACCTTGCATAAAGGTTAACCCGTTCTGGGTTGATCAGCCTAATAATAACCGGTTCACGCATAGAGTTCATTTTTTTAATTTGTGTTCTATTTCATTCGGGTTAATCAGCAATATTAACCGGTAACGGTATCCGTATTAAAGGGTTAAACGGTTACCCTGCATTAGGATTAAACAAAAATATGGGTTAAAGATTTAACCGGTAACCTTTTAACCCGATTAATCGGTCCCTGGTTTTTAATCGTCCGACGTATTATCTAAAATTGTTTAAAGTTTTAGTCTAATTTGACAGCTGTTATTTATTTCCGTCTCCTTTTTATTTTATCGGAGAGAAAAATATCGATAGTCTAAATTAAGTTTGTCTAGGTAATGTGCATCATTCATCACATGAATCTAATAGTCGCCTGGTATGATTTCTATGTTGGCATTGTACCGGTAGAGTGGTCTACCATCGCTTGCTTTGCATAGAATGTAATCTTAGGGATCGGTAAACAATAACGATTTGTATCGATGTAAAATCTAGTCACCTTTAATGATTTTTGAAAAAAAAACCCCTCGGGAACTTTATTACGTTTAATTAATTATCTAGGTTTTTATTTATTTATGACTACCTACGTTTTCGTTTTAATTTTTTAATCAAAATAATGGTTGTTTGTGCATTTGTTACCGTGCAGCATTCATTTTATTTGCCTTACGTACCTAGTCATGAAATACAACAATCGGTTACATTCGTAGAACGCGTTATAACTTTTTTAATCCGAATAGGCTTATGTAGGTATGTAAATGTACTCCGCCTTTGACATTTTTATTAATATATATTTAGCAATAATTTTATGTAAGTTTAACTTGGGCGAAATCTTATTTTCTTTTACAACTTGCCCCGTTTATACTTTGTATAAAGTAGTAAATAACTGCGTCATAAAACAGTTTCCTGTAAAATTAACACTTTTGATTGTTTCTGCATGAAAGTGCTAAAACCTGTTTTGTTGTTAATTTTTGTGAGAGTTACGTGAGTGTTATGTTTATTAATGTTTTTTTCTTTTTCTAATTTGTCTGTATGTAAGTACGATTACTAACATTGTATGACACTGTTGGCATGCAGTGTTTGTAATTTTGTATGTAGTTTGACGTCTTGATTTTTTTTTTGTATATTTGACAGTTTGGGCATCACGAAAAATATCTTTGCCGAAACTTTTTTTTTATAAAGAAGTCTGTGTACCTACTAATAACCCAACCCTAATTAATTTAAATTTTGCCAACAATAACTTAAGGGCAAGAGAAATATCAAAAGCAATAGGTATAAACCCAACAGTTTTAACAAAGTTAACGGGTAATGTTTTTGACGTTTTAGGTAAACGAAATCCTTTGCTGGC
Organism: Thalpophila matura; assembly: GCA_948465475.1. Lineage (NCBI taxonomy): Eukaryota > Metazoa > Arthropoda > Insecta > Lepidoptera > Noctuidae > Thalpophila > Thalpophila matura. The sequence goes on from OX419182.1 coordinate 16,166,997, forward strand.
TTATGTTCAGAACGAATTTATATGCTCTAACATTACCGTTTATTATAAGTAGGTACGATTCAACCATTAAACTAAACTAACACGAACACTTAGCTCGCGTAATTTGACACCTACCTATTTACATTTTACAAGCCATGAAGTATATTCGTTTTAAATCTTTAACAATTTCTTGTTTCTATACTCCTTCTTTTCTCATAATACCTTTGGGTAATTAGTTAAGTCTTTTGTAACTTCTAAAACTTTAATTTATTTTTTTAGTTAACGTTAGTAAAAGTATCTAGAAATTTTGTTGATCCGTAAACATGTCACTTCTGAATAGATATAAATGAGCCGTGGTCGCCGTGGAACATGATGCCTACAGTTGTCATTAATCACAAAGCATCATCTCACTGCTGACGACGACGTCTGCTAATGACTGACACTCTAAAAATAAAACTTCTTTCTAAAAAGTGACTTCGCTTAAAACCTATAGGTAGGTACAAAGACCCAAATAAAAAAAATGCAGGCAATAGGAACTTGAAAAAAAAATCGAAAATCGAACATCTGTGATTCAAAATCTAAAACTTTCCATTGAAGACTAATGACTCCTATTCACGTGTTTCCATTAAAAATCGATTAACAATAAAATAATATATTCCAGGGTCTACGGCTGAGCCACTAGGTTCGGCATACGCGGCACAATTTGGCACAGCTTTCGCAGCAGCACCACTAGGATCCGTACTAGGCTCTGCTGCAGCCGCAGCCGCTGGAAAGCAGGTTGAAGGTACGGGTAATCTTTATTTTGCTGGTAAGTGTATTATAAGCCGGCCTCTTTCAGGTGGCCAAATAGGCCTGTTCCCGGGGGTATCGTAAAAGGCTACTTGGAATAGTTCGAGAGGATGGGCAGCAGGAACTTGTGCGCTAATAGCACAAGTATGGCTAATGGCAACACCGGGGAGGCCATTCATTGTAGCATAAGGAGGGCCATGTTCAGCTGTAGACGATTACTTACGAGCTGACTTAATAAATCGCATACAGCGAGCTCGTTTGTCAAGCATGGTTAATGGCAACACCAGGGGAGCCCATTCATTGTAGCATTAGGAGGCATGGGCGTAGCCAGCCATGGGCTCAGGGTGGGGCAGCAGTCTAAAATAATATGTAATTCTAGCAAACTATACCTACTCAAACTATTTTTTTTTTGTTGACTGTCGAGTGTAAACTTACGGATATTAGGTATTGTAGTTAGTACCTAGATAATCTAATTTTTTAGGTATGGTTAGGTACCTTACAGGTCAGAGCCAGGGTGGGGCAAGCGCCCCACCCTGCCCCACCGTGGCTACGCCCATGTTAGGAGGGCCATGTTCAGCTATAGAAGATTACAGGCTGACATAATAAATCCTCAAGCAGATACATGGCAAGAACTTTGCGTGATAAGCAAAAAGTATCAACATTCGATGGTCGTCCAACATCCACCAATTCGGACGTACATACATTTTTGGACACGCGCCAAACTTTGGCTAATCGCCAATTTCCTGTTCCAACCGTTAAAATCGGAATATTGCATCGTTTTTATCTTTGTACTGGTTGATAACAAAATCATTAAAAACTCTGTCGTCTTTTTCAATGGTGAAGGGAACTTTTATCTGTAGAGTTCCATTTTCAAACATGGATCCCTCTACGGAATTATGGATTGCTACGGATTACTCTTTGGTTAACATTCTAATGAACAAATACTGAGGTCTATCTCCTCACTAATTTCAACAGATTCGTGATCGCAGTATGAGTTAATTCTCCTAGTAGGTAGATATAACTCCTTGGTCGCCTTTTTACATCATCCTCACGAAGAAATTGGGTGACCCATTCTGGTTGGAAACAAAACAGCTGTTTTAAAGAGAAATCGACAAATTAAAGCCGTGTCCAGTTACATTGTGAGTCACTGATTCTTAGGAAAACTGGAACGGAACGAAGAATACTTTTGGTTCCAAATAATTTAAATAAAGAAACTGATATTTCTGTTGAGACATGCGCTTGACTCTGGCCCATAACCAGATTCTAAAATTGTCGAAGTCTTTAGAACAATATTGCCAAGACTTAAGTCAGAACTCGGTCGAAGGCGTGAAATTTTCTATACTATATGTACCTCAGATCATAGAAACAAGGGAGATGTGCCAAGGCGCTATCAAGCTTGATTAAAAACGTATGCGCTGGCGACGAACCGAACACGATCGGTGGTATAAATACAGTGTTTTAGTTTAGTGCTGGTGTTGAGTGACGATTAACAGTGTTAGATTGAGGTTGTGTGGAATTTTTAATGCGTGGGAGATCTTTTTATTCACAAGGAGCGCTTAATTATGTGTCGAAAAATGTACTAAAAGTGGTATCAGTTGTTCCGGTACTAATATGCTATGATGGCATATCTCCTTGTTTCTATGATCTGAGATATTATGTACCTACTACTAATTTCCCTTCAATGTTTACAGTAACAATACTTCTAACTGGAGCTTATCCAACAGGTCCTGAAGGCGGGAACCTGTTCATATACCACCTGCCTCAGGAGTTCACGGATACGGACCTGGCGTCCACTTTCCTGCCGTTCGGCCACGTGATATCGGCCAAAGTGTTCATAGACAAACAGACGAACCTGTCAAAGTGCTTCGGTTTCGTATCGTACGACAACGCGGCGTCCGCGCAGGCCGCCATACAGGCGATGAACGGTTTCCAAATAGGTACAAAGAGACTCAAAGTTCAATTGAAACGTTCTAAAGAACTATCGAGACCGTATTAATTATTCCAGAACTCGTTCCTAGTGAATTTACAAAAAAAAAGTAAAAACAAACTTTGCAAAGAGGTTGTAAGATTCCGAACGTTTGTTGTGATGTCTCCGGTGCACCTGTACTGACATAGTTTGGTAAGGTACGCTCGTAATGGTCGAGTCCACGTGCACAGTTGTTAACTAAATAAGAATAACGTTAAGGTTTGTGTCAAAGGATTTATCGTTTCCAAAGTATTCCCCAAATTGTTTATTATTATAATTATTTTTTTCTTAACATTTAAGTTTTAGTCACGTTAAGCTTAAGTTGAAGGATCGATACATTTCGCAGGCGCCAAAGAGCTGGTAATTTTTGAATGATTATAATATATCTACAGCATTATAACTGGCGAGCAAATTGTTTATTCATATACAAAGATGTATTTTTCATCATCCAAAGTTTCGGTCGGTATTGAAGTACCGAGGTATGTACCGATAAGTATTTGCTTATACACCGTTAAGTTCATTAGAACAATTATAATTATTATTTGTTACAGTTATTTTTTTTCTTTTATTTTTATGTTACCAACTTGATAGTTAATTGTAAAATAATATCATTATTGTGGCCATTGTCAGTTTTGCAGTCAACATTTTCGTTTAAAATTTTAAGTGTTTAGATTAACGAAGTGATCTCAAAGTGATCAGTGTATTTATTGTTTACAAATACTTGTTGTCAAATAGTGTACTTAACATGATAGGACCTGCCTGGATGCGTCCAGGTCTCGTCCGATTACTACCTACATAATGTGAAAACATTTCAAGTATTCCACAAACGAACCACGCTGAATACTTCGAATGCAATGTTACGAAATTTCTTGAAAATACATGAAACTTTTCAGAGAAAAATACCTAACTATACACCTAAGCTTACGTCTTATCAAGTTATGATTTTAAAAAATCACAAAGAAAAGTTTAAATATAATTTTACTATAACAAACAAATTACAATATTATTTTAATATAAGGAATTGAGAGTTCGTCTTCAGTTTAACGTTACAAAATCACGCAACTTTTCCGTTACATTGCATGAATTTCGAGTGACGAATTCCGTTACTTCGCATGAATTTTGAACAATGAATTCCGTTACTATGCGTAGTTTTTTGTGAAAAGTTAGATGGAATATTTGAAATATCTTCACGTGCTTTACTTAACTACTATTGTGCTTGTTTTGTGTAATTAATGTAATACTTTACCACAGTCAACAACATATTTACAATTTTAACACATCGAACACTGGCCCTTTAGTCAAAAATTTTTGTTAGTCTTAAGTATTTAATTATAGAAATATTTTCGTATGTAAGTTTGGTATTTCATTCATCTTCTTAAAATATGTTTCTATATAAAATACTGTTCGTCACTATTTACCTAATAGTCACTGGCACATTTTGATTGTTTCATAATTTTGTAATATTTACGGATCTTTTTTTGGACGGAAAAATACCGCGTCATCCTACGAATATCTACAACAAGACGTTAAGATTAAAAGTGAGAAACAATTCTACAGGCAAACAAGATACTTACTAATATTTTGCCGTAACAATTTGACACTCCGTCAAAAGCTAAGTACCAATGGGCCAGTCCACACGGCGCGGCTCAACGCGCCGTGTAGACCGGCCTTATATCATGGAATCAATCAAGAGTTAATACTTAGTATTTTTAAGTTTATAATAGCATTATTACACTATGCTGTCGTTACGTAATATAACTCGACACAATGGTGCCGATTCTGTTGTTTACGAACTAAACTAATGTAGTCTTATTATGTCTCTTTCTAATAAAAAACAAAGGAGAGGGATAGCAGATATTTAATCTTGTCAAATTAGTCCACTTGAATAGATTTAATGTCAATTTAGTCGTAATCGCAAAAGGTCACGACTATTTTTCTCGTAAATGACAAGGGCGTAGAGACTAATTTGACAGTTCTAAAGATTTTCTGTCCTTTTTCAATGATATTTGTAAGAAAGAGATATATTGTGATTAAAATTAGTTTAGTGCGATGTTCAACAGAGTCAGCACCAATAGGTTCTTACCTACAATATAACAACTTCAAGTCGACGGTCGCTTTTCGTTAAAATATTGTAACGGTATTTTTCCGTGACACTGACCGTAAATATAAAAGTTTACCTTCTAATTAGCTATTAAATTAAGTATTAATTACCTACATTTATTTCTTGAATACGACCACTTTTAATGTTATAAAAACGCTCAATAGGTGAAAATATAAGGGAACTTTATTTACCACTTGGGGGGGATAACTGCATAGTTTATTATTTTTTTTTTCGTTTACGAAAATATTTAAGGTTACATTATCAATTGTTTTTAATTATGTTTGTTAATAACTTGTGCCAATGCGTTTGTTTCGAAAAAGAGCTACGACCAATCTTAAGTCTAAAAATTGTGGATTTCTTTAGATGTAATTAGTGATGTACAAAGTCAGTCTTGCATCAAGACGAAGTTAGCAAGACGCGAGACAAAACGAAAAATTTATCTATTTATTTGTTTATACAGACCAGACGTTGTACAGTATAGGATCATAATTATTCTTACTTTGCGCATCACTAATCATGATTTTTTTCTTTCAAAAGAACTGATGTAGAGAGAGCATCATTATTATAATAACTTAATTAAATTTAGTTGAGTATTATTATTATATTTAAAAAAAGTTTATCAAGATGGGTCTATATTATTTAGTTTAATTTTTAGTCAACGTTTTTGATGTCTAATGAAAGACAATATCTAGACTGAATAAGTTTCCTTCTTAGATGTTACAGCGATACAATTTTTGTCTTGTGATTCCTTTTAGTAAGTTCATTAGTCGACACTGTAAAACATATTTTTTCTTCGTCTTGCAAATATTATTTTCTTGTTGTTAAGGTAAATAAATTATTATAAAGGCATGTACGTATTGTTAACAAGTGGACATTGGGAATATTGATATAGAGTAAATGGAGCTACGATCCTGGACACGACCACTCGTTTAGCCTCTTAAACGTTCGTCAATATTATTGGTGGGGCTGTAACGCAGTGTTGCAATTTATTTTTCGTGACTCCTCTGTGTTGAGACCTACGAATTCTGTACATAGTAATGAAATACGTTGAAATAATCGCAAAGCTTTGGCAGTGTGCAGCCCCATCAACAATGTTAGCGAGCCCCCAACGTGTGATCTAGATAGACGTCAAAAATATTGTGAATAGAATTTTTTACCTACAATTTTCTAGGTGTTTGACGGGGAACCTTATTGTTGCTATTGCCTAAGTTTTATACCACCAAATGATTGGAAAAAGCGTATAGAGGACTAAGGCATTTTTATTTTTGAAAAGTGTATTTTTGGTGACCGTCTGGTCACGTCTGCTTGCTTCTATCGAAGTTCGAACCGACACGTTACAACTAGATTATGAAAAAATATCTTTAGGTACCTATATCTAAACATTGGAGGCTTACCAACTTGTAAGAGCGTCAATTTATAATAATCTAGTATCTACCTATACGGTTGGTTCGAATGTCGATATATCTTGTCGATGTAGGTTACAATGTCGCCAGGAGCCTGCAATGTTACCGAAGAAATGCCATAAGCTTATTTTTCAAGCTCAATGTTTTTTCTAAGCATTTTATATAAATGTCGCCTTTGATGCTTCAAAAATTTATTTACCTACCTATTAAACCTATGTAAAATCCGTAAATGTCCAAAAACAAAGATTATGTTTATGAATTTCTTGCTGAGACCATCCCACGCAAAAGTCCTCGCAAATTGAAAAAAAAAAAAACTAGATGTCATTTATGTGACGTAAGTTTTTCTAAAAAATGTGAAGGATTGAAATTATCACTGATGCGTCTCGTAAATATTTTGAAAATCCATGAATTTTTGATGCCCAGATTCTCCCAACTTTGAACATGATCTGTACGATTTAATTGAAACAAAACCTGAATGTGGACTTAGCCGACTTTAGAAGACTTCTAGACTAGCTTATTTATTGGACTGGACTAACCATATATAAAAAAAAAAACTTACGACAAACAAATATCTATTACCTACTGTTAACTTGACTCAAAATCGAAGAGTTGTTCAACCTTAGACATTTTGAATTTCGACTTTACATTTGAAATGTAACGACAAAAACATACAGAATCTGGGTTGGTACGTTAAGCAATTTATGACTTTTTCAATTGTATACTTTTTTAGCGGCAAAGAATAGCTTGATAGTTTATATCGAGTCACGGCATGTAAAACAGCATTATCTTAAAATTGAAGCAAGAAAATAAAAATTATTTTTACATTCTCGCGGCACCACACTAGATATAAAATTGGTATGGAAAATTATAAAAGAACTGTTTTATACAAACACCCGTTTTGTTGATATGAATGTAAATAAATGTCAAGTTAAAAAAATATTGTGTTTAATTTTTCCAAACAACCCTATTAACCACCACCTATGCCGCAATTCCTTCGATGTCATGGGAGAATCAAGGAATAAAATGTAAAAGTGGTGTGGGTTGTAACTCACAACCAACACCACTTACCTATTCGAGTCAGCATTATTTGCTGAATAGGTATAGCGTGCTATCGGCACCACCGGGCGCCAAAATCGGTTGTTAGCAAGTAAAGTTCGCCGCCCGCCTCAGGCCTTTCTTACATGGGGCACTGCCTCATCTCAAAGAAACGTAACCGCCGTAACGCGGACTATCCTCGGGCCATACATTTTTTCGTGCTTAATAGGATTTTAATTTAACTAGAACAAATAATTTTCATGGTCTTTTTTTCTCATGTTCTAAATTTTACACGAATTTCATTAACAAATCAATAGTTATAACGCCATCTATGAACAAACCAACTAAATATGAGAAAAGTACTAGGCAAACAGAAACAGGAAGAAGATAGATATTACTAAGCATATACAAACTAACAAAATAGGTAGGTACTAGGCAATCAGAAACAAGAGGAAGATTTATTCAGCATCTAGTCATCTACAAACTATCAAAATATGAGAAAAGTACTAGGCAGTCAGAAAAAGGAGGAAGATTTATTAAGAATCTAGCCATCTACAAACTATCAAAATATGAGAAAAGTACTAGGCAATCAGAAACAGGAGGAAGATAGATATTATTAAGCATCTACAAACTAACAAAAAATAGACAGGTAGGTACTAGGCAATCAGAAACAAGAGGAAGATTTATTCAGCATCTAGCGATCTACAAACTATCAAGATATGAGAAAAGTACTAGGCAATCAGAAAAAGAAGGAAGATTTATTAAGAATCTAGCCATCTACAAACTATCAAAATATGAGAAAAGTACTAGGCAATCAGAAACAGGAGGAAGATTTGCTAAGCATCTACAAACTATCCAAATATGAGAAAAGTACTAGGCAATCAGAAACAGGAGGAAGATTTATTTAGCATCTAGCCATCGTACAAACTATCAAAATATGAGAAAAGTACTAGGCAATCAGAAACAGGAGGAAGATTTGCTAAGCATCTACAAACTATCCAAATATGAGAAAAGTACTAGGCATTCAGAAACAGGAGGAAGATTTATTTAGCATCTAGCCATCTACAAACTATCAAAATATGAGAAAAGTACTAGGCAATCAGAAACAGCAGGAAGATTTATTGAGCATCTACAAACTATCAAAATATGAGAAAGTACTAGGCCATCAGTCATCATCATTTTAATTAGTAGATGCTTAGTAAATCTACCTCGTGTTTCTGATTGCCTAGTACTTTTCTCATATTTTAATAGTTTGTAGATGCATATCAAATCTTCCTCCTATTTCTGATCGCCTAGTACTTTTTTCATATTTTGATAGTTTGTAGATGCTTATCAAATCTTCCTCCTGTTGCTGATTGTCTGGTACTTTTCTCATATTTTGATAGTTAGATGCTCAATAAATCTACCTGCTGTTTCTGATTGCCTAGTACCTACCAGTCTATTTTGTTAGTTTGTAGATGCTTAATAAATCTTCGTGTTTCTGATTGCCTAGTGCTTTTCTCATAATTGGATAGTTTGTAGATATACTTATCAAATCTTCCTCCTGTTGCCGATTGCCTAGTACTTTTCTCATATTTTCGTAGCTGCTGTTACTGATACTCCTGAGGCTCTAGACAAGTTGCTTTAGCGTTCACGTCAAGCGATAAGCACAAAATGTATGGCAATGACCGGCGGAAAAGTCACGTGACTCACAAAAATGTAATTTCCATACATTTTATCCGTAGCGTTTGACGCTAACGCTAACAGAAAAGTAACTTGTCTAGGGCCCCTGATGATTTTACTTCTGTTTCTGATTGCCTAGTACCTACCTTTCTCATATTTTGTTAGCTTGTAGATGCTTATTAATAAATCTTCCTCCTGTTTCTGATTACCTAGTACCTACCTACCTTTCGCTTATTTTGTGTTGTGGGTAGTTTGTAGATGCAAAACGAATCTTGGTAAACCACCTTCTGTTTCTAATTGCCTAGTACCTTTCATAAGTGCACAAAAAAATATACTTAATGGTGTCTTTGAATGTTTAGAACTCTTGTAAGTTATTTTATTATTATATTGTTGACTAGGTGTTACAGCAACTCGGTCCGCGTGAAGGTCGAAGAATTAAATAAAAAAAAATAGAGAGTGCCCATTTTGTGAGTTTGTGTACCTACAGGGTAAAATTAAAACCAGTGCGGATATTTTAGGAGGTGAAAGTACTCATGAATATGATCAACTTTTATTATTATATTTCAGTGTCGGTCCCATAATAAAAGTTGATCATATTCATGAGTACTTTCACCTCCTAAAATATCCGCACTTGTTTTAATTTTACCCTGTATATGTGAAGGGTCTCCGAAACAACTGATCCGATTCTGAAAATTCTTTCACTAATAGAAATCTACATTATCTCGTGAGTGCTATTATTTTCATCCCGAAAAAATGCACAGCTCATGTTGGTACCGCGGCGAAGTTACTAAGTAGTTCCTATAAATAATTACAAAAGAACCAGGGGCAATTACGCAACACTTCTAGTGCGGTTAACGTCATGTTACAGATGTCAAATACGAACAAATAATGTCAGAATACATGAAAAATTTACGTTTGACATCTGTCACAGGACTCAAGCTATATTGTACGAACTATACCTAAGTATTAAGTAAAAATAAAACAATTTCAATACTAATAAATAAACAATTTATTACCAAACACAACAGCTAATCATTCCCATATTTCTGGGCGAATTTCTCTTTATACAACTTTATTTCATCTTCTATTCTATCAGAAGTAGCTTCTTGGGTTTCTAGCGCCGACTTTACAGATTTAATTAGACCGGTATTATCAGCTAAAGGTAATATATCACAAATGAGAGGTGATTCGACGCCTAGGATGTAGTGGCAGGTCCTAGGTTCTAGTAAATAGAGGGACACCTGGGCAGGACTGGAGGAGTTTTCTAGGCATTTCAGTTTGACCTCGGTTTGTCGCGGCTTGCCTGTTTTGTCACAAATGTCCCCGTTTGCGTAGAAGTGAGATACTGATGAACGGTATTCTGGAACAAATAGGCATACATTCATGTAATCGACCCAGAATTGTTTTTCAGTATGTTGGAGTTTCAAAAATAGAAACCTAGTTTTATCTAGAGATGGATATGCTATATGCTAATGATTATTAAATAAATGCACGACTGTACGTACAGTTGCCGTAAGGGACTTATCACAGTAACAAGATTTGCGATGTCGAAACTACACCGCCAAGAGCCAGCGATTTTTTAGTGTAGTCGATGTCGAAACTGTTGATTTGTTGATCGCCACGATACACAGTACTCGAAGCTTGGAATGACCAAGTAGTCGCGACCGAGACGCTGCGATTTCGTCGCGTTATAGCCGTGACGTTATAGCGATAAAAGTTTCGCGGTCGCGGCGATATCGCCACGACATTGTTCTGTTATTTTCGATCCTATTTTAATTGTCATTCAGAGAGTTAACCGGAAATATTCCATCCAATCACATATTCCAAATTCTGTTGTCTGTAATTTTGTGCAGTGAACTAAACTAGTTATTTTAGATTATTTTTTAAAAGGACCCACAGGCCGCCATCCTACCAGTTCGGTCAACGCCTACTACCATGATAAAGTGGTAATAATTTTACAAACACCCTACTCCCCTCACCCTACTGAACTACATATATCCATGAGCACTATACATACCGACAGGTTTAGGCGCCTTCCCCTTATTCTCCTTGATCCAGTCCAGATGGGCGCGCTCATCGAACTTGCCCAGCAACAGCGTCGTCTTCTCCCCCGTGCGGTCCACGTGGTACTGCACCACGTGCTTGCCGTAACAGAATTCGTATTTCCACCACCCTGTACCCTGGATTAACGGTAGCGGTGAGAGAGAAAAACCGGACAAGTACGAATACGATTCGCCTAAGGGTTCCGAAATATGCAACAGCGCCATCTATGCCGCTATTACATCATAGTAGATATATCATATCTTGATCATAGATGGCGCTATTGCATACTTCTAGTGACGCCATCTATGAGCACTCTATGTCTCATGGTCATGACAGACGGTCAACAAAGTGATCCTATAAGCGTTCCGTTTTCCTTTTGAGGTACGGAACCCTAAAAATGGCAAGAGATGGACATCCCCCAGTGTTTTAAAGCGTAACCCCGAAATGAGACGTCAAAAACGTTTTTGAGTCAAGGAGATTCACTCGCGACTTGAAGACTCTAAGATTGTAACAATCGGGGAACACCCACTCCGGCAGCGCATTCCACTGTTTATCTCAATTTTTCTCCCCTTTACGGAATGTCCTGACTGACAACACATCTATACAAATATTATAAGCTGAAGAGTTTTTTTGAACGCGCTGATCTCTGCGACTACGAGTCGGATTCGAAAAAATATTTTTGTATAATATGATAGCCAGATTCATGAGGAATAGTATAGGCTATTTAACATCACGCTACGACCCGTAGGAGCCGAGCAACTGGATTAAAACTGCGGGGAACAGCTAGATAGTGACGACTGGCATTACTTCGTTCGCCAATAATAATTGGCATTGCTGCTATCCTCGACTAGATTCACTAAACCATCGACTATACTCACCCCATTCAGACAATTCTCCCCGTTAAGGAACGCTCTGACTGGCGAGTCATCGGTGATGACTGGCGCTGGTTTGTCCGACAGCTGTGGCTTGCTATCCTCAACTAAGTCTTCATCCTCATTTAAGGGGTGCAGCTCGAATTTAAGGTGAGTTTCACCATCCTGCAAGTAGTAAGGGTGTAAATAGAGGTTCCATTGCGGCATAGCAGATTTAAAACACTGTCTATGCCCAATATGTCCCCATTAAGATTCATCTATTCTTCAGGCATTCTTTCATAATCTATACTAATATTATAAAGCTGAAGAGTTTGTTTGAACGCGCTTATCTCTGGAACTACCAGTTGGATTTGAAAAAATATTTTTATATTAATAGCCAGATTTATGAGGTAGGCTATTTAACACCACGCTACGACCCTTAAGAGCCGAGCATCGGGGGCGAAACCGCGGGAAACAGCTAGTATTTAATAAAAACCATACATAGACTGCTGAAAACATAACCCTTCCTTTTTGCTTTGACGTAATCGGGTAAAAATAAGACTATACTTTTTCCCTAGTAGTTCAGTTAGTTTCCTAGTCCACTTAGGCTTGAAAATATGTCTAGATTTTGCACGACTTGGCCTACGTATCTCCACTATCAGTATATCGCAGTGGATCCAGGAGGGGCAGGGGACTGATTTTAAATTAGTTTTTTTATTTCTAACTCTTAACTCCCCCCTCCTCTGAAATAATATTCCTAGATAAACTTAGTGCGACAGAGATGACGCTTTATAAAGCCCAAGCTAGCCGATTATCTCTTTCTTTCGCGGGAGCGAAACTAGCATATAACTTAGTCAGGTTTCATCATTTCTTTTTCAAATATCTAAGATAGACTCTTAAAATCTTTTTGGGGTATTTCAACTTTCGCATTAACATAATTTAATGTTGTATAAGAGTGTACTCATTACAAAAGCCTGTGCAATACAAATAACTTCTACAAAATGTACTTAGCAACCTGAAACATGTCAAACAACACAAAAGTTCACGAAACATACAAAAAATGTGCAAAAATAAAAATTTAAGAAAAAAATTACCTTATCAATTTTTTCAACTTTCAACACAGCTAGTACATCCTTAGGATCGTTATCCTGAATAACGCCAACAAAAATGTTAAATAAGCCTCTAAAAGTACCTAACTACTGTACAAATATGGATGAAGCCAGGTTTAAAAATATTTTATAAATTAAAATTGCTACCATAAAAAATGTTTTATTATGTTTGATAATTATACTCATTTAATCCAGGTAAATTCAAAGAAATGACACATAAACCCAATTACAGCATTATTATGACAAAAGGTAATTTTGACCTTATTGCAATAGAAAATTTTGACAACAGGTAATTTTGACCCCCATTGCTACGGGTAATTTTGTTACCCACTGCAGGTCATTTTGAAACAATTATAGGTCATTTTGAAACAATTATAGGTCATTTTGAAACAATTATAGGTCATTTTGAAACAATTATAGGTCATATTACCACATAATAAGTTTTTGACCCCACTACAATATATAATTTTATCAGTAGGTAATTTTATCCCCATCATGGCAGATGAATGGAATCATTTCCAGCTTTAAAAAAAAAAAAAAAACATTCAATTCCTGGCTACGTCCATGCTACAAAATAAATGTGCTTAAAATGCGCAAACTTGAAATATAAAGCTTATTACACACTAGAAACGATGAAAATGGTAGTTTTGAAGTGAAATATATGTTTAAGTATTAGGTGAAAGAGCACACTCAAGTGACTAAGGTAGCAAACACACACTTTGAATTACAGATAACTGAGCTATTAATAATAGTTTCATGTCTTAAACTAATCTGAAATAATATAACTGTAAAATAAAAGCCATATACTTTGAAAGTCTGTTTTTAAATTCAAGATAATGAAGTGAACGAACAGAAATTGAAAAAATTAAGGCACCAAATTATTGCCGAAAACAAGTTAAAATTATGTAGTACAAAGAAGTATTGAAATTGGGCTAATGATATTTGCAAAAGAATAAACTAGAGAACCACTTTCTTCTAATATCTGTACCTATCTAATGTGATAAATTAAAAAAAACAGACTACGACTAAGAGTTTTTTTACCTACCTATGTGTAACAAACCTTAGCTAGACAAACTACAAAACTTCACGCCAGAAAAAAAAACTTACATTGCTCATCATCCTAATAGTCTGATGATGGAACCTCAAGCTATCGACCTCCATCTTCAGAAGACTCCTCGGTTTCTTCGGAGCGTCCCCGACTGGTAAGCAATCTATGATGTTCTCGCTCACATCCTTCGGCCTAAACTGAGGGTGTTCGCAGAGTAAGGGAGATAGAATTATGATTTCATATTCGCAGGTTGACGTTTCCTTAAAAGAGTACACTTCATGCTTTCCGTGAGTATAGCATACGTATAAGACTCTGGTGAGACGAGGTTTGCCGCTTAAGTCACAGACTGTACCTGGAATGGGAAAATATTAGTTTAGATACAAACTTTTGCCCGCGTGGACTACATAAATTACACGCGTCCTGGAAGCGAACTAAATGCATTCAAACTTACAAATTGTTCTTTGACCTTAGAGCTGACCTTAAAATCCGTACAGCGACCTCGTATACGTATATCGAACGCATTGAAAGTCGCATACGGTCAAATCCCCGTGAGTTTTGGCGCCACATTTCGAATATTCGTACCAAGGGAGGATTTGAACCCAACATTACTTATAATGGTTTAACTTATTCTGGGATGGCTGCAGCCGAAGCTTTTGGTAGTTTTTTTGAAAGTGTATTTTTAACCGATATTCCCATACTTAATTCTGAATTAGCAAATAAACAGCATAATAGTTGCAATAGTAATTATGTATTTCAAATCACGCCCATAGCGCCTAACATGCGCGCCGCGACAAAATTTTGTCGACGCTTTTATCGTGCATTTGTCTCGTATTCGTACGAGTAAGAGTGAGACAAAACAGTCGACAAAATTTGTCGCGGCGCGCATGTTAGCCCGGCAGGGATGTCACGTGTCAATAAATAAATTAAAACTGAGTAGCTCTAGCGGCCCTGACAATATACCGTCAGTGGTGGTCAAGCAATCATATGAAGACTTTTGCATTCCCTTATGTCATATTTTCAACCTGGCATTAAAAACTGGGCAATATCCACCTCAATGGAAACTATCAAGAGTTACCCCCATACCTAAAAGCTCTGACAAGTCAAAGGTGGATGAATACCGGCCGATCGCGGTATTGTCATCTCCAGCAAAGGTGTTTGAGATAGTAATCTACAAATACATACTCTCAAAGGTCGACAAGCTCCTATGTAACGAGCAACATGGCTTTAGACCAACGAGGTCCGTGGACTCCAACCTACTGATTCTCGTAGAGTTTATTTCGGCTAGACTAGACCAAGGCTCTCAAGTAGATGTACTTTACTTTGATTTCCGGAAGGCTTTCGATAGGGTTAATAACGACATACTGCTGGCAAAACTTAGAACCATTGGCTTTGCCCCTGGACTTCTCCGGCTCTTCGCAGACTATCTCCGCGATCGCCAGCAGTTTGTCAGACTCGGCGTATACGAGTCCAAGCCCTATCACACGCGTTCCGGAGTAAGTCAGGGCTCGATTCTGGGACCTCTATTATTTCTTCTTATGGTTAACGACCTTCCCACCGTTCCGATGTTTGCTGTACGCCGATGACCTTGACTCATGATGACTCTTCGCAGAGGTGAGTTCTGACGCAGACTGTATAGGTCTGCAGCAGGACATTGATGCTGTGTATCAATGGAGTCTTGAGAACAGAATGGAATTCAACCCCACTAAATGTTACGCAATGACATTCGGTCGCATGCGGCACCCAATATCGGATATTATCCATACCTGTATCCCACTAAATTTCTTTTAGGCTGTCTTGGATATAATTCATTGGAAGTCAGGCGGGAGTGGAACCAACTCACAGTCATGTGCAAAATTCTCCGAGGGAAAATTGATGCACCTGATCTGCATGATGAGTTGTGTCGGTTTTTTGTACCCTACAACTATTGTCGGAACCGCAGACATTTGTTGTTTGCAGTGCCGTCGTGTCGCACCGTAGCGCGCTCAAGGTCGCCTATACCACGTACCCTCTCAACACTCAACGCCCTCCTGTGCGCCAATCCTGATTGCGGATGGATGGCAGGATATATTGCGAGAGTGTTTGGGTTTCTGTGAGAAGGTATGATGTGATTTCTGTGAGGATGTATGATTGCGTATTTGATATTATTGTAATTGGTTTTAAATACCGTTTTTTTTTTTATTAATTAATAGGGTTCATATTTTATGTTACATGTAGTATTCATATACCTATAACTTATCAGTGTAATTGGCTGTACCTATGTCGTTCTGATATCAATAAATAAATAAATAAAATAAATTACCCATTTTATATGACCTCCTTAATGTAGGGTGGCTAGTAATATGAAGAGATCAAGCGGTATCTCAGTTTCATCCCACCGAAATTAAATGAAATGTGGCTTAAATTTTAACTTGTACCATCACTTCGAAATTCAATAACTTTTGCATGATGCACGTCATGCACAAATAATTTAAAAAATATAAAAAAATATTTGTATTGGGCTTGGTTACATCCCAGTATCCGAAGTACAGTCAGTAATGAGAATGACTGTTTTTTCTGGAATATCTTCAATACACAGACTCTTTTTTTACAGTTTTTAGTATACAGATAGTATCTGTATACTAAAAACTGTCATAGTCAAAATCTGTATCTGTCAGATACAGATTTTGACCAAAAAAGGATGTTAAAACAATAAACCATGCACCTACCATCATCCAAAACCATTTCTACTGAAGGTAACTTGGCACCATCAACTTTGGTCATCCTGTAGGGCTCCTTAGTTTCCTGAGCAGCCTTCACATCAGCCTCCAGCTTGGCATGCTTCTCTGAACTCCAGTGGCCGAGGTAGTACTCCTGGGTTTTCACTTGTTTACCTGTGAATGTTAAATATTATGTTAAAATACATGGTACAAAACTTGTAGGGTTAAAATTTTAAATAAAAAAAAAGTTGTATGTTAAAGTAAAAAAAAAACATACCTATTATATTTTAAAAATAACATTTAACTTAAAAAAAACAACAATAAAAGTATTTAGGGAGCGCCTCCGCAGCCGGCGGCGGCTCCCAAAAATAACGCCGTTGGAAACCGGCGTAGCCTTGGAGTAGCAGTGATACCAGGCGAAAATAATTGCAAACTACCGTAGCAGCAGATTAATGTTGCCGTGTTTTAAGTTGAATTATCTACCTTAGACTGACTTTTAATTACAGTGTCAATGTAAAACAAAATATAACTTTTTTGGACTTACAAGGGGGAGGGAGGTGGTCGACGGAGCCCCGCTACGCGGAGCTCCTATTTCTGTCTGAGAGATTAAAAGTAACCTAACACGAGGGGGGCTTCGTTCGCTCGCTTTGCTCGCTCACTGAAGCCCCCGTCAACCCCTTCGAACCTAAATTGTCCGTGTCGGGGTGTCCAAGTTCCCGAGCTCGCTTCGCTCGCTCTTGGGCCCTAGTTAGGTATGTTACTCAAATGAAACATGAAATGTTTTTTGAATTATGCCAAATTGCCAACCCCATTTCCCGCTTTTTTTCCAATGTCAGTGCCGGCTGCCAATTTCGCAACCGGCGGCGGCTGCAAATTCAGGTCACGGCGGCGTTCGCGGAGTCACTTCCAAGTATTTAAATACTAATACTTAAATACTTTAAAAATAACATCTGATGATATATTTGTAAGTTAGAAGTTATTTTTAAAATATAATAGGTAGGTTCATACAATGCTTTTTTTAACTTTAACATTTAACTTTTTATTTTTATTTAAAATTTAGATTTGATATCTTAAGAATTATCTTTGTATTTCCCAAAACTGCGAAAATCTTTAGTGCTAGAAATGCACAAATTACTATCCTTTTTATACAGAAACAGGAAGCATAATCCCAAAACACTAACCCAGTTAAACAGTCCCATGTTAGTTATAGTATTCTATGCAAAACAAATTAATGCTTTAAATAAGTGTGTTTAATAAGAAACTTTAAATTTACTAAGAATTCCAAGTAGCCACCAGTGTCGTCACAAGCGTGGTGCCAGCAGTGCCCAGACATGACCAGACCAAGACCAAGTTTTGGGTCATGCATAGTCATACATAGGCATACATACAATAGGTACCTATTTTTATTATTTATTATCACGGGTGTAGAAGCGCCCTACTATCAGATTAGAACATTGTTCATGGGCGCAGTTATAGAAACTCGCACCGGGCACTTAAAAGGCTAGTTACGGCACAGGTAGCCACCTCTCTTAAAATAATACTTTAAATTTAAAGCAATGAATAGTGAATACCTTCTCTTTCTTCATGATACTGCCTAATATATCTTCCATGGCATACTTCGTAACTCCAGTAACTCTCCAGTCGGTACGAACATATCTTCTGAGAGAACAGAGGCTTCAGAAGACTTATTGGAGAAGGACCATCATAATCCTCTATGTTTGTCAACTCCTTAGCACGTAGCTCTGGTATACGGCATTCATACTTCTCGTTATTTGCTGTTGTCACTTTTAAGATCTCTTTCTTTGGTAGCTAATGGGAGGAAATTACAAGATAAATAGATGCTACCTTTATGTATATGCTTTGGTTAAACTGTATCCCTATGGGCTGTATTACAGAACCTAACTCAAGACTCAAGCATTACTTGAGACTAGTTTTAAGCCATTTGATTGGTTGAAACTAGTCTCAAATAATGCTTGAGTCTTGAGTTAGGTACTCTAATACAACCCTATCACTGTCACACATCTGTCAATTAACAAGCGCAGGACAGAGACAAGGATATATCACAGCAAAAGCATGTACTACCTATGTAAATCTTTTGTAACATTTATTACATTTATGTGACTATGAATTTCAATAAAAATATAAAAAAGGAACTAATCTGTATCCACTATCCACTAGATTTAGTAAATCTATGACAAATAGTCAAAATTCAATGGCCCTTTATCACTCTGAAAGACACCTCGTTCATGTTCATTATTCATCAATAAGTCTATAGAGCTTTTTACTGCCCATATGATAGGCCTTTCATGGTGTGAATAAGCATAGAAAATAATTTAATGAATGCTAGTAGCTAGATTAGTATACCATAGGATGCTTTTCGTCATCGGTTAGTCGCCTGATAAGACACATTATGTGAAGGGACTGATAAGGCGACTCTCTGACCGAGATGATCTAGTCTTTACTAGAAGGGGTCAGAGTGTAGCAAAGGGTATGCAAGGCGATTGACGAAAAATTTTCACAAAAAAAATATTTTTCATCTTTTTTTAGGAAACTGTTATTTACGTAATCTATGGCCTAAAATAAAATGTTTTTTATCTTGTTTCTTCCTCCGAACGATGGTTTGGCGGAAAATGTGACATATCAGCAGCGGGGACTGTAATTTTTTTTTGTCTGGGCTGGGGATGAGGGCTGAGAACTTTAACCAAATAAGTTCTGTAGAAACAAACTGGCTTATTATGATAAAACTGTAATACGTGGCTCAGTCTTAGTAGGTATCATACATACTTCAAGTTTGTTGACTTCTCCGTCGACCAGATGCTGAATATCTGAGCTACCGGGCCAGTTGATTCCAAATAATATGCTATCATCAAAACCCTTGAAGTCATGTTCTATACTTGACACAAATTTCACAACACACAGACACAGCACCCAAATACCCCCCATTTTACACGTTTAAAAGTTCATATTAGACGAAAACTATATAAATATTCACTATTTGTAGTAATTACTGTCTGCACTAGCAATCGTATCAATAGCAAACAAATTAATACATGACTAAATTTGAAAGTTAATACGATAGGTTGGTTGAGTACTGGGCAGTATACTCTTGTAACTTGGTCGGCTAATTTCGTAAATGAGTTGGAAAGCTGTCATTTGTCAAATACTTGGTCGCGTTCACGTTCATGAATCTTGAGGTCGCGTTCAAGGAAATTATTTTTAATAAACTTTTTTTTTTTTTTCATTTAGTTTATAATTATGTACTATTTCGCTAGCTGTGCCCAACGGTTTCTCCTGCTGTTTAATTTAAAATGTGTCTGTACATTGAAGATATTCCAGAAAAAACAGTTGGGTACTGGGATGTAACCATACCCAAAATATTTTTTTTTGATTTTTTGTCTGTTTGTCTGTTTGTGCGCGCATCACGCGAAAAGTACTGAACGGATTTTGATGTGGTTTTCAAAGATCGATAGCTTGGGGTCCAACTTAAAATCTAAGCCACGTTTTATTATTTCTGCTGATATATTTTATATTAATTCTGATGGGAGGAACTTGAGATACAGCTTAATCTCTCTTTCTCTCTCTCACCCTACACTACGGAGGTCATTTAAACTGGTCATTCCACTGTAGTCCACGCGGACGGAGTCGCGGGCAAAAGTCTAGTTTAAAATAAATTGGATTATTTGCTTGCCCGCCGCATCAATTCGTTTTTGCTTAGCGTTCTTTCTGGCTTTTTTC
Source organism: Thalpophila matura (assembly GCA_948465475.1). Taxonomy (NCBI): domain Eukaryota; kingdom Metazoa; phylum Arthropoda; class Insecta; order Lepidoptera; family Noctuidae; genus Thalpophila; species Thalpophila matura. The sequence goes on from OX419182.1 coordinate 16,187,414, forward strand.
GTTTTGCTCGGTTCCTAAGGGTCATAGCTTATGAATGTTAAATAGCTTATAGTATTCCTCATAAATCTGGCTATGATATATACAAAAAGAATTTTTCGGATTCGACTGGTAGTTCCAGAGAACATAGGTTCCAAAAATCTCATTGAAAACGCTAGTCGCTTGCACGCAGTCGGCTTCGGCGACACTGTCATCGGTGTCGGATTATTGTACTTAAAAATTCTGCCTGCCTGCAGTGTCGGTTGGTCGCTGTCCTGTCGCCGGTGTTGGAAATGTACCTTTGACCTTTACTAAAGTAATCATTTGAAGTAGGTCTAGACAAGAAGATCAAAAGACTCGTATGTAGGTACGTGCTTCCATTGAAATTAGAAAAAAAATTGGCAATGTCGATTGTCGTGATGTCATTGTCAAGTACATAAACCAATAAACTCTATGGTTGTCAAGTTCTCGTAAATTTTGTAAAAATGGCGTTCAGCTTTCCAGCCTTTTCATATATTATAGCGTTAATTGTTGACGCATTTCTAATATTCTTCTCAATATTCCATGTTATTGCGTTCGATGAATTAAAAACTGACTACAAAAATCCAATAGACCAGTGTAATAGTCTAAACCCGGTGCGTATTTATAAAATGGTAGGTGCAACCAAAGTTCATTTGAGTTCAATCAAGTAACTAACCTATATTATTCTGTTTCAGTTGGTTTTACCGGAGTACTTGCTGCATTTATTAATAAACGTACTGTTTTTACTATCGGGAGAATGGTTTTCACTTCTAATAAACATTCCATTGATCTTGTATCATCTACACAGGTAAATATAAACATCCTTAGGTTATGTTATGATATTTTTTTTAAAGGGCAGTGTAAGGACAAAGTGTCGAGAAACAATGCAGTAGCACCTTGAAATAGTATTTGCGCTGAATACAAATAAAGAACAGTGGATAGCAACATGTTTAGAATAAATAAGCACTTTCATTTCATTGGATAAACTAAGTTTTAGTAATGAGCAGTTACCTATAAATAATGTAATAAAATATTCTTGTTACTGTGATTTGAGGAAAATATTACATTTCCTTGTATATTCTGTGCCTGAAGCAACAGTGATAAGATTCCTAGGCAACCCAGAGTTGCCTAGGAATCTTATCACTGTTGCATTAATTCAAGATTTTCTAGTTCTTTTTATAGTTTTTGAGAATATGTCTATTATGTTAATCATAAACATTTATTTTGAATTCTTTTATTTTAACCATTTTATAACATGCTTTGTCATTGTAATAGTCATCAAAAATTCAAAGGTCTTGCCTACATTCACATTGAACTTTAACTACGGTATCTATGTTAATTAAGATGGGTTTATACTTTCATAAATATTTTATTAGCTTCAAGAATGCCTAACTGTAGTTATTTACATCATGTTTTCATTTACTGGTTCTATGTATTTACCTATATGCATTAAAAACTAAACTAAAACTTTGCACAGTGCCATAGTCACAGATCTTTTCAAAACAAAATATTTGACCTGTAAACTATAATGATTTTAATAGGTACTAACACTAACACAGAACTAAAAAGACAGTGTTAGAATAACTGAGTAACGCTGAGAAAAGGTCATTAAGTTTTAAAGGAGACTTTAACGATAGAAATTGTATGGGTAATGCCTCCGTTAAAATTTAATTATCTTTCTGCAACCGACCGTAAGACTATTTGTTTTAAACAGTCCATACAAATATTTTAATGTCTTGTGTTGTGTCATAGTTAATTTATCGACAAAGCAGTTAAAATAAAATCATGACTTTCATTGTTTCAGATACTACACAAGGCCAGTGATGTCGGGCCCAGGGCTGTACGACCCCACAAGCATTATGAATGCTGACGTACTAACGGTCTGCCAAAGAGAAGGCTGGATCAAGCTTGCATTTTACTTATTATCATTCTTTTTGTACCTTTACGGGTAAGGACTTATTAATTATTTTACTTAGGTTAATAATATGATGGCATAATGAACCCCACGCATTAGGCAGCAGTGGCGAATTCTGACGCTTTAATAAGCCAACATGGATTGGCTTAGGCAACCAATCCTTAATGATGGCTTATTGAAGTGTCAGAACTAAATACTGGGGGTTGGGAAACCCTCCCAGAATCCGCGGAGTGCGCGCCGCAGCCGAAGACTTTGCGAGGGGGGTGATACCACAGCCGAAGTGTTTAGGGGGAGGTCATACCGATTAATGCAGACATGCTTTACCCTGAATTATCGTGTTTCGCACATTTTTGTAAGATTTTCATGACCACCATGACCCCCCCCTCGGACCGCGCCTAGGTGCGCGGGAGGCCTATTTTGACCAATGTCATCATGATAATGGTGCATTTCAAGGTCAGGGACAGTATAGGTCATTAGTCCAAGTGTCCTGACAAGAACATTGATTGTAAGAAAACCACACAAATCTTTTGTCTGAATTAAAACAATACCAAACTTGAAAATAATTTATTCTCATGTAAAGTAACTAATTTCAACATCATTGACATTTTAAACTGTTGCAAAACAATGAATACCTAGTGAAAATTAAAAGTAATTAACTAAAATAAATTATGTTAATGTCTACTTTAAATTATCAGTAGTTTTGTTTTTTTTTCTCATTTGTCAAGTGATCCTTACTTCTTTGGAAATATTAAAATTCGAGCCATGGAAGCCACGAGAATAACCTGGTAATTTAACTATTATATTCCCTTACTAGCTGACCTGCTCTGGCTTGCATGGGTGAAGTTATTAGTTTTATCTATATAAATATTGGATTTCATAGGTTTTTTTAGTTTAAAGTAGCCTAACTGACTCTTCAAAACATCAGTTATCTGTTTCGGAGATTAGCCAGAACAAACAGACAGACCAAATTAAAAAAAAATGAATTTTTATTATAGGTACCGTACCTATCATATTAATATGCATTTAATACAAATATTTTATTGTGCACACTGACACTTCTATTTTGCTGATAAAATTGAGGTCATTATTATGAAACGCTCTTATTTTTTATCTTCTATGTAAAGCCCACACTTTAATCTCGGAAAGGCTTGTTCGGTCATGAACATTAATGCCTTTCTGTTCCTAAGTGACATCACCTAAATCAACTTCACGTCACGTCACGAAATTTAAAAAACATTGGCCCATAGCTTTGTAACAGAATTGGGAGAACCTTTTATTTCAGCAGTAGATTAATTGCCCATGATGATGAAATAAAGTGAAAACAACAGCTGGCCGCAGCCTGACCTTTGGCTGTAGTCACACGACATTATGAGACAATCAGCACCAAGACCCGCAAGACCCGCGGAAGCGGGCAGGCGAGGATAGGTACACTATTTCGTTGGGGACTTGGGGGGTTTTGTATGATTTTACTTAATTTCCAGAAAAATCGTTTTGTTTTTGTTTTAAATTCGACGGTCGTGAATCAGAGAAGAAGGGGCACTTAGACCACTTAGACTTAAGTGTTTTTACTTACATTCATGAAAAATAAAGAGAAATACCCTCGGGCTTGCCCTCTAGACACGCCACTGCACGGTAGGGCGCATTTACGATTTAAATCTTTGTTTCAGACGAGGACAGAGGGCGTGAGAGTAGGGGGCCAATGGGTCTAAGTGCCCCTTCTTCTCTGACTCACGACCGTGTATGCATGTATTTCTCTTTATTTTTCATGAATGTAAGTGTTTTTACTTACATTCATGAAAGATTAAGAGAAATACCCTCGGGCTTGCCCTCTAGGCACGCCACTGTATGGTCACGTTTCCAATGTCGATTTCAATGACATCTGAAGTACTAAATATAGTACTGTCTCGCTCACTCATACCGAATATTGCACACTATCGTTCTCTGTCTAATTTGTGAGCTCACACGTCTCATTATGGACACTTTCGCGCTATGTAAGCACGGTGAGGGCACATCTACGATTTAAATCTTTGGTCTGCAAGCGGGTCAGCGAAATGAAAACACAAGTTCTAATTTACACAATACATAATGGCCGTTTTTATTAACCTATATTTTCTCTTTGTTCCAGAATGATTGTAGTGCTGATTGCGGCATGAAACATCGAATACGTTTAGTCACTCTTTCCAATAAGTCATAATTAATTTATTGTTAGCCCGCGGTTGTATCGTGTGTCCGATGAACAAGGAATGTTGTATAGTTGAGACTTCGCAGTATTTTGATAATTAAAATTATTACATTACGTTTTGGTTTCATTTTTATTCGGCGCGGTCGCTGCCGACGACTTTGGGGGGTCATACCGCAGCCGAAGACTGGGGGGGTCATAATCGTGAATTACCTGTCAGCTACTTTTTATCCCAAAAACGCGAATGAAGCCGCGAGCGGAAGCTAATACCTATAGAATAACATAATCAGCCTATAATGTTCCCACTGTTGGCACTCAGGCCTCCCCTCTGTGAGGAATGGGCATAATCCACCACGGAGGCCCAGTCAGTAGCCGTCACATGTCTTCGAATTTTTGATTCTAGGATATGCCGGTTCCCTCGCAACGTTTTCCTTCACCGTTTTTGCAGCAGTTGCACAAGGCCTACCACACATTGGGCGTGGGCGTGCCTCGAGCGTGTGAAAGACGCGAACGCCGCGTGCGAGCTACGACACCGCGGCGCGAGTGTCGCGTTTGACCAGCGTGCGGCGTGTGCACAACGCGCACGCTGAGGTCGCGTCGCGTTCTATTAGTCATAGAACGCGTGCGCACACTGCGTTCACGCTGTGTACACGCCGCACGCTGCTCAAACGCGACACTCGCACCGCGGTGTCGCGGCGTTCGCGTCGGTCGCACGGTCTAGGGGGCCTACTCTGTAAGTCCGTCAACGAAGATACGGGCCCGTCCGAAAGTACAATAGACATAAGATTCCGTCAAACCAAGTGTCAAATTCAATTTTTCTGACGGATAAAAACACATCGGGAGTAGGGACAACTGTCAAATCGTGCTATCATTAATTCTTAGTTCGGGCCCCGAACTAATCTTAAGTCCGTAGGTGATACGGAGTAAGAAAGGCCCGTAACTAAGGTCGAAACTACGGATTTCGTGCTTAGAGAGTAGACCCCGAGGCACGCCCACGCCCAATGTGGGCTAGGCCTAAAGTGCGTGCCTGCTTGGATTCGAACGCACAACCTGCGACTTGTACCTAATTCGGGGCCGGTACAACTAGGGAACCACAGCATTGCACTGCTCTCAACTACTTACCAGTGGCGGATTAACCACGTAGCAAGAGTAGCAATTGCTACGGGCCCCGCGCAAATAAGGGTACCTATCCCCGCGTATCCAAACCCCACCTCCGCCTGAGCGTAGGTACTTACCTAACTTTTTTTTGTAATTTTTAAAAAATCAATAATCATACATTTCGAATGGATTATTCATTAGAATCATGTTTCCCCAATTTAGAAATTGCTTTGTGCATTTATTTGTCTCTCATGATCACTAATTGCAGTGGTGAACGTTCATTTTCGATATTTCCGTATATAAAAAACCGGGCAAGAGCGTGTCGGACCACGCACAGTCTAGGGTTCCGTAGCAAGAAGTATTTCAGTCTTCCGACCGCAAATATAAGTTTGAATTTCATATAATTATGAAATACAAAGTTAATTTTGCCGTTGTCAAAACTAAAACTGAAAATAGTGAATATTTCAAAAAGTTATTAACGAATCTTGTTCAAACCAATTTTAGTCGAGAGTATTTATTGGATGCCACAAGCTTCAATTTTTTCAGATTTTTTGATACAGCGGTTGGAAAATTACAGGGGGCCCACACATTGTTACCGACTTTGGGAGCTCCTAGTTCACTAAATATGCACTTAACAAAAAAGTTATTTAGAAACCTTTATGTTATTTTAAAAGACCTATCCAACGATACCCCACATGATGGGGTGCACGAAAATATTTATTTTCATCCCACAGTTTCATGTATGGGAGCCCCCCCTAATTATTTTATTTTTCATAATTTTATTACAGGCCTTTATGGCGGCTCATAGATGACATCTACCTCCGAAGTTTCATACAAATTGGTTATGAACTGTAGATTTGACGAGGGTGTGACAGACGGACAGGACGAAACTATAAGGGTTCCTAGTTTTACTACGGAACCCTAAAAATCCGGCCAAGTGCGAGTCGGACTCGCGCACTCTTTCTTCCGCGCTCACGATAAACTAAAGTCCCATGCTACCTAATAGGGGCGAGCCTATTTACCATTAACCGGGCACAAAACAGACTCAGACTGCTACTGGGAAATTTCGTAATGAAAAACCCACAGAAATCGAAATCTATACTAATAGGTACCTACTATTATAAAGAGGAAAGATTTTTTGGTTTGTTTGTTTGTACCGAATAGGCTCCGAAACTACTGGACCGATTTTAAAAATTCTTTCACTAATAGAAAGCTACATTATCACTGAGTAACATAGGCAACTTTTTATCCCGAAAAAATGCACAGTTCCTGCGGGACACGCGGACGAAGTCGCGGGCAAAGTGCTAGTAATAGATAAATCAATAGAAGCCGCAAACGCGCGTGACTATGTAGTCACTTTCGAGCAAATTATGTAAAACAGGTGATGTCATCACATGTGAACAGAATTATGTTCAACTACCATCCGCCCGCGTTTTTGGGATAAAAAGTATCCTATGTGTTATTCTGATGTACCTAAATACTTATACAGGGTGGCAGGTTAGACAGTGGAATTCAAATTCAATCCCCTTAAAATGGAAATATTTAAAGGGGTCATTGTAGGTACTCATAATTATGAAAAACTTTTACTATGGGACTAACCCTGAAATCGCGAAAAAAAATCAGCTGTTCCATACATTTTGTTGAGTTTTCTGACACTAAAGTTTCATGAAGATCCGTTCGGTAGTTTTTGCGTGAAAGAGTAACAAACATCCATCCATACATCCTCACAAACTTTCACGTTTATAATATTAATAGGATAGGATTTTGTATTGCATTGGATGCTTTGACATTGACTGCAAACCGGCGATACGCGTCTGGAAATAAAATATAGGTAGTAAGTAAATAACATTTCTATTGACTATTATTTCTATTTCTGTGGGAAAAACCCAATACCTAACATTCCAATTCCGACCCTCGAACGTCCAGATATCGAACCTCGGACCCCACGGTCAGCAGTAGCGCTTACCACCACTAAGGCGATACGCACACCGCACTGCATCACGCAGCGTAGTGCGGGAGTGCGTGATCTTACGTTGTTTGCAAGTACCTGTATTTGTATAGAAAACACGCACACTGAAAACGCATTCACGTGCGGGGCTTTTGTTTCGTCGCCACGCACCCCGCAGCGTAGCGCGGAGCGGTGTGTGATTCGCCTCGTACGAGGCAATCTAACCGCTAGTGTTTTTCTCTTTGGGAACTATATTTTCTGTCATCTAAGTTTAGATTGGTCACCAATCTGCGATACCCTAATTAATATATCTGTTCCCAAGAAATATATTAGTCATCATTTTAATTAAAACGGTCTCTAAGTATAAATCATGAAGTTAATGTAAATATGTAACTTAAATTATAGTTTGATCACTTTTTTCTATAGCCCAAATAGAAGTTCTATGCTCAAAAAATTTGTTCTATCATCAAAATGATAGATCGATCTGTCACCTAATAAATAGATCAGTTCCATAATTTTATGAAAAAATGCCTAATACAGATTAGTTGGATTGAGAAAATCGGTTAGCATAAAAATAACATTAGGATCCAAGAGCGAGCGAAGCGAGCTCGGGAACTTGGGCACCCCGACACGGAGAGGTTAGGTTCGAAGGGGTTGACGGGGGCTTCAGTGAGCGAGCAAAGCGAGCGAACGAAGCCCCGTCAACCCCTTCGTGTTAGGTTACTTTTAACCTTGCAGACAGAAATAGGAGCCCCGCGTAGCGGGGCTCCGTCGACCACCTTCCTTCCTTTTTAAATCTACAGCAATAAGTAATAATAATAATTAAATACTTATTAGGACACACCTATTATAATACATACAAAAACATTTATTTGGTACTAGACCTTATATCTCAGGATTTTAGGTGATTTATTGTGGAACTGATTTTGCATTGTTTGGTGACTACATTTTGGTGACAGATCTACTATTTTGAGGACAAACCCTATTATTTAAGAAACACAAAACTAAATTAATTGGTGATAGCTTAAATGATACCCTTTCTCTTTTACTAATCGTTCTTCATCTTAGAAATGCATTGTTTGCAAAGATTATGTCGTTATGATCGTTGCACAACTTTTTACTTGCCTCGATTGCACGTAGATTTCTATGTTTATTGAGTGAAAAAGTATGTCAGCGTAATTTCCTCTCTCTAGCACTTACTAGGTAGATAAGTTCACCTAGAAGAGTAATTTCTAGCCATTTCTGGTAGCTTCGCAGCCGGCTACTAATTATTGTCAACTTTGCTAAAGGAGCCATTGTCTATCTCGATGTCTATCAATCTAAGATACATAAGTGCCTACCTACTTCTATTTTTAAACTTCATTGATCGATCCATTTGAGAACTACAGTTTAATAACCCCATTTATGTACCAACATTGTTCGTTCCAATTTTAACTGTAAATCTATTTCTGTAAAATAAAAGCGAGATTTGTAGGTCAACTGGTTCGGCAAAACACATTTCTAACCTCAATTGTTTTTTAGGGTTCCGCACCTCAAAAGGAAAAACGGAACCCTTATAAGATCACTTTGTTGTCCGTCTGTTGTGTTAAGCGCCATCTATGAGAATATAGCTTGCTACTGCTGGTTGATGCTGTTACTATATTCTCATAGATGGCGCTATTGTATACGTCTGAGGAAGGTACGGAAGCCTAAGTGCGCGAGTCCGACTCGCACTTGGCCAGTTTTTTTTTGTTGGTTTGCCAAATAATTGGGGCGGTCAATGATACTGGCTTTATGTCAAACTAGCGTACCTATCTACGCTATAGAGCGTTTCACGTAAGAAGTCACTTAAACGCCATGTTGGCTGCCCTGAATGTCACTCTTATTTAGGTTGTATCGTTTTATATTTTTTGTAGACTTATGTGTTAAAACAAGCTAGGATATTATTATCCATTGTTTTAACACACACAGAATTGGTACTGAAATAAAACTTCCAACACCGTTAAAAACGTTGTAACATATTGAAATTCAGGGGAGCCAACATAGCGTCGAAGAGACTTCTTATGTGAAACGCTCTCTACAACGTTTTTATTGGTGTTGGAGGTTTTTAGGGTTACGTACCTCAAAAGGAAAAACGGAACCCTTATAAGATCACTGTGTTGTCCGCCGTCAATCACCGGACCATAAGTGGAGCCATCTGCTGATAGATGGCGCCATTGCAATTGGAAGTATACAGTAGCGCCATCTATGATCATATTTTGGAACCATCAGGGCGCAGGCATACTCGCACTTGTCCGGTTTTTTTTTTTCAGTAGGTAGGTACCAAATGGTATAGCAATGGGTTCGCCCTTTATTACATGGGAATGGGACGTAGCTGACGTTAAACTGTGGGTGTACTATACACCCTGCTTACCTTTTGGGAAATACAGGCGTGATGTTATATAAATGATATTTATGGTCCGTAACACCCCGTTCACACTTGTCGAGTGTCGGGTCCGTTTTTACCCGACTGCGGCGAAGCCTAAAAGGAGGGTATAGTATTTCACCTGTATGTATGTGTATGTATGTATGTGGGTATATATGTATTTCCGTTTCTGTGTTCCTTCCTAGAGACTAAACGAGCGAACGGAATTTAACATATGGCATATCATTAGATTCGTATCAACGTCGCGAGTAACATAGGCTATATGGATTATGAAAAAAACCAACATGGCGGATTTTAATCGCCAATAAGTGAAGTCGTAAAAAATAAAAAAAATCTGACATGTGGGGTATCAAAATGAAGGGCTTAAAAAGACGATTACGAAAATATATAATATATGTCATTGACATCAAAAACTAAAAAGTGAAAAATAAAATAGTTTTTTTTTTTTATAAATATAAATACCTACCCGACCGCGGTCTGCCCTACGTCTCATCTGGTGTTATAGAACCACCAACACAGATAAATATAAACCTAACCACCAATAAGAAAAGGAAAACAAGACATTGCAGTCGGGAGTTCGGGACCCAGTGTTTCCGGGTAATAGTCTATTGGGTCCCGACTGCAATGTCTTGTTTTCCTTTTCTTATTGGTGGTTCTATAACACCAGATAAGACGTAAGGGCAGACCGGGGTCGGGATATTATAATTTTTTTAATTTTCTATTTTTATTTTTAGGGTTCCGTACCTACCTACCTCAAAAGGAAAAACGGAATCCTTATAGGATCACTTTGATGTCCTTCTGTTCGTATGTCAAGAGGATCATAAACGGGTGCAGGCATTTCCTCGTAGATGGCGCCACTAGAAGTATTAATAGCGGCATCTTGCTCATAGATGGCGCCATTGCATGTTTCGGAACCTACAAGATAAATTATCAGGAAATTCAGTACTTACCTATAATTTCTTCCACACAGCAAGAAAAAACTTATCTCGATTTTTCCAAAAATAATACTTAGGAAGTGACTCCGCGACCGCCGCCGTGACCTGAATTTGCAGCCGCCGCCGGTTGCTAAGTTGGCAGCCGGCGCTGACATTGGAAAAAAACGGGAAATGGGGTTGGCAATTTGGCATAATTAAAAAAACATTTCATGTTTCATTTGAGTAACATACCTAACTAGGGTCCAAGAGCGAGCGAAGCGAGCTCGGAAACTTGGACATCCCGACACGGACAATTTAGGTTCGAAGGGGTTGACGGGGGCTTCAGTGAGCGAGCAAAGCGAGCGAACGAAGCCCCATCAACCCCTTCGTGTTAGGTTACTTGTAACCTTGCAGACAGAAATAGGAGCCTCGCGTAGCGGGGCTACGTCGACCACCTCCCTCCCCCTTGTAAGTCCAAAAAAGTTGTATTTTGTTTTAAAATAAAAAAAAAAAAATCTGGTATCACTGCTATTCCAAGGCTACACCGGTTTCCAACGGCGTTATTTTTGGGAGCCGCCGCCGGCTGCGGAGGCGCTCCCTAATAGATACTTAACAACGTTATTATTGAAATTCAAAACTTTTCATCGACCTACTGTCGCGGAGCAAATTTTATCAAGACCCGCGACAGTAGGTCGATTAAATGTTTTGAATTTGCTTGAAAATGAATCCTGCCTTTAATTTTTTAAGCGTTCACAATAATTGCTGTAGGTACCTACTGTAGGTTGGTATAATATTATTAAATAAAGTCACATAAAATGATCCAACAAACTTTGTGGCCTTACATTCGAGCCTTTTAACCATGACTTTGAACTAGCTAATAGGGTTAACTATAAACGAGGTCAACGAAAATCTATCCATAGAACTATTATAAAACTGTTACAAAATCGTGTCTGTACATTGAAGATATTCCAGAAAAAATAGTTGGGATATGGTACTGGGACGTTACCGTGCCAATTTTTTTTTGTTTAATTTTCGTCTGTTTGTGCGCGCACCACGCAAAAAGTAGGTACCTAGGTACTGAATAGATTTTAATGTGGTTTTCCGGTGGGATAAACCAGAGATACAGCTTGACCTCTTGGTAGTACTAGCCACCCTACACTACGGAGGTAATTTAAACTGGTCATTTCATTGTAGTCTACGCGAACGGAGTCGCGGGCAAAAGTCTAGTTAGAAACTATAAAAGGTTCAATGATTAAAATAGATAGGGCACTTACTTTAGATCTGTCAAGTCATGTTTTACGCAGTAGGGCAAACAATAACATCCATAACAACTTGACGTGATTGAAAGTCACTCGTCTTTCACGCGCGCAGTTAACTGTTCTATCTGAATAGATAAAATCCTAATTAATTACAATAAATTAATAATCGTTTTAAGTAGTTTGTTTATGCTTGAAGTGTCATCTTTCATGATTTATTAGATACTATAGCGACCCGCCCGGCGCCTGCACTCCTGCCGGCCTAGCATGTTCATGACCACGATAGAAACGGGTTTTGTCTACATAGAAATAGACAAAGTGACAGATTGTAGAAACATTTCTAGGTTTTATGAATGAAACGGTAGAAATGTTTCTACAATCTGTCACTTTGTCTATTTCTATGTAGACAAAACCCGTTTCTATCGTGGTCATGCTAGGCCGGCTAGCGGCTGCAGGTCTATTCTGCCTGTCATTCTCTAGTCTCTACCGACACGCCGCGTAATAGCACAAACTGCCAATTTCTGTGAATTGGCGGCAACTGAGAATCTCACCGTGACATTCTCCCTCGAAGCTCCGCAAAGAAATTGCAGTAATCGCGAAAAAAAAATCAGCTGTTCCATACATTTTGTTGAGTTATGTGAACATAAATTTATGGAACAGCTGCTTTTTTTTTCGCGTTTACAGAGTTGGTCCCATATTAAAAGTTGTTCATAATGATGAGTAGGTACAATGACCCCTTAAAATATTTCCACTGTCTAACCTGCCACCCTGTATAGGCTGGTTCGCACGGGTGCAGTCTACTGATGTGGCGACAGGTCAAAACATCGAGATTTCTGTGCTGTATTTGGTGAAAATCTATTGTGTAGGTGGTTTAGGAGAACTAAGCGGACAAACAGACACGAAAACCCTCTCACTACTTTCTTCTATAAAAACTTATCAGTCGCCTTCTAATCTGCAATAGCATTCACCTTGCCCTTTGCCATCACGCTACTATCTCTATACCCATTAAATAGACTGTAGGTACCACCCTACAACAAATGCACTGAAAATAACACGCGACGGGCGACCGCATTTCATTTCCACAAACAACAGTTCGGTCCGAACCGCGGCGCAGCGCACATCGCACACGATGCGGGCTCTAGCTATACTCGTCGCGATCCTCGCCGTCCACAATGTACAATCCGCGCGAATACTCGGACTTTTTCCACACACGGGAAAAAGCCACCAAATGGTTTTCGATCCCCTCCTCAAAACACTAGCCGAAAGAGGACACGATGTTACTGTGGTTACCTTCTTTCCTATTAAGGATCCACCAGCGAATTATAGCATCGTCAGCCTCGAGGGGATTGCTGCACAAGGAGTGGAAACCATTGACTTGTCGTACTTCGACAGCCCGAGTAAGATCCTCAAACTCTTGGGCATCGAAAAAGCTATCAAGCAGATTATGGAGTTTCAACCGCTTGCTGATCTGGCTACAGGAATTTGCTCCAAAATTGTAGATTTTGCTCCTTTAGCAGATGCGTTGAAGAAAGATTATGATGTTGTTATTGTGGAGACTTTTAACAGTGACTGTATGTTTGGTCTTGCACATATTTACGGGTTGAAAGGGCCTTTCGTTTCGCTGTCTTCGAGTGCCCTGATGCAGTGGTGCACTGACCGCATCGGGGTCACCGATAACCCGTCATATGTGCCAATTGTGAGCTCCGAGTTCACCTCCAAGATGACCTTTCTCCAACGATTGGAGAATACAGTGTTGAACATATATTATAAGATCTGGTACCGATACGCGATACAGATGAAAGAAAAGGCGATTATTGAAAAGCGTTTTGGAAGAAGGATTCCCGATCTAGAGGAGATTGCGAAAAACATCAGCATAATGTTAGTGAATACGTTCCACAGTATGAATGGTGTTCGTCCTCTATTGCCGGGTGTTGTGGAAGTAGGAGGGATGCATTTGGACCATACCAGGAAACCTATACCGCATGTAAGTACAAGGAAAAGTTCTCGCTTACCTGTGTTTAATGGCAATAATATTATAGATAATTAAAAATCCTGTTTTTAGGGTTCCGTACCAAAATGGTAAAAAAGGAACCCTTGTGGTGCGACTTGGTCTGTCTGTCTGTCTGTCTGTGTGTCACACCTGATTATTTCAGCAGCTACTTATGCTATCGACTTGAAATTTGGAACAGTTATAAAGAATGCTTGTTCAACTTTATTGCAAATGAAAAAAGTCCAAAAATATTTTTATTTTCATTGCAAAAGGGGCCGGAGTGGGGGTCCAAAATTTTAAAGTGGGGTTACTAGGTCAAGTGATATATCATATGAAAGGGCTTGATTTGCACATTTCAAAATATATTTTTATTTTATTTTATGTCCACACAGTTTTCGACATATGATGAAAAATGTCAAAAAAAATACCATTCCCCCCCCTTATCTCCGAAGTTTACTGGGCGAAAAATCTGAAATAATTACAGTTGATAGGAATTGACACAAATATGGCACCAAAAATAAAACGATGTTCCTAACTAGTACAGTTTTTTCAAAATCATCAAACTTCCTTCACAGACAAAATTAGTTATGCGGTCCGGATTTTTTCACTTTATACGTCCAAAAATGATACGGAACCCTCGGTGCGTGAGTAGGTACGACTTGCACTTGGCCGGTTTTTTTTATCTACATTTTACATACATCCTGCCTGTCTATTCTGTACTGACACACCGCGACACTTCGAGAGAGAATCTCACCGTGACATTTTCCCTCGAACGTTCGCAAACAAATTGGCAGTTCTCCGCGGTGATATCACCGGTCTGTACAAAATAGACGGCTGATACGGATCCGTTTTTCCAGTCCCAAAATAAAAGAAAGTTAGGTTATTAATAATAATTATGTAATCTATTTGATAATCAAGACGCCAAAATCATCAAAACCTGTTGGTTGTTACGTACTGGTAACATTTTAACACAACAAAAGCTTTGCTAGAATAATTATATTATCTTCATAATAATTATGAATATAAGAAACCTATTTTATTAAGCGTATTATTAATTGAATTTACTTAAATTAGTGTTTTTTCAGCGAAACACGTTGGTAACGATTTTAGAAGATAGGTATCTATTAATTACTTATTCATACATTATAATCTATTAATACCTCATTCTATACTGCTTTCTCTAAGCCTGAAACCACACTAAGGCCTCAGTTCACCGACAAGATAACAGTCCGATAAATTGAAAACAGCCGTTTAACATGACATTTTGTATAGAAAAAGATATGATAAACAGCCGTTTCCAAAATAACGGACTGTTATCTTGTCGGTGAACTTGGGCCTAAAACCGACTTCTTCGCTGGGTCCTCATTCTATCTTCCATGAATGAAAAGTAAAATAGACCAGACTAGTAGGTAGGTACCTAAGTAGGTAGGATATTACACAAATGAAATTGCATACGTCTACGTAAACACAGCTTAGAACTCTTAGAAGCCCCGACAGTGCTTCTTGTTATGTACCAATAATTTATATCGGGCTTATGTAGTTTAAATGTAGGTATTAAAATAAAACAGATACCGTATGCTTTAAAACAATGTAAAAAAAAAACCTTGGTAAAAATTTTCTAGACTAGAACCTCAAAGACATGATTGTGATTTGTGACGTCCACCAACCAACAAGTCAACAGACCAATACACTGAACTATTCGCAGACGATACTAATGCTTTGATTAGGTTACTGTTGAACAGGCGATTAATGTTACTAACAAAGCCTTAAGGGTCAATTTCACCAAACTCTGTTAATTGCTAAATGTCTCGTTAAGCATGTTGACGGTTGTCATTATTTACACATAACAATATTAGCACCTTGAAAACCAAACTGATATCTTATCTAATAAACTAAAAAATTATTTATTGGAAAATCACGTTTAAAGTTTTCGTAAAAAGTTTGATTTCGAATATCGACATTTTTCAAGGTGCGATTGTGATCTTTTTGAAAGCGTTTTAACATTTAAAAAGTTATTTTCCTCCTAGTGCAGAATCTATTAGGTAGATACTTAGTATTTTATTTTTTCCCCTATGCATGGGACATTAAAATAAGGTAAAAAATATCAATAGATTACAAATTTCCTTGTAAGACTGCACTTTAAATGTGTTTTAAAATCATCACAAAAAATACAAGTTCGTCATAATATTATTCCGATCACATCCTATATATATATCCTATATATACCACAAGAGTAAATAAACTTTATTTACGACCACGGAATATTAGAATGGAAATGAAAAGGCATCATTCATTGTTGCTTTATCAATGACATATCTACATAATGTAAACATAATGTAAGAAACATGAGTTTCTTACAGAAACAGTACAGTATTCTTAGCTGTTTATGAAGTTTTTACCTGACTACCTCGGAAGGAGCTAAATTTTCATTAATCATTTGGCAATTTTTTTTATCTAAGTTAAACGTTGTAAACAAAGTGAAAGTTAAAAAACGAGTGACGTATTGAATTACGCAAAAAAATTCCATACATTTTATTGAGTGTTATGGATATTTTTATATGGAACAGCAGATTTTTTTGTCATAGTTTTAAGGTTGGTCCCGTAGTTAATTGAAATAGTATCGAATACCTACTTAGGGCCAAGTTCACGGACAAGATAACAGTCCGTTAAATTGAAAACAGCCGTTTGACAAGGCCAAAGTCGTGTTAAACGGCCGTTTTCAATTTATCGGACTGTGTGTTAACTTGTCAGTGAATTTGGTCCTAAATACCTTTTCTTTATCACGTTCCTCGTTTTACCGTATTCTTTATAAATAAAACTTTATAATGCTGCAGCCGATGATTTTGACAAAGCTGAAAATGGAGCAAGAAAATACTAAGAGGACATAAATTGTAGAAGTACCTAACTAGGTAACCTAATTACCTATGTCATACAACAAGCTCGTACCTACTGGTGTTCATTGAACTTGAAAATCTTGGAACCTCAGATCATAGAAACAAGGAGATGTGCCAAGGTGCTATCGAGCTTGATGCCTGATCTTGAGCAAATTGCTCATATTAAAAACGTACGCGCTGGCGACGAACCGAACACGATCGATGGTATAAATACAGTGTTTTAGATTAGTGCCAGTGTTGAGTGACGATTAACAGTGTTAGATTGAGGGTGTGCGGAATGTTCAATGCGTGGGAGATCTTTTTATTCACAAGGAGCGCTTAATTATGCGCATAATTGTGTCGAAAAATGTACTAAAAGTGGCATCAGTTGTTCCCGTACTAATTTGCTATGATGGCATATCTCCTTGTTTTTATGATCTGAGCTTGGAACATTAAACATTAACTACTGACCATTGGCACAATTCCAAACTTTAGACTGCTTGTTGTTGAGATTTATCATTTACCGGAGATGTTAATACAATTCCACTTTGTCCTACCTTGGAATCGAATCTAGGCAGCTCGGGTAGGTATCTGGTACAGTTCCAAACAAAATTTTCCGTACCTGCAGGCGTAGGTAGTACCTATGTTAATGAGCTTTGTGGACGGAAGAGTAAACAAAAAGACAGATTGTAGAAAAAATTCTACCGATTTAGGCATGACGATGATAATAAAAATGAAGATAAAAGTTTCTATTCTTCAATCAACAAAAGTCTCGCCAAGCACGGGTCGCCGCGTGCTCGGGCAGAAGAGTTACCGAGTTGGATAGAAAGAACTGTCTATTCTTGCTAGAATAGATGGAATTAGTCATGGTACGGTGCTGATAGAAGATAGAACTAAAAATCTGGTAGAAAATTAATGTAACCATCGCATCATTTATAAAAAGTACTAGGGAGACATAAATTGCAGAAGTAACGATGTCATCCTACGAGCTCACGTTCATTTTCATTCACAATTGAATGGCAGATAATGTTGGAGCATTATGTATCATTATTATGCAGTTGTAGTGTCTACGGATGTGATAGTTTACAGCTGCACTGACTTGCATGCAGGGTTTGTAAACACGTGCAAAATGATACTGTACTGTACTGTGTGTAGGTACTGATTGTTGTCTCATATAATGATGTGGAACAGTGTTCTCTATTCATGGACGGTTTCCAGATATATCACCAGGCTAGGTGAAAATGTCATTATTGTCCGGGATATAAAACGTTCAAATCCAGAAAAAATTGGCGAGAAGAAAAAACATCCAAAACCATTCGACCTATAAAAGGATGCACCCCCTAGCCACCTTGTCTTAGCTGTATGCTGTAGCGACTGCCCGATACGCACGCCGTGTGATAAATGCCAATTTGTTTGCGAACGTTCGAGGGAGAATGTCACGGTGAGATTCTCCCTCGAACGTTCGTAAACAAATTGGCAGCTCTCACGGTGATATCACGCGGCGTATCGGTACAGAACAGAC
Organism: Thalpophila matura; assembly: GCA_948465475.1. NCBI lineage: Eukaryota > Metazoa > Arthropoda > Insecta > Lepidoptera > Noctuidae > Thalpophila > Thalpophila matura. The sequence goes on from OX419182.1 coordinate 16,205,510, forward strand.
AGAGGCAGTCGCCATAGGTAAACAAAATTATAAGGATAAACGAGTGCCATGAAATTGCCCTACAAAATACCTACTACATTTTTTACCGGTATTCGGATACCAGTCGACTTGGTTTCACTTTCTGTGACGATGACGGCTTGGTGAAAACGGTACAGACAAGAAACAAGAAAGTACATAACGTAACAGGTGGTAGGCAAAGTCTAGTAACTTTCTGATTGCAAGATTTCTTTTATTAAAACTTAAAACACGAATCGCATGGATCGGCACAGTGTCTAAGAGATCGTCTGCTGTACGACTTGTCTTGGGTTCTATTCAATTCATTAGACAACGTTTAAAAAATGTTAAAACATTCAGGGCCGTACCACAAAAAAGATAAACACGTGTTCAACACGAATGCTCCGCATTTGTTTTAGCACTAGCTTGTCTAAAACAAATGTGTATTATTTTAGGTTGCATTCGCGTTTAACACGTGTTTATCTTTTTTGTGGTAAGGGTGTCTGGGTTTTTTTCAAAACAATCCTATAATTATCTTAAAGAGGAATATGGAAAGAGATTTCAAGTTCGGCAGAAGTCACGGGTTGAAATCCCGGTCGTGACACTCGATTTTTGAAAAATATTTAATAACAATCCTAAGATGTCTTCTAATACCGTGGGTCATATCGTCTGGAAAATTACCTGATCACGAGTGATAGTTTCAAGAATCAGATGGTAGCTCGTGACACTTGTCACAGTAGGTACAAGAAACACCGACTGATAGCTAATTACCACACCACCTGCCGATGGTGCTCCGGTTCCTACACAGTCCTTATGGACTACCTATATTTATCCCGTGCCAATTGAATTGACTGACACTCATGACCCACTTATCGATTATAATTTGTATGAATATAATCAGCCTTCGACTATTACCTACTGATAAGTTAATATAATAGGTACCTATAATATAACATTATAGATAGGTACAGACCTAATGATAGATAACGTGTGAGCGGGACAAAATTAGATGATATAAATATCCGTTATCTTTATCTCTAGATGTATCTACAACCAGCGCCGTAACTAGGGCGGTGCCAGCGGTGCCCAGGCACAGGGCGCAGACCCAGCAGGGGCGCAAAAATGACCAGACTAGTACCAAGAAGAGTGCAGAGGCCCTAGACAAGTTACTTTTCTGTCAGCGTTAGCGTCAAACGCTACGGATAAAATGTATGAAAGTGACATTTGTGAGTCACGTGACTTTTCCGCAGCTAATGTCATTGCCATACATTTTTTGCTTATCGTTTGGCGTGAACGATAACAGAAAAGCAACTTGTTTAGGGCCTCTGAAATGATCCGACTAATACCAAGTAGGGCGCAGAAATGACCAGACTAGTACCAAGAAGAGCGCAGAAATGATCCGATTAGTACCAAGTAGAGCGCAGAAATGATCCGACTAGTACCAAGTAGGGCGCAGAAATGACCAGACTAGGACCAAGAAGGGCGCAGTTATAGAAGCTCGCACCGGGCGCACAAAAGGCTAGTTACGACACTGTCTACAACTACTAGATGTAATTTTCAAAAGCAGAAGGGCATAGCGATGTATCTCGCTCAAATCTGGAGCAGCCCGACTGGGGATGAACCTTCACCAGTCCATCCTACAGAATGCCACAGCCAACTACTCTTCGGTAGTGTTCCTGCGGTGAATAAGGGCGCCAAAGCTCCTGAGGACGCAATGTGTTGACAGCGCCCGACCTGCACGTATCATGACCAATTGTATCTCTATTCTACCAAAGAATAGACAAAGTTCTTTCTATCAAACTCGTTATCTCTTCTGCCCGAGCACGCGGCGTCCCGTGCTTTGCTGTAATCGGTAGAAATCTTTCTACAATCTGTCATTTTGTCTATACTTCCGTCGCGTCGTCAAAACCCGTTTCTATAGGTGCTCATGCTACGCGTTTGGTACAGATAGGGCAATATCTTGAGGAAACAAACATAGCAGCACTAACTTGACCTTTCGCCAGACAGCAAATCCATGGACTCTAATAAAACTTTATCAGAATGACTGACCAACACAATAAATATAATGGTTAGTGTGCTACGCTACAGTAGATACAAAACTGACGAGTTGAGGTTAAATTAATTGACCATGCACTAACCATCAATTGATATCACTATTCCGATAATTACGTAGCTGTCACTATAGTGCAGGGGCGGCAAGGCAAAGAAAAATATAGGTTCAAATACGATTCGATGATAAATTGAATACAAAGGTTCTGATTAAGTAGGTACCTACCTATTTGGTAGATCACACAGATTCTCTTAGGTCGAATCGAATCAAGTTGGCCACCCTTTAGCTATGGTGTCTTTTAGTATATAAAACGAGTCGAATCAAGTTGGCCACCCTTTAGCTATGGTGTCTTTTAGTTTATAAAATAAAATAAAAAGAATAAAAACAGACATAATCTATGTATTATACCTACTTAATAGTTCTTTTCCCTGATTACCAATTTACTTGACCAGAAAAACGGAACTGTTTCTTGCTCGGTTTGTTATGATCATGGAGAGGCTGATTAGTTGGCTTTCTTATAATAACCTAATATCGAGGACACGAGATTGTTCCTAAATTGTTGAAAGGTTGCCAATTTATGTTTTCACAGCTTTTGCACCTAAAGCAAACTTATTTCTACACAAAACGAAAGATCAAGTCATTGTGTCCATCCCAAGCATTACCTATACCCAGGGTTGCCATCCGTCCGGGGTTCCTCGGATTTTTCCTAGTTTAGAGGGCGTCCGGGGAGCGTCCGGTAGGGGTTTCAAAAAGTTTCCGCGTGAAACCCGGACACATTGTGTCAGGGGAATCCTGATTAATGAAATATTTTTTTCTGGGGCGTCCGGGACAAATACTCAATTTCAGCCATATGTCCGGGGTCAGCAATTTAGGTGATGGCAGCCCTACCTATACCTAACCCAATCCTACCTCCCGAAGTTTATGAATTTATTCCTAAATTTTTGGATTAGTCGTTGATTTTACTTGTTTCAACTAAAGTAAATTACACATATTATAAGAGCAACAAAAATCTTTATTGAAAACCTTTCTTTGTTCCAGTACATCGAGCGGTTCTTGAACGAGTCTGAACATGGGGTCGTCTTGTTCAGTTGGGGGTCACTGATCAAAACCGCCTCGCTACCGAAGTACAAGGAGGACATCATCGTGAACGCTCTCTCAAATTTGAAGCAGAAGGTGATATGGAAATACGAGGACAGTGATGAGGAGGGGACACTGACGGGAAATATTCTGAAAGTGAAGTGGATTCCGCAGTATGAGTTGCTTCGTAAGTTCACAATAATTATAATTATGCTTATGCAGCTCAAAGGCGAGGCCAAGGCGCTATTGGGCTTGCCGCTTTAGTTTGGTCACATCGTCCATAATTGAGGCTGTGAGAGCCAGAGTGGCCTATCATTTCTAGACATAATTGATTTCAATTGTGTCTAAAAAAATAGTAAATTAAAAATTAAAAAAAACCCGACTGCCAAAAAACAACTAAAAAGTTCAAAACAAGAGCACTTTTCAAGCAATCTGATGCAGTTGGTGGCAATTATTTGTGTTAAATCTTAGATTTTATGCCACCAACTGCATCAGACTGCTTGAAAAGTGCTCTTGTTTTGAACTTTTTAGTTGTTTTTTGGCAGTCGGGTTTTTTTTAATTTTTAATTTACTATTTTTATTTTTCACTTTTTAGTTTTTAATGTATGTTTTCGTAATCTTCTTTTTTGTTTGTATATCGTTAATACTTGAAATAAAAACTTAAATCAATAAGTAAGAATTAGCGAGAATGATTGCTTTGTTAAACAACTTTAAATGGTTATATATCCTAAACTATTATTTTAAATGAAAAATGATAAAAGGAACCTAAAGATGATTTTAAAATACCTATTCAACGACACCCCACTTGACATAGTTCATCAACTTTTTATTTTTTTATTTTGACAATATGGCGTCTGGTTGTCGCTGTGGTGAATTTTGATTACTGTTATGTCTTTAGTGACACTCGCAAGGTTAAGACGAATCGATTGACGTAAGAATTATCAAAATCGGCCTACGCATTTGGTCTCTAGAACGCCACATAGAAACAAACATACATACATACATACATACATACATACATACATACATACATACATACATACATACATACATACATACATACATACATTCATAGACTGATAAACACATTACCCTCCTTTGCGTCTCGCAGTCGGGTAAAAATAATAGGCCACTCTGGCTCTCACCGCCTAGGCGACGGACCGAACGCGATCGATGATATAAATTTATACAGTGTTTTAGTTTAGTGCTAGTGATGAGTGACGGAATAAATAACAGTGTTAGATTGAGGATGTGCAGAATTTTGAATGTGTGGGAGATCTTTATATTCACAAGGAGCGCTTATAATTGTGTCGCAAACTGTTCTGACAGTGGTTTTCGTACTAATTTGGTATGATGGCATAGGTATCTCATTATTTCTACGTTACAAACATTATCACCCTTACCACAAAAAAGATAAACACGTGTTAAACGCGAATGCTACCGAAAATTACACACTTGATTTAGACAAGTTAGTGCTAAAACAAGTGCGTATCATTTTTGGTAGCATTCGTGTTGAACACGTGTTAATCTTTTTTATGGTACGGCCCTATATCTTCACCCATTATTGAAGTAGCCTACTTCCTACAATTAGCTATATGAATACTTAGGTACCTACTTGCATTGGACGGTAGGTATGCACTGTCACGCACTCATAAAGTCATAACATACTAAGGAAACATTAGGGCATACATAGAAACAATAATGTTAGTCATGCATCTACTTATAGATTTTTACTGTCCTTGTTTGTCAAGTATTGCCGGTTTATTTCATAAAGAGCCAGGAGAATAATCTTTATTGGGATTTGGGAGTAGGAATCACTTGGTACCTAAGTTATAAAACTTGTAGTAGATAAATATAGGTACGGTACCGGCATTAAAGATGATCACAGATCGTGCATGTACATTATCGGCTAAATAGACTATTGTCTATTGGGCCGAAAATGTACATGCACCATTCTCTATTATTAATTGGACCATTCTCTATTACGTATTCGTAATAGAGAATGAACCAATTAGACGACGAGCATCGACTGACGAACCAATTACCTGCAGCCTCGGCGCCCCCCGTCTCCTTCATTCCGCCAAAGAGACCAAAAAATCTGCTAATGCGCAGGTGACGTTTGTGATCAAGACTGGTGCCAGGACTTACACCTACTAGTTACATGTTATGCATGATTATACAACTTTTATGTCAACAAAACATCGAGACACCGTGAGCGATTATTGTGTGCATCGAAACGAGTACGATTCGAATAATATCGATTAAAAATAAATCTTGTGCGGGTAGATCGAGAATATTTTTTCTATAAATTAGCTGTCATGACGACTACCACCTCAGTCGTCCTGCGACCACGAACGCTGCAAAGTGTTCAAAACGTCAGGAAAACTCTGTAAAAATCTGTAATAGGTATACGCGATTTAATCCGTTTAAACTTGTTTTATTATAATATCTTATGTCAAACTCAAAAAACTAATTTAGTCAAAATACCTATACCTATAGATGTCTGCGCAAGTAGATGTTGTACCTAGGTACTATAAAAACTGTTTTTTCTTAGTAACAGTAATCCGTAGAAGGAAGCAATCATGATGGACAATATGGAATTAAATTAGAATTATGCTTATCATCACGCTTGTTTGTGGTCAGGTATGGTTATTTATCTGTTCACGCATGGTATTAGATAATAAGTCCCAGAATTAAGATTTACGTGCATCATAAATTATGACACAAAACATGGCGAATATCATTAAACTTACGACGAAAAAACTTCTGAATACCTACCTACTTACTTTACTATTATTTTAGTTATTAAACCTTCTATAACATCAATAACATGCGACCACTAAAATGTACCTAGGTACTTTCTTTAATCTTTTACAAAAATATAAAATTGTAACTTTTGACGTTTGAAAGTTTATTTCTCATATACCTACCTACTTATTTATTTTAATAAATCACTTTTTATTTTAAATAGTTAGATACTTATAAGTAGATCCTAGCTGTTGAATGTTGTATGTAAATGTTGAATCTTTGAATACGCCTTTTTATGATGATAAAAAGGCGTATTCAAAGATTCAACATTTCAACGGATGCGGATGGGACACGATAGCTTAGTGGTTAGAGCGACGCCACGGTACGGCAGAGGTCGCGGGTTCAAATCCCACCAGTGTCAGTTATTTTCAAACCTCTTATAATAACAATATTTTCAATTAAATATCTTAATTTTCGCAGAACACAAAAAAGTCATCGCCTTCATTGGCCACGGCGGTCTTCTCGGCATGACAGAGGCGATATCCGCTGGCAAACCGATGCTGGTCGTGCCTTTCTTCGGCGACCAGCCCCTCAACGGTGCAGCAGCCACGGCCATTGGTCTTGGCAAGTCCATACCTTATGCTGAAATGTCGGAGAAGTCCCTGCTAGATGGACTACAGAGCGTGCTAAGCGCTGAGTGAGTATTTTTTGTTTTCATCTTTAGAAAATGACCTGAGGCCCTAGACAAGTTGCTTTTCTGTTAGCGTTCACGCCAAACGCTACGGACAAAATGTATGGAATTGACATTTGTGAGTCACGTGACTTTTCCGCAGGTAATGTCATTGCCATACATTTTAGACGTAGCGTTTGGCGTGAACGCTAACAGAAAAGCAACTTGTCTAGGGCCTCAGAAAAGCAACTTGTCTAGGGCCTCAGAAAAGCAACTTGTCTAGAGCATCTGGAAGCCTGTCTTTTCTGTAACGATACGCCGCGTGACATCACCGCGAGGACTGCGAATTTGTTTGCGAACGTTCGATGGAAAATCTCACCGTGACATTTCCCTCGAACGTTCGCAAACAAATTGGCAGTTCTCGCGGTGACGGCCCATGTCCATTTGAGGGTAGTTTTATAATATGCCTTATCTGGCATTACATGCAATGCGCAAGACATTAGACACCATACCTACCAAAAATTACGACTGCACTTGATGCCAGATGTGACTTTGTATGAGCGGGAAGAATTTTTGGATTTTATGTGTGAAGTGGTGAACCCTAACAATGCAAAGGAGAAAATTGATTAGATTGTTTAATAAGTCTGCAATATGTCAGGTCATTAAGGAAATGTGCCTGATTTGCATTTTCTAGGTGTAGGAAACAAATAAATATATTGCGTCAGGTTCTTGTTCGTGCAGGCCATTAGGAGTCCATTCATCAGGCCATTGTTGCTTAGGAGTAGTAAGTAATCACCAGGATTTTTTTTGTTAAAAATTGTTTTTTTTTATATATTTTACTATTATTATTAGGCTCTACACTAGGATTCTAGTAGGTAATCCCTACTAAGCTAACCAATAGATTTCGTAGAATTATCATTTCCAGTTATGTATGAAACGTTGCGTTGGCTTGCTATGATTGAAAGATTATCCCGGAAAAAATTATATAGGTAGGTACTTAAGTAATTTTCTTTGTTATTTCCGCTATATTATACAATTAAATTATAATTATATCATCATACACACGGGTGTCGGGGAAATAAGTTAGATGGAATACTTTTGTAATAACTATCTACTAATGAAGAAACTTGAGAAGTTAATGTCTGTATAATTGAGGCGGTGAGAGCCAGAGTGGCCTATTATTTTCAGACACAATTAAAATCAATTGTGTCTGGAAATGATAGGCCACTCTGGCGCTCACAGCCTCAATTGTAGTGTTGCATGGCAGTGTCACGTTCTGGTGGTTTCAGATTTGTATTGCAGCAGTTCTAGCTAATCTGATTTCAATGGATACAATTTTTATGTGGTTAGTGGTTATACATCACGGTAGAATATTGTGTCAGATTTATAAAACACTAGCAGTTTGCCCGTGACTTCGTCCGCGTGACCCATAGGAAAAATGCATTTTTTCGAGATAAAAAGTAGCTGCAATCAGGGAAAATGCGCTAGCTTCTTATTAGTAAAAAAAAATCAAACCGGATCAGTAGTTGGAAAATAAAAATATATTGTAAATAACGCTAGAAAAAGCTGCCATCACGCCTGATCACGCTAATATTTTGACGTTCCCAGATGTACCTACCTACACTTGTACAGTTAGAAAAATCGGGTTATAGTGGCTCAATATAGAGAAAAAAATGTTTCTTTTAGCTAGATACCTACCTACATGTTTCAATTTGTTTTTTTTTTAACAAATTTCTAACTAGCAAAGAATGCCTTGTGGCATTAAGTCCGCTTTATTTTAAGCCATTTAAGTAAAATTTATAGTCATACAAAAAAGCGTGAATATACCTAAGTACTTACCTAATACTATTTGCAAATTATATATCGTTCTCGTACCTAACTCATGCCAAAATTACCTACTATTTCGGAAATGGCACTTCGCCAAAATTATATAATAAATGTCAGTGATCCTTAAAATAGACCTATGTACCTATTTAAGTAGGTAGGTACTAATAAAGGTGTTGTAACGTGTTTATAATCATGTCATGAACAAAATCAGGACCATACCATGTTAATTAAATCATAGCAGCAAATTAGATCATCTTTAGCTAACAAGTAACTGGGTCAAATAAATATGGTGTTTAATAAACGCCATCTTCCTTTCCTCTGTCCGATAGCTGTAGCTGACAGGGTCCACCATCCACCATCATACATTTTGTATAATTATACCACCTAACAAGATCACATAGGTAGTTATAAGTATCGGCAGGGATCTTGATCACAGATCGCGCATGTACATTTTTCGCCCAATAGACCAGAGTTCCGCAAAGCGTGTGCCGCAGCACACCTGGGCCCCAAGTCTGCTAATGCAATATTGTTATAATCGTGTCAGAATAGTGTCTCAATGGCATCGTTTTGACCAATGACGAAAGAGTTAATCTTGCTCTAAGCCAATGACCGCTTAGGTTTTGATAGTAATGGTGTCATTATGACACCATTCATACACTATTCAAATAGCAGAATTGGGGCCCTTGTGTGCCGTGGTCATTAGTTGGTGTGCCTCGGAAAAATAAGGTTATTTATTAAAGTTAAATTCACCACGTGCTTTTGTTTCGTCGCTTAATGTTATGTTGTATTAAGTATGTAAAAATCGATTTTTCATTCATGGTGTACTCCAAAATTTTCCGTTTTCCTGGGTGTCGTGCCTTGAACATAAAAAGTTTGCGTAACACTGCAATAGACAATAGACGGTACTTAATAGGGAATAGTTCAATAGACGACGAGTATCGACTGACGAACCAATCACGTGCAGCCTCGGCGCCCCCTGTCTTCTTCATTCCGCCAAAGAAACCGAAACACCAGCTAATGAGCAGGTGACGTTTGTGATCATAATTCACGCCGCGACCTATACCTACCTACATTTTCTAAAAAAAACACCTAACGTAAGATCACATTTACTTATTTTATTACTCTTATTTTGCAACCATAGTTACGCAACTGCAAAAAGAAACCTACGTCTGAGCTACGTACTAATTGTGTTGCAGACAATGAAAATCGATAGATTGAAGCAGGTCACTGCGTTATTTGTAGACTGACTGGCAACGGACCTACCTAGCATTCATGTAGGTATACCGTACACTAGATCTACATTATGGATACTATCTATCATAGGTATAAAGATTCATATGGAAACAAGAAACGTCCTTTGATCAGAAAAGATATTGATGGTTGGCGCAATAGCTGAACGATTGACTGTTGTGCGATATGTCGCGGGTTCATTCCCTATGTAAGATTTGTGTAGGTATGTAAACGCACCTACGACACGGAAAAAAAATGTTGTGTGGGTAACGTTTTGAAATAAAATTTATCTACAGGAACAAGTCGCATACATTCCCTAAAAGACTGATCTTTTATAGCTATTAGTTCAATCGTTATCAGTCGCATGGTAGGTACTTAAAGGGTCCCTATTCAGCATATTCATTTACTGAGAATTTTGTAACGGTAAAAATTAAGCATGTAAGTACTATAAATATTACCCAACCTAGCTACCAAACCTTAGACCTTACGCTTCGCAGGGCTCTCGACCGGTGGTGCCTAGAAATACCAGTATCTACATATCAAACCTCAAGATTCTTACCGAATTTTGTTTGACGTAGTATTCCGAGTATTCCTTCACTACAATGAAAAATATAATGTGGACATTCACGAGGCAACAACGTGGCCACTTACATAAGTAGTTTCTATTTTCCAGCCTTGTCAATCACCGTTTATTTTTACGAGACTTCAACACAACTAGATGTAGGTAACTTTAAGATTTATTCTGAAATAAAGATGAAAGATTATGGTTTAGGTTCAAACGGTTAATGTAGATAATTATTTAGGTAGGTATCTATAAAAAATACCTAAATACCTTAGTTAATGGGTATGCCATCGTTAATTAACTCGCTCTAAAGCTCACTCTAGTAAATACCCACCTATAATTGTTTTTAAAGTAGGTAGGTACCTCGGTATCGACTTAGTTACATACTTATATTTCGTTTACTTATGTTAAAAATATGGTTGTCAATATAATTTTTGTTATCAAATCACTCTACAATTTTACCTAGGTGATAAGCTGTAGGCTAGTAAAGATCTACAAGACTTAAAGTTTTTTTTTCGTTCTTTTACTGAGTATTCTAATTATTTACTCATTTCTCGTTTCAGAATGCGACTGAGCGCGCGACGGGCTTCCAAAATCTGGAAAGACAGGATAGCAGATCCCTTGGACACAGCAGTGTACTGGGTCGAGAGGGTCATCCGATGGGGACACCAGGACCCACTGCATACCACCGCCAGGGACCTAACCTTCATAGAATATAACTTATTCGATGTAGCAGCTGTGATCTTACTTACTATCATAATTTTAATTTTAGTTCTATGGATAGTATTAAGCCAAATTCTGCGACTTCTGGGCGCTAGTATGAGTAAAAAGGAGAAGTTGCATTAGGAAATGTATTAGGTAGTGCTATTTGGCTCAGTTTCAAATGCAATGAGTCTAAATATGACCCAACCTCGGTTTCAGGAATGCAATATTTTCTTAGAATGTTCTCAGTTCTACTTATATGCCCGGTTCCTATGTCCAAAAACTTAGGAGGGTCTACTCTAAGGTAATTAATGTTTAATAAAGTTTCGCTGACCATAAAGTTGCACAAGGTTAGGTAGTGATTCTCCGACCGTTTTTCATTAGACCCTCAGCATTATCAAAAGTACAATAAGAAATAAGAACATCACGCATCTTCTTTTTGGATATAGGAACAGGAAAATTATAAAAATGTCAACTGATCAAAAATGTTTAGGAGTAACAAATACGTATATTTTAACCGCTCTCGCTGTAACTGTGATGCGTCTTAAAGCCTAATCTATGTACCTAGATAAACACTAAATTAATATGGCAACATAGAGACGGGCTTATGATGAAATACCTACCTAATTTGTTTCTTTCATTGGTCGTGCAAAATGTCACTGAACTCATGATGTTAATGCAACCGTGCTAGATTATAATTAGGAAATCTGCGATAAACAGAAAGTATTGGTCCTTGGCAGTTTCTTTATATTTCTTTTTTTTTTCACTTTAACCACAGAATATCTCATCTTTTGAATTGTCGAATCGATAGACAGGCTATTTAGGAATGCATTCCAAAGTTTAGTCTAAGAGCACTTATACACTGCGTCTGATCCGAATCCGAGAAAAAATCGACAGTCCCTATCATTAACAACGTCGGATTTACATTTTTTATGATTTTTCAGTAAAACAGTGTATCATATAGATACATCAACACTGAACACAATTATGTCAAAAAGTCAAAATCGCCAAAAATGTAGATCCGACTTTGCTATTAGGGACCAACGAAATGTTCTGTGTTCTGAAATGTATAATGATCACAATTCAAAATCAGATTGAACGCAGTGCGTAAGCGCTCAAAGTAGGTACCTATGTTCATTTAAACTGTGTATCCTTCGGGTATATCTCTCTGGATCGATAGATAGGTACCTACATTTTATTATTTGACTTTATTAAACTATTGAAACAAAAGACTACATCCTATTATAGTAAGAAACCTTCGTGATTACAAGTGCTATTCTCCAAAATCTTAGTTTTGTGATATTTTGGGATGTTTCCTCAGTAATAATGGCCAATGTGCATAGGTAGTACATTTTATAAGTGTAAATTTTTTGATACGATTTCTAGAGCATTGTTTCACCACTCACAACTTCACAAGTTAGTTTAGTTGTTATCTCTCCGATTATCTGAAACTTTATCTGTACCTACCTAAATGTTGAAATCGGCCCTTATTATTTGTTTTTTTTTTTATAATATATTAAAAGATTTACTAAAAACCGAGGTGGATTGTAAGTAGATACCTACTGCCTAAGTTACTTGTTTGTCTATGTTCAAAATGTAGATATTACTAGATATTAAATGTTAGGTAACATGTAGTTCCAAGTAGTTTGTGTGCTGTGACAGTCAGCAGGGTTTAGTTTATACTTATTAGATATTAATATTATTGAAAGACTAACAATCACACATTTATTGCACCCATATAATAAAAAAACTTTGTGTTATGGCGTCATCCATAGTTCCATACCTACTTATGTTATAATATACAGCTACAACCGATGAAGTTAATGCAATATTCATTGTGAGACTTATGAATTCTACATAATTAGGCACTTACTACCTCTTTATTCGCATCGAACGTCCCCCAAGACAAAGTCACTGCGTATGATTAAAACATACAAAATTCTTTGTGCGTGTGTTGAAATAGCGAACTAATGTGGAATGTACAGAATTTGACAGTTAATTTATGTGTTCCCTTTGCAATCAGCGCCGTCATGACACGCACAGCTAAGTGTGTTGGTGTTAACAGTAGGTAGGTAGGTACATTTAAAAAATTGTCACAAAATTATCTCATGATTGTCCTCGTCTTCTCCTCTACCAATGTGACTAGGTATATTATTATAATAACCGACAACTAATAATAAATGTTTTTAAGGTTAAGATATTAATAAAAAAAATAATAATTACGTGTTGGTTTTAATTTTTGATATAAAAGTCCATAACATTTATAATTTACGCAATATATGAATCAAATATCTACAGGGCATATCGATTGCCACTTGAGATTATAGGTACCTATGTAGATTGGCTGGCATCATTAATAAAATAATAATAAAGAAATACATTTATTGTAGCACTTTAGGAATCTTTATAATAGGTCTTTACCTATGAAATTGCCGTTTTGTATGAAAAATTTAAACGAATTTTTTTTCATGTATTTTCTATTTGTATTAATCGAAGTAATCACCCATGCAATCAATGCATCTTTGCCAACGCAGTGGCAGTTTATTGATGCCCTTCTTAAAGAAATCAGCTGGACGGGAGGCAACAAATTCTTCAAAGGGATTTTGTACTGCCTCTCGGGTATTGAATTTTTTTCCCGCCAAGAAGTTATCCAAATTCTGGAAAAAGTTAGTAGTCTGTAGGCGCAAGGTCTGGTGAGTAGGGCGGATGACGGAGAGCTTCCAACCCCAGTTCTTGCAACTTGGAGACCGTCTGCTGTGCAGTATGAGGTCGCGCGTTGTCGTGCAGGAGCAGTGGAGACGAGCGATTGACCAATGCTGGTTGGAGATGTGCCAGCTTCTTCATCATTGTGTTCAGTTCTTCACAGTACACATCTGCAGTAATGCTCACCCCGTTTGGTAAGAAGCTGTGATGAATCACACCGGCGCTAGACCACCAAACAGTGACCATCACTTTTCTAGGGGTAAGTTTTCGTTTAGGGCATTGTTTAGGTGCTGAACCAGGATCCAACCAACTTGCTGAGCGCTTGCGGTTATCAAACAGAATCCATTTCTCATCGCAGGTAACAATGCGGTTCAAAATTCCTTCATTTGTGTGTCTGTTGAGCAGTGCAAGGCACGTCTCGACGCGTACTTCGCGCTGGCGATCATTGAGTTCGTGGGGCACCCATTTGTCAAGCTTTTTTACCTTGCCAATTTGACGCAAATGGACCAATATTGTTTTGACGCTAACGTCGAAAGCTGCTGCTAATTCAGCCGTAGATTGTGTATCATCAGCTTCCACAATCACCTTTAATTCGTCATTGTCAACCAAAGTGTTCGGACGACCGCGAGGTTCATTTTTCAGGTCGAAATTTCCAGAACGGTAGCGAGCAAATCAATAACAGGTGGTGCGTTGGTTTGTAGTGTTAGCTCCGTAAACGTCGTTGATGTTGCGTGCCGCTTGTGGCGCGTTGCTGCTACGACGGTACTCGTATTCCATAATTACTCGAATTTTTAACGTATCCATGATGACGAAAAAGATTGAAATGCGATGAAAATGTAACACTAATCAATAAACAAATGACTACTTTTGGAAAAAAAAAACCATGTTTTTAAAATAAAATTAATTTGAAATTGGAATTCTTAGCCAAACAAAAATTATTTTGATTTGAAATGGCCAGTACTGCAGAACGGCAATTTCATAGGTAAAGACCTAATATTACATTTCCAAGACTTATTTGTCATAAATTCTTATTGGAAGCAGCAAAAACATTTGCAAGGATTAGGGTGCGTTTCCATTGACGCGGAGCTGGTCGGAGTGGAGAGGAGCGGACCATGAATTAGCCAATCACACTGCTCGAAATCTTCACTCCGCATCAGTGGAAACAGTGTAATTGGCCAATTCACGTCCACTCCCCTCCACTCCGCCCAGCTCCACGTTAGTGGAAACGCACCCTAAGGCTGCCTGTCCACTGGAGCGAAGTGGAGCGGAGCCGTAATTAACCAATGGAATTGCTAAAAACTCCGGGAGTGTTTATGCAATTCCATTGGTTAATACGGGCCTTTCCACCAGGAATGTACGAGCTAGCTAAGCGGTGAGCAACGGCAAAGCTAAGTTACTAAGCTATAGGTGTCTATTTCGACCAAAGCTAAGTGCTAATATAATGGGTAATGTGCTAAGAATAGCTACGCGCTTTGCGCGAGTTATAAGCTGTGCGAGAAAGATGTGCGATGCGAGCTAGCGATGCAGTACGGTAGGGTGGTGTTCCGCAAAGGGTGTGCCGCGGCACTGGTGTACCGTGGTCATTAGTTGGAATGCCTCGGAAAAATAAGGTTATCTCTTAAAATTAAATTCAGAGCGCGCTTTTGTTTCGTCGCTTATTGTTATGTTGTATTATGTATGTAAAAATTGATTTTTCATTTATGGTGTACCTCCAAATTTTTCCGATTTCCTACGTGTACCTTGAACACAAAAAGTTTTCGGAACACTGCGGTAGGGTGGGCGCATTGCAAGACCGTAACCTAGTATTATACCTACACATAATTTTGACCACGGTCTTCTCCTGACCGCAATCAATGAAAATTGATCGAACGTTGAGGTTAGTCAAAATACTGATAATTTGATTAGGTGTATTGTTTGTGTGCGAAAAAGCCCGATAGAATTAAAAAATTAAATCATGCATTGCAATAAACAAATTCTCTGCTGCCAGGATGATATTTGTCTACACTGACGTACGCGCTCATAACTACGGGTCTATGGCGTCCAACCAGCTCTGCTTCGTAGGTACTTAATATAGTTATACTTATTTATACTTAATATAGCTCGCATACATCGTTTCGACGAGAATAGCTAGCCATATACGCACAGATTTACCCGACAAATCTGCCTGAATAGCTTATGAAAAAAACATGGCTTCTTTGAACCCACCAGAGCTAACATGAAAATCAAACGATCCTATTGGTGGATATCGCACATTCCTGGAGTGGAGAGGCACCTTCATAGTTTCTGCCTACCCTCAGAGAGACGTTATTTGACCAATTCAGAACACAATAAAATTAAATATAACAAACAGTATCTTTTTAAACAATAGGTGAACTCATTTTTACTACAGCTACAGTTCATAAGCATAGAAACTAATACACAGACCACACATTACCCTGAAAATGGGCCAATATATTTGAATAAAATTATACAGACAAATAACTTAGGTAAAGAATTTCGTTTGAAGTGGAATTTCTTTAACCAATTTATGTGGTAAAGAGCAATCATAAATCAGTCATTTTCGAAAGTATTCAATGTAAATTAAAACCTGCATACATAAATACAAAATCACCAATGTACTCTCTGCTGAATTCAAAAGCAACAATATTACAAGCATTCTGAGTATACCATGCAACACTTCTGCACATTAAGGTGCTGGTCACCGTAATGTACTACATTCTCCTATTCCGCTGTCTCAATTTGTAGCCTCTTTATCTTTATCGGCAATATTTTCACCATCTCTTGACATAAGGAGAACTCCTCATGCATCACTGCAGCCGCCTCCTCGTTATTCGTACAAATATCTACCACTGCTTGATAGCAGTCATAGCTCTTCTGCACATTCTGTAACTGTGTCACTTTATCTACAGCAACTTTCTTCATGCTACTTCTACCAATGAACGCGTAGGCGCTGACCACAGGCCTAATAAGATCGTACGATAATTTTGCTGGCATTGTACCATCTTTATCCTTGACCGAATTTATGAAATTATCAAAATTTTCAATACTCTTATCGCACAGACTATTGATTTTCTTCAATGCATGCGGAGTTGGTTTTTCAGTCGTTTTGTTAAGTTTTTCAAGTTTGATGTTCAGTATATCCGAGTAGACTTCGCCCAGTTCGTACCACAGTTGCCTGCAATACTGGAGGTAGTATACTGGGTTGATTTCTTTTAATAAGTCTTCGAGCATGTCAATCCGTCTTTTGTGCATTTTGGCGCGCCTTTCGTCGTCTTCCTCAAAGAAAGCAAGGTAGCTGTATGACTGGGAGCTATCTTGTATGAGTTCTATGTAATCCGAGGCTAGAGTGTCAAGTTTGTAGTACTCTTTAGCCTTGTTCAGCCAAGTCTGACAGTTTAAGAAGACTTCTCTTGCATCCTGGTAAGTGAGAAGGAACTTGTCTCCAATTTTGTTCTCATATTTTGATACATCAAGGTCTGTAAAGATTAACTTGGTGATATCACCCCCACAGATGTTTTCATTGTCTTCTAATGTGAGATTTGACATATCTGTAATAATAAGAAATGGTATTTGGTTAATTCTAGTTTTACAGTGAATTATATTGTAAAGAATTTATTACAAGAACTTTCTGAATATTCTTTTGTAACTATTGAAAATCCATAACTCCCTATAAATTAAATATTTAATAAAAAAAAGTTGTCATACCTGTTATAGCTTCAGTTAAGTGTTCAGAATCACTCATAAGCCTGGCTTTAGATGCGGTCATAAGCAGGATACAGTATTTAGCCCAGCACCGAGCCACATCAGCTGACCTATGCCTAAATGTCTCTATCTTTGCCTGGAATACTTCATCATTATTCTCAGCAGACCCCAATTTCTCTTCATACTGTTCGAGGATAGTAGATGCGGCTGACAAGTGATGCCTTGATTGAAAAAATCCATTCTGCTCAGCAAAGAACTGCGATAATGTTGCTGAATTCAATGCCCAGTCTATAGGCTCATAATCATTGTAATGTAACTGCCTCCGTAATGTGACATGACAATATATTGCCGACTTTAAGTTCTCCTTCAAAGAACCATAAACTTGGGCCAAATAATAAAGAGTTAGTGTGTATGCTTTCTCTAGTAACATTATATCTCCCATAGGACTGTCTCCTGTAGGGCATAAAAGATGCTCTATGGGCAAAGGCATCTGCATTGTGCATTTAAAGTTTTCATACAACTCTTTAGCATACAGCAAATATGTTTTAGCCTTCTCAGGCGCATCGCGATTAGACCACAGTATGCCCAAGTTATTATAGACATTGATAAGAGTTATTATAATCTCTGGTTTCGCCGAATTTGGAGAAAGCAGGTCGATAGCCTCTGATAGAACCTTTTCACTCGACGTCAGCTCCTCAGTTTCCATGTCAATGATGCCGATGTTCAGTAAGACGGCTCCTAACATAGCGTGGAGCTTTATTTCATCCAAACTAGTTGTACCACCAAGGAGTTTCTTTAAGCTGTCGGACATACTGACGAGTATGCCTTTAGCTTTGTATTTAGACATGTAAGGTTCGTTTTCCGGGTCATTTTTGCTGTCCTCGTCCAGCAGTTTACGGATCTTACCGTAATTTTCCTTAAAATCGTTGAGAATCTCCTTCTCCGACATATCCGGGCTCACAGTCATTTTGTGGTTTTGGCTTTGCGAAATTAATCAATATTATTTGTGCGTTTTTTTTTAGTTTCGCAAATTACTGTTAAGTTTATGTTGTTGATATGAAACCAAGTGAATAAACTAGTTTTTATCCCCAAAAACAAATCAAATCACTCGATCAAACACTTTTTTTGACATATTTTGACGTTGACGTGCGTGACCGGTGACGTTTTATTTTTTTAAATCCTCTCCCATGACTAGGGATGTACCGAGCTTCGACTCTGACTCCGAGAAGTCGAAACTTCCGAAGTTCCGATTGATAATACAACTCCCAGCGAAAGGAAAAAAAAATACACCTCCGAAAGATTGAAAATTAATGAATAAAAAAAAATTTAATGAAAAAAAATAACCTTTAAACGAATTGTGAACCTCCTCCTTTTTTGAAGTCAGTTAAAAATATTTGCCTTTGATTTCTGAACAAAGCATTCAAGGTAGGTTTTATGCATATATAAACATGCACTTCATACGAATTTATACCTTAAAATAATATAAATAATATTCATAATCGATGAAACTAAGCATCTGAGGTCTTGAGGAAACGGTGAAACAAAATTGAATAAAACTCGAGCTTACTCGACTATTATCTAATCTGTGTTACTCGCCAAGTTGCCATCTTGTGTATAGGTACCTACCAAATATATTTATTAGTCATAGGTACAAATGGTACAAATCAAGTTCATGAATTCATTGTTGTAAAATACCTACAATGATAAATAAATTTACAGTCTTTTCTTTCCCTATTGAGGTACATGAGTGGGATCCTCAGATCATACAAACAAGGAGTATGCCATCATAGCAAATTAGTACGGGAACAACTGATGCCACTTTTAGTACATTTTTCGACACAATTACGCGCATAATTAAGCGCTCCTTGTGAATAAAAAGAACTCCCACGCATTAAACATTCCGCACACCCTCAAGCTAACACTGTTAATCGTCACTCAACACTAGCACTAAACTAAAACACTGTATTTATACCATCGATCGTGTTCGGTTCGTCGCCAGCGCGTACGTTTTTATATGAGCAATTTGCTCAAAATCAGGCATCAAGCTCGATAGCGCCTTGGCACATCTCCCTTGTTTCTATGATCTGAGGTGGGATCCATACCTACCGCACGCTAGATAGTTATACAACAATATACAACCCAACCCAGTTTTGGTAATATATTTTGCACCAGTACCAAGACTGGATATCCCACCAAACTAATAATGATAGGTAGGTACTTGCTATTATTATGTATGAAAGCAAAGCATGGGCATAAATAGCAAAGATTTAAATCCTACTATCCTACTAATATTATAAATGTGAAAGTTTGTGAGGATGGATGGATGGATGTTTGTTACTCTTTCACGCAAAAACTACTGAACAGATTTTGATGAAACTTTACAGTAATATAGCTTATACATCAGAATAACACGCTACTTTTTATCCCAAAAACGCGGGCGAAGCCGCGGGCGGAAGCTAGTAATATTATACTCAGCAAACTGCACAGTAACGGAATTTCTAAAAGAAACTGGTGTGCTAAAATAAGTGACACATTTATTTGCACTGTTTATTCTTATATCAAGTACTGCATCATTTATACTCACCCTCCTGCCTGTCTAATCTGTACCGACTCGCCGCGTGATATCACCGCGAGAAATTCCAATTTGTTTGCGAACGTTCGAGGGAAAATGGTGCCGATTCTGTTGCTTACAAACTAAACTAATTTAGTCTTATTAAGTCTCTTTCTAATAAAAAACATGAGAGAGGGATAGCAGAAATTTAATCCCGTCAAATTAGTCCACTTAAATAGTTTTAATATCAATTTAGTCGTAATCGCAAAAGGTCATGACTATTTTCCCGTAAATGACAAGGGCGTAGACTAATTTGACAGTTCTAAATATTTGCTGTCCTTTTTCAATGATATTTGTAAGAAAGAGATATAGTGTGATTAAAATTAGTTTAGTCCGATGTTCGACAGAATCAGTACAAATGTCACGGTGATTCTCTCTCAGTTTTGCAACAAATTGGCAGTTCGCGCGGTGATATCACGGGTTGTCGGTACAGAATAGACTAGAATAGAGATGGGTACACAAACATTCATTTCATTCAGCATAATTCCCTTATTCACAAACATAACATTTACAGCTTTAATATTTACATTGTACTGTTTAAAAATGTTAAAATACAAAAAAAGTAAGTCAGTCCTTTATATAAAATAGTACCTATTATAAAAAAAAATTGGATTAGTTTTATGAATAAGGAAAAAATACCCTTATATCTATTATCAACTTAGTATTAAGTATGTTACAAACAGTGCATACTACGGGTGACCTGTGCCAATAATACATGTATTAGGAACCGGTTGGAGGTTCCGGATCCTCCATAGACAGGGCTCGTGGAGGTGGAGTGTGGGCATTCAACTGTGAAAACACCTCCTTTTCACCCAAAGCTAACGGGTCAGGCTGTGTGGCTGGGGATGGACCAAATTCCATCATTGGAGATGGTGACACTTGTCTTACAACCCCAGCCCCTGATGCCTCCTGTTCTTCCAAAAATCTGTCCATATAATCTGTGTGACCGGGATGTATGGTGTACTTTTTTTTCTCCAAGCGAGCTTTATTTGCAAAAATATCATGTCTTTCTGTCTTTTTCCATATGTAATAAAACTGTACCAATTCTCCAACAGACCGTGTCCGTACTTTGTATTGCCTAATTAAATGGAAATCTTTGCCGTGGGCTTTAAGACCGTTTTCAAAGTTGCGACATTCTTCTTCTGACCAAAGGCTTGCATGAGCTGGAGTTTGGGCAGATATACGCCGCCGCCTCAATGCTTCTTCTACGTTGTGACCACACTGCTGGAGTAAATATAAGGCTTCTTCATCATCTCGTAGCTGTCTCCCTCGAGGCACAGCATCTATTTGTGAGTTCATTGCACATATTTTTTTCATATAATCCTCTGTAGTTTTTTCTTCTAGCATACTTGGATTCCACAGCAATTTGTCCTCATTTTCATATGGTAATGCGTCATCATAGCTACATAAACCTTCTGGTATTGCAGCTTGGTAGTCACTACCAACCATTATAGTCTTTTTCCAGTCATCCTCGTCCGGACTGTAGTCATAATCGTCTTCTTCTTCAGAAGGCGGTCTAGAGCCGGACCTAAGGCATCTTGTGGCTTCGGGACTAGTAGTCTCACTGTATAACTGTTGTAATGCTGATTCTGTTTTCTCAATCTCCTCAGGCACCACCTCAGGGGCCTGCTCTGGCACGGGCTTGTCCATGCTTCTGTCGTATCCGTACAGTGCTAATAGTTCCTCCAAGGGCATATCACCCTCTCGCTGAAGGCTGTTGAGTTCGGCTTTAGGATCCTGTTGCTCTCCCGCCGCCAAAGCTTCTTCTTCGTCTAGTGTTCTCTCGTCATCAAAATCATTTACCATCATCTCAACAGAGGGCTCGAATAGAGACTTGTCGTTCCCCACGTCCATACTAGCATCGTGTTCGCTTACATTGGACACCAGCGCGCAATCTGACATGACTACCACGGTACCAAACTATGGATATTGTATCACCAAGACATGATAAGTATTTAGTGTTATTAAAATTAATTTACGTAATTTAACACTAAAATAAATAGAAAACATTACAATTATGACATATTAAACGATTTTCAATGAATTATACGAAGAACAAAACAAAAATATTTTGACACGAAATCCATGGGTTTTGTTGGGTTCTGTCAAGCTGTGAAAGCTGGTGTCAAATTGTCAATGTCAATAGTGTCAATCTTTTTTGAAAAAAAAAGCGCGGGAAATTCGTATCGATTGGGCGCCTTTTTTAAAACAAATTTTCAAATAATTAGTTTATTCCTTCACAAGTTCATTTGCTTGCTTTTCTCATGATGGGGAAGAAAGGGCATCCAAAGAAAAGAAAAAAAGAAGATGTTTCGTCTTCTGCTCCACCATTGCTGTCCTCTGAAGACGACGGTGGAGCCTCAAGCTCTTCAGAGGAATCAGTACCAATTGAAAAGGATAAGTATCGGGAATTCAGGATTCCTGACTACATTAGGTCATACCCTGAAAGCGGAGGCAATTTTGAATATGTCGTATTTTTTGAAAGTATTGACTTAGTCCCGATCGGTGATAGAGACATGATGTCCCTTTCAACCAGCATAAAAAAATACAACAAGGGAGTAAAACAATTATTGCGCATGAATCGTTATAAAATTGGTGTTATTTTTGAACGTCCTGGTTTAGCCAATGCAGCGTTATTGAATCGTAAGTTTTTGGATAGTTATAAATTGAAAGCCAGTATTCCTGCAACTGCTACGGAAAATACAGGTGTTATTATGCATGTTCCAATTGACCTGAGCAACGAACACATTTATAATGCTATAACTAGCACAAAGAATATTATTTCTGTCAGAAGATTTATGCGTCGTACTATTTCAGAAGGAGGGGGGGTGTCTTTTCAGCCTACGAAGACGGTGTCCATCACATTCTCGTGTGCAACAATACCCGATAGTGTAGACCTGAACAGTTGGCGATTCGAAGTACGGCCGTACATTCCGCCGGTGAAACAATGCCTGAAGTGTCTAAGGTATGGTCATATAGCCAAATTCTGTAAGAACTCCCAAAGATGTTCCATATGTACAAAGGACCATAATTATAAAGAATGTCAAATACCATCAACTGAGGCTACATGTTGTCACTGTCAAGGTAATCATGTAGCTATTTCGGCACAGTGTCCAGTCAAACAGCAAAAAGTGGAAGAAAACAAAGTGTTGTACTTCCTAGCACGACCATGAGCGCATTCATTGTAACTTTAGGTGGTAATAAAATTCTTTTAATTTGTACTATTTTATACCACTAATTAGACATTTTGTACCTCTCAATTATCGTAGATATACAGGTCGTGCTAGGAAGTATCCTTCCCAGCACGACCACGCTAAAATTTCAGCTGGCATAGAAGTTGATGTATCGAGAGCATGCCTAAAAATTTGTACTATTATGTACTCCTATTTAATTACAGGTAATTTGTCGTAAATTGATAGAAAAGCAAAAAAAACATTTTCTGCCTTTAAGCCTCTATATGATTTTTATACTTGACACTAGATGGCGTTAAATGCAAAAAATAAAATTACACAAAATAACTTAATATACTAGATAGCTACATTTGTTTAGCAATTTAGCATAACAAACATGTGCGAAAATATTTACATAAAATCATTGGGAGAACTTTTATATTTACAACAAATAATAGATAATTATTTTTTCTCAACCTCAACTGGCTCGCGCCGGGCAAAAGTAACGATTTAGGCGGACAATAATCGGTAATACCGATGTTCTTCAATACGTATCATATTATATGTCAACATTCTTTAGTGTTTGGCTTATTAAATGACAGCAATAGTAACGCACTAGCATTATGCACTTTTTTACTAGAGTATCCCAAACTTGCCGAATGCTTATCGGTTGCGTACGCGCCTCAGTTAGGCATGCGCTTTAGCCCTGTTTTAATTATACGTCGCATGCATGTATTTTTGATTTTTTTTTTGTATGTTAGAGAAGGACTTCTCATATGTAAGTTTTTAATTTTTTACTATTAAGCGCAGGCCACACCGCCGGCTGGCTGGCGGGCGGGCGGGCGGACCGGGCGAGGCATAGTTTCACCTCTCTTCATACTTCGGTTCACACCGCGAACTTATCGTCAGCGTGTGAAATGCATCGCCCGGCCCGCCCGCCCGCCCGCCAGCCGGCGGTGTGGCCTGCGCTTTATAGATGTTATAACTTTGTAACTTTAATTATTTAAAGAAATTGTATAAAATTGACTCGAAACCAGTGATTCCATAGACGATAACAAAAATGTTCCGCAGAGTAGGTACCATCATTTACTTTTTACAATAACGTTGTTCAAGTCTTTTAAAAGGTCCATACAAAAATTTTGCTATCACTTTTTATCACTTTAGAAGTAATTCACAACAAAACCTGTCAGATTATGAAAAGTTCTCTGTTTATCGTAAGCAGTTCAAACAACTATCTCAACAGTGTTTCAAGAAGTACATGAATTCAATGAGATAGTATATACCTCTTAATTTTTGGTCCGCTTTTTTACGTTTTATCGGCCATCTTGATTTTTTTTTTTTTAAAAAACATAACCTATGATACAAATCAACTGATACCTCATTTGTCAAAATCTGATCAGTAGTTTTTGAGCTACGATCGAACATCCATACATAAACACATTTTTTTTATTATTAAATTATAAGCTCGCGTTTGACCGCCATCTCGCCTTATGTTAAGTGATGATGCGGTCTACGATGGAGTACGCTTGCCTAGAAGAAACCGATTCACTCTCGACTTGAAGATACCCAGATTGTAACTGTCGGGGAACGCACCCACTCGGGCAGCGAATTCCATTGTTTTGTTTTGTTTCACATACATACAAACATACATACATAGGCTGTTAAACTCATTACTCTTCCTTTTTCGTAGTCGGGTAATAAAAACGGCTAAAGCGCATGCCAAACTGAGGCGCGTACGCAACCGATAAGCATTCGGCAAGTTTGGGATACCTACTCTAGTAAAAAAATCCACTACAAAGAAAATAATAATTTTGGTTTCGGAAGTCGGTGGCTTTGGTTTTTGTTTGCTTTTTTTTGCCACCGACTTCCGAAACCAAAATTATTATTTTCTTTGTAGTGGATTTTTGAAGTCGGTTATTTTTTGTTAAAAAAGTTTTTTATTTTTCCCTTTTTAGTTCTTTATCCCGTGTTAAATTACTTTCACGAATTCGTTCAACAGTAAATCTTCTATGGAGTGTGTACATTTATGCCTATAACTTTGTACATAGGAATGATTACATAATGTATTATATACTAAAACCTTCCTGAAAGTATGTAGATTACGTTAGTGAAAACCCCATCCAAATCGAATCAGTAGTTTTTGAGAAAATCGCGCACATACAAACATACATACATACTTACATACATACATACTTACTTACTTACATACATACATACGGGACGAATACAGAACCTCCTTTTTTGAAGTCGGTTAAGAAGTCGGTTAAAAAGTGTATTTAATGCTACTGCGTTACTATTGCTGTCATTTAGTAAGCCAAACACTAAAGAATGTTGACATATTATAGTATCATAGGTACGTATTGAAGAACATCGGTATTATTATTGTCCGCCTAAAACGTCACTTTTGCCCGGCGCGAGCCAGTTGAGGTTGAGAAAAAATAATTATCTATTATTTGTTGTAAATATAAAAGTTCTCCCAATGATTTTATGTAAATATTTTCGCGCATGTTTGTTATGCAAAATTGCTAAACAAATGTAGCTATCTGGTAAGTACATTATGTTATTTTGTGTAATTTTATTTTTTGCATTTAACGCCATCTAGTGTCAAGTATAAAAATCATATACAGCCTTAAAGGCAGAAAATGTTTTTTTGCTTTTCTATCAATTTACGACAAATTACCTGTAATTAAATAGGAGTACATAATGGTACAAATTTTTAGGCATGCTCTCGGTACATCAACTTTTATGCCAGCTGAAATTTTAGCGTGGTCGTGCTGGGAAGGATACTTCCTAGCACGACCTGTATATCTACGATAATTGAGAGGTACAAAATGTCTAATTAGTGGTATAAAATAGTACAAATTAAAAGAATTTTATTACCACCTAAAGTTACAATGAATGCGTTCATGGTCGTGCTAGGAAGTACAACACGAAAACAAACACAAAATTAATAAGAAATCTTATGCAGATTTATTCAATGAAAAGTCATTTCCATCCCTTTCAAAGTCCAGTCCTGCTAAACAATTACAATCACTAATTGAAACAGAACCAATTTTAAATATTTTAATACAGACAATAGTAACATTAATTTCTCAAAATAAAAATAATGAAAAGAGTATTTGTACTCAAAGCATAAAAGATGTTCTATTATCAAAAATCCAGAATAATATAAATAAACCTTAATTTTATGGATCAGCTGAATATTGTACAGTGGAATGCTCAGAGCATCAATAGTAATAAACTTGCTTTTTCGTATTTTTTACATGAGTATAACATACATGTAGCTTTATTGTGTGAGACTTGGCTCAAGCCTCACATGAGATTTAGTATTAAAGGTTATAATATAGTAAGATTAGACTCAGGTAATTCACACAATGGTGTAGCTATTTTAATACATAACAGTTTACAATTTAGTAAAATAGATACTTTATATGATGATTCCATACAAAATATAGCGATTCGTTTAAAATATGGCAATAAAAAAGAAATTTCATTAGTTAGTTTTTATAGTCCTGGAAATGCTTCATTTACTAAGTATAAGTTTGATAATTTAATTCGCAATATTCCTGGTCCTCTTTTGGTGGGTGGAGATTTCAATGCACATCATTCGGCTTGGGGATGTAACAGTGTGAACATCCGTGGCCGAGAGGTGCTTGAAATCATTAATGACTGTAATTTGGTTTTATTGAACGATGGAGAAATGACAACTGTAGGCTCTGATAGGTGGCAAAGAAATGCACTTGATTTAACTGTAGTATCAACTTCAATTTCATTATCTTGTAACTGGTATGTTCATGATGATCCTTTAGGTAGTTACCATTTGCCTGTAATTACAAAGTTACTTATTAATGACAATTATAATAACCCACATGATATGGAAGCTTCAAATTTGCCAAAACATTTTAATTTTAACCTGGTTGATTGGGAAATATACAAGAAGACTGTTGATAGTTTGTTAATGAATTTTAAAATTAATAAAGATAACCCATTAAATTCATATAATGACATGATAAAGTTATTAAATTTAGCTGTTATTAAGTCATTACCATCAACTATAAGATCTGATTCTTCTTTTGATACAGCATCAGTAAATAATAATCGTAAAAAACGCATTCCATTACCATGGTGGAATTTGAATTGCACTAAAGCAGTAGAAGACTCTAGGAATGCCTATATAGTATTCAAGCACCATCTCACATTGGAAAAATATATTGAGTTTAAAAAATTACAAGCTCTTAAAAAATTAGTGTTAAAAATAGAAAGATATTTAAGTTGGATTTCTCTGTGTGAGTCATTTAATAGAACTACTCCATTATCTAGGGTTTGGCAAATGTCAAAAAGATTTAATAAAACATTTTCACCTTCAAGTAATAATATTGCTCCTTGGGTATTTGATTTTCTTAAAAAATATACTCCAGATACAGTTGAGGGGCCATTTCAATCAATTCCTCATGAAGTAAAAGCTTCAGGACATTATGAATATCTAATTTATCCATTTTCTCTTCAGGAATTAAAATCTGCAATATCATCTAGACGAGATTCAGCTTTTGGCCTTGATGGAATACCTTACAAAATGTTGAAAAATGTATCAATTATGGCACTTTCTGACATATTAAGTGTTTTAAATTTACTCTGGCAGGAAATGGTTATCCCTAATGAATGGAAAACAGATTGTCTTATCCCAGTACTTAAACCTAACAAAGTAAGACACAAAGCAGAATCTTATAGGCCAGTAGCATTAACATCATGCATGGGAAAAACCTTTGAACAACTAATTAAACAAAGAGTAGAATTTTATATAGAAAGTAATAGTCTATTACCATCCAATCAATTTGGCTTTCGACGTGGGTTCTCTACTCGAGATAGCATTTCTCATTTGCAATTAGATATATACAATTCTATTAAAATGGACAATCATTTTGTTGGTGTCTTCTTTGATGTAGTGGGTGCATTCAACAACATTAATCTGCACATTTTGTGTGGTGAACTTCGTGCCCTTGGTATTCCTGAAAAAATTATAATATGGATCTTTAACTTTTTACATGGTAGAGAAGTATATGTCAAGGTGAATAAACGTTTAATAGGGCCACGTTTTTCATATAAAGGCGTATGTCAAGGTGGCATCCTCAGTCCATTGATTTATCTCCTTTATTTACATAGACTAAACATTGTACTTGGTCTTGAAGTGGCAAATTTGCAGTTTGCAGATGATTTGGTTATCTATGCTTCAGGTTCAGATATAAGTTCTGTTGAAAGTATTTTAAACACAGCTTTAACTCGGCTAAAGAACTATTTTCATTATCTTAACTTAGATATTAGTCCAGAAAAATCTAAAGTTATAGTGTTTGGAGAGTGTGAAACAGACCTACATATCTATTACAATAATAGTGTTCTTCCAATAGTGAATGAAGTGAAGTTTCTGGGTATCATTTTTACAAGCAACCTTTCATGGACTAAGTATGTCGGTTATCTGTTAGGTAGAGCTAATAAAGCATTTAATTTTATAAAGTCACTGTCGATTGCAGCTGATCCAAAAATTTTGCTTATGTTATATAAATCTCTAGTCCGCAGTCATTTCGAATATGGATTTTTGTGCTTTGGGTCTGATCAGAGATTGGTTCACAAATTGGAGATTCTTCAAAACCACAATCTTAGATGTGTAACTGGTGCAATGAAGACAACTCCAATTAATTCACTTCAAATTGAGTGTAACACTCCTCCTATGAATATAAGATTTCAGTTTTTAAAGTCCAAATACATTCTCAAGCTTTTATCTTTCGAAAATCATCCTTTATTAAAGAAAATATTATTTTATTATAGAGTATACAATCCCTCTAATTTCGTAAATGTCCCTTATATATTTCATGACTTTTCTAATCTAATCAGTATTGATGATCAATATCAAATTGAGAAATGTAAAGGCAGATGGCCATGTTACTCCGGTAATTACATCAGCAAATTCTGGCCCATGAACATTTACATTAATCGCGATCTTCGGAGTAAAGAAGATGTCTATCAGTTAATTGCAGAGTTCCCTGGGTACAGGCATATATTTACTGATGGATCCAAAAACAATAGAAATGTTTCGTTAGCCATATATTTACCTCATCTTACTGTTGGACATGGAGTTCGGTTACCTGGAGCCATGTCTATATTTACAGCAGAATCTCTAGCCATTTTATCAGCTCTGCAGTACATACATGTAAAGAATCTTGGGCACACAACTTGGCTTATAGCGACCGACTGCATGAGTGTTCTCATGGCCTTACAAAACCCGAAACTGGACGCCAATACCGGAAATATTTTATATGAGATTCGGACTTTATACGCTGATCTTTGTTCTAGAGGATTTACAATAAGCTTAATATGGACACCCTCCCACATAGGAGTAGCAGGAAACGAAAACGCAGATTATCTTGCAAGAGTTATTGTTGACGTTGACATCCCAGAGACAAGAAATGTTGCCATACCAAGTTCGGACCTGCTTACTAAATTACGTGAACAAAACACCTGTAATTGGCATGAGAACTGGCAAGAAACACTAAGAACTAAAGGAAAATGGTATGCGAAAATAAATCAAATCACTGGTTCTGCGCCCTGGTTCACCAGATCTGTTCTTCCTAAGAGCAGAAAATTTTACACAACTTTAAACCGTCTTAGATTTGGACATGGAAGATTCAATGCACATTTAGCCAGAATGAAAATTATTACATCGCCTGTTTGTATAAATTGTAACTTAGGAATTGATCAGACCCTAGACCATATAATTTTTGAATGCCCTGCATATGATCTACAAAGAATTCCTCTATTTGATAATTTACTGGAAATATATAAAACGCCAGCAAGCATCCCGCGCGACACTCAAAGTTTGCTGGAAAATTACAGTACATACACAGCACTGTATACATTTATTGACAGCACTGGTTGGGCAATCTGACCGATCGGGGCGACATAATAATATTAGAAGGATATGACCCGGATATGACCTTACTTTACAACATGATTATGACGAATACACGGATATGACACCTTATTATTATGATTTTGACTAATGAATACTGAAGACGTGGCTCTGGCCTAAAATAAATAAACATAATCAAGATATAAACTACTAAGGACGAGGCTGTGGCCTTATTTACTTTTGGACAAGAAGTATGAAACTGAAGACGAGGCTTCGGCCTTACTTACCTTTGAACAAGAAGGATAAAACTGAAGACGAGGCTTTGGCCTTACTTTTAATCAAGAAGGAGAATAATTACTGAAGACGAGGCGGTATGGTCCAAGACCTTAGCCTGCCCAAGAAGGGCGAAGAGAAAAAAAAAAAAAAAAAAAAACAATCTTTTTTTTTAAATTTTTGCGTAACTAAATCCTAGTCTTTTAGTAATACATAATCAAGAATGAAGATTATGTAGGTATTTTAGGAGAAATTAAAATTCATACGTTTCTAGTAAGTGGGTGGGTGGCCCCTTACTAAAAATGCCTCCTAATTGAACCACTGATTAAATATTAAATATGGATAGCCCACCATTTTATCTATTGTATAACATCAATAAAACTACAGAACTACAATAATCCAAAAATATTAATCATTTTGTGTCACAAGAACGAGACCTCCCATTTTAGTCTGTCAATTCTTGTATTTTCAAACATCATGTTAAACACTTGACCGTTATTTGAAGCTTACTAGATTGAGAGAGGCGCTTCTGGTTTCCGCTTTATCGTCCCTCTCTTTTACTCTTTCCTTCGGTTTGTATCTTCCTGTCTCTTTCGCACATCCAGATTTGTCACCAGGTGGCGCTGCCAGATTTAGGCTTTGCCGTGGCAGTGTTTCACTGATCATTGGCGTATTTTTCCGCGCTAGCAGTGGTTGTCGAGACAACATTGCAATTTATAATATATTATATTTAAATTGTTCCTCTAAAAAGTGTAGTGATTGCTTTAAGTGCATTCCGTCGAACATAAATTGTAAGTAGAAAACCTTATAAAACTATTTTCAGTGATATGATGCATGGCCGCTACAATCTTGGGTAAAGTTAAGATACTAATTCTTGGAATATTCAAGTACCTACTAATAATATTATAAAACGGTGTTACCGTTCGAACTTGCCCCTAGCCAGCATGCATTATAACTTTCCTTTCGAGCTACTATTTCGATGAAATAATTTGCAATACTATTAGCAAGTACCCTACTATTTTTATAAATAACGTTATGTGTTACTCGTAATCGATAATTTTACATTACGTACTGTTTTAAATTCGACCTATTTCTTAGTTCCATTTTTGTATTACCCACGTACTTACTGACAGTAGGTAATTACGTAAATCGAAGATTTTCGTTTTTACATAGGATGGAGGACGCAAATACCCATATTGTCATGGAGGCTCCAGGGCCTTCAGGGTTGCAATCTAAAGAAACTACATCACGTCGAGAACGACGGACAAGTGTGCCGTCATCTAG
The DNA here is from genome assembly GCA_948465475.1 of Thalpophila matura. NCBI lineage: Eukaryota > Metazoa > Arthropoda > Insecta > Lepidoptera > Noctuidae > Thalpophila > Thalpophila matura. The sequence goes on from OX419182.1 coordinate 16,237,014, forward strand.
CTCCTCGTCGAGTTCTAGCTCATCTTCATCAACAGCTAATTCTCGTAATAAAAAGAAACGCCATCGCCGTCGCTATAAAAAAAAGGGGGGAGGCAAACGTACTTGCAAAGATGAAATTTTACAACAATTATCACAAGAGGTTAACGAACTTCGAAAACATGTTTTTTATAACGAAAATTCGATACCGAATAGGGAGGGTCCCTATTCGGTATCGAATTTTCGTTATATTCGTATGTTCGCCGCGACGTTCAGCAGAATTCCAAGATAGTAATGATGAAATCTCATTAATGGATAATAACGACTTTAGGTCCTTGTACGATTATGATGTGGAAGGAGAAAAATCTAACAATTCACATCAATTCAAATTTGACTTACAAGTTAAATTAAAAGATCCACCAGTTCCTAAGGCACCTGACAGTTATTTAAAATCCCTAAACGACATTCAGCATTTTAACTAAAGTGAATGGAGTGAGGTTAGGTACGCGGAAGTGCAGAAATAATATTGTTAGCAGAATCCTCTCCACCACTACTACCAAAGCTGACGTCATCTGACACAGAGGACATAAAAGTCGTTGCTGCGAGTGCGCCGCCCTCTTTTGACCGGCGCGCGTTCTACCGACAACATCTCTTGCTTACCATGTTTACGTGTCATACTTATTTTTGTTGATTTTTGTAATTACTTGATAATTATTATAAAGTTCGTGTAATATTGTCACTATTTTTATTTCAAATTTAGTTAGATTCCCAATATCAGAAGTGGGATAGGATCCTTTTGGGTTCTATCCCATCCGCCCACAGTATTTTTGTACATTTGTTAAGATTCACAAATCTACCCACAGTTTTATTATTTCCGTAAAATTGTTTTGATTTCTGTCCTAAGTTCGTAAACGGTAAAAGTAAGTCAAACTACCGTCCAAAACAAATAGTCGGAGAGAGCGCACGCCACATTTTTCCAGATTTAGATCGCTCGAGTGCCATAATGGAAGCGATTTTGAGTCGGGATGGCGTGATCGCCCTGGAATAGTGGACGAGCTTTGAAGTGGCAAAGGCGCCATCGTCAGTTGCCTGCCGCTTGATAGCAAGACTGGGACCTGCACGTGTCCTGCCCTGTACAACGTGTCTCGACGTGGCTCACCGTTCCAGTGTACGGAAGGCGTCTTGGAGCGCCTCATTTGCGCATTTGAATTGACAAACCCGGTGAGACCAAACCATTATTCCTCATAACTCGTTTTGTGTTGAGCTTTGTCCGAGATGAAGCACGCACGTAGTTGCGTGGCGGTACTTGATTCCGTTTTGAATGTGTAAATGTGCATTTCTATAACTACAAGTTCGGTCAGGTACGGCCGAGCAGATGTTATTCTGAAATGGCAAGTGGACTCGCGGAGTCATAGCCGTTATCTTTGATTATAAGAATACATCGAATTTACTAATGTCACTGTTCTTGCTTTTGTGTTGAATTTCTATTTGTGTGTTGTAATATTTGCATTGTGCGTCAGACTGTAGGTGTAAAACCATGTGCTATGGTGTTTATTTGTTGTGGAGCTGTACCTTCCTTTTGGTATTTGGTTGACTGGGAAGAGACCCGTGTAACGCCTGTGCGAAATGGCATCGGGGTGACCTAGAATAGACCTGTACAAGGGCTGAGGTACAGCTGGGTGTCGTCTGTGTGGTTGGGTCCCTGTAAGGCCGGGAAGGCTGCGGTCATAGGCTTGGGACTCGACGATCATGTAAGGCCTGTCGATTGAGCGAAGGCGTTGATGTGAACGACAACCCGTAGTAGCTGTGATAGCTGATGTTGTAATTACAATTGAACAGTCTGACTAGCAATAAGTGTTTAATTTATCTCTGTTTCAGATGCGAGTCAAATAATTAACTGTTGTCGTTTCAGCTATTGCTTTCCTTGAAAGCGAATAAAACTTCTAACTGTTGCAATACATGTTTCATGTTGCTATGCTGCGGCACTGCACTGCTGGCCGCTTCTCTGCTGGCCACTGCGCTGCTGGCTGCTTCGCTGGCGGTTGCTGGCGCCGCGCCGCTGAAGACTAAGGACGCCGCCACGACGGGGTTCTTCTCAAGAAGGCTGCGAGGACGCCGCCATGTCAGGAGAGGCCGTGTTAGCAGAATCCTCTCCACCACTACTACCAAAGCTGACGTCATCTGACACAGAGGACATAAAAGTCGTTGCTGCTAGTGCGCCGCCCTCTTTTGACCGGCGCGCGTTCTACCGACAACATCTCTTGCTTACCATGTTTACGTGTCATACTTATTTTTGTTGATTTTTGTAATTACTTGATAATTATTATAAAGTTCGTGTAATATTGTCACTATTTTTATTTCAAATTTAGTTAGATTCCCAATAATATAATCATAGCCCTGGTTTTTCTGATCGACATTTAGCTTTAGCTGATAAAGCCTATGGGGCTCTAACCTTTTGTGCACTTAAACAGCGAGAGGTTTTGCAAACCAGCATGACAGATCTTATATCCTGGGCTCGTGTCAAAGGCAGTGTTACACCTGATCAGTTACATAATAAAATCTCCGAGTTATTCTCGGATGGCGAATATTATAAAGTGTCTTCGGATATGGTTCAACTTATCTGCGGCCACCGTGCAGAAGTAATTCAAATGCGTAGAGACGGGGTTATTAATCATGCTCGCGATCCTATTATTAAGTCTGCGTTGCGCAAAATCCCACCTACCAATCAACAGATTTTTAGCTCTGAGCTGCTGTTATCAACGTTAGAAAGGCACGGAGGTGTTAAGGAGGCTTTCTTACCCCCATATAAAACCAGTGGCTACAAACCTGCTTCGCAAGCAGGAAGTAAGAAGACCACTCGCTACCCCTCGCAGGGGTCAGCTTATTGTAGGGCACCCTCGCAGGGTGCCCGCCAAGCATGTTGCAATATGCCATGCTTCCAGCCCTCGCAGGGTTGTGGACGTAACCATACCTCGCAGAGGTCAGGCCATTGCCATCCTACGCAGGGACCCGGTAACAACAACAAAGGATCACGTGAACCTAATCATAACTTTCATGGTTCCTTTCGTCCTCGAGGAGCTCATCAAAGGCCTAATAAACAAGAAACGACCAGAAATAATAGAAAACGGACCTCAGCGACCGAATATCCTTCAGGAGGAAAGAGAAGCCGGTTCTGACAAACAGGTCTTCAGAGCGGGACAGTTAATATTCTATGCCCATCGATGGAAGAAACTTGGAGCACCAGAAACACTACTTCGCATAATAAAAGGCTATCGCATGCCGTTTATCAAAAAACCTCCTCTGGTGTTACCCAATGCACAGAGCCCATTTCAAACAAGGGAATCCGAGGCAATGTCAACTATAATTTCTCAAATGATATCGCAAAAGGTCCTAGAAGAAGTTCCACATTCTCCAAGTTTTCTGTCCTCAATGTTTCTGGTCCCCAAAGCCGACGGCACCAACCGGCCTATTTTCAACTTAATGAACCTAAACAAGTTTGTTTACACAGTGCCTTTCAGGCTTATAAATGTGTTTCGGGTCCCAGACTTTCTTCAACCAAACGACTGGCTCTGCAAAATAGATTTGTCACAGGCCTACTTCAACCTGCCGATATACCAGTCACACAGATTCCTACGACTGATTTACAGAAGAAAATTACTGGAAATGACCTGCCTTCCTTTTGGTCTCAGTACAGCGCCCAGGGTCTTTGCGACTCTAACAAACTGGGTAGCGCAGACACTAAGAGAGGAGGGTATTCGAATTCTCGTCTATCTAGACGATTTTCTCGTGGTTCACCAGGATCATCAGGTCCTACGAGTGCATGTCCAAATAGTGTTAGATCGTCTACAGTACTTGGGGTGGCAGACAAATTTTCAAAAATCTGTCACGGTTCCGTGCAAAAGTCTCGTTTTCCTGGGCGTTCTATGGAACCCATGGGTAAACAAGAAATCATTGCCACAGGAAAAGATCTTAAAAATAAAAGAAAAGATACTGGACTTATTTCACAAGCGTATAACGACATTGAAAGCTCTACAAAGCCTGGTAGGTCTTTTAAACTTTGCCAGTTTCATGGTACCAAAGGGCAGACTTCACTTTCGAAACACACTACTGTTTCTAAACAAGAAATTGAAAGAAGACTGTCTCAGTGTAGTTTTACCTATAGAAGTAAAAGAGGATCTGGAATGGTGGCTACTGAATTGTCATCAGGGCTCTCTGATTCACTACCCACCACCGACACATTTCATTACCACAGACGCGTCGGATGTAGCGTGGGGAGCTCAGGTCGATGGGTACGCACTGACAGGTTTGTGGACAAATCAAGAGCAACAACTCCATTGCAATCAAAAGGAGATGCTTGCAATACAAAAGGCCATAGAAGAGAGAGGCCCAAACATGTACAAGTCAACTGTCCTAGTTCAGTGCGACAACAGGACCGTTGTAGCTTTTCTGCGAAACGAGGGGGGGACCAGGTCTCCCCCAGTAATGAATCTCACAAAACAAATTTTCCAAATCCTGGACCAGTACCAAATCAACCTGAAGATTCATCATATTCCAGGGAAATACAACTGTCATGCAGACCATCTTTCTCGTCATCGTCGCGCTCCGGAGTGGCATCTCTTACCACAGTGTACAGAAAAAATATTCAGAAGGTTCGGAGTGCCAATGATAGACCTATTTGCTTCAGAACGGGCAAAAGTTGTGATGAATTATGTATCACTCGATCAGAACGACATTCACGCGATGTACCACGATGCCTTCTCCCTACACTGGAATTACCCGTTAGCTTGGGTGTTTCCACCGCCTTACCTAGTACCCAAGGTGCTAGCTCATCTCAACTCTGCGTCGGGAGTCTTCCTGTTAGTAGTTCCGAGGTGGGAGTGAGTATTCTGGAGAGCAGACCTAAAAGCCCGAGCGTTAGCACCTCCATTCACAATCCAGAAACTGCATTCACAGCTGATAGATACGGTGACAGGTCTCCCACCGCCACGAGTCCGAGAGATGACGTTGGAAGTCTGGAAATGTGGGGGTGGTCACAGAACTTAGTAGACTGGAACAAAGCTCAATTACAGCTGTTAAAATCCTCTTGGCGCTCATCAACCAAAAAGACTTATTGGGTAGCATGGAATAGATGGCTTAGATGGACTAAGAAGCATAAATTAAACCCATTGCAACCAACAGGAGAGTCATTGGCTCGCTTTCTTGCAGATTCGAGTATTGTAGATGGTCTAGCTTACAACACTATTTTACTTCATAAGTCTGTGGTCTGCACATTAAGCAACCCTGACGAATCTGCCAATCTAAGTTCCCATATATTAAAGTAACTCACATATTAAAGTCTATTGCCTTAAAAAACCCAGTAACTCAAAAACCTGTTATTTGGAATGTAGACAAATTAGCAGCGTTTTTGGGAAGTTATTCTGTAGATGAAAATAACGTATTTACTACTTGTAGACATACGGCAACTCTGTTACTTCTTTGTTCTGGTAGAAGAGTCCATGACCTAACCCTACTAGCTGTAGACTCAAAACACTTGTCAGAAAGTAACGATTGTCTGATACTTTGGCCAATATTTGGATCCAAAACAGACACTGCCAGTTATAGACAGTCTGGTTGGAGGCTATCTCCTAATCCAACTAACCAGAACTTAGATCCAGTACTCTGGGTAAAACGGACTATAGCCATACTAAAAGATAAACGCCAGTTAGGATGTCTTATTAACCTCTTTGTTAACTTTAGAGGACAGCCAAGGGTCGCCTCTCGTACAGTCATCGCAGGTTGGATTAAATCATTGTTGTTAGAAGCAGGAGTGATTGCTTCACCAGGCAGTCTTAGGTCTGCTGTAGCCTCTAGAAACTGGGTCAACAATTACCCCTTAGATGAAATACTCCTTAGGGGTAATTGGAGATCGCAGAACACCTTCACCCGTTATTACTGTAGAGAAGTGATCCCCAATATACCAACCAGTTCTAGTTATGATGTATCCAGATTGTTTAATCCAACTGATTAAGTTTAAGTTACAATAGAAGTTATTTTTATTTTATTTTGTCTACGTGTTTCTCTTATGAGATATTAGATATGCCTATCTACATAATTTACATTAATCTAGACATAGATTGAAATACTTCTTATTTGTTTTTGTTCTTTTACTTTCACTTAATAAGATAATAATAGATAATTATAATAAACATAGATTAATTATTGATCTCCGCTGGGCTGATAATCTAATGTCAAAAATTGTTTTTGTTTATACTTATTAATTGTTCAAACAATCCCTGGAAATTTGAATTACAAGGTTCTCTTTACACATCTAGTTTTATTCATAAATCCTAAAGTCACATTGGCGTCATTTCCCACCAGGTGATAACAAACATGTCTCAATCTAGTAAGCTTCAAATAACGGTCAAGTGTTTAATAGCAGTGTTTTACCTGAAAATAAAACACATATTAAATACTTACCTTATTTGAAGCTTACGTTTAATTTCTACCTGGTGAAGATTTTCGACACAATGATCAGTGAAACACTGCCACGGCAAAGCCTAAATCTGGCAGCGCCACCTGGTGACAAATCTGGATGTGCGAAAGAGACAGGAAGATACAAACCGAAGGAAAGAGTAAAAGAGAGGGACGATAAAGCGGAAACCAGAAGCGCCTCTCTCAATCTAGTAAGCTTCAAATAAGGTAAGTATTTAGTATGTGTTTTATTTTCAGGTAAAACACTGCTAATTTCGTCCACTATAACCTGCTATAAAGTAGGTCAAGCTATGAATGGTCTAAGTGCCAGAACAAACGTCCAGAATGCCCGTCCGGAATTAAGAAGGTGAATGAGGTATTTTACGTCAAATTGAACGATTGCGGCGGGAATCGTTCATTTTATGAACGATATCATTCAAATTTACGTAAAATCATCAAATCACCTTCTTAATAGAATATTTGACTGATTTTGGGAAATGGTTTATATTAATCTTCATTATATTATAAGCACACTACATTGATATTTCAGGGAGATCTACTGTATTTATCAATAAAAATCAGTGATAAAGTATAAATTTCCAAAACCGCTCCAAAAACGCTGTTTCCGCGGAAGTGACGTAACACGCTAGTAAACGAGCTTTGTCAACAAGACAGACGGTGCAGCTGAAATTAATTTCATCAATAATTCATTTTTATTGGCTATAAAGCTATAATGGCGTATAAATGGTGTGTAGTTCCACAATGTACAAATACGTCTTTAAGCAGTCCTTCATGATTCATGACACAAAAGAATTTATAGGTAATGTTTCTGAGTTTTTATCAACATAACCTAAAATGAGATTTCACAAAACTTCTGAATGATTATACAAAAGATTTGTAAATAAATATGTGGTAGGTAGGTACTTTTTTTTTTTTTTTTTTTTGGGGATGGGAAATCATCAAATGACCCCTCCCGCTCTGGGCGGAGCGGAAGGGAGTGTCAGACTCTTACTGACTAAAACCCACCCATGTTCCTTCGTTGCCCGTTACATTCCAGGGCTGCGGTGTCTCTTTCGAACAGTCCCGCAGCCCTGGCAGGCTTCGGCCCTTGCGGGCCCCTACGCTGTTGCTGACTCTCTTTGAGGCGCGCGTGGAACACGAACGCGCCGTCGACACGGCCTGTCGTCATGAGACGGACGGACGGTGAGCATACCCAACTCACCGTCCACAGGCCCGCGCCTACGGTGGCCGGGGGCCATCAAATGACCCCCGACGCCCGGGGCGTCCACCGCCGCGGCGGCTGGGACGTGAGGCTCTCTCCCTCTCACGCCCCGCCACCTCCTTCGCCAGCATGACTGCTTCGCAGAAGGAGGTGACGGCTTCCCATTCCCTCTCGCCCCGGACCATGGCTTGAACCAGGGCCGGGCGCGAGAGGTCGCCGCCGCCGATCGCCGTTACGAGGACACGGCGGTGCTCCGCCCAAGCGGGGCACACCTCTACAGTGTGCTCCGCCGTGTCCTCCGGTCGATCCACGCAGTGGTGGCACCCGGGCGTTTCCTCCCGCCCGATTCGATGCAGGAACCTCCCGAAACACCCATGTCCGGTGAGGACCTGCGTCAGGCGGAAGGTGAGGACGCCGTGGCGCCTCTCTAGCCACTCCTCAAAGAGGGGCACTATCGCCACTATTGTGGCGTGCCCTGCACGGGGCTGCGACAGTCGCTCTCTCCATGTCGCCATGAGATCGCGCCGGAGGTCTGTCCGCTGAGCGACGATTTGCCGCGGCAGCGGAGTTTCCCCCCGGCGTAGTACCTCCGCGCGCCAGTCCCGCAGGCGCGCGAGGACTATCGCCTCCAGATCCCATGGCGGCAATCCGGCAAGGAGGCTCGCCGCCTCGCCGGAGATCGTGCGGTATCCACGGACCAGCCTCACGGCTACCACCTTTTGGGGCGCGTTAAGATAGTGGGCGGCTCGCCGCCCCAGAGAACGCGCCCACACCGGGGCCCCGTAAAGGGCCATGGACCGCACGACCCCCGCGTAGAGCCTCCGGCAGGAGGCGTTTGGCCCCCTCAGGTTGGGCAAGAGCCGTTTGAAGGCAGCCCCTGCCCGTTCCAATTTGGGAGCCAAACGTCGAAAGTGCTCAACGAAGTTCCACCGGCTGTCGAGGACGAGTCCTAGGTACTTCAATGTCGACTCGACGCCGATGGAGACCCCTCCCGCCATCAGCCGGGATCCCGGCGGTGGCGCATTCCGAGGCCCATGAAAGCACATGGCCTCGGACTTGTGCAATGCCACCTCGAGACCCAGCTGCCGGATCCTCTCCGCGACTATCGCAACCCCGCGCGTCATCAATTCGACCGCCGCCTCGTGCGACCCCCCTTGTGCCAGTACCAGCGTGTCGTCAGCGTAGCAAACTACGCTGACGCCGGTAGGGAGGTTGGCACGCAGCACCCAGTCGTAACCGATGTTCCACAGGGCCGGCCCCAGGACCGATCCCTGCGGAACACCGCACGACATCTCTCGCCGGTTCCATTCTCCGCTGCGACCGGGGTAGATTACTGCCCTGTCCGACAGGTAATCCCCGACCACCCGACGAAGGTAGGTCGGCACCCGGTGATACCGGAGTGCCTCCCTTATGCAGCTCCAGGGCATGGAGTTGAAGGCGTTGGCGATGTCGAGAGACACCGCCAAAACAACCCCACCCCGAGACACCGCATCCCCCGCCGTGAGGGCTCTCACGCGCATGATGGCGTCCACCGTAGAGCGCCCCTTGCGGAAACCAAACTGGTGTTCCGCAAGATCCGGCCCCGTCCCCGCAAGGTGCCCGGCGAGGCGGTTTGCAATTACTCTTTCAAAGAGCTTGCCCACCTCGTCGAGCAGCACCACGGGCCGGTATGCGGACGGAGAGTCCGCAGGGCGCCCCGGCTTCTGAATGAGGACCAGCTTCCCCGTCTTCCAACGAAGCGGGAACTGGCCTCTCTCCAAGCATGCGCTTAGGAGCCCTTCTAGTCGGGGCCCGAGAGCCTCAGAGGCCAGGAACCAGGCTTTGCCAGGCAAGCCGTCGGGTCCCGGGGCGGTATTTTTGGCTTTCAGCCTGCCTACCGCCACTCTCAGGTCTACCCCAGTCACTTCCGGAACGTCGTCATCGTCGGTGTGGTCCGCTTCCGGCACCGCAAGCGGCGGAGCCATAGGCGGGGGAGGATGCTCCCCTCGCGAAGGGAACAGAGCGCTCACCACCTCCTCCACCAGCTGAGGCCGGAGACTCTGCGTCAGCGGGGGGGCCCAGGTGCGGAGTTTGTTCCGCACCATTTTGTAAGGGCGCCCCCACGGATCTCTATCGAGAGTCTCCAGCATCTCCTTGCGGGCCAAGTCCTTGGCCCGCCGGACAGCCTCCTGGAGGGCGGTCTTCGCCGCTCTGTACCCCTCGTACAGCTCCACCTCGATGGCTGCCGCATCCGGAGGGCGGATGCGGAGCCTGCGATGCCTGGCGTACCGGCGCCGCGCGGCGACGCACGCCCCGCGCAGAGACGTCAGCTCACGCGACCACCAGTACACCTGACGCCGGGCGCTTCCTGGCCGAACTCGGGGCATTGCCACGTCGCATATCTCGGACATGGCCTCCTGGAACCAACCCGCCTCGTTGTTGATATCGGCAGGCCTGACCGGTGATGTCACCCAGGCCTGCACGATCGAGGCTTCCAGGAGAAGCTCCCGGTCCAGCTGCTTCAGCGCCCATCGCGGACCACTCGGGGCCTGTAGGACCGGCGCGCTTGAGGTCTGGGTGGAGACGTCGAACCGGATGTACCGGTGGTCGGAATAGGTCTCCACCTCCTCCATGACGCGCCAGTCAACGACACGCGGCGACAGAGCGGGGCTAGCGAACGAAATGTCCACCACCGACTCGCCCCGCATCCGCACACACGTGGGGACAGAACCCCGGTTTAGGACGACCAGGCCTGCCTCCAGAGCCCAGTCCTCCACCATCCTACCCCGCACGTTCGTGTAACGGGAACCCCAAGCCAAGTTCTTGGCATTGAAGTCCCCGAGCACAAGTACGGGAAGGGAATGGCTTCCGATGACGACACTCAACTCCGCGAGGGAGTTGTGGAACTCGGCGAGAGTTCGGTTCGGGGAGAAGTAGACTCCCACTACGACGACTTCCCCGAACCGTGCTGCTACGCACCCCTGACCCTTCCTGACACTCTCAAGGGTCGGGGTGCCGGCGGCGGCCGACGCAATTAGGGCCACTGAGCCGCTAAGGTCCTCCACCCAGTCATCCCTGGGCGGGACAAAGTACGGCTCAGCGACCACGGCGATGTTAATCGACCACTGCGCCATGCTCTGGAGCAACAGATCCTGAGCGCAGGCGCAGTGGTTGATGTTCGCCTGGAGGAGGCGTAATGGGGCCGTTATTGGCACTCCATTTCAGCCTCCTCCTGGGCCCCCTGTGGGGACCTCGCTGCAGGAGTTGCAGCGGCGGCGGTGGTGGTGGCGGCAGCGGCGGCGACAGTGGCGGCGGCTGCAGCGGCGAATGCGACGGTGGGGGTGGCGGCAGAGGGCCTTTCCTTGCCCCTGGCCTTAGCGGGTGCAGCGCAGGCCCCGCTCCCGGCCCGGTGATCGGCCGGCTTGCCCGCCGCCGCACATGCAGCGCAGTGCGGCGCAGCGGAGCAAGCCGCGGCCCTGTGACCGGGCTGACTGCAGCGGAAGCAGAGGTCGCTGCGGTCCACCTCCGAGGTGCACCGGACTGACACGTGGTGCCCCACGTGGCAGCGGAAGCACCTCGTGGGTCTGGGCTCCAGCAGCTTAACCTGCGCCGAAACCCAGCCCACCAGGAGCCTTCGGCCCTCCACTATGGCTTTTGCCGCCGCCACCGGGCAGCTCACCATGACGGTACTCAAGCCCGACTGGTCCGGCCGTAAGGTGCCCGCCTTGACCTGCTCGGCAGGGCACCCACCGGTCCTGGTGACGGCGGCCACCACCTCCTTCTCGGTGACCGAGTCGTCCAGGCCTATAATGCGCAGGTCCGCGCACTTGACGGGCCTGGACACTCGGGCCTCGTCCGCATTTAGGGACGCCCTGAGCTTTCCAGCCAGAGCGTCAGCGGTCGAGCCACGGGTTTCCCCGGGGATCTCCAGCACTCGAGCCCCCGTCGCCGCGACTCTTAGCCGGAGGCCCCCGGTGATCCCGAGCTCCCCGAGATCCACCGTCGCCCTCGCCTTGGCGAGCAGGTCGCGGTAGGACACGCCCCTCTTTTCCGCCTCCGGCTGCAGTGTTATTACTACAGCTGCGGTCTTCGGGGCGCTGAGCCTAGCCGCGACGTTTCTCTGCCTTTGCCGGCGCCTCTGCCCTCTCTTCCTGGCCTTCTTGGCCGCCTTCCTCCCCTTCTCCCTCTCTCCAGCCACCTGCCATCCGGCTTCGGCCTCAGAAGGCTCAGGAGGCGGTAGGGGAGGTAGCGAAGGCGGCTGCCCCGCAGGCGGCGCTGGCACACTCGCCACCCGCGGAGCCGCCCTGCCCTTCTTTTTCTTCGCCGCCTTGCCCGGCTTCTGAGCCGCCCCTCCCTTGGCCTTGGCCGTGGCCGGCTTTCCGGGGGCCAATGCGGCCGATGCAGTCCCGCCAGTGGGCCGGCCGCTTGGCCCCGGCGCGGGGGCGGCGGCCGCAGCAGCCGCGTATGTGTCCGCCCTCGGGCCCGGGGGCGCCTTGTGTGCCGCCAGGGGGGGTCGCAGGACAATGCCCTCCAGGACGGAGAACCGCGCCTGGAAGGCAGCCAGCTCCTGCCGAACCAGGCTCAGGGCCTGGTTCTCCACCGAGGCGGTCTGGCTTGGGCCCTTCGGGTCGCAAGCGCCTGACTCGCGCAGACCGGCCAGGTCTGCTCGGAGCCTCTCGTTCTCCCTTTGGAGAGACTCCGTGGCATCCGTCAGGCGAGCGACCTCCGCCCGCAATTTCGCCACCTCACCTGGCGAAGGCCCCGTGAACTCGGCCTCCGCTGCCGCCATGACGGAGGCGGTCGCCCCAGGTATGGCCCCCCTTCTGGTCGACGGTAGCTTTTTATAAGCTACCGCCAACAGGGCGGCCTTCACCTCCTTGGCAAACCTGGCTTTGCGCTCCGCCTCGGGGCCAATCTCTGCGCCCGCTTCGGAGCCGGAGGTACTTACACTGCTGTTTTTACATTTTTAAGTTCCGCAGCATAATAATCAGCGTTATTCTTAAAGAAAAGTGCAACCATAAATGCGTCTATCTTAGGTAGGTTGTATCAGCTTGCACAAAATTTTACTCCATTTTGAGATTCGATATGAATATTTATGCCACTAGATAGAAGATTTCTATGAAAACAGCTTCAGAAATAGCTCTAAGATCAAATATAGCACCCAGAAAACATAAAACGCAAACTACAATCTGTCAAAGTTGTGCTTACTAGGGATGGCGATCTGAAATCGATTAATCGAAGAATCGATTTTCTGAGCAAATAAGATCGATTTTTTAAATCGATATGTAGTATTGAATCGATTCGGTGAATCGATTTTTCACCCTTGAAAATCGACGTTCGTTTTTTTTTTTTTTAACCATATATCTATTTACAATTAATTGAATGTACTCGTATTATAAAAGTGCTGCCGGTTAAAGAATGAATTATTCAAAAACTCGCGAGATGGCTGTATGTTCAGATTCCTTCGCGTCTCTTGAATAAAAAAAGTTACGTTTGTAGTCTTTGACTTAGTCTTTGACTATTAACTTTGTAAACCATCATTCAACCATTTTCATAACTTTGTAAAACTTCTAAATGTAGAAAATAAATGTCTTGTTTTATACTTGATCTGTTAGTTTGATATGGTAATAAAAATATTTTGTATTATCCAATTACCTGATTTTACTGATAAGAGATCGTTAAATTATAATGTATCTTGTTTTTAATAAAATAGATTTATATTACATTATAAACGAAAATTTGAAAAAAATATCGATTTTTCGGAAATCGAACTTATAGACCTCGATTTTTTTGTGAATCGATTCATTAGGTCACGATTCGAATCGATTTAAAAATCGATCTTTTTCGGAAAGAATCGCCATCCCTAGTGCTTACTCCAGTGTTGCCAAGCTAGATTTTCATTTTACCCCAATGCCTGATTAATTTTACTCTAAAATCATAACTATTTATACAAAAATACCTGGCTAAAGTTTTGGTTTTAGATATACAATAAAACAAGTTCTTTCTTAATCAATGGTTATGTTTCACAATAAAAATATGCTGAATTTGTTTGTTTAACTCAAATTCAATTCAAATACTTAGGTACCTACATGTATTGCTTACCAAAAGGCCCAAACTTTAGTAATCATAACAACAATACGAAATCTAACCTTAAAATTTTGGAAGTTACTCCGCGACCGCCGCCGTGTCCTGAATTTTCAGCCGGCACCGGTTGCTAAATTGGCAGCCGGCGCTGACTTTGGAAAAAAAAGCGGGAAAGGGAGTTGGCAATTTGGCATAATTAAAAAAACATTTCATGTTTCATTTGAGTAACATACCTAATTAGGGTCCAAGAGCGAGCGAAGCGAGCTCGGGAACTTGGACACCCCGACACGGACAGGTTAGGTTCGAAGGGGTTGACGGGGGCATCAGTGAGCGAGCGAACGAAGCCCCCGTCAACCCCTTCGTGTTAGGTTACTTTTAACCTTGCAGATAGAAATAGGAGCTCCGCGTACCGGGGCTCCGTCGACCACCTCCATCCCCCTTGTAAGTCCAAAAATGTTGTATTTTGTTTTCCATTGACACTAATTTAAAAGTCAATCTAAGGTATTTAATTCAACTTAAAACACGGTAACATTAATCTGCTGCTACGGTAGTTTGCAATTATTTTCGTCTGGTATCACTGCTACTCCAAGGCTACTCCGGTTCCTAACGGCATTATTTTTGGGAGCCTAGTCGGCGCCGGCTGCGGAGGCGCTCCCTAAAATTTTACCCTCAAATTTACCCTAAAGAATTCTTTACCCTAAAAATAAGTTGGCAGCACTGGCTTACTAGCGTGTGACGTCACCAGAGTGCAACAGGCCGTTCTTGTCACAGCTACAATAACAAAAAATATTGCATTTTATTTTCGTGTAATTTGTAAAAAATATACATATTTTAGTTAAAAATCAAGTGAAATAAGTTTATTTACGCTATGAACTGATAGGATGACCACAATCTGTAGCATATTTTCAATTTTGTCAAGAACCTATTCCGTTCCGGAGGGGCATTCCAGACGTATGTTACAGGCCTAAGGCTGCTTGTGCACTACAGACGTTTTCAATTCGTATTCGGTTTTTTACGGATTTTTAGCCAATAGGCGTGCAGAACGATCCCCTTTTAAAAACCACTTTTTAAAATGTATGAAAAAAAAACAGTCCGTGACAAACCGTGCTGCAAACGTGTAGTGCACAAGCAGCCTAAGAGGTTAAGCACAACAATAATCTGTGGTCATCAGCCCATTTGTCGTGTCACGTCAATCAAACGGAAGTCAATGTCAAACAAATGTCTGTCAAAGTGTCAAATACAAATGTAGAGTTTTGGAGTACCTAAATGCGTTTCCTTTCCGAGTAATTGTTATTTGTAATTTAAACCAAATTAAAATGATGTCTGGTAGCTTGTCGATAACAATAAAATAGTTTGGGGTTTCTCCGCCTAAATCGATCACAATGTTGCGAATCTTATTTATAGTATTTGTGACAATCGTCAAAGTTACGCACAGTTTTTCGGACATAGGAAAATGGGATTTACCGCTGAATGGGGTAAGGATATTTTGGAATTTCGTATTAACGAAAGTTTACCATGTAATACAGCGTTGCTATTACCTTTTTCATTGTAATTTAACAAACACAGTTTTGCTAATTTACTAATCTTGCTACTGATTAAACCATGTATGGATGTTTTTTCGTATTCATTGTTTATGCTTCTTTACTAAATGCTCATTTGCGTACTATAATTTGCTATATAGCTAGTAAAAAACAGGCAGTAACCCATGTTACGAACGATATTTGCCTGTATTGGGATCTGATCCCTAAGGCGACTCTCTGACCGATAAAAGGGAAAAGAAGGAAAACTAACAGGAAAAATATAAAAATATTTAGCTTCTCTACAATCATATAGTTTTAATGAAGTTTCCACGTACCTACCTATATTGACTGAAACCTATTCTGTTATCAGTACCTAGGTATATCAAGGAATTGGGAATGTGGAATTTATATGAAATAATAAACAGCATAGATCAATATCTGGAATCAGAGAATATGGTTTATTAATAAAACATAATGAAAAGTAAATGGTAGCACCATTGTTCCTAATAAAGCCATTATATTATTCATTTCATTTTTCAAATTGCATAGTTGGCATACAGCGCAGTGTATATAATATTTTTTTATAATTATTTTTCAGGACAATTGTGTGTTTACACTAGCTAAGTCACTATTTAAGGATTCTCAACTCATTATAATGTGTAAGTATTATGTATTAGTAAAAAAAATCACACTAACCCCTGGTTTTTAAAAGTCTAAGTGTTGTGATTAGTTAAACGAAATCATAACAGCTAATTACATCACTTGATATGAGATTTAACTACAGATTAAATTAAATAGGCTTTCAGAAATTAGAGGTAAATCATTGTTATTATCATACTGCATTCATCATAGCTTCCTTCCAATAGGCATAAACTATAATGCTGGGGGTACACGGTAGAGTCAAATCAACCGTTACCTTCCAAAAGAACAATGGCCACTTTCCTAACATGCTTGGACTCGGAAAATCTTATAAAAGTTATAACGATGAAACATTTGTCATTTTATTTACTACGTTCGGCATTCAATATATTTTTTAAAGCACGGAGAATCGAGAAATTATGTATAATATTTTTTGAGTTTATGCGGTATATTTATTAATCTGTAGCATTTTGAATTGAGAGGTTTTTCACATTGAGGTCTAATTTAAGTAGGCAGGTACATTAAACCTTGGGTTAAATAATATTATCATGATTTTATCCAGTTGAATACAGCCTGGGATTTAATTAAGATTCAGAAATAAAATGAATTTGAATTTTAAAAATGTATGGACGTCTCTAGGGACGTAATTAAATGTGGATGTGTTCATAAATAAATAAATAAATATTTTATCCTGCGTTTTGTTTCAAGCATTATGGTATAATTTTGAAGACGTTTATCTATTATTTCCCGGCTTTTAAAAATAAACTGATGCCACCCATTAATTACATTAACAATGTACTACATTTTGCTAACATTACTATCTCTATAAGAATTAATGTTTTTTCCGAGGCCAAAATGGCCATTGTTCTTTTGTACTTTACCAAATCTGTCTACATTGTTATAGTTAGTAGTCTACTGTGCTACTTAATTATACTGTTTACTCTACTTGTGTACCCCCGGCTTAAATACTGCATACTACAATTTATAAGGATCTTCTAAATAAGTACCAGCTTAGAGCTAGCTTTATAAATTATTAAAAAGAAAATAAAATATTAAAATTCTGTGAGATTGAGCTGATCATGTTTGTCAAATGTATGAACACAGATGGGCCAGAGTCATCACACAGTAGGGGAAGGTGGGCGTTGTTGCCTAAGCAGTCTTAGAAAACATGTATTCAGGTCAGATTAGCCAGAAAAAGCAACACGAAGACAGGTGCAGAATGATCTAGAAGTGACCTCTGCCCACAAGTGACAGTATAATTTCTTTCAATTTTAATATGTTTTATTGTTTTGTGCGTCATGTGACATAAGGCTAAGTTACAATGATTATACAATTGTGAAATACATCAACTAGAACACAATTTTAAGTGGATTAAGAACCAACATTATCAATCAGTATCTAACATGGTTGGATATTAATTGGTTTGATGCAAGATAAGCTCTGTTTAATGACAATACTATCGGTAACTATCGTCATGTATTATGATAGTAGTTATGATGGTATCTGATAGGGATATTCTTTTCGGCAGATAACACACTTCCCCTCCTTCCTGTGCTATTTCCGGTTGCCATGGTACCTCGAAGTGGTTACAACCGCTTAGTCATCTCAGCAATATTAATCAGTAGCATTTTGCCCATTTGGGACATACAGGTAGCGCTATCTAGCGCTATCAATTGTGACCGTCGAAAGTTATTGTTATTCCCTCGAGAAGAGTGTTTTTTTTCTGGATGAAAGGTGTGTGTTATGGCGAAAAAATATAGTTAAAAATGCTATTTTCTTCTCTGTATGATGATTGATGAGAGGCCTCGCCATAATTATGTCATAGCTTCGAATCCACGCAGGCACTTTATGCAATTTATTCATCCGTATTGCGCTCTAAAAACGGTAAAGGAAAATATAGTGAGGAAACAGACATGTCCTAGTACCAAAAATTCGAAGATGTGACATCCACCAACCTGCACTGGGCCCGCCTAGTGGATTATGGCCCACTCCCCCATATAGGAGGCCTGCATCAGTGGCGATCCGAGGGAGAGGGGGGGGGGGTCGTAACTCGTAGGGGTCATGCCCGCCCCCCCCCCCCAAATCGTACAAAAATTCGTAAAACACGGTTATTCACGGTATACCACGTCGGCACTATTCGGTCTGACCCCCCCAAAGTTTTGGCTGCGGAGTCCGAACAGTGGGGACATTATAGACAAATACAAGTTGCTTCTATTATTGCCAATATGGTTTAATTAAATAATGGTACCCACTTAGATACTATCTTATCACTAGTCATAAGCAAGATAACTGATGCTTTTAAGATAAAATGTTTATGTGGCCAGTGTTATCAAAGTTTTAGTGCTTGTGACTCATGATTAATTAGCTGAATGATGCTCATTTAAGAATGCAATGCCAACCTTCACGCGTATATAATTGATAGGACAAGCAGAGGTGTGCTGTATGTGAAACACTACATTTTTACTGCATTATTAAGGCGATTCGCACACTGCCCCGCATCACGCAGCGTAACGCGGGGGTGCGTGATGTTCCGTTGTTTGCAAGTACCTGTATTTGTATAGAAATCACCCATGGTGCAACACACTGAAAACGCATTCACGCGCGGGATTTTTGTTCCGTCGCCACGCACCCCGCAGCCAGGCGCGTGCAGTGCCTATAGGCAAGTAGGCAGTGACTACCTCTTAAAGTTCAATAAAACCATTTTAACTATTACTACATCAATATACATAATTATATATCAATAATTAGTCATGATTGATATATTTTATTTATGTAGTAACAGTTAAAATAGTTTTATTGAATCTTATGAGGTAGGCACTGCCTACTTGCCTATATGCACTGCACGCCACTGCCCGCAGCGTAGCGCGCGGTGGTGTGTGATTCGCCTAAGACCTAGTATTGGGAAACGACATATTATTGGACATATACCTACTCAATTCTTGCTTTTGAGAATCTTACTTTTACTAGGTGCGGTTACAAACCCATCCCTTATTCCAAAACATGGTTTAACGATAGTTTGGGCTTTTGCCTAGTTCTATCGTGTTTATCTTTAACCAAGACTCGCAGGGTCGTCTTAGGTTATGGCCTAAGAATTCCAAATTCTGTGTGCCCACGGGCCCTTGTATGCAAGGGCCCGTGGGCACACAGAATTTGGAATTCTTAAAGAAAAAGCAGCATTTATTGTAGTGGTATATTAATATTCAAACCGTTTTGTTTCAGTTAAATGTGACATGGTGAATGGATCTGATGTGACCGTCAACTATCAGTGGGGGAAGACTAGATGTTCTCCAGATTATCTACACTATTTTGAACAGGTACGACATGCCAATCAAACATCGATTTTCTTTCTATGGTGGCCACACAGCAAAATAATTTGGCATAGGACATCCATACTTCAAATCTTCTCTTGACCACACACAGACAGCAAAATAATTTGGCACAAGACATCCATACGTCAAATCGTTATCTTGACAACTAGTATACTCTAACACCCGTATTTACAATTATTACTATGAGGTCTCGAATGCACAGTGTACAGGAAACTCATACGAATATGAACATTATACGTATAAAAATAAGGTTCATATTCATATAAGCGAATATAAGCAAGAGCTTCATAGAAATATGAACCTTAACTTAATACATAGTGTTCATATTTGAATGAGTTTTTTGTACACTTTGCTGAGTCCTCATAGTATTATTCGAAAATACGGGGGTACGTACTTGAATCGCTTGTGTATCCAGGTATCAATATTTAGATGGTCTTTTAACCAACTTCAAAAAAGGAGAAGGGCTTCAATTCGTTGGAATCTTTTTTTTATTAAGGCCCCGGTATACGCCAACGGCCTTGAGTGATTTGGGCGGTATAGCTTGAGTGTTCTGCGCTGAGCTCAAGCAACGCGACATACATCCACCGAGCAATACGACTCGCCTATCAAGGAGCGCGCTGTGCAGAATTAGACGTATTATTACTTTTTAGTATGTAAAACATAAAATAAAAAAAAGTAACAGGTATTATTATAGGTAGTAACATAGTCTTTTCACACAAAACAAATCATGAAAATATCTTAAGCGGTTTGAAAGTAATTACGTTTTTATGTTTTGGGTAGACACAAATTCATGAATTTATTTCATTAAGTATTTTACAACAATAGTTAAATATTCACAGGTACGATTGATGTATATATGTTCTAGTTTAACATAAAAAAATTGCACAACTAACCTGCATTATTTGACGGCGAAATAAGAGATTTAAAACTGGCCGTTACCATTTACCTTCGCCTTAAGGCTTTTAATTTTATCTTTTTCTTATTTTTGTCTTCTAGCAGGTGGTGTCGTGCACAACCAACGTGCAGCAATCTATCGTTGATATAAACAGTACTGGAACGGTGCAGATATTACAAGAAGGGAAGCAGAATTTGCTTTGCCAGCATCCCAGTCAAATCCAATTCCTTGATCCCCAGACCGAAGTTACGAAGAAAGATGGGGTGCCTACTGTGTCAGTGAGTATTGTTTATGTTAACCATCAAACCCCCGCTAATGAGACACAATAGATAAACAATGGTTCCTGACTCACTCACACCCGGGTGCGAGCGAGAGGTGAACAGAGGCGACGCCGTTTTCAATACCATCCATTATTTGCACGGACAGTACTGTTTAATTTTCATAGTTTTAAAGATCATTTTGAACAGTCTATTCGTTCCGATATATCCGTCAAATAAATAAGTACTTTCCTTTTAGAAATCAGCTCGACACACACTTTTGACAGTTGACACAGAAGGCATATACGTGTTGAAGATGACCCTGACTTCTGCCAAGCAGTTCAAAGCTACAGCGAGCATAGAGATGGCGGCGCCTTCCGGGTATCTCTCAGCCGCCATCTGGCCACTTTTACCGGTAAGTTTGGATAACAGCTACAAAGTTGATAAAGGCGAAAAATTTATACGAAAAGCTTGGTGCATTATAATTATGGTTTCTGCGATACAAGCCTTGAGCATAGTGCAGAAACCACTGTAAGCACATACAGGTAAAATAAAACCAGTGCGGATATTTTAGGAGGTGAAAGTACTCATGAATATGATCAACTTTTATTATGGGACCGACACTGAAATATGAAAAAAAAAACAGCTGTTCCCTACAAAAATGCACTACAACACGATCAAAATGTATGGAACAGCTGATTTTTTTTTCATATTTCAGTGTCGGTCCCATAATAAAAGTTGATCATATTCATGAGTACTTTCACCTCCTAAAATATCCGCACTGGTTTTAATTTTACCCTGTATAATATGTAAATAAACTTTTTTTGCAAATAAATAAATAAATACTAACAACTTATAGCTGAATATTTTAAGCGGCAATGGCCCAGTGGTTAAATCGTTGGACTAGTCCGACGATTTAAACTATCGACGACGTCTTGATCTTAGCTAAGACCAAGACGTTGTCGATAGTTTGATTCCCTAACATTGCACCATTGACGTGAACACACTCGTAGCGCATAATTACATATTTTTATCTATTATAGGGAAGTCTAGAAATTGATTAATATGCTCAAAGATAGTAGTATTTTTCTCTGTATTTATTTTCATTCAGTATCAATCAATCTATCAACCATCAATCAATATCTATAATAGTCGCTACGCAATGACGAAAACGGGTGAATATTCTAGATTTTTGTTATATTTCCAGTTCTTTGGTGTTATGTGCGGCGTGTACACTCTGCTGTGTACGGGCTGGCTGCTAGTGTGCTGGCTGCAGTGGCGGGACCTGCTCCGCATTCAGTACTGGATCGGGGGCGTAGCCCTACTGGGCATGGTAGAGAGTGCCACCTACTATGGAGTTTATTCCTCTATCAACAGTTCTGGGTGAGTGTTGTACTAATTTATGGTCTTAAATGCAGTGGCGTGCCTTGAGGGCAAGCCCGAAGGTATTTGACTTAATTTTTCATGAATGTGTTTTTTATTGTACGCTTACATTCAAGAAAAATTAAGTCAAATACCCTCGGGCTTGCCCTCTAGGCACGCCACTGGTCTTATGGTCTAGGTGTCTATGGCCATAGACTTATAGTTATATCCTTTAACAATGGGCCTCTTTACAATACGCCCAATGTACAATCAAGACCGCATTTAGCTAAGTGTTTCATACGAATATGCACCTTATTGTAATACAAATTGAACATGTGAATAAGCGTCTCATACGAATATGAGCATTAACTTCATACTTATAAGGTTCATATTTGTATGAAGCCCTTAGTTACATTCACTGACCGCAGACTTCACGTTCCCAAGACCCCAGACTTTTCTGGGGTCTTGGGAACGTGAAGTCTGCGGTCAGTGAATGTAACTTGACTGGTCTGATGGCAGGCTGTCCATAATTTCGCCCATGTTCAGTCGTTTAAATAAGGTTCAAAATATATTGGGTGTAAGTTTAGTCAGTCGCAATACGAAAAGGGGTCATGTTACTCATCAATATGAACAAATTTTGTTATGGGGTCAACCCTGAAATCGCGAAAACAATAACAGCTGTTCCATACATTTGTGTTCGTTTAACAAAATGTATGGAACAGCTGATTTTTTTTTCGCGATTTCATTTTTGGTCTCATTATCCCAAGTTGTTCATAATGTTGAGTACAATGACCCCTTTTCGTATTGCGACTGATTGACCAGCGTACAAACCACGTATAAACAAATACTGTGACGCCATTTGCACGAACTTCAAACCATTATAGTTAGATTGCGATTTTTATCTTTTTTTTTTGTTTGTTTTAGTTATTTCAACGCGGAAGTGTACATGTTCGCTGAATGGATCTCAGTCGCTAAGAGGGCCTTAGCGAGAATGCTAGTCATCATCGTCTCATTGGGATTCGGCATCGTCAAGTAAGCGACTAAATAAACCATTTTCTAGCACAGAAAGCCAATTCTCGTAATTATAGCACTATGACTGACAGTTGTGAGTTGACTGAACTGAGAATAGTTTACAGTTTTGTCGTATATTGAAGCACCAGAATATATTTTTTGTTACATATTTATATGTTCAGAATGTTAGCAGAATGCAGAATACTGCTCTGGTTTTGATTAACTTTTGGCCAATTTTCGATTTCATTCCGATATAAGTTCATTTTTGTCGTTGTTTGTTAGAAGAATACCACCATTTATGGACCTTTTAAGAATAACCTTTCCCTTAGACCCCGCCTAGGTCCGGCGCTACAACGGGTGGTAGGTACAGGCGTCCTATGGGGCATACTAGGCGGAATCAACGCCTGGCTCCGGCTCCACCACAAGGCAAACGACTCGAACACAGATCTACTGCTGTCAGAAGTTCCGCTGTCACTGCTGGACAGCGCTAATTACATTGCAATATCGCCAGGCTATACTGCAAGATTGCGGCAATTGTTCTACTCAACTCACGGCTATACAATTGCAGCAAGATACTATCAAAAAACTAGCCCGTTTAACCGCATCTTAAAAACATGCCATGTGACAAAATTAAGTATATTTAAAATAATAATTTTCCCTTAGACCCCGCCTAGGTCCGGCGCTACAACGGGTGGTAGGTACAGGCGTCCTATGGGGCATACTAGGCGGAATCAACGCCTGGCTCCGGCTCCACCACAAGGCGAACGACTCCAACAGAGACCTGCTGCTGTCAGAAGTGCCGCTGTCACTGCTGGACAGCGCTATATGCTGGTGGGTGTTTGTGTCGCTAGCACACACCATGAGGACATTGCAGTTGAGGAGGTTGGTACTATCTATTTATTTATTTTAAACTGGCACTTTGCCCGCGACTTCGTCCGCGTGACCCACAGGATCTGTGCATTTTTCGGGATAAAAAGTAGCCTATGTTACTCAGTGATAATGTAGCTTTCTACTGGTGAAAGAATTTTTAAAATCGGTCCAGTAGTTTTGGAGCCTATTTGGTACAATATAAAAAAACTTTCCTTATAATATTAGTGTAGATAGAACGGCTGAGGCCAATTACGCTATTTAAATATTAACACAGTCTACTATCATTATACTTTTTAAAACCGGACCAGTGCGTGTAGGACTCGCGCCTTGAGGGTTCCGTACAAACTCAGTCATTTATGAAGATCAGAATGATATTTTAAATACAAGAAAATGTTCCACTAGAAATATGTATGAGCTGATGCCTCCACCCGTTAAGTGTTTTACCTCGGACAGACGGACGACAAAGTCATTCTATAAAGGTTCCGTTTTTAGGGTTCCGTACCAAAATGGTAAAAAAGGAACCCTTATGGTGCGACTTCGTCTGTCTGTCTGTCTGTCTGTCACACCTATTTATTTCAGCAACTACTAATGCTATCGACTTGAAATTTGGAACAGTTATAAAGAGTGCTTGTCCAACTATATTGCAAATGAAAAAAGTCAAAAAATATTTTTATTTTCATTGCAAAAGGGGCCGGAGTGGGGGTCCAAAATTTCAAAGTGGGGTTACTAGGTCAAGTGACATATCATATGAAAGGGCTTGATTTGCACATTTCAAAATATATTTTCTTTTTATTTTGTCTCACAGTTTTCGACATATGATGAAAAATGTCTGAAAAAATACCATTCCCCCTTATCTCCGAAGTTTGCGGAGCGAAAAATCTGAAATAATTAGGGTTGATAGGAATTGACCCAAATATGGCACCAAAAATAAAACGATGTTCCTAACAAGTACAGTTTTTTCAAAATCATCAAAATTCCTTCACAAACAAACTTAGTTATGCGGTCCGGTTTTTTTCACTTTATACGTCCAAACATGATACGGAACCCTCGGTGCGCGAGTACGACTCGCATTTGGCCGGTTTTTATTCCTGTGTAAAACTGTCAAACCTTAGCTTAATCGCCTATAATGTTTCCAGTGTTAGGACACAGGCCTGCCTATCTATTCTATACCAACACGCCGCGTGATCTCACCGCGAGAACTGCCAATTTGTTTGCGAACGTTCGAGGGAGAATGTCACGGTGAGATTCTCCCTCGAACGTGCGCAAACAAGGCTTTCTATTCTGTACCGACACACCGCGAATAGAATGACCTGTTTTATTTTGTTCCATTAATATTATGTTGTATTTTGATAATCCTAACTAATATTATAAATGTGAAAGTAAGTTTGTTTGTTACCTTTAAATTGGCAGGCTTTCTATTCAATACCGACACGCCGCGAATAGAAAGCCTGCTCTCATTACACATTATGTTTGTATTGTTTCAGGAACAACATAAAGTTGTCGTTGTACAGACATTTCACGAACACGCTGATATTCGCAGTAATATCATCCGTAGTGTTCATGCTATACTCAATCAAGTCATACAGAGTGCTCCCGTGTATTACCGTAAGTATTAGGATAAAGTATACGGGGTGGTAATTTGAGATGAGGCAGTAAGGGCTACCTTAAACATTGTAGCCATTGTAGGTACACCAAAACGTTCTTGAACACCAAATTAACTTTTTATATTATACAAAATAAACTTTATTTCAATAGGATCAGGGTGTATTTTGTATTATCGAAGAAGTCGGTTAAAAAACGCGAATATTTGGTCAAATACGCCAAGTTTTGAAATGCATTCACAATTTTTTTAAAAACGGTACAGTTGGCAAAAGATATGACAATTCTCACGTTTAATTTTTTTTATGCCAATCGGTCCTGTTCATTAACCTAGAATCAAAAGACTACTGGATCAAGTGGGGTTATGAAAACACAAAATAACAAAATATTCGGAAAACTTGAAATACAAAGTCTAATATAATTTTTATGTTCATTGATAAGCTTCTTCTAAAGTATTTAGTCTTATCATAATTATTATATTAATCTTGACTAGACAGTGACAATTTACTATGGTATACAACTATACTCTGTCTCATTTCATCATCTACTATCATTTTGCCCGCGACTACGTCCGCGTGGCTCAAAGGAACTGTTCATTTTTCGGGATAAAAAGAAGCCTATGATACTCATGGATAATCATGTAGCTTCCTATTAGTGAAAGATTTTTAGAATCGGATCATTAGTTCCGAAGATTACCTTATTCATACATACATAATACAAACAAAGATGTTTCATCCTGGAACTGGTATTCGTACGCCACATAGAAAAATAGGAAAATAATAGGGGATTTACATAAAAATATTATGAAATTAATTTGAAAAAGAGTACAATTGTAAGAGAATTATTTGAGATGAAGTTTTTCCCTATGATATCCCTATTTTTAGGGCGGCCATGACAGTTGAGTTTGACAGTTTTGTTTTATGAGGTGACATTTGAGTCGTTGTGCGCACGCGTGGTGGATTGAATGTTACCATTTTGACTGACATTGACATAACAACAGTTGTCAAAATGACGTTTCACTTAATTCATTTGTCGATTGATCCACCATATTTGTGTTATGTTGCTCTCCTTGACAAAGAAAAGAATGAATTACAATTCAACGAAGTAATATTAAAGAAAATAAGCATTAGGAACCGGTTACTATCATGTATAGCTATAATACTTAATTGCGTACGTAGACCCCTCCCAGGCTCCATACATTTCTGAAACAACTCCTTTTCCTCTTTATGATATCTATAACAATTTCGTACGCACCCAGGACTGGAAGGAGGTATGGATGGATGAGGCATACTGGCACATGCTGTTTGCCAGCGTACTGACGGTCATTATGGTACTGTGGCGGCCCACCAACAACAACCAGCGATATGCCTTCACGCCGCTACTCGACAACGCTGATGATGACGAAGGTACAAACTTAAGGGCCTTACTGCAAAAAAGATAAACATTTGTTAAACAAGAATGATACCAAAAATAATACGATGGTGCCGATTCTGTTGTTTACGAACTAAACTAATTTAGTCTAAGTCTCTTTCTAATAAAAAACATGAGAGGGATAGCAGATATTTAATCGTGTCAAATTAGTCCACTTGAATAGTTTAAATGTCA
Organism: Thalpophila matura; assembly: GCA_948465475.1. NCBI lineage: Eukaryota > Metazoa > Arthropoda > Insecta > Lepidoptera > Noctuidae > Thalpophila > Thalpophila matura. Next base: position 16,263,812 of record OX419182.1, read on the forward strand.
ATTTAGTCGTAATCGCAAAAGGTTATGACTCATGACTATTTTCCCGTAAATGACAAGGGCGTAGACTAATTTGACAGTTCTAAATATTTGTTGTCCTTTTTCAATGATATTTGTAAGAAAGAGATATAGTGTGATTAAAATTAGTTTAGTGCGATATTCGACAGAATCAGCACCAGTATACTTGTTTTTGACAAGTTAGTGCTAAAACAAGTGCGTATTATTTTTGGTAGCATTCTTGTTCAACAGATGTTTATCTTTTTTGTGGTAAGACGGTAAATGTTTACTACCACTTATTTAGCGCTGGGTCTCCCAAAATCCCCCCCCCCCCCCAAAGAAGACGAGGTAGGTTCTGTATGGTATTCAGACCTATTTGACTTTCAAATGCAGGCATATCAATACAAACGGGCTCTGCAAAAGCTCAGTGTTGGTACTCTTTTTATCTCCATGAATACTTGGCCGGAACAATGTTTCTACATGATGGTAGTGTACTTGCCTTACATAATTATTTAATAAAATTGAGTGATACTAAGGTACTCGTATTTTAACTTGTGGCCAAGAACCCCAGACACATTAACCGCGGGACGCGAGTTTCTCGAATAATGTATGAAGTTCAAATCGACTCTTGATGGAGGGAGTAGTAGAGTTTGTGGTATACCTATCTTTCCACTTATCCACTTATGGCCGTTCCCAATAACCGATCTATCGGCTCTTTCCCCTACTAGAGATAGATTTTTGACATAAGCTCTATAGAAGAAATGTCAAAAATCTATCTCCGGTTGGGTAAACAGCCGATAGATTGGTTATTGGGAACGGCCATTAGGCTGTCACAGTCGAACTCGAGTTAAACTGACAAGACTGTATTGCAAATTGTCTTCTGACCACAGCTTGTGGCAAGAGGAAAGGCGAGGACGACCGTCTTGTTCATGTCTATGCCCTCAACCCATTCTAAAATACTAATTTCCTCTACAGAAGAAGAAGAACAATTCGTGAATGATGCGTACGGCGTCAAAATGCGCGGCACGAACTCTTCGACCGACGCGGGCGACGCGAGGGACTCTCAGGACCAGAACAATTCCTTGGACTCCGACCTGCGCTGGGTGGAAGAGAACATTCCCACCAGCACACTGCCACTGCTCGACTCCGACGAAGAAATCATTAACACAAAGTTCGAAGTGTCCAAAATGCAGTAATTACTTAAGCCAAGTGTATAAAGTATTATGTAACTGTGATATGTGTTTTTACTAAATAGAACCTCTGCAAAAAATCCTGCTTTGTTAGAATAAAAAAAAAAATGTAGTAGCTTTAATACTTTTATTTATACGTACACAATTAAATATATTTGTTCTTTAGACACGATCTTTGGTATATAAAATATAATATTGGTATATGGCCACAATACATTAGGTTAAAATGGAAGTTTAATAGAATTCAGTCGATACAGCGTAAATGGAAAACCAGTAATACATTATAACAATAATTTAATATGTAAGATATAAGAAACTATTAATTATAATTAAAATACTTTGCGCTCTCTTATAAATATAATGGAAAACGTTAATTGGAAATTATTATGAAATAGAGATAATTTATCATTTATATTTTGAGTGGAACAACGATATTAAAGTTGAGGTAAAAATGTTACACCCACAATTATTTTTAAAAACGCCCAAAAATCCCAATGAGCATATTATTCTGAGCCTGTTTTGATTCATGATAAGTCTTCGCTGGTTTCCAAAATTTTTGCATATAGCGCGGGTCGTTAATCTATTGCCGATTTAAGTATATAGGCATAGGTCTGTCCTGTTGTTTAGAAGACCTAAGTTCTGCAGCTAAGTATACCAAAATAGATTTATATTCATTTGCTATTTCCTTCAACCACAATATCTGCGTAAGTGACGAACTAACGATTGCCCGTATTTTTTTAGAAAATACATAAAAGAACATTATACAAATACATATTATCTAAATTATAAAAAACCGGACAAGTGCGAGTACGACTCGCGCCCTGAGGGTTCCGAAATATGCCATAGCGCCATCTATGCCGCTATTACATCATAGTAGATATATCATATCTTCATCATAGGTGGCGCTATTGCATACTTTTAGTGGCGCCATCTATGAGCAGATGGCTCCACTCATGGTCATGACACTCATAAACAAAAAAGTGATCCTATAAGTCTATAAGGGTTCCGTTTTTCCTTTTAAGGTATGGAACCCTAAAAACCAACAAAATTACTGAAATAATGTTGATAGGACATTGTTGCGGCTTCATCCCGAAAAGCTGGTGATAAGTTCATTGTTATTAGTAGCTGAGAAAAGTAGGTTTATACAGCCGATGCGACACTATAATGCGATTGCATTTTCGAACTGGTATTATAACTTCGGTTTGAAAATGTAGGTATAGGAGCTAAATCCAGACCCAGTCTTCTTTATTTATAGAACAGTCCCATCGGTAATTCGTCGCTTACGCAGGCCAAATATTACGACTATAATAACTGAACAATCACGTATATGTCGCCTAAATCTCATTAATATTCAACGGACGCTGTCGGTCCGCGGACGTACGCATCCACGATGATGCACCTTTATAAAATAATGATTCCTAATTTGGTATCTTATTCGCTATTCAATTAACTTTAGACTTTACTCACTAGACCGTTACATGGTAACAAATTGGAAGATATGCGGCAAAACTGCAAGACTAAAATAATTTTGCTTTGAGTATTTTTCTGATAATTCATCGATGTTACGGTCCAGTAAATAAAGAGAATAACTCTCTTATTTAAATAATTATAATTTCGCTAAAAAAGGATACTGCAGATAGTAATCTTCACATCACACTCGATTCTTCGTGAAATATAAAATGACGACGCCCATAACTTATAAACACAATTATAAGTTTGTTTACGAATAAAATAAAGTTCTGTTCAGTTGTTATCGTAATAAAAGTCGTAGTCTTCTGGCTCGTCGGGTATTTGTGGGGGGTCCATAGGTATATCGATACCTTCAGCATCAAGTAGTCGAACTTTTATGTCTATCGACAATAAATTTTCCAAGTCAGTTTCGAATAATTTGCTTGACATCTTTTCTTTCAGGAGCGCGTTTATGCCATCCGTCCAGTAGTCGAATGTCTGGTCATCGGGTGCAACAAAATCTAAGGAAGCAACTTCAGCAGACTTGATGATTAGAGAGAACGCTAAATGAGGCGTTATCTTTCTCCCCCTCAAATCTTTCATGTGAGGACAGTCTTTGCCTGTTATAACGCACTTTATATCAGTGACGGGCAATTTGTTCCCTAGCTCCTCTAAACTTGGGGTACTTTTTTCGTCACAGTCTCCATAATGCAATACTTTATGATTCGGCGAGAGGCGAACGTACCAGAACTTGTCCTTAATCCTCTGACCTCTACCTGAATACTTTTTGAACCTTGTTCCCCCGACTAAGACGCCCAACCTTTGCTGTTGAATGAGATCAATGATTTCAGGAGTAATTTTCTCTTTTAGTTCGACGATAGGCGTCGCGATAGACTCGCAGACTTCTCTGTTGGTTCTTTCCTGCTGCCACAGCAGAGTTATATCTTGGTATGTCAATTGGTTTAACTTTTGCTTGAACTTGTCGAAACCTTTTGGGGATGATGACAGTGCCCTGCTTATTTGCTCCCGGACAACACTAGATACTTTGATGAAGTCCTCTGCAGTTGCTCTCATTTCCTTCCAAGTCTTGTTCAGTAATACTATACAAATGCAGAACAGTTCTTCAAAAGGTCTGTCATGAGTGAAGAACAGTGGATGGTAGATCTGTCCCTGTTCACTTGGGGGATCACCGACATGTAAGATGTCACATAGTAACTTTACCAATTCCACGCTTGTCTTGCCAAAAGGACATTCATGTTCATCAGCTCTACAACTATTTTCTAAGACAATCTTTGTGTAATCCTCTGAATAGTTCCTTGCAAAGTACAGCATGCAGTCCAAGGCTAAAATTCCTGGAGGCACTTCATTGAAATCTTTGATTGGATCAATCTCACATTTGAAGCCAAGTTTTTTGAAGTCCTTTAAGTATGTTCCAGGGCGCCTCATGGTGACCTCTATGCTAGAGTTATTATCATTTTCAAAAGCAACTTTTCTAAGTTCTTTGATTTTTTCTTGGGATTCCTGTTCTTGGGCATCAGCCCTTTGCCTCATTTTAGGTTCCAACAAACCAAGCATCAGAGTCTGTAGTACATAGAGTTGGTGAGCTAATTCAGTTCCCAGCCCTTGTTCGGAAGCATTCTTGGAAAACTCACTTGCTCCAATGAGGTTTTCATATATTACACATCTAACTTGCTTGGAAGATAATGTAGCAGCAATTGTTTTTCTCTTGGTCATATCAGCTTTAGAAAATATTGCATTTATAAGAGCTATAGTATTCTGTTGGATAATACTGTCTTGATGAGAGTTCTGTAAATGTGATATCAAACTTGGAATGGTAATCTCTTTCTCCACGTGTGAATTCTTTGAACTATTAAGTACAATGTTCTCAAGAATTGATAAACAGCACTGTATCATTTTGGGATCCTGAGTATTCGCTTGGTTACTAACAAAACTGGCAACTTTATTAATAAATTGGTTTTCAAGTATGTCCCAGAATATAACTCCATGGTCCATCAGCTCCACAAATGTTACAAGAGCATATTTGAGCAATTGCCCTTTGAACTTACCATTTTCTATATTGTTTATGATCAGTGTCAAACCTTTTTTGTTGATAAATTCGAGTGCGAAAGTGAGATCACTGCTTAATTTGGACAACTTGTCGAGGGCAGCGACTTGGTCGGCCTCGGATCCATTGTTTATCTTACTCAGGATATCCTGAACAGTTTTTGCTGGCGACAATTCCAAACGTAAAACATACCCATTTTTTATTTCATTTCGATTTTTCTCCGTAATATAATTCTTGTTGTTGCTTTCAGAAAATTGTAGAGCGTAGTTTTCAGGGTCGGGGAGACCCCAAGGCTTGCAAAGAAGTTGAATGATGCTCGATAAGGGCTGACTTTGATCGAATTCTATTAACTGTGCTACCTTGTCAGGAGCATTGAGCATCTCCACAGCGATCTTGAGGATCGTTGAATCCTTTTCTCTCGTTGCCGACGGCATTTTTATTGGTTTAGTAGACATTTATTAAACATTTGACACGAAGACAATCACCACAACACACCACACCTCGCAAATTCACGCCTTATTTTCCCGTAAGTTGATGACAGTTGGCGACATCTGCATGACGGTCAGACGGTCAGTGTTGCCACATCAAATTTGCGCATGTCTCTAGATTGCCATCAGGAAGTCGCTAGTTTTGTACGGCACCCTAATTGCGTAACTTTATTGCTATCTCCAAACAAAGTCGTTAGAATAGAATAGAATATTTTAGGGTTGCGTACCCAGCTGTCCGTCCGTCTGTCCGTCTGTCACCAGACTATCTCATGAACCGTGATAGTTAGACAGTTGAAATTTTCACAGATGATGTATATCTGTTGCCGCTATAGACGCAAAGTCTTTTTAACACTGAGAGGTTTAGAGCCTGGGTTCCGAACCTGGGGGAATTACCCCCTCGGGGGTAAAATAGTCATTCTGCGGGGGTAATAAGGCTGGTAATTTAAAGCTATACTCATAAACGCTTTTTATTACAGTGTCAACAGCAATATAATATAATAAACAGGGTAAAATTATAACCAGTGCGGATATTTTAGGAAGTGAAAGTACTCATGAATATGATTAACTTTTATTATGGGACCGACACAGAAATATGAAAAAAAAAAATATATTACATATTCATGAATACTTTCACCTCCTAAAGTATCCGCACTGGTTTTAATTTTACCCTGTATATATACAGTTCTATTAACAAACAAAAAAAAACTTTATATTATTTATAAATACATCTACAACTAAAGAGCATCAAAAAATTCTTCCGCATCGCCGTCAACTGGTAGCGTGCCCAAAAGACTGGCGGTAATAGATAATTAATTTTATAATCAATACCTAAATTAAAACTTTACTTAATAATAACAAGCCTGTAAAAAATGCAAAACAATACCAACCTTCACACTGCATTATCATTAATTCATCAACTTTTTGTGCTTTTTTATGATTATTAAAGGCATTTGTATTTTCATGTGATAACATTTTAAGGGGGTAGAATGAGTTTTTCTAATAGGTCATAGGGGTAACAAGATTTAAAAGGTTAGGAACCGCTAGTTTAAGGTAAGGTACTGAACCCATGGTTTCAGTTTTCATTAGGTTTTACTTCCAACCCGTATAAACATAGTACACGTTTCACTGACTAACAAAATTGAAACTTGGGACTTGAATAGGTACTAAAAGAACGTAGGGAATAAGTACGTATGTATACTGTGTAACTGGTAGCGAAACTGAATGACCACTACATATAAAAATACTTTGGGAGAGGACTTGCGGATGAACAAGCTACTTACATAAATATTTTCAATATTCGAATTATGTATTAAGTACGCCATAGATATTACATATTTTTAATACTTATACAGTTTTGCGGCCCTAGGATTGGGCCTTTTGAGTAATTTGTAATTTTATACAACTCCGAGACTAGAGAGATCACGAAAGTTAATAAAATTGCTAGAAGTCGCTTATTTTAGCGACAATAATCAATTTTTTTTGTCGCAAAATAAACAAACGCTAATTCTAGCAACAAAGTTGCTAAAGTGGCAACACTGCAGACGGTTGACTGACGTTGTTGGTTGACAATAGCTATCAAAGTTGACATTAATTTTTCCTAGGGATTACGTTTCGTTACTCACAATGCTCACAAGAAATAATGCGGTTGAAGTTGTTTCAAAATCGTCTACGATTGGGTCAAACAAATACTTTATACCTACTCTATAACAATGTTGACGGGCTTTATTACCACATCTAAGTGCTGATTCCGAGTTGCAAATCACCACGATAATCGAGTAGGTAATCTTCTATCGAAGCGAATGGAGTAACGTTAGCCACAGAGTACATTTTATAAGCCGAGATAGAGACGTCACTCTAACAGTTTATAGCGCCCTCTGGCAACAAGTAACAACAACAATCCGATAAGCAAATCTGCAGTAGGCCCTGTACTATTTTATTATTACCTTTAATTTAGGTAGTTTTTATAGATTAACTAAAAATAAAACATCAGATAAAATGTCAAATATTTATTTCAATCTTTTTTTACAATAATTGAAGGCCAACTCCTGAATTCTGTCTTCCGCATCATAATCTTTACGTGATCCACTTAATAATTTATTTGTGTCTTTACACCAACTAAATAAGAATAAATTAATGCATATATCTTCAATTCTTGAAATTAATTGCACTTTGTGTTCGTTGCACTTAATAAAACTATAATCTATTACCACTGAAAATATTGTTTTCATATATTGTCGGATGTTTTTCTTTTTACTATCTTTTTTTATTAAACCCGTGACAACATCTTGTATATTTGAAAAGCATTTCATTAGGGAGATGGAAGGATATGTAAGGCACGTTTTGTTTTTAAAATATTCCCTAAAATGAAGGTAGCTTTCATATTCTTTATTTTCATTATAAAATGAATTCTTGCAATCTTTGCATTTTTTTACCTTCAGTTTCCGTAATACATATCCTGTCACATACTCTAATTGTGCTTTTATCTTTGGGTTTTGTCTCTTTGTTTCAAGATCTACAAAGATATTGTCACTGTTGACATCATCAAAATCAACTTCCATAATATAACTTGATGTCTCAGGTTTGTTGAAAAATAAGTTTTTAAGGGATTTAAAATTGAAACATTTATCAACCTCACAATTGGACCCCGGCGAATGTGCATTACTAAAATTATTAATTAGTAGGGAAGCATAGGCTGCTTCGAAGCCAGCACACGAAGGCGACGTGTTTCGATATCCATGGCTTCGAATACAACCAAAAAAATTCTCTAGGGGGTCCTGGTTGAAATGTCTCATCCATAGAGACGTCAAGTTATACTGTTTAGCTAAAACATCGACAAGATATTCAATATTTTCAATTGTCTGCAACCAATTGGTAATTGATGGTACAACACCAAATTTTGCATTACTGCAAAATTTCATTGAGCTGATAATTTTCTTTGCTTCAGCCCACACTTTTTTGTGTGTGGAATTTGGAGTTACTGGTCCAAGCAGAGGCTTCCCAGCCCTTTTTTTGGAATTCTCGTAGCTCCCATTAACGGAGTCGAACAAATCGTCAAAAAATAAAAGTAAATCTGCTGTTTCTTGGCATTCCTTTGGCAGAATTCCCATACCTGGAAAAGAAAATATAAATTCATTATCATCAAATTAATAAATCAATTTGTTAAATTATAATTACAATATTATTGATTACAATTTTATATGTAAGTTACATTAAATTATTAATTATTAAATAATTTCGTTTTATTAATTTCAGTTAAAAATTTGCCAAGAAGGAATCATGTTCTAAGTATTGTTTTTTGAATTCACTAATAAGAAATATCAATTTAATTGTGAATTACTTACTTGCGAGGTATCCCATATTTGCTGCAACAGAGCGACTGAAAACTTGTGTGGCACATTTAACTTTCATTTTTGAAATTTTATTGGGGATGACATGTCTCTCAGTCAATTTAGGCATCAGCCGTATCCCCTTGTATGCAGGATTTTCATTATAGAGTGCCACTATATGACCCCATTTTGCAATCTTTTCTTGACCATCTATTTTAAATTTTAAATTTTTAGTAATTAAGTTGTTCCTTATTCCTTTGATAAGGTGAGGTGGATCATATAGTGGTATTACTTCTTCTCCATCTACCTCAAATGTTTTATTTCTCTGCACTTTTTCTTCTCTTAAATATCCTTCCATTGTGTCTCTGATAAGCCAATTAATTGCACTTACATTTGTAGCCCCTTGGTCACATACAGTTGCTATAACTCTTAGCCCAATTGCATGTAATCTTCTTATGACAAGCTTGATTTGTGAAGCCAATTCTAAAGCTGGTGTGGTGCTTGCACAAAACGTGTATGAAATTGGCTGTTTATAATTCTTTTGCACACCTCTCACCATAAACACCAGGGCGTGGTCTGCAATTTTTTCCGATGTTGTAGTGCCATTATTAACAAAACCACTCACACAATCCATTCTTTTATTGTAATCAAAGTGTGGGGTAAGTGCAACTTCGTCAAAAAGTAATATGCATAACTTTTCTAATGGTTTCATTTTTTTCACCTTTTTTTCTAAATGTTTGAACAAGTTTTCATTGATCCCTGTGTGCAATGAAGCTCGTGCTATCATTCTGGAGAGTGTTAGTGGGGAAGGCAGTACAAAAAATTTTCTAAGCCACCGGTATGCTCTAGGTCCCTGCTTATACAGGGCTAAAGCCATTATTTTTTCACTTTTCGTGAATCTGCAACCTAATTTATGTTTCCCTGCCTCTCGAAATTGTAGCATAGTAAATATATTTGCTGCAGATGAAAATTTGCTGACTGCTTTCTTAAATGTCTCATTTTCTGACAGTTTTAAAGCTTTCTTTAATCTTGTCATTGCAGAATCCTTTTGCCCTTGCAATTTTTTTATCTTATTCTTCAGCATAATTGTGTCTGAATCAAAACTTCTGAAACTTGTTCTTTTGACATCTTGTTTGCCTGAAAGTACAAATTATGACTTGATTTTAGTATAAATAATAGTTGTATTTTTTTAGCCTGTCATTGTGTCCCACTGCTGGGACTGAGAATTTCTGGGTTATCTAGGCCTTGTCTATCCCCGATCTTAGCATTGAAGTCACCAGTGATGACTATATATGATAGTTATGTTTAGTAAAACTAAATAATACTGATGGTAATGGAGTAAAATAATGATATTCAGTTGTATCAGCTTAGACTGGAAACTGACCCCGAACATAGTCATAGGCAGATTGATTGGTTATAGAGTGAATAACAGTGTGACGGTTAACAGGGAAGAGTGCAAGATAAAACATTTTGCATTGACCAAGTAACATGGGACAAAGGCAGGAAGAAGAGTAAAGTAAAATAAAATAATAGGGTCATTACTCATAGTGTTATGAAATGTTACTATGAAATCAACAGCTGAGCAAGAAGTCTTCGATTTGATTCCCAGGTAGGACAGTCTTAATGGGTTTTTCCATAATAATTTCTCAGTAACAGGCACGGAGTCTAGATTTGTGCCCAGTTGATGGCAATAGGCTCGCCCCCAATTAAATGGGACTTAAACATAACTGGCTAAATGTGGGTCTACTGTTAGGAACACCTTTGGCTAACCCTTCAGGGATTACAGGTGTGATGTATATATATATTTTTTAATGATTGATGACTTTATTCCATTTCACTAGTCCATGCTTGCAGCAACAAAATAATTCTTATAGGTACCTTTAGATGTTGATGGGGCAGGTTGCTCAAATATTGATGGGCCAGGCTGATTTGGAAACATAACGGCTGGTTGCAAAACTTGTTCACATCTCTGACCCAAAGAGATAGTTTGTCTTGTTCTTGTTATGTTGGTTACATTTTGTAAAGGCAAAGATGAGTGGATACCTGAAATAGAATTGAATAACAATTATCAAAATAATTTCAAGTGATGATCACCTGCTAACTGCTAACAATACTGCTACAGTAAATAAACTTAGTGAATAATGCTGTAATTATGACACACCAACACGTCCATCAAAAATTTTATACAAGTAGTAGGCTACTTGGTAGGTCATAAGGATTTGTTATAACTTTGTGAAGGGCCAGCTGATAAGCAATAACTATGTGAAGATCCCTGTGAAAAGAGATTAAAATTTCAGAGCAATTTAAGTTTTAAATCATTTACCCGACAATGGTTTAAAACTTAAATTGCTCTACATCTGGTAATAGCAAGTCTAGAAACAGTTCATATTGCATAAACTGATTATCATACCTGATAAAAACAATGATGGAACTGCATTTTTGCTAAGTCTTTTGCTTGCAGTACTGAATTTAGGATCAAAATGTGAGTGGCAGACTCTTCCATTCTTAAAGACAGACTTGGGGTCTATCACTAATACATTCCCTCCAATTGCATAAATCCACATATTAAATCTATTCAACTCCTTTTGTGGATCGGGGAACTTATGCAAAATAGTATCTGGACCTGAAAATAGACCAAAGATTATACATATGCGAAGGCACATAGATTTAAAAACTAAATATACGTTCATCCAAAAATTTGTCTGAAGAAATCTAGAGCTATGAACAGCTAAACTATCATTAACTTGCAAGTTATTTCTAGTACAAACACACATCAATTAACAGTGTAATATTAACTGTGTAATTATTTGTACTTACGAGTTTTTTTGCAGTTCAGCACACAACACTTGCTTGCGTTCATTTTACAAACAGTCCAAATTTTCGTGCAAGGGTCAATCAAATAGAGCGATGTCGTCGGTATCCTATACTTTGCTAGGTCAGTGTTTAGAAGCAGAATCGTCAATGTCAATGCAAGCCAAGTCGTCAAGAAAAATCCACAAATTAATCGGAGCGCATCCATTCACTCGAAAAGAGAAAAAACGGATAAATATTTTTTTGAAAGTTTGACAACAACATCAGTTTTTTTTTTAAATTTCTGACTTGGCTTCTGGCCCTATGCTCTTTCAAATTATTTTGACATTTACGCGAACTACGTTCCTTTTCCACGTTTAAAAAAACAGTTTCAATAATTATCGTTTCATTACTGGATGATTTTATCCATCTAAACAAACGTTGTATGTTAACACAATAAATTAAGAAGCTGTCTCAACTCCATAAATATTTTTATTTAGAATAAAAAATATACATTATTTTAAGACAATCTGAGTAAAATGGAGCATAAGTTTAGACTTAAACCTTGAAAATCTTGAGAACAGCGCTATCTATCAATAAGTAAATTAAACTTTTGAAATTACTATACGACTAAATTAAAAATCTATTGAATTGAGTGGTGTCTCTTCAAAAGCAGAAGCCTACCTTAAGTGGTGGGTTATGATTTCCTTACTTTTGTTCTAAGTTATAGCACCGTGACGTTAGCTTTCTTCACTTCCAAGCGCGAACCAACGTTGTCGGTCATTGTCGAAGGTCATAGTCGTTGCCTATGACCTTCGCTAATGTTCTCACGATCGAGTAAGTACCTATGTTAGAAAAACTCGCCTAGGCACTCAGAATTGAAAATAATGTTGTCGTAGCAATCAGGCACCACAGTGCCTATCTGCCTACCTAACACTGCAGCCTGTCTCAAAAATTAAAGATCCTTGAATAATTTCCTAAACGCCGTTCTTTTGGGTTTTGAGGTAACGATTGGTTGACTGCACAGCAACCCTCGCACTAGCATCTCTACTTAATCTGTGCCTCGCACTGGTAAGAGGTTGCGATGTTGGCTCCTGGTGGCCTACCACTACCTACCTAGTCATTTGATGAATCCGCATAACTGCATGAGTATCAGCACGATACGCGGAATATAAGTACGTAAACCCTAAAGATATGTAGGTAACTACATACATTTTAATTAAGCTAATTAGGGCAGCAATACGATCTCGGCTGATATTCGATCTCAGAATAAAACTCACTTAGGTATTGCCCTAGTATTTAACAGTTCATTAGAGCAATGTTCAGCTCACTTATCTGGACAGGATCAGCGAGTAGACTATAGACTCAAGATTGTCCTAAACTGTACAATGTCGCGTTTCTTATATTTGTTTTTATTATGTTTTTTATTAATAATACAAACTACGATTAGTTTCCGATGTGACCGAAGACCGTACGGGTCTAATACGCAAGCTTCGGAACCAGATGGACGCTTCAAGTTGCAAGTTATAGGCATTAACAACAATGCCTACATTCCTGAACAACTTTACACAGGTAACTTTTTGTAGGTACCTGCTATCTACCTATTTTCTTTTTAATGATGGTGGTTGTTACATTACCTATATCATACCTAATAGATTCTCGTATCTCGGTCAATATTGAAGTTAACATTTCCATCCTATAAGCGTTTACAGTTTACAAAGTTTAATCTTTTACACTTAGTCGGCTGGCCTGAGACTATCTACAACTTTTTTGAAAAACGGTCAGCTTTTAGATGTGGAACCTCGCTTAACCCCTGCCTAAAGGCGCGATTCCATTAGGCAACTGGCAAGTCTTGCATGCAAGTACGAAGTCACATTTGCAATTTGTAAAGTGGAAACCACAGCTTGCAAACAAGTTGCAACTAAAATGATCGATTCAAATCACTTGCACGCAAGTGTGACGTCATACTTGCATGCAAGACTTGCCTAATGGAATCGCGCCTTTAGTACCAGTAGGGTGGCAATCGTCCACATTTCATATCATACCTAGTCCATTGTTGGACTCAATTTAGGTAGGTATCTATTATGCGGCACATCCTGAATTTATATCCGAGGATACCTAGTATCATCGCTAAAAAAATATGGTCATATTTCAGTACAAATAACACAAACCGACGAACAATCCCATTTTACGAGCTTCATGATATCCGCGGAGGGTGATGTCAAGCCAGACCCCAAAAACCCCAGGCGAATAGTCTCGCTGTACCCTGGCGAACTGAGGCCTCAAACTACCACCACTGCTAAGTTCAGCGACCGGTGCTTGTACTCCGTTGAACAGGCTATGGGCTCCTATAAAACTTCTGTTGAGGTAAGTCATAATCATTTGGTTTTTCCCTCAACATTTTAGGGTTAACTTTCAGAACTGAATTCTGCAGAATGCCAGTATTTACCATCTTCTGACTTCTGCAACTGGTCACCTACCTAATAGTTACGACTGTTACGAGTATTATTTCCAGCTTTTATTTAACTTGCCGTAAGTATGGATGAGGTGAAATCTTGCAACTGAATTTTGGACCAGTTCCCCCCAATCGATTGAGTGGAGAAACGCATATGTCACTTCGATGACATGGTATTATGGTGGAGCCGGGAGGTGGCTATAAGAACTCCTCAACCTAACATAACTCCGTCGTGTTTGGGCTCGTTGGATTTGTCTTGACCAGTACTATAGACCTAGATGATGTCCAGGATCTCGTGATGGAGTTGGGAAGAGGTTATTATAAAGGCTGGTTTTGAAAAATGTTTTTGAACATGAAACTTATTTATATAAATACTTAGGTGGATCGAAATAGCTCGGCCAAAAAAAGATGTGGCGGTCCTGAAAATCTGTACTACTTACTAATAAATAAAGTTGAAGAGTTTTTTTTATTTGATTTGATTTGAAAAATTAGCTTTTTGCATTTGACAGCCCAATTCTCGAGAAAAGTTATAGGCCATTTAATATGACACTACGACCCTTAGGAGCCGAGTAACGGTGAATGAAACCGCGGGACCAGCTAGTAGGATATAAGATGAGAAAAAGATTTTAAAATCTGACTCACCTTTGTTTCGTTCAACAGGTGTATTGGCAAGCTCCTAGCTCAGGTAATGGTTGCGTTACTCTTCGCGCTATGGTGGCCATAAATGACGAGATATGGTACGAGGACGGAGCTCCTTTGACCCAGAAACTATGCGAGGACCTGAGGCAGCCTGATGATGTGGCACCGCAACTGAATTACGAGTGCGGGATCTGTGATGAAGCTAAGTATGAGGTACGGTGTACGACTTTGGTGCACCAGCTAGTATTATTAGAGGTAGCTACTAGCTTACGTGGGAGTATATCTTTTGTTCTTAATATCGTAAGTATAATTTTGTCCCCCAATATTAAATGCAGTATGTACGGCTGCAGTGCCGGCTTTACCTATGGTGCAGGGTATATCGCGCACACGGGCGCAGGGTCACTTGCGGCGCCCCGGCGGCGGTAGTATAGGCATTGATTGCACCCGGGCGTTACATGGCCTAGAGCCGGCGCCGGGACGGATTAAATGTGACAGCACCATGTCCATTAGGCAACTACTTAGTGAAGCACCTCGTCGGCGCCCATTTGGCTGCCACATTTATTCACTTGCTCCGTCGTGCGCCCCCTGCTTCTTGGCGCCTGCAGGCGTGGTCGCAGCTAAAAGCTTTGGGGGCGAGTCATACCTATTAGTGCCGATGTGCTATACCGTGAATTTCCGTGTTTCGAACTCATTTAAAATTAATTGGGGAGGGGGGGTGTCATGACCCCCACGACTCCTCGGGCCGCAACTAGGCAACCGTAGGCACGTGCGTACCTAAACTTGCCTGAGGGTTAACCCGAGACTGAGATAGCACATATTATGCCTTTTAAGTACATAAAAAAATACTCTTTCCCCAGTTGACTTTCACGGGAATATGGTCGCGTAACACACATCCATATCTTTACCCTGAGAACGACTGGCTTCCAAAGTACAGCGATCTGGTTGGAGCTTCCCATAACGCCGAGTATATTTTGTGGATGCCAGGGAACCTTGCCTCGGAAGGTTTTAGGGACTTTGCAGAACACGCTAACTCCAGCAACCTTGAAGCTGAGATTCGGGGAAAGGTGAGAGAGAGGATTTAAAAATATAATTTATGAAATCTATAATTATGGTTATCTATTGAATAGCATTCTAATAAACTTGAAGTAAAACGGCCTCTTACAAATCTATGAATCTTTTCCAGATCGGTGATGGAGTCCGAACTCTAATAAAAGGCAAAGGCCACGGTTACCGCAAAATGAGCTTACCCACCTACTCCTTTTTCCGCGTGGACAAAGAAAACCACCTGTTCTCAGCAGCCGTTGCTCTGCATCCATCTCCTGACTGGTTCTTAGGAGTTACCAGGTTCGAACTCTGCCAGGAGGATAACACGTGGCTGACTGAAAGGGAGCTCAATCTTTATCCCTGGGATGCTGGTACGGACAGCGGAGTGTCATATGAAGTACGTGGTAACTTTTTCTTCTTTAATATCATGTCAGCCGAAAGTCGTCTACTACATATTATTATGCGAGGACCCATGCAGTCGTTTTGGCTATTCTTGATGTAGAACAAGAAACTTGCGCTAACCTGTACCAATGCCTAACCATTTCTTCACTGAGCTATAGAGAGAAGTTAAGATTATGTCATTTTTTTTAGGCTGCCAATATCGTAACGTACCCCCAAGACTCTGTGGCGCGTGTCGAGATGAGTTCTTACGACAAAAACTCCCCATTCTACGAGGTGGACATAAAGGACATGCACCCATTCGGGAAGTTCCACATTAAACTGATCAGGACCTACCACAGGGAATGCGAAGAAGCAACTACAGGTAAGTGTTTATAATTTTAGAACTTCAGAATCAATTTCGACTCGAACTCACACACACACACTGGATGTTGATTAAAAGTAAAAACCGGACAAGTGCGAGTATGCCTCGCGCCCTAAGGGTTCCGCTAAATTATTATAGATGGCGCTACTGCATACTTCTGGCTCCTCACATGGCTCCACTTATGGTCCGGTGACTGACGGCGGACAACAAAGTGATCCTATAAGGGTTCCGTTTTTCCTTTTGAGGTACGGAACCTTAAAAAGTATAAGATACGCGGTTCTTGTAAAATTTACCTACTGTAAAGCATAAAGTCGCGAATGGTAGACCACAAAAAGAAGTTCCTGAATTGATTGAAAACGAAATCAAAATTCTTGAGAAACTTGATAAAACTAAAAACATTTTTTTTTCAATAACCTGTACAGTCCACTGCTGGGCCAGTGCCACTGCTGGGCAAAGGTCTCCGTACCCACCTCTTTGTATTGGCCTTTTTGGCCAATCTGTCCTGAATACATCCAGGTCATCACGCCAGCGTTTTCTATGTCTGCCTCGGCGACACCACCCGTTTTCAGGTACATTTTAAATACTACTGATCTGTTTGTAGAAGAACCATCAGCTACAGAAGCGCCCGAATCTTCGGAAAAAACTGCTGAGACCAGTGAGGAGGCTAAGCCGGAGCCTGAAGAGCCATCCAGGTATCAAACACATCTAGATAGCGCCGAGGACGGGCGGTGAGGCTTAGTTGTTGATTAGTAGAATAGAAGTAGACTAGAAGACACCATTTTTCACAAATCAAACTCATGTTTCAAGAAAAGATCAAGAAAATATTCGATCTTAACCTACCTATCTCATCAAAAGTTATAGCTTTTTTCATGGCGATAGATTTTAGGATTATAAGAAGATCAAGTCGTGAGTGTGGCTATAAATGAGTTTGTTTATAGATTATAATCAGAAATTGCAGAAATGGCCAAAAGGATGATCATCGATGGCAAAATAATTTCCACATTCTCCATTTATTTTTTATTTTGCTTTTGCAAAATAAACTTGCGGTGTCTATAGTAGGTGACACAATGATACCTTTGTCTACACAGCGAACCTCCTCTAGTTACCGACCCAGAGTCCTCAGAAGACTGTCCAATGTCAGCATGGCAGGAATGGAGCTCGTGTGACGGCGAATGTGAAGACGGAAAGGTGATAGGCTACCGCTGGAGGGAGCGGTATCACCTAGTGGATGGCATTCCTGTGGGGAAGTACGACCCTCATGTAAGTATAAACCATACCTACATTTGGGGATGGTGGAACGAGGTGGAATGTTCCTCCGTTAAAAAGGGAGGAGAATCTGTGTATTTTTTCTGAATTCCTAAACTTTTACGATAACGGAACCCTCACCAAATACTTACCGTTTGTTTTATGGAACCCCATCAAATGATTACAAATCGAAAGATCAGTAGTTCTAGAGATTACCCCATACATAATAATATATGTACCTACACAAACTCACTAAATTCGCACTCTCAGCATAGATATTTCTCTGTCGCAGGCTAAGCACCACCACAGGAAAGAAGTATCGAAATTCTGCAAGAATCATTTCGATACTTTCGAGAGAGAAGCTTGTGAGGACGAATGCCCCGATATCGAAGAAGATGACGAGGATCTTGCAGGTTTATAATAATTCCTATATTTCTACAACACCGTAATTTAAAAAGGACTTTAGGATCTATTATAATGAATTAATGAAGCCCTGCTGTTTGGGTCCTTCAGTCCTATAACGACAAACCTAGGAAATATAAACTAGTTGTTGTGAATGTAACCAAGTCGATAGCTACCGAATTTATTTTGCCTTTATGAATTTAAATGTAGGTAAGTACTTATACTTAATTATGTATTTTTTACAGCCGAACGTAGAATCATGGCGCCAATATTGCCCGGAGGGAAGTGGAACTCGAAGCGAAGAGATTTGAAGACAAGGAATTGAATTGCTTCTACGATCAGCTGATGAATATTCTCAGTTGGATAATGAACACTTATATACATTAAACACTACTTACTCCGGTTTTCGAAGATTAGAATAAAACCCGTTTCCTCCAGTTTACTCATTATTTTGCGATAATTACTAATGTGCGCCAATACCTCGCGAAATGTGCTCGTGAGTCTAACAACATTTTTTAGCAGTAAGTAGGTAGGCATTACATACTGAATGACTGAATTATTGTTAATTCATTATGAATTAACAATAATTCGCTATAATGTAAGGACAATAAATTAGATAAACCCTTGTCCATTAGGTACAACTATGCTATTCTGGGATATTTTTTTGGCGAAGAGCTTGTCGTAGCTTTGAGATCAACCGAGGGGCGAGGGTGTAGCCAATGGTCGTCGTCAATTTGCCTACTGTTGTGTGGTTATAACTCGCGGCCATCATAGCCTTGAGCGCTATAGTCATTGATATATGGCGCTAATGCAGCTATTTGAAGCTTAGTGAATACCAAACTGTAGTCTTTCCGCTGTAGCAGCGCTTCACATAAGGCTAAGAATAGCACCATAGAGTATATAACCCAATAGCACTGCAGATCGGTCAACGGATCTTGGCCGCTTTGAAGTTAGCCGTGTTTGCGAAATGGATGATGGATTGTTTAGTTATAGATTATTGTCTATTCCGCAGCCACTTCACAACGGCCAGAAACTGTCGGCCGATCACATTCACTGTCGGTCGACATTAATGATGCGGTGCTGGTATTTGTGCAATGCGAGCGTCTGCGTCACAACGATTAGGTATAGCCTAGAGCCCTAGAGCAGTCTTGGGGCAAGGAAAGATTTATTGAATGATGCTACTGCGCCGCTCGCTTCTGTGCTCTAGAAGTCTAGAAACATCCCATAAATATTTATATATAAATATTTCCTATCGCGTCAAGTTTAATAACATACGCTTTATAACAACTTATTAAGGGCTACAATCCTTTGGCAGCACAACGTTCAGAACATTAATTAGTCTAAATTAAGTAATAAGCACGGGAGATGCAGCAGGTCCATTTATACTAATTTGTGAATGAATGGTTTAGTAATGCGGCGACCTGTGACCATCTGGCACCTATTTTTAGTACATTTAAGAAGGAATAAAGGTGAAAATGCATTTGAAAGTTTTTGGTGAGTTTAGATTTTATTTTGACTTAGGTACTTCTGCACCATATTGTAATTAAGCTGGCACAAATTGTTAGAAAAAGAATCCACCTGGTTCCTGGCTTAGAATAACAAACTCCAGGACTTTTCGTATAAAAAAACCGGCCAAAAGCGTGTCGGGCCACGCATAGTGTAGGGTTCCGTAGTAGCAACAAGCAACTACTTCATCTTAGTTTATCTTCACTTTAAAGGATTAATGCTAAGGATTTTGTATTTGGTACAAAATTATCCAACACCCAAGTTCAATGACTATTACTGCTAAACTAATATCTATATAATAAGTTATCTTAACCGCTATACTTTTTCTTTAAAGTTCATGAAATGCACTATCATCGTGATTTTTTCCAGATTTTTCAAGCCAGCAGTTTAGCTTTTAGAGGGACGCCCTACTGGAACAAAAATTTGCACTTTAAAGTCCAATACTTATTTCGTAAATGGAGCATTAAATCTAAAAATAATTTTAGCAACCGACAAGTCAGTATCTACTAGGTAGGTACTAATAAATCTAATAGCATGAAGCCGAACTGGGGTATCGTTGAATAGGTCTTCTAAAATGACTTGTCGGCTGCTAAAATTATTTATATATTATTATACGGTTTATTCCAGTGGCCATGGGGGCCATGGCCCGGGGCGGCAGACTGTGAGGGGTTGCATAACCACCTTTCGCGCCGCCCCTAACGTTCAGCTTTTTGCAGAACCCTAAACTGTGCGTATTATAGTCCGACACGCACTTAGCTGGTATTTTCGTTAATTTATGGGGCAGCAAACCATAAAGGCCCAGGGCGCCAAATTTTAAATACACCACTGGTTTATTCACGTGTTTATTTCGGGTAGTCCCGAAAAGTTTCGATCTCGAACGGAGCAGCTCATTACGTGGTGACGTCGCTGCACCGCGCCGCATAGCGCTGCTCTCGGTTTACTAACACTGCTTAATTTTAGGTCCTCATCAGATCATATACCTAATCGTTCTTCTAAAAGCCTGCATAGGCACCTATGAAATATGTGACAAACGGCCTTTGGGAACCACTACGGAACCTCTGCCCCCTGACAACCGCTTCCTGATTGACGTGGATGACATCAGGGAGAACAAGTATATCCCGAAAAAAGACTATACTGGTATGAGTTTTCATAACTTTGCAGACTTCAAAAAAACCAAACAAAAAAAAAATTCGATACTAGCCATGTCTAAAAGTGAACTAATAATAAAAATAGAAAATTAAATTTTTTAATAAAACCCGACCGCGGTACGTCTTATCTGATGTTAGAACCACCAAAGGAAAACAAGACATTGCAGTCGGGACCCATTACATGAATATTACCCGGGAACACTGGGTCCCGACTGCAATGTCTTGTTTTCCTTTGGTGGTTCTAACATCAGATAAGACGTACCGCGGTCGGGTTTTTATAAAAATTTTAATTTTCTATTTTTATTTTTCTCTTTTTAGTTTTTGATATCTATGACATATATTATATATATTCGGAACTATCTCTTCAAGTCCTTCATTTTGATACCCCACATGACCATGTCACATTTTTTTTTTTTACAACTTCACTTAATGGCGATTAAAATCCGCCATATTGGTTTTTTTACCCGACTGCGAGACGCAAAGGAGGGTAATGTGTTTATCAGTCTATGTATGTATGTATGTATGTATGTATGTATGTATGTATGTTTTTTTATAATACATATAACCTATGTTACTCGCGACGTTAATACGAATCTAATAATATGTCATATGTTAAAATCCGTTTGCTCGTTTAGTCTCTAGGAGGGAACACAGAAACGGAAATACATACATACCCACATACTAACATACAGGTAAAACACTATACCCTCCTTTTGGGCTTCGCCGCAGTCGGGTAAAAAGTGAAAATAGGAGGTGGTTTTTAATACGAAGTACCTATGTGGTATTTTTGGCGTTGTTAGTGTTGTTACTCGCATGTTTCGATCAAATCTGAACCGATTTTGAGTGTAAATGGGCATGTCGTCTAAAAAGGAAGAATAAAAGTTTCTTTGGACACTTTTAGCTTCACAAAAAAACGTTTTTTCCTGCACCATTTTATAGTTCGCCTATCTTCTCGAGACGGGATAACCGCCTTCATTGCATTCACAATATCGCTTCGAGAAGATACTATGGAGAACAAGAACAACCCTAGGAAGCCTATCCTGCTGAGTGGTGGAAAACTGGAGCCCCTGCGTAATTCTATCAACACAAAGTTGTTGCCGCACTGCAACAATACTGTCATACAGTCGGATATCACGCCCAAGACCTTTGTCGAGGTAAGTGTCTGGAAAACAGCGTCCGTTGATAAGAAATCTCGACATTAGATGTACGAAACCAACTAACGATTTCAAAAATAGAATCAGAAGGCCTTTGATCCGAATTCATTGATTTAATAGCTGTGCCCTACGGTTTAACCCACCCTTGATGACTCCTAAGAGTCGTAGCGTGATGTTAAATTGCTTATAGCCCACCTATACTATTCCCATAAATCTGGCTATCATATACAAAAATAATGTTTCGAATCCGACTGGTAATTCCAAAGATTAGCGCATTCAAACAAACAAACAAACTCTTCAGGTTTATTAAATAATCTTATACTTATAATAAATCTGTAGAGAGGTCAATTCTGTACATGCAATATATTTTCAAAATAACTATCAGGGGGTGATTAGTGATCGATACTGATGCCAAAAATGCAATCAGTAAAATTTTTGTCTGTCTGTCTGTCTGTCTGTCTGTCTGTATGTTCCTTATAGAAACAAAAACTACTCGACGGATTTTAACGAAACTTGGTACAATTATTCTTCATACTCCTGGGCAGGTTATAGTATACTTTTCATCATGCTACAATCAATAGGAGCAGAGCAGTGAAGGGAAATGTTGGGAAAACGGGAGAAGTTACTCCATTTTTTAAGCTTCCGTCGCGTGTGCAGCCTTAATGGTTAAAGCTACATAGAAATCATGTATGACGAAAATGTTTTAATTAAATTATCTAAAAAATATCCCACAACAGCATATGTCTATCTTTTATGGTTGACTCACAATAACACGTGAACTCCTGATAGCTTAGCAGTTCGGAGCTTTCTGATTGTATTTGTTTACTCTTACGTTTACAATACTCTCACTCATCCTTAATTAAAAAAAGTTAACATTATTACCTATTCAATAAAAAAAGAATCATAGAAATCGGTTTAGAAACACCAAACTTATACATGAAATACGCTAATAAGCCATCGCGCCGTCGCGCGTGAATACTGAATCATCAGCGTTAGTGGTAATTAATTTGCGGTATTGCTGTAATCGCGTGTGTTTATGTCACTCAAAATAGAAAAATAAAAAACTATTCACCCCCTCGGGGGTAAAACAGCTCTTCTGCGGGGGTAATAAGATTGATAATCTACTATACAAATAAATAAAATTGAAGTGTCTGTTTGTACTGCCATGTTGTTGTAGGTACTGTTATGAACCGGAGAGTGATATAATGGTAGTTAAAGTTTACTCCTGAGGTACGTTCCCATGGGATAATTTCCGACGTCCACGCGGGCGAAGCCGCGGGAGAAAGCTAGTAGATATGTATTTCCTTTGTGGACAGAGATAAAAAAACCGGAGTTGACTGGAAGAAATCGTCACGTAATTAAAAAAGCGTAACGCCCTGTGACGTACTGACGTTTAATAAACAAGTTATGCGGGCTGTGGTGGGGTTGTACGGTGAAGGGATTGCGGGGCAAGACACCGCACTCGCACTTCTAACCGAACAGCCGTGGCGACAGCACGACTTAACGCAGTGCAATCATAACAAAGTGTTTTATTTATTAAGCACGACGTCACACGCCCCCTCCATAAATCTAAAACTCACGTCAATCGTGCTTGCGGTCTCCTACCAGTACCCGTCGAGACGTCAGAACAGGAGGTTGCGTCGCCTCGGATTGGAAAATAATACGTGTAATTTTAGCCTGTAAAAACTTCATTCCTGACAGGACAGGGGTCCCCCGATCGCACACGTTTTTCTTTCTTTTATTCATTCGCTTCTTTCATGTCGTATGTCAGGCAAAATGGACAGCTCCAGACAAGGACAACAAATGCGTGACACTCTTCGCGGTTGTTGCTGTGAAGCCTGACGTGTGGTATAACTATGAGGGTCCGCTGTCCAAACGTATCTGCGAGGATCGCCGGAAGGAAGACGACATGCAGCCGACGGAAAACGACAACTGCCAAGTTTGCGAGGATGCGAGGTATAAGGTAGGCATAACTAGCGGCACCAGTCTTGAGCACAAACGTCACCTGCGCATTAGCTGATTTTTGGTCGCATTGGCGGAATGAGGAAGACGGGGAGCGCCGAGGCTGCACGCGATTGGTTCGTCAGTCGATGCTCATTGTCTAATTAGACCATTCTCTATTACGTATTGTCAACTATCTATTGTCTATTGGGCCGAAAATGTACATGCGCGATCTGTGTTCATTTTTCACGCCGCGACCTATACTCGGCCTGTCTATTCCGTACCGACTCACCGCGTGATATCACCGCGAATACTGCCAATTTGTTTGCGAACGTTTGAGGAAAAATCTCACCGTGACATTCTCCTTCATACGTTCGCAAACAAATTGGCAGTTATTAAATATTGTATAAGAAATTTTCAAAAACAACTGACACAGGCAGGGTTTGTACCCGCGACCTCTGCCTAAACCTACAAAAAAAAAATACATTTGTATACAGTTTTTTGAAGACGGTTCTTTTGTTTGTATACATGTAAATAAGTTTTCTTTTCTCGACAGCTAACATTTGAAGGCATGTGGTCTTACAACACCCACCCCCTCATGTATCCCCCGGCTGAGCTGGTGGCGAGGTTCAGTGACGTCGTAGGAGCCTCGCATAGCAAAGACTTCACTCTGTTCAAGTACAACTCGGATGCTACTGACGGTCTGAAGCTCCTGGCCGAACAGGGAAACACTACCAATTTGGAGGTTGAAATTTCCGAAAAGGTAATAAGAAATAGGAGATCATCATAACTAACATTTTGGTGATAAGAATAAGTGCTTAGGACCCTAGGCTCTTAAAATTCTCTTAAACAGCTCATGTCTTCACCAGCACTTATTCTAGCTGTTTAAGAGAATTTTAAGAGCCTAAGGGGCTATTTCACCAACCTCAGACTTGTTTAACTATGATCTGAGTCACCAACCTATCAATAACTAAAGGTGACTTTTAATTTTACTTTAATAATGTTGTCATTAACACTATATTGACTGGTGGTGAAATGCAATTTTTTGCTATTGAATAGTTTAGTGATGATCACATTAGCTTAATGAACAGATAATAATAGGTTGGTGAAATAGCCCCTAAAGGTCCTAAGCACTTATTCATATCACCAAAATGTTAGTTGAGTTGTACCGTCTTTATCATAAGGGCACACGGGGCCCGGTCCCAGGGCCACGTTCTCACAGGGGCCCGAAATGTCGATAACTCGATATTAGGCCCATAACGCAGGGTGGTTCGTGCGAACTTAATACAACAAGTACAACACAATATACAAATATAACAAGAAATACTAAAAGCTGGTCAAGTGCGAGTCTGGTTCTCGCTATAGTATCTCGAGTCGATAACACCAAAGTTTGTGGTAGGTACGGAACCCTCAGTGTGCGAGCTCGACTGTTGGTCAGTTTTTTACTTTCCAACAGAGCCCCATTCTGGTGTGCCCTAGAACCCCGGATTGGGCTAAGACGGCCCTGATTAATTGATGGGTTATTCATTGTGACGGCAAATTTGGCAGTGGTTGAGAGATTGGCTGCTGCGCCATGTGTCGCGGATTCGATTCTCGCACGGGACATATTATTTTTTCCAGGGTTTGTGTCGCTACATGAAGAATTATAGCCCCCGGAAAATAACTTGAACATTTTTAGCGTAGTGGGGGAAAGTCTGCGTATGTACGCTTTCATGTAATAAGGGTCAAAATGCACAAATTCGACTATTGCGCAGTCAAGGTCAAAGTTCAAGTAATTTGCCGTGAGTTATACCTACGATTTATTAAAAAAAATTCTTACATGTTTTCACAGTTAGGTATCGACGTCAGAACTATCATAAAGGCCACAGCTCCACCTAACACGAACATGAAGACCCTTTCCACCTTCAGAGTGAGTAGGAAGCACCACATGGTGTCTCTAGCCACTGCTATCGTGCCTTCCCCGGATTGGTTCCTTGGAGTCGCCAACTTAGAACTTTGTGATGCCGTGACTCATGAGTGGGCGAAAAATGTCATCTTCAATTTGTACCCAATGGATGCTGGAACGGACAGTGGAAATAAGTTTGACGTGTGTAATCTTTGTTTTTATTTATCTTAAAATTTACAGGACCTACATCTCATAAGACACATGGATCCAAGTTCATCGAGCGAACAAAACAGTTGTTATTTAGCGTTGAAATTCAGCCTGGGTCATCGGTTCAAAACGGCAGTTTTCGGTGACTCGCCACTCTCGCCAGCGAGCTTTACCGGCGGGCGGCGGCGGCGGCGATCCAAAAGACTGCGGTGGACCGCGGTAAAGCTTGACTGTTTACCACGGGCTTAAGTTGGCACATTTGTTGGCTGTTGCGCGACGAGTTGCGGGTTCGGTTCCCGGAGGCAAATATTTGATTCGGGTTTAGGTGTTTGTGCATGTGACATTTGTGTTTGTGAACAAGGTCACGATACATGAGAAATACCTAATGTCAGTTAGTTTTTTTCGTCAAGGTAGCGCGCGAAATTCAAAATTTCTTACGCTTGTTATAAATTGCAGCGCTGTTTACGTTGTATGTTGATCCAAATTCAATACGCGACAATATTGATAATTATACTGAGTTACTAAATAATAATCATCAATATAACCCTCGAAATCACATTTGAAAGAAATGCTGTGATTTGTAAAAAACTTAGGTAAGATATATGAATTTTGCGCGCTATCTTGACGGATACCCTTTACCTATGCAAAAAAGGAAAGAATAAATTCTACAATCATATATTATTCCTTCTGTACCAATAATTCAGTCATCAAATGAGGCGACGGCACCACCGCAGCCGATTTCCGCCGCGAAAATAAACGCAGACATCCCCAATGAACAAGTGAAACCGTTTGCAAGATTGGTGTTCCATTTGATACGGACCTATTACAACCCTAACTGTACCGAAGAAACTCCTGTTACTGAAGTTATAGGTAAGTAGGTACCTACCCACATTTTGTTTAAATATTTATCACTAGCATTTTTCCTGCAACTTCGTCCGCGTGGTCCACAGGAACTGTCCATTTTTTTGGGTTAAAAAGAAGCTTATAGTACTCAAAAATAATGTAGCTTCATACCAGTGAAAGAATTTTCAGAATCGGATCAGTAGTTCCGGAGATTTCCGCTCCACACAGTTTTGTACTTATAGTTATTCAGTATTCTTAATTTAACTTACAGGAGATGACGGTGACTCTGGCGGTAGTCAAGGTGGAGATACAGATGGTGAGGGAACAACCAAACCTGAATACCGACCACAGCCCTCTCCCACTACCACCACAAGGTACGTATACGTCAGATGAGATCTTCATGTGCTCAATGTGTCGTATTCGACGAGAGTGAGTTTTTATTCAGTGCGCGTGTCAATGTTACCTTAGGGAACCAAGATGGTGTCCACTAAATTGACGTCATGAAAGCTAAAAGCCACTCAACCAGCCATGCTAAGCTATCTACTCGTTTTTTCTAAACCGCTTCTTGAGTAACATTTACTCAGGAATTGATCTGAGCGTTGCTTGCCAAGCTAGGTACTATGCAATCTAGACGGACATCCAAGTCTCACTGCTCATACGCGGAAGCGGTCGTGGCCTTGTGGTAGCGGACGGTAGTCCACTACATAAGTAAAGAGCTTCGTTCAGAGCAACGGAGTTTATGATCTTTTTGACAACCGTTGAGGCAGAATAATTAAAAAGCTAAATGCCACTCCAATGTGTTTACGCTCACAAGCAAAGTAGGTGTATAAGACGTAATATACACAAATTGGTCTTCGTCATTGGCGAGTTCAAGATCACTAAAATCACTGCACGCAAATAAAGGTGGATACAAACATTGCGAGGCATGCGCAGCGCACGGCGCTCATCGCATGCTTCGCAATGTGTGGAAACTCATATTCGTGGTGAGGCATGTGCGAATTGTGTTTCGAGCCGTGCGTTGCGACTTGCGAGGCGTGCGCGGCGCATGCCTCGCAATGTTTGGATCCACCTTATATGTTGCAAATGCAATAAGTATTTCCTGTCACACATTGAAAATATACTTAATCACGATTAATGGAGGGGCGTTCAGTTTTAGATTAGACAATCTGTAATCCTTTAGTTATCTTTGTTATACCTACACCTACTAAAGAGGTAACTCTACATAAGCCTGGAATCACACAGGATCTGCGTCAAAGCTGTCCAATGTTGCAAGATTGATTTATCGATATGCGATGGTAAGCAAGATTTATTTATCAAAACGCTTCATTTGAAACAGCGAGGAGCCACCTGCGGTAGACCCGGAGTCACCGCCTGAATGTCCTATGAGTCCGTGGGAGGAGTGGCAGGAATGCGCCGGCGAGTGCATCGGCAACAAACTGGATGGATACCAAATCCGGTTCAGATACCACATTGGGGTAAGTAATGGCAAATAACATTACTGAGCATGGGCGATTCCAGGAGGGTTCATGGGGGGTCATGACCCCTTCCCTGCGTTGGGCCTAGGGCCTAGATCGAGCACTGATAATATTTCTTATCTAAAAAAATACTTTGTATAATACACGTAGTGCTAGTAGCCCCCCCGCCCCCCTCACGAGGCTGGATCTGTTACTGTTACTGACCGACCTTTTGTTATACTCAATCCTTTAGTCACCTTCTGACTCAGAAGTTCTTGTCTAGAGGAATTCTAAATTCTAATGGCTCTAAATGGGGTGTTCTTTCATTGTTATAGGACCACATAAGCAAAATATTATGAATTTAAGCTGATAAAATGGAAGGATGAGAATGGCCAAACACCATCAAGGTTGATGCCCACGGGCGTGTAATTGGAGAGGCCAAAGCCATATTTGCCCATTATCGAATAACGCTGCTTTTCGGTGTTGTGTTCCTGTGGCGAGTAAGGTCCAGAGCCAGAGCTCCTGAGGATGCGCTGTATTGACAGCGGGGGACCTGCTTGTCCTTTAAGCTGTCGGCACAGCGAATCCTCATTTTAAAGGATCGGTAATGCGCATACTTAGTGTTGCAAATACTTCATAGGCTATGGTAACCGCTTACCATCAGGCGGGCCGAAGGTACGCCTGTTTCCCATTATCGTATAATGGGAAACAGGCGCACCTTCGGCCCGCCTGATGGCCGGCCCGCGGCCCGCCTTTAGATTATTTTTATATACTACGATTTTCAGTATATAAAAATAGTCTAAAGAGGCATAAGCTATGTCCAGCAGTGATGTCTTTGCCGCTCTCAAATTCTGGTTTTCCGGCATCTGCGCAATTATCCCTACAATTTTCTTATGTTAGATTGATTTTATGTGCAGAATCCTGCGGCCGAATGTACGAACATGACTCTCACTGAGACGCAACCCTGTGAAGAAGATTGTGAGGAAGAACAACCGGAGGAAGAGCCCGAGGAAGAAGAAGAATAGTTGTTAACTTGTTACATTAATGAAAAATAAAAGGATCGAATGAGATTCTACTTTAAGTGTAACGTGTTAAAACTCAAACCGCCTTATAGACGCCTCTTAACTTTAAACACTGATTAAATATACAAATATCCTTGTCATTTGGCTGTTTAATTTAATCATCGTCTATTATGTATAAGGGGGAAAATGTGTCACTTGACAAGAAATACTGGGTGGAATTTGTTTATAGTACCAAAAGCGATCAATAACTAAATAGATGCCTATTTAAATCTGCAAGACTTTTTATTCCCTTTTAGCAACGTTGATTAATTTATGTAGGTACCTAACATGTTGGTAGTATTTTAAGAAAATTTTACGTAATAGCAACACTGAACAAGTGAACACTGCAGGCGGGTCTCCTGCGACGTGTTTTCGTGTTTAAATAAACATCGATAATGTTCAATGAACAAAAAAGGGGCGTGGCCTACGCGTTTTGTTTAGTAAAAACACTCGGCCACGTGACGGAAAACATGTTCGATGTTCAATTGAACATCGAATACGTCGCAGGAGACCCGCCTTGACTAAAACATAGATATAATACAAAATAGTAGCAATATGTACTAAATACGATAGATACGTAACGATAACGATACGTAAGATTTTCAAAAAATAAGCTGTGTTCCCGCCATTTTGACGTTCACGAAGTTTTATATTGCAGTCTCGTGAGTGGCGACGTGGTGGCTCAATCTGTCCGTACATATAATGTACTCTGTGGCTCAATCTAGTAGGTATAATAATTATTAATATTTTAATCTAAGGCTAAAAACTAGGCGTCCGTCCGTTTTAAGTCTCACTACAGGGGGTCTACTCTCTAAGCACGAAATCCGTAGTTTCGACCTTAGTTACGGGCGTTTCTTATTCCGTATCACCTACGGACTTAAGATTAGTTCGGGGCCCGAACTAAGAATGAATGATAGAATAGAATAGAATAGAATAGAATAGAAGTTTATTGTTTCCAGTATTACAGCAAACAGAAAAATAAACACTTAACATGGAGGCACGATTTGACAGTTGTCCCTACTCCCGATGTGTTTCTATACGTCCGAAAAATTGAATTTGACACTTGTTTTGACGAAATCTTATGTCTATTGTACTTTCAGATGGGCCCGTATCTTCGATGACGGACTTACAGAGTAGACCCCCAGATTAGAGATCCTACCCGGCAGCCCGCTGTTTTTTTATTGATGCCAGTCTACCCTAGAGACAAACCCCCTTACATAAAGAGGATGATTAAATTAAATACAGGTCAGGCGCCGCGCATACCTCGCAATGTCTGTATCCGCCCTTAAGTGCACATTTATTTTTCTATGACTTGAATTTCCGAACGTCTCTTTTTACCATTGTGCTCAATAATTTATTTAATCTATGACTTGAATTTCCGAACGTACCTTTTCTTACGTCATCGGAGTAAGACGTTCGTGTCGTGATTCAATGCAGTGCTTTTTCATTCAGAATTTCTATTAATCTGGAAAAACAATTCGTATCAGATCTCTTTTATTATGCTTACAAAGTCTCCAAAGCCTGCCTACAAACGGTACATTACTTGGGGCGTGAAAGCTGCTTTATTAGTAGAAGGAGTTGCGCTCGCCGCATCATACGGTGTCTGGTACAGGTTGAATACCGATAGAAGTGAGTAAATTGTGAACTCGTATATCTCTGTTTATTTATAATGTATGTGTAACATATTCATAAGAACAAAGAAACTTATCTTTAGCACTAACAATTCTCATCTCCGATGCGGTGAAAATAAATTTTGACGGCAAAAAAAACTAAAATGTCAACATGTGCACTGTCTAATTTGAAAACGGGAGTCATAAATACTTTAATCTTTGTTTAATACTTGAATCTTTGTTTGCGAGTTATGAAATAGTGCGTAAGTAAACAAAGTCGGAAGCTTGGTGCCTCAATTCACAATTTTTTCATTACTCTGACATTCTGTCATTCAGTGTATATAATAACTAGAAATATTGTTCTTCTCCTAATACTAATTTCAGTTGATGTATAGCCTCAAGGGCAAGTTATTCTCTTTCCCCATTATCTAGTTATTGTGCAACAAAACATAATGAACCATTTCAACCAACCCAGTAAGTCATCCATAAACTTTCAGATTTCCGTCTGTACATGTACAAGAACCACAACTGGTTGCTGGAAGGATACTACGGGCTCGGTGAAGCAATTACTGAGAATAAAATCCGAGACATTGATCAAGCAGTTTGGAGAAACGAAGGCAAAATTTAAACTAGCGGTGAGATGTCTGTTGCTATTAAAGCCACATTTTGGGTGGTGACGTTTGGGACCCTCGGTTACGCACTGTTCAAGTTGGTCAAACCTGATGATGAACTCCTCAAGCAGGTCATTATTGAATTCTGTATTAGTTTATGTTGATTGTGGTCACTGATTATTTAGCTAATAATCTTATTGATGTTTGTTTGGGACTAAACTCTGCATGTGTTTTCAAAATTTGTGATTGTACCGTGGGGCTTGTGTGCTATCTCTGATTCTGGGGGTAATTGCAATCATAAGAACTGGCTAGCTAAGAAAAATTTTGATTTGGACTCATAGTATACATATATCAATGGCAAAGGGCGAGGCGAAGCTGGTACAATAAAATAGTAACAAAGTCGTGAATAATTCCATTTTACTTATGTATGTCATATCTATTTGTTTATTCCTCGTAATTATATAATAATTTCAGTAGATAAATAAATTCATAGGTATGACAGAAGTAAAATGGATTATTTTAATAATTTAGTTACTTTTATATTGTACCGGCTTCCCCTTACCCTTCGCCTCTTATATGTGCAGAGTTGATTAAGTTAAATTCATCATTTAACTAGTGGCTAACTACTAACTAATTTTCAATTAAATCCAAATTCTATCAGTACCCAATTCATACCATCATTCATGTTGACATAGTATTTGATTCATACCATTTATTCATCAAGTTTGATCCATTTTGATTCACTGTCACTTATCTCTTATACTGAGTATTCTTCACTGCTTGAATAATTAATCTTTGAGTGTTAAAAGTTAATGACATTGGAGGGACATGACCAAAGTCACCACACTTGACTAGTGGATTATACATACAATTATCTCAGTATGAATTAGCATTGTGGCAAGTTGTAGCCACCCCACAGACTTGGTTCTGTGGTCTGATATCCACAAGTAATCTCAATTCAGTTTTTTAGGCAGCAGGAGACCACCTGATGTCCATAAATATTTTAATTAGATAATATTTAATCTATTTGTTTATGTTATAGTTTGATGCAGAATCTAAACATACCGATGCAAGAAGAGTGAGTCACCAAACTGTTAATGTTTTAAAAGAAGCTGCCAATCAGAGTTCAGAAGTAAATAAGATAATAGAAGATTTGTTAAAGAAGGGAAAATGAGTGACAGAAATTCTGTATTAGAAAGATTAAGTAGGCGAGATGCACAACGGGTAGAAAAAATACAAAAGGCTCATAAGGCAAGGGAAGAAGTAGATGCTTCCGATGAAAATGAAGACTTCTTTTCAGGCTCATTCAAAATCAAATCAGAATACATTGAAGACTTACTAATGCAAGTTCCAACTCTAGAACTGAATTCATTGCCTCAACACTTTGATAGCATAAAAAGAGAAATAAACGAATTACAAAAATATGTTGTGACATCAGCATTCTTCTTAAAGGAGTTCAACATGCGCAAATATTTGGGTATTGTACAGAATCTTCAGACAAATTGCTATGAATTAGAAGAGAGATATGTTCCCAGGAAAAAGTTTGGATTCTCAAAGAAAAAGCTTCCCAAGTCTCACACTCAGAAACAAAGTTCACTTGATGACATTGATGCAGCAAGAAAAGCAGACAGCAACAAATGGGATGAAAAGCTTTTTGGTTTTGATTCACAAGATAATAAAGTGCTACTGCTCGAAAATGATGACTTGTTCCAGAGGGATGTTGCTTTACGGAACCTTACAAACTGTACCATAGGCCTCAAGGGCGTCATGGGAACTTTGCATTTAACCAATCTAGAAAACTGCATTGTACTGTCCGGACCAGTCACTTCATCTGTATTCATGGAGAAATGTACAAATTGTAAAGTTGTTACTGCATGTCAACAGTTAAGAATGCACACATCTAGTAATTGTGACATTTATTTACATGTGACCAGCAAGGGCATAGTTGAAGATTGTACTGCAATATGTACTGCCCCATACAATTTGTATTACGAAGATCTAGAAAAGCATTTCAATATGTCCGGTTTGGACCGGAATTCTAATAACTGGGATCGTTTGGACGATTTCAACTGGCTGGCTCCAGATATCCCTTCACCTAACTGGTCAATTTTAAATCCAGAGTTGCGAATTAACAGTTGGGATGCATGGTGGTCTAGAATTCCTTCCTAAAAGTAGATAGTAGTCAGTAAAATTTGCAGTGTTATGTAAAGCTAATAATAATCCATACATAATAGGATGTAACATTAACTAATTTAGTTACATACTGCAACTAATTTGTGTACAAAGGCCAATTCATAGTTATTTTTCATTTCATAAACATTTGCACAAAAGCCATAAAATAAATTATTTCCTATCTTTTAAACGCAAATCTAGGTTTGTGCAAATGTAGATGGAACGAAAATATTAAGCCTGCAATACATGTTGGCCGAGTGTTGTCGAGTGAAGGCCAATACCAACATGTAGACGGTATATTTGCCTTGTCTTGCTATCGCTCGGTGTCACTTGCCTACTTGGTTGAGTATAGACAAGCGCCAACGTGTATAGACCTCATTTGACGTAGCTTGCCACAACTTGCAGTCGCTCGCGATCGCTTGCCTCACTTCGGAGCGGTGTCGGTTTTTCTGCACAAATCAAAGGCGCTCGCTGTGGTGCTTGCGCGCGTTCGGACAATAGTGTTCACATGTTTGTCCGCGCGCTATTATGCGCTTGAAGTCAAACTTGCCGAACGTGTAGACAGTAGCGCTTGCCTTGTGTCAATTTGTCTAGGCTCGCGTTGGTCTAAGCTCGGCCAACATGTATTGCAGGCTTTAGACTGTAAACAGCCTAAAATATTACACAACTAGATAAAAATTACGATGTATGACACTCATTTTAAATACAATCCTAAAATGAAAAGGAAAAGTTGCTTCTATTTTCATTTATATAGCAAATTAGAAACACTTTTTCATTATACTATCTGAAAAGGAATCAAATACCTATACTTTTATTTTAAGTAAATACCTATACAGAAGTGCCCTTGCCTTAAATTGTCTTTTGATAGATAAATAATTCAGATTACAAGCAAATTATCACAGTGTGAAGATACAAATGCCGTCAGCGTAACACGTACCTATTTAATTTACTATAATACGGCTAATTGGCTATAGAATAGTCGTAACATCTCTATGTATAGACTAAACTGTTCCATATTAATTCCCTTTGACAATCGCTTGAAAATTATTTTCTTAACACCTGTTCTACTAAATTATACTCCTTGTATCTTTCTTCTGCGATAATAGCCTACCCATAAAAGATTTTAGTACATTAATGTTAAGGCGATTTCATAGTCGTGCTGACCGTCAGCGCGGGCGGCCAGCGCGGCTCGAAAGCCATACAATCGGACGCATTTCGTACGCGTTCTCATTATGGAACGGTACAATACACCCGTGGCCCGCTCCGCTTACCATCCGCGCGACTGTGAAATTACCCTTATATTTTCTGGTTAAAACAAAAGTCAACCACAAATTATGTTGGGCGAATATCTGCTTAATTAATTCACTACCTACATAATAATTTATGAAATAAATAACTATTAAAATAAATTGTTTTATTTATTAGTAGGTAATGAATCACCCTGTAACTAATCGTGCTGGGTTTTAAGTTTTTTATCTACGCGGGTGGGATGCTCATCTGTCAAGCTCGGAAATCTCACTATAGAAACTGAAATTTAATGAAACACCGGTGCCCGATATTTTTAAACAGTCGGTACAAAAGAAGACAGGTGTCAAGGTGGTTCTGTATCATCCAGCTATTTAGTAACAAAAAGTAAAAAAAAGAGTATGCATCTAAAAAACTAATTATTCTAAAGTACCTACACTATTCAGAGAAACATAAACGTAAGTATAGAACGAAATAAAACTCAGTTCAACAATAAATAATAATTTATTTATCACTACATTGGAAAATATATAAAACTGTCAAGTTGTTAAAATCACAGTAATTTTGCAAACCGATACAAATCTTACACGGAAGGGTTCCAGGAACATGGGTTTATAAAACTAAAAACATTGCAAAAACAATACAGGTTTTTTGTTTAAAAATATTAGTTGTATACCTACTTTTCAAATATTAATCGTCAGTTTAAGCTTTACTGACGATTTGATTAGCAATTATATCAATTTGTGCAGCATGGAGAACGGATTGGCGATAAATTAAACCAATTGCCAATTAAATTGTCTTTTGTGTCACAGTTAAGTGGCAACACTATACTTAGTACCAATTCAAAATACACTTAGTTGGTAACACTGCAGCTCTTTTAATAACACGTCACAACAACATCGAGTTATTAACATCCTCCTTTCTGAAGTCGGTTAAAAATGAGTGATTGCTGCCTTAAGCCGGCGCCAGACGAAGCAATCAATAAATTCTAAAAACCGAAAACGGATGGTAATGTGTGCCAACTTTGAAGCTGCAGCTACATCATGTCTGGTGGCGGCTTTAGGGACCTCACATATTTTATTTCAGTCGAGCAGAGTCGAGCTTATCTGTAAATTCTTATAGAAAGTCTTTGTTTTATCAATTCCAATAAAAGTTCTGAAATAAATGTTCCTGGAAAACGATTTAGAATACCTATGTATGTACAAGTTATAGGACAACACACAAAAAAATAAAATTTACATCTACTTATATAAAAATACGTAGGTAGTTACCGTCAACTGTCGTAAATTTGCCTAGCGGCCTTGGTTTGCCTAGCATGAAAAAATGTAATATCTTTTTCATTTTACATAAAGTGAAAAAGATATAATTTCTTTTTTATTTTACTTAAGTAAAGTGAAAAAGATAGGTATTACATCTTTTTCATGCTAGGCAAACCAAGGACGCTAGGCAAAGTTACGGCAGTTGACGGTATATACATAATGATTGTATCATATGGTGAATTAAAAAAAATATAATGCATAGTGTATCTAAATACTTAACAAAACAACGACGATACCGTACAGTTTTCTTTCGTTAGAAAATTACATTTGTTTACAAGGATTGCAGAAGATATTATTTTCATAAGGCCTGGCTCATACGGCATACCGTTTAGTACTAAGTATGTCTTATAAATCCAAAATTATACTTAAAACGTTATGGTGTTATTTTTGTTTTAAATAATTTTATTACAATTTTGAGATCAAATTACCCGATAACTGCATTTTTTCGTGGTAAATTTCAGTTTTCCATTTCATAAAAGTTTACATATTAATAGTTTCTGTTAAAATTAGACGTTAAAAGGCTATCCACTGAGAGTGCTATTTTATGCCTTAAGCATACTGTCAGGTATTACACGGAGAGAAAGACACCGATATATGCCTGTTTCCTCGATTTGTCAAAAGCTTTTGACACAGTTGCCTACGACATACTGTGGCGAAAGCTGGAGGAAACAGGTATGCCAGCGGAGCATACGAATATATTAAAACTTTGGTATAAAAACCAAATAAACCAGGTGAGATGGGTGGATACACTATCCGATGAATATAGGCTGGAATGCGGTGTAAGACAAGGCGGCCTCACATCTACCGGCCTATTCAGCCTATATGTGAACCAGTTGATCGAGGAGCTCAGCGGAACGCATGTCGGATGCTACATTGACGGCACTTGTGTCAACAACATAAGATATGCTGATGATATGGTTCTGCTGGCCCCCTCGGTCAACGCCCTAAGGACACTGGTTCAAATCTGTGAACAGTATGCATCTAAGCAAGGTCTCAGGTATAACTCACAAAAAAGTGAGGTACTGATTTTTAGGGCAGGCAGGCAGAGATCTAGTACAGTGCCCCCAATCATGGTCGATGGAACGGCATTAAAGATTGTGGAGAACTTTAAATATCTATAATATCTTCGCTGTATTTCTACCTCACTCCTTTATTATTGATTTCATTAGTTACGGAATTGATCATCATTGTTACTCATTAGTTGATTATTGTATGTATGTATGTATGTATATATATATATAATGTATGTATGTGTGTATATACATGTATAATATTATATATTAAATAGTATTTGTATTGGTACATAATATCTATTATAATTATCTACACCATAGACAACCCCATATCGTGTCCATCTCACTTGGTCTCCATCCTACGGTTGCCTGGAAGAAATCGCAGATAGCGATAAGGTCGCCCATTGTATGTGTTTCTTTTTAATATAAATGTTCTGTAATTATATAATATCTGGTGTACAATAAAGCATATAATAAATAAATAAATAAATAAATAAATATCTGGGTCATCTGGTCACGGAGGACTTAAAAGATGACCCAGAAATAGAACGAGAACGCAGGGCGTTGGCGGTAAGGAGTAATATGCTGGCCCGCAGGTTTGCTCGATGTACTAAGGAAGTTAAGATAACTCTTTTTAGGGCATATTGCCAATCTTTTTACTCGAGCGGCCTGTGGGTTCGGTATACGCAACGAGCCTTTAACGTCCTGCGTGTACAATATAACAATGCGTTCAGAATGCTGTTGGGGTTGCCGCGGCATTGCAGTGCGTCGCTAATGTTCGCGAATACGCGCGTGGACGGTTTCCACGCTATAATTCGTAAGAAAGTGGCGTCACTGTTTCAAAGAATGCGCGGTAGCACCAACAGCATTTTGCAAATGATTGCGTCCCGTAATGACTGTCCCATACAGGCACACTGGGTGGGAATCGTTACGGGTAAAATGTAAATTGCTTCTCATATGTATTACTAACATAGGTCAAAAGAAAATTGTTACTAACACTTATATGAATTTCGGTCCGAAATAAATGCTTATTAAATATTAAATTAAAAGATCAGTCTACATAAGAAAATTGCTTTTAGGATATGAGTATATGACACTAATAAATTCATAATCTCTTTTAAACTTATGAGTAATAATGTAATAGAGTGAATATTATTTTATTACTTTAGGCTAGCAATTTATAGGTACTTACTACCTATACATAATTGGTTTCTCGGAAACGGCTTTAACGATTTAAATTAATTTTGTTTTAAAATAATGTTTTACTTTTCAAGTTTTTCTAGACAGGGGGTCTACTCTGTAAGTCCGTCAACGAAGATACGGGCCCGTCCGAAAGTATAATAGACATAAGATTCTGTCAAAACAAGTGTCAAATTCAATTTGTCGGACGGATAAAAACACTTTGGGAGTAGGGACAACTGTCAAATCGTGCTATCATTAATTCTTAGTTCGGGCCCCGAACTAATTTTAAGTCCGTAGGTGATACGGAGTAAGAAACGCCCGTAACTAAGGTCGAAACTACGGATTTCGTGCTTAGAGAGTAGACCCCCAGGTGTGATACCTAAGCCCGAGCGAAGCTCGGTCGTCCAGATACTGTATTTGTAATGGTGTTACATCTCATATATTTACTGGATAGAGATATTAAGGATATACAACACATAAGGGATCGAAATTTTTTATAAATATCTTTTGAGAGAGCAATACAAGAATTAGCATGGATAATTATCAAAAAAAAAAATGATTTTGATAATTTCGAACCATGCAACACAGACACCATATCGACAAAATATGGTGTAAAAATCCATTCTACAGAAACAAAAATTTTCACATGATGCACAGAGCAAAACTTCAACAACCAATAACTTAACAAGTTTCTTTGTTAGTAGGTAACCATAAACTGAAAATATACTGTAATATACAGGATTTAAGTAATGATGAAAATAAATTGTGACTGTATATAATTCGGATATTAAATACTTACTGTGTTTGATGTTTTAAATGTTTCAACTAAGTACATGAAAGCCTTACCCTAAAAATCTTAGTTATACTCAAAATATATTTTTTTAATTTTTAATACAAGTAAGGAAGGATTACAAATAATGATTTTTGCTTGCATTATAAGCCTTAATGCAAAAGTGCAATTTTAACGCACTACCGCTACGTTCTGACGACAAAACCTTACGTCACGTGCTCCGTCTGAACGTGGCCTTATACAGAGGTCACTCTTACCCTGGCCCTCTTACTAGATTATGCCAAATTTTAATTACAAAAAAAAAAACATTGTGTTGCCAGATTTATAATAAAAACAAACAGCTTATTCATTGCATTATTTTTTAAATATTGAATTTCAAGAGCGCCAATATTGAGTATCTAATGTGTGCTTCTTACGGCTAGCGGCTTAGACTTCGTTAACCATAGCACATCAAAAATATATAAATCCTGTATAATGCAAATGCACGTAAAATGGTTACTGCTATGTATTTGTCATTGAATACGAGATTATTTTATTATATGACTCGAGAGCGATTAAGTTTGTATATAGTGTAGTGTTATTTCTTGCAGATTTTATATTTATAAAATATCAGCAGGCTAATTGCGTAAAACACACACCCGATGACAATTGGGATCCATTTTGACAATCTTACTACTAAGCGAAAGTCTGGATGGATGGATGGCCAGAACGGTTGAACGGATCTGGATGAAATTTGGCACAGAGATAGATTATAGTCTGGAATAGCACATAGGTTACTTTTTATCCCGGAAAATGTACGGTTCCCGTGGGATAGATTTGTAATAATAAGATAAGCTAGTTCAACAATATACAGATCAACATTTTTTTCTGGCTCGCTCTGAAATTAGCGGTTTGGCTGCGCAATAGACAATTTATACCCGAAACAGTCCATTGCGCATTCAAACGGCTAACTTCAGAGCGGGCCAGAAAAGTTTGTTGATCTGTACATTGCTTTGATCTAGTTGTTAAGTGGACCAACTTTTCCAACTTATGTGGCAATGTATATCGTTGAATTGTCAAAATTAAAGCCAATGAAATGACATCAGGATGCGCTTCTTAAATGAGTTTCCTTCGACGCTATGTTGGCTCTCCTAACTGTCCAGGTTTTAAGTGATAGAGTGATGCCTGAGGCACTAAAAATGGTGAACGAGAATTGGTGCCAAAAGAAAACTTCCAACACCGTTAAAACGTTGCAACCTCGGTTATAACATATTGACATTAAGGGGAGCCAACATAGCGTCGAAGGAGCTCTTATTAGGTAAAACGCACAATACGCAAGTAGTCTGCTGAAGTGCTGAACTACGCATCAAAGACTATTTAATTTCGTGTGACAAAGACAGACAAAGTGACAGATTGTAGAAAAAATTCTACCGTTACATTCATAAAACGTAGAAATGTTTCTACAATCTGTCACTTTGTCTATTTCTATGTAGACAAAACCCGTTTCTATCGTGGTCATGCTAGGCCGGCTGTGGTTATGATAATAATAAATGTATACTATTGTATACCTACCTATATAATTTCAATTGTTTAGTGGCTAACTTGAGCATAAGACCAAAAGCTTATCATACATAAGGCAGTATTTATGCATTTTCTCACAGGAATGTTTCACACATTATTAAGTACATACAAAGTTTAAAAAAGTGTTTTTTTTTTATAATACTACCTTTACGAAGACGATACAGTTAAAAATATAGAATTTCTTACGAATCGCTTGGCTGTAAAATAGGAAATATTTATCTAAGAAATCAGTCTTTATTTTACCTAAATAATTGATACCAAAAATATATGGAGGGAGTTTTTTTTTGGCCAAGTGTGTTTCTGCATATTGTAGGCAATGTATTAAAACAATAATGATTATTGTATATTTTAACTTACAGTTGGTAAATATTTCCTATTTCACCGTGACTTTACAAAATGTATGCACATCAATTATATCTAGCATCGCTAAATAATTGAACCACATTCGGCGACATCTTCTTACGTGTAATGGCAAATTATAGTCAATACACGATTGTGACGTGAATGAATCGATTAATTTGTCGTATTTTTTTTAAGTTTTAATTGAAAATTAATGAAAAATACCTACTCGACTGTGATTGAGTCATAAGAAAAACCTTTTTAAAATCTACCTGATATATTTGCGATTTAAATCGCAATTCGTCTTGGTGCCAAATGACTACATAATATAATTTAGTGTCGGTTCATAAAAACATCTGTACTTAAACTTTTTATGTGTATATTTGTATAGTATTATCTACACAGAGCCGTAATAAATACATATTACATTAATTAAAAGACAACTTTCGTAATTAAGTTTGTGTGGCAACAGATGTTTTTTCTCTCTTTATTATTTAAAAGGCAAAAGTGAAATTTATAGAAAAGGTGCGTCCACACCGTGAGCATACGAAAGCGAGCATTTACGTCGTTTTAAAAATTATATTGCGGGTCAATCGTTCCTTTGTGAACTAATATTATAGTGCAAAGGCGATATACGTTTGAACTTCTTATCAAGGAAACTGCGCTCGCATGAAATTCGATTCAATGTACGTACAGCTCAAATGTTCGAAGCTGAATGCTTATACGCGCAAATGCTTGCAATGTGATGTGTGTATTCTAGGCAAGCGTGCTCCATCGTAGACCGCATCATTGCCTAACATTAGGTGAGATGGTGGTCAAACGGAAGCATATTAACCAAATGGAAAAAATAAAAATATATGTGACCTTACCTTAAGTGAAATTTACATTACTTACAACAAGCCAAAGTACAGGCAGTGATGATTAAGGCAAGGGGTTACGTCCTAAATATATTATGTTGTGGTAAGGTAGGTATCGACAGAGACTGCGATATTTATGGGACAGCTTTAAGGACAGTGGTTTCGATAGAAGTACCTAGTAAGATAAGAAAGCTTTTCGGTATTGTAGAAGCAAGGGAAACTCCCGAACATCAGGACATATACTTACGTAGACGTAGGTATAATATACTACAAAAACAAGTTCGGGGTGTGAATGATAAAATAGGAATATTGAGAGCTAGAATACAGGCTAGTTGGCCCAATTGTGAGGCCATGTGCGGAAGACATACGCCCAACTTACTAGAGTTAATAGAATGGAAGTAACTAACCAAAAACAGTCAAATTCATCCGCATTATAATTTCAGGGACACAACGCCATTTTTCGAGAACTTTAACCCAGGTATAGAAAACTCATACGAATATGAACATTATATGTATAAAAATAAGGTTCATATAACCGAATTTTAAAAGCACCTGAAATTGTTCAATGTTTGTAGCGTAATTTATAGCGGTTTTCGGTCCCTGATTGAAATGAGTTTTTTGAACACTTTGCTACTAATCCTCATAGTATTGTTAAGCCACCATAAAGGATGTTAATTTCTAATCGATTCAAACACGTCACTCAAATTTAACTAAACCTTACTTACAACTAAGTACTGCTAACGCTACCCTCACCAGTTGGGCTTGTTGTGCGTGATGGTCCACTGCTGGTACGTGTTGTTGGGGTCGCAGGGTACTAAGCCGAGCTGTCTCGAATGAGGCTGCAATGTTAGGCAGTAGCCGTGCAGGCGATGGATCAAGTGGTAGTGGGATTCGTCGTAGCTGGAATAGATCAAATTAAAATGTCATTTAATCAAACTGGGCTAAGGTCAATTAGCACTTTTTGAACGTCAAAATATACATAAGACAGCCCCCAAAAACGCCCGCCCTTTTCCGCTTCCTAGTGTTTTAGCTGCGAAGAAGAAACGGCGCAACAAACTCCGCATTCATCATCATTCACAGATCATTATTTATTTATTACAAGCTTTTATTTAACTTGCCGTGTGTGTGAGGCGAAATCTTGCAACTGAATTTTAAATCAGTTCCCCCTAATCCATTGAGCGGAAAATAACGCATATGTCACTTAGAAGACAATGCAATAATATGGTGCCATGGAGGCGGTCTCATGATGGAGCTGGGAGGTGGCTATAAGAACTCCTCAACTTCTTAACATAACTCCGTCGTGTTTGGGCTCGTTGGAATGTCTCGACAAGTACTAACTATAGACCTAGGTTATGTCCAGAATCTCATGATGGAGTTGGGAAGTGGTCATTAAAAGTTTGTTTTGAGAAATCTTTTTCAATATAAAATTTATTTGTACAGGGTGGCAGGTTAGACAGTGGAAATATTTTAAGGGGTCATTGTACTCATCATTATGAACAACTTTTACTATGGGACCAACCCTGAAATAGCGAAAAAAAAATCAGTTGTTCCATACATTTATGTTCACATAACTCCACAAAATGTATGGAACAGCAGATTTTTTTTTCGCGATTTGAAGGTTGGTCCCATAGTAAAAGTTGTTCATAATTATGAGTACAATGACCCCTTCAAATATTTCCACTGTCTAACCTGCCACCCTGTATAGGTAAGGATAAAGGAGAGGAGAGATGTATTGAAGGGTATTCAGTATTTGTTACTAGTTCAATATTAATTACGGGACCAACCTTGAAATCACGAAAAAAAAACAAGTATTCTGCATAAAAGTATTCATATTTTAGCCAAATGTACCTATTCTTTTTTCATGATTCAAAGTTGGTCCCGCACTTAATCGAACTCGAAATGTCGGAAACCGCAAAAACCTTTTCCCATAGATTTCTTAGGAATTGTAAGAAATGAGACTCCTTACTGGCTCATTAAAAAATCAACCTGTATACTGTATAATACACTTACATTTTTGTTATTACAGACTTTTACTATAACAATGTCACAGTCACTTTTAATTATAAGACAAACAATGTCACCGTCTCGCATAATAGTAATTAGGTATTATACGGCAGTTAAATCAATAAAGAAAGCAGTTGGCACGCTAATTGCAATTGGAAAGCAAACTGAATTACGGTTGTTGTATACTAACTGTGCCCCGCAGTTTCATCACCACTGCTCGGCTCCTAAGGGTCGTAGCGTGGTGTTAAATAGCCTATACTATTCCTCATGAATCTGGCTATCATATACAAAAAGATTTTTTCAAATCCGACTGGTAGTTCCAGAGATTAGCGCGTTCAAACAAACAAACAAACAAAAAAACTCTTCAGCTTTATTATATTAATACTAGCAATTTACCCGCGATTTTGTCCGCGTGACATACACGTAGCGCCATCTAGCGTCTAAAAAGCTATTGTGCATGTTGAAGTTATTGTTATTTCCCTCTGGAACAGTACTTTTCTTCTAGATGAAAGGTATCCTATGTCTTTTTCTGTACCCCTGACAACGCATAATATGCAAAATTTCATGATGATCGGTTCAGTGGTTTAGGCGTGAAAAGGTAACAAACTTACTTTCGCATCCTGCTTAATATTATAAATGCGAAAGTTTGTGTGTATGTTTGCTACTTCTTCACGCTGAAACGGCTAAACGGATTTGGATGAAACATTACAGTAATATAGCTTATACATCAGATTAACATATAGGCTACTTTTTATCTCAAAAACGCAGGCGTAGCCGCGGACGGAAGCTAGTTTATAATATTAGTTAGGATAGATTACCACAGTA